>OZ012739.1:197995581-200395581 GCA_963859935.3 Lathyrus sativus | reverse complement strand
GATCATGGGAGAACTCGAGAGTCATCTGTCCAAATCAATCTCTTCAGAAGACAAAGCATCGGAATGGCGTCAAAGTCACGCGAGTCATAGTGGAGTCATTCTATGGTGGTTGTCTGTGCCATATTGCCAACATTTTAGTATATTCTTGTGCATTTCTGTATTTCGCTTACGCAACTTTCTCATTTCAGGAGTTGCGTCCTTTGTAAATTTGCCTATTTACAGGCCATTTATCAATAAAATATACTATTTAGAGAAAAACTTTTGTTTTTAATTCAGCTTTTACCATTTTGTTTGCAAAAAAAAAGACGCCTGATTGTTTTTGATAAAACTTTGCATACATAACTTTGTGGGCTGTGCCGACTAAGATTGAAACAATGCTTTTGCTTGAATAATGTCACAGGTAATAAATGAGATTATGTTTGCTGCATAAAGCGCGTTTGTTTGTTTGTTGTTTGCAGGATACTCATCTTCGAGACTTTTCTGGAAGTCCCTCATCTGAAGAAAACGTGCGAGCTAAGTATGTTCATACTCCCAGCAGGATGGAGTCTCGAACAATTAAGGTTATCCTCAGCAGGTCGAGATTGATACTTCTAGCAAAGTAAGATAATCTCCAACAGGTAGATAGGGATTTAGCCCCAGCAGTGGAATGAATACAGAATTTATTTTTCCCCTCAGAATCCGGGTCATTGTGCTCATTTCCCTAGTAGAGGTCGATGGTGATTCCCTCCTTACCTAATCCCCCAGTCGAGGTGGTGGAGTAGCTTTCTTCCTTGAAATTGTTTATTCCCTTCAGCAGAGAGAGAGTTTAGGATGACTCCCTAGTAGATATCATTCATAATCCCTAACAGGTAGTAGATTAAATCTTCAGCAGAACATAATCTTTGGCAGATTAAAGCCATCCTTCGGCAGTCTGCCTTGGTCCCCAGCAGAGTTGTTGGTTCCCCAAAAGAGTTATATTCTGATAGGCCGTCCGGGACGTTTTCCTCAGCAGATTTTGGTTTTGAGTAGATTGGTGCTTAGCAGAGCAGCTTTACACATAAATTTTCTCGGAGGCCATCCAAGGCTTGTACTCCCCAGAATGAGTCTGTCTGCACTAGGCTTGCCTAGTCTTCCCCCGGCGGAGTTGTTTTCCTCTCTTCAGCATTTGTTTTGCTATTTTGGTTCCTTTGCATTTGCATCGTGCATAGCATCCTCCCAAACGAGTAGCATTTCCATTTCGTATGGAGCATTACGCCATATTCAAACATGTGCATTTGAAACATAAGTCAGGTCGTTATCTCTTTGTTTTAGGTGAATCTCGCAGGTGATGGGTCTTTGCCCGTGTGGTGGCTAAACCCCAATTCACATTATTTCCCCAGCGGAGTTTCCCCGTGATTGTTATCAGTGGTCGATCTCAACTTCCTGTGGATTTTGACGCTCGCTTTTATATAGCGAAGGTCTGGCGGCGATGTCAGAAGTTTCTGAGGAATATGGTTATCTGATGGCAGTGTTGGATGGTTATCAGATTTATGTTTGTCTGGCGGTGATGTCAGGGGTTCATTAGCACCATGGTTGTCTGGCGGCAATGTCAGAGTTCTTTATCCCCACAGGTACTTGACGGCGATGTCAGATGTTTTTCGGAATTACAGTTAGCTGGCGGCGATGCCAGATGTTTGTCGGATTTATGATTGATGACGGTGATATCAGAGTTCTCTTACTAAGTTTGTGTTTTTCTGGCGGCGATGTCAGATTAATTTGGGTTTCCAGTGGCGATGTTGGATGTTTGTTACTGGCGGTGATGTCAGATTGATTTGTTTTCCAGCGACGAGGTTGGATGTTTTTTTTTCTGGCGGCGATGTCAGATTATTTGTTTCCCAGCAGCGATGTTGGATGTTTGTTCTTGGCGGCGATGTCAATTGATTTGGTTTCCCAGCGGCGATGTTGGATGTTTTTTTTTCTATCGGCGATGTCAGATGATATGTTTCCCCGCGGCGAGGTTGGATGTTTGTTCTTGGCGGCGATGCCAATTGATTTGGTTTCACAGCGGTGATGTTGGATGTTTGTTCTTGGCAGCGATGTCAATTGATTTGGTTTCCCAGTGGCGATGTTGGATGTTTGTTTCTGACGGCGATGTCAATTGAGTTGGTTTCCCAGCGGTGATGTTGGATGTTTGTTTCTGACGGCGATGTCAGGTAATTTCTGTTTTGCCAACGGCAATGTTGGAAATGTTTTTCTGGCGGCGATGTCAGGTAATCTGGTTTTCCCAGTGGCGATGCTGGATGTTTGTTCTTGGCGGCGATGTCAGGTAATTTGGTTCTTTCAATGACGATGCTGGATGTTATTTTGATGGAGATGTCAGAGGATCGTATTTTTGGATTCATTGTCTGTTTTTATTTAACAGAAGTCTAAAGGCGATGTTGGTTATTTTACCGACTTGACGGCAAGGTCAGATGCTTTTACCATCGGATACAGTTATTTCCGAGGATTAAATTCCAGTGAACAAGTCAATTCAGTTACTTTTTCATTCTACGGTTGTCAAATTTCTGGGTTCTTTGGTATTCAATCGTCTTTTACCTCAAATGTTTGAAATCCGTTCGCTTTTCATCCCTTCAGGTCCAAGACATTTGAATAGGGGCAGCTGTTGTACCCCAAAATTTACCCAACTTTTTTCTTTACTTGGTTTATTGCATTAGCATTTGCATATCATGATCATTTACGGGGGATCAAGTGTTTATTTGTGGATAGTCCTTTATTGGCTTCAAGTTCAAGCAAAGACATAGTCAAGGAGCCATTAGAGGTTGTCAAAGGGGTAGGTTTTATCATTGGTGTGAGCATGAGGTAGAAGCTTGTTGAGTGCCTCAGAGGTCATGGTGGAGTGGAGATGGTCACTCAGTTCAATTCTGATCAAGATAAATGTATTTCTTGGGGCAAGACTTGTTTCCATGGTCTTCCATATATCTTGATATGTTTGAGGATGAGAGGTTGACCACCAATTTTATTCAGAGGAGCTTCAATTGATCAGTCAATGGGAAATCAAGAGATTTGGGAAAAAGTCAACCGTACAGTGAAAAAGTCAACTCATGACTTTTTGAGGTCAAGATCATAATTATTAAGTTCAATGTGACAAATGGATGGAATTTGATCAAGAATATCAAGGGAATCACAAAAAATTAAGAAGAATGAAATATAGCCGTGCGGGTATATTGGGGTTTTAGAATGAAATATACCTGTGCGGGTATATTGGGGTTTTAGAATGAAATATACCCGTGTGGGTATATTATGGTTTTAGACCCTTTTTCATAAATGGAAGGTTTATGTTTGGAACGACCATCTTCAAAGCCATTTTTCTTCATGTTCAAGGTTCCAAATGAATTTTTCTCCAACATCAAAGTTTTTCCTTGTATTACAAGCTTTCCAGAAAGTCCTAGAAGTCTTGCATTGGATTTGTGAAGCTCATGTTATGGATGCGCAAAGTGGAAAAAATAAGTTGTTCATGGGCAGTTTGCTTGCCACGATTTTCAACCACGAATTTCATGGTCTTCCAATGGTCCAATGGAACTTTCATCAACATGAAAGTTGTTCTACTCCATGCCCTCTTTCATTTGTGCCCAAGATCAAAGTGATTGGATTTGTGAGCACAAAGTTATCATTGATCAAAGTTGGTACATTGAACATGTTTTCCAAAGGTTGAAATATGGATTTTTGTTGATTCATTTTTGTTCATCAGCCTTAACATTCCCCCATGCGCATGGGAGACTGTGTTTGTTGCTCCCAAGTCTTGCCAAAAATAGCCAAACCCCGTTTTTGCCATTTGGTCCATTTTCAAATAATTGCCTAAACAAGTTTTGAGCCAAAAATCTGCCACTGCCCAATGCTTTCTCCATGTTGGTGCAAGCTGGTCACGAAAGCTACTGATGCATAATGATAGCAGCAGCAGCTGCAGCACATTTTCAGCATCCACCCTTTATTCAAAAATATGATGGAAAGGATGCAAATCTGCCCTTAATTCTTTTCACCTCAGTCAAACCCTAAAAATCCCCTTCTCACTAGGTATTTAAGCTAAGCAACAGTTGAACCAAACCCGAGCCACCATTTTGAGAGAAATCAGATTTTACATATTTTGCACTCCTTTGAAATTCCCACGAAAAAATCACTTGCCTCTTCAATCTTTTCTCCAACTTTTCACCATAACCTTGTTATCCAACACTGCTGGGAAGGTTTATGCAAAATAGAAGTGGGTGACTCTGTTCTCTTTCAAGTTATTCTGAAGTCAGTTGGTGGTTTGTAAGAAACTAGGAGTTTCAAAGTTGTGAGTTGTGCTGCTAGTTTGCTTTGGAGGCTGCAAGAGGTAAGCATCACACAATTCTTTGGTTATTGTATCATTAGCATTAAAAGCATGTGTTGGGTTCTGTTTTAATTTTGGTTAACTGTTTTGAGTATGAATATGCCATGAATATGCCTTTAATATGTGTTGCCCCTGTATTCTGAATCATGAGTGAGGTTCTGTTTTGGCTTGGTTTGTTTTGTCACAGATGTGTAGGTTCATGTTTTTGGCTAGGTCATGTGTGAAAATATACATTTGTGTGATAATGGTATTGTGATGTTAAAATACAACAGATGTTATGTTTTTCTTGAATTTGTTATGAGTTTTCTTGCAACATATGTGTGAGTTATTGTCTTAAAATCATATGCATATATTTCATGTGTGTGTGTGTGTGTGCAAACTGTTTTGAACTTTTCTTTGAAAATGTATTTTTAACACATAAGTTGCATGATGCTGATATCACCCATCATTTCCAAATTGATATGATTTTATGCTACTTGCTGTTTGTAAGCAAAATACCCTGTTTGTTTGAAGTTGTTTTTGAGTTTTCATCTTTGTTGAGGCATAACATGTTAACTTCATCTATGATCATTGTTAGAATCTTTGGCTGCTAAGTTCCTGCTGATAATTCATGCTATTTGTCTTTTCAACCTTAAGTGGCTTTACACTATAGATGTGTATAAACTCATAGCATGAATTGGGATTGATAAGCATATATCCCCACGGGTATATAGTGTAAGCAGTTTGATAAGCATATACCCCGACAGGTATATAGTGTAAGCATTTTCAATAAGCATATACCCCCACGGGTATATAGTGAAAGTAACTAACTCGTATGAGTTGTCTTCACCAAAACATAGATGGCTTTGAATCTTGATTCCACATGTTTTAGTTTTGTGCTGGTGTGTTTGCACTGTTGGCTGCCATAGAGGATGTATGTTTGCATGGCTCCTTTAGACTGATGTTTTGTTGTGTTGATCATGAGGATTTGATGCTAGCTTAACATGATTTTGTTCAGATTTGTGTTTTGGTTTTTTGTCAAAAATCATTTCTTCATGTGTTTGAGTTGGATAGTTCACCAAGCTGTCAGCTTATTTTCTTAGCTTTGTTTGTGAGTTTGAAAAATATCATTGAGAATATTACTTAGATTGAACATTGTCATAATGGTATTGATTGATTTGAATTGATGGGAATTGGTCACTCTTACTACTGTGAGTTGAAATTGATGTATGTTGTTGTGTATGTGAACCATGGATGGGATTTGGTGTTGGGTATTGGTCTTTATTTCTTATTGCAAATTACAACTGCTTCTACTACTTGATGTGGACAATACCATGTTTCTGAAATTCATTATATCATGCTGTGAAACTTGAGTACATCAACCTGCTTATCTTTGTTATGTTTGCCATGTCAAGTTCTCTACCTATTGCTTTTAGCATTTGTTTTTCATGCTGCTTGTTTGTGCAAATCCAGACCTTGGTTATATGTTAGTTGCTGTTATGATGACAGTATTTTGGTTGTTGTTCTCATTGATGAATGCCTAGCTTGTACACTGCTGCTAAGATCATTTTTGAATGTAAAATGTATTTTGTCTTGGTGTGGAAATTTTGTATATGCTGAACTGTCTTGAGGATCATGTTTTAGGACTGTTTGTTGTTGTTGGCATGATTATATGTTGAGATGATCAATGATAAACATAGCTTTGAATTTTCTTGCTGTTGTAAGCAACTGTGTTTGTGTTAAGTTTGTCAATTTATACATGTCCATTGATGCATACATGCTGGCATTATTGTCGCTACCGCGAAAATAAGGTGTCGGCAAAACAGAAGAGTCGCCACCTTTCGTTATTTATCCCTCAGAGCGGGAAAGGAAACGATCGGAAAAACCTGACGAAAAGGTATAAGACAAGGTCATCGCAACCGTTGTCTGGGTTCGGGAGTCGGTTTTGCAAGGGGAAGGTATTAGCACCCCTCACGTCCATCGTACTCGATGGGATCCACGCTTGTTGTGTTTATCTGACGGGTTAGTTTTACTATCTACCTATCAAGGATGGTTTGAAAATAAAAGAAAATGACTCGGCAAAGCGTCACGCTTTATGCCTATGTATTCTCATCAGAGAATGAGAAATCAGAGTTAACGTAGTTCGACCTACTATGGGTTACGGGAAAGGTGGCTCGCCAATACATCAGTATTGTGCCTACGTACTCTCAACAGATATGAGAGATCAGAGCTTACGTAGTTCGGGCTAATAAGGACTACAGGAATTCAGATTCATATGTTTTATCGAGTAGGGTTAACAAACAGTTCCAGCAGTTGGATGTACGCAGCTCGACCCTTGGAGACTTAGGCGTTACCGTTTGCGGTAGAACTGAGAGTTAACAACACTCTTTTCTTCAGAAAAGCTTCCTTTGAATTACAGGCCCACGGGGTAAAAAGGTTTGAAGTTTGTTTTCTGTCTTTTACTGAAGAACTGCTTTTTATGGATGTTTGCAACTAATATCGCACTAGAGACTATGACCTGAGAGTGAATGCGTCGCATGTCACCCAAAGGGTACCATACTAAACATCCAGACTGTTGAAAAGAAACTCTCCAACACTCCTTTCTCAGATAGCTTAAGGCTCGTAACGTACGACGTCAGTTAACCTTTAGTACTGTATTTTAATTTGTTTTGAGATGAGAAGAGAGAACGAACAGGTTCAACTAAGGGGAGACTATCAAGTCCTAATGTTGTCATGCCAAGGATTCATCCTATGGTTGAGATTTGAAACAGGGATCTCCTAGAAGTTATCATGCATAGGTTTCAACCTAAAGTTCTAATCGTCACTTCCTTATCAAAGGAAGTGAGATTCCTAGGGGATCATGTCAATGGTAAACAGAAACAGATAAAGCATCAGCTTAAACAGTAAACAGATATACAGTAAACGACTGTAAAATGCATGCAATACAAGTGAGGGAGGAAATGTGTGTGGGGCATCAGCCTCCACAAGCTCGTCTCGACCTCAAGCCAGATACGAATAACTGCAATCATACAAGAAGAAATAACATGCTATCAAGCAAACACAATAACTGCAATCATACAGAAGAAGTAAAATGCCATCAAGCAAATCAAACAAGTCACATCAATACAGTTGCACAACAAGCAAACAGACAAGAAAAGAAAGCAGATCAACCACTCCCACAACTAAGCTCTCCTCTGACAGCAGTTCAGTCCTCAGTCTTCAACTGCTCTTCAGGTCTATCATCTTCAATAGCAAGTGTCAACTTGCTTCTTCAAGCTTTCAATGTGTCAAACACAAGTATCAACTTATTCTCCAACTTCAAGCTTCAGCTCTTCATTTGATCTCAGCAGGATTTCCTTTACAAGTGTCAACTTGATCTTCTTGGTCTTCAAGCTTCAGCTCTAATGGCAGTCTTCAAATACTGGGAAGCAACAACTTCTAGCATCTTCAATCTTCTAGCAAGGAACTCTATCCTCTATCAAGGGGGAAAGATTCATCTAAGAAGAGCAAGGTTTGGATAGTGGACAGCAGAGTGAAGACCAAAGGTCACCACTAAGCACTCCATCATCAGAGAAAGGAACCCTCAAAGGTTCTACCAACTTGTGAAGAGCCACACATCCTACCAAAGGAGGGATGAGGCCTTCACAAGGGGACGTTATATCATAGGGAAGAATGGAAGTGATCAACACCTTCCATGTTTATGAAAGAAGAGAATCTATCTAGAAGCTCTACTTACAAACCCTAATCCTAACACCTAAACAAAACTACACCAAAAGAAGGGAAATCTTCACATCCAAGCTTCTTCAAGCATTCCTCAGCAGCCCACACAAGTCTTCATCATCATCTAAGAGCAAGAGAATCAAAACCCTAATCTAAGGGAACTAAAGAAATCATTCTAGTTGAATTAGCAAGTTAGGATCACCTAAAACCTAGTACTAAAGTTAATCCTAACTAAAATACTAAAACCAATTGTAAAATCCTACAAAAATACCTATGGGAACCTAATTCAATCATGAATCTACCATACAAAATCCAGGGGTTGAATCATCCACAAAGTCCTAGAAATAAATCCTGAATCACATGGTACTAAGCTTAAACCCTAAAACTAGAGCACCTAAAGTTTCAGCTTAAAACCACTATCTAATTTCATCATAAAAATGTGAGAAAATTACTAGAGGAGCATGCATGTCTAAAATAACTACACACAAAAAATCAGCTCAAGAATCATCACCAATTGATCACACAAAATTCAGCAAAACAAGGTATCAACCATAATGATTTTAATATCAATTAAAATGTAAAAAATGAACATAAAATCACAAATGCATGAATTCCTAATATTGTTATTCAATAAAATTCTAGACTCATTCATGAGTCAGGGGAAAAAAACTTGGATCAATTTGGATTATTTTCCTATTTTTTATGAATTATTCTCTAAACCATATGAAATGATGAAAAATAAGGAAAATCAATGAAAATAATAAAATACGCGTGACAAATAGCAATTCATTGCAGTTCAATTCAAAGATTGGGCCCAGAAGGGGGCGTGGATAACAATCTGTGTACTAAGCCAAGGAGCTTCAACTCATTTTCCTTCACTTCAGAAATTCCCACAAGAAAGAAAAATAGCACAAGCTAGGATTCGAGCCAGGGCACACTCAGTTCACACAGCGAATAAGTAAAACAATGAGTTTTGGGAGAGGGTACATGGCTCATCATGAGCGCTTGGATCCAATGACTGAGTCAAGTCTTCCTTGTGAATAGAGGGTGAGGATTTCATCTTCCTCATTTCAAACCTGAAACCTGCGCGCGAGCCAGGCATCGCCGGTGGCTTTTCCGGCCACCCCTGCACAACCCTAACTTCGTCTATAGCCAACCATTCGCCATGATTCCTGAATGAATCTTGCTCAAAATTTCACCATCAACTCAACCATGACCTTCATTCACTGTAAAAGCGCCTGGATCTTGAGATATCAATCTCAACCGAAAATGAACTTCCACCTAAATTGTCTCTACAGTTGCAATTGATCATCCTAAATCCATCTATGCCAATAGGAGAACCTAACCACAGGATTCTAGTTCACTGAAAACACATAATTAGAGAGAAATTTCAAGAAGTTAAAACCTGTGTTTGAGCTTGTAACAGATGCACTTCTTGCTCGATTCAACCTTCAAGATGATGCAGATTCACTCTAAACCACCTTCCAAAGCTAATGCAACCTTCAATTTTCCTTGATTTTGCCTTGAACTCAGAAACTGATTCCAACTTGCAATTTTGAAACTTCAATCTCACTCTCTGCTTCAGGGCTCAATCTTCTCCAAAAAATGGCTGAACACACTCTAATGCTTATATATAACTCATTAGAATCATCTAGAAAGTTCTGTAACCACCCAAATGAGATTTTCAATTTCACTTTCTCCTTCAAAATACCATGTTGCAACAGTCGTGTATTGGCTCTATTCTGGCTTGATTTTGCTTGCAATCATCATCTCATGAGATATTGGATCAGTTGGTTATGTTAATTTCCTTGCTTGCAAGCCAATGGTGTGAGTTTGATGTGTTGCTTCATCATGAAGAAACAAATGGAATGGTATGAAAATGACCTTAAATCAAAATTCCAATATTGCCAAAGTTTCTAAAACTATTTTTCCAATCAAAATGACCTATAAGTTTTCCTTGTTTGGACACAAAATGATTTATTTCAAATTTTGGTGATTAAATCCCTTTAATTCTTCCTTTTTCAAAATTCTTTGGACCAAGTCTCTCCTTGAGCCATTTCAATGTCTCCTTGATGCATGGTCAAGGTTAAAACCCCATTTTGAGCAACTTTCAAGTTAAACAAAATTTCATTTGAGGCCTCTAAGTTGGTGAAAATGACCTATGATCACAAATGACCTATAATCACAAATACCCAAAATACCCTTGACTTGTCAAAGCCATAACTTGAGTTCTACAAATCCTATCAAGGACTTCTAGTACTCTATGGAAAGCTAAGAGGATAAGGAACAACATTCATGTTGACCAAAAGTCCATAGGAATCATCCTTCTAGGGAAAACGTTTCATGTAAGTTGGGTAACTTTCAAGCTCCAAATTCACATACCTCAGATGACTTGTAACTTGCCAAAGCCATAACATGAGTTCTACAAATCCTATCAAGGACTTCTAGCACTCAAATTAAATCTAAGACCATGCTTTAAAACAATCATGTTGGAGTCAAGATGAGACGACAATCACATCTTGAGCTAAATTGCCTTGAAGATAGGGGTCAAACTAGGGGATTTTACACTGTCAAGCCTTGGAAACCCTAGCTTGAAACTTCTCAAACTCTTCAATCATGATGAGTTAGCCTTGGAATCATCCTTATAACATCTCAATGTATCAATCCATGATCACATGGCTCTTGGATTAGGTCTCAACCTTCTTCAAATCATCAGTTGACTTAGGGTTGACCCAGTCAAACCCTAGCTGCACCAATCAGGGCTAAGGCTTCTTAATCATGCACAATGCCATGTCTAGGCCTCAAAGTGATCTTCAAAATATTCTCATGAGCTCTCTCAAGACCTCAAGTATGGCTTCAGAATCCTCTGATGACTTCCCACAACTCTCAAGTTAGGAGACACACCCTCTTGGTTTCAACCACTCTTTCTGAGGATCTTTCCACTTCTCTGACAAGGATATCAACCCCTGAACATCTGAATAACCTTCTTAGCTAGCTTCAAAGTCTTGTGTAGCCCTTGATTGGTAATCATACCTCTTGATCTCCTGCATACATGTCAATGAAATGCAAATGATAATGCTAATGTGAATGAAATGAAACATAAGCTAGGTAGAGAAAGGTTGGGCAAATTTTGGGGTGCAACAGTTGCCCCTATTCAAACGGCTTGGACCTGACTGGGTGAGAAGCGAACGACTCTCAAACAGTCAAGGTACGAGACGGTTGAATACCAACAAACCCGAAAATTTTCCAACTGCACAAGTACACGGTACTCTGATGGGGACAAATCTTCGGAAACTGAAATAATAGCTGCACAACAACTAGCCGGAGAATTACTGATCTGAATCCCCGTCAGGATGATTCTCTGATTTATCTGATATCATTGCATCCTTAAATCATTAAGGGATCACCGCTTACACGGTAACTGGCGATAGATTAATCTCAAATTTCTGTCAGGATGATCATCTATGTCCTAAAATCATCGAGGGATCACCGGTTACACGGTAGCATGCAAGGGATGGTCAATTATACCGTCCGCACAGGTAAACGATACTCTGATTGTTAGGAACATCTTCAAAAACTGAGCATGATAGTTGCACGGCAACTCTGCTGGGGGATTGGTCACACGGTAATCTGTGAAAGGTCTAATCTCAAATCTCCGTCAGGATGATCATCGGATTTTGCTGTAGAGCTTCGTCCTCAAGTCATCAAGGGGTCACCGGTTACACGGTAACTGGTAATGGATGGTCGATTATGCCGTCAGGCATTCTGCGTCATAGCAGAAGAATTCCTTATCGTCACCTATGGACTCATCGTGTCGCTAGGCATGTCGAAAACATCTTTGTCAGACTTCATCAGTAAGTCAATAAGGGATCACCGGTTACTCGGTAACTGGTGAATGGCTACTCTCAAATCTCCGTCAGGATGATTATCAGATTTTACTGCAACTACTTCCTCAAATCATCAAGGGATCACTGGTCACTTAGTAACCGGCGATACATAGCTGGTATTGCCGTCAGGCATTCTGTGACATGGCAGAAGGATTCCCCGGGACTCATCAGGTCATTTAGGAACTTTTGACAATCTCTATAACTATGCCATCGGGAATTCAAAGAAATTTTCGGGCGTCAACCGGACTTCATCAGTAATTCGGGAATAGAATTCTCGGTCAATCATGAACTCAATAGGGATATCTATTCTTCCGGCATCAGGCACTCCGCGTCAGCTGAGGGCACTGCTTCGACATCACAGTTGGACTTCGTCAGTAAGTCTGGGGTTTCGGCACCGCTGCTGGACTTCAACCATCAAGTCTTCAAAGGAAGTTTCAACTTCTCGGTTTAGAACCTGCTAGGGATGACACATCTCCGCTGGGGAATTCTGGAGAACTATCAAGTAACTGTGCTTCGGAGATCCAGAAATCATTCTGGATGAATCAACTCTGCTGAGGACTTCAAGAATCATCTTGGACAAATAACTTCGTCGGAGACTTCAAGAATCATCCTGAACCAATAACTCTGTTGGAGATTTCAGGAATCATCCTGAGCAAACACTCTGCTGGGGATTTCAGGAATCATCCTGAGCAGACTATGCTGGGGACTCTACGTATCAACTTGAGCAACCAACCCCAGCGACTTCACTGGGGATTTTAAGAATCATCTTAAGCAAGCAACTTTGTTGGGGAATACCTGCAAAACAAGAACGGTAACGACCTAGCTCATGTTTCATATGCATATGATCGTCAATGGCATAATGCTCCACACGGTGGAAATGCTACGCGTTCTTAGGGTAAATGCTATGCAATCATGCAAAATGCTATGACCCCATCAGCAAAGTAAACGCTGAAGGGAGAGTCCTTCTGTCAAGGAGAAAGAACCACTCGGGTGGAGAGGAGGAATCATCCTGCCGAGGAGAAGAAGTCACACCAATCTCAATTGGATTCCGCCTGGGGAAACGAACTTCAGTCGACTGTTGCAGGGGAACAAAGTTCTGCGAGAACCTGGACCTGCTCATCTAGGTATACGAACCACAATTGCTGAGGAAACGATATCAATCGCAAAAATGAACTGCACGGACTTCGCAGCAAAACCCTCCTGGGGATACCGACTCCGTTGGGGGAAAGACGACATCAGCTATTCAACACTCTACTAGGGAAAACCAATCATGGCCCCAACTGCTTTCCAAGAACTCAGCTCTCTTGGGGATCTGCAAACTCGGCTGGGGAAAAAGGAATCATCCTGCTTACAGGGGAGAGTACAACTTTGCGGGGAATTTCAATTCTCCTGGAGACTTCAGTCTGCGCTATCGAGTGCTGCACACTTCAGTATATGACTCAGCTGGGGCGACGACGATCCTTCAGGTTACATCTGCTTGGGGAGAGAATCTTCTCTGGTTGAGGAGACATATCAATGCTTACGATCTCATGTTCAGACTCCGCGGGGAGATGCTGCTGAACTTGCTCGAGAAGAGGGAATCATCCTGCTTGGGGAAACATACGGCATACTGCCTGGAATATGCTATACCTGCAACAACACAAACGAACAAACAAGATACCCTTCTCAAAGGGACCTATCAAGGTTATCATCTTGTGACAATGTTCAAGTAATTCGTTGTTTCAACAATCAGTGGCCTAGGCCAGTAAGTTTATGTATGCGCATTTTATCAAAAACATCGACGTTCTTTTTTGCAAACAAAACATATAAATGCCAAACAAGCAAACAGAATTGTTGAATAGTATACATTTTATTAATAACGAACCCCTGAATGGGAAAAAATGTTTTACAACAGATGCAAGCTCCTGGAATGAGGAAGCTGCACAAATATAAAAACATAAATATACATCAGTATATACACAAATATCGGCAATGAGGCGTAGACGAACACCATGAGTTGATCCCTCTATGACCCACTCGACTTCGATACTTCTCTGACGCTTCAGCTTCAGAAGAGATTGATTCAGATAAACGGCCCTCAGGTCCTCCGAACCACTAAACAATGAAAGTCCACACGCGGAACGCAGTCATTTGCTTTTTCAAATCCCTAACTTTTGCCTGAATCGCCCTTTCGGGTTTTCGATTCACCGGGATACCCTTTTTTGCCAAAGTCTCCCTTCCAGGTTTTCGACTTTGCGGGTGTATATTCTTTTCTTTTATATCCCTAATTTTTGCCCGAACCTTTTTTCTTTTTTATGGTTCACCGGGATGCCCCATTTTTGCCTGGATATTCTTTTTCTTTCCAGCGGGTCATTTTTTAAGCAAAGTATTTTTTAACTGCGTCCGCGTTCACCGGGGATGCAAAGTCTTCGCCATCCATCGTGGATAACAACAAGGCTCCTCCCGAGAAGACCTTGCTGACGACGTACGGACCTTCATAATTGGGAGTCCACTTGCCCTAGTGATCGGAGTGTGGAGGAAAAATCTTCTTCAGGACGAGATCACCCGTCTGAAAGCTTCTAGGACGCACCTTCTTATCATAAGCTTTCTTCATTCGGCTTTGGTACAGACGACCATATGCAATCGATGCTAGCCTCTTCTCATCCATCAGGCTGAGTTGGTTTAGTCGGTTCTTAATCCATTCTGCCGCATCGAGTTTCACGTCAACCAAAACTCGTAAAGAAGGAATCTCAACTTTTAACGGTAGGACATCTTCCATACCGTACACTAGTGAGAAAGGAGTTGCCCCGGTTGACGTACGTACCGTTGTACGATAACCGTGCAGTGCAAATGGCAACATCTTGTGCCAATCCTTATAGGTCACAACCATCTTCTGTACAATCTTCTTGATGTTCTTATTGGCTGCTTCAACGGCACCATTCATCTTCGGCCGATAAGGAGATGAGTTGTGGTGTTCAATCTTGAAACTCTGGCACAACTCCTTCATCATCTTGTTATTCAAATTCGAACCATTATCAGTAATGATCCGCTCGGGAATTCCGTAACGACAGATGATGTCCCTCTTTATGAATTTAGCCACCACCTGCTTGGTCACGTTAGCATACGAGGCTGCCTCCACCCACTTGGTGAAGTAGTCGATGGCTACCAGAATAAAGCGATGACCGTTAGATGCAGTGGGCTCGATCTTGCCTATCATGTCAATGCTCCATATGGAGAATGGCCACGGGGAGGACATGACATTCAACGGGCACGGCGGCACATGAATCTTATCAGCATAAATCTGGCATTTATGACATCTCTTTGAGAATTTTAAGCAATCCGATTCCATCGTCAGCCAGTAGTATCCTGCTCTCAGGATCTTTCTTGTCATAGCATGCCCGCCGGCGTGCGTACCAAATGTGCCTTCATGGACTTCTTCCATGAACATACTCGCTTCTTTCTCATCTACACATCTGAGTAGCACGAGATCATGGTTTTTTTTATACAAAACTCCATCAGGATTGAGATAAAAATTTCCAGACAGTCTCCTCAGAGTCTTCTTATCCTTGGTTGACGCTCTCGCGGGATATTCCTTAGTCATAAAGAAGGTCTGGATATCATGGAACCATGGCTTGCCGTCGGAGGCTTTCTCGATCGCAAAGACGAATGCAGGTCTATCAAGACGAGAAAGGACAATCCTTGAAGCTTCATTCCAAAAATTGACTTTATACATCAAAGCCAACGTGGCTAGGGCATCAGCCATCTGGTTTTCAGCTCTGGGTACATGATGGAGTTCCACTCGATTAAAGAACGGAAGCAGCCTCCTGGCATAGTTCATGTACGACACCAAATTCGATTGACGAGTCTCCCACTCCCCTTTAATCTGGTTAATAACAAGCGCTGAGTCGCCATATACATCTAGGTTCTTGATTCTCAAATCAATTGCTTCTTCTAGACCCATGATGCATGCTTCATATTCTGCTTCATTATTGGTGACCGGAAACGTTAGTCTAGCAGTGAATGGGATGTGGGATCCATGAGGAGTCGTGATGATCGTGCCAATGCCACTTCCGTAAGAATTAACTGCCCTGTCAAATATCAGTTTCCACTGGGATTTCCTATCTGGACCCTCGTCGGGCAACGGTTCATCACAATCCTTCGTTTTGAGAAACATGATATCCTCATCAGGGAATTCAAATTTCATCGGCTGATAATCCTCGATTGGCTGTTCGGCCAGGTATTCAGACAATATGCTCCCCTTGATGGCCTTCTGGAAAATGTACTGAATGTCATATTCCGTCAACACCATTTGCCATCTGGCAATCCTGCCCGAAAGCGCTTGCTTCTTGAAGACGTACTTAATTGGATCCATTTTCGAAATTAGCATGGTCGTGTGATTGAGCATGTACTGTCGTAAACGTTTGGCAGCCCAGGCTAGTGCGCAACACGTCTTCTCCAGCATCGAGTAACGAGATTCACAATCTGTGAACTTTTTACTCAAGTAGTAAATGGCATGCTCCTTTCTGCCCGTCTCGTCATGCTGACCGAGAACACACCCCATACTATTCTCAAGAACTGTCAAGTACATGATTAAGGGTCTTCCGGCCACTGGGGGTCTCAAGATCGGAGGTTCCTGTAGATACTGTTTTATCTTATCAAATGCCTTCTGGCAATCCTCGTTCCAGATAATCGCCTGATCCTTCTTTAGCAGTTTGAACATCGGTTCACACGTGGCCGTGAGCTGAGAAATAAACCTTGCAATGTAGTTTATTCTGCCCAGGAAACCACAAACTTCTTTTTCGATTTTTGGCGCAGGCATTTCTTGTATCGCTTTTATCTTCGCAGGATCAACCTCGATGCCTCTTTCACTCACAATAAACCCTAGTAGTTTTCCAGACCGTACTCCGAAAGTACACTTGTTAGGATTCAGCCTCAACCTGAACTTCCTAAGCCTTTCAAAAAGCTTCCGCAAATTGACCAGATGTCCCTCCTCCGTTTGGGACTTCACAATCATGTCATCAACATAGACTTCAATCTCATGATGAATCATATCATGAAACAAAGTAACCATTGCTCGTTGGTAGGTGGCCCATGCGTTCTTCAGACCGAAAGGCATTACCTTGTAGTAAAACGTTCCCCAAGGTGTAATAAACGTAGTTTTTTCCATGTCCTCCGGCGCCATCTTGATCTGATTGTAACCGGAGAAGCCATCCATGAACGAAAATACGGAGAACTGAGCTGTATTGTCAACCAACACATCAATATGAGGGAGCGGGAAATCATCTTTAGGGCTCGCCCTATTCAAATCCCGATAATCGACGCACATTCGTACCTTACCGTCCTTCTTCGGTACAGGCACTATGTTGGCGACCCACGGAGGGTAAGTAGTGACCGCTAAGAAGCCAGCATCGAGCTGTTTTTGCACTTCTTCTTTGATCTTAATGGCCATATCTAGTCGTGTCCTCCTAAGCTTCTGCTTAACGGGAGGACAATCTTCTCGCAGCGGCAAGTGATGGACCACGATGTCAGTGTCAAGTCCGAGCATATCTTCGTATGACCAAGCAAAGATGTCACTATACTCTCTCAGCATCTCGACCAATCTCTGCTTGACATCACTCTGCAATGCAGCCCCTATCCTGACGTTCCTGACCAGTTCTTCAGAACCTAGATTCACAATCTCCATCTCTTCCTCGTGAGGCAGAATAACTTTCTCTTCTTGTTTCAACAAGCGGGCCAACTCTTCGGGAAGGTCTTTGTCTTCATCAATCTCTTCTTCAGCTTGATAGATCGGGCAATCAAAGTCGCAGTGAGTCGTAGAAGGTCCAAAATCGATGCCATCTGCTATGTGGATCCTGCAATAACAAGAGTTAAGCTTAAAACAAGGATATACAGGTTAGCACAAACTCTATTGCCATTTTATTGTTTTTCAAAACAAATATAAAACAGGAATAACAGAGATCACAACATTTGAATGCGAAGAAAAACGCCTTTTGATTTATTGGTAAAATGCATGTACATAATCAAATAAGACCCTGACAATAAAACCACTATGCCCCGGGTAGGACATAGGGTTGTACAACGATTGGAGAAAGTAAATCATTACTCTTTGCCTGTCACTTGGATGGTATCCCTGATGGACCAGTTAGTGAGGCTCTGGCCTGGTTTGCTTGGCTGGATCCAAGAGTCTAGGTCGCAATCACTGTTTTTGCCGTCTTCAGATACTGCGTTGACACTTTCGAATATAACCCCGCCACTGGTAAACTGGATCGGCCCTTTACCTCGCGACGCACTGCGAGAAGAGGAGGCTTCAGCCGCAGGAGAGTATCCTAACCCAAACTTGTCCTGTTTGTTAGGTATTTCTAGAACCTGCCCCCAGCCTGGGGTAGATCCGGCTTGAACAACGGCCCGGGCTTCCTTGAAGGAAGAGAGAGTCATCTCTCGCTTTTCAGTCATCACAGGAGCCACGTCCTTGACTTTAACGGCTTCAAACGCCTGACATAGGGTTTCGTGGATTTCCCCATCCATCTCAACATACTTGAAGGACGATAAATGGCTCACCATTATATCCTCCTCGCCACATACGGTTACGATGCTGCCTCCGACAACGTACTTGAGTTTCTGGTGCAACGTGGAGGTCATGGCGCCAGCAGAATGGATCCATGGTCGGCCTAAGAGACAGCTGTAGGCGGGCATGATGTCCATAATCTAGAAGACTGCATCGAAATTTTCCGGCCCGACTTGGATTGGTAACGTTACCTCTCTGAAGACATGACGCTTGGTTCCGTCGAAAGCCTTCACAACCAGATCACTGGGTGTGCAGATCAATCCTCGAGTATCTAACTTCATCAACGCCTTCTTCGGAAGAACATTGAGCGACGACTCTATGTCCACCAACACATGAGACATAATTGTTCCCCTGCACTCTATCGAGATGTGCAGGGCACTGTTGTGGTTCCTTCCCTTCGGCGTCAGCTCCAGGTCAGTGAACCCTAACCCGTTTCCAGCATTCACGTGGGCTACGACCCCTTCCAACTAGTTGACCGAGATTTCCTGCGGTACATATGTGGCATTCAAAACCTTTAACAGCGCGTTGCGATGTGACTCCAAACACAGCAACAAATTCAGGATGGAAATTTTCGAGGGTGTCTGATGGAGGTGATCCACGATCTTGTAGTCCCTCTTCTTAATCAACCTCATGAACTCTTCAGTATCCTTTACAAGCAATTCCTTCTCTACCCCACGAGGGGTTTCCTCAACGACTTTACTCTTTCCCTTATCGGTCTCATCAGCTTTGCCCGCTTTGTCCGCCACAATATCAGGTGGGGCAAATATTCTTCCGCTGCGCGTGATTCCGCCGACTCCCACTAGGTTATCCACAGACTGCCCAGATGGTTCTAGTTCCAATTTATGTCCGTTACAGTAAACGTCTGCCCCATAATGCCATGGGACAACATTGGTGCTCTCAAAAGGTATCGGCCCAGCCTTTGTGATGGTAATCGTGGGCGGCCTGGGTGCAGAAATGGTTATCGTCTGGCGAGGGATGGTGATGGTGGCAACCTCATCATCTTTCTTCAGCATTACCTCTCCAGATCCATATTCGGCCCTTCGGCTAAACTGCAAGATTCCTTCGGTCATCAGACTCTGAATCCCCTCTATCAACTGTTCACATCCATCAGGACTAGTTGCACATCCCATACACAGTTCTCCACAGCCCGGAAAGAAGCCTCTCTTCATCAGCTTGGCTTTAACGAAGCTAAGCGGTGTCTTTAGATCCTTGACATCAGTCAATAAATCCAAGTTCTCGTCTTCAATAATGGCATTCACCCCACCTCCCCTATGATTCAGCATAGGGTTCTTTGTGACATTCAGCACATTCTCTAAGAAATTGATGATCTTAGCATCCACCATATCTTGCACCTTGTGCTTGAAGGCTTTGCAGTTTTCTATCGTGTAGCCTGGTGCCCCTGAGTGAAACTCACATGCTGCATTCGCGTCGTAACCTGGCGGAGGTGCCCCTGTCAAGGGAGCCAGGGTTCTCTTCTGGACCAGCTGTAACTGAAGCAGAGTTTGTAACAGCTGAGCATACGACATGGGCGGTGTCTCAAGGTGACGGCTTGACAGAGGTGCCCTGTTCTAATACTTTCTGTACCCTTGCTGATTTGGCTGCTGCTGCTGCTGCTGGGGTTGTTGGACAGCAGGGATGGTTATGCTAGCCACCTGCTGGTGCGGGCCTTTACCCTTCCTTCGAGCGTTGGACACGGCGCTCGTCTCTCCTTGAATTTTCCCCAGTTTGATCCCATTTATAACGTGCTCGCCCGTGATGATGAGATCTGAGAAGCTTCCAGACATACCGCTGACTAATTTCTCGTAATAAACCCCTGGGAGGGTGGCTACAAACATTTCAACAAGCTCTCGTTCCACCATCGGCGGCTGAACTCTAGCTGCTAATTCACGCCACCGCTGGGTGTATTCTTTGAACCCTTCGTTGTTCCTCTGCGACAAGTTCTGCAGTTGAACCCAGTTCGGAGCCAAGTCACTGTAGTACTGATAATGGTGCACGAATGCTTCAGCAAGTTCCTTCCACGTGCGCACACTGGTAGGTTCCAAACTCATGTACCATTCCAAGGATGGCCCGGACAAGCTATCCTAAAAGAAGTGCATCAGCAACTTCTCGTCTTCAGAGTGAGCAGACATCTTTCGGTAGTGTCGCTTCCGCGAAAATAAGGTGCCAACAAAACAGAAGAGTCGCCACCTTTCGTTATTTATCCCTCGGAGCGGGAAAGGAAACGATCGGAAAAACCTGACGAAAAAGGGTAAGACAAGGTCATCGCAACCATTGTCTGGGTTCGGGAGTCGGTTACGCAAGGGGAAGGTATTAGCACCCCTCACGTCCGTCGTACTCGACGGGATCCACGCTTGTTGTGTTTACTGGACGAGTTGGTTTATCTATCTACCTATCAAGGTTGGCTTAAACAGAAAAGAAAATGACTCGGCAAAGCGTCGCGCTTTATGCCTACGTATTCTCATCAGAGAATGAGAAATCAGAGTCAACGTAGTTCGACTGACGACGGGTTATGGGGAAGGTAGCTCGCCAATACGTTAGTATTGTGCCTACGTACTCTCAACAGATGTGAGAGATCAGAGCTTACGTAGTTCGGGACTACGGATTACGCGAATTCAGATTCATCTGTTTTATCGAGTAGGGTTAAACAGCAGTTCCAGCAGTTAGGGACAAAGCCTGTTTGCGTTGGCGCTGAATTTTAACGAGACTCTTTTCTTCAGAAAAGCTTTCCTTTGAATTATGGGCCCACGGGGCAAAAAGGTTTGAAGTTTGTTTTCTGTCTTTTACGAAAGAAGTGTTTTTTATTGTGTTTGCAATTTCAATCGCACTAAAGACTATGACCTGAGAATGAATGCATCGCATGTCACCCAAAGGGTACCATACTAAACATCCAGAATGTTGAAAAGAAACTCTCCAACAATCCTTTCTCAGATAGCTTAAGGCTCGTAACGTACGAAAGAAATCATTCATGATTACTGTATTTTAAGCTGTTTTGAGAGGAGAAGAGAACAGGCTCAACTAAAGGGAGACTATCAAGTCCTAATGTTGTCATGCCAAGGATTCATCCTATGGTTGAGGTTTGAAACAGGGAACTCCTAGAAGTTATCATGCATAGGTTTCAACCTAAAGTTCTATCATCACTTCCTTATCAAAGGAAATGAGAGTCCTAAGGGATCATGTCAATGATACACAGAAACAGATAAAGCCTCAGCTTAACAGTAAACAGTAAAATGCATGCAATGCAAGTGAGGGAGGAAATGTGTGTGGGGCAGCAGCCTCCACAAGCTCATCTCAACCTCAAGCCAGAATGAATAACAGTAATCATACTGAGGAAAATAAAATATGCTATCAAGCAAAACAGTAAACTGCAATCATACAGTAACAATGAAATCATGCTATCAAGCAAAATAAACCACATGGGCAAGGGAGCAGGGCTCTACCGAATACCCGCAAGCAAAGCCAGACAGTAACAATACAAGCAGAGGGAGCAACTCAACCTCTAATGCAATCATGCTCCTAGATTAAAGCTAGTCTAGATATGGACTTATTCTAATGCATCAAGCAAATCAAACAAGGCACATCAATACAGGGAAGAAAACAGACAAGAAAGCAGATCAACTCCTCTCTCTTCCAACTCCAAGCCTCAGCTCTTCTGACAGCAACTCAGTCTTCAAGCTCTCAAGCTCTCTTTGCTTCTCCAGTATCAACTTGGTATTCTCTCTTCATCTACAAGCTTCAGCTTCTCAGGGTAGTCCTTAATCACTTAGAAGTGTCAACCTCATCCTTCAGTCTTTAAGCCTCAGCTCTTCATTCAGTCTTTACTGGATCTTCATTGGGTCTTCATTGTGCCGGGTTCAAAACGTGACTCGCATAGTAAATAACATGCAAAAGCTTCTCTTTTCGCTGCCCCAATACAGCCCCTACTGCGATGTCACTGGCGTCACACATGATCTCAAACGACAACGACGAATCTGGGGCTATCACAATTGGTGCTGACACTAACTTATTTTTCAGGTTTTCGAATGCGTCAGCACATTCCTTATTGAACACAAACGCCGTGTCCTTTACTAACAAGGACGTCAACGGTTTTGCTATCTTGGAGAAGTCTCTTATGAACCTGCAGTAGAAACCTGCGTAACCCAAGAAGCTTCGGATACCTTTCTCGTTCACGGGTGGTGGTAACTTGGATATTACTTCCACTTTTGCTTGATCGACTTCGATCCCTTTGTGTGAGATTTTGTGACCAAGGACAATGCCCTCTCTTACCATGATATGAAATTTTTCCCAATTTAGGATCAAGTTACTTTCCTGACATCTCTGCAAAACAAGTGACAGGTTAGTTAAACAACTATCAAACGATGACCCAAAAACCGAAAAATCATCCATGAAGACTTCCATATGTTTCTCAAGCATATCCGCAAAAATAGAAGTCATGCATCTTTGAAATGTGGCTGGGGCATTACATAACCCGAATGGCATCCTCCTATAAGAAAAAACTCCGTACGGGCATGTGAAAGTTGTCTTCTCTTGATCCTCTGGCGCAACCGCGATTTGGTTGTATCCGGAGTATCCATCTAGAAAGCAATAATAATCGTGACCAGCCAATCTTTCTAGCATTTGATCAATAAAGGGCAACGGAAAATGATCTTTTCTGGTGGCTAAATTAAGTCTCCTATAATCAATGCATACCCTCCAACCAGTGACTGTACGCGTAGGAATCAACTCATTCTTGTCATTAGTCACCACAGTTGTACCTCCTTTCTTGGGCACCACGTGAACAGGGCTCACCCATGAACTGTCCGATATAGGATAGATAAGTCCAGCATCCAATAATTTCACCACTTCCTTTCTTACGACTTCCTTCATAACGGGGTTCAGTCTTCTCTGGGGCTGCACAACCGGTTTGTGGTCCTTCTCCATAAGGATTTTGTGCATGCAAACTGTAGGGCTTATACCCTTTAGGTCTTCGATTTTCCAGCCAATAGCACTCTTAAATTTTTTAAGAACCCCAATCAGTTGTTTCTCTTGGACACTTTTCAAACTAGAGCTGATAATGGCGAGACACTTTTCCTCGGTGTCTAGAAAAACATATTTGAGATTTTCCGGCAGTTGTTTCAATGCCGAACCTTTAGGCTTTTCGTCATTACCTTCCAGCGCTATAGGTTGCCGTAAGTCCTCCCATCGGTGTGGTCGGGATCCCCTTTGGAATGGTCGAGTTTCTAACATTTCAACTACCTCCCTGTCATTCTCATCCACTTCTTTATCTTCCTTAAAGATTGACATGCTTAACACTCTCTCCAGGGGCAGTTGGGTCACACTCTCCAAATGTTCGCTCTCTACGACTTGTTCTAGCACTTGTATGTTGCTACTGGTGCCACGATCCTGTTTATGCTTCATGGTATTACTAACATCAATTTTTAACTCCTCGTCATATACCTTCAAGGTCAGGGTGCCTCCTTCCATATCTATCATGACTCTCCCGGTTTCCAAGAATGGTCGGCCCAAAATTAATGGCATTTCTTCATCTTCCGGCATCTCTAGGATCACAAAATCAACCGGAAACACAAATTTATCTACCTTAACTAGAACATCTTGAACCACTCCATACGGCCGCTTAACTGAATGATCAGCAAACTGGAGAGTCATCCGAGTGTCTTGAACCGCACCGATATTCAACTTTTTGTAGATGGACAAGGGCATGAGGCTAATACTTGCTCCCAAATCAATTAAAGCTCTGTTGAATGACCTGTCGCCAATAGTGCATGGGATAGTAACAGCTTCACTGTCTTTCTTCTTGACCGGAATCTCCAGACCTTGCAAAATAGCACTACAAGTTTTCGTTAGAATAACAGGTTCGGACTCACTAGTCCGCTTCTTAGCAATGGTGTCCTTCATAAATTTGGCATAGGTGGGCATTTGTTCTAGTGCCTCCAACAATGGAATGTTCAGCTCTAACTTTTTAAACAGTTCAAGGAATTTCGCGAAATTCTTCTCTTGCTGTCCTTTCTTTTTATTTCTTGAGGGTTATGGCAGCTTGATCACCGGTTTCGGTTCTACCACTTTTTCTTTAGCTACCGGTACCGGTGTCACCACTTCTTCCTCAACTACTTTATTTTCTTTAATTTCTAGCTCAACCTCAATCATCTGATCATTTAGTTCTGTTTCCTCTTCGTCTACTTCCTTGGATTTCCCACTTCTTGTTACTACCGCCTTAATTTGGTGGTGATCCTTCGGATTTGGTACTGTGGCACTTGGAAGCGTACGCGGCGCTTGCGAACTCGCCAGCTGTTGAGCAATTTGACTCATTTGTACTTCAAGATTTTTAATGGATGCTCTAGCATTCCTGAAGTTACTCCTTGTCTCTTCTTGAAATTGAGAACTTTGGGCGGCCATTTTCTCAATGGCTACTTCCCAATCAGCTTTTCGAGGCGCTTGTTGTTGATATTGAGGTTGGTACGGTGTCTGCTGGTACTGTTGTTGCTGAGGTTGATACGGTTGTTGGCCTTGAACCGGTTTTTGCACATTTCCTTGTTGATCTTTCCATGAAAAATTGGGGTGATTTTTCCAACCAGGATTATATGTGTTGGCGTAAGGATTGTTCTGCCTCAACATATTAATCTGTTCCACCTGCTCTTGCGTTGCTACACAATGCACTGTAAAGTATGGTCCACCGCTGAGTTCAACCTGTGCCACTGTCTGAGTTTCAACAGTCATTTTCTTTAACCTTTTTCTCTACCTCAGCGGTGATCTGATCCTCCATTTTAACAACCTGGTCTGCCAGCTTCAAATCAATCTTACCTTCCGGTTGGTTTACCGTGCGATCATACATCTCAAGGTGCTCGTTATCGGCAATTGCTTCTATGATTCTTTTGATACCCGTGGCCGTTGAGAAGTTGGTTGAGCCACCGGCAGCAGTGTCTATGAGCTGTTTCGTTTTGAGTCGTAATCCATTCACAAAGTTTTGCATCTGCTCAGTGGCGTCCATGTTATGAGTGGGACATGCTGTAAGACACCTCTTAAACCGTTTATAATCATCCCCTAAAGATTCTCCTTCTTTTTGCTTGAAGTTGACAATGTCATATCTTTTTTGGATAAACACTGAAGCAGGGAAATACTCATTCAGGAATGCAGTTTCCATCTCTTGCCATGTTGTGATACTCCTAGCTGGAAGCGAGTAAAACCATTCTTCAGCATCATCAGTGAGTGTGAACGGGAACATAACCAATCTCTTGGCCTCTTTGGAATGTCCTTCTATCTTCAACGAGGTGGTGGTCGTAAGGAATCTCTGAAGATGTTTATTTGCATCTTCGTTGATTCTTCCAGCGAACGGCTTGCTCTTCAACTGACGAATGGTGGAAGGGTGTAGCTGAAAATGCGCAACATTCACCGGTTGATTCACAATAGTCATCCGGTTTGGTTGAGCATTGGCCCCTCCATAATCTCCTAGCAGTCTTTCAGGCTGAGGTGGATTTCCAGCCATTTGAACAGTTTCAGGTGTTGTCTCTCTCTCTCTTCGGAGTCGCTCTGCACAGATATAATTTCCTCTATTTCTTCCAGTCTTTTAACTTTAGCTATTCTCCGTCTTTCGTGTAACGCCCGTTCTGGTTCTGTATCAAAAGAATATTTAGCTGAGGCCTGACCTCGCATACACAATTAGACACGCGTTAGATAATACAAGCGGAGAAAAATTATGCAGTAAATAATAAAATTTTAGTCGCAGAGCAACAAAATTTCTTTTGGATTCTAAAAACAATGTTAATTTGGCAGTCCCCGGCAATGGCGCCAAAAACTTGATCGCGAAAATAGCAAGTGTACTATTTTTACCAATTGTAGTAATAAGGGAAAAGTCCCAAGTATCGATCTCGAGGACTGCATAGTAATTAACGGAATTTTTAGGATTCAAATGAACAAAAGGTATAGTGGTTTGTTTGGTAGCAGAGTAATATAACAAGTAAATAAGGACTTATAAATCAATCTAAGAACAGTGTTAGGGGAGTGGAGACGATGCGAGTAAAGACCCTGTATGATTATTCTGCTATAATAGTTATTAACCTTAATTCATCAGTTGGCCAATTTAGTTTTCTTAATTCCTTAATGAAAACCCTTTGATGAGTTTCCTGTACACTAATTCCTCAGTGTCCATGAAAAGCATCAAGCAATAGTTCCGACCATAAAATACGTGATACGGGATATCCTCATTCCTAAGCAATATCGACCGTGATACTATTTTGCAAAAGTGTTAGGTTGACTTTCCAGACTAAAACCTAAGCATAATTCGAATTCTACTTTCCAATATGAATACGATTAAGATTAATGCAAAATAAAATATATAAAGTTAATAACATAGTTCTCATAGAATAATCAAACAAAAGTCATTACATCGCAACTTAGGACCACCCCCTAACAACTTGGGGTTTAGCTGCTCATGTTCTTTGTAAACATAAAAGCAATTAGAAATGAAAAGGAGAAGATCATTACAATGCGAGTTGAAATCCTTGGATCATCAATTGCTTCCGCTTTTGATCGATCCTTTGTTTTCCAGCTGAACTCTCCTCTCAGTTGTCAATCCTAATCTCAGTTCAAAAGTGTCCCCTACTTTCTAAAAAGTGACTCTTATATCTAAATTCAAATTACATCGCGAAATGTCTCAAATGCCCTTCGAAATAGGTCTGACAGCAAAAATCAGAAAACATAACAATTTTACACTCAGTGGCCCTGACACGGGCCGTGTTGTGCAACACGGGTGGCCGTGTCAGACTGCTGACTTCTTCAGGGCGCGTTTCCATCTCCAAGGGCTGCAACACGGGCCGTGTTGCATGACACGGGCACCCGTGTTGTACGTCTGATTCCCTTTTTCTTCTGCTTTGGTCTACCCGTGTCTGCCAACCGTGTCCTCCAAAACACGGACCGTGTTGTGCAACACGGGTACCCGTGTTGTAGCTCTGACTTCCCTTTTCCGACTTTTCTTTGCCTCCGAAAGCGGTGCGACTGTCATGCTATCCATTCCTGCCAAAAACACACTAAAAGAAACCGAATCAAACGCACCAGCGGCAAAAGTAATACAAACTTAGAAATTAGACTTGAAGACAAACAACTACGAGTAATTCAGATAATAACAACTAAAGCTTCGAAAACAGATAAAAACGTTGCGAAATTAACAACAAACAGCGTTTGAAAACACAAGTGAAATCCACCGATCAAACTCAAAAACTTGATCGGGAAAATAGCAAGTGTACTATTTTTACCAATTGTAGTAATAAGAGAAAAGTCCCAACTATCGATCTCGAGGACTGCGTAGTAATTAACGAAATTTTTAGGATTCAAATGAACAAAAGGTCTAGTGGTTTCTTTGGTAGCAAAGTAATATAACAAGTAAATAAGGACTTATAAATCAATCTAAGAACAGTGTTAGGGGAGTGGAGACGATGCGAGTAAAGACCCTGTATGATTATTCTGCTATAATAGTTATTAACCTTAATTCATCAGTTGGCCAATTTAGTTTTCTTAATTCCTTAATGAAAACCCTTTGATGAGTTTCCTGTACACTAATTCCTCAGTGTCCATGAAAAGCATCAAGCAATAGTTCCGACCATAAAATACGTGATACGGGATATCCTCATTCCTAAGCAATATCGACCGTGATACTATTTTACAAAAGTGTTAGGTTGACTTTCCAGACTAAAACCAAAGCATAATTCGAATTCTACTTTCCAATATGAATACGATTAAGATTAATGCAAAATAAAATATATTAAGTTAATAACATAGTTCTCATAGAATAATCAAACAAAAGTCATTACATCGCAACTTAGGACCACCCCCTAACAACTTGGGGTTTAGCTGCTCATGTTCTTTGTAAACATAAAAGCAATTAGAAATGAAAAGGAGAAGATCATTACAATGCGAGTTGAAATCCTTGGATCATCAATTGCTTCCGCTTTTGATCGATCCTTTGTTTTCCAGCTGAACTCTCCTCTCAGTTGTCAATCCTAATCTCAGTTCAAAAGTGTCCCCTACTTTCTAAAAAGTGACTCTTATATCTAAATTTAAATTACATCGCGAAATGTCTCAAATGCCCTTCGAAATAGGTCTGACAGCAAAAATCAGAAAACATAACAATTTTACACTCAGTGGCCCTGACACGGGCCGTGTTGTGCAACACGGGTGGCCGTGTCAGACTGCTGACTTCTTCAGGGCGCGTTTCCATCTCCAAGGGCTGCAACACGGGCCGTGTTGCATGACACGGGCACCCGTGTTGTACGTCTGATTCCCTTTTTCTTCTGCTTTGGTCTACCCGTGTCTGCCAACCGTGTCCTCCAAAACACGGACCGTGTTGTGCAACACGGGTACCCGTGTTGTAGCTCTGACTTCCCTTTTCCGACTTTTCTTTGCCTCCGAAAGCGGTGCGACTGTCATGCTATCCATTCCTGCCAAAAACACACTAAAAGAAACCGAATCAAACGCACCAGCGGCAAAAGTAATGCAAACTTAGAAATTAGACTTGAAGACAAACAACTACGAGTAATTCAGATAATAACAACTAAAGCTTCGAAAACAGATAAAAACGTTGCGAAATTAACAACAAACAGCGTTTGAAAACACAAGTGAAATCCACCGATCAAACTCAAAAACTTGATCGGGAAAATAGCAAGTGTACTATTTTTACCAATTGTAGTAATAAGAGAAAAGTCCCAACTATCGATCTCGAGGACTGCGTAGTAATTAACGAAATTTTTAGGATTCAAATGAACAAAAGGTCTAGTGGTTTCTTTGGTAGCAAAGTAATATAACAAGTAAATAAGGACTTATAAATCAATCTAAGAACAGTGTTAGGGGAGTGGAGACGATGCGAGTAAAGACCCTGTATGATTATTCTGCTATAATAGTTATTAACCTTAATTCATCAGTTGGCCAATTTAGTTTTCTTAATTCCTTAATGAAAACCCTTTGATGAGTTTCCTGTACACTAATTCCTCAGTGTCCATGAAAAGCATCAAGCAATAGTTCCGACCATAAAATACGTGATACGGGATATCCTCATTCCTAAGCAATATCGACCGTGATACTATTTT
This sequence comes from Lathyrus sativus, assembly GCA_963859935.3. Classification (NCBI taxonomy): domain Eukaryota; kingdom Viridiplantae; phylum Streptophyta; class Magnoliopsida; order Fabales; family Fabaceae; genus Lathyrus; species Lathyrus sativus. Next base: position 200,366,058 of record OZ012739.1, on the reverse strand, counting down.
GCAAAAGTGTTAGGTTGACTTTCCAGACTAAAACCAAAGCATAATTCGAATTCTACTTTCCAATATGAATACGATTAAGATTAATGCAAAATAAAATATATTAAGTTAATAACATAGTTCTCATAGAATAATCAAACAAAATTCATTACATCGCAACTTAGGACCACCCCCTAACAACTTGGGGTTTAGCTGCTCATGTTCTTTGTAAACATAAAAGCAATTAGAAATGAAAAGGAGAAGATCATTACAATGCGAGTTGAAATCCTTGGATCATCAATTGCTTCCGCTTTTGATCGATCCTTTGTTTTCCAGCCGAACTCTCCTCTCAGTTGTCAATCCTAATATCAGTTCAAAAGTGTCCCCTACTTTCTAAAAAGTGACTCTTATATCTAAATTCAAATTACATCGCGAAATGTCTCAAATGCCCTTCGAAATAGGCCTGACAGCAAAAATCAGAAAACATAACAATTTTACACTCAGTGGCCCTGACACGGGCCGTGTTGTGCAACACGGGTGGCCGTGTCAGACTGCTGACTTCTTCAGGGCGCGTTTCCATCTCCAAGGGCTGCAACACGGGCCGTGTTGCATGACACGGGCACCCGTGTTGTACGTCTGATTCCCTTTTTCTTCTGCTTTGGTCTACCCGTGTCTGCCAACCGTGTCCTCCAAAACACGGACCGTGTTGTGCAACACGGGTACCCGTGTTGTAGCTCTGACTTCCCTTTTCCGACTTTTCTTTGCCTCCGAAAGCGGTGCGACTGTCATGCTATCCATTCCTGCCAAAAACACACTAAAAGAAACCGAATCAAACGCACCAGCGGCAAAAGTAATGCAAACTTAGAAATTAGACTTGAAGACAAACAACTACGAGTAATTCAGATAATAACAACTAAAGCTTCGAAAACAGATAAAAACGTTGCGAAATTAACAACAAACAGTGTTTGAAAACACAAGTGAAATCCACCGATCAAACTCAAAAACTTGATCGGGAAAATAGCAAGTGTACTATTTTTACCAATTGTAGTAATAAGAGAAAAGTCCCAACTATCGATCTCGAGGACTGCGTAGTAATTAACGAAATTTTTAGGATTCAAATGAACAAAAGGTCTAGTGGTTTCTTTGGTAGCAAAGTAATATAACAAGTAAATAAGGACTTATAAATCAATCTAAGAACAGTGTTAGGGGAGTGGAGACGATGCGAGTAAAGACCCTGTATGATTATTCTGCTATAATAGTTATTAACCTTAATTCATCAGTTGGCCAATTTAGTTTTCTTAATTCCTTAATGAAAACCCTTTGATGAGTTTCCTGTACACTAATTCCTCAGTGTCCATGAAAAGCATCAAGCAATAGTTCCGACCATAAAATACGTGATACGGGATATCCTCATTCCTAAGCAATATCGACCGTGATACTATTTTGCAAAAGTGTTAGGTTGACTTTCCAAACTAAAACCAAAGCATAATTCGAATTCTACTTTCCAATATGAATACGATTAAGATTAATGCAAAATAAAATATATTAAGTTAATAACATAGTTCTCATAGAATAATCAAACAAAAGTCATTACATCGCAACTTAGGACCACCCCCTAACAACTTGGGGTTTAGCTGCTCATGTTCTTTGTAAACATAAAAGCAATTAGAAATGAAAAGGAGAAGATCATTACAATGCGAGTTGAAATCCTTGGATCATCAATTGCTTCCGCTTTTGATCGATCCTTTGTTTTCCAGCCGAACTCTCCTCTCAGTTGTCAATCCTAATATCAGTTCAAAAGTGTCCCCTACTTTCTAAAAAGTGACTCTTATATCTAAATTCAAATTACATCGCGAAATGTCTCAAATGCCCTTCGAAATAGGTCTGACAGCAAAAATCAGAAAACATAACAATTTTACACTCAGTGGCCCTGACACGGGCCGTGTTGTGCAACACGGGTGGCCGTGTCAGACTGCTGACTTCTTCAGGGCGCGTTTCCATCTCCAAGGGCTGCAACACGGGCCGTGTTGCATGACACGGGCACCCGTGTTGTACGTCTGATTCCCTTTTTCTTCTGCTTTGGTCTACCCGTGTCTGCCAACCGTGTCCTCCAAAACACGGACCGTGTTGTGCAACACGGGTACCCGTGTTGTAGCTCTGACTTCCCTTTTCCGACTTTTCTTTGCCTCCGAAAGCGGTGCGACTGTCATGCTATCCATTCCTGCCAAAAACACACTAAAAGAAACCGAATCAAACGCACCAGCGGCAAAAGTAATGCAAACTTAGAAATTAGACTTGAAGACAAACAACTACGAGTAATTCAGATAATAACAACTAAAGCTTCGAAAACAGATAAAAACGTTGCGAAATTAACAACAAACAGCGTTTGAAAACACAAGTGAAATCCACCGATCAAACTCAAAAACTTGATCGGGAAAATAGCAAGTGTACTATTTTTACCAATTGTAGTAATAAGAGAAAAGTCCCAACTATCGATCTCGAGGACTGCGTAGTAATTAACGAAATTTTTAGGATTCAAATGAACAAAAGGTCTAGTGGTTTCTTTGGTAGCAAAGTAATATAACAAGTAAATAAGGACTTATAAATCAATCTAAGAACAGTGTTAGGGGAGTGGAGACGATGCGAGTAAAGACCCTGTATGATTATTCTGCTATAATAGTTATTAACCTTAATTCATCAGTTGGCCAATTTAGTTTTCTTAATTCCTTAATGAAAACCCTTTGATGAGTTTCCTGTACACTAATTCCTCAGTGTCCATGAAAAGCATCAAGCAATAGTTCCGACCATAAAATACGTGATACGGGATATCCTCATTCCTAAGCAATATCGACCGTGATACTATTTTGCAAAAGTGTTAGGTTGACTTTCCAGACTAAAACCAAAGCATAATTCGAATTCTACTTTCCAATATGAATACGATTAAGATTAATGCAAAATAAAATATATTAAGTTAATAACATAGTTCTCATAGAATAATCAAACAAAAGTCATTACATCGCAACTTAGGACCACCCCCTAACAACTTGGGGTTTAGCTGCTCATGTTCTTCGTAAACATAAAAGCAATTAGAAATGAAAAGGAGAAGATCATTACAATGCGAGTTGAAATCCTTGGATCATCAATTGCTTCCGCTTTTGATCGATCCTTTGTTTTCCAGCCGAACTCTCCTCTCAGTTGTCAATCCTAATATCAGTTCAAAAGTGTCCCCTACTTTCTAAAAAGTGACTCTTATATCTAAATTCAAATTACATCGCGAAATGTCTCAAATGCCCTTCGAAATAGGTCTGACAGCAAAAATCAGAAAACATAACAATTTTACACTCAGTGGCCCTGACACGGGCCGTGTTGTGTAACACGAGTGGCCGTGTCAGGCTGCTGACTTCTTCAAGGTGCTTTTCCATCTCCAAGGGCTGCAACACGGGCCGTGTTGCATGACACGGGAACCCGTGTTGTACGTCTGATTCCCTTTTCTTCTGCTTTGGTCTACCCGTGTCTGCCAACCGTGTCCTCCATGACACGGGCCGTGTTGTGCAACACGGGTACCCGTGTTGTAGCTCTGACTTCCCTTTTCCGACTTTTCTTTGCCTCCGAAAGCGGTGCGACTGTCATGCTATCCATTCCTTCCAAAAACACACTAAAAGAAACCGAATCAAACGCACCAGCGGCAAAAGTAATGCAAACTTAGAAATTAGACTTGAAGACAAACAACTACGAGTAATTCAGATAATAACAACTAAAGCTTCGAAAACAGATAAAAACGTTGCGAAATTAACAACAAACAGCGTTTGAAAACACAAGTGAAATCCACCGATCAAACTCAAAAACTTGATCGGGAAAATAGCAAGTGTACTATTTTTACCAATTGTAGTAATAAGAGAAAAGTCCCAACTATCGATCTCGAGGACTGCGTAGTAATTAACGAAATTTTTAGGATTCAAATGAACAAAAGGTCTAGTGGTTTCTTTGGTAGCAAAGTAATATAACAAGTAAATAAGGACTTATAAATCAATCTAAGAACAGTGTTAGGGGAGTGGAGACGATGCGAGTAAAGACCCTGTATGATTATTCTGCTATAATAGTTATTAACCTTAATTCATCAGTTGGCCAATTTAGTTTTCTTAATTCCTTAATGAAAACCCTTTGATGAGTTTCCTGTACACTAATTCCTCAGTGTCCATGAAAAGCATCAAGCAATAGTTCCGACCATAAAATACGTGATACGGGATATCCTCATTCCTAAGCAATATCGACCGTGATACTATTTTGCAAAAGTGTTAGGTTGACTTTCCAGACTAAAACCAAAGCATAATTCGAATTCTACTTTCCAATATGAATACGATTAAGATTAATGCAAAATAAAATATATTAAGTTAATAACATAGTTCTCATAGAATAATCAAACAAAAGTCATTACATCGCAACTTAGGACCACCCCCTAACAACTTGGGGTTTAGCTGCTCATGTTCTTCGTAAACATAAAAGCAATTAGAAATGAAAAGGAGAAGATCATTACAATGCGAGTTGAAATCCTTGGATCATCAATTGCTTCCGCTTTTGATCGATCCTTTGTTTTCCAGCCGAACTCTCCTCTCAGTTGTCAATCCTAATATCAGTTCAAAAGTGTCCCCTACTTTCTAAAAAGTGACTCTTATATCTAAATTCAAATTACATCGCGAAATGTCTCAAATGCCCTTCGAAATAGGTCTGACAGCAAAAATCAGAAAACATAACAATTTTACACTCAGTGGCCCTGACACGGGCCGTGTTGTGTAACACGAGTGGCCGTGTCAGGCTGCTGACTTCTTCAGGGCGCTTTTCCATCTCCAAGGGCTGCAACACGGGCCGTGTTGCATGACACGGGAACCCGTGTTGTACGTCTGATTCCCTTTTCTTCTGCTTTGGTCTACCCGTGTCTGCCAACCGTGTCCTCCATGACACGGGCCGTGTTGTGCAACACGGGTACCCGTGTTGTAGCTCTGACTTCCCTTTTCCGACTTTTCTTTGCCTCCGAAAGCGGTGCGACTGTCATGCTATCCATTCCTGCCAAAAACACACTAAAAGAAACCGAATCAAACGCACCAGCGGCAAAAGTAATGCAAACTTAGAAATTAGACTTGAAGACAAACAACTACGAGTAATTCAGATAATAACAACTAAAGCTTCGAAAACAGATAAAAACGTTGCGAAATTAACAACAAACAGCGTTTGAAAACACAAGTGAAATCCACCGATCAAACTCAAAAACTTGATCGGGAAAATAGCAAGTGTACTATTTTTACCAATTGTAGTAATAAGAGAAAAGTCCCAACTATCGATCTCGAGGACTGCGTAGTAATTAACGAAATTTTTAGGATTCAAATGAACAAAAGGTCTAGTGGTTTCTTTGGTAGCAAAGTAATATAACAAGTAAATAAGGACTTATAAATCAATCTAAGAACAGTGTTAGGGGAGTGGAGACGATGCGAGTAAAGACCCTGTATGATTATTCTGCTATAATAGTTATTAACCTTAATTCATCAGTTGGCCAATTTAGTTTTCTTAATTCCTTAATGAAAACCCTTTGATGAGTTTCCTGTACACTAATTCCTCAGTGTCCATGAAAAGCATCAAGCAATAGTTCCGACCATAAAATACGTGATACGGGATATCCTCATTCCTAAGCAATATCGACCGTGATACTATTTTGCAAAAGTGTTAGGTTGACTTTCCAGACTAAAACCAAAGCATAATTCGAATTCTACTTTCCAATATGAATACGATTAAGATTAATGCAAAATAAAATATATTAAGTTAATAACATAGTTCTCATAGAATAATCAAACAAAAGTCATTACATCGCAACTTAGGACCACCCCCTAACAACTTGGGGTTTAGCTGCTCATGTTCTTCGTAAACATAAAAGCAATTAGAAATGAAAAGGAGAAGATCATTACAATGCGAGTTGAAATCCTTTGATCATCAATTGCTTCCGCTTTTGATCGATCCTTTGTTTTCCAGCCGAACTCTCCTCTCAGTTGTCAATCCTAATATCAGTTCAAAAGTGTCCCCTACTTTCTAAAAAGTGACTCTTATATCTAAATTCAAATTACATCGCGAAATGTCTCAAATGCCCTTCGAAATAGGTCTGACAGCAAAAATCAGAAAACATAACAATTTTACACTCAGTGGCCCTGACACGGGCCGTGTTGTGTAACACGAGTGGCCGTGTCAGGCTGCTGACTTCTTCAAGGCGCTTTTCCATCTCCAAGGGCTGCAACACGGGCCGTGTTGCATGACACGGGAACCCGTGTTGTACGTCTGATTCCCTTTTCTTCTGCTTTGGTCTACCCGTGTCTGCCAACCGTGTCCTCCATGACACGGGCCGTGTTGTGCAACACGGGTACCCGTGTTGTAGCTCTGACTTCCCTTTTCCGACTTTTCTTTGCCTCCGAAAGCGGTGCGACTGTCATGCTATCCATTCCTTCCAAAAACACACTAAAAGAAACCGAATCAAACGCACCAGCGGCAAAAGTAATGCAAACTTAGAAATTAGACTTGAAGACAAACAACTACGAGTAATTCAGATAATAACAACTAAAGCTTCGAAAACAGATAAAAACGTTGCGAAATTAACAACAAACAGCGTTTGAAAACACAAGTGAAATCCACCGATCAAACTCAAAAACTTGATCGGGAAAATAGCAAGTGTACTATTTTTACCAATTGTAGTAATAAGAGAAAAGTCCCAACTATCGATCTCGAGGACTGCGTAGTAATTAACGAAATTTTTAGGATTCAAATGAACAAAAGGTCTAGTGGTTTCTTTGGTAGCAAAGTAATATAACAAGTAAATAAGGACTTATAAATCAATCTAAGAACAGTGTTAGGGGAGTGGAGACGATGCGAGTAAAGACCCTGTATGATTATTCTGCTATAATAGTTATTAACCTTAATTCATCAGTTGGCCAATTTAGTTTTCTTAATTCCTTAATGAAAACCCTTTGATGAGTTTCCTGTACACTAATTCCTCAGTGTCCATGAAAAGCATCAAGCAATAGTTCCGACCATAAAATACGTGATACGGGATATCCTCATTCCTAAGCAATATCGACCGTGATACTATTTTGCAAAAGTGTTAGGTTGACTTTCCAGACTAAAACCAAAGCATAATTCGAATTCTACTTTCCAATATGAATACGATTAAGATTAATGCAAAATAAAATATATTAAGTTAATAACATAGTTCTCATAGAATAATCAAACAAAAGTCATTACATCACAACTTAGGACCACCCCCTAACAACTTGGGGTTTAGCTGCTCATGTTCTTCGTAAACATAAAAGCAATTAGAAATGAAAAGGAGAAGATCATTACAATGCGAGTTGAAATCCTTGGATCATCAATTGCTTCCGCTTTTGATCGATCCTTTGTTTTCCAGCCGAACTCTCCTCTCAGTTGTCAATCCTAATATCAGTTCAAAAGTGTCCCCTACTTTCTAAAAAGTGACTCTTATATCTAAATTCAAATTACATCGCGAAATGTCTCAAATGCCCTTCGAAATAGGTCTGACAGCAAAAATCAGAAAACATAACAATTTTACACTCAGTGGCCCTGACACGGGCCGTGTTGTGTAACACGAGTGGCCGTGTCAGGCTGCTGACTTCTTCAAGGCGCTTTTCCATCTCCAAGGGCTGCAACACGGGCCGTGTTGCATGACACGGGAACCCGTGTTGTACGTCTGATTCCCTTTTCTTCTGCTTTGGTCTACCCGTGTCTGCCAACCGTGTCCTCCATGACACGGGCCGTGTTGTGCAACACGGGTACCCGTGTTGTAGCTCTGACTTCCCTTTTCCGACTTTTCTTTGCCTCCGAAAGCGGTGCGACTGTCATGCTATCCATTCCTTCCAAAAACACACTAAAAGAAACCGAATCAAACGCACCAGCGGCAAAAGTAATGCAAACTTAGAAATTAGACTTGAAGACAAACAACTACGAGTAATTCAGATAATAACAACTAAAGCTTCGAAAACAGATAAAAACGTTGCGAAATTAACAACAAACAGCGTTTGAAAACACAAGTGAAATCCACCGATCAAACTCAAAAACTTGATCGGGAAAATAGCAAGTGTACTATTTTTACCAATTGTAGTAATAAGAGAAAAGTCCCAACTATCGATCTCGAGGACTGCGTAGTAATTAACGAAATTTTTAGGATTCAAATGAACAAAAGGTCTAGTGGTTTCTTTGGTAGCAAAGTAATATAACAAGTAAATAAGGACTTATAAATCAATCTAAGAACAGTGTTAGGGGAGTGGAGACGATGCGAGTAAAGACCCTGTATGATTATTCTGCTATAATAGTTATTAACCTTAATTCATCAGTTGGCCAATTTAGTTTTCTTAATTCCTTAATGAAAACCCTTTGATGAGTTTCCTGTACACTAATTCCTCAGTGTCCATGAAAAGCATCAAGCAATAGTTCCGACCATAAAATACGTGATACGGGATATCCTCATTCCTAAGCAATATCGACCGTGATACTATTTTGCAAAAGTGTTAGGTTGACTTTCTAGACTAAAACCAAAGCATAATTCGAATTCTACTTTCCAATATGAATACGATTAAGATTAATGCAAAATAAAATATATTAAGTTAATAACATAGTTCTCATAGAATAATCAAACAAAAGTCATTACATCGCAACTTAGGACCACCCCCTAACAACTTGGGGTTTAGCTGCTCATGTTCTTCGTAAACATAAAAGCAATTAGAAATGAAAAGGAGAAGATCATTACAATGCGAGTTGAAATCCTTGGATCATCAATTGCTTCCGCTTTTGATCGATCCTTTGTTTTCCAGCCGAACTCTCCTCTCAGTTGTCAATCCTAATATCAGTTCAAAAGTGTCCCCTACTTTCTAAAAAGTGACTCTTATATCTAAATTCAAATTACATCGCGAAATGTCTCAAATGCCCTTCGAAATAGGTCTGACAGCAAAAATCAGAAAACATAACAATTTTACACTCAGTGGCCCTGACACGGGCCGTGTTGTGTAACACGAGTGGCCGTGTCAGGCTGGTGACTTCTTCAGGGCGCTTTTCCATCTCCAAGGGCTGCAACACGGGCCGTGTTGCATGACACGGGAACCCGTGTTGTACGTCTGATTCCCTTTTCTTCTGCTTTGGTCTACCCGTGTCTGCCAACCGTGTCCTCCATGACACGGGCCGTGTTGTGCAACACGGGTACCCGTGTTGTAGCTCTGACTTCCCTTTTCCGACTTTTCTTTGCCTCCGAAAGCGGTGCGACGATCATGCTATCCATTCCTTCCAAAAACACACTAAAAGAAACCGAATCAAACGCACCAGTGGCAAAAGTAATACAAACTTAGAAATAAGACTTGAAGACAAACAACTACGAGTAATTCAGATAATAACAACTAAAGCTTCGAAAACAGATAAAAACTTTGCGAAATTAACAACAACAGCGTTTGAAAACACAAGTGAAATCCACCGATCAAACTCCCCCGAACTTGAACTTTTGCTTGTCCTCAAGCAAAAAGCTCGCCAAACCGAACTTAATATCTTTTTCATAACGGAACCGTCCATAGAATTGTGAGTTACGGTGATGATATTCATACTTGAACTTCTCATTCCAAGTCCCACTTGGATTAATCTCGGCTTTTCCCTCAAAACAGGTAACATGCAAACACTAGACTGCGGTAAACCACAGACCTCAGTCTCCATATGGGTAACCTCTCCGACTATGCTTTGTACTTAAGTCTTCTTTTTCGATTTTCCTCCCTTTCATTCAGACAACCACTATACGGCTTTTATGATTTTCCTCGTGTGCACAAGATTCATCAACGACATTTTTCTTTATCTGGCACTGTTATTTTTTTTTTGAATGGCTTTCAGGTTCGACCGCCGTTGGGCTGAATAACCGGGTGAGGGTTACCCAACTTAGAAGGATTAGTCGCCTAATTGCCCCTTTTTGTTTGTTTCTTTTTTTTTCTCTCTGTGCCTTAGCTCAACATTTTTCGTTAACCTTGCACACACGATTCTTATTGATGAAACCTGATTGTCAAAATAAACTACTCATGGGTACTTCTCAGATCAATGCACTATGGTACAAATCTACACGTCGAACTCGTTCCTCTTCGGGAAACCCAGGGTGTTTGCCTTTTACCTATCTCTCAAGATTGTTCCGATTTCATCCTCACAGTTCTTTTCTGAGTATTCTATATACTTTCTCATCACCTCACTCAACATCTTCACTAAACAGTTCCCCAACCAACAATGTTATTAATTTTATTAGCTCAATGTCAGGGGGGTTTTCCTGTGGACTTGCTATCATGTTCTCAAACTAACACTGAAAATTAAATAACCAAATAACTAAAACAGAATTGAAAACACACAAATAACATAAACAAATAACATAAAAACACAAATAAAATACCCCCACACTAGAATTCAACAGTGTCCTCACTGTTGGAACACTAGTAGCAGAGGACTCACAGAGTTCATGGTTGCGGAGGTTGGTCGTGCAGCATCATCTGCCGCATCCATTCGTGCATCTCACCGATCAACCTGCCTTGTCGGATGTGTTCGTTCCCTTGTCTTGTCTGCTCCTCGCCCTGCCTCGTCTACTCACTTCGGAGATGACACATCTCATTCTCCATCCAATCCCATTCTTTTTTAGATAAAGCTCCAAGAGCCTGAGCCGGATTCCTGATGGGGTGAGACTCGAGTAGGCGGTATAGGCGCTTCTTCTACCTGATCTCCTTCATCCTCAAAGAATTATGTACCTGTACCATCATAAAATTGGTCTTCTTCATCCTGCATTGTTCTCTCATATAGCTAGTTATTCACATTTTGAATACTAATAAAGTCAGGGGCAGGTAAAGCGAGGAGATGACTATTTCGGCTTACCAAGGAGTAGTAATTATCAAAGACTCGAATCATACCTTGGGCAGTCAGTGTGGCAAGGTCTATTTTTGTCTTACCTACAACAGTGGGTTCCTCTCTCAAGAGAGCACCGTGGCCAAAGTGATTTGCGATTTGAGTAATCATCCCGCCTACACTTATTTCGCCGGAAGGTGCATTCGCAACCCTCTTCAGGTGATCAGCTGCAAATGCAGCTACATTAATGAGTTCTTGATTTGCCATGCCATACATGAAGTACAACTCCCTCTGAGTCGCCACTCCTGTGCTGTCACCCCTGCCGAACAGTGTATATGCCAATCCCTTTTGAGCGTACCTGGAACATGGGTTATGGATACACGAGGCTTTTGCCGCCTTCGCGACATAATCAGTTCTGCCTGTAATAGCCTTCCAGAAGTCCCCTGCACTAAAATTTCCCGGAGGGGCTCCGGGTCCAAAATTGGGGAGCTTCAGAATATCTCCCAATTCAACTATGGTCAGGCTATGGTCAGTATCAAATAACCGAAACCTCAGTGTACCATAATATTCCTCCTCCACACCTGTCCACCTGTCCTTCAACTAAAATTCTAAAGTACTCAAGAATTCAACAGTTATGCGCTCATAAGTCGGTGCTTCCAATTGCATAAATTCTAGCATACCCAGAGTGTGAAACATCTTATGGACTTCTACTCTTAGCCCTAGATTATCAAGCGTAGTGTTACAGATATAACTTGTGGGAGCGAGCTTACGCTTGATGATGTTAGAGTACTTCTTCTGATGATCCGGGTCTTCAAAGAGTATGCCGTGAGGATTCGCCATATGGTGTGCTCTCTTTCTGGGGCGCGAAGTTTTCGCCACTGCTTTTCCTGTGTCTCTACGAGGAGGCATCCTTAAACCTGCAAAACAAAAACAACACAGATAGTTCGAAAAATTTTAAAATCACTATTAGTGAAAAACGCGACCGTAGAAATAAGCACAATGATGAGTAGAACATTTTTTGTGAAGGACGGAAGTGTTTCCGATGAGTGGGTGTGGTAGATAATGAAGCTTTTGTGGAGAGAAGGTTATGGAGGTTAAGGGTTTTGTGAGGGAGAAGAAGGAGGAAGATGAAAAAATGATATGAAATGTGTGGTTGCTAATGATAAGTAGGGGGTAAAGTGGTCGGCCCCACGGGGTAAAAAATTAAAAATCAGAGCGCGCCTTGCAACACGGGCCGTGTTGCACAACACGGGCACCCGTGTTGCACCTCCTGTAGTGTATATTTTTTTTCAAAACCACGCCTCTGCAACACGGGCCGTGTTGCACAACACGGGCACTCGTCTTGCACCACTGACTCCACCTTTTTTCCAAGTTTTTCAGCCATGATATGCTAGGCCTGACACGGCCCGTGTTGTGTAACACGGCCACCCGTGTCAGGGTGCTGTTTTTCAACTTTTTCCTCTCCTCTGGTCTCCGACAATCTTCTTTCACCGATGAACCACGAGTTAATCAAAACCTATTAAACAAAAACAAAATCAAAGCGTGAGTGTAAAATACGTGGGTTGCCTCCCACGAAGCGCTTCGTTTTACGTCGCCTGGCTCGACGGTCCTTCATCGTATCATGTGAGATGAACGACATCGTTTCGATCTTTCTGCTGTCCCTCGTAGTAAGGTTTCAGACGCTGACCATTTACTTTAAAAATGTCTCCATTTGCTGGATTTTTCAGCTCGACTGCTCCGTGCTGAAACGCCTTATGTACTACAAAGGGTCCTGACCATTTTGATTTAAGCTTTCCCGGAAAGAGTTTCAGCCGGGAGTTGTACAACAGTACTAATTGTCCTTCCCGAAATTCTTTCTTCTGAATACGTCGATTATGCCATTTCTTTGCTTGATCTTTGTAAATTTTTGCATTCTCATATGCCCGGTTCCTGAATTCCTCTAGCTCATGGAGTTGGAGAGTTCTAGACTCTCCTGCTTTGGTGAGGTCTAGGTTAAGGACTTTTGATGCCCATAATGCCTTGTGTTCTAACTCTAGAGGCAGATGGCAAGCTTTACCATAGACCAGTTGGTAAGGGGACATACCAATGGGTGTTTTGTATGCAGTGCGATACGCCCAGAGAGCGTCGTCCAGCTTTACTGCCCAGTCCTTACGGGATGCACGCACTGTTTTCTCTAATATCTGTTTGAGTTGTCGATTTGACACCTCGGCTTGCCCGTTGGTTTGAGGATGGTACGGAGTAGATATTTTGTGCGTCACATTATACTTAAGGAGTAACTTTTCTATGAGATGATTGAGGAAGTGAGTTCCTTCATCACTTATAAGGGCCCTTGGTACTCCAAACCGCGAAAATATGTTCTCCTTCAGAAACCTGACCACTACTTTAGCATCATTTGTTGGTAGTGCCACTGCTTCTACCCACTTCGAAACATAGTCAACTGCCACCAGTATATAGTGTTTTCCAAATGATGGTGGGAATGGTCCCATAAAGTCAATCCCCCAAACATCAAACAACTCTACTTCTAACATGGAATTCTGCGGCATCTGGTTTCTCTTCGAGATATTTCCAGTTCGTTGACATCTGTCGCATTCCTTAACAACGTTCTGGGCATCCTTGAACAAAGACGGCCAATACAACCCCGATTGGAGGACTTTGGCTGCGGTGCGGTCGCCACTGAAATGCCCTCCATAATCTGAATTATGACATGCTTCGAGCACCTTCCTTTACTCGTTTTCCGGAACGCATCGTCTGATCAGTCCATCCACCCCTTTCTTGTAAAGAAATGGGTCATCCCATAAGTAAAACCAGCAGTCATGAACAAACTTTTTCCATTTGTTAGAATCAAAATCGTCGGGTATTAGACCCCCGACCAAATAGTTGGCGTAATCCGCAAACCAAGGAACACCATGAATAACTAGGATGTGTTCATCAGCAAACTCATCCTTTATCGGACGCTTTTCCTCGTTTTCTTCAATCGGTGACATTCGCGAGAGGTGATCAGCTATAGTATTTTCACATCCTCTCTTATCTCGAATCTCCACATCGAATTCTTGGAGAAGAAGGATCCATCTCAGCAGCCTGGGCTTCGACTCCTGCTTAGCAAAAAGATATTTTAACGCAGCATGGTCAGTATAAACAATCACTTTGGAACCCAACAGATATTGCCTAAATTTGTCAAAGGCATACACCACCGCTAGCAACTCCTTCTCGGTAGTTGCGTAATTCATCTGTGTTGGGTTCAAAACGTGACTCGCATAGTAAATAACATGCAAAAGCTTCTCTTTTCGCTGCCCCAATACAGCCCCTACTGCGATGTCACTGGCGTCACACATGATCTCAAACGGCAGCGACCAATCTGGGGCTATCACAATTGGTGCTGACACTAACTTATTTTTCAGGTTTTCGAATGCGTCAGCACATTCCTTATTGAACACAAACGCCGTGTCCTTGACTAAAAAGGAAGTCAACGGTTTTACTATCTTGGAGAAGTCTCTTATGAACCTGCGGTAGAAACCTGCGTGACCCAAGAAGCTTCGGATACCTTTCTCGTTCACGGGTGGTGGTAACTTGGATATTACTTCCACTTTTGCTTGATCGACTTCGATCCCTTTGTGTGATATTTTGTGACCAAGGACAATGCCCTCTCTTACCATGAAATGACATTTTTTCCAATTTAGGATCAAATTACTTTCCTGACATCTCTGCAAAACAAGTGACAGGTTAGTTAAACAACTATCAAATGATGACCCAAAAACCGAAAAAATCATCCATGAAGACTTCCATATGTTTCTCAAGCATATCCGCAAAAATAGAAGTCATGCATCTTTGAAATGTGGCTGGGGCATTACATAACCCGAATGGCATCCTCCTATAAGCAAAAACTCCGTACGGGCATGTGAAAGCTGTCTTCTCTTGATCCTCCGGCGCAACCGCGATTTGGTTGTATCCGGAGTATCCATCTAGAAAGCAATAGTAATCGTGACCAGCCAATCTTTCTAGCATTTGATCAATAAAGGGCAACGGAAAATGATCTTTTCTGGTGGCTAAATTAAGTCTCCTATAATCAATACATACCCTCCAACTAGTGACTGTATGCGTAGGAATCAACTCATTCTTGTCATTAGTCACCACAGTTGTACCTCCTTTCTTGGGCACCACGTGAACAGGGCTCACCCATGAACTGTCCGATATAGGATAGATAAGTCCAGCATCCAATAATTTCACCACTTCGTTTCTTACGACTTCCTTCATAACGGGGTTCAGTCTTTTCTGGGGCTGCACAACCGGTTTGTGGTCCTTCTCCATAAGGATTTTGTGCATGCAAACTGTAGGACTTATACCCTTTAGGTCTTCGATTTTCCAGCCAATAGCACTCTTAAATTTTTTAAGAACCCTAATCTGTTGTTTCTCTTGGACACTTTTCAAACTAGAGCTGATAATGGCGGGACACTTTTCCTTGGTGTCTAGAAAAACATATTTGAGATTTTCCGGCAGTTGTTTCAATGCCGAACCTTTAGGCTTTTCGTCATTACCTTCCAGCGCTATAGGTTGCCGTAAGTCCTCCCATCGGTGTGGTCGGGATCCCCTTTGGAATGTTCGAGTTTCCAACATTTCAACTACCTCCCTGTCATTCTCATCCACTTCTTTATCTTCCTTAAAGATTGACATGCTTAACACTCTCTCCAGGGGCAGTTGGGTCACACTCTCCAAATGTTCGCTCTCTACGACTTGTTCTAGCACTTGTATGTTGCTACTGGTGCCACGATCCTGTTTATGCTTCATGGTATTGCTAACATCAATTTTTAACTCCTCGTCATATACCTTCAAGGTCAGGGTGCCTCCTTCCATATCTATCATGACTCTCCCGGTTTCCAAGAATGGTCGGCCCAAAATTAATGGCATTTCTTCATCTTCCTGCATCTCTAGGATCATAAAATCAACCGGAAACACAAATTTATCTACCTTAACTAGAACATCTTGAACCACTCCATACGGCCGCTTAACTGAATGATCAGCAAACTGGAGAGTCATCCGAGTGTCTTGAACCGCACCGATATTCAACTTTTTGTAGATGGACAAGGGCATGAGGCTAATACTTGCTCCCAAATCAATTAAAGCTCTGTTGAATGACCTGTCGCCAATAGTGCATGGGATAGTAACAGCTCCACTGTCTTTCTTCTTGACCGGAATCTTCAGACCCTGCAAAATAGCACTACAAGTTTCCGTTAGAATAACAGGTTCGGACTCACTAGTCCGCTTCTTAGCAATGATGTCCTTCATAAATTTGGCATAGGTGGGCATTTGTTCTAGTGCCTCCAACAATGGAATGTTCAGCTCTAACTTTTTAAACAGTTCAAGGAATTTCTCGAAATTCTTCTCTTGCTGTCCTTTCTTTTTATTTCTTGAGGGGTATGGCAGCTTGATCACCGGTTTCGGTTCTACCACTTTTTCTTTAGTTACCGGTACCGGTGTCACCACTTCTTCCTCAACTACTTTATTTTCTTTAATTTCTAGCTCAACCTCAATCATCTGATCATTTAGTTCCGTTTCCTCTTCGTCTACTTCGTTGGATTTCCCACTTCTTATTACTACCGACTTAATTTGGTGGTGATCCTTCGGATTTGGTACTGTGGCACTTGGAAGCGTACCCGGCGCTTGCGAACTCGCCAGTTGTTGAGCAATTTGACTCATTTGTACTTCAAGATTTTTAATGGATGCTCCAGCATTCCTGAAGTTACTCTTTGTCTCTTCTTGAAATTGAGAACTTTGGGCGGCCATTTTCTCAATGGCTACTTCCCAATCAGCTTTTCGAGGCGCTTGTTGTTGATATTGAGGTTGGTACGGTGTCTGCTGGTACTGTTGTTGCTGAGGTTGATACGGTTGTTGGCCTTGAACCGGTTTTTGCACATTTCCTTGTTGATCTTTCCATGAAAAATTGGGGTGATTTTTCCAACCAGGATTATATGTGTTGGCGTAGGGATTGTTCTGCCTCAACATATTAATCTGTTCCACCTGCTCTTACGTTGCTACACAATGCACTGTAAAGTGTGGTCCACCGCATATTTCACAAGGTGCTGCTTGAATTGGTTCAACCTGTGCCACTGTGTCAGTTTCAACAGTCATTTTCTTTAACCTTCTCTCTACCTCAGCGGTGATCTGATCCTCCATTTTAACAACTTGGTCTGCCAGCTTCAAATCAATCTTACCTTCCGGTTGGTTTACCGTGCGATCATACAACTCAAGGTGCTCGTTAGCGGCAATTGCTTCTATGATTCTTTTGATACCCGTGGCCGTTGAGAAGTTGGTTGAGCCACCGGCAGCAGTGTCTATGAGCTGTTTCGTTTTGAGTCGTAATCCATTCACAAAGTTTTGCATCTGCTCAGTGGCGTCCATGTTATGAGTGGGACATGCTGTAAGACACCTCTTAAACCGTTTATACGCATCCCCTAAAGATTCTCCTTCTTTTTGCTTGAAGTTGACAATGTCATATCTTTTTCGGATAAACACCGAAGCAGGGAAATACTCATTCAGGAACGCAGTTTCCATCTCTTGCCATGTTGTGATACTCCCAGCTGGAAGCGAGTAAAACCATTCTTCAGCATCATTAGTGAGTGTGAACGGGAACATAACCAATCTCTTGGCCTCTTCGGAATGTCCTTCTATCTTCAACGAGGTGGTGGTCGTAAGGAATCTCTGAAGATGTTTATTGGCATCTTCGTTGATTCTTTCGGCGAACGGCTTGCTCTCCAACTGACGGATGGTGGAAGGGTGTAGCTGAAAATGAGCAACATTCACCGGTTGATTCACAATAGTCATCCGGTTTGGTTGAGCATTGGCCCCTCCATAGTCTCCTAGCAATCTTTCAGGCTGAGGTGGATTTCCATCCATTTGAACAGTTTCAGGTGTTGTCTCTCTCTCTTCGGAGTCGCTCTACACAGATATAATTTCCTTAATTTCTTCCAGTCTTTTAACTTTAGCTATTCTCCGTCTTTCGTGTAACGCCCGTTCTGGTTCTGTATCAAAAGAATATTTAGCTGAGGCCTGACCTCGCATACACAATTAGACACGCGTTAGATAATACAAGCGGAGAAAAATTATGCAGTAAATAATAAAATTTTAGTCGCAGAGCAACAAATATTCTTTTGGATTCTAAAAACAATGTTAATTTGGCAGTCCCCGGCAACGGCGCCAAAAACTTGATCGGGAAAATAGCAAGTGTACTATTTTTACCAATTGTAGTAATAAGGGAAAAGTCCCAAGTATCGATCTCGAGGACTGCATAGTAATTAACGAAATTTTTAGGATTCAAATGAACAAAAGGTCTAGTGGTTTGTTTGGTTGCAGAGTAATATAACAAGTAAATAAGGACTTATAAATCAATCTAAGAACAGTGTTAGGGGAGTGGAGACGATGCGAGTAAAGACCCTGTATGATTATTCTGCTATAATAGTTATTAACCTTAATTCATCAGTTGGCCAATTTAGTTTTCTTAATTCCTTAATGAAAACCCTTTGATGAGTTTCCTGTACACTAATTCCTCAGTGTCCATGAAAAGCATCAAGCAATAGTTCCGACCATAAAATACGTGATACGGGATATCCTCATTCCTAAGCAATATCGACCGTGATACTATTTTGCAAAAGTGTTAGGTTGACTTTCCAGACTAAAACCTAAGCATAATTCGAATTCTACTTTCCAATATGAATACGATTAAGATTAATGCAAAATAAAATATATAAAGTTAATAACATAGTTCTCATAGAATAATCAAACAAAAGTCATTACATCGCAACTTAGGACCACCCCCTAACAACTTGGGGTTTAGCTGCTCATGTTCTTTGTAAACATAAAAGCAATTAGAAATGAAAAGGAGAAGATCATTACAATGCGAGTTGAAATCCTTGGATCATCAATTGCTTCCGCTTTTGATCGATCCTTTGTTTTCCAGCCAAACTCTCCTCTCAGTTGTCAATCCTAATCTCAGTCCAAAAGTGTCCCCTACTTTCTAAAAAGTGACTCTTATATCTAAATTCAAATTACATCGCGAAATGTCTCAAATGCCCTTCGAAATAGGTCTGAAAGCAAAAATCAGAAAACATAACAATTTTACACTCAGTGGCCCTGACACGGGCCGTGTTGTGCAACACGGGTGGCCGTGTCAGGCTGCTGACTTCTTCAGGGCGCGTTTCCATCTCCAAGTGCTGCAACACGGGCCGTGTTGCATGACATTAAGTGATGAACCCGTGTCCACCAACACGTGCGACATAATCGTGCCCCTACACTCTATCGAGATGTGCAGGGCGCTATTGTGATTCCTCCCTTTTGGCGTCAGCTCCAGGTCTGTGAACCCTAACCCATTTCCAGCATTTACGTGGGCTACGACTTCTTCTAGCTGGTTCACCAATATTTCCTGCGGTACATATGTGGCGTTCAACACCTTCAGCAGCGTGTTGCGGTGTGCTTCGGAACACAGCAATAAGTTCAGAATGGAAATCTTCGAGGGCGTCTGATGGAGATGATCCACAATCTTGTAGTCACTCTTTTTAATCAACCGCATAAACTCCTCGGCATCTTTAACAAGCAAGTCTTTTTCTTCCCCACGTGGGATCTCTTCAGCGACTTTACTTTTACCTTTATCGGCCGCATCAGCTCTGACCGCTTTATCCGCCACGACCTCTGGTGGTGCAAACACTCTTCCGCTGCGAGTAATACCACTGATTCCCGCAAGGTTCTCCACAGTTGACCCAAACGGTTCTAGCTCCAACCTTTGTCCGTTGCAGTAGACTTCAGCCCCATAATGCTACGGGACAACATTAGTGCTTTCGAACGGTATTGGCACAGCTTTGGTGATGGTAATTATGGGCGTCCTGGGCGCAGAAATAGTTATCGTCCGGCGAGGGATGGTGATGGTGGCGACCTCATCAGCTTGCTTCAGCACTATCTCTCCTGATCCACATTCGGCCCTCCGGCTAAACTGTAAAATCCCCTCAGTCATCATACTTTGGATTCCTTCTACCAACTGTTCACATCCATCAGAACGTGTGGCACAGTCCATACATAGCTCTCCGCAACCTGGAAAGAACCCTCTTTTCATCAACTTAGCTTTAACAAAGCTAAGCGGCGTCTTCAGATCTCTGACGTCAGTCAGCAAATCCAAACCCTCGTCTTCGATAATGGAGTTCACTCTGCCTCCCCTATGATTTGGCATAGGGTTCTTCGTGACATTTGGCACATTATCCGAGAAGTTGATGATCTTGGCATCCACCATGTCCTGCACCTTATGCTTGAAGGCCTTGCAGTTCTCTATTGTATGGTCGGGTGCCCCTAAGTGAAATTCACAAGTTGCATTCGCGTCGTAACCTGGCGGAGGTGCCCTTGTCAAGGGAGCCAGCGTTCTCTTCTGGATCAACTGTAGCTGAAGCAAAGTCTGCAAGAGTTGCGTGTACGACATGGGCGGGGTCTCGAGGTGACGGCTCGACAAAGGTGTCTGATTCTGATACTTTCTGTATCCCTGTTGATTCGGTTGCTGCTGCTGCTACGGCTGTTGAACTGCCGGGATAGTTATACTGGCCACCTGCTGGTGAGGACCTTTGCGCTTCCTTCGAGCGTTGGTCACAGCGCTCACTTCTCCTTCCCGTCTTTTGCCACTATAAGGTTTCCTTCAGCCCCCAGCTGAGGATGCCTCACCTTGAATTTTCACGAGCTTGATCCCATTTTCGATGTGCTCACCCGTGATAATGAGATCTGAGAACGTTCCAGACATACCGCTGACCAACTTCTCATAGTAAACCCCTGGGAGGGTGGCTACGAACATCTGCACGAGCTCACGTTCAACCATCGGCGGCTGAACCCTGGCTGCCAACTCACGCCACCGCTGGGCGTATTCCTTAAATCCTTCATTGTTCCTCTGCGACAGATTCTGCAGCTGGACTCGGTTCGGGGCCAAGTCGCTATTGTATTGGTAGTGGTGCACAAATGCTTCAGCAAGATCCTTCCATGTGCGCACACTAGTAGGCTCCAAACTCATGTACCACTCGAGGGATGGCCCGGAAAGGCTGTCTTGAAAGAAGTGCATCAACAACTTCTCGTCCTCAGAATGAGCAGACATTTTTCTGTAGTACGATCTCAGGTGGACACGAGGGCAAGTGGTGCCCTTATATTTTTCAAAGTCAGGTACCTTGAACTTGGGAGGCACCTTGAAATCAGCAATTAGTCCCAACTTGGACATATCAACGCCCAAAGTATTCTGATTCTCGATATCTCTCATCTTATCTTCAAGTGCCTTGAATCTAAGTCGTGCTTCAGCATTCAGCTCCCCTTCAGCACCTCTCTGAGAGAACACATCGTCCTAACGATCCTCTAGCCATGGCTGAGGCCCAAACAGATTCCCGACACCTGCGTTGCGGTTGCCCAGCCCGACATTGACATTAGCTCCCAGACTTCCATTACCGACGCCCGTCGTATTGAGTCCGATGTTGGCCATCACATTGCCATTGGCACTGTCGTTTCCCCCGGTCACGGGAACACCATTCTGTTGAGTTTCAACTGGTGGAGGGGTAGGCACAATCCCACCATGGAGTACGCCATTGCTATCGACCCTTGAAATCAGAGGCTGAACCAAGGTTCTGAGCTGATCCTGGCCATTGGCGACCGCTTGCATGAGCTCCATGAAACGGTCCATCCTTTCGCGGAGTTCCTGAACATCAGTTTGCACTTGCTCCATGATCCTGGTTTGATTAGCTCTGGTCGGATAGCGGTGAATAGGTCTCTGATCAATCCTGGAACCACCTGAAACAACCTGAAACAACCTGGAAACACAAAAGGGTTAGGAAAAACAACAAAGTGCTCGTTATGCAAATGCTTCATGCAAATGCAAGCGTGTGTTTGTGCGTTAGGGAGATCTCCCCCGATCCTAGTGCCTGAGTGTCAGTGCTGATAATAAGAAGAAGTCTGAGTCCAATCATGGAAATAACGATTTCATATATAAAGAAAGCCCATCAAGGCAGTACACAACATCAGCGAGTACAAGATGAATCAATAGCGTGACCTCAGCCAACAAGCCTGGTGATGGTCAGCATACAACAATGATCAAAATCAAAAGGAATACAAATAGTCAAGTACGGCCACGGGCGCGATACTCTTCTAACAACTCCTTCGTTTCTGGATGATCAGGCAGAGTGAGCAACCCTTCGACGAGTAATTCCCTTTGCACAATGGTGTACTGAAGACCTTCGACCGAACCTTCCCATGCTCCTTCGTCGAAACAATCTTCTAGCTTCCGTTTCTTGGACTCAAACGTCAGTTTGTGCTCCTTCAGGTTAGCAAGAGCCCTGTTGAGCTGGCCTTCAGCGGCGTATCTGCGAGCGGTTTCTTCATCAAACCTCTTCTCACTATCCTTCACCTGGGCTTCCAACTTAGAGATATGTAGCATCAGCTTATCCTCCCTCTCTTTCCTGGTGGCTAGGGAGGCCTTCCAGTGCTGGTTGAACTTGGATATCCTCCGATACGCTTCGTCCAAGTGCTGCTTCTTCGTAGCCAGTATGTCGTTGACAACCTTGAAGTCTTGACCCATGCATTCACGCTCGGCTATCTGCTTAGTCAGGTCTGTACCTAGCTGGTTCACCAGCTCTGTTTGCCTTTTGAAGGAATGAACGGCTTCGTTCCTCTCGCTTCGGAGCTGAGCCAATTCTTTCTCCAGTTCCTCATTTGCCCTGTTCAATTCATCTCTCTCAGCTAACACCTGATTATGCTGCTGAATGAGCACGGTGGTAGGCTCTTCAATCATTGGAGGGCTTTCTGGCTTGGCATGAGGAAACGGCATCCCTATAGCACCTGCTCTGGCTCTGATCCAAGTCACATACGGAGGGTAGGCTTGATTGTTGCTTCTCCCTAGCAATGGCTTTCCCCTCTTACTGATACCATTCCATGCGCGCTGAAGCTTGGATAACAGATCCCCCTCTAGAAGACCAGTGAGGTACAGAGATTCCTGTACCTCTTCATCCTTCGGCGGAGCTCTCAAAGCATACGCGAACTGTCGGACCAACAAAGATGGATTGTAGTTTATACAGCCCTTCCTGCCTATCAAAGGCACGTTCGGAAACCCGCTGCAGCTGAAGATAATCTCGGTACCCAACCTATCTCTATCAAACCAGTCAATATCCTCTGCAGATAAACTCATCAGACGCTCGGACCACTCAGCCGTGGCTGCAGACGAAGCAGAAGGACCCCTCTTGGGCAGATGACTATCAAGCCATTTATAAAGCAAGGGTACACAGCATGAGACATTCTTGCCCCTTCTGTTCTCGTTCTTGTAGTAGACGGAATGGTAGACATCTCCTATCAAGGTAGGGACTGGATTCCCTGATGCGAAGATATGAAATGCGTCGAAGTCTACAAAATCGGGCATATCGGGGAACAGGATGATGCCATATATGCACAGAGCGAGGATGGCGTTGAATGTGACCCAACATCCGTCCTTGGCGCACTGCTGAGCCTTACCCACTAAGAATTGCAAGGAGAAACCAAGAACCTTATTCTAACTAGACAATACCAACTCGGAGGCATCCAGATAAAGTGAAGGAGCTAAACCAACCAGATCAGGCTCAGCATCCATATGAACAAAAGGCATTTGCCTTTTGATAGGCACACCTAGCAAATCAGCATATTCCTCTAGCGTGGGTGCAAGAACAAAATCCTGGAAAGTGAAACATCTCAATGGAGGGTCGTAGAACTGCAGCAGAGCGTGCAACCCATTCAACTCGAACGCAGAAGGTTTACGAACCAAACTGAGCAATTTGCCGTAAGATTTTCTGAACTCATCCCTCACAGAATCATCTGCTAAAGCAATCAAACCAGTCAGCCGAACCACATCAGGGGCAGGGAACTTGTAAGCCATGGTCTTCCTCAGAGAACCCATAACAATACAATAGGAGGCAAGAAATCCTGGATCGGGGAAAACGGTACCTGCAACACAGACACACGTTAATGAAATGCAAATGAGTGTGCAAAGCAATGTAAAATGCAATCATGCAGCAGGAGATCAAGGCAACTGTGCTGTGGAGATTCTGTATCAACAAAACCATAATCCTGCTCTATCTAGAACAACCACTATATTTGATAAGAAGAAAACCCTGGTACCGGACCACAAATCTGCTATGTCAAGAACAACCATCTGATAGGGCCATATACATAGGACCATAATTCTTCTCTGTCAAGAACAAACGTCTGATAATAAGGACCTCTGATACAGGACCAAAAAAAACTGCTCTGTCAAGAACACACATCTGATAATAAGGACCTCTGATACAGGACCATAAACCTGCTCTGTTAAGAACAAACATCTGATAATAAGACCTCTGATACAGAACCATAAACCTGCTCTGTCAAGAACAAACATCTGATAATAAAGACCTCTGATATAGGACCCGAAACTCTGCTCTGTCAAGAACAAACATACATCTGCTGACGAGATCTTCAGACCCCAATCATAAATCTGCTCTGTCAAGAACACACATATACATCTCTGAATATAAGGTCCTCTGATACAGGACCAAAGTTATGCTCTGTCAAGAACAAACATCTGATAATAGACCCTCTGATCAAAACCTGCTCTATCAAGAACAAATACACATCTGATGATAAGATCTTCTGATCCCAATCAAAAACCTGCTCTGTCAAGAACAATCATATATCTGCAGATGAGATCCTCAGATCCCAACAAAACTGATCCACTGTTAAGAAAACCAGGTGGTCTGAAGGTCAAAGTTTCCTGCAATGAACCCAACCCTGCTCACAGGTATGGACCTAAACTGACTCAAGTTCGGCATCCTATGCATTCATCAGCGTCACAGACATTCAAGAGGGGTGATACGATACCCGGAAGGTGTGGCATCACCAGCTCATGAAACGGTCTCACTCGGCTGAATCACAAATGATCGGTCCCTAGAGTCGACAATCCTCCAAACCAACAACCGTCTCAACCCTAAGGGTTGAAAGAGAAGCCAACCGGGAGAACCTCGTCTGAGCGTGGATTTCATGAGACACTAGTGCCTGCCAAGCAAGCACGCGCCCACTAATTTCCACAACTAATGCTATGTTCACTCAAGCCTGGGTCTGGCTTCTCACTCATCAAAATGCCCCTCCCACAACAGCACAGATAATCATATCATACTGAAAATGAAATGCGGGAAATAAAATGCGATAAATAAACACAACCCAACAAGTAATCATACAAGCGCTAGACTCTCGCAGGGGACGTCGGATCCCCAAACTGACTCGCATACTGGACGTTGGATCCCAGGAAACTATCAAGTCCCCAACAGAGTCGCCAGCTGTCGCTTCCGCGAAAATAAGGTGCCGGAAAAACAGAAGAGTCGCCACCTTTCGTTATTTATCCCTCGGAGCGGGAAAGGAAACGATCGGAAAAACCTGACGAAAAAGGGTAAGACAAGGTCATCGCAACCATTGTCTGGGTTCGGGAGTCGGTTACGCAAGGGGAAGGTATTAGCACCCCTCACGTCCGTCGTACTCGACGGGATCCACGCTTGTTGTGTTTACTGGACGAGTTGGTTTATCTATCTACCTATCAAGGCTGGCTTAAATAGAAAATAAAATGACTCGGCAAAGCGTCGCGCTTTATGCCTACGTATTCTCATCAGAGAATGAGAAATCAGAGTCAACGTAGTTCGACCGACGAAGGGTTATGGGGAAGGTAGCTCGCCAATACGTCAGTATTGTGCCTACGTACTCTCAACAGATGTGAGAGATCAGAGCTTACGTAGTTCGGGACTACGGACTACGGGAATTCAGATTCATCTGTTTTATCGAGTAGGGTTAAACAGCAGTTCCAGCAGTTAGGGACAAAGCCTGTTTGCGTTGGCGCTGAAGTTTAACGACACTCTTTTCTTCAGAAAAGCCTTCCTTTGAATTATGGGCCCACGGGGCAAAAAGGTTTGAAGTTTGTTTTCTGTCTTTTACGGAAGAAGTGTTTTTTATTGTGTTTGCAATTTCAATCGCACTAAAGACTATGACCTGAGAATGAATGCGTCGCATGTCACCCAAAGGGTACCATACTAAACATCCAGACTGTTGAAAAGAAACTCTCCAACAATCCTTTCTCAGATAGCTTAAGGCTCGTAATGTACGAAAGAAATCATTCATGATTACTGTATTTTAAGTTGTTTTGAGATGAGAAGAGAACAGGCTCAACTAAAAGGAGACTATCAAGTCCTAATGTTGTCATGCCAAGGATTCATCCTATGATTGAGGTTTGAAACAGGGAACTCCTAGAAGTTATCATGCATAGGTTTCAACCTAAAGTTCTATCATCACTTCGTTATCAAAGGAAATGAGAGTCCTAATGGATCATGTCAATGATACACAGAAACAGATAAAGCCTCAGCTTAACAATAAACAGTAAAATGCATGCAATGCAAGTGAGGGAGGAAATGTGTGTGGGGCAACAGCCTCCACAAGCTCATCTCAACCTAAAGCCAGAATGAATAACAGTAATCATACTGAGGAAAATAAAACATGCTATCAAGCAAAACAGTAAACTGCAATCATACAGTAACAATGAAATCATGCTATCAAGCAGAATAAACCACATGGGCAAGGGAGCAGGGCTCTACCGAATACCCGCAAGCAAAGCCAGACAGTAACAATACAAGCAGAGGGAGCAACTCAACCTCTAATGCAATCATGCTCCTAGATTAAAGATAGTCTAGATATGGACTTATTCTACTGCATCAAGCAAATCGAACAAGGCACATCAATACAGGGAAGAAAACAGACAAGAAAGCAGATCAAGTCCTCCCTCTTCCAACTCCAAGCCTCAGCTCTTCTGACAGCAACTCAGTCTTCAAGCTCTCAAGCTCTCTTTGCTTCTCCAGTATCAACTTGGTCTTCTCTCTTAATCTACAAGCTTCAGCTTCTCAGGGTAGTCCTTAATCACTTAGAAGTGTCAACCTCATCCTTCAGTCTTTAAGCCTCAGCTCTTCATTAAGTCTTTACTGGATCTTCATTGGGTCTTCAAGTATCAACCTGTTCTTCTTGCTCTAGCCATGAAAATGGGGAAAAGCTCCATGGTTGCAGAGCTTCATTTGCCTCACCTTCCTCACTCGGACTCCTTCCAAACTCAACCAAAATCCATGGTTCAAAACCCTAATCTGTTCTAAATTCAACCCTGAATCCACCCATGGTATCAGAATCAATTGAAATGCCCTCAATCTCTAAACCCTATCAAAGGTCAAAACTATGCTCAAACTTCAACTTTAACCATTCTTGAAATTAAAGTGATCAATCTCTTCCTCATGTTACACTGGTTAATTCTTGCTATAAAACTCTCATTAATTCACCATATCAAACACGTTCTTGATCCAAACAGAATTGGTGTCACTAACTCAAACCTCACCAAATGCCCTCAAACTTTCCAGAATCCATCTCCTAACCATCTCTAACCATTCTAACCTAACAAATCTAACTAATTATGCTTAAATTAGGGTGTAGAGTAAAAGTTGCAAACCTGGAAATTTCTGAGTAACAGGTAGGTCAAATCTTCAATTCAACACCTCAAACTCTTCAGAATCACTCCTTGATTGATGTTAGCGCTTCTGTTTGCAAAAGATTTGATCCAAGAAGCCTGAATCTCCAAACCCGATAGTGACTTGCAGCTCCCAAAATCCAAATGCTATCTTCTCAATTCTTCATGATCTTGCTCTCAATTTGGTATGCGCACATTCAGTATGATCAATGGAAGGTGTTAGGATTGAAAGAATCAATGGAAATGGTGTGGAATATAGAAATTGGTTTCAATTTGCAATGGAAGAAAATGAAATGACAATCTCACTCTCCTCTCTAATCTCTCACCAACCTTGCATCTGAGCAAGTTCTAATCACTATATAGGATGGTTCTAAACCATCCAGAACTTTCTGGAATCATCCAATGAGAATTTGAGATTCTCATGTCATGAGTTTTTGATTTCAATCCATCTCATGTACCAACTCATGCTATACCTCTTGCAGCAGCTTGTTCTCCTTTGAAAATCTCCTTAGATGAGATTCATGATATGTTAGGGTGCTTTGCTAGCTTGTGCATTGCTTTTCCTTGTGATTTGCATATGTACCTTAATATGCAAGCAATCCTTTTCCAAAGCAAGTCCATGATTTAGGCCTCAAATCAAAAATGTGGCTGAAACATTGTTTCTAAAATGTTTTCTAGAGTCAAAATGGTATATTACATGCCATGGTTTGGATGTGTAGCTTGAAAATTTCAATTTCCAACTATGACTTATTTAACTTATGCCTCCATTTTAGGTCATTTTTACCATTTTGAGCTACAAGCTTTTTCAACATCTCATGACCTCCTTAATAGCCTTAAAACATCATTTTAAGCAAGTTTGATGTTGAAGATTTTTCCATTTGAAGCTTGGAAATAGGAGTTATGGCCTTATGCTTGAAATGACCTGTAATCTCCAAATGACCAAAATGCCCTTGACTTGTCAAAGCCATAACTTGAGTTCTACAAATCCTATCAAGGACTTCTAGTACTCTCTAGAAATATAAGAAGGTAAGGAACAACATTCATGTTGACCAAAAGTTCATAGGAATCATCCTTCTAGGGAAAACGTTTGATGCAAGTTGGGTAACTTTCAAGGCCCCAGATTCACATACCTCAGATGACCTGTAACTTGTCAAAGTCATAACTTGAGCTCTATAAATCCTATCAAGGACTTCTAGCACTCAAATTAAAGCTAAGATCAAGCTCTACACCATTCATGTTGGGGGGAAGATGAGATGACAGTCACATCTTGAGCTAAACTGCATTGAAGATAGGGGTCAAACTAGGGGATTTTACACTATCAAGCCTTAGAAACCCTAGCTTGAAACTTCTCAAACTCTTCAATCATGATGATTTGACCTTGGAATCATCCTTATAACATCTCAATGTATCAATCCATGATCACATGGCTCTTGGATTAGGTCTCAACCCTCTCCAAATCATCAGTTGACCTAGGGTTGACCCAGTCAAACCCTAATTGCACCACTCATGGCTGAGTCTTCTTATTCTTGCACAATGGCCTCTCTAGGATTCATGATGGCTTTCAAGACATCTCATAAGCTCTCTCAAGGCTTCAAGTCCATCCTCATGGCTTCAGAATCATCTGAGGACTCCCCACAACTCTCAAGTTAGGAGGCACACAACCTTGGTTCCAACCACTCTCTCTGAGGATCTTTTAACTTCTCTGACAAAGATATCAACCCTTGAACACTTGAATAACCTTCCTGGCTAGCTTCAAAGTCTTGTGGTGCTCCTAATTGGTAATCATACCTCTTGATCTCCTGCACACATGTCAATGAAATGCAAGTGATAATGCTAATGTGAATGAGATGAAACACAAGCTAGGTAGAGAAATGTTGGGCAAATTTTAGGGTGCAACAGGTAGTATGACCTTAAGTGGACACGAGGTCAAGTTGTGCCCTTGTACTTCTCAAAGTCGGGTACCTTGAATTTAGGAGGCACCTTGAAATCAGCAATCAATCCCAATTTAGACATGTCGAAACCCATAGTGTTCAGGTTCTCGAAATTCCTCACTTTGTCCTCGAGTGCCTTAAACCTCAGACGTGCTTCAGCAGTTAGCTCTCCTTCAGCACCCTTCTGTGAGAACAAATCTTCTTGACGATCTTCCAGCCAGGGCTGAGGCCCATACAGATTTCCAGCACCTGTGTTGTCATTGCCTAGTCCAGCGTTGCCATTAGTTTCAAAGTTTCCATTACCGACGGCAGTCGTATTACCATTGAGCCCTATGTTAGTGATCACATGGCCGTTACCACTACCGTTCCCCCCGGCCACGGGGATGCCACCCTGAGGAGTTTCAACAGGTGGAGGGGTTGGAACATTCCCACCATGGAGTACACCATTGCTGTTAACCCTGGAGATCAGAGGCTGGATCAATGTTCTGAGCTGGTCTTGGCCGTTGGCAACCACTTGCATGAGCTCCATGAAGCGGTCCATCCTCTCTCAGAGTTCCTGAACGTCAGTCTACACTTGCTCCATTGCTCTAGCCTGATTTGCTCTGGTCGGATAGCGGTGGATTGGCCTTCGATCAATGCTGGAACAACCTGTATACACAAAGGGTTAGAAGAAAAAACGCCAAGATGCTCGTTATGCAAATGCAAACGTGTGTCTGTGCGTTAGGGAGATCCCCATCCCCTCGATCCTAGTGCCTAAGTGCCAGTGCTGATAATAAGAAGTCCGAGTCCAGTCATGGAAATAACATCTCATATATATAAAGAAAGCCCATCAAGGCGGTACACAACGTCACTGAGTACAAGCGGAATCAATAGCATGACCTCGACCAACAAGCCTGGTGATGGTCAGCATACAACAATGATCAAAACGAAAGGATTACAAATATAGTCAAGCACGACCATGGGCTCGAAACATTTCTAGCAAATCCCTTGTTTCTGGATGATCTGGCCGAGTGAGCAACCCCTCGACGAGTAACTCCCTCTGCATAATAGTGTATTGAAGACCTTCAACTGAGTCTGCCCATGCTCCTTCGCCGAAACAATCTTCTAGCTTCCGCTTCTCGGCTTCAAACGTCTATTTGCGCTCCTTCAGGTTAGCAAGAGCCTTGTTAAGCAGGCCTTCGGCGGCATATCTGCGAGCGGTTTCTTCATCAAACCTCTTCTCACTAGCCTTCACCTGGCCTTCTAGTGCTGATTAAACTTGGATATTCTCCGGTACGCTTCATCCAAGTGCTGCTTCTTAGTGGCCAATACGTCGTTGACAGATTTGAAGTCCTGACCCAAGCGCTCACGCTCAGCCAACTGCTTAGTCAAATCCGTACCTAACTTGTTTACCAGCTCTGTTTGCCTCTTGAAGGAATGGACGGCTTCGCTTCTCTCGCTTCTGAGTTGAGCCAATTCTTTTTCCAGTTCTTCATTTGCCTTCTTCAGCTCATCTCGCTCAGCCAACACCTGATTATGCTGCTGAATAGGCATGGTGGTAGGCTCTTCAATCACTGGAGGGCATTCTAGCTTGGCAGGAGGAAACGGCATCCCTATGATATCTGCCCTGGCTCTGATCCAGGTCACATATGGAGCGTAGGCTTGGCTATTACTCTTTCCCAGCAACGGTTTTCCCCGCTTACTGATAGCATTCCAAGCGTGCTGAAGCTTAGATAACATATCCCCCTCTTGAAGACCGGTGAGGTACAGAGATTCCTGCACCTCTTCATCCTTCGGCGGAGTTCTCAAAGCATAAGCAAACTGTCGGACCAGCAGAGATGGATTATAGTTTATACAGCCCTTCCTGCCTATCAAAGGCACATTTGGAAACCCGCTGCAACTGAACATAATCTCAGTACCCAACCTATCTCTATCAACCCAGGCAATATCCTCCACTGATAGACTCATCAAATGCTCAGACCACTCAGCTGCGGCTGCAGACGAAGCAAAGGGACCCTTCTTGGGTAGGTGACTATCAAGCCATCTATAGAGCAGGGGCACACAGCACGAGACATTCTTGCCTCTTCTGTTCTTGTTTTTGTAGTGGACGGAATGGTAAACATCTCCAATCAATGTAGGGACTGGATTCCCTGCTGCAAAGATGTGAAAGGCGTCGAAGTCTACAAAGTCAGGCATATTAGGGAACAGAATGATGCCGTATATACAAAGAGCAAGAATAGCGTTGAACACGATCCAACAACCGTCTTTGGCACACTATTGGGCCTTTCCCACTAAGAACTGCAAGGAGAAACCGGGAACCCTGTTCCAACTAGACAAGACCAACTCGGAGGTATCCAGATGAAGTGAAAGAGCTAGACTAGCCAGATTAGGCTCAGCATCCATATGAACAAAGGGCATCTGACTCTTGATAGGCACACCTAACAAATCAGCATACTCCTCTAGTGTAGGCGCGAGAATAAAGTCCGAGAAAGTAAAGCATCTCAAAGGAGGATCGTAGAACTGCAGCAAGGCGTGCAACCCATTCAACTCAAACACAGAAGGTTTACGAACCAAGCTGAGCAGTTTCCCATAAGACTTTCTGAATTCACCTCTCACAGAATCATTTGCTAAAGCAATCAAACTAGACAGCTGAACAACATCAGGAGTGGGGAGCTTGTAAGCCACGGTCTTCCTCAGAGAACCCTTGATAGCATAATAGAAGGCAAGAAAACCTGAACCGGGGGAAACGGTACCTGCAACACAAACACACGTTAATGATATGCAAATGAGTATGCAAACAATGCAAAAGGCAATCATGCAGCAGGAGATCAAGACGACTGTGCTGTTGCGGAGAAGAAGGTTCTGTATCAACAAAACCACAATACTGCTCTGTCAAGAACAACCACTATCTCTGATAAGAAGAAAACCCTGGTATCGGACCATAAATCTGCTCAGTCAAGAACAAATACACATCTGATGAGGAGGAGAAACCCCTAATGTCAGACTATAACTCTGCTCTGTCAAGAACAATCATATATCTGATGATGAGACCCTCTGATATCGGGCCATAAATCTGCTCTGTCAAGAACAAATACACATCTGATGATGAAAACCTCTGATACCAGCCATAAACCTACTCTGTCAAGAACAAACACATATCTGGTGATGAGATCCTCTGATGCAAAACTGATTCACTATCAAGAAAACCAGGTAGTCTGAAGGTTAAGGATTCCTGCAACAAACCCAACCCTGCTCACAGGTATGGACCTAAACTGACACAAGTTCAGCATCCTATGCGGTCATCAGCGTCACAGACATTCAAGAGAGATGATATGATACCCAGAAGGTGTGTCATCAACGTCTCCTGAAGCGGCCTCACTCAGCTGAATTCCAAATGATCGGTCCCCAGAGTCGACAATCCTCCAAACCAACAACCCCTCAGGCCCAAAGATTCGGAAAAGAAGTCAACCAGGAGAACCTCGTCTGAGCGTGGATTTCATGAGACACTAGTGCCTGCAAAGCAAGCACGCGCCCACTAATTTCCACAACTAATGCTAGGTACGCTCAAGCCTGGGTCTGGCTTCTCACTCATCAGAATGTCCCTCCCACAACAGTGCAAATAATCATATTATACTTAAAATAGAATGCGGGAAATAAAGTGTGATAAATAAACACAACCCAACAAGTAATCATACAAGCGCTAGGATTGACTCTCGCAGGGGACGTCGGATCCTCAAACTGACTCGCATAAGGGACGTTGGATCCCCAGGAAACTATCAAGTCCCCAGCAGAGTCGCCAGCTGCTGGGGATGACCCAGACAACTAGGAAGAGAATCCAAGACAAGACTCGCTTAGAGAACCATCGTTTTCCCCAGCAGAGTCGCCAGCTATTGTTACAGCGAAAATAAGGTGCCGGCAAAACAGAAGAGTCGCCACCTTTCGTTATTTATCCCTCAGAGCGGGAGAGGAAACGATCAGAAAAACCTGACGAAAAGGTATAAGACAAGGTCATCGCAACCGTTGTCTGGGTTTGGGAGTCGGTTACGCAAGGGGAAGGTATTAGCACCCCTCACGTCCATCGTACTCGATGGGATCCATGCTTGTTGTGTTTATCTGACGGGTTGGTTTTACTATCTACCTATCAAGGATGGTTTGAAAATAAAAGAAAATGACTCGGCAAAGCGTCGCGCTTTATGCCTACGTATTCTCATCAAAGAATGAGAAATCAGAGTCAACGTAGTTCGACCTACTACGGGTTACGGGAAAGGTGGCTCGCCAATACATCAGTATTGTGGCTACGTACTCTCAACAGATATGAGAGATCATAGCTTACGTAGTTCGGGCTAATAAGGACTACAGGAATTCAGATTCATCTGTTTTATCGAGTAGGGTTAGCAAACAGTTCCAGCAGTTGGATGTACGCAGCTCGACCCTTGGAGACTTAGGCGTTACCGTTTACGGTAGAAATGAGAGTTAACAACACTCTTTTCTTCAGAAAAGCTTCCTTTGAATTACGGGCCCACGGGGCAAAAATGTTTGAAGTTTGTTTTTTGTCTTTTACGGAAGAACTGCTTTTTATGGATGTTTGCAACTAATATCGCACTTAGAGACTATGACCTGAGAGTCAATGCGTCGCATGTCACCCAAAGGGTACCATACTAAACATCCAGACTGTTGAAAAGAAACTCTCCAACACTCCTTTCTCAGATAGCTTAAGACTCGTAACGTACGACATCAGTTAAGCTTTATTACTGTATTTTAATTTGTTTTGAGATGAGAAGAGAGAACGAACAGGTTCAACTAAGGGGAGACTATCAAGTCCTAATGTTGTCATGCCAAGGATTCATCCTATGGTTGAGGTTTGAAACAGGGATCTCCTAGAAGTTATCATGCATAGGTTTCAACCTAAAGTTCTAATCGTCACTTCCTTATCAAAGGAAGTGAGATTCCTAGGGGATCATGTCAATGGTAAACAGAAACAGATAAAGCATCAGCTTAAACAGTAAATAGATATACAGTAAACGACTGTAAAATGCATGCAATGCAAGTGAGGGAGGAAATGTGTGTGGGGCATCAGCCTCCACAAGCTCGTCTCGACCTCAAGCCAGATATGAATAACTGCAATCATACAGGAAGAAATAACATGCTATCAAGCAAACACAATAACTGCAATCATACAGAAGAAGTAAAATGCCATCAAGCAAATCAAACAAGTCACATCAATACAGTTGCACAGCAAGCAAACAGACAAGAAAAGAAAGCAGATCAACCACTCCCACAGCTAAGCTCTCCTCTGACAGCAGTTCAGTCCTCAGTCTTCAACTGCTCTTCAGGTCTATCATCTTCAATAGCAAGTGTCAACTTGCTTCTTCAAGCTTTCAATGCATCAAACACAAGTATCAACTTGTTCTCCAACTTCAAGCTTCAGCTCTTCATTTGATCTCAGCAGGATTTCCTTTACAAGTGTCAACTTGTTCTTCTTGGTCTTCAAGCTTCAGCTCCAATGGCAGTCTTCAAATACTGGGAAGCAACAACTTCTAGCATCTTCAATCTTCTAGCAAGGAACTCTATCCTCTAGCAAGGGGGAAAGATTCATCTAACAAGAGCAAGGTTTGGATAGTGGACAACAGAGTGAAGACCAAAGGTCACCACTAAGCACTCCATCATCAGAGAAAGGAACCCTCAAAGGTTCTACCAACTTGTGAAGAGCCACACTGTAATGCCCCATATTGCTTTCAGGATTACTGACTGACCCTACAAACCAACACGGGTCTTTTCAGCATGCTTTTTCCTCACTCACATGCTTTCCGGGAAACTTCCCAGAAGGTCACCCATTCCTAAATTTATCCAATTCAAGCACGCTTAACTATGGAGTTCTTATGAATGGGCTATCGAAAAGAAGATGCATCTTGTTGGTATAGGTAGTACCAATTAATCCTTATAAGCCTTCATTCAACCATGCAGTCCCATACCTGCATAGCCTCAGGATCCCTCTCATTCGGATGTGAATTCGGTTTTCCCCTAGAAGCTGCTAGGAGTGTCTCATTGTCATGCCTCATGACACCGACAACCACTCCCTCGCCCACGGGTGTTACATGTAACCACCGTCCTCTTTCACCTCAGGTGTTACATGCCCACCAGCTTCCGCTTGGTTCGTCCCCGAACCACATCGTACTGGGAGAGGTATGGCTCTGATACCATTTGTAATACCCCATATTGCTTTCAGGATTACCGACTGACCCCACAAACCAACACGGGTCTTTTCAGCATGCTTTTTCCTCACTCACATGCTTTCCGGGAAACTTCCCAGAAGGTCACCCATTCCTAAATTTCTCCAATTCAAGCACGCTTAACTATGGAGTTCTTATGAATGGGATACCGAAAACAAGATGCATCTTCTTTTCGGTAGCCTGTTCATAAGAACTCCACAGTTAAGCGTGCTTGACTTGGAGAAATTTAGGGATGGGTGACCTTCTGGGAAGTTTCTCGGAAAGCATGTGAGTGAGGAAAAAGCATGCTGAAAAGACCCGTGTTGGTTTGTGGGGTCAGTCGGTAATCCTGAAAGCAATATGGGGCGTTACACACACATCCTACCAAAGGAGGGATGAGGCCTTCACAAGGGGACCTTATATCATAGGGAAGAATGGAAGTGATCAACACCTTCCATGTTTATGAAAGAAGAGAATCTATCTAGAAGCTCTACTTACAAACCCTAATCCTAACACCTAAACAAAACTACACCAAAAGAAGGGAAATCTTCACATCCAAGCTTCTTCAAGCATTCCTCAGCAGCCCACACAAGTCTTCATCATCATCCAAGAGCAAGAGAATCAAAACCCTAATCTAAGGGAACTAAAGAAATCATTCTAGTTGAATTAGCAAGTTAGGATCACCTAAAACCTAGTACTAAAGTTAATCCTAACTAAAATACTAAAACCAATTGTAAAATCCTACAAAAATACCTATGGGTACCTAATTCAATCTTGAATCCACCATACAAAATCCATGGGTTGAATCATCCACAAAGTCCTAGAAATAAATCCTGAATCACAAGGTACTAAGCTTAAACCCTAAAACTAGAGCACCTAAAGTTTCAACTTAAAACCACTATCTAATTTCATCACAAAAATGTGAGAAACTTACTAGAGGAGCATGCATGTCTAAACTAACTACACATAAAAAAATCATCTCAAGAATCATCACCAATTGATCACACAAAATTCAGCAAAACAAGGTATCAACCATAATGATTTTAATATCAATTAAAATGTAAAAAATGCACATAAAATCACAAATGCATGAGTTCCTAATATTTTTATTTAATAAAATTCTAGACTCATTCATGAGTCAGGGGAAAAAAACTTGGATCAATTTGGATTATTTTCCTATTTTTTATGAATTATTCTCTAAACCATATGAAATGATGAAAAATAAGGAAAATCAATGAAAATAATAAAATACGCGTGACAAATAGCAATTTATTGCAGTTCAATTCAAAGATTGGGCCCAGAAGGGGGCGTGGATAACAATCTGTGTACTAAGCCCAGGCACTTCAACTCATTTGCCTTCACTTCAGAAATTCCCACAAGAAAGAAAAATAGCACAAGCCAGGATTCGAACCAGGGCACACTCAGTTCACACAGCGAATAAGTAAAACGGTGAGTTTTGGGAGAGGGTACGTGGCTCATCATGAGCGCTTGGATCCAATGACTGAGTCAAGTCTTCCTTGTGAATGGAGGGTGAGGATTTCATCTTCCTCATTCCAAACCTGAAACCTGCGCGCGAGCCAGACATCACCGGTGGCTTTTCCGGCCACCCCTGCACAACCCTAACTTCGTCTATAGCCAACCATTCGCCACGATTCCTACATGAATCTTGCTCAAACTTTCACCAGCAATTCAACCATGACCTTTATTCACTCTAAAAACGCCTGGATCTTGAGATATCAATCTCAACCGAAAATGAACTTCCACCTAAATTGTCTCTACAGTAGCAATTGATCATCCTAAATCCATCTATGCCAATAGGGGAACCTAACCACATGCTTCTAGTTCACTGAAAACACATAATTAGAGAGAAATTTCAAGAAGTTAAAACCTGTGTTTGAGCTTGTAACAGATGCACTTCTTGCTCGATTCAACCTTCAAGATGATGCAGATTCACTCTAAACCACCTTCCAAAGCTAATCCAACCTTCAATTTTCCTTGATTTTGCCTTGAACTCAGAAACTGATTCCAACTTGCAATTGTGAAACTTCAATCTCACTCTCTGCTTCAGGGCTCAATCTTCTCCAAAAAATGGCTGAACACACTCTAATGCTTATATATAACTCATTAGAATCATCTAGAAAGTTCTGTAACCACCCAAATGAGATTTTCAATTTCACTTTCTCCTTCAAAATACCATGTTGCAACAGTCGTGTATTGGCTCTATTCTGGCTTGATTTTGCTTGCAATCATCATCTCATGAGATATTGGATCAGTTGGTTATGTTAATTTCCTTGCTTGCAAGCCAATGGTGTGAGTTTGATGTGTTGCTTCATCATGAAGAAACAACATGGAATGGTATGAAAATGACCTTAAACAAAAATTCCAATATTTCCAAAGTTTCTAAAACTATTTTTCCAATCAAAATGACCTATAATTTTGCCTTGTTTGGACACAAAATGATTTATTTCAATTTTTGGTCATTAAATCCCTTTGTTTCTTCCTTTTTCAAAATTCTTTGAACCAAGTCTATCCTTGAGCCATTTCAATGTCTCCTTGATGCATGGTCAAGGTTAAAACTCCATTTTGAGCAACTTTCAAGTTGAACAAAATTTCATTTGAGGCCTCTAAGTTGGTGAAAATGACCTATGATCACAAATGACCTATAATCACAAATACCCAAAATACCCTTGACTTGTCAAAGCCATAACTTGAGTTCTACAAATCCTATCAAGGACTTCTAGTACTCTATGGAAAGCTAAGAGGATAAGGAACAACATTCATGTTGACCAAAAGTCCATAGGAATCATCCTTCTAGGGCAAAGGTTTTATGCAAATTGGGTAACTTTCAAGCTCCAAATTCACATACCTCAGATGACTTGTAACTTGCCAAAGCCATAACTTAAGTTCTACAAATTTTATCAAAGACTTCTAGAACTCAAATTAAAGCTAAGACCATGCTCTACAACAATCATGTTGGGGTCAAGATGATACGACAATCACATATTGAGCTAAATTTCCTTGAAGATAGGGGTCAAACTAGGGGATTTTACACTGTCAAGCCTTGGAAACCCTAGCTTGAAACTTCTCAAACTCTTCAATCATGATGAGTTAGCCTTGGATTCATCCTTATAACATCTCAATGTATCAATCCATGATCACATGGCTCTTGGATTAGGTCTCAACCTTCTTCAAATCATCAGTTGACTTAGGGTTGACCCAGTCAAACCCTAGCTGCACCAATCAGGGCTGAGGCTTCTTAATCTTGCACAATGACATGTCTAGGCCTCAAAGTGATCTTCAAATCTTATCATGAGCTCTCTCAAGACCTCAAGTATGGCTTCATAATCCTCTGATGACTTCCCACAACTCTCAAGTTAGGAGACACACCCTCTTGGTTTCAACCACTCTTTCTGAGGATCTTTCCACTTCTCTGACAAGGATATCAACCCCTGAACATCTGAATAACCTTCTTAGCTAGCTTCAAAGTCTTGTGTAGCCCTTGATTTGTAATCATACCTCTTGATCTCCTGCATACATGTCAATGAAATGCAAATGATAATGCTAATGTGAATGAAATGAAACTTAAGCTAGGTAGAGAAAGGTTGGGCAAATTTTGGGGTGCAACAATTGTGACAACAAGTTTTATGGCACTTGGCATTTTCTATTTTGGATCTAAGAAACAATTTCATGGGTGTGTGCAAACTGTTTTTTTTATACCAGCTGTTGGAGCATATATTTGTCTTTGGACTTGTTTTTTTTCTTTGATGTACTTATGTCTTGTAAATATTAAACCAATTGCTATCATGAGCTGTGAATGAATTGATCATTATAGGCCACTTTGTTTCATCTTGTTTCTATTGCAAATAGTTTTGGGAGACATCATAACAACCTCATGTAATTTTGAGTTTTTTTTTGCTGACAGTGTATTTTTTAAGCCCTTAGATGTTTGATTCATGTTCTGTTTAAATCATGGTATATTGGATTTGTATTGTTTGAGTTTGTGTTGGTTCTGCTATCATTCTGTTTTGGTCATTTTCAACTCACGAACAACTTTACAACTCACCAGCCGTTTTGAGATTTAGTGAGGATTTGAGCTCAATTCTTTGAGAATATTCATAAGCAGGATATTTGAAACATGTGCAGGCTACTCTTTTGAAGATCATGTTGTTGCATTTGCTACCATTTCTATCGTGAATTTGCAAATAAGATTTATGCCCTGAATTTGTCACTTTTTACACTGAACTTCCACCAGTGGAAGTTCCTTTAAAAACTGCACGAAAATATTTTCTGTCACTTTCTGCACTAGACTTCCACTAGTGGAAGTTCCTTTAAAAACTGCACGAAAATATTTTCTGTCACTTTCTACACTAGATTTCCACTACTGGAAGTTCCTTTAAAAATTGCACGAAAATATTTTCTGTCACTTTTTGCACTGAACTTCCACCAGTGGAAGTTACCTTTAAATTTGTCTGGAAAAAAAACTTTTGGTCAACCTTTGCACCATTTATCATCTTCGTCATCTACGTATTGGTTGGAGTACCATTTGTCTAATATGTTAGTGTGTCGTTTATTTTTAATTTATCTCTCTTCATTTTTATCTTATTTTTACTTTTTTTTATTTTGAATTAATGTGTTTCGTGGTTTATCATTTTATTTCACCTTGTTATTTTCTTTCTCATTTCATTTGTGAGTGGATTATTTAGTGTTTACTTGGCTTTGTGCCATGATTCCCCTAGGATTCCTAGTCCCTCCGTTTAGGATGCGAGTAGGAGAGACATTAGGTGTTCAATCCTTTGCATGATAACATTAGGTTAATTCTCCCTTTTCATCCCAGCCTTAGGAGCATTGTACATGATAACTTTAGGGTCCAGTTTCCCCTTAGATCGAGTCTTTCTCTTCTCATCTCCTAAACAATCCAAAACACCTAATAAAGGTTAATGAGTATTGTACGTTACGAGCCTTAAGCTAGTTGGCAAATGGTTGTTGGAAGGTTTCCTTTCAATGGCTTGATTGTTTAGTACAGCACCCTTTTGGTGATATGTGACACATTCACTCCTAAGTCATAGTCTCTAGTGCGATATGAATTGCAAACCAATTCAAAAACACTTCTTTCTCTAAAAAACACAAAAACAAATCATTCAAACCCTTTTTTTCCCTTTGGGGCCTTTAATCAGAAAAATCTTTTCAGGAAAAAAGTGTTGTTAACTCTTAGTTCTATCGCAAACGGTAACGCCTAAGTCTCCCATGCTCGAGCTGCATACACCAACTGCTAGAACTACTTGTTAACCCTACGCAGGCCTAAAAAACAAGTTGAACAAATCTGTGTTCCCCTCTAGCCCGAACTACGTTTTCTCTGATCTTTCATGCCAGATGAAAGTACGTAGGCACAAGACGCGATGTCTTGGTGAGCAACTTTTCCCCCTTTTCACCCGTAGTTAGTCGAACTACGTTGACTCTGACTTCTCATTCCAGATGAGATATGTAGGCACAAAGTGTCGTTGCTTTGCCGAGTCACTTCTTTTTCCTTTGTCCTCAAGCCTGTAGCTAGATAGTTTCAATCACCCTTTTAGATAGACAACAAGCGTGGATCCCGTCGAGTACGACGGACGTGAGGGGTGCTAATACCTTCCCCTTGCGTAACCGACTCCCGAACCCGGGATTTGGTTGCGATGACCAATCTTATCCCTCTTTTCGTTAGGTTTTCTCTGAGTGTTTCCTTTCCCTCTCTTGGGATAAATAACACACGGTGGCGACTCTTCTGTCATTGTCGGCCCTCGATTTTCGCAGTAGCAACAAGTTGGTTACGCAAGGGGAAGGTATTAGCCCCCCTCTTATCCATCGTACTCGATGAGATCCATGCTTGTTGTGTTTATCTGACGGGTTGGTTTAACTATCTACCTATCAAGGCTGGTCTGAAAAGAAAAGAAAATTGACTCGGCAAAGCGTCGTGCTTCGTGCCTACGTATTCTCGTCAGAGAACGAGAAATCAGAGTCAACGTAGTTCGGCTAACTATGGATCATGGGGGAAGGTTGCTCGCCAAGATATCGCATCTTGTGCCAACGTATTCTCATCAGAGAAATCAGAGCGAACGTAGTTCGGGATACTACGAAACATAGGTTAATTCATCTGTTTTTCCCGAGTAGGGTCAACAAACAGTTCCAACAGTTTGGTGTATGCAGCTCGCTCGTCAGAGACTCGTGCGTTACCGTTTGCGGTAGAACTGAGAGTTAACGACACTCTTTTTCTGAAAACGTTTTCCTAATTAAGAGAGCCTACAGGGAAAAAAGAGGTTTGAAGTTTGTTTTTGTCTTTTATGGAAGAAGTATTTTTTTATGGATGTTTGTAGTTCGTACTGCACTAGAGACTATGACTTAGGAGTGAATGTGTCGCATGTCACCCTAAGGGTGCCAGGCTAAACATCCTGACTGTTGAAGAGTGACCCTTCAACAATCATTTCCTAAGTGGCTTAAGGCTCGTAACGTACTGTACCAACCTGCCTTTATTACGTATTTTACTGTTGTTTTGGAGATGAGAAGCAAGGGACTACACGGGAGACTATCAAGATTCCTTACTGTTGTCATGCCATGGATTCATCCTATGGTTGAGTTTGAAACAGGGAACTCCTAGATGTTATCATGCAAAGGTTTCAACCTAAAAGTCTATCATCACTTCCTTATCAAAGGAAGTAAGAGTCCTAAGGGGTCATGTCAATGGGAAACACAAACAAACTGCAAAAATCATTAAAGCAGATAAAACGGAAGAGCAAACAGTAAAGATGCAAATG
The DNA here is from genome assembly GCA_963859935.3 of Lathyrus sativus. Taxonomy (NCBI): domain Eukaryota; kingdom Viridiplantae; phylum Streptophyta; class Magnoliopsida; order Fabales; family Fabaceae; genus Lathyrus; species Lathyrus sativus. The sequence goes on along the minus strand of OZ012739.1, from coordinate 200,323,742 downwards.
GAATGCAGCAATACAAGCAGAGGGAGAAACTCAACCTCTAAGCAAACAAGTAAAGAGAACAAACAAAACAGACAAGCAAAGGGAGGGTCGCCTCAACCTTTCAATGCAACCACATCAGTTAGAAAAGGTAAATAAACACACAAGCAGAGGGAGAAACTCAACCTCTAAAGCAAACAAGCAAAGGGAGCTCAGCTTAACCTTTTAGTGCAGTCATGCACCTAGCCTAGAATACTCTACACATGAGACTATCCTAATGCATCAAGCAACAGGCAAACAAGCGCACAACAATCCATAAGGAAAGAGGAGGTGAACTGGAAGAGCAACAAGGAAGTCATCCCAAGGCTACATCTAGTTGATGTGTGTAAACACATGAGTCCATCAGAGGCTCAACCTCTTGAGGAATGCACATAGCACTTCCTAAGGAAGGCCAGGCTCTCCCAAGAGGGACCCTATGTCAATAGGACAGATAAAGAAATTGGGGTAGATCCTAGATGTCAATCTAAAGTATTAGCTCAATGTGCATCAGCACAGGTGTCCATCAGAGGCTCCACCTCTTGAGGAATACAGAGCACTTCCTAAGGAAGGCCAGGCTATCCCAAGAGGGATCCTAGGTCAATAGGACAAAGAATGATTTGGGGAATGAACCTAGATGTCAATCTAAAACCCTTGATTAATGTGCATCAGCACAGGAGTCCATCAGAGGCTCCACCTCTTGAGGAATGCACAGAGCACTTCTTAAGGAAGGCTAGGCTCTCCCAAGAGGGATCCTATGTCAATAGGACAAAGAATGATTTAGGGAATGAACCTATGTGTCAATCTAAGGTTTCAAATTAATGTGCATCAGCACAGAAGTCCATCACAAGCTCCACCTCTTGAGGCATGCACAGAGCACTTCCTAAGGAAGGCCAGGATCTCCCAAGAGGGATCCTATGTCAATAGGACAGATAGATTTTAGATGATGCAAGGAAGGGTGAAAACCTAAGGAATTTACCAAGGCACTCAACCAAATTCAATTGATTAAGAAATGATGGGAAGCATGGTATATACCTAAAGTATCCACCATGACACTCAACCAATCAAGGAAGAATTGAATCATGGGAAGCATGATGTATGCCCAAGGTATCCATCATGACACTCAACCATTCATGGAAGATTATGAGCAATGCAAAGCAAAGCTAGAAGGGGAATCAACCTCCTAAAGGTTTTAACTGGAAACCCTAATGATTAGTTACAAGGATCACCTAACCAAATGGATTTAGAAGCTCTATCAAGGCTTAACAATTGTTCTAAATAGGTATCTACCTATGCTCTATTCTATCAAGAAGGAATTAGAAGCCTAAAGTTAGCTAAAGTTCACCTTAGAAGCTAAACTATGAGGAGTGCTACATTAGGGTCACGCTAATCACAATCAACTTGTAAATTCTATGAAAAATACTAAAATCAATCCTAAAAGGCTAGGAAAAATTCTAAGGCTTGCTAAGTGTGTTAAGGAATCATGGTAGAAAATCCAGAGCCAAGACCTAAATCTAAAGGGTCTAGACAATTTCTACACTTAAAGGCATGCTTAAGGGAAACCACAAGGGGAAGGTCCTAGAAATCTATCTCAAACCTATACCTAAAAGCATCTAAAAAATGCAAGAATAATGCTACAATATTCTACAATGTATCAACATTTATCATACAAAAAATCAGAGATTAAATCCAAGCATTGATATGGAAACAAAAATCTAGACGTTAACATGGCATGATTTCTATTTATTGAAAAGTACATAAAAGAAAAATAAAAAATTAATTGAAAAAAGAATTAAAATTGCAATAAAAAAATGTGAAAAATTAAAGAACATGTTAAAATACATTCATGATTTTTTTTCAAGATTTATTGAGTCAATTTAATATTTTTTCTGAATTAATATGAACAAGGATTAATAAAGAAAACTAAAAGAAAATGAAATTAAAAATGGAAAATACAAGGGGTGTTGTTAGTACTCTACGCGCGTGTGCTTGTAGTGGGCCCTGGTTGGGAGGGGTGTGGTTAGCAAAACGAATTAAAAGCCCAGTTGAGTTTCTTAAATGAAACTCAGCGTTTCACTATGCAAAGGCCAACTCACGAAAACAAATCGTGGCCATGCGTTGCGTATAACGAGTCAACGATCCACGCGATCGGACGACTGACATTTGATCTGGCATTTTAAAATGGAAACGGAGGGAAGAAGCCCCGCGGTGGAGCTGCCACGCGCAGACGGTTGCTGGCCTTGCGCCGGTCATCTTCAACTTCTCACAAAAATCCTAACTTCCTCATTCCTTGACCAAAACGAGATTTTCTTGAACCAAACTTGTGTGATTTTTCGTGTAGAATCCAAATATGTGGTTTATTTCTACTTTCCTCCATTAAAACACAAAAATCATGATCATTCAAGAATTCTCAATTTTCACAAAAGCCAAAATTGAAGATACTAATATCTTCCTCTCACTTCCTACATCAAAATTCCATGTTTCTTTTCCATTTTCATCCAATATTTAGGGAGAAATCCAAACTACAAGCTAAGGTGTTCTGTCAAGAATTGTCACGAAACTTAACCATTCTAATCCTAAAACATTCTACACACTCTAAGGTTCATAATCATGTGAAAATAGCATAACAATTCATCAAGAACAAAGCGTATGGATGAAAGATAACAACCTGTTCATAAGCTTCGACAGAGGCTTGAATTGTGGATGAAGCTTCAAGAAAATCGTCCAAAATCCATCAATGATCCTCATTGAAGCTTTTTGCAATGGTAATTTGGCCTAAAAATGGCTTTATCTTCAAAATCGATTTTCTAAGTTTCTCCACTTTTTCTTAACTCAATTTCTGTGATTTTCCACCAAAAGTTAGTTATGGCAGTTGGAAATCATCCAAGATGTTATATGCAATGGACCTAGAGTGATTAGAAGCCCAATTGAAGCCTATGACAGCCCAATTTAAAATCCATTTTTTCCATTATGGAGCTTTGTGAAACTCATCAAAACATAGTTGTCAAGCTTGCTAACTGATCCATTCTGGTTTCTTACGATGTAAGGAAGATGTGTGGATAGGATTGAGGCCTTGGAAATGAATGGATGGTTGATTTTGCATTTGTTGCTTAAAGATGAAGAAACCATGAATTTCCACATGTAAATGGCTTCAAACTTGAATTGTAATTTTTCCAATGTTCTTAAAACATCAATTGGACTCAAAACAAGCACAAATATGACATGAATTGGTTCCAAAATGAATTGATTTGACTTAGCCCTTTTCAAGCTTCCTTTCATGACTTTTTCTTCACACTCTTCTCATTCTAATCTATATCAATGGATTCATGGTGCATGGTTGGATAAATAAAATCATTTTAAACAACTTTCAAGTTGGACAAAATTCCATTGGAGGTGTGTAAGATGGTGGAATTGACCCATAATCAAAATGGCCTATAATCTCAACTTCCCAAAATACCCTTGTCTTGTAAAGCTCATATCTTGAGTTCTACAAATCCAATCATGGACTTCTAGTACTTTTTGGAATGCTAAGAAGATAAGGAACAAGATTCATGTTGGCCAAAAGTTAATGAGAATCATATTTCTAGGAAAAACGTGTCATGCAAGTTGGTTTATTTTCAAGCTCCAAATTCACATTCATCTGATGACCTGTAACTTGTCTGGCTCATTACTTGAGTTCTATAAACCCTATCAAGGACTTCTAGTACTCAAATTAAAGCTATGATTATGCTCTACAACAATCATGTTAGGGTCAAGGTGAGATGAAAATCACATCTTGAGTTTTGTGGTCTTGAAGTTAGGCACTAAACTAGGAGATTTTACACTGTCAAGCTTAGAAACCCTAGCTTAGGAATTCCTCACACTCTTGATTCATGATGAGTTGACCTTGGAATCCTCCCTTGGGCATCTTAATACATTAATCCATGATCACATGTCCTTGAAATTAGGTCTCAACCTTCTTCAAATTATTTGTTGACCTAGGGTTGACCAGATGAAACCCTAGTTGCACCAATCTTAGTAGTATCTTCATATATTTTGCATATTGACCTGTCTAGGCTTCAAAATGAGTATCAATACTTCTCATGAGCTCTCTGAAGGGTTCAAGTCCAACTTGATGGATCTAGAATCATTTGATGACCTCTCATAACCCTCATGTTAGGAGGCATACACTCTTATACCCAACCCCTTCTCTGAGGATCTTTGGCTTCTCTGATGAGGATATCAACCCTTGAATACTTGAATAAAGACTCCTAGATAGCTTCATAACCTTGGTAGCCTTTGGTTGGTAGTCATACCTCTTGATCTCCTGCACACTTGTCAATGGAATATAGATGATAATGCTAAAATGAATGCAATGAAACACAAGCCAGATACAAAAAAAGGTTAGGCAAATTTTGGGGTGCAACAGCTGCCCCTATTCAAACGGCTTGGACCTGACTGGGTGAGAAGCGAACGGCTCTCAGATAATCAAGGTAAAATATGGTTGAATACCAATAAACCCGGAAATTTGCCAACCGCACAAGTAAACGATGCTCTGATGGGGACAAATTCTGAAACTGAAATGATAGTTGCACGACAACTTGCTGGTGAGTGATTAACTTCAAATCTCCGTCAGGATGATCATCTGATTTTGCTGTAGAACTTCGTCATCAAGTCATCAAGGGATCACCGATTACACGGTAACTGGTGAAGGATTACTCTAAAATCTCTGTCAGGATGATCATCTGAATTCACTGTAGAACTAAGTCCTTAAGTCATCAAGGGATCACCGGTTACACGATAACTAGTGAAAGATGGTCGATTATGCCATCAGGCATTCTGTGTTACAGCAGAAGAACTCCTTATCGTCACCTATGGACTCTTCAGGTTGCTAGGAACGTTCGACAATCAAGTTAATTATGTCGTCGGGTATTCAAGGAAATTCTCAGGCGTCAGCTGGACTTCGTCAGTAAGTCGGAAATAGAATCCTTAGTCAATCATGAACACATAGGGATATCTTATCCTTTTGTCGTCAGGCACTCCGCGTCAGCTTAGAGGAACTTCTTCGACATCACGGTCGGACTTCATCAGTAAGTCAGGAAATAGAATCCTTATTCAATCAGGAACCAATAAGGATATCTAATCTTTTGCCGTCAGACACTCCGTGTCAGCTTAGAGGAACTTCTTCGACATCACGGTAGGACTTCATCAGTAAGTCAGGAAATATAATCCTTATTCAATCACAGACTAATAAGGATATCTAATCTTTTACCGTCAAGCACTCCGCGTTAGCTTAAAGGAACTTCTTCGACATCACGGCCGAACTTCATCAGTAAGTCAGGAAATAGAATCCTTATTCAATCACGGACCAATAAGGATATCTAATCTTTTGCCGTCAGGCACTCCGCGTCAGCTGGGAGAACTTCTCGATGTTACAGTCGGACTTCATCAGTAAGTCAGTGGGAGTTTGGCACTGCTGCCGGACTTCATTCATCAAGTCTGCAAGGGAAATTTCGACTTCTCTGTTTGAAACCTGCTGGGGATGACACATCTCCGCTGGGGATTCTGGAAAACTATCGAGTAACTCTACTTTGGGGATTCATGAATCATCCTGGGCGAATAAACTCTGCTGAGGAATTCAAGGATCATCTTGAACAAACAAACTCCGCTGGGGACTTCAAAAATAATCTTGAGCAAACAACTCTGCTGAGGAACACCTGCGCACAAGAACGGTAACGACCTAGCTCATGTTTCACATGCATATGTTTGACAATGGCGTAATGCTCCACACAGTGGAAATGCTACGCGTTTAGGGTAAATGTTGTGCAATCATGCAAAATGCTATGACCAAACCAGCAAAATAAATACTGAAAAGAAGATCCTCCTGTCAGGGAGAAGGAACCATTATGATGGGGAGAAGGAATCATCCTGCCGAGGAGAAGGGATCACACCAATCTCAATTGGACTTAACCTAGGGAAACGAACCTCAGATGACTTTCTACTGGGAAACAAAGTTCTACGAGAACCTGTACTTGCTCAACTGGGTATACGAACCACAAACTGCTGAGGAAACAATGTCAATCGCATAAATAAATTGCACGGCCTTCGCAGATAGAATCTTTCTGGAGATACGGACTCCGATGGTGAAGTATAGCGACAACTATTCAAACACTCTCTGCTTGGGAAAAAAACCAATAATGTCTTGAACAACTTCCAAGGACTCGACTCTCTTGGAGGACTGCAAACTCGGCTGAGGATAGGCAACCAGACGCTGGAATAACTCATATCTGCCAGGGAGAACACAACTCTGTGGGGAATTTCAACACTGCTGGAGACTTCAGTCTGAATTATCGAGAGCTGAATACTTACGAATAGTCTTCTACGAGAAAACTGCACATTGGCCCACTACTGGGAACGAGTATACACCTCTGCGCACGACTCAGCTGGGAAAATGATGATCCTGCATAGGATGCATTCGGTTGGGGAGAATCGATCTCCGTTTGGGGAAACACATCAATGCTCGCAGCCCCATGTTCAGACTCCGTGGGGAAACACAACTGAGCCTGCGGAGGAAGAAGGAATCATCCTGCTTGGAAAAACATGCCAGGGAACAAACTCGAGATGGCTTGCCCCAGTATCTATAACAACTTTTGATAAACTCTGCAGATATGGAGAGGAACGGTTCCTTCGCTTTCAACTTTTGCCCTAGCTCGTGCGATCTTCGTCACATCCTCTCGAAAGGACACCTAAGATCTCTGGCCTCTGGTTGTTTGATACGAATGGCCTCAGCGCTTTGAACCTCACAAAGGTGCTTCAAGTTAATCGCCTTCAGGATAAGGACAGCTTCGACGCTCTCGGGGTGGCATGCCCCTGCCTTGTCATGACTTTGCCCCTCATGGGCTGATCTGTGGGGAGCAGTACCCTTGGCTGTGAGAGATTCATCAAATCTCGACCTGATTGCCCTGCATTAACTGACTTCTGGAATGGCTGACTCCCATGTTGTGATCATTTGATATAGCTTTCCCCGGTTCATCGGAACATTCAGGCGTCCTGCATTCTGTCCTGATCAAATCTTTCCGTCATGGAAACTTTCCCGCTGTCAAGCGCTTACTCGCTAGTAAAACAAGTTATTCTGCATAAAAGACATATCAAATGCAATGCATATGCCAGTTTTCAAAATCCAATTCCTGTCCACTAGAAATAAAATTTTATGACATAAACTGGATGAATCATTCATCAACATGTTAACATTAATACAACGCTGTAAAGGGGATCCTTTCTAGGAGTCAGTTCCGATGCGATCTTTACCGAAGTATGCTTTTGAAACAAACCTATTTCAATTAGGTCTTTTAAAGGTTGTAACGTGGCCAGGTTCATGGTTAACAAAGAAAGGATATATGGCTTAAAATTCGTTTTAACCCACCCATTCTCCTTGATGTTCTCCGATCCTACGTTTAGCTAATTCGACCTTAGCGTTCACCTTTCAAAGGTTGAGTGATAGTTCAAGAGATCACCCTTTTTCGAAGTGACAATCACTCTCTTTTCGTCTTTGGCGTCCGGAGCCACACGATTTCGTTCTTGTTTGAGGATTTTTCTTTTGTAATCCTTTTTCTCTTTTCGTTTTTCGTTTTTTTCGTTTTCCCCTAACTTTTTCCTGGACTAACTCTTCAGAGTTTCTTCAATTTTGAAGTCCAACGGGGTACCCTAATTTTTGCCTAAGTCGCTTGTTTGCAAGATTCGACTTAGCGGGCTTTCTTCTTTCGATTCTTTTCTTTCTCTTTTTTTTCCGAACAAATCGTATGACACCGACTCATCTAACTCGTTTGAAAAGAGACTGTGACTGTTTCACTCCTGATCGGCCAGGTTTAACCATCATGATTTTTTTAGGTACGACCTATAGCGGTGTGATTGATCCTCGAACGAACACTCCTTTTGTAATTTGAACGCTTGGTCAAATTAACTGACACTTACCCTGTCATGGGTTAAGATTGAGGGTTTTCCATCTTCAGAAAGAAACTCCTACTAGTAGGCTCAAAGGGGTTAACAAGGGATTATCTTCCTTATATCTCCGGTGTTTGGGATTTGAAACAATGTATGTACATCCTCAACAGGTTTTTATTCAAAAGCATAGCATCGGAAGCTTATGCATCGTTGGATTTCGTCATCCTCCCAAGATTCCACTTAAACAAGCATTTGAAATAAAAGAAAGCAATAGAGTGAACACGAATGGATTAGTTCAAAAACATGCATATATATTTCATTATCAATATTAATTGAAAAACGACATGCTTTACAAACGAAATTTGCATTCTAACGGGAAAGAAACTACAGATGTAAAGAAATGTCATGATAAAATGCAGATTGCCAGCTTTTGGGAACTGGGCTTTCACACTGATTTGCTGCTGAGGGGATCGACCCTTTGAAGTCTTCAGACTCAATCGGAAGAGCGGTTGCCGTGAGGCTGGCTCTGATTCGGGCTCCGATAGTTTTGCTGCAATGGAGCAAGAGGTTGCTGATTCTGAACGGCAGAAACATTTGGAGATGAGGTCTAAACTGGTGAGGATTCTCTCTGTTCAGGGGCTTTCATCCTTACGCTCGATCCAGGAACAGGAAAAAGTTGCGGGCAAGGTGATTCGGACTTCAAAGACCGCAGGATATACTCCTGATCATTCTCAACTTCAGGTGAGGTAATGGGAACATCCATCTCTTTTGCATGATAAGGGATGAATTTGCCTGACGCTTTCATGCCGCCTAGCATGAATTCAATGGCTCTCGAATCAATCAAGTCTTGAACCTTATGCTTAAAAGCTTTACAGTTCATCACACCGTGCCCCGGTACTCTGGAGCGGAATTCGCAACAGGCGTTTACGTCCCAGCCGGGTGGTAGCTCCTCAGTTAATGGAGCCATAAGCCGTGGTTTAACCAACTGATGTTGGAGCAAGAGTTGCACCAACTGGGCATAATCCAAAGGGATTGGATCGAGGATTCTGTCAGATAGTTTCATCTTTTGACCATGTCTTCTGGGGTTGTCTTGAGGAACCGGACGTGGCCGCTGACGGGAAACGTTTTGAGCTTCAAGCTGTGAAGAGGTTCTTTTAGGCCTATCATGCCTTGGTGCAGGTGCTTCAGACACCTGTGGAGCAAGTATGTCGGCTGCAGCTTCGGGCATTTGCTCACATTCTCTTCTGATTATGTTCCTTAACACTCTGCCATCAAACCCGCCTGACTCTTCAGCTGGTTGTTCTCCTCTTTCAGCGCATCTTGATTCCAACGCAATGCTTACATGTCCCCCATGACCTGCCTCAGCTGGCTCTAAACGTCCTTCAGTTCCGCTTGTACCTGTCCCATTACTCTGGTCGACTTGCGATTAATCCTGAAACAACCTGCAAACCAGAGGGTTAGGTAAATAAGCCAGAGGCACATGCTATGCAAAATGATTATGCAAATGCAAACGTGTGTCTGTGCCTTGGGGAGATTCCCCCCCCCCCCACCCCATGATTCTAGTTTCCAAGACAAATAAAGTCTAACATCCAATCATGGAAAGAAATCCTCATATATATCTGAAAAACCCACGCGGGTAGCGTACAACTGTAATCGAGTACAACTGAAGCCACAAGTGTGACCCCAACCAACAATCCTGGTGGTGGTAAGCATATCAATGCATAAAAGATACAAAGAAATACAAAGAAATCAAGTGTAGCTACGGGCACAAAAATCTTCCAATAACTTCTTCGTAGTGGGATGGTCAGGCTGGGTGAGCAGACCCCGGATCAGCAGATCCCTCTGCCTGATGGTATCCTAGAGATTCTTGGCAACGTCTCCACAAGCACCTTTTCCAAAGTAGTCTTCCACTCTGCACCTCTTAGCATAAGCTCTGAGTTGACAATCCTGCAGGTTTGCCTGGGTTTCAACTAATCTGTACTGAAAGTCTCGTCGAAGTGATGCTTCAGCCTCAATTTTCTTGTCCATGATCTCAATCTGGACCTCTAGCTTGGCTATTTGTTGCTTCAGCTTCTCCTCTCGCTCTTTGTGGTTTGTCAGAGCGTTGTTCCACCATGTCTCGAATTTGGATATCTTCAGATACGCCTTATCCAATTCTTGCTTTTTAGTAGCAAGGACACTGTTAACAGCTTTGAAATCCAAACCTAAACGTTCACACTCAGCCCTCTGTTTGGTCAAGTCTGTGCCTAGCTGGTTCACCAGCTCGGTCTGTTTTTTGAAGAAATAGACGGCTTCATTCCTCTCGCTTCTACGCTAAACAAGTTCTTTTTCCAACTCCTCGTTGGACTTCTTGAACTCTTCCTTTTCAGTCACTACCTGTTCATACTTCTGGATGTCCACTGTGGTTGGTTCCTCATTCATGAGGGGAGCTGGAGGAGTCACTGGAGGAAATGGTTTCAAAGACTGCTTTGCTCTAGCCTGAACCCAACCCCGATAAGGCTCATAAGTCTGGCTGTTACTCTTACCCAATAGTGTCTTTCCTCGTCTGTGGATGTTAGTCCAAGCATGCTCCAGCTTGGTCAGCATGTCACTATCAAGCAAGCCGTTGAGGTACAAAGATTCCTGCACCTCATCATCCTTCGGTGGACCTCTCAAGGTGTACCCGAACTGTCTGATCAACAAGGTCGGGTTATAGTTAATACATCCCTTACTTCCAATCAACGGAACATTAGGGAATCCACTGCAGCTATAAGAAATCTCAGTCCCATGCGTATCCCGGTCAAACCAGGTAATGTCTTCGGCTGATAAAGCCATCAGGTGTTCAGACCACTCGATAGTGTTGGCAGAAGAAATGAAAGGACCCTTCTTGGGCATGTGGCTATCAAACCACCTGTATAACAAAAGAGTGCAGCAGGACACTATTTTCCCTCTCCTGTTCTCATTCTTATGGTGGACAGAATGATACAGGTCACCAAGCAAAGTGGGAACCGGATTCCCTGAGGCATGCAAGTAGAATGCATCTACATCTACAAAGTCAGGAAGATTCGGGAACAACACAATCCCGTATATGCACAAAGCCAGAATATCATTGAACACGTCCCAACGACCTTTCTTAGCAAACTTCTGGGCTTTTTCCACCATAAAAGATAGAGGGAAGCCATACATCTTGTTCCTCCGAGTGAACTCTCTCCTCAATTCAGACTCCTCCAAATGCAAGATAGCTGCAAGGTCAGCTAACTTAGGCTCAGTGTCAACATGGTGAAAAAGAATTTGATCCTTAACAGGAATGCCTTTCAAGTCAGCATACTCCTCCAGAGTAGAGGCCAAAACAAAGTCGGGAAACATGAAGCATCTCAGCGGAGCCCCATAAAATTGTAGCAACGTGTACAAACAACTAATCTCGTGGGCGGAGGGCTTGCAAACATACTTCAACAACCTCCCATATGCCTACCTGAAATTTGCCAAAACTGTCCCATCAGTTAGGGTCTTCAAACTCGGGATGGCACTAACATCTGGTGTAGGGAATTTGTATGCAATAGTTCTCTTCAGAGTCTCCATAATGGCAAGGGAGGCTAGATAACTAGAATCAGGGATGAAGTATGCACCTGCAACACAGGCACACGTTAATGATATGCATATGGAGATGCAAAAAATGCAAGATGCAAGATGCAAGAATGCTAGGATGCTGCAAGAGATCAAGAGTGTGTTGTTGATTGGGGAAGACCAAAACTCTACTCTGTCAAGAACAAACACATCTTTGATGATAAGAACCCTCTGATACCAATAATACTAATTCATTGTCAAGAAAACCCGGTTGCCTAAAGGTCAAGGTTTCCTGTAATAACCCGACCCTGCTCACAGGTATGGACCTAATCACGAACAAGGTTCGGTATCCTATGTGTTTCACGAAATGATGATACATTCACCATTTCTGGTCTGGCACCAAAAGGATAACATGCCCATCATTAAAAGGTTAATATAACGACACACGCATAGAATCCCGACACCAAAAGGATGCAGGGCTTATCACCAAAAAGATGATAGAGAATACTCGCACAATCTAACACCAAAAAGATGACAGACCTATCACCAAAAGGATGATAGAGTGACACACGCACACAATCCCGACACCAAAAAGATGTAGGGTCTATCACCAAAAGGATGATAGAGAACACTTGCACAATTCGACACCAAAAGGATCACATATTTATCATCAAAAGGTTGATATAGCGACACACACACACAATCCCGACACCAAAAGGATGCAGGGCTTATAACAAAAAGAATGATAGAGAACACTCGCACAATCTGGCACAAAAAGGATGACAGACCCATCACCAAAAGGATGATAAAGCGACAGACGCACACAATCCCGACACCAAAAGGTTGCAGGGTCTATCACCAAAAAGATGATAGAGAACACTCGCACAATCGGGCACCAAAAGGATGACATACGCATCATCAAAAGGTTAATATAGCGACACACGCATACAATCCCGACACCAAAAGGATGCAGGGCTTATCACCAAAAAGATGATAGAGAATACTCGCACAATCTGGCACCAAAAAGTTGAAACACCTATCACCCAAAGGATCATAGAGTAACACACGCACACAATACCGACACCAAAAGGATGTAGGGTCGATCACCAAAAGGATGATAGAGAACACTCACACAATCAGGCAACAAAAGGATGACAGACCTATCACCAAAATCATGTTACAGCGACACACGAATACAATCCTGAGGTCAAATGGATGTAGGGTATATCCCCAAAAGGATGATAGAGAACACTCGCACAAATTGGCACCATAAGGATGACAGACCTATCACAAAAAGGATAATTGATTGACACGCGTACACAATCCAGACATCAAAAGGATGTAGGGTCTATCTCCAAATGGATGATAGAGAACACTTGCACAATCTGGCACCAAAAGGATGACAGATCCATCACCAAAAGGATGATAGAGCGACACACACACACAATCCCGACACCAAAAGGATGCAGGGCCTATCACCAAAAAGATGATAGAGAACACTTGCACAATCTGGAACCAAAAAGATGACAGACCTATCACCAAAAGGATGATAGAGTAACACACGCATACAATCCCGACACCAGAACGATGTTTGGTCTATCACCAAAATGATGATAGAGAACACTCGCACAATTTGGCACCAAAAGGATGACATGTCCGTCATCAAAAGGTTTTTATAGCGACACACACACACAATCCCGACACCAAAAGGATGCAGGGCCTATCACCAAAAGAATGATAGAGAACACTCGCACAATCTGGAACCAAAAGGATGACAGACCCATCACCAAAAGGATGATAAAGCGACAGACGCACACAATCCCGACACAAAAGGATGCAGGGTCTATCACCAAAAGGATGATAGAGAACACACGCACAATCTGGCACCAAAAGGATGACAGACCTATCACCAAAAGCATGATAGAGCGACACGCGCACAGAATCCTGACATCAGAAGGATGCATGGTCAATCACCAAAACGATGATAGAGAACACTTGCGCAATCTGGCACCAAAAAGATGGCACGCCCATCACCAAAAAGATGATAGAGCGACACATGCACACAATCCAGACACCAAAAGGATGCAGTGCCTATCACCAATATAATGATAGAGAACACTCGCACAATCTGGCACCAAAAGGATCACAGACATATCACTAAAAGTATGATAGAGTGACACACGCACACAATACCGACACCAAAAGGATGTAGGGTCTATCACCAAAAGGACGATAGAGAACACTCGCAAAATTTGAAACCAAATAGATGATATATCCATCATTTAATGGTTGATATAGTGACACACGCACACAATCCCGACACCAAAAGGATGCAGGGCTTATCACAAAAAGAATGATAGAGAACACTCGCACAATCTAGCACCAAAAGGATGACAGATCCATCACCCAAAGGATGAAAGAGCGGCACACGCACACAATCCCGACACCAAAAGGATGTAGGGCCTATCACCAAAAAGACGATAGAGAACACTCACACAATCTGGCACCAAAAGGATGACATACCCATCATCAAAAGGTTAATATAGGGACACATGCATACAATCACGACACCAAAATGATACAAGTCTAATAACCAAAAAGATGATAGAGAATACTCGCACAATCTGGCACCAAAAAGATGACAGACCTATCACCAAAAGGATGATAGAGTAACACACGCACACAATCCCGACACCAAAACGATGTATGGTCTATCACCAAAAGGATGATTGAGAACACTCCCACAATCTGGAAATAAAAGGATGACAGACCTATCACCAAAATTATGTTACAGCGACACGCGAATACGATCTTGACACCAAAAGGATGCAAGGTCTATCACCAAAAGGATGATAGAGAACACTCACACAATCTGGCACCAAAAGGATGACAGACCAATCACCAAAAGCATGATGGAGCGACACGCGCACATAATCGTGACATCAGAAGGATGTATGGTCAATCACAAAAAGTATGATAGAGAACACTTGCGCAATCTGGCACCAAAAGGATGACACACCCATCACCAAAAAGATGATAGTGCGACAAATTAACACAATCCCGACACTGTAAAGATGCAGGGTCTATAACCAAAAAGCTAATAGAGAACACTCGCATAATCTGGTACCAAAACGATGACAGATCTAACACCAAAAGGATGATTGAGCGACACGCGCACAAAATCCTGACATCAAAAGGATGCAGGGCCTATCACCAAAAAGATGATAGAGAACACTCGCACAATCGGGCACCAAAAGGATGACATACGCATCATCAAAAGGTTAATATAGCGACACACGCATACAATCCCGACACCAAAAGGATGCAGGGCTTATCACCAAAAAGATGATAGAGAATACTCGCACAATCTGGCACCAAAAAGTTGAAACACCTATCACCCAAAGGATCATAGAGTAACACACGCACACAATACCGACACCAAAAGGATGTAGGGTCGATCACCAAAAGGATGATAGAGAACACTCACACAATCAGGCAACAAAAGGATGACAGACCTATCACCAAAATCATGTTACAGCGACACGCGAATACAATCCTGAGGTCAAATGGATGTAGGGTATATCCCCAAAAGGATGATAGAGAACACTCGCACAATTTGGCACCATAAGGATGACAGACCTATCACAAAAAGGATAATTGATTGACACGCGTACACAATCCAGACATCAAAAGGATGTAGGGTCTATCTCCAAATGGATGATAGAGAACACTTGCACAATCTGGCACCAAAAGGATGACAGATCCATCACCAAAAGGATGATAGAGCGACGCACACACACAATCCCGACACCAAAAGGATGCAGGGCCTATCACCAAAAAGATGATAGAGAACACTTGCACAATCTGGAACCAAAAAGATGACAGACCTATCACCAAAAGGATGATAGAGTAACACACGCATACAATCCCGACACAAGAACGATGTTTGGTCTATCAACAAAATGATGATAGAGAACACTCGCACAATTTGGCACCAAAAGGATGACATGTCCATCATCAAAAGGTTTTTATAGCGACACACACACACAATCCCGACACCAAAAGGATGCAGGGCCTATCACCAAAAGAATGATAGAGAACACTCGCACAATCTGGAACCAAAAGGATGACAGACCCATCACCAAAAGGATGATAAAGCGACAGACGCACACAATCCCGACACAAAAGGATGCAGGGTCTATCACCAAAAGGATGATAGAGAACACACGCACAATCTGGCACCAAAAGGATGACAGACCTATCACCAAAAGCATGATAGAGCGACACGCGCACAGAATCCTGACATCAGAAGGATGCATGGTCAATCACCAAAATGATGATAGAGAACACTTGCGCAATCTGGCACCAAAAAGATGGCACGCCCATCACCAAAAAGATGATAGAGCGACACATGCACACAATCCAGACACCAAAAGGATGCAGTGCCTATCACCAATATAATGATAGAGAACACTCGCACAATCTGGCACCAAAAGGATCACAGACATATCACCAAAAGTATGATAGAGTGACACACGCACACAATACCGACACCAAAAGGATGTAGGGTCTATCACCAAAAGGACGATAGAGAACACTCGCAAAATTTGAAACCAAAAAGATGATATATCCATCATTTAATGGTTGATATAGTGACACACGCACACAATCCCGACACCAAAAGGATGCAGGGCCTATCACAAAAAGAATGATAGAGAACACTCGCACAATCTAGCACCAAAAGGATGACAGATCCATCACCCAAAGGATGAAAGAGCGGCACACGCACACAATCCCGACACCAAAAGGATGTAGGGCCTATCACCAAAAAGACGATAGAGAACACTCACACAATCTGGCACCAAAAGGATGACATACCCATCATCAAAAGGTTAATATAGGGACACATGCATACAATCACGACACCAAAATGATACAAGTCTAATAACCAAAAAGATGATAGAGAATACTCGCACAATCTGGCACCAAAAAGATGACAGACCTATCACCAAAAGGATGATAGAGTAACACACGCACACAATCCCGACACCAAAACGATGTATGGTCTATCACCAAAAGGATGATTGAGAACACTCCCACAATCTGGAAATAAAAGAATGACAGACCTATCACCAAAATCATGTTACAGCGACACGCGAATACGATCTTGACACCAAAAGGATGCAAGGTCTATCACCAAAAGGATGATAGAGAACACTCACACAATCTGGCACCAAAAGGATGACAGACCAATCACCAAAAGCATGATGGAGCGACACGCGCACATAATCGTGACATCAGAAGGATGTATGGTCAATCACAAAAAGTATGATAGAGAACACTTGCGCAATCTGGCACCAAAAGGATGACACACCCATCACCAAAAAGATGATAGTGCGACAAATTAACACAATCCCGACACTGTAAAGATGCAGGGTCTATAACCAAAAAGATAATAGAGAACACTCGCATAATCTGGTACCAAAACGATGACAGATCTAACACCAAAAGGATGATTGAGCGACACGCGCACAAAATCCTGACATCAAAAGGATGCAGGGCCTATCACCAAAAAGATGATAGAGAACACTCGCACAATCGGGCACCAAAAGGATGACATACGCATCATCAAAAGGTTAATATAGCGACACACGCATACAATCCCGACACCAAAAGGATGCAGGGCTTATCACCAAAAAGATGATAGAGAATACTCGCACAATCTGGCACCAAAAAGTTGAAACACCTATCACCCAAAGGATCATAGAGTAACACACGCACACAATACCGACACCAAAAGGATGTAGGGTCGATCACCAAAAGGATGATAGAGAACACTCACACAATCAGGCAACAAAAGGATGACAGACCTATCACCAAAATCATGTTACAGCGACACGCAAATACAATCCTGAGGTCAAATGGATGTAGGGTATATCCCCAAAAGGATGATAGAGAACACTCGCACAATTTGGCACCATAAGGATGACAGACCTATCACAAAAAGGATAATTGATTGACACGCGTACACAATCCAGACACCAAAAGGATGTAGGGTCTATCTCCAAATGGATGATAGAGAACACTTGCACAATCTGGCACCAAAAGGATGACAGATCCATCACCAAAAGGATGATAGAGCGACACACACACACAATCCCGACACCAAAAGGATGCAGGGCCTATCACCAAAAAGATGATAGAGAACACTTGCACAATCTGGAACCAAAAAGATGACAGACCTATCACCAAAAGGATGATAGAGTAACACACGCATACAATCCCGACACCAGAACGATGTTTGGTCTATCACCAAAATGATGATAGAGAACACTCGCACAATTTGGCACCAAAAGGATGACATGTCCATCATCAAAAGGTTTTTATAGCGACACACACACACAATCCCGACACCAAAAGGATGCAGGGCCTATCACCAAAAGAATGATAGAGAACACTCGCACAATCTGGAACCAAAAGGATGACAGACCCATCACCAAAAGGATGATAAAGCGACAGACGCACACAATCCCGACACAAAAGGATGTAGGGTCTATCACCAAAAGGATGATAGAGAACACACGCACAATCTAGCACCAAAAGGATGACAGACCTATCACCAAAAGCATGATAGAGCGACACGCGCACAGAATCCTGACATCAGAAGGATGCATGGTCAATCACCAAAATGATGATAGAGAACACTTGCGCAATCTGGCACCAAAAAGATGGCACGCCCATCACCAAAAAGATGATAGAGCGACACATGCACACAATCCAGACACCAAAAGGATGCAGTGCCTATCACCAATATAATGATAGAGAACACTCGCACAATCTGGCACCAAAAGGATCACAGACATATCACCAAAAGTATGATAGAGTGACACACGCACACAATACCGACACCAAAAGGATGTAGGGTCTATCACCAAAAGGACGATAGAGAACACTCGCAAAATTTGAAACCAAATAGATGATATATCCATCATTTAATGGTTGATATAGTGACACACGCACACAATCCCGACACCAAAAGGATGCAGGGCCTATCACAAAAAGAATGATAGAGAACACTCGCACAATCTAGCACCAAAAGGATGACAGATCCATCACCCAAAGGATGAAAGAGCGGCACACGCACACAATCCCGACACCAAAAGGATGTAGGGCCTATCACCAAAAAGACGATAGAGAACACTCACACAATCTGACACCAAAAGGATGACATACCCATCATCAAAAGGTTAATATAGGGACACATGCATACAATCACGACACCAAAATGATACAAGTCTAATAACCAAAAAGATGATAGAGAATACTCGCACAATCTGGCACCAAAAAGATGACAGACCTATCACCAAAAGGATGATAGAGTAACACACGCACACAATCCCGACACCAAAACGATGTATGGTCTATCACCAAAAGGATGATTGAGAACACTCCCACAATCTGGAAATAAAAGAATGTCAGACCTATCACCAAAATCATGTTACAGCGACACGCGAATACGATCTTGACACCAAAAGGATGCAAGGTCTATCACCAAAAGGATGATAGAGAACACTCACACAATCTGGCACCAAAAGGATGACAGACCAATCACCAAAAGCATGATGAAGCGACACGCGCACATAATCGTGACATCAGAAGGATGTATGGTCAATCACAAAAAGTATGATAGAGAACACTTGCGCAATCTGGCACCAAAAGGATGACACACCCATCACCAAAAAGATGATAGTGCGACAAATTAACACAATCCCGACACTGTAAAGATGCAGGGTCTATAACCAAAAAGATAATAGAGAACACTCGCATAATCTGGTACCAAAACGATGACAGATCTAACACCAAAAGGATGATTGAGCGACACGCGCACAAAATCCTGACATCAAAAGGATGCAGGGCCTATCACCAAAAAGATGATAGAGAACACTCGCACAATCGGGCACCAAAAGGATGACATACGCATCATCAAAAGGTTAATATAGCGACACACGCATACAATCCCGACACCAAAAGGATGCAGGGCTTATCACCAAAAAGATGATAGAGAATACTCGCACAATCTGGCACCAAAAAGTTGAAACACCTATCACCCAAAGGATCATAGAGTAACACACGCACACAATACCGACACCAAAAGGATGTAGGGTCGATCACCAAAAGGATGATAGAGAACACTCACACAATCAGGCAACAAAAGGATGACAGACCTATCACCAAAATCATGTTACAGCGACACACGAATACAATCCTGAGGTCAAATGGATGTAGGGTATATCCCCAAAAGGATGATAGAGAACACTTGCACAATTTGGCACCATAAGGATGACAGACCTATCACAAAAAGGATAATTGATTGACACGCGTACACAATCCAGACATCAAAAGGATGTAGGGTCTATCTCCAAATGGATGATAGAGAACACTTGCACAATCTGGCACCAAAAGGATGACAGATCCATCACCAAAAGGATGATAGAGCGACACACACACACAATCCCGACACCAAAAGGATGCAGGGCCTATCACCAAAAAGATGATAGAGAACACTTGCACAATCTGGAACCAAAAAGATGACAGACCTATCACCAAAAGGATGATAGAGTAACACACGCATACAATCCCGACACCAGAACAATGTTTGGTCTATCACCAAAATGATGATAGAGAACACTCGCACAATTTGGCACCAAAAGGATGACATGTCCATCATCAAAAGGTTTTTATAGCGACACACACACACAATCCCGACACCAAAAGGATGCAGGGCCTATCACCAAAAGAATGATAGAGAACACTCGCACAATCTGGAACCAAAAGGATGACAAACCCATCACCAAAAGGATGATAAAGCGACAGACGCACACAATCCCGACACAAAAGGATGCAGGGTCTATCACCAAAAGGATGATAGAGAACACACGCACAATCTGGCACCAAAAGGATGACAGACCTATCACCAAAAGCATGATAGAGCGACACGCGCACAGAATCCTGACATCAGAAGGATGCATGGTCAATCACCAAAATGATGATAGAGAACACTTGCGCAATCTGGCACCAAAAAGATGGCATGCCCATCACCAAAAAGATGATAGAGCGACACATGCACACAATCCAAACACCAAAAGGATGCAGTGCCTATCACCAATATAATGATAGAGAACACTCGCACAATCTGGCACCAAAAGGATCACAGACATATCACCAAAAGTATGATAGAGTGACACACGCACACAATACCGACACCAAAAGGATGTAGGGTCTATCACCAAAAGGATGATAGAGAACACTCGCACAATTTGGAACCAAAAGGATGATAGTAACACACGCACATAATCCCGACACCAAAAGGATGCAGGGCCTATCACCAAAAGAATGATAGAGAACACTCACACAGTCTAGCACCCAAAGGATGATAGAGCGGCACAAGCACACAATCCAGACACAAAAAGGATAAAGGACCTATCACCAAAAACATGATAGAGAACACTCGCACAATCTGGCACCAAAAGGATGACATACCCATCATCAAAAGGTTAATATAGCGACACAACCATTCAATCACGACACCAAAAGGATGCAAGGCTTATCACCAAAAAGATGACTGACCTATCACCAAAAGGATGATAGAGTAACACACGCACACAATCCCGACACCAAAAAGATGTAGGGTCTATCACGAAAAGTATGTTAGAGAACACTCACACAATCTAGAAACAAAAGGATGACAGGCCTATCACCAAAATCATGTGACAGCAACACGAGAATACAATCCCGACATCAAATGGATGTAGGGTATATCACCAAAAGGATGATAGAGAACACTCGCACAATTTGGCACCAAAAGGATGACAGACCTATCACGAAAAGCATGATAGAGCGACACGCGCACACAATCCAGACACCTAAAGGATGCAGGGCCTATCACCAAAGAGATAATAGAGAACACTCGCACAATCTGGCACGAAAAGGATAACATACCCATCATCAAAAGGTTAATATAGCGACACACGCATACAATCACGACACCAAAAGGATGCAGGGCTTATCACCAAAAAGATGATAGAGAATACTCGCACAATCTGGCACCAAAAAGATGCCAGACCTATCTCCAAAAGGATGATAGAGAAGACTCGTACAATCTGGAAACAAAAGGATGACAGAACTATAACCAAAATCATGTTACAACGACACGCGAACACAATCCCGACATCAAATGGATGTAGGGTATATCACCAAAAGGATGATAGAGAACACTCGCACAATTTGGCACCAAAAGGATGACAGACCTATCACCAAAAGCATGATAGAGCGACACGCGCACACAATCCTGGCATTAGAAGGATGTATGGTCAATCACCAAAAAGATGATAGAGAACACTCGCACAATTTGGCACCAAAAAGATGATAGAGCGACACACACACACAATCTCGACACCAAAAGGATGCAGGGCCTATCACCAAAAAGATGATAGAGAACACTCGCACAATCTGGCACCAAAAAGATAACAGACCTATCACCAAAAGGATGATAGAGTGACACACGCACACAAACCCGACACCAGAAGGATGTAGGGTCTATCACCAACAGGATGATAGAGAACAATCGCACAATCTGGCACCAAAAGGATGACAGACCTATCACCAAAAGGATGATAGAGTGACACACACACAATCCCGACACCAAAAGGATGTAGGGTCTATCACCAAAAGGATGATAGAGGACACTCGCACAATCTGGAAACAAAAGGATGACAGACATATCACCAAAATCATCTTACAGCGACACGCAAATACAATCCCGACATCAAATCGATGTAGGGTATATCACCAAATGGATGATCGAGAAAACTAACACAATTTGGCACCAAAAGGATGATAGACTTAGCACCAAAAGCATTATAGAGCGACACGCGCACACAATCCTGACATCAGAAGGATGTATGGTCAATCACCAAAAAGATGATAGAGAACACTCGCATAATTTGGCACTAAAAGGATGACAGATCAATAACCAAAAGGATGATAGAGCGACACATGCACACAATCTCAACACCAAAAGGACGAAGGGCATATCACCAAAAAGACGATAAAGAACACTCGCACAATCTGGCACCAAAACGATGACAGACCTATCACCAAAAGGATGATAGAGTGACACACGCACACAATCCCGACACCAGAAGGATGTATGGTCTATCACCAAAAGGATGATAGAGAACACTCGCACAGTTTGGCACCAAAAGGATGACAGACCCATCACAAAAAGGATGATAGAGCGACACACGCACACAATCCCGACACCAAAAGGATGCAGGGTCTATCACCAAAAGGATGATAGGGAACACTCGCACAATCTGGAACCAAAAGGATGACAAACCTATCACCAAAAGCATGATAGAGCGACAGGCGCACAATATCCTGACATCAGAAGGAGGTATGGTCAATCACCAAAAGGATGACAGAAAACACTTGCGTAATCTGGTACCAAAAGGATGACATATCCATCATCAAAAGGTTGATATAGCGACACACGCACATAATCCCGACACCAAAAGGATGCAGGGCCTCTCACCAAAAGAATGATAGAGAACGCTCGCACAATCTGGCACCAAAAGGATGACAGACTTATCACCAAAAGGATGATAGAGTGACACGCGCACACAATCCCAACACTAAAAGGATGTAGGGTCTATCACCAAAAGGATGATAGAGAACACTCGTACAATTTGGCACCAAAAGGATGACATATCCATCATAAAAAGGTTGATATAGTGACAAGCGCACACAATTCCGACACCAAAAGGATGCAGGGCCTCTCACCAAAAGAATGATAGAGAACACTCGCACAATCTGGCACCAAAAGGATGATAGATCCATCAACAAAAGCATTATATAGCAACACGCGCATAATCCTGACATCAGAAGGATGTATGGTCAATCACCAAAAGGATGATAGAGAACACTCGCACAATTTGGCACCAAAAGGATGACATATCCATCATCAAAAGGTTGATATAGTGACACACGCACACAATCCCGACAACAAAAGGATGCATGGCCTATCACCAAAAAAAATGATAGAGAACACTCGCACAATCTGGCACCAAAAGGATGACAGATCCATCACCCAAAGGATGATAGAGCGACACACGCACACAATCTCGACACCAAAAGGATGCAGGGCCTATCACCCAAAAGATGATAGAGAACACTCGCACACTCTGGCACCAAAAAGATGACATACCCATCATCAAAATGTTAATATAGCGACACACGCATACAATCCCGACACCAAAAGGATGCATGGCTTATCACCAAAAGGATGATAGAGAATACTCGCACAATCTGCCACCAAAAAGATGCCAGACCTATCACCAAAAGGATGATAGAGTAACACAGGCACACAATCTCGACACCAAAAGGATGTAGGGTCTATGACCAAAAGGATGATAGAGAACACTCGCACAATCTGGCAATAGAAGGATGACAGACCTATCACCAAAATCATGTTACAGCGACATGCGAATACAATTCTGACATCAAATTGATATAGGGTATATTACCAAAAGAATGATAGAGAACACTCGCACAATTTGGCACCAAAAGGATGACAAACCCATCACAAAAGGGATATTAGACTGACACGCGTACACAATCCTGACATCAAAAGGATGTAGGGTCTATCACCAATTGGATGATAGAGAACACTGGCACAATCTGGCACCAAAAGGATGACAGATCTATCACCAAAAGGATGATAGAGGGACACACGCACACAATCCCGACACCAAAAGGATGCAGGGCCTATCACCAAAAAGATGATAGAGAACACTCGTACAATCTGGCACCAAAAAGATGACAGACCTATCACCAAAAGGATGATAGAGTGACACACGTATGCAATCCCGACACTAGAAGGATGTATGGTCTATTACCAAAAGGATGATGTAGAACACTCGTACAATCTAGCACCAAACGGATGACAGACCTATCACCAAAAGGATGATAGAGTGACACACGCACAAAACCGTGACACCAAAAGGATGTAGGGTTTATAACCAAAAGTGTGATAGAGAACTCTCGCAAAATTAGGCACCAAAAGGATGACACATCCATTATTAAAAGGTAGATGAAGCGACACCACACACAATCCCAACACCAAAAGGATGCAGGGACTATCACGAAAAGAATGATAGAGAACACTCGCACATTCTGGCACCAAAAGGATGACAGACCAATCACCAAAAGGATGATAGAGCGACACACGCACACAATCCTGACATCAATAGGATGTATGGTCTATCACCAAATGGAAGATAGAGAACACTCGCACAATCTGGCACCAAAAGGATGACAGATCCATCACCAAAAGGATGATAGAGCGACACACGCACAAAATCTCGACACCAAAAGGATGCAGGGCTTATCACCAAAAAGATGATAGAGAACACTCGCACAATCTGGCACCAAAAAAATGATAGACTTATCACCAAAAGGATGATAAAGTGACACACGCACACAATCCCCACACCAGAAGGATGTATGGTCTATCACCAAAATGATGATAGAGAACACTCGTACAATCTGACACCAAAAGGATGACAGACCTATCACCAAAAGGATGATAGAGTGACACACTTACACAATCCCGACACCAAAAGGATATGGGGTTTATCACGAAAAGGATGATAGAGAACACTCGCACAATTTGGCACCAAAAGGATGACATATCCTTCATCAAAAGGTTGATATAGCGACACACACAGAATCCCGACACCAAAAAGATGCAGGGCCTATCATCAAAAGAATGATAAAGAACACTCGTACAATCTGGCACCAAAAGGATAACAGAGCGACACACGCACACAATCCCGACACCAAAAGGATGCAGGGTCTATCACCAGAAGGATGATAAAGAACCCTCGCACAATCTGGCATCAAAAGGATGACAAACCTATCACAAAAAGGATGATAGAGTGACACACGCACAGAATCTCGACACGAAAAAGGATGTAGGGTCTATCACCAAAAGGATGATAGAGAAAACTCGCACAATTAGGCACCAGAAGGATGACATATCCATCATCAAAAGGTTGATATAGCGACACATGCACACAATCCCGACACCAGAAGGATGCAGGGCCTATCACCAAAAGAATGATAGAGAACACTCGCACAATCTGGCACCAAAAGGATGATAGACCAATCACCAAAATGATGATAGAGCGACACACGCACACAATCCCGACACCAGAAGGATGTAGGGTCTATCACCAAATGGATGATAGAGAACACTCGCACAATCTAACACTAAAAAGATGACAGACCTATCACCAAAATGATGATAGAGTGACACACGCTCACAATTCCGACACCAAATGGATGCAGGCCTATCACCAAAAGGATGATAGAGAATACTTGCACAATCTGGCACCAAAAGGATGACAGACCCATCACCAAAATGATGATAGAGCGACACACACACACACAATCCCGACACCAAAAGGATGCAGGGCCTATCACCAAAAAGATGATAGAGAACACTTGCACAATCTGGAACCAAAAAGATGACAGACCTATCACCAAAAGGATGATAGAGTAACACACGCATACAATCCCGACACCAGAACGATGTTTGGTCTATCACCAAAATGATGATAGAGAACACTCGCACAATTTGGCACCAAAAGGATGACATGTCCATCATCAAAAGGTTTTTATAGCGACACACACACACAATCCCGACACCAAAAGGATGCAGGGCCTATCACCAAAAGAATGATAGAGAACACTCGCACAATCTGGAACCAAAAGGATGACAGACCCATCACCATAAGGATGATAAAGCGACAGACGCACACAATCCCGACACAAAAGGATGCAGGGTCTATCACCAAAAGGATGATAGAGAACACACGCACAATCTGGCACCAAAAGGATGACAGACCTATCACCAAAAGCATGATAGAGCGACACGCGCACAGAATCCTGACATCAGAAGGATGCATGGTCAATCACCAAAATGATGATAGAGAACACTTGCACAATCTGGCACCAAAAAGATGGCACGCCCATCACCAAAAAGATGATAGAGCGACACATGCACACAATCCAGACACCAAAAGGATGCAGTGCCTATCACCAATATAATGATAGAGAACACTCGCACAATCTGGCACCAAAAGGATCACAGACATATCACCAAAAGTATGATAGAGTGACACACGCACACAATACCGACACCAAAAGGATGTAGGGTCTATCACCAAAAGGACGATAGAGAACACTCGCAAAATTTGAAACCAAATAGATGATATATCCATCATTTAATGGTTGATATAGTGACACACGCACACAATCCCGACACCAAAAGGATGCAGGGCCTATCACAAAAAGAATGATAGAGAACACTCGCACAATCTAGCACCAAAAGGATGACAGATCCATCACCCAAAGTATGAAAGAGCGGCACACACACACAATCCCGACACCAAAAGGATGTAGGGCCTATCACCAAAAAGACGATAGAGAACACTCACACAATCTGACACCAAAAGGATGACATACCCATCATCAAAAGGTTAATATAGGGACACATGCATACAATCACGACACCAAAATGATACAAGTCTAATAACCAAAAAGATGATAGAGAATACTCGCACAATCTGGCACCAAAAAGATGACAGACCTATCACCAAAAGGATGATAGAGTAACACACGCACACAATCCCGACACCAAAACGATGTATGGTCTATCACCAAAAGGATGATTGAGAACACTCCCACAATCTGGAAATAAAAGAATGACAGACCTATCACCAAAATCATGTTACAGCGACACGCGAATACGATCTTGACACCAAAAGGATGCAAGGTCTATCACCAAAAGGATGATAGAGAACACTCACACAATCTGGCACCAAAAGGATGACAGACCAATCACCAAAAGCATGATGGAGCGACACGCGCACATAATCGTGACATCAGAAGGATGTATGGTCAATCACAAAAAGTATGATAGAGAACACTTGCGCAATCTGGCACCAAAAGGATGACACACCCATCACCAAAAAGATGATAGTGCGACAAATTAACACAATCCCGACACTGTAAAGATGCAGGGTCTATAACCAAAAAGATAATAGAGAACACTCGCATAATCTGGTACCAAAACGATGACAGATCTAACACCAAAAGGATGATTGAGCGACACGCGCACAAAATCCTGACATCAATAGGATGCAGGGCCTATCACCAAAAAGATGATAGAGAACACTCGCACAATCAGGCACCAAAAGGATGACATACGCATCATCAAAAGGTTAATATAGCGACACACGCATACAATCCCGACACCAAAAGGATGCAGGGCTTATCACCAAAAAGATGATAGAGAATACTCGCACAATCTGGCACCAAAAAGTTGAAACACCTATCACCCAAAGGATCATAGAGTAACACACGCACACAATACCGACACCAAAAGGATGTAGGGTCGATCACCAAAAGGATGATAGAGAACACTCGCACAATTTGGCACCAAAAGGATGACATGTCCATCATCAAAAGGTTTTTATAGCGACACACACACACAATCCCGACACCAAAAGGATGCAGGGCCTATCACCAAAAGAATGATAGAGAACACTCGCACAATCTGGAACCAAAAGGATGACAAACCCATCACCAAAAGGATGATAAAGCGACAGACGCACACAATCCCGACACAAAAGGATGCAGGGTCTATCACCAAAAGGATGATAGAGAACACACGCACAATCTGGCACCAAAAGGATGACAGACCTATCACCAAAAGCATGATAGAGCGACACGCGCACAGAATCCTGACATCAGAAGGATGCATGGTCAATCACCAAAATGATGATAGAGAACACTTGCGCAATCTGGCACCAAAAAGATGGCACGCCCAGCACCAAAAAGATGATAGAGCGACACATGCACACAATCCAGACACCAAAAGGATGCAGTGCCTATCACCAATATAATGATAGAGAACACTCGCACAATCTGGCACCAAAAGGATCACAGACATATCACCAAAAGTATGATAGAGTGACACACGCACACAATACCGACACCAAAAGGATGTAGGGTCTATCACCAAAAGGATGATAGAGAACACTCGCATAATTTGGAACCAAAAGGATGATAGTAACACACGCACATAATCCCGACACCAAAAGGATGCAGGGCCTATCACCAAAAGAATGATAGAGAACACTCACACAGTCTAGCACCCAAAGGATGATAGAGCGGCACAAGCACACAATCCAGACACAAAAAGGATAAAGGACCTATCACCAAAAACATGATAGAGAACACTCGCACAATCTGGCACCAAAAGGATGACATACCCATCATCAAAAGGTTAATATAGCGACACAACCATTCAATCACGACACCAAAAGGATGCAAGGCTTATCACCAAAAAGATGACTGACCTATCACCAAAAGGATGATAGAGTAACACACGCACACAATCCCGACACCAAAAAGATGTAGGGTCTATCACGAAAAGTATGTTAGAGAACACTCACACAATCTAGAAACAAAAGGATGACAGGCCTATCACCAAAATCATGTGACAGCAACACGAGAATACAATCCCGACATCAAATGGATGTAGGGTATATCACCAAAAGGATGATAGAGAACACTCGCACAATTTGGCACCAAAAGGATGACAGACCTATCACGAAAAGCATGATAGAGCGACACGCGCACACAATCCAGACACCTAAAGGATGCAGGGCCTATCACCAAAGAGATAATAGAGAACACTCGCACAATCTGGCACGAAAAGGATAACATACCCATCATCAAAAGGTTAATATAGCGACACACGCATACAATCACGACACCAAAAGGATGCAGGGCTTATCACCAAAAAGATGATAGAGAATACTCGCACAATCTGGCACCAAAAAGATGCCACACCTATCTCCAAAAGGATGATAGAGAAGACTCGTACAATCTGGAAACAAAAGGATGACAGAACTATCACCAAAATCATGTTACAACGACACGCGAACACAATCCCGACATCAAATGGATGTAGGGTATATCACCAAAAGGATGATAGAGAACACTCGCACAATTTGGCACCAAAAGGATGACAGACCTATCACCAAAAGCATGATAGAGCGACACGCGCACACAATCCTGGCATTAGAAGGATGTATGGTCAATCACCAAAAAGATGATAGAGAACACTCGCACAATTTGGCACCAAAAAGATGATAGAGCGACACACACACACAATCTCGACACCAAAAGGATGCAGGGCCTATCACCAAAAAGATGATAGAGAACACTCGCACAATCTGGCACCAAAAAGATAACAGACCTATCACCAAAAGGATGATAGAGTGACACACGCACACAAACCCGACACCAGAAGGATGTAGGGTCTATCACCAACAGGATGATAGAGAACAATCACACAATCTGGCACCAAAAGGATGACAGACCTATCACCAAAAGGATGATAGAGTGACACACACACAATCCCGACACCAAAAGGATGTAGGGTCTATCACCAAAAGGATGATAGAGGACACTCGCACAATCTGGAAACAAAAGGATGACAGACATATCACCAAAATCATCTTACAGCGACACGCAAATACAATCCCGACATCAAATCGATGTAGGGTATATCACCAAATGGATGATCGAGAAAACTAACACAATTTGGCACCAAAAGGATGATAGACTTAGCACCAAAAGCATGATAGAGCGACACGCGCACACAATCCTGACATCAGAAGGATGTATGGTCAATCACCAAAAAGATGATAGAGAACACTCGCATAATTTGGCACTAAAAGGATGACAGATCAATAACCAAAAGGATGATAGAGCGACACACGCACACAATCTCAACACCAAAAGGACGAAGGGCATATCACCAAAAAGACGATAGAGAACACTCGCACAATCTGGCACCAAAACGATGACAGACCTATCACCAAAAGGATGATAGAGTGACACACGCACACAATCCCGACACCAGAAGGATGTATGGTCTATCACCAAAAGGATGATAGAGAACACTCGCACAGTTTGGCACCAAAAGGATGACAGACCCATCACAAAAAGGATGATAGAGCGCACACGCACACAATCCCGACACCAAAAGGATGCAGGGTCTATCACCAAAAGGATGATAGGGAACACTCGCACAATCTGGAACCAAAAGAATGACAAACCTATCACCAAAAGCATGATAGAGCGACAGGCGCACAATATCCTGACATCAGAAGGAGGTATGGTCAATCACCAAAAGGATGACAGAAAACACTTGCGTAATCTGGTACCAAAAGGATGACATATCCATCATCAAAAGGTTGATATAGCGACACACGCACATAATCCCGACACCAAAAGGATGCAGGGCCTCTCACCAAAAGAATGATAGAGAACGCTCGCACAATCTGGCACCAAAAGGATGACAGACTTATCACCAAAAGGATGATAGAGTGACACGCGCACACAATCCCAACACTAAAAGGATGTAGGGTCTATCACCAAAAGGATGATAGAGAACACTCGTACAATTTGGCACCAAAAGGATGACATATCCATCATAAAAAGGTTGATATAGTGACAAGCGCACACAATTCCGACACCAAAAGGATGCAGGGCCTCTCACCAAAAGAATGATAGAGAACACTCGCACAATCTGGCACCAAAAGGATGATAGATCCATCAACAAAAGCATTATATAGCAACACGCGCACAATCCTGACATCAGAAGGATGTATGGTCAATCACCAAAAGGATGATAGAGAACACTCGCACAATTTGGCACCAAAAGGATGACATATCCATCATCAAAAGGTTGATATAGTGACACACGCACACAATCCCGACAACAAAAGGATGCATGGCCTATCACCAAAAAAAATGATAGAGAACACTCGCACAATCTGGCACCAAAAGGATGACAGATCCATCACCCAAAGGATGATAGAGCGACACACGCACACAATCTCGACACCAAAAGGATGCAGGGCCTATCACCCAAAAGATGATAGAGAACACTCGCACACTCTGGCACCAAAAAGATGACATACCCATCATCAAAATGTTAATATAGCGACACACGCATACAATCCCGACACCAAAAGGATGCATGGCTTATCACCAAAAGGATGATAGAGAATACTCGCACAATCTGCCACCAAAAAGATGCCAGACCTATCACCAAAAGGATGATAGAGTAACACAGGCACACAATCTCGACACCAAAAGGATGTAGGGTCTATGACCAAAAGGATGATAGAGAACACTCGCACAATCTGGCAATAGAAGGATGACAGACCTATCACCAAAATCATGTTACAGCGACATGCGAATACAATTCTGACATCAAATTGATATAGGGTATATCACCAAAAGAATGATAGAGAACACTCGCACAATTTGGCACCAAAAGGATGACAAACCCATCACAAAAGGGATATTAGACTGACACGCGTACACAATCCTGACATCAAAAGGATGTAGGGTCTATCACCAATTGGATGATAGAGAACACTAGCACAATCTGGCACCAAAAGGATGACAGATCTATCACCAAAAGGATGATAGAGGGACACACGCACACAATCCCGACACCAAAAGGATGCAGGGCCTATCACCAAAAAGATGATAGAGAACACTCGTACAATCTGGCACCAAAAAGATGACAGACCTATCACCAAAAGGATGATAGAGTGACACACGTATGCAATCCCGACACTAGAAGGATGTATGGTCTATTACCAAAAGGATGATGTAGAACACTCGTACAATCTAGCACCAAACGGATGACAGACCTATCACCAAAAGGATGATAGAGTGACACACGCACAAAACCGTGACACCAAAAGGATGTAGGGTTTATAACCAAAAGTGTGATAGAGAACTCTCGCAAAATTAGGCACCAAAAGGATGACACATCCATTATTAAAAGGTAGATAAAGCGACACCACACACAATCCCAACACCAAAAGGATGCAGGGCCTATCACGAAAAGAATGATAGAGAACACTCGCACATTCTGGCACCAAAAGGATGACAGACCAATCACCAAAAGGATGATAGAGCGACACACGCACACAATCCTGACATCAATAGGATGTATGGTCTATCACCAAATGGAAGATAGAGAACACTCGCACAATCTGGCACCAAAAGGATGACAGATCCATCACCAAAAGGATGATAGAGCGACACACGCACAAAATCTCGACACCAAAAGGATGCAGGGCTTATCACCAAAAAGATGATAGAGAACACTCGCACAATCTGGCACCAAAAAAATGATAGACTTATCACCAAAAGGATGATAAAGTGACACACGCACACAATCCCCACACCAGAAGGATGTATGGTCTATCACCAAAATGATGATAGAGAACACTCGTACAATCTGACACCAAAAGGATGACAGACCTATCACCAAAAGGATGATAGAGTGACACACTTACACAATCCCGACACCAAAAGGATATGGGGTTTATCACGAAAAGGATGATAGAGAACACTCGCACAATTTGGCACCAAAAGGATGACATATCCTTCATCAAAAGGTTGATATAGCGACACACACAGAATCCCGACACCAAAAAGATGCAGGGCCTATCATCAAAAGAATGATAAAGAACACTCGTACAATCTGGCACCAAAAGGATAACAGAGCGACACACGCACACAATCCCGACACCAAAAGGATGCAGGGTCTATCACCAGAAGGATGATAAAGAACCCTCGCACAATCTGGCATCAAAAGGATGACAAACCTATCACAAAAAGGATGATAGAGTGACACACGCACAGAATCCCGACACGAAAAAGGATGTAGGGTCTATCACCAAAAGGATGATAGAGAAAACTCGCACAATTAGGCACCAGAAGGATGACATATCCATCATCAAAAGGTTGATATAGCGACACATGCACACAATCCCGACACCAGAAGGATGCAGGGCCTATCACCAAAAGAATGATAGAGAACACTCGCACAATCTGGCACCAAAAGGATGATAGACCAATCACCAAAATGATGATAGAGCGACACACGCACACAATCCCGACACCAGAAGGATGTAGGGTCTATCACCAAATGGATGATAGAGAACACTCGCACAATCTAACACTAAAAAGATGACAGACCTATCACCAAAATGATGATAGAGTGACACACGCTCACAATTCCGACACCAAATGGATGCAGGCCTATCACCAAAAGGATGATAGAGAATACTTGCACAATATGGCACCAAAAGGATGACAGACCCATCACCAAAATGATGATAGACCGACACCCGTACACAATCCTGATATAAAAAGGATGTAGGGTCTATCACCAAATGGATGATAGAGAACACTCGCATAATCTGGCACTAAAACGATGACAGGCCTATCACCAAAATGATGATAGAGTGACACACGCACACAATCCCCACACCAGAAGGATGTATGGTCTATCACCAAAATGATGATAGAGAACACTCACACAATCTGACACCAAAAGGATGACAGACCTATCACCAAAAGGATGATAGAGTGACACACTTACACAATCCCGACACCAAAAGGATATAGGGTTTATCACGAAAAGCATGATAGAGAACACTCGCACAATTTGACACCAAAAGGATGACATATCCTTCATCAAAAGGTTGATATAGCAACACACACAGAATCCCGACACCAAAAAGATGCAGGGCCTATCATCAAAAGAATGATAAAGAACACTCGTACAATCTGGCACCAAAAGGATGACAGACCCATCACCAAAAGGATAACAGAGCGACACACGCACACAATCCCGACACCAAAAGGATGCAGGGTCTATCACCAGAAGGATGATAAAGAACCCTCGCACAATCTGGCATCAAAAGCTTGACAAACCTATCACAAAAAGGATGATAGAGTGACACACGCACAGAATCCCGACACGAAAAAGGATGTAGGGTCTATCACCAAAAGGATGATAGAGAACACTCGCACAATTAGGCACCAGAAGGATGACATATCCATCTTCAAAAGGTTGATATAGCGACACATGCACACAATCCCGACACCAGAAGGATGCAGGGCCAATCACCAAAAGAACGATAGAGAACACTCGCACAATCTGGCACCAAAAGGATGATAGACCAATCAACAAAATGATGATAGAGCGACACACGCACACAATCCCGACACCAGAAGGATGTAGGGTCTATCACCAAATGGATGATAGAGAACACTCGCACAATCTAACACTAAAAAGATGACAGACCTATCACCAAAATGATGATAGAGTGACACACGCTCACAATTCCGACACCAAATGGATGCAGGCCTATCACCAAAAGGATGATAGAGAATACTTGCACAATCTGGCACCAAAAGGATGACAGACCCATCACCAAAATGATGATAGACCGTCACCCGTACACAATCCTGATATAAAAAGGATGTAGGGTCTATCACCAAATGGATGATAGAGAACACTCGCATAATCTGGCACTAAAACGATGACAGGCCTATCACCAAAATGATGATAGAGTGACACACGCACACAATCCCCACACCAGAAGGATGTATGGTCTATCACCAAAATGATGATAGAGAACACTCACACAATCTGACACCAAAAGGATGACAGACCTATCACCAAAAGGATGATAGAGTGACACACTTACACAATCCCGACACCAAAAGGATATAGGGTTTATCACGAAAAGGATGATAGAGAACACTCGCACATTTTGGCACCAAAAGGATGACATATCCTTCATCAAAAGGTTGATATAGCGACACACACAGAATCCCGACACCCAAAAGATGCAGGGCCTATCATCAAAAGAATGATAAAGAACACTCGTAAAATCTGGCACCAAAAGGATGACAGACCAATCACCAAAAGGATAACAGAGCGACACACGCACACAATCCCGACACCAAAAGGATGCAGGGTCTATCACCAGAAGGATGATAAAGAACCCTCGCACAATCTGGCATCAAAAGGATGACAAACCTATCACAAAAAGGATGATAGAGTGACACACGCACAGAATCCCGACACGAAAAAGGATGTAGGGTCTATCACCAAAAGGATGATAGAGAACACTCGCACAATTAGGCACTAGAAGGATGACATATCCATCATCAAAAGGTTGATATAGCGACACATGCACACAATCCCGACACCAGAAGGATGCAGGGCCTATCACCAAAAGAATGATAGAGAATACTCGCACAATCTGGCACAAAAAGGATGATAGACCAATCACCAAAATGATGATAGAGCGACACACGCACACAATCCCGACACCAGAAGGATGTAGGGTCTATCACCAAATGGATGATAGAGAACACTCGCACAATCTAACACTAAAAAGATGACAGACCTATCACCAAAATGATGATAGAGTGACACACGCTCACAATTCCGACACCAAATGGATGCAGGCCTATCACCAAAAGGATGATAGAGAATACTTGCACAATCTGGCACCAAAAGGATGACAGACCCATCACCAAAATGATGATAGACCGACACCCGTACACAATCCTGATATAAAAAGGATGTAGGGTCTATCACCAAATGGATGATAGAGAACACTCGCATAATCTGGCACTAAAACGATGACAGGCCTATCACCAAAATGATGATAGAGTGACACACGCACACAATCCCGACACCAAATGGATGCAGGCCTATCACCAAAAGGATCATAGAGAACACTATCACAATCTGGCACCAAAAGGATGATAGACCTATCACCGAAAGGATGATAGAGTGACACACACACACAATCCCGACACCAGAAGGATGTAGGGTCTATCACCAAAAGGATGATAGAGAACAGTCACATAATCTGGCACCAAAACGATGATAGACCCATCACCAAAATGATGATAGAGCGACACACGCACACAATCCCGAAACCAAATGTATGCAGGCCTATCACCAAAAGGATGATAGAGAACACTCGCACAATCTGGCACCAAAATGATGGCAGACCTATAACCAAAAGGATGATAGAGTGACACACGAACACAATCCTGACATCAAAAGGATGTAGGGTCTATCACCAAATGGATGATAGAGAACACTCGCACAATCTTGCACTAAAAAGTTGATAGACCTATCACCAAAACGATGATAGAGTGACACACGCACACAATCCCGACACCAAATGGATGCAGGCCTATTACCAAATGAATGATAGAGAACACTTGCACAATCTGGCACCAAAAGGATGACAGACCCATCACCAAAATGATGATAGACCGACACTCGTACACAATCCTGACATGAAAAGGATGTAGGGTCTATCACCAAATGGATGATAGAGAACACTCGCACAATCTGACACTAAAACGATGACAGACCTATCACCAAAATGATGATAGAGTGACACGCGCACACAATCCTGACATCAGAAGGATGTATGGTCAATCACCAAAAAGATGATAGAGAACACTCGCATAATTTGGCACCAAAAGGATGACAGATCGATAACCAAAAGGATGATAGAGCGACACACGCACACAATCTCAACACCAAAAGGACGAAGGGCCTATCACCAAAAAGACGATAGAGAACACTCGCACAATCTGGCACTAAAACGATGACAGACCTATCACCAAAAGGATAATAGAGTGACACACACACACAATCCCGACACCAGAAGGATGTATGGTCTATCACCAAAAGGATGATAGAGAACAGTCGCACAATTTGGCACCAAAAGGATGACAGACCCATCACAAAAAGGATGATAGAGCGACACACGCACACAATCCTGACACCAAAAGGATGCAAGGTCTATCACCAAAAGGATGATAGAGAACACTCGCACAATCTGGCACCAAAAAGATGACAGACCTATCACCAAAAGCATGATAGAGCGACAGGCGCACAATATCCTGACATCAGAAGGAGGTATAGTCAATCACCAAAAGGATGAAAGAAAACACTTGAGTAATCTAGTACCAAAAGCATGACATATCCATCATCAAAAGGTTGATATAGCGACACACGCACATAATCACGACACCAAAAGGATGCAAGGCCTCTCACCAAAAGAATTATAGAGAACACTCGTACAATCTGGCACCAAAAGGATGACAGACTTATCACCAAAAGGATGATAGAGTGACACACGCACACAATCCCAACACCAAAAGAATGTAGGGTCTATCACCAAAAGGATGATAGAGAACACTCGTACAATTTGGCACCAAAAGGATGACATATCCATCATAAAAAGGTTGATATAGTGACAAACGCACACAATTCCGACACCAAAAGGATGCAGGGCCTCTCACCAAAAGAATGATAGAGAACACTCGCACCATCTGGCACAAAAAGGATGACAGATCCATCAACAAAAGCATTATAGAGCAACACGCGCACAATCCTGACATCAGAAGGATGTATGGTCAATCACCAAAAGGATGATAGAGAACACTCGCACAATTTGGCACCAAAAGGATGACATATCCATCATCAAAAGGTTGATATAGTGACACACGCATACAATCCCGACAACAAAAGGATGCATGGCCTATCACCAAAAGAATGATAGAGAACACTCGCACAATCTGGCACCAAAAGGATGACAGATCCATCACCTAAAGGATGATAGAGCGGCACACGCACACAATCCCGACACCAAAAGGATGCAGGGCCTATCACCTAAAAGATGATAGAGAACACTCGCACAATCTGACACCAATAGGATGACATACCCATCATCAAAATGTTAATATAGCGACACACGCATACAATCCCGACACCAAAAGGATGCAGGGCTTATCACCAAAAAGATGATAGAGAATACGCGCACAATCTGGCACCAAAACAATGACAGACCTATCACCAAAAGGATGATAGAGTGACACACGCACACAATCCCGACACCAGAAGGATGTATGGTCTATCACCAAAAGGATGATAGAGAACACTCGCACAATTTGGCACCAAAAGGATGACAGACCCATCACAAAAAGGATGATAGAACGACACACGCACACAATCCCGACACCAAAAGGATGCAGGGTCTATCACCAAAAGGATGATAGGGAACACTAGCACAATCTGGAACCAAAAGGATGACAGACCTATCACCAAAAGCATGATAGAGCGACAGACGCACAATATCCTGACATCAGAAGGAGGTATGGTCAATCACCAAAAGGATGACAGAAAACACTTGCGTAATCTGGTACCAAAAGGATGACATATCCATCATCAAAAGGTTGATATAGCGACACACGCACATAATCCCGACACCAAAAGGATGCAGGGCCTCTCACCAAAAGAATGATAGAGAACACTCGCACAATCTGGCACCAAAAGGATGACAGACTTATCACCAAAAGGATGATAGAGTGACACGCGCACACAATCCCAACACCAAAAGGATGTAGGGTCTATCACCAAAAGGATGATAGAGAACACTCGTACAATTTGGCACCAAAAGGATGACATATCCATCATAAAAAGGTTGATATAGTGACAAGCGCACACAATTCCGACACCAAAAGGATGCAGGGCCTCTCACCAAAAGAATGATAGAGAACACTCGCACAATCTGGCACCAAAAGGATGATAGATCCATCAACAAAAGCATTATATAGCAACACACGCACAATCCTGACATCAGAAGGATGTATGGTCAATCAACAAAATGATGGTACAGAACACTCGCACAATTTGGCACCAAAAGGATGACATATCCATCATCAAAAGGTTGATATAGTGACACACGCACACAATCCCGACAACAAAAGGATGCATGGCCTATCACCAAAAAAATGATAGAGAACACTCGCACAATCTGGCACCAAAAGGATGACAGATCCATCACCCAAAGGATGATAGAGCGACACACGCACACAATCCCGACACCAAAAGGATGCAGGGCCTATCACCCAAAAGATGATAGAGAACACTCGCACACTCTGGCACCAAAAAGATGACATACCCATCATCAAAATGTTAATATAACGAGACACGCATACAATCTCGACACCAAAAGGATGCATGGCTTATCACCAAAAGGATGATAGAGAATACTCGCACAATCTGCCACCAAAAAGATGACAGACCTATCACCAAAAGGATGATGATAGAGTAACACAGGCATACAATCTCGACACCAATAGGATGTAGGGTCTATGACCAAAAGGATGATAGAGAACACTCGCACAATCTGGCAATAGAAGGATGACAGACCTATCACCAAAATCATGTTACAGCGACATGTGAATACAA
The DNA here is from genome assembly GCA_963859935.3 of Lathyrus sativus. Taxonomy (NCBI): domain Eukaryota; kingdom Viridiplantae; phylum Streptophyta; class Magnoliopsida; order Fabales; family Fabaceae; genus Lathyrus; species Lathyrus sativus. Next base: position 200,283,955 of record OZ012739.1, on the reverse strand, counting down.
TTCTGACATCAAATTGATATAGGGTATATCACCAAAAGAATGATAGAGAACACTCGCACAATTTGGCACCAAAAGGATGACAAACCCATCACAAAAGGGATAATAGACTGACACGCGTACACAATCCTGACATCAAAAGGATGTAGGGTCTATCACCAATTGGATGATAGAGAACAGTCGCACAATCTGGCACCAAAAGGATGACAGATCTATCACCAAAAGGATGATAGAGGGACACACGCACACAATCCCGACACCAAAAGGATGCAGGGCCTATCACCAGAAAGATGATAGAGAACACTCGTACAATCTGGCACCAAAAAGATGACAGACCTATCACCAAAAGAATGATAGAGTGACACACGTATGCAATCCCGACACTAGAAGGATGTATGGTCTATTACCAAAAGGATGATATAGAACACTCGCACAATCTAGCACCAAACGGATGACAGACCTATCACCAAAAGGATGATAGAGTGACACACGCACAGAACCATGACACCAAAAGGATGTAGGGTTTATAACCAAAAGTGTGATAGAGAACACTCGCAAAATTAGGCAACAAAAGGATGACACATCCATTATCAAAAGGTAGATATAGCGACACCACACACAATCCCGACACCAAAAGGATGCAGGGCCTATCACGAAAAGAATGATAGAGAACACTCGCACATTCTGGCACCAAAAGGATGACAGACCAATCACCAAAAGGATGATAGAGCGACACACGCACACAATCCTGACATCAATAGGATGTATGGTCTATCACCAAATGGATGATAGAGAACACTCGCACAATCTGGCACCAAAAGGATGACAGATCCATCACCAAAAGGATGAATGAGCGACACACGCACAAAATCTCGACACCAAAAGGATGCAGGGCTTATCACCAAAAAGATGATAGAGATCACTCGCACAATCTGGCACCAAAAGAATGACAGACATATCACCAAAAGGATGATAGAGTGACACACGCACACAATCCCCACACCAGAAGGATGTATGGTCTATCACCAAAATGATGATAGAGAACACTCGCACAATCTGACACCAAAAGGATGACAGACCTATCACCAAAAGGATGATAAAGTGACACACTTACACAATCCCGACACCAAAAGGATATAGGGTTTATCACGAAAAGGATGATAGAGAACACTCGCACAATTTGGCACCAAAAGGTTGATAGAGCGACACACACACATTATCCTGACACCAAAAAGATGCAGGGCTGTTGCACCCTAAAATTTGCCCAACCTTATTCACTTGGTTTATGTTTCAATGTCATTAGCATTTGCATATAGAGTCATGTACATAGACTAATCATCTGCATAGCATAAGCATAGCAAGTCATTCAACAGGGGACCAATCATTATTCTCATCCCTAGAAGTCTATCAAGAGGTTATTATCCCAATTCAATCTCATTCAAGTCATCAGGAAAGAATTTGAAAGCAAAGAGTTCAGCAGATCAAGCCTTGAGTCCATCTCTTAGCTGAGGGTATCTGAGGGTCAACAAGAGGGTGGTGAGCTGTGAATTGAAGGCATGGAGAGTATCTAGACATTATGAGAGACTTAGAAAGTCATTTGGAGAAGGAGACAAGTCATTGATGAAAGCACAAGAGCTACAGTTGAAGACAGTCAACTAGGGTTTCATCTGGGTCAACCCTAGGTCAACCCTAGGTCAATTGACTGATTTAAAGGGGCATTCAAGTCTATTGGAGAGATGTGGGGTTCATCATTGGACATATGAAGAAGGATATGGAGATATGCCAAGGAGAATTCAAGAGAAATCAAGGAGAAGAGGAGTTTCTAAATTAGGGTTTCTCTGTAAAATCCCCTAGTTTAGGTCAAATTTCCAAGCAAGATAAGTCAAAATGCTAGCTTCAAATGGCTTCTTGGCCAACATGAAACTTGTATAGGATCTCAAGACCTTTAATTTGAGTGGTGGAAGACCTCAAGGAGATTTATAGAACTCAAGTTATGGTCCTTGCAAGTTACAGGTCATCTGAGGTATCTGATTTTTTGTCTGTGAAAGTGACTTGACTTCCAAGCAATTTTTACCCTTCAAGGAGATTTCAAATGAATTCTTGGTCAACATAAGAATTGTTCCTCATTGTCTTAGCTTTCTAGAATGGTATGGCATGCCTTCATATGATGTGTGGAACTCAACTTATGGTCTTGGCAAGCAAAGGGTATTTTGGGCATTTGTGAATTACAGGTCATTTTAACCTATGTCCAAAACTCATACAAGGAGGCCTCAAATGGAAAAACTTACAACATCAAACTTGCTCCAAATGGGATTTTAAGTCTAGAAAGAAGGTCACAAATTATTGGAGAAGCTCATAACATGAAGTTGCATAATTGGTCAAAATATGAACTAAAATGGCTTATAAAGTGAATAAATTCAAGATGGAAAATGGTTTGGGAGATTTACAAGTCCAAATGGAGACTTCCAATATATGATTTTGAATGGAAAAGCAATTCTAAGAACAATGGTTCAAACACTTTTTTGAGTTTAGAAGGAAAAAAGAAAGTTATCTTTGGTTACTTGTAATTGAAGAAACATAACCAAAATGGATCAAAGTTGGAAAGCAAGGGAATGTGCAAGATGGATCTAGAATGTTCATATGAGGTCTATATATTCATGAAATGAGAATTTAGCAAGGGTTGGCTTCATTTTCACCAAGAATTTCACAAAATCCTCTCATTCTTTTTCCATTGAATCTTCATTCCAATTCTCCAAAACCTTCATCAATTTCCATTCACATCAATTCAATCTTGTTCAATCATCATCATAGATCATAATTCAATCCAGAATCAAGTGTGAATCATCCATTTTCGAACACTTCCATCATCAACATCAAAATTGGAGTTTCAAGTGGACAGCATAATTCAAGCCAAGAATCATCACAACATTGCATACAGAATCAATCCCTGAGTTAATTGATCAAGATCCAAGCCTTGGAAGCCTCAGATCCTCAATCTTCCATAGCTGTTTTCAAGCTTTTACACCAGGTATGTTTTCATTCAAACTGCTTGATCTAGTTGGTTTAACATGTTGTTGTTAGTTTAGACATAATGTAGGAGGTTAGGAGAACAGTTAGGATGAATTTGGAGTGATTTGGTGACAATTGTTAGCAGGTGCCATAAACTGTTAGGAGGTAGTACTCTTAGGTTAGTGCATTAGAATCTTAGCTTGATAGATCAGGTTAATCACCATTAGTTGTAGGTTAGCTTAGTGCAAGTTTGAGGGAGAATCGTGATGATGCATCTCAGTGTACTTCCATGGTGACCAGACCTTGGCTTGATCGGGTTGAGAGTTGTGATGAGTTTCAGACTGAATTAGTGCCATAGACGTGTAGAGGGAGAGTTGTAGAGTAATTTTCATGTTTACATCATGATGATTCGTGGCTTGTAGAGTGCTAACAGCTTGGTGTAAGTTTGGTTCGTGCATGGACGTTCATGGTGAAACCCTAATTTCAGTTGATCCAAGGAAAGAGACGAAATCGTGGCCGTTTATTGGGCGTTGGACTTTTGACTGGATGAGCAATCGTGTGGCCTATATTTGATTCAGAATTGGAGGGAAGCTGTGAGGCCAAAACGCGCCGTTTCATTAATTGAAACGGGCGGGCCTGAGTTTATGTTGTTATCCCCACCCCCAGTTTTAGGCCCAATTCCAATTTCAACGTGATTTTGGTTTCCTTTCTCACCCCCTGCGCGCTTTGTTATTTCTAAGGATTCTGATTCAAGCTGGGCCTAATGTAAAATGCTAAGCGCGCCCCCATTGTTGGCCCATCCTGGATTATTAACTGGAGCGAATTGATATTCATACCCCCTCCCTCTCATTTTAATTCCAATTGTTTTTTTTATTCATTTTAATTTTTCATTCATTTTAGAAATTCATAACAAATTCATAAAAAATCATTTTCACTTCATTCTTTTTACAATATTTTCTTTAAGATGTCTAGAATATTATAGGAAAATAAAATTGCATTTTTATTTTTTTCATATTTTCCAAATAAATGTCATTTTAAATAGATTCATTTCATGCATTATTTTAATAATTTTTGTTCTATTACATGCTTCTATATTTTTTGTTCATTCTTTTTATATTGTTTAGATGAGACATTCAACTTGTAGAAACAATTTAATTCCCATTTTTAGAGATTAATTTTAGGTGATTAAAATAGGTTTGAACATCATGAACAAAACTAGGGTTTTAGGTGATGACTTAGGAGTTTGATTTCATTTCCCTTAGGACTTAGGGTTTGAATAGATTAGTTATGGGACTATAGGGACTATGGGTAGCTATTAGACCCCTTAGAAAAAGTCAGGATTCCCCTACTGCTATTAATACTGTCTGTATATCTGATTGTCTGGTGTGGTGTGCCCTCTGGGGATTATTGCTTGCTTGCTTGGGTATTGGGTTTGTCTGGGGCCTTGGGGGAAGCTGAAGACTTGAGGAGATGAAGACCATTGGAGATCCAGAGATTGAAGATCAACTACCAGAGTTGAGGAAGAGGTTCTTGCTAGCAGATGCTGAGGAACTAGGGTTTAGGAGCTAGGCAGAGCTCTAGATTAGAAAGCTTGTTTCTCAAACATGGATTGCCTTGTCTGCATCCATTCTTCTCTGTGATTCAGAGTCTCTCTAGGACACTCACCCCCTTCCTTTGGAAGGCTTGGTGATAGTGTCTAAGAGATAGAACTCTTGAGAGAAAATGTCTTTTGTGTTAGAAGCCGTCTGTTCACCACCTTTGGTAGTCAACTGATTGCTTAACACCCAATTCACTCTGATGACTGATCCCTCATCCTGGAGGTTTGAACTTGAAGAAAAGCCATTGCAGATAGAAGACTGACGATCAAAGCCCTTGCCTGAAGGCCATGAAGATGGAGATTGATGCTTGTTGAAGCCTGTAGCTGAATGGAGATTACTTGAAGCCAGATGTTGATTCAGAGCTGCTGATGCTGTTTTCTTTTGCTGTTGTATTTCATTTCTGATGTATTGATTGATTTTCTGGGTTGTATTGTTTGCTGTTTACCATGTTGGGTTGAAAGTGAATCCTGTTCACTTTTGCCTATTGTTTTCTAGGTTCGAGGTTGAGTGGGACTCCCTTGCCTCGCTTGTACTGCTGCATCCATGCATTTTACTGCTTTACTGTATATATCTGATATTGTTTCTGTTTCTGCCTATCCCGTAGGATCTCTGTTTCTCTCTGTGCAAGAGAGGAGCATGATAGACACTAGGTCTTAACCCATGCATGATAACATTAGGATAGTTTGTTTCCCTTCGCAACCGTAGGTTAGAGTTCTGTCTCTTTCTTTCTCAAAACAAACAGAATAACACATAAAGATTTCAAACACAATAAAAGACACTTCTTCCGTAAAAGAATGTGAACTCATCAAGACGTCATTTTTGTCCGCCGGGACTGCTAATCAAGGAAAACCTTTTTCAGAAGGAATAAAACCAACCAAGACAGACTTGTGTCGTACGTGGCCCGAACTACGTTTGCTCTGATCTTTCATGCTGTATGAAAGTACGTAGGCATAGGATGCGATATCCTAGCGAGCAACCTTCCCCTCCTTTCCCGTAGGTAGGCGAACTACGTTGACTCTGATTTCTCGTTCCAGGCGGGAATACGTAGGCATAAAGTGCGATACTTTGCCGAGTCATTTTTATTTTCAGTTTTATTTCCTTTTTAACCCTTGACCTATAGTTTAGATAGAATAACAATCCATACCCGAAAACAAGCGTGGATCCCATCGAGTACGATGGACGTGAGGGGTGCTAATACCTTCCCCTTGCGTAACCGACTCCCGAACCCAGGTTTTGGTTGCGATGACCATACCTTTCCCGTGTTGTGCGAGGTTTACTCTGAGCGTTTCCTTTCCCTCCCGTGGGATAAATAACGCACGGTGGCGACTCTTCTGTTCAGCCGGCGCCGATTTTCGCAGTAGCGACAGCTGGCGACTCTGCTGGGGATGACTCGTCCCCTGGCTGCTAAGGACTGCGATGGTTCTTATGCATTTGGGATCCAACGTCCCTTTGAGAGAGTCAATCCTAGCGCTTGTTTTCCCGTCGAGGATTTTGTATGGAGTTATTGTATGTTGCTAACCTTGTATTTTCAGCTTTGTATATTGATTATTATTGCTGTATTTGGGGTGTGACGGGTGTTCTGATATTGAGTGAGAAGCCGGACCTGGGCTTGAGTGCACCTAGAATTAGAGTAGAAATTAGTGGGCGCCCGCTTGCTTTGCTTGCTTTGGTGTCCCATGAAATCTACACTCAGACGAGGTTCCTCTGGTTGGCCTCCTGCCCCTTCCTTTGGTTGGCGTGGGTTGCTGGTTAGTTGGATTGTCGACTCTGGGGACCGATCATTTGGAAGTTGGCTAAGTGAGGCCTCTTCAGGAATTGATGATGCCACTCCTTCTGGGAATCGTATCATCAACCCTGAAAGTCTGTGACGCCGACGACCGCATAGGATGCCGTACCTTGTGCCAGTTATAGGGCCACCCACCTGTGAGGGGATTTGGGGTTATGCAGGTAACTAGACCTCTAGACTACCGGTTATTTCTTGATCAGAGATCCTGGTTATTTATGGAGAGTTATGAGGTCTGCCAGAGACCAATTAGAGATGAGTTCTAAGGTCTGTCAGAGACCAGTTGGAGAGTTCTGAGGTCTGTCAGAGACCAGTTATAGATGTGATTTGAGGTCTATCAGAGACCAGTCGGAGTTATGATTTGAGGTCTGTCAGAGACCAGTATTGGAGCTCTATTTTAGGTCTATCTGAGACCAGGGTTTGATGACTTCCGGATGGTCTATCTGAGACCTTTCTTGATTGGGTTTAGGCTATTCAGCTGCAGCTTTGGTCCCTGTTGAATGTTACTTGCATTGCATTGCTTGCATATCCATTACCATTTGCATTTCACTAACGTGTGTCTGTGCTGCAGGTGCATTTGCATTTCCCTAGTTCTAGTGCCCAGACTTCTGAGTGTTTGATCATGACTAGCTTAAGGAGAACGGTTGCTTACAAATTGCCTACGCCTGATATCGTTCCTTTACTTGGGTTGATCTCTCTTGCTGATGAGGGTGTTCGTAGGAGTTTCCGGATGAGCTATGGTAGACTACTGAGATTGGTGTGTAAACCTACAGAGGTAGAGTTAGATGGGCTGTATGCTTTGATGCAATTCTACGACCCGGCTTTGAGGTGCTTTACGTTCTCTGACTTTATTATGGGACCAACCCTGGAGGAATACGCTGAGTATGTTGAGCTGCCCATGCAGAACCAGGTTCCATTCATTCATTATGATGCCAAACCTAAGCCAGAGGAATTGGCAAAAGCCTTGCATGTTGATGCTTCTGAACTTATGACTACTGTTTCCCGTGGAATCCCAGGCTTCTCACTTCAGTTCTTAGTTGGTAAAGCCCAGGAGTACGCTAAGAGCGGGTGCTGGGTTATTTTCAATGCTGTGTTGGCGTTGTGCATTTATGGCATAGTTTTGTTCCCCAACATACCGGATTTTGTGGACTTCGATGCTTTCTACTTGTTTGCCGCTGGTAATCCGGTACCTACCTTACTCGGAGATCTCTACCACTCACTGCATTATAAGAATGAGAAGGGAAGAGGGAAGAATGTGCACCTGTGTGTACCCTTGTTGAGTATGTGGTTTGAGAGTCACCTTCCTAAGAGAGGATCTGATGCAGAGACTACAGTTCCAGTTGGTTGGCCAGAGCGTCTGATGAGGCTATCGTCGGAAGATATGGAGTGGTTTGATCGAGACCTGTTGGGATCTGAGCTCATCTTCAGTTGTTCTGGGTACCCTAATGTACCGTTGATAGGAAGAAAGGGGTGTATCAATTACAATCCTTCTCTATTCATTCGTCAGTTCGGATATGCGCTGAAGAATCCACCTCAGGAGGAAGAAGTACAGGAATCTCTGTACTTCACAGGTGATTTGAAGGGGGAGTTACTAGCCAAGTTGCAACGTGCCTGGACGCGTATTAACCGTAAAGGGAAGCCATTGTTAGGAAAGAATGACTGTCAGGCCTATGCACCTTATAGAGTTTGGATTCAGGAGAGGGCTAGTCAGTTGAGGATGCCGTTTCCAGATGTGCAAATTCTTGCTCCCGTTCCGGTAGCAGAGCCAACTACTGTTCCTAGAGAAGTCTATGAGCAAGTTGTGAGAGAAAAAGAAGCCTTGATGAAGATTAATGAAGGGTTAGAGCAAGAGCTAGCTCAGGTACGCAGCGAGAAAAACAAGGTCGTATATGCTTTCCAACAACAGATCGAGCTGGTAAACAGGTTAGGAGCTGAGTTGACTGAGGAAAAGAAAAAGCGCGAACGTCTGGGGCAAGAGTTCAGAAGTTCCCATGAAATGCTGGAAGCCAAAAAGAAAGCACTTGACGCAGCACACCGAGAGATATTTTCTTGCAATAAGACTTGGAATGCTACACTCACCAACAACAAGAAGAGGGAAGATAAGCTAAAGCAGCAAATTGCCGACCTCGAAGAGAAGTTGAAGTCTAGCATCAAGAAGTGTGAGGAGGAAGTGATGACCCGGTATAGTGTCCAGCATGCACTGAACAAGGCAATCAAATCCATAGATGAAGCAGGGTCTCAGAAGCGAAAGTTAGAAGACTGCTTCGGAGAAGCAACATGGGAAGAAACTGTTGAAGACGTACGCCGTGTTCTTAAGAGGAGAAACCAGCTTGTTGAAGGGCTGCTTGATCGACCAAGTCATCCGGAGACCAAGAAGTTGATAGAGGAGTACCAGACTTTTGGGAGGATTTGATCATTTCATATAGTTACTTGTATGCTTTATTTGCATAGTGCTGACCATCACCAGGATTGTTGGTTGAGGTCATGCCTTCTTTGTACTCTCAGTGATATTGTACCCTGGGCTTATTGATTCTCCTTGCAATATATGAGGCTTTCTATGATTCAGCTCCGATATTCCTACTGTCAGCACTGTCACTGCACCGGCACTTCGCACTAGAACTGGGGGAATGTACTTCCCTAATGCACAGGCACATTGCATTGCATTCATATTCATATTGCATTACAGGTAATCTTTGAATGGTGTCTTATCTCCTGCTCTGTACCAGGTACTTAACAGGATTCCAGATCAACATCCGCACCGCTATTCTACACGCTCCAACTGTCGGAAAGTCATGGACCAGATTCAGAACGAGATGCAGGATGTGCGCGAGAAGCTCGCCCTCTTCATGCAGACCATGGAGGCTATAGCAAAAGGGCAAGAGAACTTGCAGGCCATGGTCCAGCCTCTGTTGGCTCGCAACGCTGGTCATGGTAACGAAGATCATCAGTCTGTCCGGGTTGATACTGCTCATGGAGACGGCACTCCCACGCCAGTGGCTCCGCCTGTGGTTAATATACCTGCTGCTAACGTCAACAACGCTACCGCTGCTGTGAATGGTAACGTCGGAGTTGGAAATGATGCTGCTGTCCATAATGCTGGGCTGGGTGATGTCAATTTGGGAGATAATCTAGGAGGCAATGGCTTTGTCAATACTGGGTTCGGATTCAATGATCAAGGATTCGATAACACTGGCAAGTATGGCTTTAATGCTCAAGGCTTTGGGCAAGATGGTTATGGTATGGTCAATCAGGGCTACGGAGGCTTTGGAAACGGAAATGGTACTGGATTTATGGCTCATGGTCCTGCTGGAGGTGTTCAAGGGTACGGCAACAGAGGCCGAGGTCCGGGGATGAATCAAATCAGAGCTGGACGTAATAATGCGTACGATGGGTACGGGGCTGGAAACGATATGTGGCAAGAGGATCAACAGGAGGACGCCTTCTCTGGAGGAGGTTTTGAAGGGCCGATGGATGATTCTCAAAAGATTAGAATGCTGGAAGAGCAAATGAAGGGAGTCCTAAATCAGAGTGCTGTGGGACTGGACATGGCAACAATGGGCTTGGTACCTGGCTTGAGGGTGCCAATTAAATTCAAAGCTCCTGCGTTCGACAAGTACAAAGGAGACACATGTCCGAAAGTGCATGTGCGAGCTTATTACAGAAAGATGTCTGCATACTCCACTGATGAAAGAATGCTCATGCATTTCTTTCAGGATAGTCTATCAGGCCCTTCCCTAGAGTGGTACATGGGGTTGGAGCCAACTGATATCAAGACTTGGAAGCAATTGGCGGAGGCGTTCGTAGCCCATTACAAATATAACAGCGACCTGGCGCCCAATCGGGTCCAGTTGGCCGGGCTTTCGCAGAAGAAGGGGGAGAGTTTTAAGGAGTACGCGCAAAGGTGGCGCGATATGGCTGCCAGGGTCCGTCCTCCTGTGGAAGATAAAGAAATGAATGACATGTTTGTCGGCACATTCACCGGGCTGTTTCATGATATGCTGTTTCATACGTCTCTGGCCAGCTTTTCAGACCTGATTCTAATGGGGGAAAAGATTGAGCGTAATATTAAGCAAGGAAAGTTCCAAGTCGAGGAATCAACTGCGTCTGGCAGTAATAGGAAAGCTTATGGTGGGCGCCGTCAGGGCGAAGCTAGTGCAGTATTTGGAGGCCGAGGCCGAGGCCGAGGCAGGGGAAGAAGTCAATATCGTCAGCAGCAGCAGGTGTCGAGTGTTACTATCCCCTATCAGCAACAACCAATCCAGCAACAGCAACCGGTTCAGCAGCAACCAATGCCACAGCAGCAGCAGCCTCAGCAGGGGGCACAGCAAGCTCAACGAAGATTCCAGGGTAATAAACCGCGAAGAGTGTTTGAGAAGCCTCCCTCTACCTATGTTGATTTATTGCAGACATTGTTGGGATTGAATCTGGTAGAGAAAAGAACGCTGGCGCCGATAACGGGAACTCCCCCGTTCGGCTACGATGCAAATAGGCACTGTGAGTTTCATTCTGGGGCCCCGGGCCACGATATAGAAGGTTGCCATGCTTTTAAGCACGTTGTGCAGGATCTTTTGGACAACAAGACTATCAATTTCGGAACGGCAGGTCCGAATATAGTCCAGAAACCCATGCCTAATCATGGGGCGAACGCCGTGCTGACTGAGGAAGGTCTGAATCTGATTATGAATGTTGAGGATTTAAAGACGCCGCTGAGCGAGATAAAGAGCCGACTGTTGCAAGGAGGTGTTTACCCAGGATGTAATGAGTACTGCTTAGATTGTTGGGCCCTAGCTGGGGGGTGTGAGGATCTGAAGAAAGGCATTCAGGCCTTAATTGATGAAGGTATATTGCAGTTTGATCGAGCGGCAACTGAAGAGCCTGCAGGGGCAGTAGTGAATGATCAGAGTGATGTGGCCACGGTGACGATTCCGCGGAAGACGATCACTATTGCAGCACCAGCTCAGCGCCCACCGATTACCATAACTAAGGCCGGGCCAATCCCGTATGAGAACACGAGAGCAGTCCCACGGTCATATGGGCTAGAGGTGTATTGTGATGGGATTAAGATTGACGTTAACAAGCAGTCAGCAGAGATTGTGGATAATGTTGTTGGCTCAGGAGGCATGACGAGGAGTGGCAGGATCTTTATATCTCCTGAAGTGGAGGCTGAAAGGCTAGCGAAAGGAAAAGGGAAAGCGGTTGAAAATGTTCCGGTTCAAGCAAGTGAAAAAGAAGCAGCATCGAAAGATGTGGAGGAATTCATGCGCTTAATTCGGAAAAGTGATTATAAGATTGTGGAGCATCTGCAGCAGACACCGTCCAAAATATCTATCTTGTCATTGCTCTTATGTTCGGAAGCTCATAGAAATGCTTTGCTGAAAGTCCTGGACACTTCTTTTGTACCCCAGGACGTCTCCGTAAATCAGCTAGAAGGAGTATTGGCACACGTGAATGCAGGCCACAGTCTGGGCTTTACCGATTTTGACTTGACTCCGAAAGGGAGGGATCATAATATGGCATTACACGTGTCTGTGGAGTGTAGGGGATCGACAATGTCGCACGTATTGGTTGACACCGGATCGTCTTTGAATGTGCTACCAAAGAAGGCGATGATGAAGCTGGATGTTCGAGGGATCTTGTGTACACCCAGTGATTTGGTAGTCAGAGCGTTTGACGGCACAAGGAGAACAGTCTTCGGATCGATTACCTTGCCTCTGCAAGTGGGGCCGGAAGTGTTTGCAACGGAGTTTTATATCATGGATATACAGCCTGCGTACAGCTGCTTGCTGGGAAGACCTTGGATTCATGGGGCAGGGGCAGTCACGTCTACCCTGCATCAGAAGTTAAAGTATATGGTCGGAGACAGCGTAGTCACCGTATGCGGAGAAGAGGACATCCTGGTCAGCCATTTATCTTCGTTTAAATATGTGGAAGTCGACGGGGAGATCCACGAGACGCCATGCCAGGCATTCGAAGGCGTGCGCATCAAGGATAAAGGTCCAGGGCCGAGCAAAGTGCCAGAGATAGCTGTTTCATCGTATAAGGAAGCTCAAGCGCTAGTGGAAGCAGGAGAAGCCAAGGGCTGGGGCAAAGTATTGGACATTCCGGTGAAGATGGACCGGTTCGGGCTGGGGTACCGACCGTCGTCATCAACTCCTTCTGTGGGGGCCCCCCATTTCAGAAAGTCAATCACCATCTCTGCCAGTGGAGCATGTCATGAAACTGTCAATGCTGCTTCAGAGTCTGATGAAGGAGACAGCGACTGTGATATGGATGCCTGGATTCAGCCAAGCACGCCAGGACAAGGACTGTGCAACTGGTCTATTCAGGAGCTTGTTCCTGTGACTTTTAAACAGTAATGCTTTGCTTTATTAATTGTTGAATAATCTGATGTCTTGCCCGGGGCATCAGGATTTGCTTAGGGCTGTGTTGTTATAAACATTGCGTGTTAATCATTAAATAAATGGCGTTTTTTCATGTGCAAATACTGTAATCCCTGTCTTTCCTGTTTTGTAATTTTTCAATAAAATGGCAACGTGGTTATTCGCTTTATACGCATTTTGAAGCACTTAACCATTCCTTTTGCAGGATAACATTCTCAGATGACATCCTTGAACCACCTATGACTCGTCCCGACTTCGATCACCCGGTATTCCAGACCGAAGAAGAGGTTGTCGAAGATAGCGATGTTCCTGAAGAACTGTCTTGGTTAGTGAAGCAAGAGGAAAGAGCCATTCTGCCTCACGACGAGGTTATTGAAATTATCAATTTGGGGTCGGAAGGGGTTGAGAAGAATATTCGTATCGGAGCCGCACTGCAGAGTGATATCAAGCGAAGACTGGTTGAAATGCTCCGGGAGTATAATGATGTATTCGCTTGGTCGTATCAAGATATGCCAGGGCTCGATACTGATATGGTTGTGCATCGCCTACCACTGAAAGAAGACTGCCCGCCTGTCAAACAAAAACTTCGCAGAACACGTCCAGATATGGCAATGAAGATCAAAGAGGAGGTTCAGAAACAGTGGGACGCTGGTTTCCTGGCTGTGACGAAGTATCCTTCATGGGTTGCCAACATCGTACCAGTGCCAAAGAAAGATGGCAAGGTTCGAATGTGCGTGGATTATAGAGATTTGAACAAAGCAAGCCCAAAAGACGATTTTCCACTTCCTCACATTGACGTGTTAGTTGATAATACTGCTCAATACTCTGTATTCTCCTTCATGGATGGCTTTTCAGGCTATAACCAAATTAAAATGGCGCCGGAGGATATGGAGAAGACTACTTTCATAACGCCTTGGGGAACATTTTGCTACAAAGTGATGCCCTTTGGTTTGAAAAATGCTGGGGCAACATATCAGCGTGCGATGACGACTCTTTTCCATGACATGATGCATAAAGAGATCAAAGTTTATGTTGACGATATGATTGCCAAATCCCAGACAGAGGAAGAGCATCTGGTGAATCTGTTGAAGTTGTTTAAAAGACTTAGGAAGTTCAGGCTGAGGCTGAACCCCAACAAATGCACCTTCGGGGTGAGATCGGGTAAGCTCCTGGGGTTCATAGTAAGCGAAAGAGGAATAGAGGTCGATCCTGCTAAAATTAAAGCTATTCAAGAAATGCCGACGCCTAAAACAGAGAAAGAGGTGCGCGGGTTTTTAGGGAGGTTGAACTACATCGCCCGGTTCATATCTCACCTAACTGCCACGTGCGAACCATTATTCAAGCTGTTGAAGAAAGATCAAGCTGTAACGTGGAACGAAAATTGTCAAAAGGCGTTCGACAAAATAAAGCAGTATTTGCAGGAACCTCCCATTCTGATACCCCCAGTGGCAGGGAGACCCTTGATAATGTATTTGACGGTTCTTGAGGGAAGCATGGGTTGTATTCTCGGTCAACACGACGAGACGGGGAGAAAAGAGCATGCAATCTATTACTTGAGTAAGAAATTTACAGACTGTGAATCTCGATACTCGATGCTGGAGAAAACTTGTTGCGCGCTAGCCTGGGCCGCCAAGCGTTTGAGGCAGTACATGCTGAATCATACAACCATGCTCATCTCGAAGATGGATCCAATCAAATATATATTCGAAAAGCAGGCGTTGTCAGGTAGAATTGCCCGTTGGCAGATGGTCTTGACTGAATATGATATTCAATACGTCTCGCAAAAGGCTATAAAGGGGAGTGTGCTGTCTGAGTATCTGGCGGAGCAGCCTATTGAAGAATACCAATCAATGAGATTTGATTTTCCTGACGAGGATATCATGTATCTCAAGATGAAGGATTGTGAAGAGCCGTTACCAGACGAAGGACCAGAGCCGGGGTCCCAATGGAAGATGATATTTGACGGAGCTGTGAATGCTTACGGTAGCGGAATAGGGGCAATTATCACTACGCCACACGGGTCGCACATCCCGTTTACTGCCCGATTGACCTTTGCCGTTACCAACAATGAGGCCGAATACGAAGCTTGTATAATGGGGCTTGAAGAAGCCATTGATTTGCGAATCAAACATCTAGACGTATACGGAGACTCAGCTCTGGTGGTGAATCAGATCAAAGGGGAATGGGAGACACGCCAGCCTAATTTGATACATTATATGAATTATGCAAGGAGATTGTTGCCTTTCTTCGACAAGGTTGAGTTGCATCACGTGCCGCGGGCAGAGAATCAAATGGCTGACGCCCTCGCCACTTTGTCTTCCATGTACAAAGTCAACTTCTGGAACGAAGCTCCCCAAATCACTATCTCTCGGTTGGACAGGCCGGCTTATGTATTTGCTATCGATGAAGCATCTGATGACAAACCGTGGTATTTCGATATCCTTAATTTCCTGAAGAATAAAGAGTATCCGGCTGGGGCATCCAGTCAAGACCAGAAGACTCTCAGGAGATTAGCGGGTAATTTCTACTTGAACCCGGATGGCGTCTTGTACAGAAGAAACCACGATTTGGTGTTGTTGCGTTGTGTAGACGAGAAAGAGGCAAAGCTTCTCATGGAGGAAATTCACGAAGGTACCTTTGGTACGCATGCTGGTGGGCATGCCATGACGAGAAAACTGCTGCGGGCAGGTTATTTTTGGCTGACGATGGAAACTGATTGTTTCAAGTTCGCGAGGAAGTGCCACAAGTGCCAAATCTATGCTGACAAGATACACGTGCCTCCGAGTCCTCTAAATGTGATGTCATCTCCATGGCCATTCTCGATGTGGGGAATCGATATGATCGGAAAGATCGAGCCGACGGCTTCTAACGGGCATCGGTTCATCCTAGTAGCAATCGATTATTTCACCAAGTGGGTGGAAGCGGCGTCTTATGCAAATGTAACGAAGCAAGTGGTGGCTAGGTTCATCAAGAGAGATATCATTTGCCGATATGGGATCCCCGAGCGGATAATCACGGATAACGGTTCAAATCTGAACAACAAAATGATGAAGGAGCTCTGTCAGAATTTCAAGATCGAACATCACAACTCCTCCCCTTACCGACCCAAGATGAATGGCGCTGTTGAAGCGGCCAATAAGAATATCAAGAAGATAGTCCAGAAAATGGTGGTGACCTATAAAGATTGGCACGAGATGCTACCTTTCGCTTTGCACGGTTATCGTACGACGGTACGCACATCAACCGGGGCAACTCCGTTCTCGTTGGTATACGGAATTGAAGCGGTATTACCATTGGAAGTTGAGATCCCTTCTCTGAGGGTATTGCGAGACGTTCAGCTGGACGAAGCAGAATGGGTAACGAATAGATTGAACCAATTGAGTTTGATGGATGAGAAGAGGCTAGCTTCTCTGGCATACGGTCGTTTGTACCAAAGACGAATGAAGAAAGCATACGACAAGAAGATACTTCCGCGAAGCTTTCAGACGGGCGACCTTGTGCTGAAAAGGGTTCTCCCGCCGCAAGCAGATCACAGGGGCAAGTGGACCCCCAACTACGAAGGGCCATACGTTGTCAGTAAGGTCTTTTCAGGAGGAGCGTTGTTGTTGTCCACCATGGACGGTGAAGACTTTACATCGCCTGTGAATTCGGACGCAGTTAAAAAATACTTTGCTTGAAATAGACCTGCTGGACAGAAAAAAGAGAGTCCAGGCAAAAATGGGGCATCCTGGCGAACCAAAAACAGAATGAAAGGTTCGGGCAAAAGTTAGGGATAAAATTGAAATAATGTACACCCGCGAAGTTGAAAACCTATACTGGGCGGCTTCGGCAAAAAAGGGTATCCCGGTGAACTGAAAACCCGTAAAGGGCGGTTCACGCAAAAGTTAGGGATGTGAAAAGCAAATGACTGCGGTCCGAATTTGATATTGCGATGAGCATCAATGCGGGAGAATACATTTGAGGAGTCAGTTATCGGATACAATCTCTTCAGAAGTGGGGATACCGGGAAAGCATTAGAGTCGGATGAGTCATAGGAGGATCAGTTCGTGGTGTTCATCTGCATCCGGTTGCCGACATGTGTACAAAATTTAATTTGTCAATATTTATGCTTCTTGTGAATACTTGCATACTTGTATATTTGCTTTGCGTAGCTTCCTCATTTCAGGAGTTACATCCCGTGTACAAAAACTCCGCCCATTCAGGGGCCCAATCAATGAAAATATGCTATTCAGTATTTGATGCCTGTTCTTTACTGTTTTGTGCATGATAAAACGCCTAAGTTTATTGAAACTAGCATGAGTATAACATCATTGGCCCTTGTCAACAATTGCTAAAGCTTTGAATTAACTGAGTGTAACGTCACTAACCTGAATTGATTTGATTGCATAGGCTTGTCGTGTCTTGTTTGTGTTGTTGCAGGTTTCGTAACCATACGAGGAAGATGATCAAAAGATCGCAATAACGAAAGACTTGATCCCCACGTAGGTCAAGCATGTTCTTCCTGAAGAAGGATAGAATTTCCCAGCTAGCCGTAGCTTATCCAAAGGACGTGCTCCAGAAAATTTATTCGTCCTCAGCAGAGTTTGGCGATTCTAAGATCGTAAGGCTGTATTCAGACAGGTTCATCTTTCCCCGCAGGGTCATGCACTCTCCCCCAGTGGAGTCAGTTAACTTTCCCCTAGAGAATCATCCCGTCCCCAGCGGAGTTCTCTTTTCAGCAAGTGTTTTCATTCCTTCCAGTGGAACTCGAGGATCAAGACTCTCCCAAGCGGAGTTGATGGTGGGTCCTATCATTTATTTTGTCAAGGATGTGGTGTGATATCAGTTCACGTCCCAGCAGAAAGTCTGATCGAACTATGCACATCTGCTATTCTCCAGCAAAGTTATATTCCCCAGCAGGGAGTTACTTCAACAAGACGTGTGGTGGGTTCCCAATTTCCCAGTAGGGTCGACTTCACCCTTCCAGCATTTATTTTGCTGGAATAATTCTGTAGCATCTGGCTATCCCCGGCGGAGTCGGCATTACCCTTCCAGCATTTATTTTGCTGAAGCAGTTCCTGTATTCTAGCAGTTCGGGTGGAAAGAGCTCTTGCTCAAATGAATTATCAAACATTCAAGATCTCGGCATGAGGCATCCAGTGATACTGTCAGTTTCGGCAGTATTCCCCCACAGAGTCAGCATGAAGAGATTTTCTTTGTTCCTAACAGAGTCATTTATGCGAATGTCTCTTATTTTCCCCACCAGAGTCAGCAGGATAAGTGTCTCCTTATCCACAAGCAGAGTCATTTGTCATCAAAGGGTTGCAGGAATCAGAATTTCAGAGGTTACCGCCGGCTATCAGAACAGGAGTCCGATAGCTGGTTTCCAGACATCCCCAGTAGAGGTCATCTCAAAGTCGCTGTTACGTCAGTGCTAAGAAGTTTGTGGGTGAGGATCATGGGGAAACTAAGTCCTGACGCGGACAATGTATTCCTATATTGACGGGATTTCTTCAGAAGTGGGCGTCCTAACGTGGACAGGTTTGTTTTACTGGATTGGTGAGTTGTGTTAGTCCTAACGTGGGCAGATTCAGTTTCTTAAAATTAGTGGAATGGGAAGTCATGACGTTGACAAAAGTGATTACTCTTTGTGTTGGTGTCCTGACGTGGACAAGTTATTTCCCCCAGTGGGTCAAGGATGTGAGTCCTCACGTGGACAAGTTTATAATTCTTCATGACGACAAGATGCGCGAGTCCTGACGTGGACAAATTAAGACGAAGTGTGAGTCCTGACGTGGACAAGTCTTATTTCCTCAGCAAGTCGAAGACGCCTGAGTCCTAACGTGGACAAATCGAGACGGTATCAGTGTCCTGACGTGGACAAATCCAAGAAATTATTATTCTTAACGTGGAGAAGTGGGTCCTAACGTGGACGATGTAGTCCTTACGCGGACATATCAACAGAAGTGATTCCTAACGTGGAAAGATGGAGATTCCTTACGCGAAAAAAATTGAGTCCATACGCGGACATATCAGAAGAGGATTCCTTATGTGGAAAAGGATAGTTTCCTTACGTGGAAATGACAGCATTCCTGACGCGGAAAGAGTGGAGTCCTTACGTGGACAGATTAAGATGGTATTCCTTACGTGGAAAAATGAGTCCTGACGCGGACAAATCGGAAAGAAGTTGGTATCCTTACGTGGAAAGATCAAAGTCCTTACGTGGACATATCAAGAGCATTCCTTACGTGGAAGAAAAATGGTTTCCTTACGTGGAAAGACGAGTTTATTCCTTACGAGGAAGGATTAAGTCCTCACGCGGACATATCAAGATTGATTCCTGACGTGGAAAGAAAGAGATTATTCCTGACGTGGAAGAGTTTAGTCCTGACGCGGACAGATCAAATACAAGAGAAGTTGAGTCCTGACGTGGACAGGTTCAGAACCAAAAGTTGTATTCATTACGTGGAAAGATTGAAGTCCTGACGCGGACATGTCAAGTGGTATTGGAGTCCTTACGTGGACAGATTGATATAGTTCTCCTTACGCGGAAAGAGGATTGCTTCCTGACGTGGAAAGATGAAAAGTTTAGTCCTGACGTGGACAGATACAGAAAAGACGATTCCTAACGTGGATAGGCGTTACTCCTAACGTGGACGATGTTATTCCTAACGTGGACAGGTGTTACTCCTAGCGTGAAAGAGTGGTATTCCTAACGTGGACGATTCAGTTTATAGAAGTGCAGACGAATTATCCCCAGCGGAGTTGCCGAGATTTTTCTGGGTTAACAGTAAATGGAGTCCTAGCGTGGACAGGTTTTAGTTGAGATTTCTTCGTATTGATGACAGACAGAGTCCTAGCGTGGACAAGCAAGCAATCTGTTGTGACAGAATCCTCTTCAGAACGATGAAGACAATCCCCAGCACGGTCGCGCGAGATCAGTGGGTTACTATAACAGTCAGATTCAGCTGATGAGTGTCGTTCCCCAAGCAGGAGCGCAGTTTATTTCTGCGGTTGGCAAATTTCTGGTTTCACTAGTATTCAACCGTCTCGTACCGCGAATGTCTGAAGGCTCCGGGCTCTTCACCCAATCGGGTCCAAGCCGCTTGAATAGGGGCAGCTGTTGCACCCTAAAATTTGCCCAACCTTATTCACTTGGTTTATGTTTCAATGTCATTAGCATTTGCATATAGAGTCATGTACATAGACTAATCATCTGCATAGCATAAGCATAGCAAGTCATTCAACAGGGGACCAATCATTATTCTCATCCCTAGAAGTCTATCAAGAGGTTATTATCCCAATTCAATCTCATTCAAGTCATCAGGAAAGAATTTGAAAGCAAAGAGTTCAGCAGATCAAGCCTTGAGTCCATCTCTTAGCTGAGGGTATCTGAGGGTCAACAAGAGGGTGGTGAGCTGTGAATTGAAGGCATGGAGAGTATCTAGACATTATGAGAGACTTAGAAAGTCATTTGGAGAAGGAGACAAGTCATTGATGAAAGCACAAGAGCTACAGTTGAAGACAGTCAACTAGGGTTTCATCTGGGTCAACCCTAGGTCAACCCTAGGTCAATTGACTGATTTAAAGGGGCATTCAAGTCTATTGGAGAGATGTGGGGTTCATCATTGGACATATGAAGAAGGATATGGAGATATGCCAAGGAGAATTCAAGAGAAATCAAGGAGAAGAGGAGTTTCTAAATTAGGGTTTCTTTGTAAAATCCCCTAGTTTAGGTCAAATTTCCAAGCAAGATAAGTCAAAATGCTAGCTTCAAATGGCTTCTTTGCCAACATGAAACTTGTAGAGGATCTCAAGACCTTTAATTTGAGTGGTGGAAGACCTCAAGGAGATTTATAGAACTCAAGTTATGGTCCTTGCAAGTTACAGGTCATCTGAGGTATCTGAATTTTTGTCTGTGAAAGTGACTTGACTTCCAAGCAATTTTTACCCTTCAAGGAGATTTCAAATGAATTCTTGGTCAACATAAGAATTGTTCCTCATTGTCTTAGCTTTCTAGAATGGTATGGCATGCCTTCATATGATGTGTGGAACTCAACTTATGGTCTTGGCAAGCAAAGGGTATTTTGGGCATTTGTGAATTACAGGTCATTTTAACCTATGTCCAAAACTCATACAAGGAGGCCTCAAATGGAAAAACTTACAACATCAAACTTGCTCCAAATGGGATTTTAAGTCTAGAAAGAAGGTCACAAATTATTGGAGAAGCTCATAACATGAAGTTGCATAATTGGTCAAAATATGAACTAAAATGGCTTATAAAGTGAATAAATTCAAGATGGAAAATGGTTTGGGAGATTTACAAGTCCAAATGGAGACTTCCAATATATGATTTTGAATGGAAAAGCAATTCTAAGAACAATGGTTCAAACACTTTTTTGAGTTTAGAAGGAAAAAAGAAAGTTATCTTTGGTTACTTGTAATTGAAGAAACATAACCAAAATGGATCAAAGTTGGAAAGCAAGGGAATGTGCAAGATGGATCTAGAATGTTCATATGAGGTCTATATATTCATGAAATGAGAATTTAGCAAGGGTTGGCTTCATTTTCACCAAGAATTTCACAAAATCCTCTCATTCTTTTTCCATTGAATCTTCATTCCAATTCTCCAAAACCTTCATCAATTTCCATTCACATCAATTCAATCTTGTTCAATCATCATCATAGATCATAATTCAATCCAGAATCAAGTGTGAATCATCCATTTTCGAACACTTCCATCATCAACATCAAAATTGGAGTTTCAAGTGGACAGCATAATTCAAGCCAAGAATCATCACAACATTGCATACAGAATCAATCCCTGAGTTAATTGATCAAGATCCAAGCCTTGGAAGCCTCAGATCCTCAATCTTCCATAGCTGTTTTCAAGCTTTTACACCAGGTATGTTTTCATTCAAACTGCTTGATCTAGTTGGTTTAACATGTTGTTGTTAGTTTAGACATAATGTAGGAGGTTAGGAGAACAGTTAGGATGAATTTGGAGTGATTTGGTGACAATTGTTAGCAGGTGCCATAAACTGTTAGGAGGTAGTACTCTTAGGTTAGTGCATTAGAATCTTAGCTTGATAGATCAGGTTAATCACCATTAGTTGTAGGTTAGCTTAGTGCAAGTTTGAGGGAGAATCGTGATGATGCATCTCAGTGTACTTCCATGGTGACCAGACCTTGGCTTGATCGGGTTGAGAGTTGTGATGAGTTTCAGACTGAATTAGTGCCATAGACGTGTAGAGGGAGAGTTGTAGAGTAATTTTCATGTTTACATCATGATGATTCGTGGCTTGTAGAGTGCTAACAGCTTGGTGTAAGTTTGGTTCGTGCATGGACGTTCATGGTGAAACCCTAATTTCAGTTGATCCAAGGAAAGAGACGAAATCGTGGCCGTTTATTGGGCGTTGGACTTTTGACTGGATGAGCAATCGTGTGGCCTATATTTGATTCAGAATTGGAGGGAAGCTGTGAGGCCAAAACGCGCCGTTTCATTAATTGAAACGGGCGGGCCTGAGTTTATGTTGTTATCCCCACCCCCAGTTTTAGGCCCAATTCCAATTTCAACGTGATTTTGGTTTCTTTTCTCACCCCCTGCGCGCTTTGTTATTTCTAAGGATTCTGATTCAAGCTGGGCCTAATGTAAAATACTAAGCGCGCCCCCATTGTTGGCCCATCCTGGATTATTAACTGGAGCGAATTGATATTCATACCCCCTCCCTCTCATTTTAATTCCAATTGTTTTTTTTATTCATTTTAATTTTTCATTCATTTTAGAAATTCATAACAAATTCATAAAAAATCATTTTCACTTCATTCTTTTTACAATATTTTCTTTAAGATGTCTAGAATATTATAGGAAAATAAAATTGCATTTTTATTTTTTTCATATTTTCCAAATAAATGTCATTTTAAATAGATTCATTTCATGCATTATTTTAATAATTTTTGTTCTATTACATGCTTCTATATTTTTTGTTCATTCTTTTTATATTGTTTAGATGAGACATTCAACTTGTAGAAACAATTTAATTCCCATTTTTAGAGATTAATTTTAGGTGATTAAAATAGGTTTGAACATCATGAACAAAACTAGGGTTTTAGGTGATGACTTAGGAGTTTGATTTCATTTCCCTTAGGACTTAGGGTTTGAATAGATTAGTTATGGGACTATAGGGACTATGGGTAGCTATTAGACCCCTTAGAAAAAGTCAGGATTCCCCTACTGCTATTAATACTGTCTGTATATCTGATTGTCTGGTGTGGTGTGCCCTCTGGGGATTATTGCTTGCTTGCTTGGGTATTGGGTTTGTCTGGGGCCTTGGGGGAAGCTGAAGACTTGAGGAGATGAAGACCATTGGAGATCCAGAGATTGAAGATCAACTACCAGAGTTGAGGAAGAGGTTCTTGCTAGCAGATGCTGAGGAACTAGGGTTTAGGAGCTAGGCAGAGCTCTAGATTAGAAAGCTTGTTTCTCAAACATGGATTGCCTTGTCTGCATCCATTCTTCTCTGTGATTCAGAGTCTCTCTAGGACACTCACCCCCTTCCTTTGGAAGGCTTGGTGATAGTGTCTAAGAGATAGAACTCTTGAGAGAAAATGTCTTTTGTGTTAGAAGCCGTCTGTTCACCACCTTTGGTAGTCAACTGATTGCTTAACACCCAATTCACTCTGATGACTGATCCCTCATCCTGGAGGTTTGAACTTGAAGAAAAGCCATTGCAGATAGAAGACTGACGATCAAAGCCCTTGCCTGAAGGCCATGAAGATGGAGATTGATGCTTGTTGAAGCCTGTAGCTGAATGGAGATTACTTGAAGCCAGATGTTGATTCAGAGCTGCTGATGCTGTTTTCTTTTGCTGTTGTATTTCATTTCTGATGTATTGATTGATTTTCTGGGTTGTATTGTTTGCTGTTTACCATGTTGGGTTGAAAGTGAATCCTGTTCACTTTTGCCTATTGTTTTCTAGGTTCGAGGTTGAGTGGGACTCCCTTGCCTCGCTTGTACTGCTGCATCCATGCATTTTACTGCTTTACTGTATATATCTGATATTGTTTCTGTTTCTGCCTATCCCGTAGGATCTCTGTTTCTCTCTGTGCAAGAGAGGAGCATGATAGACACTAGGTCTTAACCCATGCATGATAACATTAGGATAGTTTGTTTCCCTTCGCAACCGTAGGTTAGAGTTCTGTCTCTTTCTTTCTCAAAACAAACAGAATAACACATAAAGATTTCAAACACAATAAAAGACACTTCTTCCGTAAAAGAATGTGAACTCATCAAGACGTCATTTTTGTCCGCCGGGACTGCTAATCAAGGAAAACCTTTTTCAGAAGGAATAAAACCAACCAAGACAGACTTGTGTCGTACGTGGCCCGAACTACGTTTGCTCTGATCTTTCATGCTGTATGAAAGTACGTAGGCATAGGATGCGATATCCTAGCGAGCAACCTTCCCCTCCTTTCCCGTAGGTAGGCGAACTACGTTGACTCTGATTTCTCGTTCCAGGCGGGAATACGTAGGCATAAAGTGCGATACTTTGCCGAGTCATTTTTATTTTCAGTTTTATTTCCTTTTTAACCCTTGACCTATAGTTTAGATAGAATAACAATCCATACCCGAAAACAAGCGTGGATCCCATCGAGTACGATGGACGTGAGGGGTGCTAATACCTTCCCCTTGCGTAACCGACTCCCGAACCCAGGTTTTGGTTGCGATGACCATACCTTTCCCGTGTTGTGCGAGGTTTACTCTGAGCGTTTCCTTTCCCTCCCGTGGGATAAATAACGCACGGTGGCGACTCTTCTGTTCAGCCGGCGCCGATTTTCGCAGTAGCGACAAGGGCCTATCATCAAAAGAATGATAGAGAACACTCGCACAATCTGGCAACAAAAGGATGACAGACCCATCACCAAAAGGATAACAGAGCGACACACGCACACAATCCCGACACCAAAAGGATGCAGGGTCTATCACCAGAAGGATGATAAAGAACCCTCGCACAATCTGGCATCAAAAGGATGACAAACCTATCACAAAAAGGATGATAGAGTGACACATGCACAGAATCCCGACACGAAAAGGATGTAGGGTCTATCACCAAAAGGATGATAGAGAACACTCGCACAATTAGGCACCAGAAGGATGACATATCCATCATCAAAAGGTTGATATAGCGACACACGCACACAATCCCGACACCAGAAGGATGCAGGGCCTATCACCAAAAGAATGATAGAGAACACTCGCACAATCTGGCACCAAAAGGATGATAGACCAATCACCAAAATGATGATAGAGCGACACACGCACACAATCCTAACACCAGAAGGATGTAGGGTCTATCACCAAATGGATGATAGAGAACACTCGCACAATCTAACACTAAAAAGATGACAGACCTATCACCAAAATGATGATAGAGTTACACACGCTCACAATTCCGACACCAAATGCATGCAGGCCTATCACCAAAAGGATGATAGAGAACACTTGCACAATCTGGCACCAAAAGGATGACAGACCCATCACCAAAATGATGATAGACCGACACCCGTACACAATCCTGATATAAAAAGGATGTAGGGTCTATCACCAAATGGATGATAGAGAACACTCGCATAATCTGGCACTAAAACGATGACAGACCTATCACCAAAATGATGATAGAGTGACACACGCACACAATCCCGACACCAAATGGATGCAGGCCTATCACCAAAAGGATCATAGAGAACACTCGCACAATCTGGCACCAAAAGGATGATAGACCTATCACCGAAAGGATGATAGAGTGACACACACACACAATCCCGACACCAGAAGGATGTAGGGTCTATCACCAAAAGGATGATAGAGAACAATCACATAATCTGGCACCAAAACGATGATAGACCCATCACCAAAATGATGATAGAGCGACACACGCACACAATCCCGACACCAAATGGATGCAGGCCTATCACCAAAAGGATGATAGAGAACACTCGCACAATCTGGCACCAAAATGATGGCAGACCTATCACCAAAAGGATGATAGAGTGACACACAGACACAATCCCGCGACCAAAAAGATGTAGGATCTATCACCAAAAGGATGATAGAGAACACTCGCATAATCTGGCACCAAAAGGATGATAGACCTATCACCGAAAGGATGATAGAGTGACACACGCACACAATCCCGACACCAGAAGGATGTAGGATCTATCACCAAAAGGATGATAGAGAACAGTCACATAATCTGGCACCAAAAGGATGATAGACCCATCACCAAAATGATGATAGAGCGACACACGCACACAATCCCGACACCAAATGGATGCAGGCCTATCACCAAAAAGATGATAGAGAACACTCGCACAATCTGGCACCAAAATGATGGCAGACCTATCACCAAAAGGATGATAGAGTGACACACAGACACAATCCCGCGACCAAAAAGATGTAGGATCTATCACCAAAAGGATGATAGAGAACACTCGCATAATCTGGCACCAAAAGGATGATAGACCTATCACCGAAAGGATGATAGAGTGACACACGCACACAATCCCGACACCAGAAGGATGTAGGATCTATCACCAAAAGGATGATAGAGAACAGTCACATAATCTGGCACCAAAAGGATGATAGACCCATCACCAAAATGATGATAGAGCGACACACGCACACAATCCCGACACCAAATGGATGCAGGCCTATCACCAAAAGGATGATAGAGAAAACTCGCACAATCTGGCACCAAAATGATGATAGACCTATCACCAAAAGGATGATAGAGTGACACACGGACACAATCCTGACATCAAAAGGATGTAGGGTCTATCAACAAATGGATGATAGAGAACACTCGCACAATCTGGCACTAAAAAGTTGACAGACCTATCACCAAAATGATGATAGAGTGACACACGCACACAATCCCGACACCAAATGGATGCAGGCCTATTACCAAAAGGAATATAGAGAACACTTGCACAATCTGGCACCAAAAGGATGACAGACCCATCACCAAAATGATGATAGACCGACACTCGTACACAATCCTGACATCAAAAGGATGTAGGGTCTATCACCAAATGGATGATAGAGAACACTCGCACAATCTGGCACTAAAACGATGACAGACCTATCACCAAAATGATGATAGAGTGACACACACACACACAATCCCGACACCAAATAGATGCAGGCCTATCACCAAAAGGATGATAGAGAACACTCGCACAATCTGGCCCCAAAAGGATGACAGACCTATCACCGAAAGGATGATAGAGTGACACACGCACACAATCCCGACACCAGAAGGATGTAGGGTCTATCACCTAAAGGATGATAGAGAACAGTCACATAATCTGGCACCAAAAGGATGACAGACCCATCACCAAAATGATAATAGAGCGACACACGCACAAAATCTTGACACCAAAAGGATGCAGGCCTATCACCAAAAGGATGATAGAGAACACTCGCACAAATTTGGCACCAAAATGATGGCAGACCTATCACCAAGAGGATGATAGAGTGACACACGGACACAATCCCGCGACCAAAAAGATGTAGGATCTATCACCGAAAGGATGATAGAGAACACTCGCACAATCTGGCACCAAAAGGATGATAGACCTATCACTGAAAGGATGATAGAGTGACACACGCACACAATCCCGACACAAGAAGGATGTAGGATCTATCACCAAAAGGATGATAGAGAACAATCACATAATCTGGCACCAAAAGGATGATAGACCCATCACCAAAATGATGATAGAGTGACACACGCACACAATCCCGACACCAAATGGATGCAGGCCTATCACCAAAAGGATGGTAGAGAACACTCGCACAATCTGGCACCAAAATGATGACAGACCTATCACCAAAAGGATGATAGAGTGACCTACGGACACAATCCTGACATCAAAAGGATGTAGGGTCTATCACCAAATGGATGATAGAGAACACTCGCACAATCTGACACTAAAAAGTTGACAGACCTATCACCAAAATGATGATAGAGTGACACACGCACACAATCCCGACACCAAATGGATGCAGGCCTATTACCAAAAGGATGATAGAGAACACTTGCACAATCTGGCACCAAAAGGATGACAGACCCATCACCAAAATGATGATAGACCGACACTCGTACACAATCCTGACATCAAAAGGATGTAGGGTCTATCACCAAATGGATGATAGAGAACACTCGCACAATCTGGCATTAAAACAATGACAGACCTATCACCAAAATGATGATAGAGTGACACACACACACAATCCCGACACCAAATGGATGCAGGCCTATCACCAAAAGGATGATAGAGAACACTCGCACAATCTAGCCCCAAAAGGATGACATACCTATCACCGAAAGGATGATAGAGTGACACACGCACACAATCCCGACACCAGAAGGATGTAGGGTCTATCACCTAAAGGATGATAGAGAACAGTCACATAATCTGGCACCAAAAGGATGACAGACCCATCACAAAAATAATAATAGAGCGACACACGCACACAATTCCGACACCAATAGGATGCAGACCTATCAGCAAAAGGATGACAGAGAACACTCGCACAATCTGGCACCAAAATGATGACAGACCTATCACCAAAATGATGATAGAGTGACACACACACAATCCCGACACCAAATGGAAGCAGGCCTATCACCAAAAGGATGATAGAGAAAACTTGCATAATCTGGCACCAAAAGGATGACAGGCCCATCACCAAAATGATGATAGAGCGACACACGCACACAATCCCGACACCAAATGGATACAGGCCTATCACCAGAAGGATGATAGAGAACACTCGCATAATCTGGCACCAAAATGATAACAGACTTATCACCAAAAGGATGATAGAGTGACACACCGACACAATCCTGACATCAAAAGGATGTAGGGTCAATCACCAAAAGGATGATAGAGAACACTTGCACAATCTGGCACTAAAAAGTTGACAGACCTATCACCAAAATGATGAAGAGTGACACACGCACACAATCCCGACACCATATGGATGCCGGCCTATCACCAAAAGGATGATAGAGAACACTCGCACAATCTGGCCCCAAAAGGATGACAGAGCTATCACCGAAAGGATGATAGAGTGACACACGCACACATTCCTGACACCAGAAGGATGTAAGGTCTATCACCAAAAGGATGATACAGAACAATCACACAATTCCGACACCAATAGGATGCAGGCCTATCACCAAAAGGATGATAGAGAACACTCGCACAATCTGGCACCAAAATGATGACAGACCTATCACCAAAAAGATGATAGAGTGACACACGGACACAATCCCGACGCCAAAAAGATTTAGGGTCTATCACCAAAAGGATGATAGAGAACACTCGCACAATCTGGCACCAAAAAGATGACAGACCCAACACCAAAAGGATGATAGAGCGACACGCACACACACAATTTCGACACCAAAAGGATGCAGGGTCAATCACCAAAAGGATGATAGAGAACACTAGATTAATCTGGCATCAAAAGGATGACAGACCTATCACCAAAAGCATGATAGAGCGTCACGCGTACACAATCCTGACGTCAAAAGAATGTAGGGTCTACCACCAAAGGGATGATAGAGAACACTCGCATAATCTGGCACTAAGAAGATGACAGACCTATCACCAAAATGGATAGAGTGACACACACACACAATCCCGACACCAAATGGATGCAGGCCTATCACCAAAAGGATGATAGAGAAAACTTGCATAATATGGCACCAAAAGGATGACAGACCTATCAACGAAAGGATGATAGATTGACACACGCACACAATCCCGACACCAGAAGGATGTAGGGTCTATCACCAAAAGGATGATAGAGAACAGTCACATAATCTGGCACCAAAAGGATGACAGACCCATCACCAAAATGATGATAGAGCGACACACGCACACAATCCTGACACCAAAAGGATGCAGACCTATCACCAAAAGGGTGATAGAGAACACTCGCACAATCTGGAACCAAAAGGATGACAGATCCATCACCCAAAGGATGATAGAGCGACACACACACACACACACAATTCCAACACCAAATGGATGCAGGCCTATCACTAAAAGGATGATAGAGAAAACTTGCATAATCTGGCACCAAAAGGATGACAGACCTATCACCGAAAGGATGATAGAGTGACACACGCACACAATCCCGACACCAGAAGGATGTAGGGTCTATCAACAAAAGGATGATAGAGAACAATCACATAATCTGGCACCAAAAGGATGACAGACCCATCACCAAAATGATGATAGAGCGACACACGCACACAATCCTGACAGCAAAAGGATGCAGACCTATCACCAAAAGGATGATAGAGAACACTCGCACAATCTGGCACCAAAATAATGACAGGCCTATCACCAAAAGGATGATAGAGTGACACACGGACACAATTCCGACACCAAAAAGATGTAGGGTCTATCACCAAAAGGATGATAGAGAACACTCGCACAATCTGGCACCAAAAGGATGAGAGACCCTTCACCAAAAGGATGATAGAGCGACACACGCACACAATCCCGACACCAAAAGGATGAAGGGTTTCTCACCAAAAGAATGATGGAGAACACTCGCACAATGTGGCACCAAAAGGATGACAGACCTAACACCAAAAGGATGATAGAGTGACACACACACACACAATCCCGACACCAGAAGGATGTATGGTCTATCACCAAAAGGATGATAGAATACACTCGCACAATCTGGCACAAAAAGGATGAAAGACCTATTACCAAAAGGATGATAGAGTGACACACGCACACAATCCTAACACCAAAAGGATGTACGGTCTATCACCAAAAGGATGATAGAGAATATTCACATAATCTGGCACCAAAAGGATAACAGACCCATCACCAAAATGATGATAGAGCGACACACACACACAATCCCGACACCAATTGGATGCAGGCCTATCACCAAAAGGATGATAGAGAACACTCACACTATCTGGCACCAAAATAATGACAGACCTATCACCAAAAGGATGATAGAGTGACACACGGACACAATCCTGACAATAAAAGGATGTATGGTCATTCACGAAATGGATGATAGAGAACACTCGCACAATCTAGCACTAAAAAGTTGACAGACCTATCACCAAAATTATGATAGAGTGACACACGCACACAATCCCGATACCAAATGGATGCAGGCCTATCACCAAAAGGATGATATAGAACACTTGCACAATCTGGAACCAAAAGGATGTCAGACCCATCACCAAAATGATGATTGACCGACACTCGTACACAATCCTGACATCAATAGGACGTAGGGTCTATCACCAAATGGATGATAGAGAACACTCGCACAATCTGGCACTAAAATGATGACAGACCTATCACCAAAATGATGATAGAGTGACACACACACACACAATCTCGACACCAAATGGATGCAGGCCTATCACCAAAAGGAAGATAGAGAACACTCGCACAA
The DNA here is from genome assembly GCA_963859935.3 of Lathyrus sativus. NCBI lineage: Eukaryota > Viridiplantae > Streptophyta > Magnoliopsida > Fabales > Fabaceae > Lathyrus > Lathyrus sativus. Next base: position 200,252,698 of record OZ012739.1, on the reverse strand, counting down.
TCTGGCCCCAAAAGGATAACAGACCTATCACCAAAAGGATGATAGAGTGACACACGCACACAATCCCGACACCAGAAGGATGTAGGGTCTATCACCAAAAGGATGATAGAGAACAGTCACATAATCTGGCACCAAAAGGATGACAGACCCATCACCAAAATGATGATAGAGTGACACACGCACACAAATCCGACACCAATAGGATGCAGGCCTATCACCAAAAGGATGATAGAGAACACTCGCACTATCTGGAACCAAAATGATGACAGACCTATCACCAAAAGGATGATAGAGTGACACACAGACACAATCCCAACACCAAAAAGATGTAGGGTCTATCACCAAAAGGATGATAGAGAACACTCGCACAATCTGGCACCATAAAGATGACAGACCCAACACCAAAAGGATGATAGAGCGACAAACACACACAATCTCGACACCAAAAGGATGCAGGGTCAATCACCAAAAGGATGATACAGAACACTCGATTAATCTGGCATCAAAAGGATGACAGACCTATCACCAAAAGCATGATAGAGCGTCACGCGTACACAATCCTGACATCAAAAGAATGTAGGGTCTACCACCAAATGGATGATAGAGAACACTCGCACAATCTAGCACTAAAAAGATGAAAGACCTATCACCAAAAGGATGATAGAGAAAACTTGCATAGTCTGCCACCAAAAGGATGACAGACCTATCACCAAAAGGATGATAGAGTGACACACGCACACAATCCCGACACCTAAAGGATGTAGGGTCTATCACCAAAAGGATGATAGAGAACAGTCACATAATCTGGCACCAAAAGGATGATAGACCCATCACCAAAATGATGATAGAGCGACACACCCACACAATCCCGACACCAAAAGGATGCAGACCTATCACCAAAAGGATGATAGAGAACACTCGCACAATCTGGCACCAAAATAATGACAGACCTATCACTAAAAGGATGATAGAGTGACATACAGACACAATCCCGACACCAAAAAGATGTAGGGTCTATCACCAAAAGGATGATAGAGAACACTCGCACAATCTGGCACCAAAAGGATGAGAGACCCATCACCAAAAGGATGATAGAGTGACACACGCACACAATCCCGACACCAGAAGGATGTAGGGTCTATCACCAAAAGGATGATAGAGAACAGTTCACATAATCTGGCACCAAAAGGACGACAGATCCTTCACCAAAAGGATGATAGAGCGACACACGCACACAATCCCGACACCAAAAGGATGAAGGGTCTCTCACCAAAAGAATGATGGAGAACACTCGCACAATGTGGCACCAAAAGGATGACAGAGCTATCACCAAAAGGATGATAGAGTGACACACGCACACAATCCCGACACCAGAAGGATGTATGGTCTATCACCAAAAGGATGATAGAGAACACTCGCACAATATGGAACCAAAAGGATGACATACCTATTACCAAAAGGATGATAGAGTGACACACACACACAATCCCAACACGAAAAGGATGTAAGGTCTATCACCAAAAGGATGATAGAGAACACTCGCACAATTTGGCACCAAAAGGATGACATATCCTTCATCAAAAGGTTGATATAGCGACACACACACACACACAATCCTGACACCAAAAAGATGCAGGGCCTATCATCAAAAGAATGATAGAGAACACTCGCATAATCTGGCACCAAAAGGATGACAGACCCATCACCAAAAGGATGACAGAGCGACACACGCACACAATCCCGACACCAAAAGGATGCAGGGTCTATCACCAGAAGGATGATAAAGAACACTCGCACAATCTGGAACCAAAAGGATGACAGACCTATCACCAAAAGGAAGATAGAGTGACACACGGTCAGAATCTCGACACCAGAAGGATGTAGGGTCTATCACCAAAAGGATGATAGAGAACACTTGCACAATCTGGCACCAAACGGATGACAGACCCATCACCAAAAGGTTGATATAGCGACACACGCACACAATCCCGACACCAAAAGGATGCAGGGCCTATCACCAAAAGAATGATAGAGAACACTCGCACAATCTAGAACCAAAAAGATAACAGACCCATAACCAAAAGGATGATAGAGCTACACAAACACACACAAAATCCCGACACCAAAAGGATGCGGGGTCTGTCACCAAAAGGATGATAGAGAACACTCGAATAATCTGGCATCAAAATGATGACAGACCTATCACCAAAAGCGGGATACAGCGACACGCGTACACAATCCTGACATCAAAAGGATGTAGGTTCTATCACCAAATAGATGATAGAGAACACTCGCACAATATGGCACCAAAAGGATGACAGATCCTTCACCAAAAGGATGATAGAGCGACACACGCACAGAATCCAGACACCAAAAGGATGTAGGGTCTATCACCAAAAGGATGATAGAGAACACTCGCACAATTTGGCACCAAAAGGATGACATATCCTTCTTCAAAAGGTTGATATAGCCACACACACACACACAATCCTGACACGAAAAATATGTCGGTCCTATCATCAAAAGAATGATAGAGAACACTCGCACAATCTGGCACCAAAAGGATGACAGACCCATCACCAAAAGGATGACAGAGCGACACACGCACACAATCCCGACACCAAAAGGATGCAGGGTCTATCACCAGAAGGATGATAAAGAACACTCTCACAATCTAGCACCAAAAGGATGACAGACCTAACACCAAAAGGATGATAGAGTGACACACGCACAAAATCCCGACACCAAAAGGATGTAGGGTCTATCACCAAAAGGATGATATAGAACACTCGCACGGTTAGGAACCAAAAGGATGACATATCCGTCATCAAATGGTTGATATAGCGACACAAGCACACAATCCCGACACCAAAAGGATGCAGGGCTTATCACCAAAAGAATGATAGAGAACACTCGCACAATCTGGCACCAAAAGGATGACAGACCCATAACCAAAAGGATGATAGAGCTACACACGCACACAATCCCGACACCAAAAGGATGTGGGGTCTATCACCAAAAGGATGATAGAGAACACTCGAACAATCTGGGATCAAAAAGATGACAAACCTATCACCAAAAGCATGATACAGCGACACGCGTACACAATCGTGACATCAAAAGGATGTAGGGTCTATCACCAAATGGATCATAGAGACCACTTGCACAATCTGACACTAAAGTGATGACAGACCTATCACCAAAATCATGATAGAGTGACACACACACAATCCCGACACCAAATGGATGCAGGCCTGACACCAAAAGGATGAAAGAGAAGACTTGCACAATCTGGCACCAAAAGGATGACAGACCTATCACCGAAAGGATGATAGAGTGACACATGCACACAATTCCGACACCAGAAGGATGTAGGGTTTATCACCAAAAGGATGATGGAGAATAATCACATAATCTGGCACCAAAAGGATGACAGACCCATCACCAAAATGATGATAGAGCGACACACGCACACAATCCCAACGCCAAAAGGATGTAGGCATATCACCAAAAGGATGATAGAGAACACTCGCACAATCTTGCACCAAAATGATGACAGACCTATCACCAAAAGGATGATAGAGTGACACACGCACAGAATCCCAACACCAAAAGGATGCAGGGTCTATCACCAAAAGGATGATAGAGAACACTCGCACAATTAGGCACCAAAAGGATGACATATCCATCATCAAAAGGTTGATATAGCGACACACGCTCACAATCCTGACACCAAAAGGATGCAGGGCCTATCACCAAAGGAATGATAGAGAACACTTGCACAATATGGCACCAAAAGGATGACAGACCCATAACCAAAAGGATGATAGAGCGACACACGCTCACAATCCCGACAACAAAAGGATGCAGGGTCTATCACCAAAAGGATGATAGAGAACACTCGAACAATCTGGGATCAAAAGGATGACAGACCTATCGCCAAAAAAGCATGATAGAGCGACACGCGTACACAATCCTAACATCAAAAGGATGTAGGGTCTATAACCAAATGGATGATAGGGAACACTCGCACAATTTGGCACTAAAAAGATGACAGACCTATCACCAAAATCATGATAGAGTGACACACACACACAATCCCGAGACCAAATGAATGTAGGCATGTCACGAAAATGATGACAGAGAAGACTTGCACAATCTGGCACCAAAAGGATGATAGAGTGACACACGGACACAATCCCAACATCAAAAAGATGTAGGGTCTATCACGAAAAGGATGACAGAGAACACACGCACAATCTGGCACCAAAAGGATGAGAGACCCATCACCAAAAGGATGATAGAGTGACACACGCACACAATCCCGACACCAGAAGGATGTAGGGTCTATCACCAAAAGGATGATAGAGAACAGTCACATAATCTGGCACCAAAAGGACGACAGATCCTTCACCAAAAGGATGATAGAGCGACACACGCACACAATCCCGACACCAAAAGAATGAAGGGTCTCTCACTAAAAGAATGATGGAGAACACTCGCACAATGTGGCATTAAACGGATGACAGACCTATCACCAAAAGGATGATAGAGTGACACACGCACACAATCCCGACACCAGAAGGATGTATGGTCTATCACCAAAAGGATAATAGAGAACCCTCGTACAATCTGGCACCAAAAGGATGACAGACCTATCACCCAAAGGATGATAGAGTGACACACCCACCCAATACCAACACCAAAAGGATGATAGAGAACACTCGTACAAATAGGCACCAAAAGGATGACATATCCTTCATCAAAAGGTTGATATAGCGACACACGCACAAAATCCCGACACCAAAAGGATGCAGGGCCTATCACCAAAAGAATGATAGAGAACACTCGCACAATCTAGAACCAAAAGGATGACAGACCCATAACCAAAAGGATGATAGAGCGACACACGCAAACAATCCCGACACCAAAAGGATGCAAGGTCTATCACCAAAAGGATGATAGAGAACACTCGAACAACCTGGCATTAAAAAGATGACAGACCTATCACCAAAAGCATGATAGAGCGACACGCGTATACAATCCTGACATCAAAAGGATGTAGGGTCTATCACCAAATGGATGATAGAGAACACTCGCACAATATGGCACCAAAAAGATGACAGATCCTTCACCAAAAGGATGAGAAAGCGACACACACACACAATCCCGACACCAAAAGGATGTAGGGTCTATCAGCAAAAGGATGATAGAGAACACTCGCACGATTTGGCACCAAAAGGATGACATATCCTTCATCAAAAGGTTGATATAGCGAAACACACACACAATCCTGACACCAAGAAGATGTAGGGCCTATCATCAAAAGAATGATAGAGAACACTCGCACAATCTGGCACCAAAAGGATGACAGATCCATCACCAAAAGGATGACAAAGCGACACACGCACACAATCCCGACACCAAAATGATGCAGGGTCTATCACCAGAAGGATGATAAAGAACACTCGCATAATCTGGCACCAAAAGGATGAGAGACCTATCACCAAAAGGATGATAGAGTGACACAAGCACAGAATCTCGATTCCAAAAGGATGTAGGGTCTATCACCAAAAGGATGATAGAGAACACTCGCACAATTAGGCACCAAAAGGATGACATATCCATCATCAAAAGGTTGATATAGCGACACACGCACACAATCCCGACACCAAAAGGATGCAGGGCCTATCACCAAAAGAATGATAGAGAACACTCGCACAATCTGGCACCAAAACGATAATAGACCCATAACCAAAAGGATGATAGAGCGACACACGCACACAATCCCGACACCAAAAGGATGCAGGGTCTATCACCATAAGGATGATAGAGAACACTCGAACAATCTGGAATCAAAAGGATGTCAGACCTATCACCAAAAGCATGATAGAGCGACACACGTACACAATCCTGACATCAAAAGGATGTAGGGTCTATAACCAAATGGATGATAGAGAACACTCGCACAATCTGGCACTAAAAAGATGACAAATCTATCACCAAAATCATGATAGAGTGACACACACACAATCCCGACACCAAATAGATGTTGGCTTGTCACCAAAAGAATGACAGACCTATCACCGAAAGGATGATAGAGTGACACACGCACACAATTCCGACACCAGAAGGATGTAGGGTCTATCACCAAAATGATGATAGAGAACAATCACATAATCTGGCACCAAAAGGATGATAGACCCATCACGAAAATGATGATAGAGCGACACACGCACACAATCCCGACGCCAAAAGGCTGTAGCCTATCACCAAAAGGATGATAGAGAACACTCACACAATCTGGCACCAAAAGGATGCAGGGTCTATCACCAAAAGGATGATGGAGCGACACATGCACACAATCCTGACACCAAAAGGATGCAGGGTCTATCACCAAAAGGATGATAGAGAACACTCGAACAATCTGGCATCAAAAAGATGACAGACCTATCACCAAAAGCATGATAGAGCGACACGCGTAAACAATCCTGACATCAAAAGGATGTAGGGTCTATCACCAAATGGATGATAGAGAACACTCGCACAATCTGGCACCAAAAGGATGACAGACCTATCACCAAAAGGATGATAGAGTGACACACACACCCAATCCCAACACCAAAAGGATGATAGAGAACACTCGTACAATTAGGCACCAAAAGGATGATATATCCTTCATCAAAAGGTTGATATAGCGACACACGCACACAATCCCGACACGAAAAGGATGCAGGGCCTATCACCAAAAGAATGATAGAGAACACTCGCACAATCTGGCACCAAAAGGATGACAGACCCATAACCAAAAGGATGATAGAGTGACACACGCACACAATCCCGACACCAAAAGGATGCAGGGTCTATCACCAAAAGGATGATAGAGAACACTCGAACAATCTGGCATCAAAAAGATGACAGACCTATCACCAAAAGCATGATAGAGCGACACGCGTATACAATCCTGACATCAAAAGGATGTAGGGTCTATCACCAAATGGATGATAGAGAACACTTGCACAATATGGCACCAAAAGGATGAAAGATCCTTCACCAAAAGGATGATAGAGCGACACACGCACACAATCCCGACACCAAAAGTATGTAGGGTTTATCACCAAAAGGATGATAGAGAACACTCGCACAATTTGGCCAAAAGGATGACATATCCTTCATCAAAAGGTTGATATAGCGACATACACACACAATCCTGACACCAAAAAGATGCAGGGCCTATCATCAAAAGAATGATAGAGAACACTCGCACAATCTGGCACCAAAAGGATGACAAACCCATCACCAAAAGGATGACAGAGCGACACACACAATCCCGACACCAAAAGGATGCAGGGTCTATCACCAGAAGGATGATAAAGAACACTCGCACAATCTGGCACCAAAAGGATGACAGACCTATCACCAAAAGGATGATAGAGTGACACGCGCACATAATTCCGGCACCAAAAGGATGTAGGGTCTATCAACAAAAGGATGATAGCGAACACTCGCACAATTAGGCACCAAAGTATGACATATCCAATATCAAAAGGTTGATATAGCGACACACGCACACAATCCCGACACCAAAAGGATGCAGGGTCTATCACCAGAAGGATGATAAAGAACACTCGCACAATCGGGCACTAAAAGGGTGACAGACCCATAACGAAAAGGATGATAGTGCGACACACGCACACAATCCCGACACCAAAAGGATGCAGGGTCTATCACCAAAAGGATGATAGAGAACACTTGAACAATCCGGCATCAAAAGGATGACAGACCTATCACCAAAAGCATGATAGAGCGACACGCGTACACAATCCTGACATCAAAAGGATGTAGGGTCTATCACCAAATGGATGATAGAGAACACTCGCACAATCTGACACTAAAAAGATGACAGACCTATCACCAAAATGACGATAGAGTGACACACACACACACAATCCCGACACCAAATGGATGCAGGCCTATCACCAAAAATACGATAGAGAACACTTGTACAATCTTGCAATAAAAGGATGACAGACCTATCACCGAAAGGATGATAGAGTGACACACGCACACAATCCCGACACCAGAAGGATGTAGGGTCTATCACCAAAAGGATGATAGAGAACAGTCACATAATCTGGCACCAAAAGGATGGCAGACCCATCACCAAAATGATGATAGAGCGACACACACACACACAATCCCGACACCAACAGGATGCAGGCCTATCACCAAAAGGATGATAGAGAACACTCGCACAAGCTGGCACCAAAATGATGACAGACCTATCTCCAAAAGGATGATAGAGTGACACACGGACACAATCCCGACACCAAAAAGATGTTGGGTCTATCACCAAAAGGATGATAGAGAACACTCGCGTAATCTGGCATCAAAAGGATGAGAGACCCATCACCAAAAGGATGATAGAGTGACACACGCACACAATCCCGACACCAGAAGGATGTAGGGTCTATCACCAAAAGGATGATGGAGAACAGTCACACAATCTGGCACCAAAAGGATGACAAATCCTTCACCAAAAGGATGATAGAGCGACACACGCACACAATCCAGACACCAAAAGGATGAAGGGTCTCTCACCAAAAGAATGATGGAGAACACTCGCACAATGTGGCACCAAAAGGATGACAGACCTATCACCAAAAGGATGATAGAGTGACACACGCACACAATCCGGACACCCGAAGGATGTATGGCTTATCACCAAAAGGATGATAGAGAACACTCGCACAATCTGGCACCAAAAGGATGACATACCTATCACCAAAAGGATGACAGAGTTACACACGCACACAATCCCAACACCAAAAGGATGTAGGGTCTATCACCAAAAGGATGATAGAGAACACTCGTACAATTTGGCACCAAAAGGTTGATAGAGCGACACACACACATTATCCTGACACCAAAAAGATGCAGGGCCTATCATCAAAAGAATGATAGAGAACACTCGCACAATCTGGCAACAAAAGGATGACAGACCCATAACCAAAAGGATGATAGAGCGACACACGCACACAATCCCGACACCAAAAGGATGCAGGGTCTATCACCAAAAGGATGACAGAGAACACTCGAACAATCTGGCATCAAAAAGATGACAAACCTAACACCAAAAGCATGATAGAGCGACACGCGTACACAATCCCGACACCAAAAGGATGACACACCCATCACCAAAAAGATGATAGAGCGACACATGCACATACTCCCGACACCATAAGGATGCAGGGCCTATAACCAAAAAGATGATAGAGAAGACTCGCATAATATGGCACCAAAAAGATGATAGAGCGACATGCGCACAAAATCTTGACATCAAAAAGATGTAGGGTCTATCACCAATAGGATGATAGAGAACAAGCACAATCTGGCACCAAAAGAATGACATTCCCATCACCAAAAGGATGATAGAGCGGCACACACTCACAATTCCGACACCAAAAGGATGCAGGGCCTATCACCAAAAAGATGATAGAGAACACTCGCACAATCTGGCACCAAAAGGATGACAAACCCATCATCAAAAGGTTAATATAGAGACACACACACACAATCGTGACACCAAAAGGATGACATATCCATCATCAAAAGGTTGATATAGCGACACACGCACACAATCCCGACACCAAAAGGATGCACGGGGCTATCACCAAAAGAATGATAGAGAACACTCGCACAATCTGGCACCTAAAGGATGACATACCCATAACCAAAAGGATGATAGAGCGACACACGCACACATTCCCGGCACCAAAAGGATGCAAGGTCTATCACCAAAAGGATGATAGAGAACACTCGAACAATCTGGGATCAAAAGGATGCAGGGTCTATCACCAAAAGCATGATAGAGCGACACGCGTACACAATCCTGACATCAAAAGGATGTAGGGTCTATAACCAAATGGATGATAGTGACACTCTCACAATCTGGCACTAAAAAGATGACAGACCTATCACCAAAATCATGATAGAGTGACACACACACAATCCCGACACCAAATGGATGCAGGCCTGTCACCAAAATGTTGACAGAGAAGACTTGTACCATCTGGCACCAAAAGGATGATAGACCTATCACCGAAAGGATGATAGAGTGACACACGGACACAATTCCGACACCAGAAGGATGTAGGGTCTATCACCAAAAGGATGATAGAGAACAGTCACGTAATCTGGCACCAAAAGGACGACAGATCCTTCACCAAAAGGATGATAGAGCGACACACGCACACAATCCCGACACCAAAAGGATGAATGATCTCTCACTAAAAGAATGATGGAGAACACTCGCCCAATGTGGCACTAAAAGGATGACAGACCTATCACCAAAAGGATGATAGAGTGACACACGCACACAATCCCGACACCAGAAGGATGTATGGACTATCACCAAAAGGATGATAGAGAACACTCGCACAATCTGGCACCAAAAGGATGACAGACCTATCACCAAAAGGATGAAAGAGTGACACACGCACCCAATCCCAACCCCAAAAGGATGATAGAGAACAGTCGCACAATTAGGCACCAAAAGGATGACATATCCTTCATCAAAAGGTTGATATAGCGACACACGCACACAATCCCGACACCAAAAGGATGCAGGGCGTATCACCAAAAGATTGATAGAGAACACTCGCACAATTTGGAACCAAAAGGATGACAGACCCATAACCAAGATGATAATATAGCGACACACGCACACAATCCTGACATCAAAAGGATGTAGGGTCTATCACCAAATGGATGATAGAGAACACTCGCACAATATGGCACCAAAAGGATGACAGATCCTTCACCAAAAGGATGATATAGCGACACACACACACAATCCCGACACCAAAAGGATGTAGGGTCTATCACCAAAAGGATGATAGAGAACACTTGCACAATTTGGCACCAAAAGGATGACAGGTCCATCACCAAAAAGATGACAGAGCGACACACGCACACAATCCCGACACCAAAAGGATGCAGGGTCTATCACCAGAAGGATGATAAAGAACACTCGCACAATTTGGCACCAAAAGGATGACAGACCTATCACCAAAATGATGATAGAGTGACACACACAGAATCCCGACACCAAAAGGATGTAGGGTCTATCACCAAAAGGATGATAGAGAACACTCACACAATTAGGCACCAAAAGGATGACATATCCATCATCAAAAGGTTGATATAGCGACACACTCACACAATCCCGACACCAAAAGGATGCAGGGCCTATCACCAAAAGAATTATAGAGAACACTCGGACAATCTGGCACCAAAAGGATGACAGACCCATAACCAAAAGGATGATAGAGCGACGCACACACACAATCCCGACACTAAAAGGATGCAGGGTCTATCACCAAAAGGATGATAGAGAACACTCGAACATTCTGGGATCAAAAGGATGACAGACCTATCCCCAAAAGCATGATAGAGCGACATGCGTACACAATCCTGACATCAAAAGGATGTAGGGTCTATAACCAAATGGATGATAGAGAACACTCGCACAATCTGGCACTAAAAAGATGACAGGCCTATCACCAAAATCATGATAGAGTGACACACACACAATCCCGACACCAAATGGATGCAGGCCTATCACCAAAAGGATGACAGAGAAGACTTGAACAATCTGGCACCAAAAGGATGACATACCTATCACCGAAAGGATGATAAAGTGACACACGTACACAATTCCGACACCAGATGGATGTAGGGTCTATCACCAAAAGGATGATAGAGAACAGTCACATAATCTGGCACCAAAAGGATGACAGACCCATTACCAAAATGATGATAGAGCGACACACGCACACAATCCCGACACAAAAAGGATGTAGGCCTATCACCAAAAGGATGATAGAGAACACTCACACAATCTGGCACCAAAATGATGACAAACCTATCACCAAACGGATGATAGAGTGACACACGGACACAATCCCGACACCAAAAAGATGTAGGGTCTATCACCAAAAGGATGATAGAGAACACTCGCACAATTTGGCACCAAAAGGATGAGAGACCCATGACCAAAAGGATGATAGAGTGACACACGCACACAATCCCGACACCAGAAGGATGTAGGGTCTATCACCAAAAGGATGATAGAGAACACTTGCACAATTAGGCACCAAAAGGATGACATATCCATCATCAAAAGGTTGATATAGCGACACACGCACACAATCCCGACACCAAAAGGATGCAGGGCCTATCACCAAAAGAGTGATAGAGAACACTCGCACAATCTGGAACCAAAAGGATGACAGACCCATAACCAAAAGGATGATAGAGCGACACACGCACACAATCCCGACACCAAAAGGATGCAGGGTCTATCACCAAAAGGAAGATAGAGAACAATCGAACAATCTGGGATCAAAAGGATGACAAACCTATCACCAAAAGCAAGATAGAGCGACATGCATACACAATCCTGACATCAAAAGGATGTAGGGTCTATAACCAAATGGATGATAGAGAACACTCGCACAATCTGGCACTAAAAAGATGACAGTCCTATCACCAAAATCATGATAGAGTGACACACACACACACTCCCGACACCAAATGGATGCAGGCCTATCACCAAAAGGATGATAGAGAAGACTTGAACAATCTGGCACCAAAAGGATGACAGACCTATCACCGAAAGGATGATAGAGTGACACACGTACACAATTCCGACACCAGAAGGATGTAGGGTCTATCACCAAAAGGATGATAGAGAACAGTCACATAATCTGGCACCAAAAGGATGACAGACCCATTACCAAAATGATGATAGAGCGACACACACACACAATCCCGACGCCAAAAGGATGTAGGCATATCACCAAAAGGATGATAGAGAACACTCGCACAATCTGACACCAAAAGGATGAGAGACCCATCACCAAAAGGATGATAGAGTGACACACGCACACAATCCCGACACCAGAAGGATGTAGGGTCTATCACCATAAGGATGATAAAGAACAGTCACATAATCTGGCACCAAAAGGACGATAGAGTAACACACGCACACAATCCCGACACCAAAAGGATGAAGGGTCTCTCACCAAAAGAATGATGGAGAACACTCGCACAATGTGGCACTAAAAGGATGCCAGACCTATCACCAAAAGGATGATAGAGTGAAACACGCACACAATCCTGACACCAGAAGGATGTATGGTCTATCACCAAAAGGATGATAGAGAACACTCGCACAATCTGGCACCAAAAGGATGACAAACCTATCATCAAAAGGATGATAGAGTGACACACGCACCCAATCCCAACACCAAAAGGATGATAGAGAACACTCGCACAATTAGGCACCAAAAGGATGACATATCCTTCATCAAAAGGTTGATATAGCGACACACACACACAATCCTGACACCAAAAAGATGCAGGGCCTATCATCAAAAGAATGATAGAGAACACTCGCACAATCTGGCACCAAAAGGATGAAAGACCCATAACCAAAAGGATGATAGAGCGACACACGCACAAAATCCCGACACCAAAAGGATGCAGGGTCTATCACCAAAAGGATGATAGAGAACACTCGAACAATCTGGGATCAAAAGGATGACAGACCTATCACCAAAAGCATGATAGAGCGACATGCGTACACAATCCTGACATCAAAAGGATGTAGGGTCTATAACCAAATGGATGATAGAGAACACTCGCACAATCTGGCACTAAAAAGATGACAGACCTATCACCAAAATCAACGAAATAAATTGATAAAGTATAAACCTCAAAGCGTTGGAACGCGATTACAGCAGATTGACTATAAGGAATTAGTTCTCCATTCGAATCGTACAAGCTTCAACAATATTTTCGTGAATAGTGAATGAGTGAATAGTAACACGAGTTTCCCCTAAGAAGAAAAACAAGTTCAAAACACAACTGAGTCGAAAACATCACCCAGGCCCATTATATGACCCAAAACTAAAACAAATTCCTAATGTTGTAACTTCAACGAATATTCAGGGAAAATGCGCTCCCAATATAACTTTGACTCCAACACGAAAGTTGTATCTCTCTCTCTTAGCTTTCCAGTGATATTTAGAACGCCTCAAACGGATTCTCGGAACTCCAGTTATGATCGTTTCCGTGCAAACTGCTAAAGCCGAAAAATAAAGTGCGAAAATCAAATTAGACCAAAAATAAAATAAAATATAAAAACATAATAAAACATAAGAATAATCAAAATAAAGTAAAGAAATTCCTAAGTAGAAATATTGGAGAATGTGCATAAAGATGCACTGATCAAGAACACTCGCACAATTTGGCACCAAAAGGATGACATACCCATCACCAAAAGGATGTAGGGCCTATCACCAAAAGGATGACAAACCTATCATTAAAAGGATGATAGAGCGAAACACACACACACACACAATCCTGACAAAAAAAAGTATGTAGGGCCTATCACTAAAAGAATGATAAAGAACACTCGTACAATCTGGCACCAAATGGATGAAAGACTTATCAACAAAAGGATGATAGAGCGACACACGCACAATATCCCTACACCAAAACGATGCAGGGCCTATGACAAAAATGATGATAGAGAACACTCGCACAATCTGGCACCAAAAGGATGATAGACATAGCACCAAAAGGATGATAGAGTGACACACGCACACAATTCTGACACAAAAAGGATGTAGGGCCTATCACCAAAAGGATTATAGAGAGTACTCGCATAATCTGGCACCAAATGGATGACAAACATATCACCAAAAGGATGATAAGGCAACTTACGCACACAATCCCGACACTAAAAGGATCTAGGGTCTATTATCAAAAGTATGATAGAGAATTGATAAGTTGTCGCGCGCGAATCAAATTGAGTGTTTTTGTAAAAATGCAGTATAACGACAATAACTAGGAATATCGTTCTCGAGGACTCGTGATTATTACTAATCGAATAAAAATGGGGGGGGGGGGGGGGTTGGTCTTGATCGAAGGAATAAGAGTAATTAACAAAAGTGATTATTGGAAAAAGCTGTTGTGAAATAAGTGAATATCAAAATAAGCCAATCTACTGTTTTCGGTTCCGGCTTATCATGGGTTTCTACCTTACCAATTTCCTAAGAGGCTTCGATCTCTATTTGATTCCTATGTCAATTGACAAGCGCAAAAGATATAAACTAGATTGACAATCCTGTATTCCGAATTAAGCAAATGGATTAAGTTTTTGTGAATTAAGCAAACATGAATTACAAACGCTAATTAACGACAAAGCGACGTAACGGCGAATAAAAGTTAAGGATGCAATCATTCGAATTTAATCAAGACAATTATATAAACTAACAGATTAAGCAAATGCAATTCAAAGAATCATATTGAAAGAGAAACGAAATAAATTGATAAAGTATAAACCTCAAAGCGTTGGAACGCGATTACAGCGGATTGACTATAAGGAATTAGTTCTCCATTCGAATCGTACAAGCTTCAACAATATTTTCATGAATAGTGAATGAGTGAATAGTAACACGAGTTTCCCCTAAAAAGCAAAACAAGTCCAAAACCCAACTGGGTCGAAAACATCACTCAGGCCCATTATATGACCCAAAACTAAAACAAATTTCTAATGATGTAACTTCAACGAATATTCAGGGAAAATGCACTCCCAATATAACGTTGAATCCAACACGAAAGTTGTATCTCTCTCTCTTAGCTTTCCAGTGATATTTCGAACGCCTCAAACGGATTTTCGGAACTCTAGTTATGATCGTTTCTGTGCAAACTGCTAAAGCCGAAAAATAAAGTGCGAAAATCAAATTAGACCAAAAATAAAATAAAATACAAAAACATAATAAAACGTAAGAATAATCAAAATAAAGTAAAGAAATTCCTATGTAAAAATATTGGAGAATGTGCATAAAGATGCACTGATCAAGAACACTCGCACAATATGGCACCAAAAGGATGACATACCCATCACCAAAAGGATGATAGAGCGACAGACACACACAACCGTGACAACAAAAGGATGTAGGGCCTATCACAAAAAGGATGACAAAGCTATCACCAAAAGGATGATAGAGCGAAACACACACACACACACACACACACACACAATCCTGACAAAAAAAAAGTATGTAGGGCCTATCACTAAAAGGATGATAAAGAACACTCGTACAATCTGGCACCAAATGGATGAAAGACTCATCAACAAAAGGATGATAGAGCGACACACGCACAATATCCCTACATCAAAAGGATGCAGGGCCTATGACAAAAAGGATGATAGAGAACACTCGCACAATCTGGCACCAAAAGGATAACAGAATGACACCCGCGCACAATTCTGACACCAAAAGGATGTAGGGCCTATCACCAAAGGGATGATAGAGAGTACTCGCACAATCTGGAAAAAAATGGATGACAAACATATCACCAAAAGGATGATAAAGCGACATACGCACACAATCCCGACACTAAAAGGATCTAGGGTCTATCACCAAAAGTATGATAGAGAACTGATTCGCTGTCGCGCGCGGATCAAAACGAGTGTTTTTGTAAAAATGCAGTACAACGACAGTAACTCGGAATATCATTCTCAAGGACTCTTAATTATTACTAATCGAATAAAAAATGGGGGTTTTGGTCGTGTTCGAATGAAGAAGAGTAATTAACAAAAGTGATTATTGGAAAAAGCTCTTGTGAAATAAGTGATTATCAAAATAAGCCAATCTACTGTTTTCGGTTCCGGCTTATCACGGGTTTCTACCTTACCAATTTCCTAAGCGGCTTCGATCTCTATTCGATTCCCATGTCAATTAACAAGCTCAAAAGATATAAACTAGATTGACAATCATGTATTCCGAATTAAGCAAACAGATGAAGTTTTCGTGAATTAAGCAAACACGAATTACAAACGCTAATTAACGACAAAACAAAATAACGGCGAATAAAAGTTAAGGATGCAATCATATGAATTTAATCAAGAGAATAATATAAACTAAAAAATTAAGCAAATTCAATTTATTGAATAGTATGGAAAGAGAAACGAATTAAATTGATAAAGTATAAACCTCAAAGCGTTGGAACGCGATTACAGCAGATTGACTATAAGGAATTAGTTCTCCATTTGAATCGTACAAGTTTCAACAATATTTTCGTGAATAGTGAGTAAGTGAACAGTAACACGAGTTTCCCCTAAAAACAAAAACAAGTTCAAAACCCAACTGGGTCGAAAACATCACCCAGACCCAATATATGATCCAAAACTAAAACAAATTCCTAATGATGTAACTTCAACGAATATTCAGGGAAAATTCGCTCCCAATATAACTTTGAATCCAACATGAATGTCGTGTCTCTCTCTCTTAGCTTTCCAGTGATATTTAGAACGCCTCAAACGGATTCCCGGAACTCCAGTTGTGATCGTTTCCGTGCAAACTGCTAAAGACGAAAAATAAAGTGCGAAAATCAAATTAGACCAAAAATAAAATAAAATATAAAAACATAATAAACATAAGAATAATCAAAATAAAGTAAAGAAACACCTAAGTAAAAATATAGGAGAATGTGCATAAAGATGCACTGATCAAGAACACTCGCACAATCTGGCACCAAAAGGATGACATACCCATCACCAAAAGGATGATAGAGCGACACACACACAAAACCCTGACAACAAAAGGATGTAGGGCCTATCACCAAAAGGATGACAAACGCATCACCAAAAGGATGATAGAGCGAAACATAAACACACACACACACACAATCCCGACAACAAAAGTATGTAGGGCCTATCACTAAAAGGATGATAAAGAACACTCGTACAATCTGGCACCAAATGGATGAAAGACTTATCAACAAAAGGATGATAGAGCGACACACACACAATATCCCTACACCAAAAAGATGCAAGGCCTATGACAAAAAGGATGATAGGGAACACTCGCACAATCTGGCACCAAATGGATGACAGACATAGCAGTAAAAGGATGATAGAGTGACACACGCACACAATTCTGATACCAAAAGGATGTAGGGCCTATCACCAAAGGGATGATAGATAGTACTCGCATAATCGGGCACCAAGGATGACAGACATATCACCAAAAGGATGATAAAGCGACTTACGCACATAATCCCGACACTAATAGGATCTAGGGTCTATCACCAAAAGTATGATACAGAACCGATCCGCTGTCGCGCGCGGATCAAAATGAGTGTTTTTGTTAAAATGCAATACAACGACAGTAACTCGGAATATTGTTCTCAAGGACTCTTGATTACTACTAATCGAATAGAAAGGGGGGGGGGGGGGTTGGTCGTGTTCGAATGGATAAGAGTAATTAACAAAAGTGATTATTGGAAAAATCTGTTGTGAAATAAGTTATTATCAAAATAAGCCAATCTACTGTTTTCGGTTCCGGCTTATCACGGGTTTCTACCTTACCAATTTCCTAAGCGGCTTCGATCTCTATTCGATTCCTATGTCAATTGACAAGCGCAAAAGATATAAACTAGATTGACAATCCTGTATTCCGAATTAAGCGAACGGATTAAGTTTTCGTGAATTAAGCAAACACGAATTACAAACGCTAATTAACGACAAAGCGATGTAACGGCGAATAAAAGTTAAGGATGCAATCATACGAATTTAATCAAGACAATTATATAAACTAACAGATTAAGAAAATGCAATTCATAGAATAGTATTGAAAGAGAAACGAATTAAATTTATAAAGTATAAACCTCAAAGCGTTGGAACGCGATTACAGCAGATTGACTATAAGGAATTAGTTCTCCATTTGAATCGTACAAGCTTCAACAATATTTTCGTGAATGGTGAATGAGTGAATAGTAACAAGAGTTTCCCCTAAAAAGAAAAACAAGTTCAAAACCCAATTGGGTCGAAAACATCACCCAGGCCCATTATATGACCCAAAACTAAAACAAATTCCTAATGCTGTAACTTCAACAAATATTCAGGGAAAATGCGCTCCCAATATAACTTTGACTCCAACACGAAAGTCGTATCTCTCTCTCTCTTAGCTTTCCAGTGATATTTAGAACGCCTCAAATGGATTCTCGGAACTCCAGTTATGATCGTTTGTGTAACACCCCACTTCCCAAAAATGATTAAAATAATAAACATTATCAATAAACATCTGAGGTTTTCTTCCCAAGTGGGATATCACATAGCAAAACCAACATTTCCTTATAAAAAGGTTTTTCTCCAAATACAACGGAATGTTAAATAGTAAAATCCAACAAAGGTTTTTGATTCGTTCACAGGAAACAAAATACAAGTTCAGCATAAAACAAATAAAAACACCCAAGTCCCGTGCTACGTATCAGAGCATCCTAGACTCGACTGGCACACCATAATCCAAGCTAGCTAAGTACCTGGATTATCTGTACTTCCGAAGAAGCACATACCACAACAACAACAAAGGGGTGAGAAAACATGATCAAAAATATATTGGTAATGTAATACATGTAAACAAGGTAGTAAAACACACAAACACACCAATATTCAACCCACAACACCAATCACGAACCTACTGTTCAAATTACAATATAACATATTATAATGCAAATATGCAACTCAACACCATGCATGCGGTACCGTCTCATTGGTTCAATCAATCGAACCCTGGACAGATCACTAACGCTCCTACTGAGATATGATCTATCCCCGACAGATCACTTACGCTCCTACTGAGATATGATCTATCTCCCACCATTCTCCACAAAGGAGTACGGATGAATCTCTTACGCTCCTCCTGAGATATGATTCATCGCACCAAACACCATGATATGCACGACACCAATGCATAACTATTCTATTCAAGCACACTAAGTGCACACGATCCTCCTGATCATATCATCATACGTCAATGCATATATGTATAGATATATATTACACACCAACATCATATAATTCAAATCACACAGTGAGCAATCTCACATTCTAACATCAAGTATAAACACATCCCACCACTCGGGAATACACCAACTAATCTTCCACTTAAAATAAAATATTAAGGGATCACTTACTATCATTAAGTACACTAGTTAAATCCTACAATCACCACTCTATCGCTTCATCATGGCCAAAGGGATCACACAAGATCAAAGCTCAAGGCCAAACATCACAAAAAGTCGCATTTTCTGCTACGTTCGCTGGGACATTCGCCAGGCGAATCCCCGTAGCGAACCTTCGCTGGCATTCGCCAGGCGAAGTTCCTACTCTTTTGGTCTGGGATTTAATTTAGAATTATTCGCTACCACTCGCCACAGTTTGCCAGGCGAATACTCGCCTTCATTCGCTAGGCGAAGCTTCGCCAACACGAACCAGGAGAAGCCCAACGAATGTTGCGATCCATCGAATTTTCTACTGCTCTGAAGTGCTACCAGAGCCAAATTCAACCCTAACATTCCAAATTTAATCCTCATCTTATTCTCAGTATCAGTAGTGCACGTAATTCCAACCAATCACTCCCTAATCCATATTCCAGAATCAACACTTAAACATTCTATCGATACATCAAAAAGATTACACAGAACTTCCCTAAAACCGTAAACCCAACCAATACCCCAAACTCACCAAAAACAATAATTCATCAACATCGACATATATCAATTCCTCATTGGTTTATCAAATACCAATTCTCAACATCAATCAACAATTATAGGCATGTCAACATAAAACTTCATACACCGATACATTCCTACGGGGTTAAGGAATCCCCACTACCCTATACATGTAAATACCATCCCAATCAAGTTTCTCCCCCCTTACCTTGTTAATCGATCTGATCGGTGAAGAAATCCTCCAAGGTTGGCCAATTCTGACTTTCCGTCTTCTCCTTCGTTCTTCGCTCTCTTTCCCATTCTTCTAACTTCTATCGTTCTTTCTCCCAACTCTTCCAATTCTCTCGTATCCGTTTTCTCTTCTCTCTCCTTAATTCCCTTCTTACCCCTTCAACTTATATCTTATTCTTAATATTCTAATCCCAACTAATAATAATAATAATAATAATATAATATTACTAAATATTAATAATACTAATCATAATAATACTAATAATAATAATAATAATAATAATAATAATATTAACTCACCAAAAGTCATAATAATATTAATAATAATAACAAATATAATAATAATAATAATAACAATAATAATAATAATAATAATAATATCACCACAAATCTTACTATTATTTATTATATTATTATATCCACACCAAAACACCACCAATAATCCTCCCATATCAGGGACACCCACCAATCATCATCCAACACACCCCCACCAAAGGGCACACCAACACATAATAATTAAAATTATAATAAAATGACTAAATTATTAAAATGGGTGTTACAACTCTCCCCCACTTTAATTATTTTCGTCCTCGAAAATTACCTGATGGAAATAGTTCCGGGTACGCTTCTTGCATCCTACTTTCTAACTCCCAGGTCACACTGCCTTCTGCAGCACCTCCCCAAGCTACCTTCACCAAAGGTATCTCCTTCCCTCGGAGCTGTTTCATCTTACGGTCCTCGATCCTCAACGGCATCATTTCAACAGTAAGATTCTCCCGAACCTGAACATCATCTCTTTGAATCACATGAGATGGATCAGAAACATACTTTCGCAATTGCGACACATGAAACACATCATGTAAGTTTGACAACTCAGGCGGCAACGCCACCCTATAAGCCACATCACCAATTCTCTGCAAAATCTCATAAGGTCCAATAAACTTAGAATCCAGCTTCTTGGACTTCAATGCACGACCCACACTAGTCATCGGATTAACTCTTAGGAATACGTGATCACCTACACAGAATTCCAACTCTTTCCTCCGATTATCATGATAACTCTTCTGCCTACTCTGAGACACTTTCATTTTCTCACGAATCATCTGAATTGTCTCAGTAGTCTGCTGTACAGTCTCATACCAACACAGAGGAGTCCTACACCTCCTCCCATACAAAGCTTCGAACGGTGCCATTCCGATACTCGAATGGTAATTGTTATTGTACGTGAACTCAATCAATGGTAAATGAGTATCCCACGCACCACCTTTTTCCAACACACAAGCTCTCAGCAAATCCTCAAGCGACTGAATAGTCCTCTATGACTGACCATCAGTTTGCGGATGATAAGCTGAACTCAACTTCAACTTAGTTCCCAAAGCTTCCTGCAATCTTTTCCAAAATTCCGAAGTAAACCTCGGGTCTCTATCCGACATGATACTGGACGGAACACCGTGTAACTTTACAATTACCCAAATATAAATCTCCGCCAGCTTCGTCAACGGGAAACTAATATTAATCGGCACAAAGTGTGTAGACTTCGTCAATCGATCCACAATCACCCATATAGCATCAAATCCTCTCGTCGTATTCGGCAAACCTGTAACAAAGTCCATAGTAATACAATCCCATTTCCAAACCGGAATCTCTAATGGTTGCATAAATCCAGAAGGTCTCTGGTGTTCCACCTTCGACTTCTGACACGTCAAACAGGCATAAACAAATTGAGCAATGTCTCTTTTCATACCAGACCACCAAAATAATTTCTTCAAATCATGATACATTTTCGTAGCTCCCGGATGGATACTCAGATTACTACGATGTCCTTCACTCAAAATCAGCTTTTTCAATTCCTCATCATCTGGTACACAAATCCTGCCTCTAAATCTCAATACACCTGTACTATCCAATTTAAAGTCACTATCGGAGTCACTTCCTACTCCAGGCATCAAATCTACTAATTTCACATCCAACTTCTGATTCTCTCTAATCATATCCAAGAAGTCATTATTTACCTGCAACATACCCAACATCACACTATCTGCAGTAGTCTCACAAACCATGCTCAAATCTCTGAACTGTTCAATTAACTCAATTTCTTTCACCATCAGAGCTGCCATATGAATCGTTTTCCTGCTCAAAGCATCCACCACTACATTGGCCTTTCCTGGATGATAACTCAAACTGAAGTCATAATCCTTCAAAAATTCTAACCATCTTCTCTGTCTCATATTCAGCTCTTTCTGATCAAACAGATATCTCAGACTCTTATGATCACTAAACACTTCAAATCTCGAACCATATAAATAATGCCTCCAAATTTTCAACACAAAAATAACCGCAGCCAATTCGAGATCATGGGTAGGATAATTTCGCTCATTCACTCTCAGTTGCCGCGAAGCATATGCTACTACCTTACCATTCTGAATAAGAACTCCGCCTAATCCCATCTTAGACGCATCACAGTATACCACAAACGGTTCACTCGGAGTCGACAACACTAACACCGGTGCCGTAGTCAATTTCTTCTTCAGCTCTTCAAAGCTTTCTTCACAAGCAGCATCCCATACAAAAACTTGGTTCTTCCTCGTCAACTGAGTCAATGGCAACACCAAATTAGAGAACCCTTCAATAAATCTGTGGTAATAACCAGCCAAACCCAAAAAGCTTCTAATCTCCGTTGCTGTCTTTGGTGGTTCCCACTGCAACACTGCACTTACTTTTGACGGGTCCACCGCTATGCCATCACCAGATATTACATGCCCCAAGAAACTCACTTTCTTCAACCAGAAGTCACACTTCGACAGTTTAGCAAACAATTTATTTTCCTTCAGCACCTGCAAGGCAATCCTCAGATGTCCTGCATGTTCTTCATCAGATTTAGAATAAATTAATATATCGTCAATAAATACCACAATGAACTGATCCAAATAAGAATGGAAAATTCTGTTCATATACTCCATAAATACTCCTGGCGCATTAGTCACTCCAAACGGCATTACAGCATATTCGTAGTGTCCATATCGAGTCCTAAAAGCAGTCTTTTGAATATCACCTTCTTTTACCCTTATCTGATGGTAACCCGATCTCAAATCGATCTTACTGAACACATGAGCTCCCACCAGCTGATCCATCAAATCATCAATCCTTGGTAGAGGATACTTATTCTTAATAGTCACTTTATTCAACTAACGGTAGTCGATGCACAAACGCATACTACCATCCTTCTTCTTCACCAATAACACTAGAGCTCCCCACGGTGACACACTCGGTCTAATAAACTTTCTATCCAACAATTCTCCAATCTGAGACTTAAACTCAGCCAATTCCACTGCAGACATCCTGTACGACGCCATAGAAATAGGCCTCGCACCAGGAACCAGGTCAATACTAAATTCCACTTCTCGCGTCGGAGGCAATTCCATAATGTCGTCAGGAAACACTTCCAGAAATTCATTCACCACTGCCAATTCCTTCATTGACACTTTGCTATCCACCGATAATGATGCAAATAAAGCAAACACTTTAGCTTCATCTTTCAACAAGGTCCTCAATTCTTTACTAGACAAAGAATCTGCTAAAGCTTCCCCTTCTGGAGTCAGGAACAACAATTCCTTCCGAAAACAATCGATGTAGACTCGGTTGAACTCTAACCAGTTCATACCCAGTATAACATCCAAATTACAAAGTGGTAGACAAATCAGATCCACTCCAAATTCTCTACCGAAAATAGTCAGCAGACACTTCCGGCATACCAAAGAAGTAGTCACTGAGCCAATAGATGGTGTCTCAATAGTCATTCGTCTCTCAAGAGTAGACGACACCAATCCTATCCTCTTCACACAGTCAACAGAAATAAACGAGTGGGTTGCACCCGTATCAATAATAGCAGTCAAAGGAATATTATTGATAATACAAGTACCTTTGATAACTCGCTCATCACTGACAGCTTGAGTTCCTGCCAAAGCAAACACCTTCCCACCAGCCGGAGATGTCTGAGGCTTCTTCGGCTTCTCACAATGGGTACTGATGTGACCCTTTTCACCATAGTTATAACAGGTCGGCATAGTAGCTCTGCAATCAGCTATCACATGACCTGGCTTCCCACATTTAAAACACTTCTTTACTTCATTAGGGCAATCATTAGCACGGTGTCCCATGCCACCGCATCAGAAACATTTCCCATCAGCAAATGTTTTTCCCTCTCTGGGCTTCTTATCAACAACAGCTTTACGCTTTCCCTTATCAGCAACAACACTATAAGGAGTACCACTGAACCTCTGCTTACTCTTACGGTCATTAACAGCTTTGTAGTGTGCAATCCTTGCCCGGTTGTCATTATCATAAATTCTGCTCCTGCTTACCAGCTCGGGATAACTCCTGATCTTTTGACAATCAATCCCCAACTTAATCTCTGGACGCAGTCCATTCTCAAATTTTAAACACTTAGAAGTCATTGCCCCATCAATATTATAATGAGGACAATACTGCACCAGCTCTTCAAACTTAGCAGCATACTCTGCTACCGTCATACTACCCTGCTTCAGCTCTAAGAATTCAATCTCCTTAGCACTTCGAATATCTTCCGGAAAATACTTTTCCAGAAAACCTTTCCGAACCACCTCCCAAGTAATGGCAGTTCCAGCAGCTTCCAATCTTTGGCGACTGTTGTCCCACCAAGCTTCAGCTTCTCCCTCCAGCATGTGAGTGCCAAACCTCACCTTTTGCTCATCACTACAATCCATAGTCCTGAAGATTTTCTCGATTGCCTTCAACCACTTCTGTGCAGCTTCAGGATCCAAAATTCCTCCTTCAAACGTCGACGGCTTGTTGCTCCGAAACTGCGCCAAACTCCTGAATTGGGCATCTGCAGTTTGGTTCTGATTAGCAACCGCCTGCGCCATTGCTTACATAGCAGCAGCCAACGCAACATCGTTCCTTCCTGCCATACTGCTCAAAAATAACAACACCAGGTTAAAAGATGCTCAACTCTATCCTAAAGGACAGACTCAACTCAACTACACTGGCCGGACGGACCGACCTGCTCTGATACCAATTGTAACACCCCACTTCCAAAAAATGATTAAAATAATAAACATTATCAATAAACATCAGAGTTTTTCTTCCCAAGTGGGATACCACATAGCAAAACCAACATTTCCTTATAAAAAGGTTTTTCTCCAAAAACAGCGGAATGTTAAATAGTAAAATCCAACAAAGGTTTTTGATACATTCACAGGAAACAAAATACAAGTTCAGCATAAAACAAATAAAAACACCCAAGTCCCGTGCTACGTATCAGAGCATCCTAGACTCGACTGGCACACCATAATACAAGCTAGCTAAGTACCTGGATTATCTGTACTTCCGAAGAAGCACAGACCACAACAACAACAAAGGGGTGAGAAAACATGATCAAAAATATATTGGTAATGTAATACATGTAAACAACGTAGTAAAACACACCAACACATCAATATTCACCCCACAACACCAATCACGAACCTACTGTTCAAATTACAATATAATATATTATAATGCAAATATGCAACTCAACACCATGCATGCGGTACCGTCTCATTGGTTCATTCAATCGAACCCTGGACAGATCACTTACGCTCCTACTGAGACATGATCTATCCCCGACAGATCACTTACGCTCTTACTGAGATATGATCTATCTCCCACCATTCTCCACAAAGGAGTACGGATGAATCACTTACGCTCCTCCTGAGATATGATTCATCCCACCAAACACCATGATATGCACGAAACCAATGCATAACTATTCTATTCAAGCACACTAAGTGCACACGATCCTCCTGATCATATCATCATACGTCAATGCATATATGTATAGATATATATTACACACCAACATCATATAATTCAAATCACACAGTGAGCAATTTCACATTCTAACATCAAGTATAAACACATCCCACCACTCGGGAATACACCAATTAATCATCCATTTAAAATAAAATATTAAGGGATCACTTACTATCACAAAGTACACTAGTTAAATCCTACAATCACCACTCTATCGCTTCATCATGGCCAAAGGGATCACACAAGATCAAAGCTCAAGGCCAAACATCACAAAAAGTCGCATTTTTCTGCTACGTTCGCTGGGACATTCGCCAGGCGAATCCCCGTAGCGAACCTTCGCTGGCATTCGCCAGGCGAAGTTCCTACTCTTTTGGTCTGGGATTTAATTCAGAATTATTCGCTACCACTCGCCACAGTTTGCCAGGCGAATACTCGCCTTCATTCGCCAGGCGAAGCTTCACCAACACTCGCCAGGCGAAGCCCAGCGAATGCTGTGATCCACCGAATTTTCTACTGCTCTGAAGTGCTACCAGAGCCAAATTCAAGCCTAACATTCCAACTTTAATCCTCATCTTATTCTCAGTATCAGTAGTGCACGTAATTCCAACCAATCACTCCCTAATCCATATTCCAGAATCAACACTTAAACATTTTATCGATACATCAAAAAGATTACACAGAACTTCCCTAAAACCGTAAACCCAACCAATACCCCAAACTCACCAAAAACAACAATTCATCAACATCGACATATATCAATTCCTCATTGGTTTATCAAATACCAATTCTCAACATCAATCAACAATTATAGGCATGTCAACATAAAACTTCATACACTGATACATTCCTACGGGGTTAAGGAATCCCCACTACCCTATACATGTATATACCATCCCAATCAAGTTTCTCCCCCCTTACCTTGTTAATCGATCTGATTGGTGAAGAAATCCTCCAAGGTTTGCCAATTCTGACTTTCCCTCTTCTCCTTCGTTCTTCGCTCTCTTTCCCGTTCTTCTAACTTTTATCGTTCTTTCTCCCAACTCTTCCAATTCTCTCGTATCCGTTTTCTCTTCTCTCTCCTTAAATCCCTTCTTACCCCTTCAACTTATATCTTATTCTTAATATTCTAATCCCAACTAATAATTATAATAATAATATAATATTACTAAATATTAATAATACTAATCATAATAATACTAATAATAATAATAATAATAATATTAACTCACCAAAAGTCATAATAATATTAAAATAATAACAAATATAATAATAATAATAATAATAATAATAATAATAATAATGATATCACCACCAATATTACTATTATTTATTATATTATTATATCTACACCAAAACACCACCAATAATCCTCCCATATCAGGGACACCCACCAATCATCATCCAACACACCCCCACCAAAGGGCACACCAACACATAATAATTAAAATTATAATAAAATGACTAAATAATTAAAATGGGTGTTACAGTTTCCGTGCAAACTGCTAAAGCCGAAAAATAAAGTGCGAAAATCATATTAGACCAAAAATAAAATAAAATATCAAAACATAATAAAACATAAGAATAATCAAAATAAAGTAAAGAAATTCCTAAGTAAAAATATTGAAGAATGTGCATAAAGATGCACTGAGAAAGAACACTCGCACAATATGGCACCAAAAGGATGACATACCCATCACCAAAAGGATGATAGAGCGACAGACACACACAACCCTGACAACAAAAGGATGTAGGGCCTATCACCAAAAGGATGACAAACCTATCACCAAAAGGATGATAGAGCGAAACACACACACACACACACACACACACACACACACACACACACACACACACACACACACACACAATCCTGACAAAAAAAAGTATGTAGGGCCTATCACTAAAAGGATGATAAATAACACTCGTACAATCTGGCACCAAATGGATGAAAGACTTATACACAAAAGGATGATAGAGCGACACACGCACAATATCCCTACACCAAAAGGATGCAGGGCCTATGACAAAAATGATGATAGAGAACACTCGCATAATCTGGCACCAAAAGGATGATAGACATAGCACCAAAAGGATGATAGAGTGACACACGCACACAATTCTAACACCAAAAGGATGTAGGGCCTATCACCAAAAGGATGATAGAGAGTACTCGCACAATCTGGCACCAAATAGATGACAAACATATCACCAAAAGGATGATAAAGCGACTTACGCACACAATCCCGACACTAAAAGGATCTAGGGTCTATCACCAAAAGTATGATAGAGAACTGATTCGCTGTCGCGCGCGGATCAAATTGAGTGTTTTTGTAAAAATGCAGTATAACGACAGTAACTCGGAATATCGTTCTAAAAGACTCTTGATTATTACTAATCGAATAAAAAAAGGGGGGGGGGGTTTGGTCGTGTTCGAATGAATAAGAGTAATTAACAAAAGTGATTATTGGAGAAAGCTGTTGTGAAATAAGTGATTATCAAAATAAGCCAATCTACTGTTTTCGGTTCCGGCTTATCACGGGTTTCTACCTTACCAATTTCCTAAGCGGCTTCGATCTCTATTTGATTCCTATGTCAATTGAAAAGCGCAAAAGATATAAACTAGATTGACAATCCTATATTCCGAATTAAGCAAACGGATTAAGTTTTCGTGAATTAAGCAAACACGAATTACAAACACTAATTAACGTAAAAAGCGACGTAACGGCGAATAAAAGTTAAGGATGCAATCATACGAATTTAATCAAGACAATTATATAAACTAACAGATTAAGCAAATGCAATTCATAGAATAATATTGAAAGCGAAACGAAATAAATTGATAAAAGTATAAACCTCAAAGCGTTGGAACGCGATTAC
Source organism: Lathyrus sativus (assembly GCA_963859935.3). Taxonomy (NCBI): domain Eukaryota; kingdom Viridiplantae; phylum Streptophyta; class Magnoliopsida; order Fabales; family Fabaceae; genus Lathyrus; species Lathyrus sativus. The sequence continues at coordinate 200,223,169 of OZ012739.1, read as the reverse complement.
AACAGATGGAATATAAGGAATTAATTCTCCATTCGAATCGTACAAGCTTCAACAATATTTTCGTGAATAGTGAATGAGTGAATAGTAACACGAGTTTCCCCTAAAAAGAAAAACAAGTTCAAAACCCAACTTGGTCGAAAACATCACCCAGGCCCATTATATGACCCAAAACTAAAACAAATTCCTAATGTTGTAACTTCAACGGATATTCAGAGAAAATGCGCTCCCAATATATCTTTGACTCCAAAACGAAAGTCGTATCTCTCTCTCTCTCTCTCTCTCTCTCTCTCTCTCTCTCTCTTAGCTTTCCAGTGATATTTAGAACGCCTTAAACGGACTCTCGAAACTCCAGTTATGATCGTTTCTGTGCAAACTGCTAAAGCCGAAAAATAAAGTGCGAAAATCAAATTAGACCAAAAATAAAATAAAATATAAAAACATAATAAAACATAAGAATAATCAAAATAAAGTAAAGAAATTCCTAAGTAAAAATATTGGAGAATGTGCATAAAGATGCTCTGATCAAGAACACTCCCACAATATGGCACCAAAAGGATGACATACCCATCACCAAAAGGATGATAGAGCGATAGACACACACAACCCTGACAACAAAAGGATGTAGGGCCTATCACCAAAAGGATGATAGAACGAAACACACACACACACACAATCCTGACAAAAAAAAGTATGTAGGGCCTATCACTAAAAGGATGATAAAGAACACTCATACAATCTGGCACCAAATGGATGAAAGACTTATCAACAAAAGGATGATAGAGCGACACACGCACAATATCCCTACACCAAAAGGATGCAGGGCCTATGACAAAAATGATGATAGAGAACACTCGCACAATCTGGAAACAAAAGGATGATAGACATAGCACTAAAAGGATGATAGAGTGACACACACACACAATTCTGACACAAAAAGGATGTAGGGCCTATCACCAAAAGGATGATAGAGAGTACTCGCACAATCTGGCACCAAATGGATGACAAACATATCACCAAAAGGATGATAAAGCGACTTACACACACAATCCCGACACTAAAAGGATCTAGGGTCTATCACCAAAAGTATGATAGAGAACTGATTCGCTGTCGCGCGCGGATCAAATTGAGTGTTTTTGTAAAAATGAAGTACAACGACAGTAACTCGGAATATCGTTCTCAAGGACTCTTGGTTATTACTAATCGAATAAAAAAGGGGGGGTTTGGTTGTGTTCGAATGAAGAAGAGTAATTAAAAAAAGTGATTATTGGAAAAAGCTGTTGTGAAATAAGTGATTATCAAAATAAGCCAATCTACTGTTTTCGGTTCCAGCTTATCACGGGTTTCTACCTTCCCAATTTCCTAAGCGGCTTCGATCTCTATTCGATTCCTATGTCAATTGAAAAGCGCAAAAGATATAGACTAGATTGACAATCCTGTATTCCGAATTAAACAAATGGATTAAGTTTTCGTGAATTAAGCAAACACGAATTACGAACACTAATTAACGACAAAGCGACGTAACGGCGAATAAAAGTTAAGGATGCAATCATACGAATTTAATCAAGACAATTATATAAACTAACAGATTAAGCAAATGCAATTCATAGAATAATGTAGAAAGAGAAACAAAATAAATTGATAAAGTATAAACCTCAAAGCGTTGGAACGCGATTACAGCAGATTGACTATAAGGAATTAGTTCTCCATTCGAATCGTACAAGCTTCGACAATATTTTCATGAATAGTGAATGAGTGAATAGTAACACGAGTTTCCCCTAAAAAGAAAAACAAGTTCAAAACCCAACTGGGTCGAAAACATCACCCAGGCCCATTATATGACCCAAAACTAAAACAAATTCCTAATGTTGTAACTTCAACGAATATTCAGGGAAAATGCGCTCCCAATATAATGCTGACTCCAACACGAAAGTCGTATGTCTCTCTCTTAGCTTTCCAGTGATATTTAGAACGCCTCAAACGGTTTCTCAGAACTCCAGTTATGATCGTTTTCGTGCAAACTGCTAAAGCCGAAAAATAAAGTGCGAAAATCAAATTAGACCAAAAATAAAATAAAATATAAAAACATAAGAATAATCAAAATAAAGCAAAGAAATTCCTAAGTAAAAATATTGGAGAATATGCATAAAGATGCACTGATTAAGAACACTCGCACAATATGGAACCAAAATGATGACATACCAATCACCAAAAGGATGATAGAACGACAGACACACACAACCCTGACAACAAAAGGATGTAGGGCCTATCACCAAAAGGATGACAAACCTATCACCAAAAGGATGATAGAGCGAAACACACACACATACACACACAATCCTGACAAAAAAAAGTATGTAGGGTGTATCATTAAAAGGATGATAAAGAACACTCGTATAATTTGGCACCAAATGGATGAAAGACTTATCAACAAAAGGACGACAGAGCGACACACGCACAATATCCCTACACCAAAGGATGCAGGGCCTATGACAAAAATGATGATAGAAAACACTCGCACAATCTGGCACCAAAAGGTTGATACACATAGCACCAAAAGGATGATAGAGTGACAGACGCACACAATTCTGACACCAAAAGGATGTAAGGCCTATCACCAAAAGGATGATAGAGAGTACTCGCACAATCTGGTACCAAATGGATGACAGACATATCCCTAAAAGGATGATAAAGCGACATACTCACACAATCCCGACACTAAGAGGATCTAGGGTCTATCACCAAAAGGATGATAGAGAACTGAACCGCTATCGCGCGCGGATCTAAACGAGTGTTTTTGAAAAAATGCAGTACAACGACAGTAACTCGGAATATCGTTCTCAAGGACTCTTGATTATTACTAATTGAATAAAAAAGGGGGGTTTTGGTCGTGTTCGAATGAAGAAGATTAATTAACAAAAGTTATTATTGGAAGAAGCTGTTGTGAAATAAGTGATTATCAAAATAAGTCAATCTTCTGTTTTCGGTTCCGGCTTATCACGGGTTTCTACCTTACCAATTTCCTAAGCGGCTTCGATCTCTATTCAATTCCTATGTCAATTGACAAGCTCAAAAGATATAAACTAGATTGACAATCCTGTATTCCGAATTAAGCAAACGGATTAAGTTTTCGTGAATTATGCAAACACGAATTACAAACACTAATTAACCACAAAACGACTTAATGGCGAATAAAAGTTAAGGATGCAATCGTACAGATTTAATCAAGACAATAATATAAACTAATAAAATTAAGCAAATTCAATTTATCGAATAGTATTGAAAGAGAAACGAATTAAATTGATAAAGTATAAACCTCAAAGCGTTGGAATGCGATTACAGCAGATTGGCTCTAAGGAATTAGTTCTCCATTCGAATTGTACAAGCTTCAACAATATTTTCGTGAATAGTGAATGAGTGAACAGTAACACGAGTTTCCCCTAAAAAGAAAAATAAGTTCAAAACCCAACTGGGTCGAAAACATCACCCAGGCCCAAAACATGACCCAAAACTAAAACAAATTCCTAATGCTGTAACTTCAACAAAAGTTGTAGCTCTCTGTCATACCCAAAAGTTTGACCCCTTAGATTCTCCTTATCATTTTAGGAGCATACTCATGAATTATCTAACCCAAAACCAGTGCAAGTTTGTCATTATCTAGTTACAGATGAATCAGGGTTTTGTACAGTCAAATCGAAGCTTCAGGGGTTGTGATCAATCAAAGTTTTAGGCTAATTCAATCATGGAAAAGATCAATGGTATCATATGATGTCAATTGAATCCAATTTGAGGTTGTTACCCCAGAATCAAGAGCAGTGTATTTCAGGGCACCCGATTAGGTTTTTTTTCTTGTAAAAGTCAACTGTAGTTTGACTTTGATGTTGGAAGGTGTTTTAATGGTGGGATTATGATCCATGGAGTGCATCTAGCTTAATAAAGTTCATTCAAGAAGTTTCAAAGTCTCAGGAGGCCAGGGTGTCAACAGACGACTCGGTAGTCACAGATCGATCGAACGGTTGACCAAAAAGTCAACTCTTCAAATTTAAGGAATTGGACTTCAAAGTGTGAATAAAAAATGTTCCTTATATGATGTTGCACTTGTCTATCAATTTTCATGACCATTGGTTCAAGGATGAAGGAGTAATCAAAAAATCGGAAAATTAGGGTTTTGAAAGGGGCTAAACCATAACTCCTTAGCCACACATCCAATTGACTTGGTTCAAAACTCATTTGAAACCTCTTGACAAATCCTAAAAAAGTACCTAAGTGGTCCATGATCATAAAATGCATAGATTTGGAGTTATGATCAAATTCATTTTGAGAAGGGAAAAAGACTTAGAAAAATTTCACTTTTAAGTTCATTTTTTTAGCAACTTTGAGAGACTTTTTGGCCAAGTTCCTTTGGGAAATTTAAACTCATGAAAACATGAATGTTTTATATCTATTTGAGGTATTTATAAAAAGTACTAGCACATCTCAAAAGGATTTATGAGCTGAAAGTTATGGGTATGGCAAGTTGGTGTTTTCACACTTTAGTCCCACATTGTCAAAATTTCAAGAATCCATTCTTTCATCAATCTGACCAAACTCAGCCCTTGGATGTTGTATTTTCTGATATGTAGAGGATTTGAAGCATAGAAATGTGAAGAAAATGCAAAGGAGATGAAATTAGCCAAACTTGCAAGTGGGCTTGCAAGTGGCTTTACAACTTGCCTTTGAAATCATAAGGCAAGCATGAGGTGGAAAGGTGAATCTGCAAACAGCCATAAGCCTATACCTTCTAGCCTGCATTTAGCCACTTCAAACTCATCATTTTGCTTGACTATTGGGGTTACCTATCAGCCAAGGAAACCCCTTTGTGGAGGTTTGATCCAAAAGTGTAAAACCTTTCTTTCATGTGAAGAAATCTCCAAATCTGCCTCCTCTCTTCATTTGCCTATAAAAGGGAGCCCTCATCACTTCATTTTCAACACAATATTGATTCTAAAAAATCATAGAAACACAAAGCTCTCACTCTTTCACACCTTACTCCAAAATCACAAAATTGCAAAATTGCAAAAACCACCAAAAATCTGTCTTGGTACATTTGCTGCCAAATTCATTTCTCCCCATTCAAACACCCCAACAATCATCCACACAATCTCTAAACATGATATAGAAGGTGTCCAAGACCTTAAACCATTCAAAAACCTCACCATCCAAAAAGTCAACTTCCATACCAAGTTACTTTGACCAAAAGCCATAAAATCTGCCAAAACTTGTCCTATGCATTTGCTTGGTGTTTTAATCAATCAAACACCTCTCATATATCATTTCTCAACTGTATAAAGTGTTAAAGATCATTGGTGGAATTTATTTCTCCAACTGCCTCAAGAGTCGCATTCTTGCTTCAAAAAGAAGAAAGCTTCAAGGCTAGTGTTATTTGGGAGTTCCTCTGGGTTTCTTGGTGTTCTAACTTGCTCAACACATTCTACTAGAGGTATGTAGACACTTCATCTTTTCTTTACACCATAATTTCATGTTTTAGCATTTTTGATTCATTATGTTGGAAGTATGTTATGTCTTGTATCAAAACTCTACCATGAATATACCAGCTGTGATCTCAGGCCTAGAGATGGTTAAATTTGTGCTCAAATTCATCCAACATCATGTATTAGATATGTGTGTGGAGTTAACTTGGTCAATAGTGCTTAAAATGTTGAACTGCACTTTTTCATGTCTTGCATCAAAATGACGAATTTGCAACTCAAACCCTCATTTTTCATGACAGTCCTATGTTAGCCCCAAATTGTGTTTGAACTTACTCAATATCATGTATGTATTGTGTGTATATGGTTACTTCAGTCTAGGAATGTTTGGATTTGAGTTTGAGTATCTTCATGCATATCACAACATAATTTTGCAACTTGACAGCCAATTTTCATTACAGCACAACTTGAGTTCTATTTTATGTTTGAACACACTCATCCTCATACATATGAATTGTGTGCATGACTAGATTGATCAATATGTGACTAGGGTCAAAACTGAACATCATGTTGCTTTTCACTTGTCAAAACTTGCACTTAACTCACCAACTTTCATAACAGCCCTCTCCCAACTTGTTTTGATGTTTGGATCCACTTCATATCATGTATATGTGATGTGCCTATGATTGAATTAGTTGGAAAATGCTTTGAACTTAAACTTGACTTCACACTGCACTTCACTTCACAAATCTAGCACTTTGTTCACCAAATTTTACATCAGCCATGTTTGAACCATTTTTCTTGCCTGGACTCACTTGTTTGCATATATGAGGAATGTGTATATGATTCATATGATCAAAATATGCCTAAATCTGGTTTTGAGTAATCTACTACATCATCCTAAAACCCAAGAGCAACTTAAATGTCATTTTCTACACCAGCCAGTTTTGAACCCTTTCTTTTGCTTGATTTCATTTGTTAACATGTTTACAAGGTGTATGTATGATTCACTTGACTTAAATATGCATTAAACTTGATTTTGAACTTTTCATGCATCGCCAAAACCTCAAAATGAAAATTTTTTCAACTATATCATCATTATTTATAGTAGCTTGTCTTTGGCTTTAAATTGTGTGCAAACTCATTCAATATCATGTACATGTGCTATGTGTGTGGGTGATTGGATCAGAAAATGTTTGGAATTGAAAATTCATATCTCATGCCTCATTTTCATGACAACTTGCATTTTGTGAATCATTTTTCATGACAGTCTGTTTCCAACTTATTTTGGTGTTTGAATCCACTCAATATCATGAATATAAGATGTGTATGTGTTTGAATTGGTCTGAAATTGTTTTGAACAGAAATTGAACATGTTCATGCATCTCACAAGCACAAACCTACACTTGGAGTACCATTTTCCATGACAACATTCTTTTAACATCAAAATGTGTTTTATTCCACTCAACATCATGTATGTATGGTGTATGTATGATCCATTTGACTTGAATGTGCACAAAATTAGAATTGAGTATCATCATGCATCTTCACACACACACACACACATTTGCACTTTGAACACATTCTTCCACACCAGTCTGATTTAGGCCTCATTTTGTGATCAAATCCATTTAATATCATGTATGTGTTGTGTGTGTATGATTGGTTTGATCTGAACATGTCTGGAATTGAAATAAGCTCATCATCATGCATTTCACAAGCACAATTTGCAACTCAAGAACCATTTTTCATGACAGTTTCTTTTTTGCTTCAATTTGTGTTTGAGTCCATTCAATACCATGTATATGTGATGTGTGGATGTTTAAATTGATCTGGAAATGTTTTGAATTGAAAATGAAAAGTTTCATGCACTTCACAAGCACAAACTTGCATTTTGAATGTCATGTTTCACCACAGTTTGTTTGGAGCCTCAACTTGTGACCAATTTCATCCTATATCATGTATTTGATGTGTGTATGTGTTTAGCTTGACCAATATATGCCTAGAAACAGAATTGCATATCAGCTTGCATATCATTCTTGACAAAGTGGCAACTTGACAATCCATTTTCATCACAGCATGATTTAAACCCTAACTCTTGCATGAACTTATTCATTATCATTTATGTGGTATGTGTGCATGATTACTTTGTACTGAAACTGGCTGTAACATGAGATTCATTTCAAAATGCACATCAAACTTTCAAAACACATGTGCTATCGGGTTTTCAAATAGAGGGAGAATTTCAAAAAACTAATATTGCCATCATGTTCCTCATTTAAAAACACATAAGTTAGACTTAAATTTCATTGGAAAAGGTTGAGAATTGACAAAGTTACACATGGTTTTGCATTTCAGTTTTGTGTTTGTGTTTTTGTTGCCCAGAATTTCATAAGGGTATCCCATATATATTTATGGGGTGACTTTCATCAACGGATGTATAGACACCCCAGTGGTAGTCACCTTGTCACTTAAGCACCTCTTACCTTGCATACCTGGGTTCGACCCCTGAGGAGGGCAACCCTTTTATTAATTTTTGTCATTTTTCATCCCATCTTTAAAAATTCATATCTCTCTCAATTTTAATCATTTTTCACCCATTCTTTTTGAATTTTGTTCATCTTGATGTCTACTTTCATGTCATATTTTTTATTTTCATGTTTGCCTAATTTTTCATCTCTTTTGACTATGTGCAAGTTATGTACGTTCTGTGATCGTTTTCGCGTATGCAGATGAATTTTTCTTGTGATATACTTGTGGTTGTTTGTGATACTTGTTTGCATTCATGTTCTTAAATGTTAGTTAACATGTTAGGATTTTATCTTTGGTTGTTACCATGTTCATTTTACTTCATCTGCTAAATACACTAAAGCTTGACTGTCACACTTCCTGCTTAACCAACTGCTTTGACTGTCACCCATGCATTTTAATTTTTATCATTTCACATGCTCACTCAATGGTTGTCACCATGGATGCATATTTATTATGTTGTTATCTTGTTCAAAATTTTCTCTCCCCCAAGTGATGAAGTTTGTTAACTCTCATCCAAGTTGCCTCTCCTGTCCCTTTCCAAAGGAAGAGTATTTCCAATAACCCTGATGTTATGGATAACTCATTCACCCATTTCTTTGACTTTGTTAAGTCACTTTAAACCTTAGTTTAGAAATCATTAGACTTTGCTTCAAGTCTAAGAAACCCACCTGTACTAGGAGTGTTCTTCAGCTAGAACCCTAGGATAGAGTTTGTCAACTCTATGTAAGAATCATCGTCATGATTTCTTACTTCCCCTTTTGAATATTACAACTTAGAATAGGGAGTTTTGTCAAACTCCACACAAACATTGTCATGTTTGTTCCCCCTTGAACCTTGATCATAATCAAGTGTTCTTTATCCCTTGTGAGGTGAACTACGATTGCTCTGATTCTATCCTAGTTAGGATACGTAGGCAGAAGATGCGATGTCTTTGCGAGCAAACTTAGTGTATATAACCTAGGTCTTTACCTATCCCTAATCCATATCCCAATCCATAGTACATATTCACAAACTTAGTAAACAATCAAACAAAAGGTTCCTGTAGAGTACTACAGATGCTTAGGGTGCTAACACCTTCCCTAGGTATAACCAACCCCCGATCCCTGAATCTCTTAAGCATTGTCGTTACATCACGAAAAAGGTTTTTCTTTCTTTAGACCTTTCCTTTGGATAAAATAAAGTTTGGTCGTAAAAGAATTAAGATTCAAGTTAACTTAATAGCTTGATATCCAATTTTCACCGCAACAGAAATGGCGACTTCACTGGGGAAGACCGTCTGTTTTGAGGGTTTAGCCTATCTTGTTTGAATACTTGCTATATTTGTGAATACTTGATATGTACATATGTGCTCTGTTGGATCTTGGGAACTTTGAGTGGTGAGACAACACTATACCCGTGTTTGAGCGTACTTATGATAGGATGGTGGTATATTCAAAGAGACTTATAGGGAGTTGATTCCCGACCAAGTTGACTTGAAAAAACCTCCGCTCAGTAGAGGCCCTTCTGAGAGTTAGTATTGTTGATCGAGTATTCGTGAAAACAATGCTACTTTCTGCATGGGAGCCCGTGATACTGAGGACCTTTTGATTACCTTTTCCCCACTATGGCTTTATTAAGATGTAGTGCGATGACTATAAGGAAGTAATTCCAAAGTAGTTGATACGCGATACTACACTTGGACGAGACTCTCTTGAGAATATTATCGACCACCAAGTATTTGGGAAATTGATAATATCCGAAAGATGGGTCGAGGACTCTGGGAACCTTTTTAGGACCTTGTTCTACAGTTTTGAAAACCTTAGTACGTACCTTTGGGATGGGTAGACCCTGGCTCCATACTCATGTTCTCCAAACCAAAACCTTTATCTGTTTACCCATGTGTATATGTGAATTTGTGCTTATCTGTGTTTGTGCATTCATGCATTCATGAGCATCATATCATAAAAGTTTCATGGAACTTAGATCTCTTGTTTGTAAACATTAGGATCATCATGGATAGTGGAAAAAAGAAAACTATAAAGTACACTTACAAAAGTCCTAACTTGGATGACATAGAAAGGTTGAGCACTTTGATAACAGACCTAGAAGGATTCAAGAGCAGGTATGGGAACTTATTGTCATTGTTGAGGGTAAAAAGGAAGACGGATCTGGGACTTCTCTCCACACTTCTCCAGTTTTATGATCCAATATATCATTGTTTCACTTTTCCTGATTACCATCTGGTACCTACACTTGAGGAATATTCTTGCTTGATTGGTTTGCCTATTCTTGAAGACTCTCCTTTTCCAATCATGGAGAAGGACCCTAAGGAAGAAGAAATTGCTAAAGCTACACGCTTGGGATTGGTGGATATTCATAAAAATATGGTTACTAAAGGATGAGTATTTGGTTTGACTGCATAGTTCTTGGTTGGGAAAACACAGTACTATGCCGATCAATTGAGTATGGATGCATTCGAAGCTATCCTCGCCTTGCTCATTTATGGGATCTTCTTGTTTCCAAGCTTCGATAATTTTGTGGATCTCAACGCCATTAAGATTTTCTTGAAGAAAAACCCTGTGCCTACTTTACTAGCTGACGCATATCATTCTGTTCACTTGAGGAATCTTCATAAAGGAGGAATAGTTATCTGTTGTGTCCCTTTGTTATATAAGTGGTTTATTTCTCACTTACCTAAAGCTCGTGCTTTTTGGAAGGAAGGTTGGTGGTCTCAGAAGGTTATGGCTCTCACTCACTCTGATATTGATTGGTACAGTCGTAATTACGACGGGATAAGGATCATTGACAGTTGTGGACGTTTTGGTAACATACCTCTTCTAGGTATAAATGGAGGAATCAGTTACAACCCTGTTCTCGCTCACCGATAACTTGGATATCCTTTGAAGGACGAACCAAATAGCGCTCATGTGGATAATATTTTCTTTAAGGGAAGTACAGAATTGAAAGGAGAAATTCTAAAAGCTTGGGGTCATGTACACAAGAAAGGAAAAGAAGCCTTAGAGAAACCTAATTGTGTCTCTCTCGAGCCTTATCTCCAATGGGTCCGAAAGAGAGCTATTCAGTTGAAGATGCCTTATCCTCAGCAGAAACCCATGGTGTTGAAAGAGGAACACCCAATGATTTTTATGCCTGAAGAGGAGAAGTTGAAAATAGCTTTGAGGAAATCACAACAAACTGAAGTAGCCTGGAGATACAAGTACCAAGTGGCCATGGAAGAGAATGATGAACTCCGTAGACAACTCCAGGAGAAGGATGAAGAGATGATTGCTTGTAAGAAGAGGAAGACACAGGAAGGTTTATCTTCTTCCAGCTCTCAGTGAACTCCATGGAAGCTAGTCGTGGACAAACTCATTCTTGAAAAGACTCAGATGGAAGAAGAAATCAAGAAGCTTAAAGCGAAAGAGGACTTTTATTTAGAATACTGTCAGCCTTAGGACTTTTGTAAAATGTACTAGATGTTTTGTAATTCAAATCTTGAAAATCAATGAAATGAAATGATGTTTTGATCTGAGTTCCATGAAACCTTTGCATTTGCATTTGTATTCTCATTAATTAATCATTCAAGGAACTAAAGATTGTTTTGCAGATACTATAGAATGGATTCTGGAAAGAAAGTAGAGGTTGTGTTCCAAAAACCAAAATTGGAGAATTTGAAGAAACTGGGAAGTTTAGTAGAAGACCCCGAGGCATTCAAAGAAAAGTATGGGAATATGCTGTCTTTGCTAGAAGTTCAAGTATATGAAGAGATGTTATCCACACTCGTGCAGTTCTATGACTCAACTTATCACTGTTTCACCTTTCCAGATTATTAGTTGCTACCAACCTTGGAAGAATATTCTGCCCTGATGGGAGTAAACGTCACTCCTAGACCATTTTCCGGAAGAGAAGGGACTCCTAATGAAAGAGCAGTTGCAGAGGCCGCGTATTTAGAGGTGGATGAGGTATGATCTCATATGATTGCTAAGGGAGGGTTGTATGGGTTTCCAGCTATGTTCCTGTATGAAAAATCTCAAAGCTATGCCTTGTCAAAGAATATTGAAGCATTCGAGGCCATCCTGGTTTTACTAATATACGGATTGTTCCTGTTCCCGACTGCTAATGATTTTGTGGATGCAAATGCAATCAACCTTTTCTTAATCAAAAATCCTGTACCTACCTTGTTGGTTGATATGTACTTTACCATCCACCGTAGGAACCGTTATGGAGTTGGACAGATTGAGTGTTGCACCGTTCTCCTGCACAAGTGGTTTATTTCGCACTTGCCCAAAATTCCAGCCCTCTGGGATAAACAAAATGGACTCTCGTGGACAGAAAAGCTGCTATTACTCAAACACTCAGATATTAAGTGGTATGACTCTATGTATGGAGGGATTGCCATGATCCAAAGTTGTGGAGGTTTCCCGAATGTACCGCTTATCAGCGTTAATGGTTGCATCAGCTATAATCCTATTCTGGCTCGTCGACAGATGGGGCACCCCATGGAGGACGAACCGGACCCAGACTTTTTGAGAAGCTTTTACATTGAAGAGGGGAAGAATCCCGCTTACAGGGCTCGAATTGTGTATGCTTGGCGTTACGTCCACACGAGGGGAGTAACTGCCCTAGGTTACCACGACACTACTATTTCAGAATCTTACTTATCATGGGTAAAAGAAGAAGCGTTGAAGATGTTCTATACTCGCTTTGAGCCTGACTCACCTAAACCTACTCTTGTAGAGGAATTGAAAGTTGCTTTGGCGAAAGCTGAAAAAGAAGGAAAGACATGGAGAGATAAGTATTTCAAGGCTATGCAAGAGAAGGAAGAACTTCAAGAGTTGATCCGTCAAGATGGAAAGAGAAGACAACCAGAAGACGAAGGGCCATCCAACCAGAAGATCTAAAATCCTTTTGTTTTCCGTTTTATTTCATCATGTATCTGTATTAAAGACTTGTGTTTCAGTTTCAGAATCGTTGTTGTAAAACTCTCAGTTATTAATCTATGAAGACTTTAGATTTACTTATTTCCCCATTGTTATAATTTTTGCAAATATTTCTTTAGATTCCTTGAATGGTTAATGTTGCATTTTGCATTCATAAGCATTGCATGTGCATGTTCTTGTGTTGTGTCTCATCTCGCTGTCTTGTCTCCAGAAAGAATCACACTGAACCCTCAGCACCGATACAACACCCGAGCCCAAGCTCGCCTAAGAATGGAAGGATAGAATTTGGATGTGGACAGGATTGATAATGAACTTGGAGAGCTACGAGGAGGCATGAGGCACATCATGGAAGCCCTACAAGTCATTCGTGCAAAGTTGGACACTCAAGCCACTGTTGTTTCTGAAATCACTGGCATAGCTATAGAGCCGATCCCAACGGCAGTCACTGTTGCAAATGTTCCACCATATGGGTTGCCGCCTGGTTTTGTACCTCCACCAGTAGTCAGTCAACAAGCAGTTCCTCTAGGGCCAGAAGTTCCTCAAGCTATTCCTACTTACACTCAACCTTCTGTTTAGATTCAAGCGTGCCCTGTTTTTCATAATCCTCCACAAGTGTACGAAGGTCTTAATGGGTATGAAGAGGAGAGTGGACGACATGATAAGTTGAAAGAAAGTGTAGAGACTATCGGCAGGAGATTCAGAGCAATGTGTCACTTCCGCGAAAATAAGGTGCCGGCAAAACAGAAGAGTCTCCACCTTTCGTTATTTATCCCTCAGAAAGGGAAAGGAAACGATCGGAAAAACCTGACGAAAAAGGGTAAGGCAAGGTTATCACAACCGTTGTCTGGGTTCGGGAGTCGGTTACGCAAGGGGAAGGTATTAGCAACCCTCACGTCCGTCGTACTCGACGGGATCCACGCTTGTTGTGTTTACTGGACGAGTTGGTTTATCTATCTACCTATCAAGGCTGGATTAAACAAAAAAGAAAATGACTCGGCAAAGCGTCGCACGTTATGCCTACGTATTCTCATCAGAGAATGAGAAATCAGAGTCAACGTAGTTCGGTGAACTACGGGTTACGGGGAAGGTGGCTCGCCAATACGTCAGTATTGTGCCTACGTACTCTCAACAGGTATGAGAGATCAGAGCTTACGTAGTTCGGGATAATACGGATTACGGGGATTCAGATTCATCTGTTTTATCGAGTAGGGTTAAACAGCAGTTCCAGCAGTTAGGGACAAAGCCTGTTTGCGGTGGCGCTGAAGCTTAACGACACTCTTTTCTTCAGAAAAGCTTTCCTTTGAATTATGGGCCCACGAGGCAAAAAGTTTTGAAGTTTGTTTTCTGTCTTTTACGGAAGAAGTGTTTTTTATTGTGTTTGCAATTTCAATCACACTAAAGACTATGACCTGAGAGTGAATGCGTCGCATGTCACCCAAAGGGTGCCATACTAAACATCCGGACTGTTAAAAAGAAACTCTTCAACAATCCTTTCTCAGATAGCTTAAGGCTCGTAACGTACGAAATAAATCATTCATGATTACTGTATCTTAAGCTGTTTTGAGATGAGAAGAGAAGGGCTCAACTAAAGAAGACTATCAAGTCCTATTGTTGTCATGCCAAGGATTCATCCTATGGTTGAAGTTTGAAACAGGGAACTCCTAGAAGTTATCATGCATAGGTTTTAACCTAAAGTTCTATCATCACTTCCTTATCAAGGGAAGTAAGATTCCTAAGGGATCATGTCAATGATAAACAGAAACAGATAAAGCATCAGCTTAAATAGTAAACAGTAAACGACTGTAAAATGCATGCAATGCAAGTGAGGGAGGAAATGTGTGTGGGGCAGCAGCCTCCACAAGCTCATCTCAACCTCAAGCCAGATATGAATAACAGTAATCATACAGAAGAAATAAAATAAAGTGCTGTCAAGCAAAATACAGTAAACTGCAATCATACAGTACAAATAACATGCTATCAAGCAAACACAAACCACATGGTCAAGGGAGCAAGGCTCTACCGAATACCCGTATGCAAAGCCATACAGTAAAAATACAAGCAGATGGAGCAACTCAACCTCTAGTGCAATCATGCTCCTATATTAAAATCAGTCTAGATATGGACTTATTCTAATGCATCAAGCAAGTCAAACAACGCACATCAGCACAGAAAAGAAAACAGACAAGAAAGCAGATCAACCCCTCTCTTACTTTCAATTTCAAGCTTCAGCTCTTCTGACAGCAATCCAGTCTTCAGACCTCAACCACCCTTCAAGGCTATCATCTTCACTAGCAAGTATCAACTTGCTTTTCTAAGCTTCCAACACCTCAACATAAGTATCAACTTGTTCTCTCTTCTCCAAGCTTCAGTTCCTCAGTCAATTCCACCTTCAGGCTTCACTCTTAACTACAAGTATCAACTTGATCCCTTCAGGATCTCAATGCATCAATGTGAGTGTCAACTCATCCTTTATTCCTCAAGCCTCAGCTCTACACTCCATCTCAATTGAATCCTCTTCATAAGTGTCAACTTAGTCTTCAAGCTTCAGCTCTCTCTGCTTTACCAGTATCAACTTGGTCTTCTTCTCCTACAAGCTTCAGCTTCTCAGAATAATCTTCAATCACTTAGAAGTGTCAACTTCCTCCTGCAATTCTCAAGCCTCAGCTCTTTACTCAATCTCCATTGAATCTTCAAGTATCAACTTATTCTTCTTGCTCTTCAAGCTTCAGCTGCAATGGCAATGCTCAAGGAATCATCCTCTTCCACACTCTTCAATGAAGTCCTCATCCTCAAACTCAAGTCCAACATCTTTCAAGATACTCAAACCAGAAGACAATTGATTTAACAGAGTGAGTGGAAATGATAAACAACTTATTGACAACCAAAGGAAGCCTGTAAGGGTTCATCATTATGAGAGATTGGTTCCCTCAAAGTTCTACTTCCCAGATAAAGCCACTCATCCCTCCAAAGGAGGGATGTGAATATCTTAGAAGGACTTTTAGTCCTTGGGAGGAATGGAAGCACAAGATGCTTTCCATATTTGTGAAAGAAATCATTCTAACTATAAGGCTCTCCCTATGTTTCCTACCTCCTAAATCTTCCTCAGACACCTTCAGGCACAAGCAATTCCAAAGCCCCAAGAAACTTCAAGCAACTTCAAGCATCCTCACCTTGTCTTCAACTTTTCTTCAATCTCAACCAAAGGCAAACCAAAAAAAACCCTAATCTAAGGGGACTAAGGAAGTTAAACTAGTTGAATTAGTAAGTTAGGATCACCTAAAACCTAGTACTAAAGTTAGTCCTAACTAAAATACTAAAACCAATTGTAAAATCTTACAAAAATAACTATGGGAACCTAGGTCAATCATGACTCTACCATATTAATTCCAGAGATCAAATCATCAAATGAGACCTAGAAATAAATTCTATACCATAAGGTACTAAACCTAAACCCTAAAAGGAAGCAACTAAATCTCAATCTAGAAAGCACACCTATTTTCATCACAAAAATATGAGAAAAATTCTATGGGAGCATACATGTCTAACCTAATCACACACAAATAATTAGCTCAAGAATCATCACCAATTAATCACACAAAATTCCACAAAATTAGGTATCAAACATAATCATTTTAATATCAATTAAAATATAAAATTCCCATAAAATCAGAAAATACATGAAATGAAAATATTTTTTCTCTAAAAAATACTAGACTCAATCATGAGTAAAATGAAAAAATAATGGGATTAATTGGATTAATTTTCAATTTTATATGATTTTTCCAAGAACCATGAATAAAATGAAAAAAAAATAGTGAAAATCAAACAAAAAGATAAATGCACGGTGTGGATAGTAACCAGAATCAGTTCAAACAATGGATTGGGCTCGCTGGGGGGTGTCAGTATCAAAAGTAATCCAAGCCCAACGCTTCAGTCTTCAATTCACAAAATCAGAAATGTCACACACCAAGGTTCGAACTGGCTCACCCATGGTCTATGCAGCGAAGCTTCTCAGGTCAATAATCAAAATGATGCGTTTAAGGCTAGGGACGCGTGGCTCAACGTGAGCCCTGGGATCCACAGACCAAGTCAAATTCTCCACGCTAACGAAGGGTGAGGATTGTATCTTCCTCATTTCAAACCTGCAACTCGCGTGCGCCAACCCTAATCGCCGGTGGCTTTTCCGGCCACCCCTGTGCAACCCTAGATCCTTCTATACTCAACCATTGGTCACGATGTCTTAATGAAAATTGATCAGAATTTTCTCAGGAATCTAACCATGCCATTAGTTTACACTGAAAATGCGTGATTCGCCAAAACCATATCTCAACCGAAAATGGAAGGAACCCTAACTTGTCTCTAACCATGAAATTAACTAACCAGAATTCATCTACATGTTAAGGGGAACCTAACCACATGCTTCTAATGGATTAAAAGTGCATAATTAAAGAGATATCTCAAGAACTTATAACCAACCTTGAAGCTCGGATTGTGGTGGTTGTGTGCTTCAATTCTCCCTCAAACTATGCAGAATCCTTCAAGGAGTAATGGTGAACAATTTTTGATGCTTAGTTCTTGCTGCAACCTCTTGATTCTCCAAAACGCATTTCCAATTTTTCAAGCTTTTCTTCACTTCACATCAATGGATTCTTAATAGAATTCTGCTCCAGAACCTTCCAAATTCGTTCTAATTCTTACTTATAGTGTGTTCAGATGGATAACAAGCCCAAACTAGGCCCAATTATTGATTTTGGATGTTCACCTTTCCTTCCAAATTTCAACATGAAAGTGTGCCTTCAAGCCTTACTCATGCTCTAAACTCAATCCAAACCATCCACTTAATCATTAAGGAATGTGATATAATGGTTTTTCCTTTTGGTTTTAACATAGGGAGTGTACATGATATGTTTCTTAAATGTGAAGTAACCATCCAAATGACCATGCTATGGACCTCAAATTCAAAATGTGGCAATGCCAATCTCTATAAAACATTAATTCCATTCAAATTGATCACAAATTTGACTTGGAAACATGTTACTCTCATTTCTTTTGAATTTTCTCATTTTAATTCATTAAAATGGCTTTCATGTGAAGTTTTTTCAACCAATGCTTGATATAATCCATATCAATGGACACTTGATGTTAAGACAAGCTAAAAACATCATTTTGAACAACTTTGATGTTGAACATTTTCCCATTTGAAGCTTGGAAATAGGAGTTATGGCCTTATGCTTGAAATGACTTGTAATCTCCAAATGACCAAAATGCCCTTGACTTGTCAAAGCCATAAGTTGAGTTCTACACATCCAATCATGGACTTCTAGTACTCTCTAGAAAGCTAAGAGAATAAGGAACAACATTCATGTTGACCAAAAGTACATAGGAATCATCCTTCTAGGGCAAAAGATTCATGCAAGTTGGACAACTTTCAAGCTCCAAATTCACATACCTCAGATGACCTGTAACTTGTCAAAGTCATAACTTGAGTTCTACAAATCCTATCAAGGACTTCTAGCACTCAAATTAAAGCTAAGATCATGATCTACAACATTCATGTTGGGGGAAATATGAGATGACAATAACATCTTGAGCTAAACTGCCTTGAAGATAGGGGTCAAACTAGGGGATTTTACACTGTCAAGCCATAGAAACCCTAGTTTGAAACTTCTCAAACTCTTCAATCATGATGAGTTGACCTTGGAATCATCCCTATAACATCTCAATGTATCAATCCATGATCACATGGCTCTTGAATTAGGTCTCAACCTTCTTCAAATCTTCAGTTGACTTAGGGTTGACCCAGTCAAACCCTAGCTGCACCACTCATGGCTGAGGCTTCTTATCCTTGCACAATGACCTGTCTAGGCCTCAAAGTGATCTTCAACACTTCTCATGAGCTCTCTCAAGACCTCAAGTCCATCTCCATGGCTTCAGAATCATCTGATGGCTTCCCACAACTCTCAAGTTAGGAGACCTACCCACTTGGCTTTAACCACTCTCTCTGAGGATCTTTTAACTTCTCTAACAAGGATCTCAACCCTTGAACACCTGAATAAGCCTCCCAGATAGCTTCAAAGTCTTGTGTAGCCCTTGATTGGTAATCATACCTCTTGACCTCCTGCATACATGTCAATGAAATGCAAATGATAATGCTAATGTGCATGAAATGAAACACAAGCTAGGTGAAGAAATGTTGGTCAAATTTTGGGGTGCAACACAATGGAAGGGAATGACATCTTTGGTACTGATGCCAGAGATATGTGCTTAGTGTCTGGGTTGGTAATTCCACCAAAATTCAAGGTTCCCAATTTTGATCAGTATTCTGGTGCTTCTTGTCCTCGGACGCATCTGATTATGTATTACCGAAGGATGGCCGCTCATGTAGAAGATGACAAGTTGATGATTCACTATTTCCAAGATAGTTTGAAAGGAGCTCCTGCTAAATGGTATTTGGGCTTGGATCAATCTCGTATTCACAGTTTCCAAGACTTGGCCGATGATTTTGTGAAACATTACAAGTACAACATGGATTTAGCCCCTGATAGAAGACAGTTACTAAGTATGTCACAGAAGAGTTCAGAATCTTTCAAAGAATATGCACAACGGTGGAAGGAAACCGCCTCCCAGGTAGAACCTCCTTTGAGCGAAAAAGAGTTGACTGATTGGTTCGTTAATACAGTGAGACCAGAGTTTTATGAGAAGATGATAAGTAGTGCAACCGCAAGTTTTTTTTGATATAGTAGCAGTGGGGGTGAGAGTGGAGTTAGGAATGAAGAATGGAAAGGTGGCTAGTGGTTCCAGCAGTTCTGGCAACAACAATGCCAAGAAATTCAGCAGTAATTTCCATAAAAAGAAGGAAGGGGAGACAAATGCAGTAACCATGGGAAGAAAGAGTCGCACCTAGAGACCACCTTATCAACAGTATCAGCAACCTCAGTAAGGCTTTGTTCAACAGCCTCAAGCAAGTTATGTTCAGCAATCCTAGCAACAAAGACCAATGTATCCGTTACAGTATGCCCAACAACCATATGTGGCAGCTGTAACTCCGGCTTTCAGTCATCTTGTTCCCAGTTATCAGACAGTGCAGCCAGCACCTGTATATCAGCCAATTCAACAAGGGTATCAACGAGCGCCCAACGCTCCACCCTATCAGCAACACCATCAGCCTAGAGCTCACGCACCCAAACAAAACTACCAGAATCGGAGACCGACAACAAAACCTCCACTTCCTCAGATACCGATGACTTACACAGAGTTGTACCCCTCCTTAGTACAGCAGGGATTGGTAACAACACGACCATTAAATCTAGACACTACATCTCCCCACTATAATCCAAATGCTCATTGTGCATTTCACGAAGGTGATGCCGGTCATGATTTAGAAGGTTGTCTTGCTTTAAAACATCTTGTCAGGGAGTTGATGGAAAAGAAGATCTTGTCTTTTGATGATGTACCCCCAAATGTCAAAAGTAATCCATTGTCGAACCATTGAGGGGTCAATGCAGTAGAAGAAGTGTCAGATGAAAGGATGATCCGAGGTGTATCAGAGATTAGAACCCCGTTGAGGTTACTTCACGAAAAACTACTGAAAGCAGGATTGATAGAAGATACCCATAATGATTGTAAAGAATGTTCTAGTGATTCTAGAAGGTGTGACGTGGTACGAGGAGATATACAAAGATTGATTAATGAGGGAATGTTACAAGTGTGTAGTAAGGTGAGGAAAGAAGAAGTTTCATTAATTGAGCCCGTTTTTAATTTACCAAAGAAAGGTGAGAAAGTTCTGGTGTTCAAAACGACCAACAAAAGTATGAAGCCTATTTTTAACAAGTCAACTATCGATCAACCTCGACCGGTTATTATTCAGAAACCAAGACCGTTTCCTTTTGAAAGCACAAAGGCCGTTCCATGGAAATATGACATGATTGTGATAGATCGAGGATCTGGGAAGGTTAGTCAGAAAGAGACAGTAAAAGACGACCAAATAGACGTGACAAACATTACAGGTACAAGCAAAATGACCCGTAGTGGTCGAATCTATCAACCAAAAATGACAGTAGCCGCTGCAAAAGAGGTTACCCCTGCTGCGACAAAATAAAAAGAGGTACCAAGTACTGAAGGGACGACGAAGAATTCTTAAGGATTATTCGGAAAAGTGATTACAAGGTTATTGATCAGCTTCACCAAACCCCATCGAAGATATCGATCTTGTCTCTCTTGATGAACTCTCCAGCTCACAGAGAAGCTCTGCAAAAAGTATTGAAGCAGGCACATGTGACAAAGGACATAACTCTCGGACAATTTAATTCAGTAATAGCCAACATTACAACCTGTAACACCCCGAGCTTTAGTGATGCAGAGTTGCCGAACGAAGGGTGCAATCACAACCGTGCATTGCACATATCTGTCAGGTGCCAAGAAGACATAATGGCACGAGTTTTAGTCAATACTGGATCCTCATTGAATGTATTGCCCGCAAGGTCGCTCGCAAGGTTAGCATATGCAGGGGCATAAATGAAGCCGACGTCTTTAATTATAAAAGCTTTTGATGGTTCAAGAAGAACAGTTGTCGGAGAGGTTGAATTGCCAATCATGATCGGACCTCATATGTTCGATATTACATTCCAAGTCATGGACATTAACCCAACTTATAGTTGTTTGTTGGGACGACCGTGGATTCACGCCGTTGGGGCAATGACTTCCACATTGCATCAGAGAATGAAATTTGTTGTGAATGATAAGTTAGTGATTGTACACGGTGAACAGGACCTAATGGTGAGCAATCTGTCATTGTTCAAGTATATTGAAGTAGATGAGGGCGCGTTAGAAACTTCCTTTCAAGCACTCGAGATAGCTAATGCAGTGATGTTGGAAGAAACAGTGGCTAAGAGTGGTCCGTCTTTTGCATCCGCTCAGAGCATCAAGTCTACACTGGAAGAAGGTACTCCTGCAGGTTGGGGAGAGATTATTGAAGTGAAGCCAAAGATGGATCGCCAAGGGTTGAGTTGCAAACCAACTCATGATGAAGCATCGACACATGACAAAGGACGCCCAAAGACTATACAAGAAGTATTCATCAGTGGAGGTTTCCAAGTCAGTGTTGTGGAAGAATATTCCGAAGACGAAGGCCTTGAACAGTTAGTGTATCATTGCAACGCTGCCTTAAGCAACTGGAAAGCTATTGAGATTCCTTTGGTTGTTCCTGCGTTAAAGTAATTTGTTTGTCTTTCTTTTCTTGTTTTTGTTTTGAATCTCCATAGCCATGCCCAAGGCTATAGGAAGGTTTTGTAAGGGCCCCGAGCTTTCAAGAAAATCAATAAAAAATGAACTATTTTGTTAAATTCCTTGTGTTATTTCCTTTACGGCTTTTGCTTTCGTTTTAAAAAGAAAAATGGCAATCTTAAAAAACCCAAAACAATTTTTTGTTTTTGTGTGCTGCATTTGTTTTTGTGTGTTTTAATAAATTAAGCCATTCCAACGTGCAGTGATGTCCTAAAACCCATTGAATCCTATGACTCTACATTCCCTCCTGACTTTGATTCATCAATATACCAAGCTGAATATGAGGATGAAGATTTCGAAATCCCTGATGAACTGGTAAAATTGGCACACCATGAGTATGCAGAGCTTCAACCCTACAAAGAACAGGTAGAAGTCATTAATCTTGGCACCGAAGAAGACAAGAAAGAAGTCAAGATTGGGGCAGCTCTAGGGGCAGAAGTCAAGCAGCAACTAGAAAAGCTTCTGAAAGAGTATGTGGATGTATTTGCTTGGTCGTACCAGGATATGCCGGGTCTAGACACTAACATAGTGGTTCACAAGTTACCGCTTCGACCAGAATGCCCACCGGTTAAACAAAAGCTCCGAAGAACAAGACCTGACATGGCTCTCAAGATTCGAGATGAGGTGAAGAAACAGATTAATGCGTGTTTCTTAGCAGTGTCCAAATACCCCGAATGGGTGGCCAATATTGTACCTGTACCGAAAAAGGATGGGAAAGTCAGAATGTGTATGGATTACAGGGATCTAAACAAGGCCAGTCCGAAGGATGATTTCCCTTTGCCACATATCAATACTTTGGTGGATAATACGACTCATTTTGCAGTTTTCTCATTTATAGATGGGTTCTCCGGTTACTATCAGATTAAGATGGATCCCGACGACATGGAAAAAACTACTTTCATTACTCCGTGGGGGACTTACTGTTACAAAGTTATGCCTTTCGGTCTGAAGAACGCAGGTGCTACTTATCAAAGGGCCATGGTAACTTTATTTCATGATATGATGCATAAGGAGATAGAGGTATATGTTGATGACATGATAGCCAAATCTCAAAGCGAGGAGGACCATTTGGAACATCTTTTGAAATTATTTAAGAGACTCAGAAAATATCAGTTGAGACTGAGTCCAGCCAAGTGTACCTTTGGAGTAAGATCTGGGAAGTTACTCGATTTCATTGTCAGTCACCGAGGGATTGAGGTAGATCCAGATAAAGCCCGAGCCATTCAAGACATGCCAGCTCCCCAAACGGAAAAGCAAGTCAGAGGTTTTCTTGGAAGCCTGAACTACATATCCAGATTTATTTCCAATATGACTCCTACTTGCGAGCCCATCTTCAAATTATTACGCAAGGACCAGACGGTTGTTTGGAATTCAGATTGTCAACAAGCGTTTGATAAGATCAAGGGTTACCTACAAGAGCCTCCGATCTTGATACCTCCTGTTCCAGGAAGACCTCTCTTCATGTATTTGACAGTGCTTGAGAATTCAATGGGTTGTGTGTTAGGTCAGCAGGACGAGTCTGGACGAAAAGAACATGCTATCTATTATTTGAGTAAGAAGTTTACTGATTATAAAAGCCGATATTCACTTCTGGAGAAAACTTGTTGTGCTTTAGCATGGGCTGCCAGACGTTTGAGGCAGTACATGATTTGTCATACCACTTTGTTGATTTCAAAAATGGATCCAATAAAGTATATTTTAGAGAAGCCTACTTAGACTCGCTCGTTGGCATATGTTATTATCAGAATACGACATCCAGTATGTAGCCCTGAATTCTATCAAGGGTAGTGTTTTATCAGAATATCTTGCAGATCAACCAGTGGAAGATTATGAGTCTCTCAAATTTGATTTCCCAGATGAGGACATCATGTTGATAAAAGATTGTGAAAAGCTAGGTCTTGATGAGGGTCCGCAGGAAGGTCTTTGGTGGAAAATGATGTTTGATGGTTCCTCCAACTACAGTGGGCATGGAGTAGGCGTCGTTTTAATGAGTCCGGAAGGTGGTTACACTCAATTCACAACCAGGTTGGATTTTGACTGCACA
This sequence comes from Lathyrus sativus, assembly GCA_963859935.3. NCBI lineage: Eukaryota > Viridiplantae > Streptophyta > Magnoliopsida > Fabales > Fabaceae > Lathyrus > Lathyrus sativus. The sequence continues at coordinate 200,198,927 of OZ012739.1, read as the reverse complement.
AACAATGTCGCCGAATATGAAGCATGCATTCTCGGCCTCGAGGCAGCTATCGACCTTAAAATCAAACTTCTCAAAGTCAGTGGGGATTCAGCTTTGGTTATTTATCAAGTTACTGGAGGATGGGAAACTAGACAAGAGAATTTGATTCCTTATAGAGCCTACATCGTCAAGATGATGGAATATTTTGATGAAATCACTTTCAAACATGTTCCGAGATCTGAGAATCACATTGCCGATGCCCTAGCCATATTAGCCTCAATGTGGAAAGTCAGGGATGTCAATGATGCCAATCTCATTCGAATCGAACGCAAGACCGAGCCCGTCTACAGTCAGATGGTTGAAGAAGAAACTGATGATAAGCCTTGGTACCACGACATAAAGAATTACCTGTTAAAACAAGAGTATCCAGCAGATGCTACATCACTTGACAAGAAAACTCTAAGACGATTAGCATCTAAATTCTTTCTCAGCAATGATGTGCTTTACTAAAGAAATCATGATATGGTGCTGCTTAGATGTGTCGACAGACGAGAAGCAGAGTTGTTAATGCAAGATGTTCACGAAGGAATGTTTGGTACTCATGCCAATGGATATGCTATGTCTAAAAAGATTTTGAGGGCTGGGTATTACTGGTTGACCTTGGAAACTGACTGCATTCAATATGCCAGGAAATGTCACAAGTGTCAGATATATGCAGACAAGATGCACGTACCGCCAACATTGCTAAATGTGTTGTCGTAACCATTGCCTTTCTCCATGTGGGGCATCGATATGATTGGGGAAATTGAACCAAAAGCTTCTAACGGACACCGGTTTATTCTGGTTGCTATTGACTATTTCACAAAGTGGGTTGAAGCCGCGTCCTACACTAATGTTACTCGGCAAGTGGTGGCCCGTTTTATCAAGAAGGAGATTATTTGTCGTTACAGAATTCCGAGTCGGATCATAACGGACAATGGTACCAATTTGAATAACAAAATCATGAAAGAGTTGTGTGGTGAATTCAAAATTGAACATCATAATTCCTCTCCTTATCGTCCCAAGATGAATGGAGCTGTAGAAGCTACAAATAAAAACATCAAAAAGATTTTGCAAAAAATGGTGAAAACTTACAAAGATTGGCATGAGATGCTATCATTTGCCTTGCATGGGTACAGAACGTCCGTCCTCACTTCAACAGGGGCAACCCCTTTTTCTTTGGTATATGGAATGGATGTGGTACTGCCCATTGAGGTCGAGATACCTTCTTTGAGAGTCATAATGGAAACCAAGCTTGAAGAAGCAGAATGGGTAAGAGAAAGGTTTGATCAGTTGAATCTTATCGACGAGAAGCGCATGTCTGCAATGTGTCATGGTCAGTTATATCAGAAAAGGATCAAGATGGCTTTTGACAAGAAAGTTCGTGTCCGAGAGTTCCGAGAAGGGGAGCTTGTACTCAAAAAGATTTTACCAGTTCATAAAGATGCACGGGGAAAGTGGATGCCTAACTATGACGGCCCGTTTTTTGTGAAAACAGTCTTCTCAGGAGGCTCATTAATTCTCACCACCATGGATGAAGAGCAGCTAACTAATCCAGTGAATTCTGATGCAGTACGAAAATATTATGCCTAAAAAGAACCCAATAAGCCGAAAACTCAAAGGAACGACTTATGCAAAAGTTAGGGTTGAAGAAAAAGAAAAGAAAAGAGAAAAAGAGAAAAAGAAAGAAAAATAAGAGCTCGCTAAGTTGAAAACCCGAAAGGGCGGCTTAGGAAAAAATGAGCGTCCCGGTGGATTGAAAACCCGAAAGGGCGATCCAAGCAAAAATTAGGGACAAAGGCGTTTCACTGTATCAGATGAGTTGTCACTACTGCAAAAGATCCTACAAGAATTCACTCCAATCAGAAGCGAGGATTTTGGGGAGTTTTAGTCTTTAGGGATAGTTTGGTCATGGGATTCGATGTAACCTTATCCATGTTGCCATTTTTCACTTGTAAAAATTTCTATGGAATTTTGTCATTTGCAAGATTTAATCCTTGAATAAAATCAGTTTTCAGCCGTTCTTTCTTTTGCAAATTTATTATTTCCTTTATTTTCTTTGTTATGCAAAATATTGTTCGTTGATCAACGATAATTTTGAAAGCATTAGGGTCAAATTATTGGAATAAACTTGAAAAGATTAACAAACGTAAAAACTTCGACTCATGAAAAGAATCGAGGAAAATCATACTTCCCCGAAACCTCAGGGTAGCGGAAACTTTGATACGCAAGCCCATCGCACTCCCTGGTGAAGTGTAAGCACCTCGAACTACTGAGTCTCCTTTGGTCATGTGTGAGTATCAAGTTGGAAGACTGCCTCTCAGAACCTCTTATGATGATATGAGAACTTGTCCCCTGTAGAAGACTTCTGAGCATTGTGTTTGAATTTGCTTCGTCATCTCTGACTAGCTAGTTTAAAGCTCCGTTCCCCTGTTAAGAGTGGATATATTTTCAAGACTACATACACCCTTCAGTCTGGGTTCAGTGTGATTCGTTTTTGTCTCTCGGGTTCGGTGTGTTATCTGTTAATCCCCCGTGAATGTCTAATCACTGTTAATGAATTTCCGTCTAAGGACCGGTTGTAACTGGAATTGTTTTAGAAGCCAATCGTTATTGGTATTCTTTTGGTCGTCACCATAGTTCTTGTTAAGACCAGTCGTAATTGGCATTGTCTTAATTCCACTCGTCGGTATCTATTAATTCGGTCGTCACCACCCTTTTCCTTTAAAGACCAGCCATAACTGGAAGTGTTCGAAATCCAATCGTTATTGGTATTCTTTCGGTCGTCCCCATATTTTCCTTTGAGGTCCAATCATAATTGGCAGTGTCTTAACTTCACTCGTTATTATCTTTTGGTTCGGTCGTTACCAACCTTTTCACTCTAAAGTCTAGTCGCCACTAGCAAATCCCCTGTGAAGTCTGGTCGTTACTGGTTCATCTTCCGTTTAAGCGCAGTCGTAACTGGCAGGTGTTCGAAATTCTATTGGCATTGATATCTTGTTGGTCGTTACCAACCTTCTCCATGAAAGTCCAGTCGTAACTGGCGTCACTTAGAATCCAATCGTTATTGGTATATTTTGGTTTGGTCGTTACCAACCTCCCCAGCTAAAGCCTAGTAGCTTGCTAGCATTCTCATAACCACATGTGTTGGTATACCCTGACGTGGTCGTCACCATGTTTTCTTTCAAAGTCCAGTCGTAACTGGAATTGCTTGAAACCCAATCGTCATTGGTACCCGGACTTGGTCGTTACTAATCTCCTTTAAGTCCAGTAGTTACTAGCGTTGCTTGAAATTGGGTCATCACCAATTTCCCCAGTCGAAATCTTACGTGTTATTGATTGGATTTGAAAAATCTCATTTGTTATTATCCCAGGTTGGTCATTACCATTACCTACGGAAAGTATAGTGGTTACTAGCACTGCCAAGCCATTTGTTAAAACTGGATGACATCATTACTCCCAATGAAATCTTTTTTCCCAGACAAGTCTCGGAGATCTAGTCGTTACTAGTATCCCCAACGCATTTGGTCTTTGTTTCTAGTCCATTCCTGAAGATCCCGTTTGAACTCTTCACTATAGGAAGTTCCTCATCTGATCATCCCCAGTGAGGTTTGTGTTTTAGTTCTTCACTTCCCCAGTAGAAAGTCACTCTTTTCCCCGGTGGAAATCTATCCCTCTCCCCAGTGGGGTGTTGGCTCTTCCCCAGGGAGATTGTTATCTTCAATTGGATTTTTTGCATCCTCATGTGAAATTTTCCTCTCAGTTATCACTAATCATGTTGGAACTATTGATTGTTATATCTCAGTTTTCCCCAGTGTCAGATTCACAAAATTGGGTCCCATGAGTAGTTACTCGTTGTTTTGTTTTCTGTCTTCTGTATATGTCTTGCATCCAAGCATCATGAAGCATCATTTAGAATTCATGGCATATCATGACCTGTCCTTTTGCATATCATCGGATCTAAGGGACAAAATTTTTGGTTCTCTATATTTAAATACCTTTCACTACGATTCTACGAGGATCGTCATCTCTCAGTTCCATCTAGTGAAGATATTTAAATAGGGGCAACTTTCATACCCCAAATTTTGACCCTTTAGATTCTCATTATCATTTTAGGAGCATACTTATGAATTATCTAACCCTAACCCAGTGCAAGTTTGTCATTATCCAGTTACAGATGAATCAGGGTTTTGTACAGTCAAATCGAAGCTTCAGGGGTTGTGATCAATCAAAGTTTTAGGCTAATTCAATCATGGAAAAGATCAAGGGTATCATATGATGTCAATTGAATACCCAATTTGAGGTTGTTACCCCAAAATTAAGAGCAGTGTATTTCAGAGCACCTGATTAGGATTTTTTTTCCAGTAAAAGTCAATTGTAGTTTGACTTTGATGTTGGAAGGTGTTTTAATGGTGGGATTATGATCAAAAAGTCTTAGGAGGTTCAGAGTGTCATCAGACGACTCGGTATTCACCGATCGATCGAACGGTTGACCAAAAAGTCAACTCTTCAAATTTAAGGAATTGGACTTCAAAGTGTGAATAAAAAATGTTCCTTATATCATGTTGCACTTGTCTATCAATTTTCATGACCATTGGATCAAGGATGAAGGCGTAATCAAAAAATCGGGAAATTAGGGTTTTAAAAGGGGCTAAACCATAACTCCTTAACCACACATCCAATTGAGTTGGTTCAAAGCTCATTTGAAAGCTCTTGACAAATACTACAAAAGTCCCTAAGTGGTCCATGATCATAAAATGCATAGATTTGGAGTTATGATCAAATTCATTTTGAGAAGGGAAAAAGACTTAGAAAAATTTCACTTTTAAGTTCATTTTTTTAGCAACTTTGAGAGACTTTTTGGCCAAGTTCCTTTGGGAAATTGAAACTCATGAAAACATGAATGTTTTAGAGCTATTTGAGGGCTTTCTAAAAAGTACTAGCACATCTCAAAAGGATTTATGAGCTGAAAGTTATGGGTATGGAAAGTTTTGGGTACTAGTCCCACATTGTCAAAATTTCAAGAATCCATTCTTTCATCAATCTGACCAAACTCAGCCCTTAGATGTTGTTGTTTCTGATATGTAGAGGATTTGAAGCATAGAAATGTGAAGAAAATGCAGAGGAGATGAAATTAGCCAAACTTGCAAGTGGGCTTGCAAGTGGCTTTACAACTTGCCTTTGAAATCATAAGGCAAGCATGAGGTGGAAAGGTGAATCTGCAAACAACCATAAGCCTACACCTTCTAGCCTGCATTTAGCCACTTCAAACTCATCATTTTGTTTGACTATTGGGATTACCTATCAGCCAAGGAAACCCCTTTGTGGAGGTTTGATCCAAAAGTGTAAAACCTTTCTTTCATGTGAAGAAATCTCCAAATCTGCCTCCTCTCTTCAATTGCCTATAAAAGGGAGCCCTCATCACTTCATTTTCAACACAATATTGATTCTAAAAAATCATATAAACACAAAGCTCTCACTCTTTCACACCTTACTCCAAAATCACAAAATCACAAAATTGCAAAAACCACCAAAAATTTGTCTTGGTACATTTGATGCCAAATTCATTTCTCCCCATTCAAACACCCCAACAATCATCCACACAATCTCTAAACATGATATAGAAGGTGTCCAAGACCTTAAACCATTCAAAAACCTCACCATCCAAAAAGTCAACTTCCATACCAAGTTACTTTGACCAAAAGCCATAAAATCTGCCAAAACTTGTCCTATGCATTTGCTTGGTGTTTTAATCAATCAAACACCTCTCATATATCATTTCTCAACTGTCTAAAGTGTTAAAGATAATTGGTGGAATTTATTTCTCCAACTGCCTCAAGTGTTGCATTCTTGTTTCGAAAAGAAGAAAGCTTCAAGGCTAGTGTTATTTGGGAGTTCCTCTGGGTTTCTTGGTGTTCTAACTTGCTCAACACATTCTACTAGAGGTATGTAGACACTCCATCTTTTCTTTACACCATAATTTCATGTTTTAGCATTTTTGATTCATTATGTTGGAAGTATGTTATGTCTTGTATCAAAACTCTACCATGAATATACCAGCTGTGATCTCAGGTCTAGAGATGGTTAAATTTGTGCTCAAATTCATCCAACATCATGTATTAAATATGTGTGTGGAGTTAACTTGGTCAATAGTGCTTAAAATGTTGAATTGCACTTTTTCATGTCTTGCATCAAAATGACGAATTTGCAACTCAAACCCTCATTTTTCATGACAGTCCTATGTTAGCCCCAAATTGTGTTTGAACTTACTCAATATCATGTATGTATGGTGTGTATATGGTTACTTCAGTCTATAAATGTTTGGATTTGAGTTTGAGTATCTTCATGCATATCACAACATAATTTTGCAACTTGACAGCCAATTTTCATTACAGCACAACTTGAGTACTATTTTATGTTTGAACACACTCATCCTCATACATATGACTTCTGTGCATGACTAGATTGATCAATATGTGACTAGGGTCAAAACTGAACATCGTGTTGCTTTTCACTTGTCAAAACTTGCACTTAACTCACCAACTTTCATAACAGCCCTCTCCCAACTTGTTTTGATGTTTGGCTCCACTTCATATCATGTATATGTGATGTGCCTATGATTGAATTAGTTGGAAAATGCTTTGAACTTAAACTTGACTTCACACTGCACTTCACTTCACAAATCTAGCACTTTGTTCACCAAATTTTACATCAGCCATGTTTGAACTATTTTTCTTGCCTGGACTCACTTGTTTGCATATATGAGGAATGTGTATATGATTCATATGATCAAAATATGCCTAAATCTGGTTTTGAGTAATGTACTGCATCATCCTAAAACCCAAGAGCAACTTAAATGTCATTTTCTGCACCAGCCAGTTTTGAACCCTTTCTTTTGCTTGATTTCATTTGTTAACATGTTTACAAGGTGTATGTATGATTCACTTGACTTAAATATGCATTAAACTTGATTTTGAACTTTTCATGCATCACCAAAACCTCAAAATGCAAATTTTTGCAACTCTGTCATCATTCTTTATAGTAGCTTGTCTTTGGCTTTAAATTGTGTGCAAACTCATTCAATATCATGTACATGTGCTATGTGTGTGGGTGATTGGATCAGAAAATGTTTGGAATTGGAAATTCATATCTCATGCCTCATTTTCATGATAACTTGCATTTTATGAATCATTTTTCATGACAGTCTGTTTCCAACTTATTTTGGTGTTTGAATCCACTCAATATCATGAATATAAGATGTGTATGTGTTTGAATTGGTATGAAATTGTTTTGAACAGAAATTGAACATGTTCATGCATCTCACAAGCACAAACGTACACTTGGAGTACCATTTTCCATGACAACATTCTTTTAACATCAAAATGTGTTTTATTCCACTCAACATCATGTATGTATGGTGTATGTATGATCCATCTGAACTGAATGTGCACAGAATTAGAATTGAGTATCATCATGCATCTTCACATACACACATTTGCACGTTGAACACATTCTTCCACACCAGTCTGATTTAGGCCTCACTTTGTGATCAAATCCATTTAATATCATGTATGTGTTGTGTGTGTGTGTGATTGGTTTGATTTGAACATGTCTGGAATTGAAATAAGCTCATCATCATGCATTTCACAAGCACATTTTGCAACTCAAGAACCATTTTTTGTGACAGTTTCTTTTTTGCTTCAATTTGTGTTTGAGTCCATTCAATACCATGTATATGTGATGTGTGGATGTTTAAATTGATCTGGAAATGTTTTGAATTGAAAATGAAAATTTTCATGCACTTCACAAGCACAAACTTGCATTTTGAATGTCATGTTTCACCACAGTTTTTTGGAGCCTCAACTTGTGACCAATTTCATCCTATATCATGTATTTGATGTGTGTATGTGTTTAGTTTGACCAATATATGCCTAGAAACAGAATTGCATATCAGCTTGCATATCATTCCTGACAAAGTGGCAACTTGAAAATCCATTTTCATCACAGCATGATTTAAACCCTAACTCTTGCATGAACTCATTCATTATCATTTATGTGGTATGTGTGCATGATTACTTTGTACTGAAACTGGTTGTAACATGAGATTCATTTCAAAATGCACATCAAACTTTCAAAACACATGTGCTATCGAGTTTTCAAATAGAGGGAGAATTTCAAAAAACTAATATTGCCATCATGTTCCTCATTTAAAAACACACAAGTTAGACTTAAATTTCATTGGAAAAGGTTGAGAATTGACAAAGTTACACATGGTTTTGCATTTCAGTTTTGTGTTTGTGTTTTTGTTGCCTAGAATTTCATAAGGGTATCCCATATATATTTATGGGGTGGATTTCATCAACGGATGTATAGCCACCCCAGTGGTAGTCACCGTGTCACTTAAGCGCCTCTTACCTCGCATACCTGGGTTCGACCCCTGAGGAGGGCAACCCTTTTATTAATTTTTGTCATTTTTCATCCCATCTTTAAAAATTCATATCTCTCTCAATTTTAATCATTTTTCACCCATTCTTTTTGCATTTTGTTAATCTTGATGTCTACTTTCATGTCATATTTTTTATTTTCATGTTTGCCTAATTTTTCATCTCTTTTGACTATGTGCAAGTTACATACGTTCTGTGATCGTTTTCGCGTATGCAGTTGAATTTTTCTTGTGATATACTTGTGGTTGTTTGTGATACTTGTTTGCATTCATATTCTTAAATGTTAGTTAACATGTTAGTATTTTATCTTTTGTTGTTACCATGTTCATTTTACTTCATCTACTAAATACACTGAAGCTTGACTGTCACACTTCCTGCTTAACCAACTGCTTTGACTGTCACCCATGCATTTTAATTTTTATCATTTCACATGCTCACTCAATGGTTGTCACCATGGATGCATATTTATTATGTTGTTATCTTGTTCAAAATTTTCTCTCCCCCAAGTGATGAAGTTTGTTAACTCTCATCTAAGTTGCCTCTCCTGTCCCTTTCCAAAGGAAAAGTATTTCCAATAACCCTGATGTTATGGATAACTCATTCACCCATTTCTTTGACTTGGTTAAGTCAATTTCAACCTTAGTTTAGAAACCATTAGACTTTCCTTCAAGTCTAAGAAACCCACCTATACTAGGAGTGTTCTTCAGCTAGAACCCTAGGATAGAGTTTGTCAACTCTATGTAAGAATCATCGTCATGATTTCTTACTTCCCCTTTTGAATATTACAACTTAGAATAGGGAGTTTTGTCAATCTCCACACAAACATTGTCATGTTTGTTCCCCCTTGAACCTTGATCATAATCAAGTGTTCTTTATCCCTTGTGAGGTGAACTACGATTGCTCTGATTCTATCCTAGTTAGGATACGTAGGCAGAAGATGCGATGTCTTTGCAAGCAAAATTAGTGTATATAACCTAGGTCTTTACCTATCCCTAATCCATATCCCAATCCATAGTACATATTCACAAACATAGAAAACAATCAAACAAAAGGTTCCTGTAGAGTACTACAGATGCTTAGGGTACTAACACCTTCCCTAGGTATAACCAACTCCCGATCCCCGAATCTCTTAAGCGTTGTCGTTACATCGCGAAAAAGGTTTTTCTTTCTTTTGACCTTTCCTTTGGATAAAATAAAGTTTGTTTGTAAAAGAATTAAGATTCAAGTTAACTTAATACCTTGATATCCAATTTTCACCGCAACACTCTCTCTCTTAGCTTTCCAGCGATATTTAGAACGCCTCTAAAGGATTCCCGGAATTCCAGTTATGATTGTTTCCGTGCAAACTGCTAAAGCCGAAAAATAAAGTGCGAAAATCAAATTAGACCAAAAATAAAATAAAAGATAAAAACATAATAAAACATAAGAATAATCAAAGTAAAGTGAGGAAATGCCTAAGTAAAAATATAGGAGAATGTGCAGAATGATGCACTGATCAAGAACACTCGCACAATCTGGCACCAAAACGATGACATACCCATCACCAAAAGGATGATAGAGCGACACACACACAACCCTGACAACAAAAGGATGTAAGGCCTATCACCAATAGGATGATAGAGAACACTCACACAATCTGACACCAAATGGATGACAGACCTATCACCAAAAGGATGATAGAGCGACATACACACATAATCCCGACACCAAAAGGATGTAGGTCTATCACCAAAAGGATGATAGAGAGCACTTGTATAATCTGGCACCAAAAGGATTACAAACCTATCACCAAAGGTTGATAGAACAATACACACACACAATCCTGACACCAAAAGGATATAGGGCCTATCGCTAAAACGATGATAGAAAACACTCGCGCAATTTGGCACCAAAAGGATGACAACCCTATCACTAAAAGGATGACAGAGTGATACACGCACACAATCCCGACACCAAAAGGATGTAAAGTCTATCACCAAAAGGATGATAGAGAACACTAGCATAATTTGGAAACAAAAGGAAGACAGAACTATCACCAAAAGGATGATAGAGCGACACGTGCACACAATCCCGACTCCAAAAGGATGTAGGGTCTATCACCAAAAGGATGATAGAGAACACTCGCACAATCTGGCACCAAAAGGATGATAGACCCATCACCAAAAAGATAATAGAGCGGCACACATACACCATCCTAACACCAAAATGATGTAGGGCCTATCACCAAAAGAACGATAGAGAAAAATCTCACAATCTGGCACCAAAAGGATGACAAACCTATAACTAAAAGGATGATAGAGTGACACACGCACACAATCCCGACACCAAAACGATGTACAGTCTATCACCAAAAACATGATAGAGAACACTCGCACGATCTGGCAATAAAAGGAGGACAGACTCATCACCAAAAGGATAATAGAGCGACACACACACACACACAATCCTGACACCAAAAGGATGCACGCCTATCACCAAAAGAATGATAGAGAACACTCGCACAATCTGGAATCATTAGGATGACAGTCCTATCACCAAAAGGATGATACACACGCACACAATCCTGACACCAACAGGATGTAGGTCTATCACCAAAAGGATGATAGAGAAGACTCGCACAATCTGGCACCAAAAGGATGACAGACCCATTACCAAAGGGTTGATAGAGTGACACAAGCACACAATTCCGACACTAAAAGGATGTAGTCCTATCACCAAAAGGATGATAGAGAACATTCACACAATCTGGCACCAAAAGGACGACAAACCTATCACCAAAATGATGATCGAGTGAAACACATACACAATCACGACACCAAAAGGATGTAAAGTCTATCACCAAAAGGATGCTAGAGAACACTTGTATAATCTGGCACCAAAAGGAAGACAAACATATCACCAAAAGGATGATAAAACGACACGCGCACACAATCTCGACATCAAGAGGATGTAGGGTCTATCACCAAAAGGATGGTAGAGAACACTCGCACAACCTGGCACCAAAAGGATGACAAACCCATCACCAAAAGGATGATAGAGCGAAACACACACACACACACACACACAATCCTGACAAACAAAAGTGTGTAGGGCCAATCACTAAAAGGATGACAAAGAACACTCGTACAATCTGGCACCAAATGGATGAAAGACTTATCAACAAAAGGATGATAGAGCGACACACGCACAATATCCCTACACCAAAAGGATGCAGGGCCTATGACAAAAAGGACGATAGAGAACACTCGCACAATCTGCCACCAAAAGGATGACAGACATAGCACCAAATGGATGATAGAGTGACACACACACACAATTTTGACACCAAAAGGATGTAGGGCCTATCACCAAAAGGATAATAGAGAGTACTCGCACAATCTGGCACCAAATGGATGACAGACATATCACCAAAAGGATTATAAAGCGACATACGCACACAATCCCGACACTAAAAGGATCTAGGGTCTATCGCCAAAAGTATGATAGAGAACTGATCCGCTGTCGCGCGCGGATCAAAACGAGTGTTTTTGTAAAAATGCAGCTGTCGCAACTGCGAAAAACAACCGACGGAAAAACAGAAGAGTCGCCACTTTCGTTATTTATCCCAAAGAGAGGGAAAGGAAACGATCGCAAAAACCTAATGAAAAAGGGAAAGATAAGTTCGTCGCAACCATGTCTGGATTCGAGAGTCGGTTACACAAGGGGAAGGTATTAGCACCCCTCACGTCCGTCGTACTCGACGTGATCCACACATTGTTTTCTATCTTAAAGTGTGTGTTTAAACTATCTATCTAAAGGCTCAGGGACAACAGAAAAGAAAAGAGAAGTGACTCAGCAGAGCATCGCCGCTCTGTGCCTACGTACTCCCTCGTGCAATGAGAAAGTCAGAGTCAACGTAGTTCGCCTAACTATGGGTAAAGAAGGGGGATGGTTGCTCGCCGAGACGTTGCGTCTCGTGCCTACGTACTTTCATCTGGTATGAAAGATCAGAGCGAACGTAGTTCGGGCTCAAAGGACCACAGGCTGGTTCAACAGTTTTTTAGGCCCGAGTTGGGTTAACAGGTAGTTCTAGCAGTTGGTGTATGCAGCTCGACCATTGGAGACTTAGGCGTTACCATTTGCGGTAGAACTAGGAGTTAACGATACTCTTTTTGTGAAAAGATTTTCCTGATTAAGAACCCCAAAGGGTGAAAAAGGTTTGAATTGTTTTTGTGTTTTTTAGAGAAGAAGTGTTTTGAATTTGATTTGTGACTCATGTCGTACTAGAGACTATGACCTAAGAGCGAATGCGTCGTATATCACCCAAAGGGTGTACACTAAACACTCTAGGTCCTTGAGAGGAGGCCCCTTAATTACCATTTCTCAAGTAGCTTAAGGCTCGTAGCGTGCTACGCTTGTCATTCCTTATTAAGTGTTTTATGAATGTTTAAAGATAAGAAGAGAAGAAGGAACACGAATGGGAGACTAATCAATCCTAAAAGTTATCATGCAAAGTGGACCTAAAGTTGGGATTCAAAAGGGAACTACCTAATGTTATCATGCATAGTTAGGCACCTAATGTCTATCATAACCTCAAGAGGTTAGAGAACTTATGGGGAACATGGAAAAAAAATCAAAAGAAGAAGAAGAAGAATAAGAAGAAATGCATATGCAAAATGAAAGGATGCACACATAAGATGAAACACATAGAATGATAGTGGGAGGAAAATAGTGTGGGGTAGTTGCCACCACAAGCTCATATCAACCAAGCATGCATATGGAAATGCAAGAAAAGAAAGAAGAAGAAGAGCAAAAGAAGAAACTAAATCAACAAAAGCAAACCACACAAAGATGCACCAAAAAGAATGGGACGAAATGACCTAAGTCAGGCAACATCAACAACACCAATAAAACTAAACCAACTGAAAGGTAAAACAAACCTCAAAGCCAAGTGAGGATGGGAGACCCAGTGAGGGCAGCAAGGAGCCCATAATAGGTACTCAACCATAAGCATCACTTATCAAAAGCAAATAAACACCAAAAGTGTCCTCAAAGATTCATCATTCTAGGTATGTTTCAAATACCTCCAAAGGAGGGACCAAGCCACCTTAAATGACACTCCAAGGTCATTGTACAGAAGAGAGATGAAGAGAAGAAAGCTCACAATAAATATCAAAACAAAATAAGAAGAAATGCAAGCAAGAGTACAAAGGAAGCAAGCATACATCATGTAGGAGTTCTAGTTGAAAGCACAAAAAGAAAGGCATCAATCAACAAGCAATGAACATGATTTTGACCTAAAAAGGAACATACAGCAAGAAGGGTTGAGAGCTTATTGGATCCACAAAGGTCATTTCCAATCCCAACTAGGTCAAGCACTTGCGTGAGTTGTCCTATGAGATGACCTAACTTGCAAGTCACTTCAAAAATAGGAAAAAGGCTCAAAAAATACTAAATAAAATACACAAAGAATCTAAACATGTTGGCAACTAGAGGCCAAAAGAGCAATACAAATATCCCCCCAAAGCACCATCAAAAGAAATGATTCATTGAGATGTACCACTTTGGAATGGGAGAAACAAAGGCAAGAAGAGAAGCCACAAAAGTCAACCCAAAAGTCAACAACCAGGGACAAAATGGTCCTCCAAAATTGATCAACTCATCATTGAGATGAGGATCAATTTTCAATCATTGGATCAAAAAGGAATGAGAGAAATAAATGCAAAAGTAAACCATGTCACAATTCAATTCAATGAAAACAACTCCAATATTTAATTCTTTTTTAAATTCAAAATAAAGTTGAAAAATAAACTAACCATGTCCAAAAAATATTAGACATCTCGAAGTGTACAAAAAATATTTTTGGTGAATTTTTAGAATATTGGAGCTATTTTAATTAATTAAAATTATAAACAGAAAATAAAATAAAAAAACAAAAGAAATAAAATGAAAAAAGGAAAACCTGTGTGGCAAATAGCTAGAAATTACAGTTCAAAAAGAGATTGGGCCCAACCTGGGGGTGTAAATAGCGTGCACGTACAAGGCCCAACAGACAATCCAACAAACAAAGCAAAAATCTGGTAATTCCACATGACAAGTCAAACAAGGTGCATCATGGACACTCAATCAGAAGCGCTTGATCTAGTGGTAATCACATCAGAAGGTCACGAACATGCCAGTAAATAAATGAAAATTCAAAAGTAATCACGTGGATTCAGTCAACTCACACCCACCGAGTTTCTTAATCTCCATCGTTGGAATCAAAAGTAATCCAATCCTACGTACCACAACACGCCATGACATCATCTTCTTCCTCCATAAACCCTAAAACACACACAGCTGGTCGGAGACACTATTCATCATCTTCTCCGGCCAAGCTCCACCATGAACAGAACAAGCAACAACACGTACATCAAAACTTCACCAAAATGGATGAATCTTATATCAAAATTCATCTAGAGATCACGAGGATCTCATATTTGGCCTCAAAAACCATTAATCATGCGTAAAATTCCCAACCCGAAGCCAACAAGATTATGCATCAAAATCCAAAGTTCATTAAAACAACTCCAATTTGGTTTAAAACTCATCTTGAAGTCATGTAGGTTATAGATCAAGCATCAAACAAGCCAAAACACGCATGAATAAGCCAAAACAGATCCAAACATTTTTGAGCATCATCCAACAACCACAACCAATGCCAGTTCGTTTTACATATTAATGATCTACATTATTTCTACGTCTCAAATATGCAAAAATGGCAGTGAATTGATGCTTATCAAGAGTGTAAAGTTGATTTTCAATTACCTAGTGGAGAACTTCCACTGAGCCTTCAAATGGAGCTTAAGTTTGAAGATAATTGCCCATAATCGTTCAATGATCTCCAATAGAGCTTTTGCAATTCACAATTTCACTTGAAATGGCCTCAATCTCCAAATTCGAAATTTTAATTTTCAACACTTTTTCAAAACTGTTCTTGATCAATTTGGCTCCAATTTCCACTTCTGATCATTTGCG
Organism: Lathyrus sativus; assembly: GCA_963859935.3. Classification (NCBI taxonomy): domain Eukaryota; kingdom Viridiplantae; phylum Streptophyta; class Magnoliopsida; order Fabales; family Fabaceae; genus Lathyrus; species Lathyrus sativus. The sequence goes on along the minus strand of OZ012739.1, from coordinate 200,183,469 downwards.
AAGGTTGAAAACTTTATGTATGATAGATCTTGATGATAATTGAGCCCAAACTCATCCTCTAACAACCCATTGGAAAATCCAAGGAATTGAAAATGGAGCTCACTAATGTACATGAAAATCACTCAAAATTGGCTCCAAAATGGTTGAAAATGCTTGTTGGGAGTGTATGGGATGTGAATGGCTTGGATTAACTCCTTGTTTAATCTCAATGGTTGAGATTTGTTATGTAACTTCATGATGAAAAAATCTTGAAAATGGCTAACTTAAACACCTCACATTCAAAATCTAAAATTGCCAATGTGTTTAAAATGTTGTTTGCACTCAAAAAATGCACTTATTTGCACCAAATTGATCAATAATGAAATAATTCCAATTTTTCCCTTTTAAACCTTCTTCTATGAAAATTCACACCTCAATTCTTCAAACCAAGCCAATTCCTTGACTTCCCAATGCTTGGCTAAACAAATAACACCATTGGAGCAAGTTTGATGTTGGAAAAATCTTCATTTGAAGTGTGCAAGTTGGTGAAATGGACCTATCATTTTATGACCTATAAACTCACTTTCCCAAAATACCCCTGACTTGCAACCCTCATAACTTGAGTTCTATAAATCAGATGAATGACTTCTAGTGCTTTTTGGAAAGCTAAGACCAAGACCTACAACTTTCATGTTGTCCAAAAGTTGAGGAGAAACATACTTCTAGGTAAAAAATGGCTTGGAATTTGGTTGACTTTTGTTGACCAAAATCACATCCCTCTAATGACCTGTAACTTGTCTGGAGCATAACTTGAGTTCTATAAATCCAATCAAGGACTTCTAGTACTCAAAAGAAATCTAAGAACATGCTCTACAAGTTCCATGTTGGTCAAAAGTTGAGATGAAACTTGTATCTTGAGATAGGTGGTCTTGAAGTTAAGCACTAAATAGGGGATTTTACCCTGAGAACCCTAATTTAGTAACTTCTCACACACTTGATCCTTGATGAATTGAACTCGAAATGATATCTCATATATCTTAACACAACATCCTATGACCATAGAGACATTGAATTGAGTTTTAATCTCCTTCAATTGCACAATTGACTTAGGATTAACCAGATGAAAACCCTAGATGCATCAACTTCAACTGTAACTTTTCAACGGACGTAGTATGTCGGGGTTTAAAGGTATGGGAACCTACGGGAACTAGAACTACAGTCTGGTCTCAATTACGCTAGGGCAAGAGAAAGGGAACATCAGTCGTTAGCGGTAGTTCAGCTAACTACAGGAAACGGGGGAAAGGGAACTCGCTAGGATTATCGCAATCCTATGCCTACGTTCTCTTGTCTGGTACGAGAGATCAGAGCAAACGTAGTTCGACACATGCGGAAAACAAGTCTCGATTGCACAGGGGCAAGAGAAGGGGTCTCAATCGCCAAGATGCGAGAGAAAAGGGTTTCGGTCGCACGGGGGCGAGAACAAAGAGGAAGCAGGCCTAACACACCTAAACGGGAAGGAACTCGGGACACACACGCAAGAATCTAAGACGTAGGAGTGAGTGCGTCGTATATCACCCAAGGGGTGCTACACTAAACACTCTAGACGATTGAGAGGAAACCCCTCAATCACCATTTCCTACGTATCTAACGCTACAGCTCACAACACTCGACGGTTGCACGAAGACTTGAATAAGAAAGATGTTATCGAACGAAGCGGCTCAGTTGGCCCTCGACACTATGCACAAGCTCCATTCCAATCTTCTCCTCTCTGGATCCTTGATGATGACGTTTCGAATCAGAACCAATGTAACGCTAAACCGTCATGGTTTGACTTATAAGAGAAATTGAACTCTAAGAGGTGGCGTATTGATATCCGTGTCAAAGACAAGATAGAGAAATGATATTGAGAATCATTCTCTAATTGAATCATGTCACACGGCCAACACAGAATAAAATCACAATAAAATCAGATAGCAGAGGAGAAATGAGGAGAGAAATCCAATAACAAATGGGAATAATATTCTACTCCTAAAATAGGCAATAAATTCCTAATAGAAAACTCTAAAGAAATTACAAGTCAATTGCATATAGAAAATAAAACATAAAATTCTATGTAAAAACTTATAATATTCTATAATTTCCTAAAAAGAAAATAGCACTAAAAAAATAGAATTTAAATTCTATGCTAAAAAAATATGTAATAAAATTCTAAAGGAAAAATAAAACTATAATTCCTAAAAGAAAAATAGAAAATAAAACTAGAATCTATTACAAGGAAATATCCAATACAAAAGCAAAAAATAAAGGGAAGCGGGGTACAGCAACAGCCCAAGGGGGTGGAATACAGAAAAACAGCTGGGCCCAGCCCACAATACAACAACCAGAAAAAACAAAAAACAAAAAACAGAAACGGGGGTGCACATATGGAAAACGGAGGTACGCTCCAGCAAAAATGTTGTTGGGCTCTAAGCCCGTTAGCCAGCAAGGAGGAAAGCAAACAGGAAGGGGAGGTGCGCGAGGAAATGTGGGTGTATAGTCAGAAAAAACGATTGTGGGCTTAGGACTTATGAAGCCCAAACGAAAACAGTCGGATGGGGGGTATCACGATGGAAACGGAAGGTATGATGAAGAAAACAAAACAATTGGGCCTTTCGGCCCATTTCCGCGTACCCAATTCCTGGGCTCTTCCCCTTCCTCACTCCAACTCAATAGTGGAATCCCTAAACCCTCTCTCTCAACCTCTACCGCCGCCGTCTGTTCCTTACTCACCCTCACCGTCTCCATTTCACTTCAACCTTCTTCTGATGAACCTTTCTGGTCACACTCTCTCCCTTCTATCCAACATTCTTCCATAGATCTATAACGAGATTCCACACACAAAACTCTAATCGTTGATGATTGCTAGCAACGGAGATGGCTTGAGTTTGATTGTGAACGAAGATGGATCTGAAGACTTGGCCGGAGATCGAGGCTTGCATGTTGGAAATGAATTGCTGAAGGAGTTCCGTTGTTGATCCGAAGAAACTAACGGATGATCTGAAGGTGTTAATAGAAGACCTTGAAGATTCGAGGAAGAATCTTGATGAGCGTGATGAATACAGAGGTTTCTTGAAAATCTGGGAAGAACTCAAGGTGGATGAACCTTGAAGAAGCTTCCGAAAAAAACGATGTGGTGTTAATGAACATTGAAGTTCCTGGAGAAAGATTGATGAAGATTGTACGAAAGTGATGAAGATCAAAGCTCGTTTGAAGATTCAATGAAGGTTTGTGAATGTTCATTATCTCTGGGCGAATATTCTTGAAAGGAGATGGATGAATCTTCACGAAATCTGGAAATGAGGTGAAGAACACGAAGATCTTGAATGGTGATCTTGAAGATCTGGAAAACTGGAAAACATGGTGAAGATCTTGATGAAGATCTTGAAGATCATGAAGAACACGGTGGAGGTTCTATGGATTTCTGGAAAAAAGTTGTACGGAGAAGATGAAGATTGAGGGAAACTGGAAAAAACGATGAAGATTATATGAATTTTCGGTGACGGTTACGAATTCTGGTGAGGTTTTGGCCGTGTGTACCACCGTGGTGATTTCTCCGGCGAGCTTCTCATCGTGTTTGCATGGCCAGCGGTGAGGGAGTGGAGTGGGACGCGTGGCACACATTGGGAGTAGGGAGAGAGGCTGAGTGGCACGTGTTAGGGTGTCGTGTCAACCATGCAGTGTGAGTGGGGGTGATGTGGCGGAAAGAGAAAGAGAAACGTGGGGAGGCTTATATAATGACATGTGGTAGCGAAACTGGACTATGGGCTTGAGAATTTGGACACCTGGCCCACCAAAGGACGAAAATGGACTAAACATGATTAAAAAAAACTCAATTAATTCTGACTAAATGACTTCAATTAACTTCAATTAATGATGATTAGAAATGATGATTAAAGCTAATCGAAAATGATGCTGAAAATGATTAAACCCCATTAACAAAACTAATCACAGCTAATTAATATTCTAATTAAAATTGATTAATATCCTAATTAACATCTAATTAATATTCTAATCAATTAATCCTAAAAGAAAATCTTATTAAAATCTAATAAAAAAAATCTAATAATATCCTATTAATGTTCTAAAAAAATAAAACGACTCTAAACATTTAATACCCTAATATTCTAAAAAAGAAGTAATATCTAAAATCCCAACAAATCGATTATTCTAAATAAAATAATTTCTAGAACAAGATTAAAATCTACTTAAACTAATAAAATTCTGAAAGACTATTCTAACACAAGAACATTAATATCCAAAGAAAAACAATTTAAAATCTCTAAAGATATTCAAAAAATCTAAAAGAGAAGGAAAAGCTATTAAAACAATATGTTATTCTAATATCTAAAAGCCCAATTAATTTCTAAAGAAAATTATTTAAAATCTGAAATAATTTCTAAGCTAACCAATTAACAAAATAAACCCTAGGAAAATGCTAATAATTCCATAAGGAACAAAAACAGTGCAAATTGATTAAATCGACAAACAAGAGTGCGAGAACGCAACGAGATAACCGGTAAAAATGTGGACATCGAAATATCCTCAAAAACAACAGCAAAAGCTGAAAACACCAGGAGGAGCACCACTCCCAAAATAATCCTCCTTATTCGAACTGGTTTGAACTGCCTGAAACGTGAGAAGAGGGCTGTAATCCCGATAAAATCAATCTGGCTGAAAAAATGCAATGTACGCGGTATGCAAAATGAGTCGAAACATAAGCCAAATAACGAGAAATGGTTGGTCAAATTTTGGGGTGCAACAACTGGGTTTCTCGAGGCCAATATATGAAATGCATCCAAATCCACAAAGTCTGGAAGATTAGGAAACAAAACAATGTCGTATATACAAAGAGCAAGAACAACATTAAATGTAACCCAGCAACCATCCTTAGCAAACTGCTTAGCTTTATCAACTAGAAAGGCCAAAGGAAAACCATGCACTCCATTCCACTCTGTCAAACCCCCCTGTAACTCTGAAGCATCCACATGTACTATGGAAGCTAGCTTAGCCAGATCGGGCTTCGCATCAATATGAACAAATGGCATCTGACTAAGAACAGGCACATCCAACAATACTGAGTACTCCTCCAAAGTAGGTGCTAGAATGTAATCAGGAAAAACAAAGTATCTCAACTGCGGATCATAAAACTGTAGAAAGGCATAAAGACCATCCACCTCATGTACTGAAGGCTTGCAGACCCATCTCAGTAATCTCCCATAAGACTGCCTGAAATCCTCCATCACCTTCCCACCATCCAGAGAAATCAAACTCAGCAAAGACCTAACATCTGAGTCAGAAGCTTGTAAGCCACAGTTCCCTTCAAAGAATCCATATCAGTAAGGAGGGAATAAGATCACCAGAATATAAGGAGAAATATGCACCTGCAACACAAATACATGTTAATGAAATGCAGATGAAAATGCAAATGCAAATGCAAACAAGGGATCAAGACTGATGTGTTGTCCGTCGTGAAAAACCAGAGCTTCGCCTTAGCAAGAAAAAAGTACTGATAACAGGACCCACTAATAAACAGGTTCACACTGCAAGGAACCGGGTATTCTGCAAGTCGAGGTTTCCTGCATAACCCAATCCTCTCACAGGTATAGACCTATCCACAGACAAAGGTTCGGCATCCTATGCGTTCATCAGCGTCACAGACTTTCAAGAAACGATGATACGATACCCAGGAAGGTGTGGTATCATCATCTCTTGAGCGGCCTCACTTAGCTGAATCCCAAATGATCGGCCCCCAGAGTCGACAACCCTCCAAACCAACAACCCCTCAAGCCCAAAGGGCCGGAAAAGAAGCCAACCGGGAGAATCTCGTCTGAGCGTGGATTTTGTGAGACACTAGTACATGCAAATCATGCACCCGCCCACTACTTTCCACAACTAATGCTAGGTATACTCAAGCCTGGGTCTGGCTTATCACTCATCAGAGCTCCCATCCCACAACATCACAATAGCAACAGATAATAATATTATACCGAAAATAAAGTGCGGAAAGTAAAGTAAACACAACCCAACAAGTAAACAAACAAGCGCTAGGATTGACTCTCGTAGGGGACGTTGGATCCCCAGATTGTCTCGCATGGAGGACGTTGGATCCCCAGGAAACCATCGCATTCCTCAGCTGAGTCGCTACCGCGAAAATAAGGTGCCGGCAAAACAGAAGAGTCGCCACCTTTCTTTATTTATCCCACAGAAAGGGAAAGGAAACGATCGGAAAAAACCTGACGAAAAGGTATAAGACAAGGTCATCACAACCAATTTCTGGGTTCGGGAGTCGGTTACGCAAGGGGAAGGTATTAGCACCCCTCACGTCCATTGTACTCGATGGGATCCATTCTTGCTGTGTTTATCTGATGGGTTGGTTTTATCTATCTACGCTAAAAGGTCGGTCTAAAAAGAAAAGAAAAGTGACTCAGCAAAGCATCGCGCTTTATGCCTACTGTCGCTACTGCGAAAATCGGCGCCGGCTTGACAGGAGAGTCGCCACCGTGCGTTATTTATCCCTCAGAGCGGGAAAGGAAACGCTCGAAGTAAACCTCGCAAGAGACGGGAAAAGGTATGGTCATCGCAACCAAAACCTGGATTCGGGAGTCGGTTACGCAAGGGGAAGGTATTAGCACCCCTCACGTCCATCGTACTCGATGGGATCCACGCTTGGTGTTTATAGGTAGAAGGGCGTATTATCTATCTATGCTAATGGCTGGTCTGAAAAGAAAAAGAAAAGGACAGGACTCGACAGAACATACGGTGTTCTGGGCCTACGTATTCCCTCGTGCAATGGGAAAGTCAGAGTCAACGTAGTTCGACTTCCTACGTCTAAACGGGGAAAGGTTGCTCGCCAGGACATCGCGTCCTGTGCCTACGTACTTTCATCTGATATGAAAGATCAGAGCAAACGTAGTTCGACTAACTACGGGTAAACTGACGCTCTCACACAGCAGTGAGAAAACAAACTAGTTTCTAAGGCTCGGGAACCTACAACTATGATCTGGTCTCAAATGCACTCGGGCAAGAGAAAGGGGTAACAATTAGTTGTTAGCGGGAAAGTCTCGATCGCACAGCCGCGAGAGAACAAAGGTTAGTTGTTAGTGTGCTCGCTAGGATATCGCATCCTATGCCTACATATCTTCGTCTGGTACGAAGAATCAGAGCAGCTGTAGTTCGGCTAACTACGGATCAAGCTACTCAAAAGCTCCTACAGAAAGGAAAGGGAAACCCTAGAACTATACCTGGGAAACAGGGGAATCTACCTACTGCTATCACACCTGGTTGACCATCCTAGTGTCTATCATAACGACTCCGCAGCGGAGAAGTCAGAGCTCCTAAGGGATCATGGCAACAGGACTAAACTACAAACAAGAAACTGCAACGTAAAGGAATACTGAACATATGCATGAATGCAACAGCTAAACAAACAAGGCGCGAAGGCCGCAAACCACAGAGGCAAGGGAGCTCAGCTCTACCAAATACCAACAAGCAAAGCCACGCAATAACAAACAAGCAGAAGGAGGACCACCTCAACTTCTCATGCACACAAAGTCTACTTCTAAGATGCACCTATTCAGAACTATCTAGATGAACACCTAAGTCTAATGCAACATAACATCATACAAATCAAACAACCCAAAGAGACTAACCCTGAGCAGGGCCTCTATCTACAAACAAAAAGCTACTCCTGGGCAAGGCCCCTAACAAACCTGAAATAAGCTCCTAATCTATCTCTAAACAAAACTCTATACAATACCCTAAGCAAAGATCTAAGCCAAACTCTAATCAAAACCTAAGCAAGAGGAATCAATCCCAGTCTCCAAGCTTCAGAACAAGCTTACCAGAGAAAGGGAGCTAAGCAGACAAGCTCATAGTGCCTTCCTCAGGAAAGTACCATGAGGTTACTACTCAGGAGTCATATCCTATGCGGCTCGACAACTGTGATCAGTTTACATTCCTCCTCAGGAGAAACTAAACTCACATGAAGGCTCCGGCATCACTGGATATTTGAGAAAACCTATATGCACTAAGGGAACTAAGTGAACAGACTCATAGGACCTTCCTCAGGAAAGTACCAGGAGGCTGGCACTTAGGAATCGTATCCTACGTGGCTCAACAACTGTGATCAGTTTACATTCCTCCTCAGGAGGAATTAAACTCACAAGTCGGCTCCAACATCATTGGATACTTAAGAAATCTTAGACAAACTAATGGAACTAAGTGAATAGACCCATAGGACCTTCCTCAGGAAAGTACTAGGAGACTTCCACTTAGGAATCGTATCCCATGTGGCTCAACAACATGTGATCAGTTTACATTCCTCCTCAGGAGGAATTAAACTCACAAGTCGGCTCCAACATCATTGGATGCTTAAGAAAGAGGTGAGAAGAAAGAATGAAAGTCATTCATAGTGCCTTCCTCAGGAAAGTACCATAAACTCCCTTCAAACTTCAGGATCTCGAACCTCACAAACAGACAACAAGCTCCTAGACTAAGCCTCAATCCACTGCATCCTTGCAAGCTCCAACAGGACCTCAGTCAGCTCCCACCTTCAAGAAGAACCCACAGGCCAACAAACCACAAGAGGCTACCTCTGAAGTTCAACCACAGTTGAACTTCACAGTCAGAAGTCATCAAGACTTCTCCTATCTTCAGGCTCAGACAAAACATATCAGAACACCCTACAAAAATCTAATAAAAAACTATGGGAAACCTACATGGCTCTAGGATAACATACTGAAAAATCAGAACAAAATTCAACACCAGATGAAAGAACTAAAATCAGCAACACAGGCATATCCACAGACCAATTATTCAACATCAATAACAGTGAAAAAATGCAATTAAAATGAAAATGCATGATTAAGCTAATGTTTTTATACTATAAAATTCTACACTGAATTACGAGCCTACAGAAAAAAGAACGGAATTATTTGACTAAATCTACTATTTTTTATCAATTTTCTAATGACATGTATGCACTAAAAAATATTAAAAGAAATCAATTAAAATGGAAAAATAGTAAACAAAAATAAAATGACACTTTTATTTTTATACAATTTTCTAAACATTTTCATGAAATGGCTGAAAAAAGAAGAGTTAAAAAAAACAATTATTTTCATTTTATTATGATATTTGCAATACAAGAAAATATTAAAAAAGAAATTAACAACTAAAATTGAAATAAACTGGAGGGGGGTTCAAACAGCAAGACTTATGAGTTATTAATGCATTGGGCCCTAAAGATGGGGGTGCTAACAGCATTAGGGCGCAGGGCCCAGCACTACCAGAAACTCACCTCCAAACAAAATAGAAAAAAAAACGCAGGGGGGTGCTGTTAGTAGGTTTTGCAGTCAATATTATTATGGGCTTAGATGAGAGGGGGTGTGGATAGTGACTGGGCATAAGGCCCAAATCAAATCCTTCTGGTTCTCACACGCCAGGGGGGGTTGACGAGCAAATGGGAGGTGCTTCTCAGCAAAATGTGTTTGGGCTTGGCCCAAACCTAACCCTAACCCAAACGAAACCCTAGACAAAATCATATTCCCTTCTCCTTGACTCAGGTTACTGTTCACGAAGCCAAACCCTAACCGTTTCGTTCTTTCCTCTCTGCAACCTCTCTGATCTCAATCAATCCAAACAAACCCTAAACGAAACAACTTCTCACCCAAACACCTCAATTTCTCACAAGAATCCACTGCTCAAGATCTAACTTAAACTACTCACTAACTGAGAATCCTAGCAGGAGCCTACATTCAACAATCAACAACGATGAGTGGAAGAACGTCGTACCTGGCTTGAGGAGTGAACGACGCCGTGAACTGTTGCCGTTCGTTGAAACAATCCTTGAAGACGCTCGGTTGAGATTCTTGCGTTGAGATCTTGCTGGGGGATTTCTGGAGACATTCACGATCTGGAAAACCTGGGGGGAAAATTCTTAGCAGACGACGGTGCTCTTGAGTTTGTTGAAGGAGGATCTTTGTGGAAGTTCTTGCTTGAAGATCTCTGGGAAATCTGGAAAGAGTTTGGGAGAAGTATTATGCGTTGATGAGCTTAGATCTGGAGACTCATGAAGATCCACGGATGTGGATGAAGGTTCTTGAGGAATGAATCGTGATGGTGATGAACGAATTCTGGAAGAAAGAAGACGAACTGACGCGAGCTTGGATGACGAATCTGGAGATTGATGGTTGAATCTGGGCGCGGACGATGAGTTTTCCGGCGGTGGTTAGTTTTTCCGGCGAGATGATGATGAGTGTTGACGGAGGAACAAGATGGAGATCGGAGGTGTTAGGAAGATTCTGCAATTTTTGCAGATTCCGGCGAGGCTGGTGGCGTTAAGGGCGGCCGGACGGAATTTGCATGCCGGCCGGTGGCTTCTCCGGCGTCGCGTGTAGTGATGACAGGTGGTGAAGGAATGGTGCAGGGAGGAGACACGTGTTTGGGACGCGTGGCGTGGATTGGGGGAGTCTGAGTGTGTGGTGGCGTGATTGCATGCGCGCCGCGTGTCCTCGGAGAGAGAGTGAGAGGGAACGCGTGTGGGGTCTGAATGGGTGTAACGTGGGCCAGCTATAGTGCAACACGTGGCCTCTATTTATGCCACTGAAAACGCCTGGAACTTTCTAGAAGCTCCTGGAGAAGACTGGACGAATTGGACTTACTGGATCATTTTTTCTGGACTGCATTGCTGAGACTAATGGAGAACTGGGCCTCAAACAGAACACCTCCTGGGCCCATACGAAAATGAATAAAAAACTGTAAAAAAACTGAATTAAAAAAACAATTAAACCTAATTATATCTAATTAAAATCAATCAACACCTAATTAGCTAATTACCCTAATTAACTCTAAAATGGTTAAAATCTAGTTAACTCTATATCAACCTAATTAACTAAACTAATAATACTACAATTAATTCTAACTAAAATTAATCTATCCTAATTAAATCTAAGAAAACAATTAACCTAATTAAACTCTAAAAAGTGATTAAAAGTCTAGTTAATTCTATATTTCTACTAATTCTATCAAACTTCTACCATTATTTGATATCTATTAAAATCTATTATTAATAAAAGAAAAGCTATATTATTCTCTATATTATCTAAAAACAATTAAACCTATATTCTAAAAAATCTATTTTAAAATTCATATAAAATTCTAAACTATTATTAAAGAAAAAACTATATTATTCTAAAAAAAAGATAAAACTATTTAAAATCTTATTTATATTCTAAAAATCTATTTAAAAATTCATACAATTCTAAAAAGAGATTTAAGCTATTAAAAAATACAAAAACTCTATTTAAATTCCAGAAAAATCTATAAAGCCTATCTAAAATTCACAAAAGTCTATTAAACCCTAAAAATGCAGATGAATGCAAATGACCCCCATAAAAGAGCGCACGAGACCAGATCGAATCGAACAGAGATCCTCGGGCATCAGAATATCCTCAAAATCACTGTGCAAGCTAAAAATCACCGAGGAGCGCGCAATTTCCCGAAAATAAAACCCTGGTGATCTGGACTGGATCTGCCATATCTGATAGACGAAAATCAAGCTGTAAACTCTGATATCCTCCGTTTGTGCACAAATATCACGCGTCTGATTTGCGAATATGAAATTAAACCACGAGTCAGATAGGAGAACCGGTTGGTCAAATTTTAGGGTGCAACAGCTGCCCCTATTCAAGCGACTTGGACCTGAAGGGCTTGAAGAGCGCTCAGCCTTCAAACATTCAGAGGTACGAGACGGTTGAATACAAATAAAACCCGAAAATTTGCCAACCGCGAGCATATACTGTAAACTGCTTGGGGAATAAAGTCCAGAGAACCGAGTCCAGTCATTATGGCACCAAACTGATCAATCATCTGATAAAGAACTCCTGATTTGAATACCCGTGGCTTGTGATACCCCATATAACAAAACCCGAGGGCTGCAACAAAATGCCTGATCCTTTCACATTGCCTACTGATAGGCAGGAAGAGAAACATACTCACATCGTCCAAAGATGGACGGGAAGACACCCTGATTGAACACTCACTCGTCTAAGGGTAGACGGGATCATCCTGATTGATGAAACAAATCAATCCACATCGTCTAAGGATAGACGGGAAGAAATAATCTCCAACTCCACATCGTCTAAGGGTAGGCGGAAAGACACCATTAATCTCCATATTCACATCGTCTACTGATAGACGGGAAGAAAGCCTTAATCTCCATACTCACATCGTCTAAGGGTAGACGGCATCATCCTGATTGATGAACAAATCAATATTCTCATCGTCTAAGGGTAGACGGGAAGAAATAATCGCCGTACTTGCATCGTCTAAGGGTAGACGGGAAGACACCATAATCTCCATATTCACATCGTCTAAGGGTAGACGGAATCATTCTGATCGAATACTCACATCGTCTAAGGATAGACGGAAAGACACCATAATCTCCATACCCACATCGTCTAAGGGTAGACGGCATCATCCTGATTGATGAAACAAAACAATTCACATCGTCTAAGGATAGACGGGAAGAAATAATCTCCGTACTTGCATCGTCTACTGATAGACGGGATCATCCTGATTGATGAACAAATCAATTCACATCGTCTAAGGATAGACGGGAAGAAATAATCTCCGTATTCACATCGTCTAAGGGTAGACGGAAAGACACCATAACGCAATTCAACACCATCCTTTGAATTTCAGAATTCTTCTGTCTACGGAAATTGATGGAAAGATCAACATCCTTGAAGGGGCCACATCGTCAGTGTGGACTGACGGGAAGAAAACCACCTTTTAAGGAACCATGTCGTCAATAAGAATCGACAATCACGAAAACTGAACATTCTTCGAAGAGCCTCGACATCAATAAGGATTGATGGTCAGAAAAGTCCCTCTTAAACGTCATCATATCCAACAACCAGAAAGAAAACCAATGTCCAAAGTATCGTTCTGAAACCCCTCAACAACCAAAGATAGCCGGAGAAGACTCGCTGGGGAAACACCTCATCGTACGTATGATCTGGCAATAAGAAACCTGCCGAACAGTAACTCGAAACTTCACATCGTCTACTGATAGACGGAAAGAAAAAGCCACTTACTAGAGAAGCTCTGTCTTGAACTCCATTGAAAATCCATCAAAACTTCACATCGTCTACTGATAGACGGGAAGAAAAAGCACATCCTGGGGAAACCCCTTCTTGAAGCCCCTACTGTGATCACCCGCAACTTCACATCGTCTATGGATAGACGGAAAGAAAACCACATTCGTACTCAAGACGTCTAATGATAGACGGAGAAGTCCATTCATTGGAGGAACACATCGCCAATATGAATTGACGGGAAGAAAAGTTTGTCGATATCAGATGACTGCTCGATCAAAGCATAATTGTTGTATGATCTGAGATACAAATAATCCGCTGAATCGTCTGAATACTGCTGCTGGATAAATGCCCCTGAACTGATCACAGAGTAATTCACGCGCCATATGAGGCTGATAGAAAATCTGACTTATGTTTCGTATGCACATGCATATGCTTTAATCTTTCTATGGCGTAATGCTCCCTTCTGGATGGAAATGCTACGCATTTTGACCATGATATGCAAGTATGATGCAAGTATGATGATGCATGCAATATGCTAGTGCAGGCTCGAGCTGCCGGAGAGAGCTAGGTACAGAACCACTTCAGCAAAATAAATGCTGAAGGCGAGGCCAACTCCGCTGGGGATAAACTGGATATCACTGAATTGTCCTAGCAAAATAAATGCTGGGAGAGTGAAATCAACTCCGCTGGGGATATTGGGAACTTAACCGAACATCGTTGACGAAGTAATACCCCGCTGGGGTATATAATTCCACTGTGAAATAGCAGACGTGCTGAATATGATTAGACTCCTCTAGGGATAGCTTATCCATACCAATGACAAATTGGTCTTTGCTGGAGAAAATGGAGGGAGTCCTCCTGTGTACTGACGACGCTCGGATCTAGAAGTTGATGCGCCAACCCGGATGGGCTTCACAGTAATCGCAAACATGTATTTGAACTCTTAGGCTGTCCGTGATGGGTCAGGTACAACTGACGCTGGAAAACATTCTTCCTGAATACACAACCTTTCAGTGAAGAGTCAGAGGATAGTAACACGACTTCCCGCAATCATCTCGCTCTCGAAAATCGACTGCATCTGTTCGAATAACTCTGTATGGCTCTGCTGATACGGAGAAGAATAATTCTTCCGCTCCTGATATGCCTCAGCCTACGGGATCTCCGTGGGGATAGTCCCTGAAAGGAAATCTGAAAATCTGTTTTCTGATGGTCTGATATAACATGCCTCAGCGTTCTGAACTTCGGAGAAATACTGCACCTCACCTGCTTCTCGCACAACCTTTGCGCGCTTAAGATGATCTGCCTCTGGCTGCAATGACCTTGCCCCTGATTAGCTGATCCAAAGCAGTACCTCCTGACTACGACGTATTCACCGAATCTCAACCTGAGTACCCCAGGATAACTGATTTCGAAAAGCTGACCTGACTGGATATCACAATAATAGCTTGTCCCTGCTCTCGGAACATTCGGGCGTTCTGCATTCTATCTTGACCATACTTTCCATTGTAGGAAGCTTTTCTGCTGTCAAGCGCTTACTCGCAAGTAAAACAAGTTGTTCTGCGTAAAAGATGTATTAATGCAACACATATGACAGCTTTGACATCCAATCTGTTCACTGGGAAAAGGAAAAACAGTTTATGGCGTATAATGCACAAAACATTTATCAACATCAGTACCATCGTGGTAATAGGAACCTTTTTAGGAGTCAGAATCGACGCGACCTTTACCGGAGTATGCTTTCGAAACAACGTGCTTCAATTAGGACTTTTGGAGGTTGTAACGTGGTCAGGTTCATGGTTTTGAAAGAAAGGATAAAGGCTCAAAGTTTATTTTAACCCACCCATTCTCCTTGACGTTCTCCCATCCTACATTCAGCTAATTCAACCTTAGCGCTCACCTCTCAGAGGCTGAGAAAATAGGAATGATAGTTCGAGAAACTTTTGGATTTTGGAGTGACAGCCACTCACTTTTCGTCTTTGACACTTGTGGTCACACGACTCGTATTTCCATCGAGGATTTTTCTTTTGATCCTTTTCATCTTTTCCTCTTCATATCCCTAACTTTTGCCTGGACTGCCTCCTTTTGAGTTTCTTTTGATTTTTTTAAGTCCAGCGGGATGCCCTCATTTTTGCCTAAGTCATTTGTTTTGAAGTTTTCTTGACTTAGCGGGCTTTTGATTTCTTTTTTCGTTTTTTCGGACGAGTCGTGTGACACTGGTTGTCTGACTCTTTGGGAAATGATGTGGCTGTCCCACTCTTGATTGAACCATTGTGGTCTTTTAGGCACGACCTCTAGGGGTGTGATTGATCTTCGACCAGACACTCCTTTTGCAATCTGGACGCTTGGTCAAATTAGCTAACACCTACCCTGCCCCAGGTTAAGATTGAGGTTTTTTCGTTCACAGAAAGAACTCCTACTACAAGGCTCAAAGGGGTTGACAAGGGATTATCTTCCTTATGTCTCCGGTGTTTAGGGATTTGAAACAATGCCTATACATCATTAGCAGGTTTTATTTCAAAAGCATACAGTATCGGCAGTTGCATGTCGGCCATTTTCGTCACCCTCCCTAAATTCTTCTTAACCAAGCGTTGGACATTTGCAAAAACAATTAGTGAACACGACTGGATTCAATCAAAACATGCATATTTATTTCATTATCATCAATTTGAATGAAAACAACAAGTTTTACAAACAAGATTACAAATTCAAACAGGAAAGCAACTACAAATGTAAAGAAATGACAAGCTAAAACAAAGAAAATATGCTAGCTTTCGAGAACCGGGCTTTCATATCTGCCCTGCTGCTGAACCAACTATCTTTATTAGAGGCAATTCGATGCTGTCCTGATCTGCTTTCAACGACTTAACCAAATTATAGAGCCCCTCCTCCTTTATTCAGATGATTCTAGGACCTCCCGGCCCGAAGTTGATTGCTGCACTATCAAGCAGATCCTGCACTTTGTGCTTAAAAGCATGACAACCTTCTATATCGTGACCCGGGGCTCCGGAATGAAACTCGCAGTGTCTGTTTGCATCATAACCAAACGGGGGAGCTCCCGTTATTGGTGCCAGAGTTCTTTTCTCTACCAGATTCAATCCCAACAATGTCTGCAACAAATCGGCATATGTTGAGGGAGGCTTCTCAAACACTCTTCTCGGTTTACTACCCTGGAATCTTCGTTGAGCCTGCTGTGCCCCCTGCTGAGGCTGCTGCTGCTGGTATCGGGTTGACCCTTGAACACCCTTTGTATCAAATGCAACATTGGTTTCTTGACCTTCAATGTACTGATTAACGCTCTCCTTATGCTTAACCATTTTCTTTCTTAGATCTGCCCCAGGAATAGGCAACAGTTGTGGGCCTGGAGATTCTGACACCATGGAGTCCAGGATACGCTTCTGACCCACTGCCGCTTTAGAAACATCTGTCATCTTAGCATCGATCGAGACAGGAGCAATACGTATAGCTACGCCGCTCGGCGTGAATTCAATATTGTGCGAGTCAATCAGGTCTTGAACATTGTGCTTAAAAGCATGACAACCCTCGATGTCGTGTCCGAATGCCCCGGAATGAAATTCACATTGCTTATTGGCATCGTACCCATGAGGAAACACTCTCGTTGGTGGTGCCAACGTTCTCTTCTCAACCAGATTAAACCTCAGTAAGGTCTGCAAGAGCTCAGCATAGGTCATAGGTGGTGCCTCAAACATTCTCTTTGGTTTCCCTTCCTGGATCCTCCGTTGAGCCAGATGCATCTTCTGTTGCTGCTGCTCAGGTTCCACATGCACAGGTGGCGCGAGCTTCTTCATTGCGGCTTCGAATAGTTGATCGTCCTCTTTCCTAAGCACATTTTTAACTACTTCCATGACCAAGCTCACTTGGGTCTTCAGCTGATTGTTCTCCTCTTTGAGAATCTTCTGCTCCCGACGCATCTCTTGCATGTCTCTCATCATCTGCCCCAGCTGGCTTCGGACTTCAATCAATTCGAACTGATTCTGTTCCATATCTCTGAAGGAGTTCCTGCAACAAACTGGATGATGAGGAAATAAGGCCCACGGTTCTGATATACCTGCTAAATGATAATGCAGCGTAGCAAACAAACACATATTCATAACGAGACAAAGAGAAACTCAAGCTATAAGCACACAGACGAACATCTCCCACATATGTACAACCAACAAAATCAGCAGGTAAGCACAAATGAGTATGAATACAATGACCCCAGCCAACAATCCTGGCGGTGGTCGGCAAATACTAGTGCACAAAAGCTAAACGGGTTAAGCAAAGAAAACAGATGCGACACCCGGCACAGAAACCTCTAGAAACTTCTCCCATATTCAACTGAACTCTCCGATTGACAATCTTCAGAGCACACACTTCCTGTGGAGTCCTCCATGACATTAACTGACGAACCCACACAACTGGAGGATGGAAAATCATTAATCTGAACAAAACCCTGAGGAGTGATGCAAATACGGCTAGAGTCTAACAGATCTTGAACCTGGCTTCTAAGCACCTTACAATCATTGGTGGAATGCCCCTGTGCCCCAACATGGTACTCACAGCGGGCGCTGGCATCAAAACCTGGAGGATACGGTGGAATCACCGGCTTAGTCTCTTTCGGCACTATCAATCCACTTTTGACCAGATCTGGCAACAACTGACTGTACGACACTGGTAGCTGAGTAAACTGCCTTTCAGGTTTCCTTGGTCTTCGTGGGGCATGCTGACGCGATCGGCGACAGGATGACCGTTGACTTGAAGTGTCTG
Source organism: Lathyrus sativus (assembly GCA_963859935.3). Taxonomy (NCBI): domain Eukaryota; kingdom Viridiplantae; phylum Streptophyta; class Magnoliopsida; order Fabales; family Fabaceae; genus Lathyrus; species Lathyrus sativus. The sequence goes on along the minus strand of OZ012739.1, from coordinate 200,165,584 downwards.
AAAACTGACCCTGAGATGCTAGAGATTCTGAGACGACGTCAGTTCCTACTTCCCACTCTTCTTGAGAACTGACAACTGACTCAATCTTATCAACTGGAACGTAAGGAACATCTCGAAACCTTCCACTCCTGAGTCTTCTCTCAACAATCTCTCCCAGCCTCATCAGGCCCACAAAGTTTGTGCAACTGAACAATTTGTCAAAATAATGGCCTTTCAGAGTGCCCAAGAAGATGTCAACCAGTTCTCTTTCCGGAAGCGGTGGTTGAACACTAGCAGCCAATTCTTTCCATCTTCGCAAATATCCTCTGAATGATTCATTCTCCGCCTGAGACAATTCTTGCAGATCTACGAGACTAGGAGTCAAATCCAAGTTGTAATCGTACTGCTTCATGAAAGCTCTGGCTAAATCCACCCATGATCGAATCTGATTACTCTCCAATTGCACATACCATCTCAACGATGCCCCAGTCAGGCTATACTGAAAGCAATGGATCATCAATTTGTCATTTCGCACAAACGAAGTCATCCTTCGACAGAACATCATCAAATGCAACTTCGGACAGCTATCTCCTGTGTATTTTTCAAATTCCGGCACTTTGAACTTGTACGGCAACACTAGGTCAGGAACCAAACACATGGCTACAGCATCCAGGTTAACGGCATCTTTCGCTTCCAAGGCTTTCATTTGCTCTTCCAACACTCGGAGTCTTCTACCATCGTCAAGAGCTCTTGGATCTACTAACCCGGTCATTGGATTATCTCTCCGGTAATTCATCACAGGGAAAGCGACACATTGATTGTTAACAGGCGGATAATATTCATTTCGGGCAACGAACTGCTCATGTCGATCTCGGTTCTCATCCGTATGCTGTACGACTTGGTCTGCAGTTAGATTGTTCGCTTGCGGGAAGCCTTCCATAGAATCATACTGATGGTTGGACGCCATAGCAAACCCTGCCAGGGTGTTAGGAATCTGGAAATTGCCTTCAGACATAGCCACCAATTACCTGTAACCGACTATGCTGCTTGATTCTGCTCAAATTTGCTTCAGCCCCTTGGTCGTCTTCAACACTCCACTCTTGCCTCAAACAATTCCCCGAGAATTACCCTCTGGTGAAAACAAAGGTTGGATAAGTGCTCTGACCTGCTAGAGAAATGCTATGCAATATGATTTATGCAAACAGAAATACAAAAATGCTAACGTGCATGTGTGCATTGGAGATATTTCCCCTCCAATTCCAGTGTCAGTGGTAGCAAGATGAGATAAACCATAAAGACAATATTTGGAAAAACCCTCATATATTGATTAGAATAACTGCCTTGTCAAGAAGTTACATGACTATGCTCCATACAGCTGATATGATAAGGAGGATCCCAGCCAACATGCCTGGTGGTGATCTCAACGCAACAGAATACAAGAGAGAAATCAAGTACGGGTACGGTTGCGGAAGTCCTCGACCATCTTCTTTGTCTCTGCATGATCTGGTTGATAAATCAAACCTTCTATCAGCCGATCCCTCTTCCTGACTGTCCCCTGGATGTCTCTGACAAAGTCCTCCCAAGCCTTATCATTGACACCGCCCTCAGGTTTGGGTCTCTTGGCATCTGCTCTATGCTGGAAATCTTCCAAATTCTTCATGGCATCTGTCAGCTTGCGCTCGGCCTCGTATCGGCGACAGGCTTCTTCTTCAAGCTCTTCATTCTTCACTTTGACCTGTTCTTCTAACTGAGCAATCTGTGTTTTCAGCTCTTCTTCTCGCTCCTTGCGCTTGGTCATAGTGAGATCCCAGTGTTCTCTGAACTTGGCTAGCTTTGTGTAGGCCCTTTCCAACTCTTGCTTCTTGGTGGCCAACACACTACTAACTGAGTCTACATCTAACTCCAAACGCTTCTTGGTTTCAGTCAATTCCAATAGCGTAGTCTTCAGATGTTTCAGAGTTTCAGCCTGTTGCTTAGAAACATATCCTGTTTCAATCTTTTCATGCCGAAGCTGGGCATTCTCCTGCTCTAAAGCCTCTTTAGCCCTGGCTAGCTCTTCTTTCTCCGCCATCAGCTGCCTGAATACCTGTATATCCACTGTGGTAGGCTCCTCTACCGGAGGATGCAATGGCTGAACCGCTGGATACGGCATAAGGAACTTCACAGCTCGCTCACGAATCCATTCCATATATGGGCTAGGAACTCGAGTATCCCCTCTGCTACCTGAAAGCTTCCCTCTCTTGTGCAGGTTCTTCCATGCCTTCTCGAGCTTGGTCAGCATCTCTTTCCCAATTGCCCCGGTGAGATACAAAGATTCCTGTATCTCCTCAGGCTTTGGCGCTCCTTGAGGTATGTACCCAAATTGCTTGATCAATAAGGAAGGGTTATAGTTGACACAACCCTTCCTTCCTATTAACGGAACATTCGGGAATCCTTCGCCTTTGAGTATGACTTCAGCTCCAAATACCTCTTTATTGACCCACACCACGTTCTCAGCAGTCAATCCCATTAAGCGCTCGGGCCATCCTAGAGAATTGATAGAGGTGACAAAAGGGCCTAACTTAGGCATATGATTGGTGAACCACCTGCATAGGAGAGGTACACAGCAAGACACATTCCTTCCTCGTCGCTTTTCATTCTGGTAATGAGTTGAATGGTGGATATCTCCCAGCAGAGTAGGAACTGGGTTCTTCGCAGCCAAAATATAGAAGGCATCAGAATCAACAAAATCAGGAATGTTCGGGAACAATACGATGCCATACACACATACAGCAAGGATGACGTCAAAAACACCCCAGCTACCCTTCTGGGCGTATTCCCGAGCCTTCTCCACTAAGACATCCAACGAAAATCCCCATACGTCTCCTCTTCTGATCATCTTCCCAGACAGCTCAGACTCTTTCAAGCACAGGATGGCAGAAAGCTCAGCCAGCTTAGGCTCAGCGTCCGTACGATAAAAAGGCATCTGCTCACGGATCGGTATATCCAGAAGTGCAGAGTACTCCTCCAGGGTAGGAGCCAAAACGAAGTCGGGAAATACAAAACACCTGAGCTCCGCGTCGTAGAACTGTAACAGAGTATAGATGCCGCTGGTCTCGTAGGCAGATGGCTGATAAACGTAGGTCAGAATCCTCCCATATCTCTTTCTGAAGTCACCCATTCCCCTCTTCTTAGCAATAGCAATCAACTCTAACAATAGACTGATATTCGGCGACGGAAACTTATAGGGCAATACTCTCTTCAGGTTTTCCATGTCTTGCTAGGAACAAACACCAGAACTGGAAGGGAAAATATGTACCTGCAATACACACACGTTAGTTGAATGCAGATGGTAATGCAATGATGCAATATGATAAATAATGCAATCTGCGAACACAGGGGCTATGCTGTAGCCTGAAGAGGAATATCTCCGTGATCAAGAACAGAAAACCAACACGGTCATCAGAACCTCCTGACACTAACTATCATCTGATACTCAAAATATCAATCCCCTGGTAAGAAATCCATCTGAACCTCTGTATCTGACGAGAATACCATCTGATAATAGCCTCAACCTCAGATAAGAAACCCATCTGACCCAGACAACACACCTGGAGATGAATCAAGAACACCATCTGATAAAGGTACTGAATCATGGTTTCTGAAGGCCAGTTTTCCTGCAATAACCCAGCCCCTCTCACAGGTAGGATAGACCTAATCCACGGACAAAGGTACGGCATCCTATACGGTCATCAGCGTCACAGACTTTCATGAATGACGATACGATTCCCAGAAGGAGTGGCATCATCAAGTCATGAAGAGGCCTCACTTAGCTGACTTCCAAATGATCGGTCCCCAGAGTCGACAATCCTCACGTCTGGACTCCCCTCAGATCCTCAGGACCGGAAAGGAGCACCTCTGCAAGAATCTCGTCTGAGCGCAGATTTTCGTAGGGAACTGTGCCTGCTCAGCAGACAGGTTCGTCTACTACTTCTCCGCAACTATATCTAGGTGTGTACTCAAGCCCAGGTCCGGCTTTTCACTCACAGTAACCTCCCTTGCCCACAGCAATAATTACAATGATATAATGCTGGAAAATAAATGCGGAAAGGTAAAGGTACAGAAAAGTAAAGTGCAGAAAAGTAAAACACAATATGCACAACACCCAACCAATAAACATCCAAGCGCTAGGATTGACTCGCGTAGGGGATGGGAAACGGTCCCAGCATAAGGGATGGGAAAAGTCCCTAGATGCTATAAGTCCCCAGCAGAGTCGCCAGCTGTCGCTACTGCGAAAATCGGCGCCGGCTTGACAGGAGAGTCGCCACCGTGCGTTATTTATCCCTCAGAGCGGGAAAGGAAACGCTCGAAGTAAACCTCGCAAGAGACGGGAAAAGGTATGGTCATCGCAACCAAAACCTGGATTCGGGAGTCGGTTACGCAAGGGGAAGGTATTAGCACCCCTCACGTCCATCGTACTCGATGGGATCCACGCTTGGTGTTTATAGGTAGAAGGGCGTATTATTTTCTATGCTAATGGCTGGTCTGAAAAGAAAAAGAAAAGGACAGGACTCGACAGAACATACGGTTTTCTGGGCCTACGTATTCCCTCGTGCAATGGGAAAGTCAGAGTCAACGTAGTTCGACTTCCTACGTCTAAACGGGGAAAGGTTGCTCGCCAGGACATCGCGTCCTGTGCCTACGTACTTTCATCTGATATGAAAGATCAGAGCAAACGTAGTTCGACTAACTACGGGTAAACTGGCGCTCTCACACAGCAGTGAGAAAACAAACTAGTTTCTAAGGCTCGGGAACCTACAACTATGATCTGGTCTCAAATGCACTCGGGCAAGAGAAAGGGGTAACAATTAGTTGTTAGCGGGAAAGTCTCGATCGCACAGCCGCGAGAGAACAAAGGTTAGTTGTTAGTGTGCTCGCTAGGATATCGCATCCTATGCCTACATATCTTCGTCTAGTACGAAGAATCAGAGCAGCTGTAGTTCGGCTAACTACGGATCAAGCTACTCAAAAGCTCCTACAGAAAGGAAAGGGAAACCCTAGAACTATACCTGGGAAACAGGGGAATCTACCTACTGCTATCACACCTGGTTGACCATCCTAGTGTCTATCATAACGACTCCGCAGCGGAGAAGTCAGAGCTCCTAAGGGATCATGGCAACAGGACTAAACTACAAACAAGAAACTGCAACGTAAAGGAATACTGAACATATGCATGAATGCAACAGCTAAACAAACAAGGCGCGAAGGCCGCAAACCACAGAGGCAAGGGAGCTCAGCTCTACCAAATACCAACAAGCAAAGCCACGCAATAACAAACAAGCAGAAGGAGGACCACCTCAACTTCTCATGCACACAAAGTCTACTTCTAAGATGCACCTATTCAGAACTATCTAGATGAACACCTAAGTCTAATGCAACATAACATCATACAAATCAAACAACCCAAAGAGACTAACCCTGAGCAGGGCCTCTATCTACAAACAAGAAGCTACTCCTGGGCAAGGCCCCTAACAAACCTGAAATAAGCTCCTAATCTATCTCTAAACAAAACTCTATACAATACCCTAAGCAAAGATCTAAGCCAAACTCTAATCAAAACCTAAGCAAGAGGAATCAATCCCAGTCTCCAAGCTTCAGAACAAGCTTACCAGAGAAAGGGAGCTAAGCAGACAAGCTCATAGTGCCTTCCTCAGGAAAGTACCATGAGGTTACTACTCAGGAGTCATATCCTATGCGGCTCGACAACTGTGATCAGTTTACATTCCTCCTCAGGAGAAACTAAACTCACATGAAGGCTCCGGCATCACTGGATATTTGAGAAAACCTATATGCACTAAGGGAACTAAGTGAACAGACTCATAGGACCTTCCTCAGGAAAGTACCAGGAGGCTGGCACTTAGGAATCGTATCCTACGTGGCTCAACAACTGTGATCAGTTTACATTCCTCCTCAGGAGGAATTAAACTCACAAGTCGGCTCCAACATCATTGGATACTTAAGAAATCTTAGACAAACTAATGGAACTAAGTGAATAGACCCATAGGACCTTCCTCAGGAAAGTACTAGGAGACTTCCACTTAGGAATCGTATCCCATGTGGCTCAACAACATGTGATCAGTTTACATTCCTCCTCAGGAGGAATTAAACTCACAAGTCGGCTCCAACATCATTGGATACTTAAGAAAGAGGTGAGAAGAAAGAATGAAAGTCATTCATAGTGCCTTCCTCAGGAAAGTACCATAAACTCCCTTCAAACTTCAGGATCTCGAACCTCACAAACAGACAACAAGCTCCTAGACTAAGCCTCAATCCACTGCATCCTTGCAAGCTCCAACAGGACCTCAGTCAGCTCCCACCTTCAAGAAGAACCCACAGGCCAACAAACCACAAGAGGCTACCTCTGAAGTTCAACCACAGTTGAACTTCACAGTCAGAAAAAACGATTGTGGGCTTAGGACTTATGAAGCCCAAACGAAAACAGTCGGATGGGGGGTATCACGATGGAAACGGAAGGTATGATGAAGAAAACAAAACAATTGGGCCTTTCGGCCCATTTCCGCGTACCCAATTCCTGGGCTCTTCCCCTTCCTCACTCCAACTCAATAGTGGAATCCCTAAACCCTCTCTCTCAACCTCTACCGCCGCCGTCTGTTCCTTACTCACCCTCACCGTCTCCATTTCACTTCAACCTTCTTCTGATGAACCTTTCTGGTCACACTCTCTCCCTTCTATCCAACATTCTTCCATAGATCTATAACGAGATTCCACACACAAAACTCTAATCGTTGATGATTGCTAGCAACGGAGATGGCTTGAGTTTGATTGTGAACGAAGATGGATCTGAAGACTTGGCCGGAGATCGAGGCTTGCATGTTGGAAATGAATTGCTGAAGGAGTTCCGTTGTTGATCCGAAGAAACTAACGGATGATCTGAAGGTGTTAATAGAAGACCTTGAAGATTCGAGGAAGAATCTTGATGAGCGTGATGAATACAGAGGTTTCTTGAAAATCTGGGAAGAACTCAAGGTGGATGAACCTTGAAGAAGCTTCCGAAAAAAACGATGTGGTGTTAATGAACATTGAAGTTCCTGGAGAAAGATTGATGAAGATTGTACGAAAGTGATGAAGATCAAAGCTCGTTTGAAGATTCAATGAAGGTTTGTGAATGTTCATTATCTCTGGGCGAATATTCTTGAAAGGAGATGGATGAATCTTCACGAAATCTGGAAATGAGGTGAAGAACACGAAGATCTTGAATGGTGATCTTGAAGATCTGGAAAACTGGAAAACATGGTGAAGATCTTGATGAAGATCTTGAAGATCATGAAGAACACGGTGGAGGTTCTATGGATTTCTGGAAAAAAGTTGTACGGAGAAGATGAAGATTGAGGGAAACTGGAAAAAACGATGAAGATTATATGAATTTTCGGTGACGGTTACGAATTCTGGTGAGGTTTTGGCCGTGTGTACCACCGTGGTGATTTCTCCGGCGAGCTTCTCATCGTGTTTGCATGGCCAGCGGTGAGGGAGTGGAGTGGGACGCGTGGCACACATTGGGAGTAGGGAGAGAGGCTGAGTGGCACGTGTTAGGGTGTCGTGTCAACCATGCAGTGTGAGTGGGGGTGATGTGGCGGAAAGAGAAAGAGAAACGTGGGGAGGCTTATATAATGACATGTGGTAGCGAAACTGGACTATGGGCTTGAGAATTTGGACACCTGGCCCACCAAAGGACGAAAATGGACTAAACATGATTAAAAAAAACTCAATTAATTCTGACTAAATGACTTCAATTAACTTCAATTAATGATGATTAGAAATGATGATTAAAGCTAATCGAAAATGATGCTGAAAATGATTAAACCCCATTAACAAAACTAATCACAGCTAATTAATATTCTAATTAAAATTGATTAATATCCTAATTAACATCTAATTAATATTCTAATCAATTAATCCTAAAAGAAAATCTTATTAAAATCTAATAAAAAAAATCTAATAATATCCTATTAATGTTCTAAAAAAATAAAACGACTCTAAACATTTAATACCCTAATATTCTAAAAAAGAAGTAATATCTAAAATCCCAACAAATCGATTATTCTAAATAAAATAATTTCTAGAACAAGATTAAAATCTACTTAAACTAATAAAATTCTGAAAGACTATTCTAACACAAGAACATTAATATCCAAAGAAAAACAATTTAAAATCTCTAAAGATATTCAAAAAATCTAAAAGAGAAGGAAAAGCTATTAAAACAATATGTTATTCTAATATCTAAAAGCCCAATTAATTTCTAAAGAAAATTATTTAAAATCTGAAATAATTTCTAAGCTAACCAATTAACAAAATAAACCCTAGGAAAATGCTAATAATTCCATAAGGAACAAAAACAATGCAAATTGATTAAATCGACAAACAAGAGTGCGAGAACGCAACGAGATAACCGGTAAAAATGTGGACATCGAAATATCCTCAAAAACAACAGCAAAAGCTGAAAACACCAGGAGGAGCACCACTCCCAAAATAATCCTCCTTATTCGAACTGGTTTGAACTGCCTGAAACGTGAGAAGAGGGCTGTAATCCCGATAAAATCAATCTGGCTGAAAAAATGCAATGTACGCGGTATGCAAAATGAGTCGAAACATAAGCCAAATAACGAGAAATGGTTGGTCAAATTTTGGGGTGCAACAACTGGGTTTCTCAAGGCCAATATATGAAATGCATCCAAATCCACAAAGTCTGGAAGATTAGGAAACAAAACAATGTCGTATATACAAAGAGCAAGAACAACATTAAATGTAACCCAGCAACCATCCTTAGCAAACTGCTTAGCTTTATCAACTAGAAAGGCCAAAGGAAAACCATGCACTCCATTCCACTCTGTCAAACCCCCCTGTAACTCTGAAGCATCCACATGTACTATGGAAGCTAGCTTAGCCAGATCGGGCTTCGCATCAATATGAACAAATGGCATCTGACTAAGAACAGGCACATCCAACAATACTGAGTACTCCTCCAAAGTAGGTGCTAGAATGTAATCAGGAAAAACAAAGTATCTCAACTGCGGATCATAAAACTGTAGAAAGGCATAAAGACCATCCACCTCATGTACTGAAGGCTTGCAGACCCATCTCAGTAATCTCCCATAAGACTGCCTGAAATCCTCCATCACCTTCCCACCATCCAGAGAAATCAAACTCAGCAAAGACCTAACATCTGAGTCAGAAGCTTGTAAGCCACAGTTCCCTTCAAAGAATCCATATCAGTAAGGAGGGAATAAGATCACCAGAATATAAGGAGAAATATGCACCTGCAACACAAATACATGTTAATGAAATGCAGATGAAAATGCAAATGCAAATGCAAACAAGGGATCAAGACTGATGTGTTGTCCGTCGTGAAAAACCAGAGCTTCGCCTTAGCAAGAAAAAAGTACTGATAACAGGACCCACTAATAAACAGGTTCACACTGCAAGGAACCGGGTATTCTGCAAGTCGAGGTTTCCTGCATAACCCAATCCCCTCACAGGTATAGACCTATCCACAGACAAAGGTTCGGCATCCTATGCGTTCATCAGCGTCACAGACTTTCAAGAAACGATGATACGATACCCAGGAAGGTGTGGTATCATCATCTCTTGAGCGGCCTCACTTAGCTGAATCCCAAATGATCGGCCCCCAGAGTCGACAACCCTCCAAACCAACAACCCCTCAAGCCCAAAGGGCCGGAAAAGAAGCCAACCGGGAGAATCTCGTCTGAGCGTGGATTTTGTGAGACACTAGTACATGCAAATCATGCACCCGCCCACTACTTTCCACAACTAATGCTAGGTATACTCAAGCCTGGGTCTGGCTTATCACTCATCAGAGCTCCCATCCCACAACATCACAATAGCAACAGATAATAATATTATACCGAAAATAAAGTGCGGAAAGTAAAGTAAACACAACCCAACAAGTAAACAAACAAGCGCTAGGATTGACTCTCGTAGGGGACGTTGGATCCCCAGATTGTCTCGCATGGAGGACGTTGGATCCCCAGGAAACCATCGCATTCCTCAGCTGAGTCGCTACCGCGAAAATAAGGTGTCGGCAAAACAGAAGAGTCGCCACCTTTCTTTATTTATCCCACAGAAAGGGAAAGGAAACGATCGGAAAAAACCTGACGAAAAGGTATAAGACAAGGTCATCACAACCAATTTCTGGGTTCGGGAGTCGGTTACGCAAGGGGAAGGTATTAGCACCCCTCACGTCCATTGTACTCGATGGGATCCATTCTTGCTGTGTTTATCTGATGGGTTGGTTTTATCTATCTACGCTAAAAGGTCGGTCTAAAAAGAAAAGAAAAGTGACTCGGCAAAGCATCGCGCTTTATGCCTACTGTCGCTACTGCGAAAATCGGCGCCGGCTTGACAGGAGAGTCGCCACCGTGCGTTATTTATCCCTCAGAGCGGGAAAGGAAACGCTCGAAGTAAACCTCGCAAGAGACGGGAAAAGGTATGGTCATCGCAACCAAAACCTGGATTCGGGAGTCGGTTACGCAAGGGGAAGGTATTAGCACCCCTCACGTCCATCGTACTCGATGGGATCCACGCTTGGTGTTTATAGGTAGAAGGGCGTATTATCTATCTATGCTAATGGCTGGTCTGAAAAGAAAAAGAAAAGGACAGGACTCGACAGAACATACGGTGTTCTGGGCCTACGTATTCCCTCGTGCAATGGGAAAGTCAGAGTCAACGTAGTTCGACTTCCTACGTCTAAACGGGGAAAGGTTGCTCGCCAGGACATCGCGTCCTGTGCCTACGTACTTTCATCTGATATGAAAGATCAGAGAAAACGTAGTTCGACTAACTACGGGTAAACTGGCGCTCTCACACAGCAGTGAGAAAACAAACTAGTTTCTAAGGCTCGGGAACCTACAACTATGATCTGGTCTCAAATGCACTCGGGCAAGAGAAAGGGGTAACAATTAGTTGTTAGCGGGAAAGTCTCGATCGCACAGCCGCGAGAGAACAAAGGTTAGTTGTTAGTGTGCTCGCTAGGATATCGCATCCTATGCCTACATATCTTCGTCTGGTACGAAGAATCAGAGCAGCTGTAGTTCGGCTAACTACGGATCAAGCTACTCAAAAGCTCCTACAGAAAGGAAAGGGAAACCCTAGAACTATACCTGGGAAACAGGGGAATCTACCTACTGCTATCACACCTGGTTGACCATCCTAGTGTCTATCATAACGACTCCGCAGCGGAGAATTCAGAGCTCCTAAGGGATCATGGCAACAGGACTAAACTACAAACAAGAAACTGCAACGTAAAGGAATACTGAACATATGCATGAATGCAACAGCTAAACAAACAAGGCGCGAAGGCCGCAAACCACAGAGGCAAGGGAGCTCAGCTCTACCAAATACCAACAAGCAAAGCCACGCAATAACAAACAAGCAGAAGGAGGACCACCTCAACTTCTCATGCACACAAAGTCTACTTCTAAGATGCACCTATTCAGAACTATCTAGATGAACACCTAAGTCTAATGCAACATAACATCATACAAATCAAACAACCCAAAGAGACTAACCCTGAGCAGGGCCTCTATCTACAAACAAGAAGCTACTCCTGGGCAAGGCCCCTAACAAACCTGAAATAAGCTCCTAATCTATCTCTAAACAAAACTCTATACAATACCCTAAGCAAAGATCTAAGCCAAACTCTAATCAAAACCTAAGCAAGAGGAATCAATCCCAGTCTCCAAGCTTCAGAACAAGCTTTCCAAAGAAAGGGAGCTAAGCAGACAAGCTCATAGTGCCTTCCTCAGGAAAGTACCATGAGGTTACTACTCAGGAGTCATATCCTATGCGGCTCGACAACTGTGATCAGTTTACATTCCTCCTCAGGAGAAACTAAACTCACATGAAGGCTCCGGCATCACTGGATATTTGAGAAAACCTATATGCACTAAGGGAACTAAGTGAACAGACTCATAGGACCTTCCTCAGGAAAGTACCAGGAGGCTGGCACTTAGGAATCGTATCCTACGTGGCTCAACAACTGTGATCAGTTTACATTCCTCCTCAGGAGGAATTAAACTCACAAGTCGGCTCCAACATCATTGGATACTTAAGAAATCTTAGACAAACTAATGGAACTAAGTGAATAGACCCATAGGACCTTCCTCAGGAAAGTACTAGGAGACTTCCACTTAGGAATCGTATCCCATGTGGCTCAACAACATGTGATCAGTTTACATTCCTCCTCAGGAGGAATTAAACTCACAAGTCGGCTCCAACATCATTGGATACTTAAGAAAGAGGTGAGAAGAAAGAATGAAAGTCATTCATAGTGCCTTCCTCAGGAAAGTACCATAAACTCCCTTCAAACTTCAGGATCTCGAACCTCACAAACAGACAACAAGCTCCTAGACTAAGCCTCAATCCACTGCATCCTTGCAAGCTCCAACAGGACCTCAGTCAGCTCCCACCTTGAAGAAGAACCCACAGGCCAACAAACCACAAGAGGCTACCTCTGAAGTTCAACCACAGTTGAACTTCACAGTCAGAAGTCATCAAGACTTCTCCTATCTTCAGGCTCAGACAAAACATATCAGAACACCCTACAAAAATCTAATAAAAAACTATGGGAAACCTACATGGCTCTAGGATAACATACTGAAAAATCAGAACAAAATTCAACACCAGATGAAAGAACTAAAATCAGCAACACAGGCATATCCACAGACCAATTATTCAACATCAATAACAGTGAAAAAATGCAATTAAAATGAAAATGCATGATTAAGCTAATGTTTTTATACTATAAAATTCTACACTGAATTACGAGCCTACAGAAAAAAGAACGGAATTATTTGACTAAATCTACTATTTTTTATCAATTTTCTAATGACATGTATGCACTAAAAAATATTAAAAGAAATCAATTAAAATGGAAAAATAGTAAACAAAAATAAAATGACACTTTTATTTTTATACAATTTTCTAAACATTTTCATGAAATGGCTGAAAAAAGAAGAGTTAAAAAAAACAATTATTTTCATTTTATTATGATATTTGCAATACAAGAAAATATTAAAAAAGAAATTAACAACTAAAATTGAAATAAACTGGAGGGGGGTTCAAACAGCAAGATTTATGAGTTATTAATGCATTGGGCCCTAAAGATGGGGGTGCTAACAGCATTAGGGCGCAGGGCCCAGCACTACCAGAAACTCACCTCCAAACAAAATAGAAAAAAAAACGCAGGGGGGTGCTGTTAGTAGGTTTTGCAGTCAATATTATTATGGGCTTAGATGAGAGGGGGTGTGGATAGTGACTGGGCATAAGGCCCAAATCAAATCCTTCTGGTTCTCACACGCCAGGGGGGGTTGACGAGCAAATGGGAGGTGCTTCTCAGCAAAATGTGTTTGGGCTTGGCCCAAACCTAACCCTAACCCAAACGAAACCCTAGACAAAATCATATTCCCTTCTCCTTGACTCAGGTTACTGTTCACGAAGCCAAACCCTAACCGTTTCGTTCTTTCCTCTCTGCAACCTCTCTGATCTCAATCAATCCAAACAAACCCTAAACGAAACAACTTCTCACCCAAACACCTCAATTTCTCACAAGAATCCACTGCTCAAGATCTAACTTAAACTACTCACTAACTGAGAATCCTAGCAGGAGCCTACATTCAACAATCAACAACGATGAGTGGAAGAACGTCGTACCTGGCTTGAGGAGTGAACGACGCCGTGAACTGTTGCCGTTCGTTGAAACAATCCTTGAAGACGCTCGGTTGAGATTCTTGCGTTGAGATCTTGCTGGGGGATTTCTGGAGACGTTCACGATCTGGAAAACCTGGGGGGAAAATTCTTAGCAGACGACGGTGCTCTTGAGTTTGTTGAAGGAGGATCTTTGTGGAAGTTCTTGCTTGAAGATCTCTGGGAAATCTGGAAAGAGTTTGGGAGAAGTATTATGCGTTGATGAGCTTAGATCTGGAGACTCATGAAGATCCACGGATGTGGATGAAGGTTCTTGAGGAATGAATCGTGATGGTGATGAACGAATTCTGGAAGAAAGAAGACGAACTGACGCGAGCTTGGATGACGAATCTGGAGATTGATGGTTGAATCTGGGCGCGGACGATGAGTTTTCCGGCGGTGGTTAGTTTTTCCGGCGAGATGATGATGAGTGTTGACGGAGGAACAAGATGGAGATCGGAGGTGTTAGGAAGATTCTGCAATTTTTGCAGATTCCGGCGAGGCTGATGGCGTTAAGGGCGGCCGGACGGAATTTGCATGCCGGCCGGTGGCTTCTCCGGCGTCGCGTGTAGTGATGACAGGTGGTGAAGGAATGGTGCAGGGAGGAGACACGTGTTTGGGACGCGTGGCGTGGATTGGGGGAGTCTGAGTGTGTGGTGGCGTGATTGCATGCGCGCCGCGTGTCCTCGGAGAGAGAGTGAGAGGGAACGCGTGTGGGGTCTGAATGGGTGTAACGTGGGCCAGCTATAGTGCAACACGTGGCCTCTATTTATGCCACTGAAAACGCCTGGAACTTTCTAGAAGCTCCTGGAGAAGACTGGACGAATTGGACTTGCTGGATCATTTTTTCTGGACTGCATTGCTGAGACTAATGGAGAACTGGGCCTCAAACAGAACACCTCCTGGGCCCATACGAAAATGAATAAAAAACTGTAAAAAAACTGAATTAAAAAAACAATTAAACCTAATTATATCTAATTAAAATCAATCAACACCTAATTAGCTAATTACCCTAATTAAATCTAAAATGGTTAAAATCTAGTTAACTCTATATCAACCTAATTAACTAAACTAATAATACTACAATTAATTCTAACTAAAATTAATCTATCCTAATTAAATCTAAGAAAACAATTAACCTAATTAAACTCTAAAAAGTGATTAAAAGTCTAGTTAATTCTATATTTCTACTAATTCTATCAAACTTCTACCATTATTTGATATCTATTAAAATCTATTATTAATAAAAGAAAAGCTATATTATTCTCTATATTATCTAAAAACAATTAAACCTATATTCTAAAAAATCTATTTTAAAATTCATATAAAATTCTAAACTATTATTAAAGAAAAAACTATATTATTCTAAAAAAAAAGATAAAACTATTTAAAATCTTATTTATATTCTAAAAATCTATTTAAAAATTCATACAATTCTAAAAAGAGATTTAAGCTATTAAAAAATACAAAAACTCTATTTAAATTCCAGAAAAATCTATAAAGCCTATCTAAAATTCACAAAAGTCTATTAAACCCTAAAAATGCAGATGAATGCAAATGACCCCCATAAAAGAGCGCACGAGACCAGATCGAATCGAACAGAGATCCCCGGGCATCAGAATATCCTCAAAATCACTGTGCAAGCTAAAAATCACCGAGGAGCGCGCAATTTCCCGAAAATAAAACCCTGGTGATCTGGACTGGATCTGCCATATCTGATAGACGAAAATCAAGCTGTAAACTCTGATATCCTCCATTTGTGCACAAATATCACGCGTCTGATTTGCGAATATGAAATTAAACCACGAGTCAGATAGGAGAACCGGTTGGTCAAATTTTAGGGTGCAACACCTACGTATTCCCGTCTGGAACGAGAAATCAGAGTCAACGTAGTTCGCCTAACTACGGGTTACGGGGGAAGGTTGCTCGCCGAGATATCACATCTCGTTCCTATGTACTTTCACACGGCATGAAAGATTAGAGCAAATGTAGTTCGGGATACTATGGGTAAACAGGGTGTTCTCGATCACACGGGGGTGAGAGAAAGGATTGACGATACTAGCGTATGCATTCTAGCAGTTAGGTGTATGCTGCTCGACCGTTGGAGACTTAGGCGTTACCTGTTTGCGGTAGAACGGACGTAGTATGTCGAGGTTTAAAGGTACGGAGAACCTACGGGAACTAGAACTATGGTCTGGTTTCAATTGCGCTCGGGCAAGAGAAAGGGAACATCAGTCGTTAGCGGGAAAGTCTCAATCGCACGGCAGCGAGAGAACAGAGAAGTTAGTTGTTAGTGTGCTCGCTAGGATATCGCATCCTATGCCTACATATTATCGTCTGGTACGGGAAATCAGAGCAGCTTTAGTTCAGCTAACTATAGGAAAGGGGAAAAAGGGAAAAGGGAGCTCGCTAGGATATCACATCCTATGCCTACGTACTCTCGTCTGGTACGAGAGATCAGAGCAAACGTAGTTCGGTGCACTACGAAAAACATGTCTCGATTGCACAGGGGCAAGAGAAGGGGTCTTGATCGCCTGAAGGCGAGAGAAAATGGTTTCGATCGCACGGGGGCGAGAACAAAGAGGAAGCAGGCCTAACACGCCTAAACGGGAAGGAACTCGGGACACACACGCGAGAACCTAAGGCGTAGGAGCGAATGTGTCATATATCACCCAAAGGGTGCTACACTAGACACTCTAGACGATTGAGAGGAAACCCCTCAACCACCATTTCCTACGTATCTAACGCTACGGCTCACAACACTCGACGGTTGCACGAAGACTCGAATAAGAAAGATGTTATTGAACGAAGCGGCTCCGTTGGCCCTCGACATTGTGCGCAAGCTCCATTCCAATCTTCTCCTCTCTGGGTCCTTGATGATAACGTTTTGAATCAGAACCAATGTAACGCTAACCCGTCATGATTTGACTTATACGATAAATCAAACTCTAAGAGGTAGCGTATTGATATCCGTGTCAAAGACAAGATAGAGAAATGATATCGAAAATCATTCTCCAATTGAATCATGTCACACGGCCAGCACAGAATAAAATCAAAGTAAAATCAGATAAGAAATGAGGAGAGAAATCCAATAACAAATGGAAATAATATTCTACTCCTAAAATAAGCAATAAATCCCTAATAGAAAACTCTAAAGAAATATAAGGAAATTGCATACAAAAACAGAATATAAATTCTATCTAAAACCCTATATATTCTATAATCTCCTAAAAAAGAAAAATAGAAATGAAAATTCTATATACAATATCTATATATTCTATAATTTCCTAAAATGAAAATAGAATGTAAAGTCTATATACAATATTAAAAGAAATAATATCTAAGGAAAATAGGAAATTCTATGTAAAATTCTATAATCCTAAAAGAAAATGCTAATGGAATATAAATTATAGAATATAAAATCTATACTAAAAAATATGCTATGAATATTCTAAAGGAAAAATAAAACTATAATTCCTAAAAGAAAAATAAGAAATAAAATTAGCATTTATTACAAACAAATATCCAATACAAGTAAAGATTAAAAATATAAAGGGAAGGGGGGTACAACAACCAAATAGGGGGTACAACCTGAAAAAAAATACAATTGGGCCCAACCCACAATACAACAGCAAAAAAACAACAAAAAAACAAGGGGGACGGGGGGTGCGTGAGGAAAACGGAGTGTAGTCAGTAATTGAAGCAAGCTGGGCCCAGCCCAGCAAAAAGAATCCATCCGCCAAAAAACAAGAAAAACAAGGGACGGGGGGTGTAGTGGTGAAACGCAGGTGTAATGTAGAAATTGATTGAGCCAAGGCCCAATACCCACCCCAGTCCACGAAACCCTTCCACCTCTTTCGTCCATTCTCTCAACAGAACCCTAGCCTCTTCTCTTCTCAGATTCGCCGCCATCTGTTCCTTACTCACCCTCTCAATCTCCGCACTTCTCTATGTCTCGCCTTGTCTATTGCTATCCTCAACAAAACACACAGAAATTGAGTCGTAGAACTCTGAGCGTTTGGTTCATAACGATGAAGTTCATGGTGGAGATTTGGAGAAAATGATTATGGTGACGATGGAGATCGAAGAACAGCCGAAGGATTTCTAACAAACCAATAAGTACGGCGACGAACCAATGACGACCATGGAGGATCTTGATGCGCAAGTTGCAGATCATGGATAATGCTCCGGATCTGTTGCATGTTCGTTGAGATTTTGGATTGAAGATGGTGGTTCTTGTTGAAGATCTGGAGAAGACGGATTGGACGATGAAGACTGAAAGTTGCTATGTTGAGTGTTGATTTGAGTTTCTGGAAACTTGAGGGATGAACGTGTTTGAAGTAGTTTTGTTGTTGATCTTCATTAAAACGAAGAGATCTGGGAAACGAGTTACAGTTCCGGAAGTTGCTGGTTGAACGTTCTTGATGAACAGATGATGAAGTTCTGGAAACGGTTGAGGTTGAATGTTTTTGATGAACAGATGATGAAGTTCTGGAAATAGTTGGATTAAGATTGATGGAGTTCATATGATCCTGATGAATTTCTGGAGAAAAAGATGGATGAATGTTTGATGAGGGTTGAACGAAAACGATGAACATTCGAAGGGAAGCTGGGAAACCGTATGATCATGGCGGAGAGGATGAGTTTTCCGGCGAGCAGTTGAAGTTCCGGTGATGGTTACCGGTGAGATTTGGCCGTGAGATTTCTCCGGCGAGTTCTTCCGGCTGTTTGCATGCGAGATGTGAGGGAACGACACCTCACCAAGCTACGTGGCGTGCATGCATGGAGAGATGGAGTGAGTGCGACGCGTGTGGGTGATGTGGCCGCGTGTGGTGAGGTGGGAGAGTGAGGTGGCGGAAAGAGACAGCACGAGGTGGAGGGCTTATATATTGACATGTGGCAGCGAAACTGGGCCCCCAAAATGGACACTTGGCCCACCAACTCAGACTTAAACTAATGACCTAATTAAATCAATTAATGATGATTAAAGACTCAATTAAGATGCTAATTAAAACTGAACAAAAATTAAGGCTAATGTTAATGAAAAACTGCTAATTAATACCATAATTAAAATTGATTAATATCCAGATTAACATCTAATTAAAATCTTAAAAAAGAATTTAAAACCTATTAAATTCTAAAAAGAGTTATATTAATCTAAAAAAAGAAATTAAAATCTATTAACTCTAAAACCTATTATATTCTAAACAAATTAAATCTAGAAAAGAATTAAACCTATTAATTTCTAAAGCAAATTAAATCTAAAAAGAGATTAATCCTATTAATTTCTAAAAGAAATTAAATCTAGAAAAGAATTAAACCTATTAATTTCTAAAAGAAATTAAATCTTAGAAAAGAATTAAACCTATTAAAAATAGAAAAAACTATTAATATTCTAGAAAAACAATTAACCCCTAAAAACTATTTTCTAAAGTTAAAAATTAAGGAAAAAATCTAGAAAATGCAATGAAAATAAATTAAATCGATTAAAAAAGGATGCGAGAATACAATGAAATAAACAGTAAAAACCGGACACAGAAATATCCTCAAAAATAACAGCGTAGACCGAATCATTGGGACGAGCACAAATTCCACCACAAAACCTGCTTATTCGAACTGGTTTGCACTGCCTAAAAAAATGCAATGTACGCGGTATGCAAATGCAAAATGCAAAATGAGTCGAAACATAAGTCAAATAACGAGAAATGGTTGGTCAAATTTTGGGGTGCAACACACGTGACAAGTCAAACAAGGTGCATCATGGACACTCAATCAGAAGCGCTTAATCAAGTGTTAATCACATCAGAAGGTCACGAACATGCCAGCAAATAAATGAAAATTCAAAAGTAATCAAGTGGATTCACTCAACTCACACCCACCGTGTTTCTTAATCTCCATCGTTGGAATCAAAAGTAATCCAATCCTACGTACCACAACACGCCACGACATCATCTTCTTCCTCCAGAAACCCTAAAACACACACAGCTGGTCGGAGACACTATTCATCGTCTTCTCCGGCCAAGCTCCACCGTGAACAGAACAAGCAACAACACGTACATCAAAACTTCACCAAAATGGATGAATCTTATATCAAAATTCATCTAGATATCACGAGGATCTCATATCTGGCCTAAAAAACCATTAATCATGCGTAAAATTCCCAACCCGAAGCCAACAAGATTATGCATCAAAATCCAAAGTTCATCAAAACAACTCCAATTTGGTTTAAAACTCATCTAAAAGTCATGTAGGTTATAGATCAAGCATCAAATAAGCCAAAACACGCATGAACAAGCCAAAACAGATCCAAACATTTTTTAGCAGCATCCAACAACCACAACCAATGCCAGTTCGTTTTACATATTAATGATCTACATTCTTTCTACGTCTCAAATATGCAAAAATGGCAGTGAATTGATGCTTATCAAGAGTGTAAAGTTGATTTTAAATTACCTAGTGGAGAACTTCCACTGAGCCTTCAAATGGAGCTTAAGCTTGAAGATAATTGCCCAGAATCGTTCAATGATCTCTAATAGAGCTTTTGCAATTCACAATTTCACTTGAAATGGCCTCAATCTCCAAATTCGAAATTTGAATTTTCAACGCTTTTTCAAAACTGTTCTTGATCAATTTGGCTCCAATTTCCACTTCTGATCATTTGCGAAGGTTGAAAACTTTATATATGATGGATCTTGATGATAATTGAAAATGGAGCTCACTAATGTACACGAAAATCACTCAAAATTGGCTCCAAAATGGTTGAAAATGCTTGCTGGGAGTGTATGGGATGTGAATGGCTTGGATTAACTCCTTGTTTAATCTCAATGGTTAAGATTTGTTATGTAACTTCATGATGAAGAAATCTTGAAAATGGCTCACTTAAACACCTCACATTCCAAATCTAAAATTGCCAATGTGTTTAAAATGTTGTTTGCACTCAAAAAATGCACTTATTTGCACCAAATTGATCAATAATGAAATAATTCCAATTTTGCCCTTTTAAACCTTCTTTCATGAAAATTCACACCTCAATTCTTCAAACCAAGCCAATTCATTGACTTCTCAATGCTTGGCTAATCAAATAACACCATTTGGAGCAAGTTTAATGTTGGAAAAACTTCATTTGAAGTGTGCAAGTAGCTGAAATGGACCTATAATTTTATAACCTATAATCTCACTTTCCCTTAATACCCCTGACTTGCAACCCTCATAACTTGAGTTCTACAAATCAGATGAAAGACTTCTAGTACTTTTTGGAAAGCAAATACCAATACCTACAACTTTAATGTTGGCCAAAAGTTGAGGAGAAACATCCTTCTAGGTAAAAAATGGCTTGGAAATTGGTTGACTTTTGTTGACCAAAATCACATCCCTCTAACCTGAGTTTTATAAATCCAATCAAGGACTTCTAGTACTCAAAAGAAAGCTAAGAACATGCTCTACAAGTTCCATGTTGGTCAAAAGTTGAGATAAGACTTTTATCTTGAGATAAGTGGTCTTGAAGTTAAGCTTTAAATAGGGGATATCTCATTTAGTAACTTCTCACACACTTGATCCTTGATGAATTGAACTTGAAATGATATCTCATATATCTTAACACAACATCCTATGACCATAGAAACTTTGAATTGAGTTTTAATCTCCTTCAATTGCACAATTGACTTAGGATTAACCAGATGAAAACCCTAGATGCATCAACTTCAACTGTAACTTTTCACACTTAGCACAAACACCTGGATGAGCTCCACAATGACCCTCAAGGAACTCAATGAGATCTCTCAACATCTTATATCCATAACCATGAATTCACAACCCTCTGATGATCTTGAACTGGCCTTCAAGTTAGGAGCTGACCGACATATATCCATCCTTTCTTTCATAAGACCACTGCCCACTTCTAGATGACTTGATGACCATCCAAACTTGAGTAACACCCCTTGCTTAGGCTCAACCCTATGAGTAGATACCTCTTGATGTGCACCATCTCTTGATCCCCTATTAAATGAAAAATGCTATGCATTTCAAATGCTATGCATTGCAGATGCTAGAAAGAAATGAAATGAAACATAAACCAAGTTAAGAAAAAGTTAGGCAAATTTTGAGGTGCAACAACAGTACAGCGACAGTAACTCGGAATATCGTTCTCAAGGACTCTTGATTATTACTAATCGAATTAAAAAAAGGGGGTTTGGTCGTGTTCGAATGAATAAGAGTAATTAACAAAAGTGATTATTGGAAAAAGCTGTTGTGAAATAAGTGATTATCAAAATAAGCCAATCAACTGTTTTTGGTTCCGGCTTATCACATGTTTCTACGTTACCAATTTCCTAAGCGGCTTCGATCTCTATTCAATTCCTATGTCAATTGACAAGCACAAAAGATATAAACTAGATTGACAATCCTGTATTCCGAATTAAGCAAGCGGATTAAGTTTTCATGAATTAAGCAAACACGAATTACAAACGCTAATTAACGACAAAGCGACGTAACTCCGAATAAAAGTTAAGGAGGCAATCATTCGAATTTAATCAAGACAATTATATAAACTAACAGATTAAGCAAATGAAATTTATAGAATAGTGTTTAAAGAGAAATGAATTAAAATGATAAAGCATAAACCTCAAAGCGTTGGAATGCGATAACAGCATATTGACTCTAAGGAGTTAGTTCTCCATTCGAATCGTACAAGCTTCAACAATATTTTCGTGAGTAGTGAATGAGTGAACAGTAACACGAGTTTCCCCTAAAAAGAAAAACAAGTTCAAAACCCAACTGGGTCGAAAACATCACCCAGGCCCAAAATATGTAGGGTCTATCACCAAAAGGAGGATAGAGAACACTCGCACAATCTGGCACCAAAAGGATGATAGAGCGACACACATACACAATCCTGGCACGAAAAGGATGTAGGGCCTATCACCAATAGGACGATATAGAACAATCGTACAATCTGGCACCAAAAGGATGACAGACCTATAACTAAAAGGATGATAGAGTGACACACACACACAATCTCGACACCAAAAGGATGTAAAGTCTATCACCAAAAGGATGATAGAGAACACTCGCATAATTTGAAATTGCCGCTACTGCGAAAATAAGGTGTCGGCAGAACAGAAGAGCCGCCACCTTTCGTTATTTATCCCACAAAAAGGGAAAGGAAACGATCGGAAAAACCTGACGAAAAATGTTTAAGACAAGGTCATCGCAACCATGTCTGGGTTTGGGAGTCGGTTACGCAAGGGGAAGGTATTAGCACCCCTCACGTCCGTTGTACTAAACGGGATCCATGCTTGTTGTGTTTATCTGACGGGTTGTTTTACTATCTACCTATCAAGGCTGGTTTGAAAAGAAAAGAAAATGACTCAGCAAAGCATCACGCTTCGTGCCTACGTATTCTCATCAGAGAACGAGAAATCAGAGTCAACGTAGTTCGACTAACTACGGGTTACGAGGAAGGTGGCTCGCCAATACGTTAGTATTGTGCCTACATACTCTCAACAGATATGAGAGGTCAGAGCTTACGTAGTTTGGAATGCTACGACTTACGGGGTTTAGATTCATCTATTTTTCCGAGTATGGTTAAAAAGCAGTTCCAGCAGTTTGGTGTATGCAGCTTGCTCGTCAGAGACTCGTGCGTTACCGTTTGCGGTAGAACTGAGAGTTAACGACACTCTTTTTCATCAGAAAAGTTTTCTTTGAGTTATGGGCCCACGGGGCAAAAGAGGTTTGAGATTTGTTTTCTGTCTTTTACGGAAGAAGTGTTTTTTATGGCTGTTTGCAATTTATATCGCATTAGAGACTATGACCTAGGAGTGAATGCATCACATGTCACCCAAAGGGTACCATACTAAACATCCTGATTATTGGAAGGAAACCCTCCAACAACCATTTCCTAAGTAGCTTAAGGCTCGTAACATACGATACCAATTAACCTTTATTACTGTATTTTACTGTGGTTTGAAGAGAGAAGGAGAAAGGACACAACTGAAGGGGAAACTATCAAGTCCTAACAGTTGTCATGCCAAGGATTCATCCTATAGTTGAGGTTTGAAACAGGGAAATCCTAGGTGTTATCATGCAAAAGCTTCAGCCTAAAATCTAATCATCACTTCCTTATCAAAGGAAGTGAGAATCCTAGGGGATCATGTCAATGGGAAACAGACAACGGACAAAGCATCAGCTAAACATCAGTAAAACAGATAAACAGAAAAGAAAACAGTAAAGATGCAAATGCAATGAAGCAATACAAGCAGAGGGAGGCTCATTCAACCTCTTAGCAATCAAGCAAAGAACACAATTAAAGCAGACAAGCAAAGGGAGCTCAGCTCAACCTTTATATGCAAATACATCAGATAGAAAGAGAAAAAACAACACACAAGGAAGGGGAGAATCACCTCAACCCTTAAGGCAAGCAAGCAGAGAGAGACCCACTCAACCTCTTAATGCAGTCATGCACCTACACTTAGACTATCCTAAACATGAGCTACCCTAATGCAACACACCACTCAATCATGAATGAAGGCAGGGAATTATGACAAATAAGGAATTCAATCCATAAGTAATCAATCAAGGCATCTATCTTAAAGAAGGGATTGATGATGGGATGCATGGTGTATACCAAAGGTATCCACCATGGTGTTCAACCAATCATGGGAGATTAGAAATGAAGGGAATCATGGTGTATGCCAAAGGCATCCACCATGACACTCTACCATTCATCAGGAGATCATCTGCCTAAAAGGCTTCAGGAGGAACCCTAAGGACTAGTTAAGGATCACCTAAACTGGAAGGGATTAAAGGCTCTATCAAGGCCTAATCTAGGTTCTCAAGAGGTGTCTACCTAAGTTCTACTTTATCAAGGAGCAATTAAAAGCTTAACTAATGGTTCACCTTTAAGTCTAAACTAAGGGGAAAGCTAGATTAGGATCACCTAAATATCACCGACTTGTAAAATGGAGGAATAATAGAAGATCACTTCTAAAAATCCTAAGAAAAATCCTAGATGATCCTAAATGTGTTAGGATTCTATAGCACAAAAACCAGGGGCAAAACCTAAAACAAAAGGTCCTAAACAATTTCTAAATTCCAAGGGTGTGCTAAAGGGGATCCGTCATGGAAAGCTCTAAAAACCTATCTCAAACTCCTACTTAGAATCATCTAAAAAAATACCACAAAAATCACCCAAACCTATCAAGGAGTTTATAACAAGCATGCAAAATTTCAACACCAAATTCCAATCCAAGAAATAGTACTAAAATCAGCAAGTAAACTACTCATTTTATGCATTTTTAATCAACTATTAAAATAGAAAAATGCCAAATAAATGGAAAATTATCCCAAAATGAAAACAAATGCCATACAAAAATCAGAACCAAGGTAGGAATCATCCACAATTTTTCTCATATTTTTCTGATCAATAAAATTATTTTGAATGAATTAAAATTGATTAAAATAATAAAAGAAATCATAAAATGAATCAAAGAAATTAAAATGAATTAGAAAACTGGGAAAAAGTCACAGGCGTTGGATCTGGAGACTAGTCCACGCATCCAAAGGGAGAAAAGGCGCCACGTGGCTCAGAAGCCCTTTAAATGAAACGCATCGTTTCACTAATGTTCAGGTGAGGCGCTTTAACTAGAGACTAAGGTACGTTCTAATCTTGGTTGTCCATCCAAAAAGTATGACCATCCAACGCTTGCTAATACGCCACCTTAGCAGTCAAAGTCAGCAACTCTCTAGATGCCATCACATGCATCAGATCTTTATACCAAGTCAATTGAGTTAGAATCATCCAACGGCGCTCGTATCGTCTTCCTCATTTGAACTGAACAAAGAGAGGGGGGAAAAACCAGGGTGGTCGGAGAAGACTCCGGTCGTCTTCTCCAGGGGGCTCACGGTGGCCAAACCATCAGGTATCACCAAACTCCACCAAAAACTCCATATCCATTCGTTTTCTCTCAAGGAATAACATGACAACCTTCATTTCTTCCTCTTCTCAAGGAATCACCAGATACAACCACGAACAGAAAATATGCATCTTGGAAAATCATCACCAATTGTCAAATTCTTTTCACCAATCTATTTTACTCTTCTCCTTGATCAATTATCTACATCCAATTCTTGAAATCCATCAATATTTAGCCCTAACTGAATCTCTAAACTTTTCATCCATGATCAAGAATCATCTCAAAACCTCTCCAAATCATACCTAAATTCATCTAGGGTTCAAGACTAACCTAACCACATGCAATTTCTAACTTAATTCAGTCTCAATCAAGCATAATAACAAAAAGATGAAAACCTGGTTTGAGCTTTGATTGAGAGTGCCACAGCCTCCAATTCTTGATCAATCTTGCTCAGAATCGTTCAGAGATACTTGCTGAAGAATCTTGAAACTTCAATTTCCTCTGCAATGGCCTCTAAGACGGAAATAGATTTTCACCTTGTACCCAACTTTTTCAAGTGCTCCTTACCTCTTCTAAGCTTCTCCAATCACCAAAATTGCTTTGAAATCCATATATGCAATATATAGAACTATTTTGGATCCTTATTTGGCCCAACTATGGCCCAATTCACTCAATCCAATTTTCCAATTTTCCTTCTAAACTCTTCGATAACAATCGTGTATTTTTCTCTGTTTCAGCTTCATTCTCACCGAAATGGCTTGCATAATACCCCATGAATATGAATGGATCAGATTGAATGCTTAATTTGATCCTATGGTGTAGATTGGTGGTGTTACTTCAATTCCAAGTAACCTTTGAAATGTCCATGAAATCAATCCCAATTCCAAAATGTAACAATGCCAAAATACTCCAAATATTTTCTACCTTCAAAAAATGCACAAACTAGCCAAGTTTTTCACAAAAATGAATTATTTATGAATTTCTCTTTTTTATGCCTTTTAATTATCTTTTTTCAAATTTTCTTCACACAATCTTCACTATAGGCCATTTCAATGAACCCTAGATGCTTGGTTAAGTATAAAGTGTCATTTTGAGAAACTTTCAAGTTGAACAAATTTCCATTTGAGGCATGCAAGATAGAGAAATGGACCCATAATCCAAAATGACCTATAATTCCAAATTCCCAAAGTACCCTTGTCTTGCAAAGCTTTTAACTTGAGTTCTACAAGTCCAATCATGGACTTCTAGTACTTTCTAGAAAGCTAAGAAGCTAAGGAACAACATTCATGTTGGCCAAAAGTTGATAAGAATCATCCTTCTAGGTCAAAAATGTCATGCAAGTTGGTTGACTTTCAAGCTCCAAATTCACACTCCTCTGATGACCGGTAACTTGTCTGGCTCATAACTTGAGTTCTGTAAACCCTATCAAGGACTTCTAGTACTCAAATTAAAGATATGATCATTCTCTACAACAATCATGTTGGGGTCAAGGTGAGATGAAAATCACATCTTGAGTTGTGTGGTCTTGATGTTAGGCACTAAACCAGGGGATTTTACACTGTCAAGCATAGCAACCCTAGCCTAGCAACTCCTCACACTCTTGATTCATGATAAGTTGACCTTGGAATCATCCCTTGGGCATCTTAATACATCAATCCATGATCACATGTCCTTGGAATTGGGTCTCAACCTTCTTCAAATCATCAATTATCCTAGGGTTGACCAGATGAAACCCTAGTTGCACCAATCTTGGTTGTAGCTTCTCATCATTTGCATAATGACCTATCTAGGCTTCAAGAGGCACTTTCAACACTTTTCATGGGCTTTCTCAAGGCTTCAAGTCCTCTCCCATGGGTTCAAAATCATCTGAGGACCTCCCACAACTCTCAAGTTAGGAGATATACACACTTGGCTTCAACCACTTCTCTAAGAATCTTTGGTTTCATTGATGAGGATATCAACCCTTGAATATTTGAATAAGGTCTCTTAGCTAGCTTCATAGCCTTGTGTAACCCTTTGTTGGTAGTCATACCTCTTGATCTCCTGCACACATGTCAATGCAATGCAGATGAAAATGCTAAAATGAATGCAATGAAACACAAGCTAGGTAAAGCAAGGTTAGGCAAATTTTGGGGTGCAACAACTGCCCCTATTCAAACGGCCTGGACCTGACTAAGTGAGAAGCGAACGACTCTCAAACAATCAAGGTAAAAGACGATTGAATACCAATAAACCCGGAAATTTGCCCACCGCACAAATAAACCATACTCTGATGGGGACAAATTCTTTGGAAACGAAAATGATGGTTGCACGGCAACTTGCTGGAGAATTATTAGTTTTAAATCTCCGTCAGGATGATTATCTAATTTCAATGTAGTACTTCGTCCTCAAGTCATCAAGGGATCACCGGTTACACGGTAACTGGTGAAGGATAGCTGATATTGATAGTTGCACGACAACTTGCTGGTGGATGCTTAATCTCAAATCTTCGTCAGGATGATCATCCGATTTCGCTGTAGATCTTCATCCTCAAGTCATCAAGGAATCATCGGCTACACGATAACTGGTGAAGGATGGTCGATTATACCGTCAGGCATTCTGCGCCACAGCAGAAGAATTTCTTATCGTCACCTATGGACTTGTCAGGTCGCTAGGAACGTTCGACAATATCTTCGTCGGACTTTATCAGTAAGTCAATAAGGGATCACTGGTTGCACGGCAACTGGTGATTTGCCAACCACACAAGTAAACGATACTCTGATTGGTAGGACAATCTTCGAAATCGGAAATGATAGTTGCACGACAACTGGCTAGTGAGCGACTAATCTCAAATCTCCGTCAGGATGATCATCAGGTTTCGCTGCAGCTTCTTCCTCAAGTCATGAAGGGATCACTGGTCACACGGTAACTGGTGATACATAGCTAATATTGTCGTCAGGCATTCTGCGGCACGGCAGCAGAATAACTCCTCGGGACTCATCGGGTCATTAGGAACTTTTGACAATCTTCATAAATATCCCGACACCAAAAGGATGTAGAGTGTATCACCAAAAGAATGATAGAGAACACTCGCACAATCTGGCAACAAAAGGATGACAAACTCATCACCAAAACGGTGATAGAGCGACACACGCACACAAGCCCGACACCAAAAGGATGCAGGCCTATCACCAAAAGAATGATAGAGAACACTCGCACAATCTAGCACCATTAGGATGACAGACCTATCACGAAAAGGATGATAGAGCGACACACACACACAATCCCGACACCAAAAGGATGCAGGCCTATCACCAAAAGGATGATAGAGAACACTCGCACAATCTGGCAGAAAAGGATGACAGACCCATTATCAAAGGGTTGATAGAGCGAGACAAACACACAATTCCGACACCAAAAGGATGCAGTCCTATCACTAAAAGGATGATAGAGAACACTCGCACAATCTGGCACAAAAAGGATGACAGACCTATCACCAAAATGATGATCGAGCGAAACACATACACAATCCCGACACCAAAAGGATGTAAAGTCTATCACCAAAAGGATGATAGAGAACACTCGTATAATCTGGCACCAAAAGGAAGACAAACCTATCACCAAAAGGATAATAAAACAACACACATGCAAAATCTCGACAACAAAAAGATGTAGGGTCTATCACCAAAAGGATGATAGAGAACACTCACACAACCTGGCACCAAAAGGATGACATACCCATCACCAAAAGGATGATAGAGCGAAACACACACACACACACACACATACAATCCTCACAACAAAAGTATGTAGCGCCTATCACTAAAAGGATGATAAAGAACACTCGTACAATCTAGCACCAAATAGATGAAAGACTTATCAACAAAAGGATGATAGAGCGACACACGCATAATATCCCTACACCAAAAGGATGCAGGGTCTATGACAAAAAGGATGATAGAGAACACTCGCACAATTTGGCACCAAAAGGATGACAGACGTAGCACCAAAAGGATGATAAAGTGACACACACACATAATTCTGACACCAAAAAGATGTAGGGCCTATCATCAAAAGGATGATAGAGAGTACTCGCACAATATGACACCAAATTGATGACAGACATATCACCAAAAGGATGATAAAGAGACATACACATACAATCCCGACACTAAAAGGATCTAGGGTCTATCACCAAAAGGATGATAGAGAACTGATCAGCTATCGCACGCGGATTAAAACGAGTGTTTTTGTTAAAATGCAATACAGCGACAGTAACTCGGAATATCATTCTCAAGGACTCTTGATTATTACGAATCGAATAAAAAAAGGGGGTGGGGGTTTGGCCGTGTTCGAATGAATAAGAGTAATTAACAAAAGTGATTATTTGAAAAAGCTGTTGTGAAATAAGTGATTATCAAAATAAGTCAATCTACTGTTTTCGGTTCCAGCTTATCACGGGTTTCTACCTTACCAATTTCCTAAGCGGCTTCGATCTCTATTCGATTCCTATGTCAATTGACAAGCGCAAAAGATATAAACTAGAAAGGACACATTAGGGTTGGTCGAGCTTTGAACTCTCGGACGTACACATTATGTCTAGTTTATCTGTATCAGAGTGGCACAACGGATGCAGGGCTTATCACCAAAACGATGATAGAAAACACTCGCACAATATGGCACCAAAAGAATGACAGACCTATCACTAAAAGGATGACAGAGTGACACACGCACACAATCCCCACACCAAAAGGATTTAAAGTCTATCAACAAAAGGATGATAGAGAAGACTCGCATAATTTCGAACCAAAAGGAAGACAGACCTATCACAAAAAGGATGATAGAGCGACACGTGCACACAATCCCGACACAAAAAGGATGTAGGGTGTCTCACCAAAAGGATGATAAAGAACACTCGCACAATCTGGCACCAAAAGGATGACAGACCCATCACCAAAAGGATGATAGAGCGACACACAAACAGAATCCTGACACGAAAAGAATGTATAACATATCACCAAAAGGACAATAGAGAAAAATCGCACAATCTGGCACCAAAAGGATGTTAGACCTATAACTAAAAGGATGATAGAGTGACACACACATACAATCCCGACACCAAAAGGATGTAAAGTCTATCACCAAAAGGATGATAGAGAACACTCGCATAATTTGGAACCAAAAGGAAGATAGACCTATCACCAAAAGGATGATAGAGCGACACGTGCACACAATCCCGACACCAAAAGGATGTAGGTTCTATCACCAAAAGGATGATAGAGAACACTCGCACAATCAAGCACCAAAAGAATGACAGACCCATAACCAAAAGGTTGATAGGGCGACACACATACACAATCCTGACACCAAAAGGATGTAGGGCCTATCACCAAAAGGACGATAGAGAACAATCACACAATCTGGCACCAAAAGGATGATAGACCTATAACTAAAAGGATGATAGAGTGGCACACCCACACAATGCTGACACCAAAAGGATGTAGAGTGAATCACCAAAAGAATGATAGAGAACACTCGCACAATCTGGCAACAAAAGGATGACAGACACATCACCAAAAGGATGATAGAGCGACACACGCATACAATCCCGACACCAAAAGGATGCACGCATATCACAAAAAGACTGATAGAGAACACTCGCACAATCTGGCACCAAAAAGATGTCAGACCTATCACCAAAAAGATGATAGAGTGACATACGCACACAATTCCGACACCAAAAGGATACAGGCCTATCACCAAAAGGATGATAGAGAACACTCGCACAATCTGGCACCAATAGGATGACAGACCCATTACCAAAGGGTTGATAGAGCGACATAAGCACACAATCCCAAGACCAAAAGGAAGTAGTCCTATCACCAAAAGGATTATAGGGAACACTCGCACAATCTGACACCAAAAAGATGACAGACCTATCACCAAAATGATGATCGAGCGAAACACATACACAATCCCGACACCAAAGGATGTAAAGTCTATCACCAAAAGGATGATAGAGAACACTCGTACAATCTGACACCAAAAGGAAGACAAACCTATCACCAAAAGGATGATAAAACGACAAGCGCACACAACCTCGACATCAAAAGGATGTAGGGTCTATCACCAAAAGTATGATAGAGAACACTCGCACAACCTGACACCAAAAGGATGACAAACCCATCACAAAAAAGGATGATAGAGCGAAACACACACACACACACACACACATACACACACAATCCTGAGAACAAAAGTATGTAGGGCCTATCACCAAAAGGATGATAAAGAACACTCGTATAATCTAGCACCAAATGAAAGAAACACTTATCAACAAAAGGATGATAAAGCGACACACACACTATATCCCTACACAAAAAGGTTGAGGGCCTATGACAAAAAGGATGACAGAGAACACTCGCACAATCTGGCACCAAAAGGATGACAGACGTAGCACCAAAAGGATGATAGAGTGACACACGCACACAATTCTGACACCAAAAGGATGTAGGGCCTATCACCAAAAGGATGATAGAAAGTACTCTCACAATCTGGCACCAAATGGATGACAGACATATCACCAAAGGATGACAAAGCGACATACGCACACAATCCCGACACTAAAAGAATCTAGGGTCTATCACCAAAAGGATGATAGAGAACTAAACCGCTGTCGCGCGCGGATCAAAATGAGTGTTTTTGTAAGAATGCAGTACAACAACAATAACTTGGAATATCGTTCTCAAGGACTCTTGATTATTACTAATCGAATAAAAAAGGGGGGGGGGGGGGTTTGGTCGTGTTCGAATGAATAAGAGTAATTAACAAAAGTGATTATTGGAAAAAGCTGTTGTGAAAGAAGTGATTATCAAAATAAGCCAATCTACTATTTTCGGTTCCAGCTTATCACGGGTTTCTACCTTACCAATTTCCTAAGCGGCTTCAATCTCTTTTCGATTCCTATGTCAATTGACAAGCGCAAAAGATATAAACTAGATTGACAATCGTGTATTCCGAATTAAGCAAACGGATTGAGTATTCGTGAATTAAGCAAACAGGAATTACAAACGCGAATTAACGACAAAGCGACGTAACGGCGAATAAAAGTTAAGGATGCAATCATACGAATTTAATGAATACAATTCTATAAACTAATAGATTAAGCAAATGCAATTTATAGAATAGTATTAAAAGAGAAACGAATTAAATTGATAAAGTATAAACCTCAAAGCGTTGGAACGCGATTACAGCAGATTGACTCTAAGGAATTAGTTCTCCATTAGAGTCGTACAAGCTTCAACAATATTTTCGTGAATAGTGAATAAGTGAACAGTAACACGAGTTTACCCTAAAAAGAAAAACAAGTTCAAAACCCAACTGGGTCGAAAACATCACCCATGCCCAAAACATGACCCATAACTAAACCAATTCATAATGCTGTAACTTCAAAGAATATTCTGGGAAAATGCGCTCCGAATCTGACTTTGACTCCAACACGAAAGTCGTAGCTCTCTCTCTTAGATTTCCGGCGATATTTAGAACGTCTCAAACAGATTCCCGGAATTCCAGTTATGATTGTTTCCGTGCAAACTGCTAAAGCTGAAAAATAAAGTGCCAAAATCAAATTAGACCAAAAATAAAATAAAATATAAAAACATAAGAATAATTAAAATAAAGTAAAGAAATGCATAAGTAAAAATATAGGAGAATGTGCATAAAGATGCACTGATCAAGAACACTCGCACAATCTGGCACCAAAAGGATGACATACCCATCACCAAAAGGATGATAGAGCGACACACACACACACAACCATGACAACAAAAGGATGTATGGCCTATCACCAAAAGGATGATAGAGAACACTCGTACAATCTGGCACCAAATGGATGACAGACCTATCACTAAAAGGAAGATAGAGCGACATACACACACAATCGCGACACTAAAAGGATGTAGGGTCTATCACCAAAAGGATGATAGAGAACACTTGTATAATCTGGCACCAAAAGAATGACAGACCTATCACCAAAGGTTGATAGAACAATACACGCACATAATCCCGACACCAAAAGGATGCAGGGTCTATCACCAAAATGACGATAGAAAACACTTGCACAATGTGGCACCAAAAGGATGACAGGCCTAACACTAAAAGGATGATAGAGCGACACGTGCACATAATCCCGACACCAAAAGGATGATACAGAACACTCACATAATCTGGCATCAAAAAGATGACAGACCAATCACCAAAAGGACGATAGAGCGACACACATACACAATCCTGACACCAAAAGGATGTAGGGCCTATCACCAAAAGGACGATAGAGAAGAATCGCACAATCTGACACAAAAAGGATGATAGGTCTATAAATAAAAGGATGATAGAGTGGCACATGCACACAATCTCGACACCAAAAGGATGTAGAGTCTATCACCAAAATGATGATAGAGAACACTCGCAGAATCTGGCAACAAAAGAATGACAGACTCATCACCAAAAGGATGATAGAGCGACGCAAGCACACAATCCCGACACCAAAAGGATGCAGGCCTATCATCAAAAGAATGATAGAGAACACTCGCACAATCTGGCACCAAAAGGATGACAGACCTGTCACCAAAAGGATGATAGAGCGACACACGTACACAATCCCGACTCCAAAAGGATGCAGACCTATCACCAAAAGGATGATAGAGAACACTCGTGCAATCTGGCACCAAAAGGATGACCGACCCATTACAAAAGGATTTATAGAGCGACACAAGCACACAATCCCGACACCAAAAGGATGCAGTCCTATCACCAAAAGTATGATAGAGAACACTCGCACAATCTAGCACCAAAAGGATGACAGACCTATCACCAAAAGGATGATAAAACGACACGCGCACACAATCTCGACATCAAAAGGATGTAGGGTCTATCACCAAAAGGAAGATAGACAACACGCGCACAACCTGGCACCAAAAGGATGACAAACCCATCACCAAAAGGATGATAGAGGGAAACACACACACACACACATACACACACACAATCCTGAGAACAAAAGTATGTAGTGCCTATCACCAAAAGGATGATAAAAAACACTCGTACAGTCTGGCACCAAATGGATGAAAGTCTTATCAACAAAAGGATGATAGAGTGACACACGCACAATATCCCTACACCAAAAGGATGCACGGCATATGACCAAAAGGATGATAGAGAACACTCGTACAATCTGGCACCAAAAGGATGATAGACGTAGCACCAAAAGGATGATAGAGTGACACATGCACACAATTCTTACACCAAAAGGATGTAGGGCCCATCACCAAAAGGATGATAGAGAGTAGTCGCACAATTTGGCACCAAATGGATGACAGACATATCACCAAAAGGATGATAAAGCGACATACTCACACAATCCCGACACTAAAAGGATATAGGGTCTAGCACCAAAAGGATGACCGACCTATCACCAAAAGGATGATAGAGCGAACGCGCACACAATCCTGACATCAAAAGGATGTATGGTCAATCACGAAAAGGATGATAAAGAATACTTGCACAATCTGGCACCAAAAGGATGACAGACCCATCACACAAAAGATGATAGAGCGACACATGCACACAATCCCGACACCAAAAGGATGCAGGGTCTATCACCAAAAGGATGATAGAGAACACTCGCACAATCTGACACCAAAAGGATGACACACCTATCACCAAAAGGATGATAGAGTGACTCACGCACACAATCCCGACACCAAAAGGATGCAGGCCTATCACCAAAAGGAATATATAGAACACTCGCACAATCTGGCACCAAGAGGATGACAAACCTATTACCAAAGGGTTGATAGAGCGACACAAGCACACAATCCCGACACCAAAAGGATGCAGTCTTATCACCTAAAGGATGATAGAGAACACTCACACAATCTAGCACCAAAAGGATGAAAGTCCTATCACCAAAATGATGATCGAGCGAAACACATACACAATCCCGACACCAAAAGGATGTAAAGTCTATCACCAAAAGGATGATAGGGAACACTCGTATAATCTGGCACCAAAAGGAAGACAAACCTATCACCAAAAGGATGATAAAACAACACGCACACACAATCTCGACATCAAAAGGATGTAGGGTCTATCACCAAAAGGATGATAGAGAACACTTGCACAACCAGGCACGAAAAGGATAAAAAACCCATCACCAAATGGATGATAGAGCGAAACACGCATACACAGACACAATCCTGAGAACAAAAGTATGTAAGGCCTATCACTAAAAAGATGATAAAGAACACTCATACAATCAGGCACCAAATGGATGAAAGACTTATCAACAAAAGGATGATAGAGCGACACACGCACAATATCCCTACACCAAAAGGATGCAAGGCCTATGACCAAAAGGATGATAGAGAACACTCGCATAATCAGGCACCAAAAGGATGACTGACGTAGCACCAAAAGGATGATAGAGTGTCACACACACACACACAATTCTGACACCAAAAGGATGTAGGGCCTATCACCAAAAGGATGATAGAGAGTACTCGCACAATCTGGAACCAAATGGATGACAAACATATCACCAAAAGGATGACAAAGCGACATACTCACACAATCCTGACACTAAAAGGATCTAGGGTCTATCACCAAAAGGATGATAGAGAACACTCGCACAATCTGGCACCAAAAGGATGATAGACCCATTACCAAAGGGTTGATAGAGCGACATAAGCACACAATCCCGACACCAAAAGGATGCAGTCCTATCACCAAAAGGATGATAGAGAACACTCGCACAATTTGGCACCAAAAGGATGACAGACCTATCACCAAAAGGATGATCGAGCGAAACACACACAATCCCGACACCAAAAGGATGTAAAGTCTATCACCAATAGGATGATAGAGAACACTCGTATAATCTGGCACCAAAAGGATGATAGACCTATCACCAATGGTTGATTGAACAATACACGCACACCATCCCGACACCAAAAGGATGCAGGGCCTATCACCAAAAGGATGATAGAAAACACTTGCACAATCTGGCACCAAAAAGATGATAGACCTATCACTAAAAGGATGACAGAGTTGTCGCAATTGCGAAAAACAACCGGCGGAAAAACAGAAGAGTCACCACCTTTCGTTATTTATCCCAAAGACAGGGAAAGGAAACGATCGGAAAAACCTAACGAAAAAGGGAAAGACAATGTCATCGCCACCATGTCTGGATTCGAGAGTCGGTTACGCAAGGGGAAGGTATTAGCACCCCTCACGTCCGTCGTACTCGAAGGGATCCACGCATTGTTGTCTATCTAAAAGTGTGTGTTGAAACTATCTAGCTAAAGGCTCGGGGATAAAAGAAGAAAAAAAAGAAAATACAGGACTCGACATAGCATCGCTACTATGGGCCTACGTACTCCCTCATGCAATGGGAAAGTCAGAGTCAACGTAGTTCGACTAACTACAGGTAAAGAAAAAGGGGGAAGGTTGCTTGCCAAGAAATCGCGTCTTGCGCCTACGTACTTTCATCTGGTATGAAAGAGCAGAGCGAACGTAGTTCGGGCTAAAAGGACCACAGGTTGGTTCAAAAGTTTTTAGGCCCGAGTAGGGTTAAAAAATAGTTCTAGCAGTTGGTGTTTGCAGCTCGACCATTGGAGACCTAGGCGTTACCGTTTGCGGTAGAACTAAGAGTTAAAGAAGAAGTGTTTTTGTGTTTTTTAAAGAAGAAGTGTTTTGAATTTGATTTGTAACTCATGTCGAACTAGAGACTATGACCTAATAGCGAATGCGTCGTATATCATCCAAAGGGTGTACACTAAACACTCTAGGTCCTTGAGAGGTGGCCTCTCAATTACCATTTCTCAAGTAGCTTAAGGCTCGTAGCGTGCCACACTTGTCATTCCTTATTAGATGTTTTAAGAATGTTTGAACATGAGAAGAGAAGAAAGAACACTAATGGGAGACTAATCAATCCTAAAAGTTATCATGCAAAGTGGATCTAAAGTTGGGATTCAAAAGGGAAATACCTAATGTTATCATGCATAGTTAGGCACCTAATGTCTATCATAACCTCAAGAGGTTAGAGAACTTATGGGGAGCATGGCAAAGAAAAGCAAAAGAAGAAGAAGAAAAAGAAGAATGCATATGCAAACGAAGATGCAAACATAAGATGCACAAATAGAATGAAAGTGGGAGGAAAATAGTGTGGGGCAGTAGCCTCCACAAGCTCATCTCAACCAAGCATGCATATGGAAATGCAAGAAAAGAAAAGAAGAAGAAGTGCACTAGAAGAAATTAATCAAACAACAGCAAACCACACAAAGATGCACCAAAAAGTGTCCTCAAGGATTCATCATTCTAGGTATGCTTCAAATACCTCCAAAGGAGGGACCAAGCCACCTTAAATGAAACTCCAAGGTCATTGGACAGAAGGGAGATGAAGATAAGAAAGCTCAAAGCAAAAACAAAACATACCAAAAGGAAATGCAAACCAAAACATAAGAGAATGCAAGTATACTTTACAATGAAACCCTAATTGAAAGTTCAAAACAAAACAAACAAATGAACAAGGAAGAAACAATACCATGACCTAAAATTGAACCAACAGCATCCTTAACATGTTAGCAACATGAAAAAAAAAGGAATTGAGAGTTTAAAGGATCCAAAAATGTCATATCCAAGTCATACTAGGTCAAGGTACATTTGTGAACCTCCCTTGGAGGTAACTTGACTTGCAAGTTACCTTAAAAATAGGAAAATGGTTCAAAAATAAACAAATAAAATGCAAAAGGTAGCTAAACATGTTAGCAACCAGAGGCCAAAAGCTCAAAGCAAATATCCCTTTAAAGAACCATCAAAAGAAAATAATATTCAAGATGTATCACTTTGAAATGGGAGAATCGAGGGTCAAAAGAAAAACATTAAAAGTCAACCCAAAAGTCAACCAACCAGGGGCAAAATGGTCCTTAAAAATTTTTCAACTCATCATGGATATGAGGATCAATTTTCATTCATTGGACCCAAAGGAAATGGAAGAAACAAATAAAAGAACAAACAATGCACAATTTAATTCATTTAAAAGCACCTCCAATATTTAATTATATTTAAAAATGAAAAATAAAATAAAAAATAAAATAAAAAATGTCTAAAAGTAATAGACATCTCAAGGTTTGTAAAATTTATTTTTTTTTGGAATTTTTGGAGTATTGGAGTTATTTTTAATTAATTAAATTCAAACAAGAATAAAAAAGAAAATATTAAAACGAATAAAAGAAAATAAATGCAAGAAAAACAAACAGCCACAGGATTAAAAGACCAGTCAACAGATCCAAGGCCTATGAGCGTGCCACACAAGCGCTGGGGGAACTTAGGTGCAACACAGCGTTTCACAAGGGATTCAGTGTGGTTCATTGACTTCAGTCTACCATGAGTCTTAATCCAATGCGTTGGTTTCAAAAGTATGCTGATCTAATGAATTAGAGCTTGCCACGCAATCAAAACCCTAGTCAACAATCCTCAGAGAAAATCTCGCACGCTAGATCTAAATACCAAGTCAAGGGAGTCCACCTGATCTAATGGCTAAGAGGTCATCTTCCTCGTTCAAAACCTCAGATGGAGGGAATGTTTCAGTGGTGGCCGGAGAAGACTCCGGTCGTCTTCTCCGGCGAGAGCAACAGTGCTCTGATGCAAAACCTCACCAAATTCAACCTGACATGCTTATTTTCCAATAATTCCTCACAACAACTTCAAATCGAAACCAAATATATTTGTGCACCAAAATCAAAAACTCACCAAACTCACTCAAATTGGTCCATAAATCATCTACGTGTTATGGAGGTTACAGATCAAGCAACCAACAAACAAAACAACACAAGAACAAGCCATATCAGATCCAAACATTTTTGAGCTTCATCCAACAATCATCACAAATTCCAGTTCGTTTTAGTTATTAATGATCTACATGTTTCCTAGGTCTCAAATATGCAAAAATGGCAATGAATCATGGCATATTCAGAGTGTAAGGTTGATTTGTAAATACCTAGTGGAGAACTTCCACTGAGCCTTCAATTGATGCTTAACCATGAAGAAAACTGTCCAGAATCACTCCACAAACTTCAATAAAGCTTTTGCAATTCACAATTTGGCTTAAAATGGCTTGGATCTCCAAATTCGAATTTCAAAATTTCTCCACTTTTTCAAAGTTGTCCTTGAGCAATTGGCCTCCAATTTCGTGTTCTGATGATTTATGAAGGTTAGAAACCTTTTATGTAATGGATTTGAATCAGAATGAAGCCCAATTCTAGTCCCTAGAGCCCAATTGAAAATCCATGGGAATTGATTTTGGAGCTTCTTCAAGTGCACGAAAATGCTTCAAATTTGGCTCCAAATTGGTTCAAAACTCTTATTAGGAGGAGTGTATAGAGTCTGAATGGCCATGATTTACTCTTTGTTTTGATCTCAAAGGTTGACATTAGTTGTGTAACTTCATGATGAAGTAAGCTTGGAAATGGGTCACAAAAACCCAACAAATCAAAATTCTGAAATTGCCAATGAGTTTAAAACATGTTTTGCACTCAAAATATGTATTCATTTGCATAAAAATGACCTAAAATGAATAAATTCCCATTTTCTCCTTTTAAATCCTTTTTCATGAAAATCAATTTAGGAAATTACCATTCCAATCCAAATTCATGACTTCTCAAGGCTTGGTTGAACAATTGAAACCATTTGGAGCACATTTGATCTTGGAAAAATCTTCATTTGAAGTGTGCAAGTTGGTGAAATGGACCTATAATTTTATGACCTATAATCTCACTTTCCCAAAATACCCCTGACTTGCAAACCTCATAACTTGAGTTCTACAAATCAGATGAATGACTTATAGTACTCTTTGGAAAGCTAAGACCATGCTCTACAACTTTCATGTTGGCCAAAAGTTGAAACTAAACATCCTCCAAGGTCAAAAATGGCTTGGAAGTTGGTTGACTTTTGTTGACCAAAATCACATTCATCTGATGACCTGTAACTTGTCTGCATCATAACTTGAGTTCTATAAATCCAATCAAGGACTTCTAGTACTCAAAGGAAAGCTAAGTACATGCTCTACAAGTTTCATGTTAGCCAAAAGTTGAGATGAAACTTGTATCTTGAGGTAG
This sequence comes from Lathyrus sativus, assembly GCA_963859935.3. Classification (NCBI taxonomy): domain Eukaryota; kingdom Viridiplantae; phylum Streptophyta; class Magnoliopsida; order Fabales; family Fabaceae; genus Lathyrus; species Lathyrus sativus. The sequence goes on along the minus strand of OZ012739.1, from coordinate 200,124,786 downwards.
GTGGTCTTAAAGTTAGGCACTAAATAGGGGATTTTACCCTGAGAACCCTAATTTAGTAGCTTGAAATGATGTCTCATGTATATTAACAAAATATCCCATGACCATAGAGACTTGGAGTTGAGTTTTAATCTCCTCCAATTTCACAATTGACTGAGGATTTACCAGATGAAAACCCTAATTGCAACACCTTTGACTGTGGCTTGTTCCACCTCACACAACAACTTGAATAAACTCCAAATGGCTCTCAAAACACTCAATGAGCTCTCTCAACATATTATATCCATGATCATGCATTCACAATCCTCTGATGATCTTGAACTGGCCCTCCAAGTTTGGAGCTGACCCACATACATCCATCAATCCTTTCACAAAGCCACTACCCACTTCTAGATGACCTGATGACCACTCAAACTTGAGCAACACCCCTTTCTTAGGCTCAACCCTCTAAGAAGATTCCTCTTGCTATGCACAACTCTTGATCCCTTGCTCAATGAAAAATGCTATGCAATGCAAATGCTAGAAAGAAATGAAATGAAACATAAGCCAAGTTAAGAAAAGGTTGGGCAAATATTGGGGTGCAACAGCTGCCCCTATTCAAACGACTTAGACCTGAATGAATGAAAAGCGAACAGCTTTCACACAATCGAGGTAGAAGACGGTTGAATACCAAACCCGGAAATTTGCCAACCGCAGAAAATAAAACCGCAGACCCCGGCTGGGGTAAAATCTCTGGAAAATTGAATCTGAAAAACAATAAATGACACACAGTCTGAATAGCACATGACCTCGTCGTCAATTATCCGCATTAAATTCCTTTGACATCACCGTCAAACATCTGACCTCGCTGCCAGTCAGGGACATTACGTCTATCACAACAATTGACATCACCATCAATCTTCTACTTCAAGCTGGTAAGATAGCTAACATCGCCGTTAGACCTCTGTTAGATAAAACATGTATCGAATCCAAAGACACGATTTTCTGACATCGCCGCCAGTCATTCAAAAAATCCAACTAGTAAATCACACCTGACATCGCCGTCAGTCAAAATAGGGTGTCCGACATCACCCTCGAACAATCGCAAAGCTGATTAAACCACTGACATCGCCGTCAATAACCAAAACATCTGACATCACCGCCAGAAGCCAACATATCTGACATCGCCGCCAGAAAAACAGAACTTCCAACATCGCCGCTGGAAGACCAAAATCACCTGACATCACCGCCAGAAATAAACTCCCACCATCACTGTTAGAAAAACAAAACATCCAACATCGCCGTTGGGAAAACAAAATCACCTGACATCACCGCCAGAAACAGGCATCCAACATCGCCGCTGGAAAAAATCAAAATAACCTGACATCGCCGCCAGAAACAATCAATCTGATGAACATCTAAGCTTGGTAAGATAATCTGACCTTGCTGCCAGTAACCACAAAATAACCCTCTGACATCGCCGTCAACTAATCGAAACTCCGTGAAACTCCAGACATCACCGTCAAGTACCTGTGGGGATAAAGAGTTCTGACATCACCGCCAGACAGCCACGATACTAATAAACATCTGACATCGCCGCCAGACAAACACAAATCTGATAAACCTCCAACATCACCGTCAGATAACCATATTTCTCAAAAACTTCTGACATCGCCGCTAGACCTTCGCTAAATAAAAGCGAGCAACAAAATCCACATGAAGTTGATATCACCCACTGATAATAACAATAGAGAAACTCTGCTGGGGAAATAACATGAGTCGGGGTTTAGCCATCACACAGGCCAAGATCCACCATCTGCGAGATTTACCTGAAACAAAGAGATAACAACCTGGCTTATGTTTCACATGCATATGTTTGAAAATGGCGTAATGCTCCATACGAAATGGAAATGCTACGCATTTGGGTAGATGTTATGCTCGCATGCAGATGCACCGGGACTGAATCAACACAACTAATGCTAGAGATATAGAGACCACCCTGCTGGGGTAACGAAAATAACCCTGTTGGGGAATCAACGATTCTGCCGGGGGATAGAACGCAAACTGCTCATGCCAACAATGATTGGACTTATGCTAAAAAATGGGCCCTTGCTGGCCTCCTGCAAAGAGAATACCGATGTGACAACATTATTCTATCCTGCTGGGGAAAAGAGAAAAATCTGCTGGGGAAACCACCCCTTTCAATTTGTCGGGGATTGCTCTGCCCGGGAACGAACCTAATCAGGCTGCAAATTACTCTGTGGGAAGAAAATCCAATTATAACTCACTAGGGAATGCCTACAAGCATGCACCTTGCGGGGATCAAATGTGCATCAACTGCCGAAGGAACGGGTACACGCTACCTATTCTCTGCATACAACTCTACTGGGGATAGAGGTACAAACTTCACTGATTGGGGAAGTAAAACTCTGGCTGAGGATAGAACAAACTTCATCTACACCTCTTTGCCCCAAGGGTAACGACACTGCTGTCGCTACCGCGAAAATAAGGTGCCGGCAAAACAAAAGAGTTGCCACCTTTCTTTATTTATCCCTCAGAACTGGAAAGGAAACAATCGGAAAAACCTGACAAAAAAGGTATAAGACAAGGTCATCGCAACCATTGTCTGGGTTCGGGAGTCGGTTACGCAAGGGGAAGGTATTAGCACCCCTCACGTCCATCGTACTCGATGGGATCCATGCTTGTTGTGTTTATCTGACGGGTTTGTTTAACTATCTACCTACAGTCTGGTCTGAAAAGAAAAGAAAATGACTCGGCAAAGCGTCGCGCTTTAGGCCTACGTATTCTCATCAGAGAATGAGAAATCAGAGTCAACGTAGTTCGACTAACTACGGGTGATGGGGAAGGTGGCTCGCCAATAAATCAGTATTGTGCCTACGTACTCTCAACAGGTATGAGAGATCAGAGCTTACGTAGTTCGGGATGATACGGATTACGGGAGGTTCAGATTCATATGTTTTTTCGAATAGGGTTAACAAACAGTTCCAGCAGTTTGGTGTATGCAGCTCGACCCTTGGAGACTTAGGCGTTACCGTTTGCAGTAGAATTGGGAGTTAACAACACTCTTTTCTTCAGAAAAGCTTCTTTTGACTTACGGGCCCACGGGGCAAAAAGGTTTGAAGTTTGTTTTCTGTCTTTTACGGAAGAACTGTTTTTTAGTTGTCTGTAGTTCGTACAGCACTAGAGACTATGACCTGGGAACGAATGCATCGCATATCGTCCAAAGGACGTATACTAAACATTCTAGACGATTGAGAGAAGGCCGCTCAATTATCATTGCCCAAGTAGCTTAAGGCTCGTAACGCGCTTATACTAACTTGCCTTTATTACGTTTTTTACTGTTGTTTCAAGATGAGAAGAGAGAGGGACAACTACGGGGAGACTATCAAGTCCTACTGTTGTCATGCCAAGGATTCATCCTATAGTTGAGGTTTGAAACAGGGAACTCTTAGAAGTTATCATGCATAGGTTTCAACCTAAAGTTCTTATCATCACTTCCTTGTCAAAGGAAGTGAGATTCCTACGGGATCATGTCAATGATAAACAGAAACAGATAAAGCATCAGCTTAAACAGTAAACAGTAAACGACTGTAAAATGCATGCAATGCAAGTGAGGGAGGAAATGTGTGTGGGGCATCAGCCTCCACAAGCTCATCTCGACCTCAAGCCAAATATGAATAACTGCAATCATACAGAAATACAATGCCATCAAGCAAATCACAAACCAAATAGGCAAGGGAGCAGGGCTCTACCGAATACCCGCAAGCAAAGCCATACAGTAAAAATACAAGCAGAGGGAGCAACTCAACCTCTAGTGAAATCATGCTCTTAGCTTAACAAAATCTAAATATGAACTTATTCTAATGCATCAAGAAAATCACACAAGCCACATCAATACAGTTGCACAGAAAGAAAACAGACAGGAAAGAAAGCAGATCAACAGCTTCCACAACTTCACAGCAATGCAATCTTCTGACAGCAACTCAGTCCACAGTCTGAAACTATTCTTCAAGGCTCTCATCTTCAATAGCAAGTGTCAACTTGCTTCTTCAAGCTTTCAATGCATCAAACACAAGTATCAACTTGTTCTTCATCTTATCCAAGCTTCAGCTCCTTCTTCATCCTCAATTTGATCTTCTTCACAAGTGTCAACTTGTTCCTCTTGATCTTCAAGCTTCAGCTCCAAAGGCAGTCTTCAAACACAGGGGAAGTGCAACCTCTAACATATTCAATCTACTAGCAAGGAACTCCATCCTCTAGCAATGGAGAAAGATTCATATAACAAGAGCAAGGTGGGGATAGGGAGAAGCAAAGTGAAGACCAAAGGTCACCTCTCAGCACTCCGCCATCAAGGAAAAGAACCCTCAAAGGTTCTACCAATTTGTGAAAAGCCACACATCCTACCAAGGGAGGGATGAGACCTTACATCATAGGGAAGAATGGAAGTGATCAACACCTTCCATGTTTCATAAAGGAAGAAAGTCTATTCTAAAGGATCTCCCTAAAAACCCTAATCCTTAACCCTAAACAAACTACACCAAAGGGAGAGAAATCTTCAAGTCCAAGCTCCACCATGCATTCCACAGCAGCTCACACAAGTCTTCATCATCATCCAAGAGCAAGAGAAGCAACACCCTAGCTTAAGGGAACTAATGAAATCATTCTAGTTGAATTAGCAAGTTAGGATCACCTAAAACCTAGTATTAAAGTTAATTCTAACTCAAATACTAAAATCAATTATAAAATCCTACAAAAATAACTATGGGAACCTAAGTCAATCATGACTTTACCATATTAATTCCAGAGATCAAATCCTCAAATAAGACCTAGAAATAAATTCTACACTATAAGGTACTAGACTTAAACCCTAAAAAGGAGCACCTAAAGTTCCAATCTAAAAACCACACCTAATTTCATCACAAAAATGTGAGAAAAATAATATGGGAGCATACATGTCTAAGCTAATCACACACAAAAATCAAGCCAAAACTCATCACCAAACTTTTATCAAACAGAGGTGTCAACCATGGCAATTTTATTATCAAATAAAATGTAAAAAATGCAAAAAAATTGAAAATGCATGATTTTCCAAATATTTTTATTCAATAAAATTCTAGATTCAATCATGAATCAGGGGAAAAAAACCTGGAATTAATTGACCTATTTTCCTATTTTTTTGAATGGTTTTCAAACTAACATGAAATGATGAAATTAAAAGAAAAAACAAAAGAATTAATAAACTTGCATGGTAAATAGCAAATAACATCAGTTCAAATCCTTGGGTTGGGCCAGAGGGGTGTGTCAATAGCATTTCAGTCATTAAGCCCATGCGCCTGGAATTCAATCACATTCTCTTCAGCTCAGAAAAATTAAAGGAAAATGTCACGCGTGAGGATCGAACCAATGCTCCTTTGGTGTATGCATCTCAACACAAGGCCTGAATTCCAATTAGTGAAATGCAACGTACAAGGGGGAGGGTACGTGGCGCCACATACGCGCTTGGATGAAGGACTGAGTCAATATTTCCAGGCAAATGAAGGGTGAAGATTCTATCTTCCTTGTTTAAACCTCTGCACATTCGCGCGCAGCCATGGCCATCGCCGGTGACATTTCTGGTCACCCTGCACAACTCTAACTTCCTCTACAGACCACCATTCACCATGATCCTTACATGAATCTTGTCCAGAATTCCACCAGCAATCTAACCATATCATTTGTTCAATCTAAAAACGTACGAATCTCAAAATCCCAATCTCAACCGAAAATGGTGACCAACCTAAATCGTCTCTAATCATGCAATTGATCATCCTAAATCCAACTACACATCATTAGGATCCTAACCACCTATGAATTTCTATCTAACACTGCCTAAACTAAGCACAATCGTAAAATTCACCAACCTGTGTTCAAGCTTGTAACAGAGGAAGTTCTTGCAATCTTCAACCTCTAAGGAAGTGTAGATTCACTCCAAGATGCCTGATGAAGGTAAAGAAATCCTCAATTGATCTTGATTCGCCCTTGAACTCCAAAATCAAATTTCAACTTCAAGCTTCATGCTCCACTTATCTCCAATGGTTTCTCCACGAAAATGATCACCAGAACCTTCCAATTCTGTTCTAAATCCTAATTATGATCTGTTTCAATGGGTTAGAGGCCCAAACCAAGCCCATTCATGAGTTTTGGATTTTCACCTTCCTTCAAAATTTTCAATGTGGATATGTGCTTTCAAGCTTTGTTCATTCTCCAAATTCATCCAACATGATTCACTTAAGCCTTATGGAGTGTAATGATGTGGTTTCCTTCCTTTGATTTCAACCTATGGAGTGTGTGAGATGTGTTTCTTATTTGTGAAGCAACCTTCCAAATGGCCATGTTATGGACTTCAAACCAAAAATGTAATAATGCCAATCTCTTTAAAACATTAATTCCATTAAAATTGACTACAAATGTGACTTGAAAACATGTTATTCTCAATTGTTTTGAATTTTCTCATCTTAATTCATTAAAATGGCTTTTATATGAACTTTCTTCCACCAATGCTTGATATAATCCATATCAATGGACTCTTGATACTTAGACAACCTAAAAACATCATTTTGAACAACTTTCATGTTGAACAAAAATCCATTTGAAGCTTGCAAGATGGTGAAATGGACTTATGATTCAAAATGACCTGTAATGTCCAAATACCCAAAATACCCTTGACTTGTCAAAGCCATAACTTGAGTTCTACAAATCCAATCATGGACTTCTAGCACTTTATAGAAAGCTAAGAGAATAAGGAACAACATTCATGTTGTCCAAAAATTCATAGGAATCTTCCTTCTAGAGCAAAAGTGTCATGCAATTTGGGTAACTTTCAAGCTCCAAATTCACATTCCTCAGATGACTTGTAACTTGTCTGGCTCATAACTTGAGTTCTATAAACCCTATCAAGGACTTCTAGTACTCAAATTAAAGCTAAGCTCATGCTCTACAACAGTCATGTTAGGGTCAAGATGAGATGGCAATCATATCTTGAGCTAATTTGCCTTGAAGATAGGGGTCAAACTAGGGGATTTTACACTGTCAAGTCTTAGAAACCCTAGCTTGAAACTTCTCAAACTCTTCAATCATGATGAGTTAACCTTGAAATCATTCTTAGAACATCTCAATGTATCAATCCATGATCACATGGCGCTTGAATTAAGTCTCAACCTTCTTCAAATCCTCAGTTGACTTAGGGTTGACCCAGTCAAACCCTAGCTGCACCACTCATGGCTGAGCCTTCTTAATCTTGCACCATGACCTGTCTAGGCCTCAAAGTGATCTTCAAAACTTCCCATGAGCACTCTCAAGACCTCAAGTCCAACTTCATGGCTTCAGAATCATCTGATGGTTCTCCACAACTCTCAAGTTAGAAGACCTACACACTTGGCTTCAATCACTCTCTCTAAGGATCTTTTAACTTCTCTGACAAGGATATCAACCCTTGAACACCTGAATAAGCCTCCCAGCTAGCTTCAAAGTCTTGTGTATCCCTTAATTGGTAATCATACCTCTTGAGCTCCTGCATACATGTCAATGAAATGCAAATGATAATGCTAATGTGCATGAAATGAAACATAAGCTAGGTAAAGAAATGTTGGGCAAATTTTGGGGTGCAACAACTGCCCCTATTCAAACGGCTTGGACCTGACTGGGTGAGAAGCGAACGGCTCTCAAACAATCAAGTATACGGTACTCTGATGGGGACAAATCTTCGAAATACTGAAATAATAGTTGCACGACAACTAGCTGGAAAGTACTACTCTGAACCTCCGTCAGGATGATTCCTTGATTTATCTGATATCATTGCGTCCTAAAATCATCAAGGGGGTCACTGGTTGCACGGCAACCGGCGATCTTCCAACCACACAGGTAAACGATACTCTGATTGGTAGGGACATCTTCAAAACTGAACATGATAGTTGCGCAGAAACTTGCTGGGGAATCGGTCACACGGTAACCGGTGAAGGGTCTAATCTCAAATCTCCGTCGGGATGATTATCCGATTTCGCTGCAGTTGCTTCCTCAAGTCATCAAGGGATCACTGGTCACTCGGTAACCGGCGATACATAGCTGATATTGCCATCAGGCATTCTGCGACACTGCGGCAGAAGGATTCCTCGGGACTCATCAGGTCATTAGGAACTTTTTAACAATCAAGTTAATCATGCCATCGGGCATTCAAAGAAATTTTCGGGCGTCAGCCGGACTTCGTCAGTAAGTCGGGAATAGGATCCTCGGTCAATCATGAACGAAATAGGGATATCCAAACCTCCGCCATCAGGCAATTCACATCAGCTGAGAGAACTGCGTTGACATCACAGTTGGACTTCGTCAGTAAGTCTTCAAAGGGAATCCTTAATCAATCAGGAACCGCTAAGGATACGCAATATTTTGCCATTAGGCACTCTGCATCAGCTAGGAGAACTGCTTCGACATTTAGACTTCATCAGTAAGTCAGGGATTTTGGCACCGCTGCCGGACTTCAATCATCAAGTCTTCAAGGAAATTTCAACTTCGCCGTTCCAACCTGTTGGGGATGACACATCTCCGCTGGGGATTCTGGAGAACTATCAAGTAACTCTGCTTCGGGGATCCAGAAATCATTCTGGGTGAATCAACTCTACTGAGGAAATCAAGAATCATATTGAACAAACAACTCCGCCGAGGACTTCAAGAATCATCCTGAACCAATAACTCTGCTGGAGATTTCAGGAATCATCCTGAGCGAACACTCTGTCGGGGACTCTAAGTATCAACTTGAGCAATCTGCTCTGGCGACTTCACTGGGGATTTTAAGAATTATCTTAATCAAACAACTTCGCTGGGGAATTCAAGAATCATCTTGAGCAAACCATTCTACGGAGGAACACCTGCAAAAGAAGAACGGTAACGACCTAGCTCATGTATGCATGCGTTTGACAATGGCGCAATGCTCCACACGGTGGAATTGCTACGCGTTTCCAGGGTAAATGCTATGCAATCATGCAAAATGCTACGACCCCATCAGCAAAATAAATGCTGAAGGGAAAAGCCTCCTGTCAAGGAGAAGGAACCACTCTGGTGGAGAGGAGGAATCATCCAGCCGAGGAGAAGAAGTCACACCAATCTCAATTGGGCTCCACCTGGGGAAACAAACTTCAGTCGATTGCTGCCGGGGAACAAAGTTCTACGAGAACCTGGACCGTCTCATCTAGGTGTACGAACCACAACTGCTGAGGAAAATGATGTCAATCGCAGAAATAAACTGCACGGCATTCGCAACAAAAATTTCCTGGAGATAGCGACTCAGGTGGCGAAATACAGCATCAGTTGTTCAACATTCTATTGGGGAAAACCAATCATGGCCCGCACGGCTTCCAAGGACTCGGCTCTCTTGGGGATTTGCAAACTTGGCTGGGGAATAAGGAATCATCCTACTTGCTGGGGAGAGTACAACTCTGTGGGGAATCTCAACTCCGCTAGAGACTTCAGTCTTGAACTATCAAGTGCTGCATACTTGCGGATAGTTTTCTATGAGAATCTGCATATTGACCCAGTGCTGGGGACGAACATACACTTCAGTGTATTGCTCAGCTGGGGAGATGACGGTCCTGCAGGATACCTCTAATTGGGGAGAATCTTCTCTGCTTACAATCACATGTTCAGACTCCGTGGGGAGATGCTGCTACACTCGCTAGGGTAGAAGGAATCATCCTGCTTGGGGACGCATACGGCGTACTGCCTGGAATATGCAACCTGCAACAACACAAACAAACAGACAAGATACCCTTCTCAAAGGGACCTATCAAGGTTATCATCTTGTGAAAATGTTCAAGTAATTCATTGTTTCAACAATCAGTGGCCTAGGCCAGTAAGTTTATGTATGCGCATTCTATCAAAAACATCGGCGTTCTTTTTCGCAAACAAAACAGATAGATGCTAAACAAACAAACAGAATTGCTGAATAATATATACTTTATTGATGACGAACCCCTGAATGGGTGAAAATGTTTTACAACAGATGCAAGCTCCTGGAATGAGGAAGCTGCGCAATTATAAAAACATAAATATACATCAGTATATACACAAATGTCGGCAATGCGGCGTAGACGAACACCATGCGTTGATCCCTCTATGACCCATTCGACTTCGATACTTCTCCGACATTTCAGCTTTAGAAGAGATTGATTTAGATAAACGGCCCTCAGGTCTTCCAAACCACTAAACAATGAAATTCCACACGCGGAACGCAGTCATTTGCTTTTTTCAAATCCCTAACTTTTGCCTGAATCGCCCTTCCGGGTTTTCGATTCACCGGGATACCCTTTTTTGCCAAAGTCGCCCTTCCAGGTTTTCGACTTTGCGGGTGTACATTTTTCATTTATATCCCTAATTTTTGCCTGAACCTTTTTCTTTTTTTATGGTTCACCGGGATGCCCCATTTTTGCCTGGATATTCTTTTTCTTTCCAGCGGGTCACTTTTTAAGCAAAGTATTTTTTAACTGCGTCCGCGTTCACCGGGGATGCAAAATCTTCGCCATCCATCGTGGATAACAACAAGGCTCCTCCCGAGAAGACCTTGCTGACGATGTACGGACCTTCGTAATTGGGAGTCCACTTGCCCCGGTGATCGGAGTGTGGAGGAAGAATCTTCTTCAGGACGAGATCACCCGTCTGAAAGCTTCTAGGACGCACCTTCTTGTCATAGGCTTTCTTCATTTTGGCTTTGGTACAGACGACCATATGCAATCGATGCTAACCTCTTCTCGTCCATCGGGCTGAGTTGGTTTAGTCGGTTTTTAATCCATTCTGCCTCATCGAGTTTCACATCAACCAAAACTCGTAAAGAAGGGATCTCAACTTCTAACGGTAGGACAACATCCATACCGTACACCCGTGAGAAAGGAGTTGCCCCGGTTGATGTACGTACCGTTGTACGGTAACCGTGCAGTGCAAATGGCAACATCTCGTGCTAATCCTTATAGGTCACAACCATCTTCTGTACAATCTTTTTGATGTTCTTATTGGCCGCTTCAACGGCGCCATTCATCTTTGGCCGGTAAGGAGATGAGTTGTGGTGTTCAATCTTGAAACTCTGGCACAACTCCTTCATCATCTTGTTATTCAGATTCGAACCATTATCAGTAATGATCCGCTCGGGAATTCCGTAACGACAGATGATGTCCCTCTTTATGAATTTAGCCACCACCTGCTTGGTCACATTAGCATACGAGGCTGCCTCCACCCACTTGGTGAAGTAGTCGATAGCTACTAGAATGAAGCGATGACCGTTAGATGCAGTGGGCTCGATCTTTCCTATCATGTCGATGCCCCACATGGAGAACGGCCACGGGGAGGACATGACATTTAATGGGCACAGCAGCACATGAATCTTATCAGCATAAATCTGGCATTTATGACATCTCTTCGCGAATTTAAAGCAATCTGATTCCATCGTCAGCCAGTAATTTCCTGCTCTTAGGATCTTTCTCGTCATAGCATGCCCGTCGGCGTGCATACCAAATGTGCCTTCATGGACTTCTTCCATGAGCATACTCGCTTCTTTCTCATCTACACATCTGAGTAGCACAAGATCGTGGTTTCTTTTATACAAAACTCCATCAGGATTGAGATAGAAATTTCCAGACAGCCTCCTCAGAGTCTTCTTATCCTGGGTTAATGCTCCCGCAGAATACTCCTTAGTCATAAGGAAAGTCTGGATATCGTGGAACCATGGCTTGCCATCGGAGGCTTCCTCGATCGCAAAGACGAATGCAGGTCTATCAAGACGAGAAAGGACAATTCTTGGAGCTTCATTCCAAAAATTGACTTTATACATTGAAGCCAACGTGGCTAAAACATCAGCCATCTGATTTTCAGCCCTGGGCACATGATGGAGTTCCACTCGATCAAAGAACGGAAGCAGCCTTCTGGCATAATTCATGTACGGCACCAAATTCGATTGACGAGTCTCCCACTCCCCTTTAATCTGGTTGATCACAAGTGTCGAGTCACCATATACATCTAGGTTCTTGATTCTCAAATCAATTGCTTTCTCTAGACCCATGATGCATGCTTCATACTCCGCTTCGTTATTGGTGACCGGAAACGTCAGTCTAGCAGTGAATGGGATGTGGGATCCATGGGGAGTCGTGATGATCGCCCCAATGCCACTTTCATAAGAATTAACCGCCCCGTCAAATATCAATTTCCACTAGGATTTCCTATCTGGCCCCTCGTCGGGCAACGGCTCATCGCAATCCTTTGCTTTGAGAAACATGATATCCTTATCAGGGAATTCAAATTTCATCGGCTGATAATCTTCGATTGGCTGTTCGGCAAGGTAATCAGACAATATGCTTCCCTTGATGACCTTTTGGGAAACGTACTGAATGTCATATTTCGTCAACACCATTTGCCATCTGGCAATCCTGCCCGAAAGCGCTTGCTTCTCGAAGACGTACTTGATCGGATCCATCTTCGAAATTAGCATGGTTGTGTGATTGAGCATGTACTGTCGTAAACGTTTGGCAGCCCAGGCTAGTGCACAACACGTCTTCTCCAGCATCGAGTAACGAGATTCACAATCTGTGAACTTTTTACTCAAATAGTAAATGGCATGCTCCTTTCTTCCCGTCTCGTCGTGCTGACCGAGAACACACCCCATACTATTCTCAAGAACTGTCAAGTACATGATTAAGGGTTGTCCGGCCACTGGGGGTATCAAGATTGGAGGTTCCTGTAGATACTGTTTTATCTTATCAAATGCCTTCTGGAAATCCTCGTTCCAGATAATCGCCTGATCTTTCTTTAGTAGTTTGAACATCGGTTCACACGTGGCCGTGAGCTGAGAAATAAACCTTGCAATGTAGTTTATTCTGCCCAGGAAGCCACGAACTTCTTTCTCGGTTTTTGGCGCAGGCATTTCTTGTATTGCTTTAACCTTCGCAGGACCAACCTCGATGCCTCTTTCACTCACGATAAACCCCAGTAGTTTTCCAGACCGTACTCCGAAAGTACACTTGTTAGGATTCAACCTCAACCTGAATTTCCTAAGCCTCTCAAAAAGCTTCAGCAAATTGACCAGATGTCCCTCCTCCGTTTGGGACTTCGCAAGTATGTCATCAACATAGACTTCAATCTCATGATGAATCATATCATGAACACAAAGTAACCATTGCTCCTTGGTAAGTGGCCCCTGCGTTCTTCAGACCGAAAGGCATTACCTTGTAGCAAAATGTTCCCCAAGGTGTAATAAACGTAGTTTTCTCCATGTCCTCCGGCGCCATCTTGATCTGATTGTAGCTGGAGAAGCCATCCATGAACGAAAATACGGAGAACTGAGTTGTATTGTCGACCAACACATCAATATGAGGGAGCGGGAAATCATCTTTAGGGCTCGCCCTATTCAAATCCCGATAATCGACGCACATTCGCACCTTACCGTCCTTCTTCGGTACAAGCACTATGTTGGCGACCCACGGAGGGTAAGTGGTGACCGCTAAGAAGCCAACATCAAGTTGTTTCTGCACTTTTTCTTTGATCTTAACGGCCATATCTGGTCGCGTCCTCCTAAGCTTCTGCTTAACGGGAGGGCAATCTTCTCGCAGCGGCAAGTGATGGACCACGATGTCCGTATCAAGTCCGGGAATATCCTCGTATGACCAAGAAAATATGTCACTATACTCTCTTAGCATCTCAACCAATCTCTGCTTGACATCACTTTGCAATGAAACCCCTATCCTGACGTTCCTGACCAGTTCTTCAGAACCTAAATTCACAATCTCAATCTCTTCCTTGTGAGGCAGAATAACTTTCTCTTCTTGTTACAACAAGCGGGCCAACTCTTCGGGAAGGTCTTAGTCTTCATCAATGTCTTCTTCGACTTGATAGATCGGGCAATCGAAGTCGAAGTGAGTCGTAGAGGGTCCAGAGTCGATGTCATCTGCTATGTGGATCCTGCAATAACAAGGGTTAAGCTTAAGACAAGGATATGCAGGTTAGCACAAACCCTATTGCCATTTTGTTAAAACAAATGTAAAACAGGAATAACAGAGATCACGACATTTAAATGCGAAGAAAAACGCCTTTTGATTTATTGGTAAAATGCATGTACATAATCAAACAAGGCCCTGACAATAAAACCACTATGCCTCGGGTAGGACATAGGGTTGTACAATAATTGGAGAAAGTAAATCATTACTCTTGGCTTGTCACTTGGATGATATCCCTGATGGACCAGTTGTTGAGGCTCTGGCCTAGTTTGCTTGGCTGGATCCAAGAGTCTAGGTCGCAGTCGCTGTCTTCGCCGTCTTCAGACACTGCGTTGACACTTTCAAATATCACCCCGCCACTGGTAAACTGGATCGGCCCTTTACCTCACGATGCACTGTGAGAAGAGGAGGCTTCAGCCGTAGGAGAGTATCCTAACCCAAACTTGTCCTGTTTGTTAGGTATTTCTAGAACCTGCCCCCAGCCTGGGGTAGATCCGGCTTGAACAGCGGCCCGGGCTTCCTTGAAGGAAGAGAGAGTCATCTCTGGTTTCTCAGTCATTATTGGAGTCACGTCTTTGACCTTAACAGCTTCGAATGCCTGACATAGGGTTTCATGGATTTCCCCATCCATCTCAACATATTTGAAGGAGGACAAATGGCTCACCATTATGTCTTCCTCGCCACATACAGTTACAATGCTGCCCCCGACAGCATACTTGAGCTTCTGGTGCAACGTGGAGGTCACGGCACCAGCAGAATGGATCCATGGCCGGCCTAAGAGACAGCTGTAGGCTGGCATAATGTCCATAATGTAGAAGACTGCGTCGAAAGTTTCCGGCCCAACTTGGATTGGCAGAGTTACCTCTCCAAAGACATGACGCTTGGTTCCATCGAAAGCCTTCACAACCAGATCACTGGGTGTGCAAATTAATCCTCGAGTATCTAACTTCATCAATGCCTTCTTCGGAAGAACATTGAGCGATGACCCAGTGTCCACCAACACATGAGACATAATTGTTCCCCTACACTCTATCGAGATGTGCAGGGCACTGTTGTGGTTTCTTCCCTTCGACGTCAGCTCTAGGTCAGTGAACCCTAACCCGTTTCCAGCGTTCACGTGGGCTACTACCCCTTCCAACTGGTTGATCGAGATTTCCTGTGGTACATACGTGGCATTCAAAACCTTTAACAGCGCGTTGCGATGTGACTCCAAACACAGCAACAAATTCAGGATGGAAATTTTCGAGGGTGTTTGATGGAGGTGGTCAACGATCTTGTAATCACTCTTCTTGATCAACCTCGTGAACTCTTCAGCGTCCTTTACGAGTAAGTCCTTTTCTACCCCCCGAGGGATTTCCTCAACGACTTTACTCTTTCCCTTATCGGTTTCTTCAGCTTTGTCTGCTTTGTCCCCCACAATCTCAGGTGGAGCAAATACTCTTCCGCTGTGCGTGATTCCGCCAATTCCCACTAGGTTATCCACAGACTGCCCAGATGGTTCTAGTTCCAATTTATGTCCGTTACAATAGACGTCTGCCCCATAATGCCATGGGACAGCATTGGTGCTTTCAAATGGTATCGGCCCAGCTTTGGTGATGGTAATTGTGGGTGGCCTGAGTGCAGAAATGGTTATCGTCTAGCGAGGGATGGTGATGGAGGCAACCTCATCATCTTGCTTCAGCATTACCTCTCTAGATCCACATTCGACCCTTCGGCTAAACTGCAAGATTCCTTCAGTCATCAGACTCTGAATCCCCTCTATCATCTGTTCACATCCATCAGGACGAGTCGCACAACCCATACACAATTCTCCACAGCCTGGAAAGAAGCCTCTCTTCATCAGTTTGGCTTTAACGAAGCTAAGCGGTGTCTTCAGATCCTTGACATCATTCAACACATCTAAATCCTCTTCTTCAATAATGGCATTCACCCCACCTCCCCTATGATTCGACATAGGGTTCTTTGTGACATTCGACACATTATCTGAGAAATTGATGATCTTAGCATCCACCATATCTTGCACCTTGTGCTTGAAGGCTTTGCAGTTTTCTATCGTGTGGCCGGGTGCCCCTGAGTGAAAATCACATGTTACATTCGCATCATAACCCTGCGGAGGTGCCCCTGTCAAGGGAGCCAGGGTTCTTTTCTGGACTAGCTGTAACTGAAGCAGAGTTTGTAATAGCTGAGCATAAGACATGGGCGGTGTCTCAAGGTGACGACTTGACAAAGGTGCCCTGTTCTGATACCTTCTATATCCTTGCTGATTTGGCTGCTGCTGCTGCGGCTGCTGTTGTGGTTGGGGTTGTTGGACAGCAGGGATGGTTATGCTAGCCACCTGCTGGCGCTGGCTTTTACCTTTCCTTCGAGCGTTTGACACGACACTCGTCTCTCCTTCACGCCTTTTGCTACCATATGGTTTCTTTCCTCCTCCAGCTGAGGATATATCACCACCTTGAATTTTCCCCAACTTGATCCCATTTTCAACATGCTCGCCAGTAATGATGAGATCTGAGAAACTCCCTGACATACCGCTGACCAATTTCTCATAATAGACCCCCGGGAGAGTGGCTACAAACATTTCAACAAGCTCTCGCTCAACCATCGGCGGCTGAACTCTAGCTGCTAATTCACGCCATCGCTGGGCGTATTCTTTGAACCCCTCGTTGTTCCTCTGTGACAAGCTCTGCAGTTGAACCCGGTTCGGAGCCAAGTCACTGTTATACTGATAATGGTGTACAAAGGCCTCATCCAGTTCCTTCCATGTGCGCACACTGGTGGGTTCCAAACCCATATACCATTCCAGGGATAGCCCGGACAAGCTATCTTGAAAGAAGTGCATCAGCAGCTTCTCGTCTTCGGAGTGAGCGGACATATTTCGGTAGTATGACCTCAAGTGGACACGAGGGCAAGTGGTGCCCTTGTATTTCTCAAAGTCGGGTACCTTGAATTTAAGAGGCACCTTGAAATCAGAAATCAATCTCAATTTAGTCATGTCGACCCCCATAGTGTTCAGGTTCTCGAAATTCCTCATTTTGTCCTCGAGCGCCTTAAACCTCAGACGTGCTTCAGCAGTCAGTTCTCCTTCAGCACTCCTCTATGAGAACAAATCTTCTTGACGATCTTCTAGCCATGGCTGAGGCACATACAGATTCCCAGCACCTGTGTTGCCGTTGCCTAGTCCAGCGTTGCCATTAGCTTCAAAATTTCCATTACCGACGCCAGTCGTGTTACCATTGAGCCCGATGTTAGTGATCATATTTCCGTTACCACTTCCATTCCCACCGGTCACAGGGATGCCACCCTGAGAAGTTTCAACAGGAGGAGGGGTTGGAACACTCCCACCATGGAGTACACCGTTGCTGTCAACCCTTGAGATCAGAGGCTGGACCAATGTTCTAAGCTGGTCTTGGCCGTTGGCAACCACTTGCATGAGCTCCATGAAGCGGTCCATCCTCTCTCGGAGTTACTGAACGTCAGTTTGCACTTGTTCCATTGCTCTAGCTTGATTCGCTCTGGTCGGATAACGATGGATCGGTCTTCGATCAATCCTGGAACAACCTGCATACACAAAGGGTTAGAAAAAACGACAAGGTGCTCGTCATGCAAATGCTTCATGCAGATGCAAACGTGTGTCTATGCCTTGGGGAGATTCCCCCCGATCCTAGTTTCCGAGACAAATAAAGCCTATCATCCAATCATGGAAAAGAAATCCTCATATATTCATCTGAAAAGCCCGCTCGGGTAGCGTACAACTGTAATCACATACAACTGAAGCAATAAGGCATGACCCCAACCAACAGACCTGGCGGTGATCAGCATATCAATGCATAAAATGTACAAAGAAAACTACAGAAAAGATCAGGTGCGGCCACGGGCACGAAAATCTTCTATCAACTTCTTTGTAGCGGGGTGATCTGACTAAGTAAGCAAACCCCGGGCCATCAGGTCCTTCTTCCTGATGGACTCCGGGAGGTTCTCGGCAACGCTCCTAGAAACACCTTCTTCAGAATGGTTCTCGACTCTTCTCCTTTTAGCATCAGCCCGGAGTTGAGAATCTTGCAAATCCGCCTCGGCCTCAGCCAATCTATACTGGACATCTTTTCGCTGTGAGGCTTCAGCCCCTGTATTCTCGTCTTTCACCATAATCTGAGCTTCTACCTGGCTACTCGCTGCTTCAGCTTTTCTTCCAGCTCTTTGTACTTGGCTATGGTGCTGCTCCAGACCCTCTCGTATTGGGTTAGCTTCCGGTACACTCTGTCCAGATCCTGTTTCTTGGTTGTCAACACGCCATGCACTAACTTCAAATCCAACCCCAGACGTTCCCTAGCATCAGTTTCTTTGGTCAGGTTGGAGCCTAGCCGGTTGATCATCTCGGTCTTCTTCTTGTAGGTATAAACGACTTCACTTTTCTCTTTCCGAAGTTGAGCGATCTCTTTCTCCAACTCTTCGTTGGCCTTTCGTAGCTCTTCCTTCTCTTGGAGTACCTGGTTGAATTTATGAATATCAACTGTAGTAGGCTCTTTGTACACGGGAGCAAACAATGGCTCTACGGCAGGAAACGACATTAGAAACTTGGCGGCTCTCTCTCGAACCCAAGTCACATACGGATCAAAGGCCTTGTTGCTTTTCCCTAGCAAGACTTTTCCCTTTCGGTGAATTTTACTCCAAGCATTCTGTACCTTGACCAAAGTGTCGCCTTCAAGCAACCCTGTGAAATACAGAGATTCCTGTATCTCTTCCTCTTCAGGAGGCCCTCGTAGTGCATACCCAAATTTTTGTACCAGCAGAGATGGATTGTAGTTGACACATCCATTCCTTCCGACCAGGGGGACGTTTGGAAAGCCACAACAGCTATACACAATATCTTTGCCCAGCAGATCTCTATCAAACCAGATGATATTGTCAGCAGTCAAACCTATCAAACGCGTAGACCAAGGCGAAGACTCAGCAGAATCAACGAACGGCCCCGACTTAGGAAGATGGCTAGCAAACCACTTATACAGTAAAGGAGCACAACATGCCACATTCTTTCCCTTTCTATTTTCGTTCTTGCTGTGAACTGAATGGTAGACGTCTCCGAGGAGAGTGGGCACTGGATTTCCGGAGGCAAATATATGGCAAGCATCCATGCTTATGAAGTCCGAATGACTCGGGATAACACGATCCCATAGATACAGAGGGCTAAGAAGGCATTGAATACATCCCAGCGACCCTTCTTGGCAAACTTTCGGGCTTTTTCCATCAGGAAAGGCAAAGGGAAACCATGAACTCCAATCCTCCTGGATACCATCCCTTCCAATTTAGACTCATCTACATGAAGAGCGTCAGTCAGCTTACTCAATTTGGGTTCACCCTTAACACGATAATAGGGCATTTGATTCATCAAAGGCACCCCCAACAGGTCAGAGTACTCTTCCAAGGTCGGAGCTAGGACATAGTCTGGAAACATAAAGCATCTGAGTTGTGGGTCGTAAAACTGCAGCAGGGCGTAGAGGTCGTTCAACTCGTACGTAGGAAGCTTATACACAATACCCAGAAGTCTCCCATAACTCTGTCTGAAACTCTCCATCACTGTCTTATCAGCCAAAGAAATCAAAGCTCGCAACTCTCGGATGTCAGGTGTTGGTAGCTTGTAAGCCACGGCCTTCTTCAGAGATGCCATATCTTCCGTGAGGATCAAGATCACTAGAACCAGGGGAGAAATATGCACCTGCAACACAGACACACGTTAATGACATGCAAATGAGGATGCAAGTAATGTAAAATGCAATCATGCAGCAGGAGATCAAGATGACTATGCTGTTGAGGAGATGAAGGCATTGTATCAACAAAATCACAATACTGCTCTGTCAAGAACAACCATATTTCTGATGAGAAGAAACTCCTGATATCAGACCATAAATCTGCTCTGTCAAGAACACACATATCTGATGACGGGAACCTCTGATACCAACAAAACTGATTCACTGTCAAGAAAACCAGGTAGTCTGAAGGTTAAGGTTTCCTGCAACAAACCCGACCCTGCTCACAGGTATGGACCTAATCACGGAAAAGGTTCGGCATCCTATGCGGTCATCAGCGTCAAAGACTTTCAAGAAACGATGATGCGATACCCAGGAGGTGTGGCATCATCATCTCTTGAAGCGGCCTCACTTAGCTGAAGTCCAAATGATCGGTTTCCAGAGTCAACAATCCTCAGATCCAACAACCCCTCGAGTCCAAAGGACCGATAGGAAGCCATCAAAGAGAACCTCGTCTGAGTGTGGATTACATGGGAACAGCTGCAAGTAAAGCAAGCACGTCCTCCACTAACCAACTCTAATACTATGTAGCTCTCAAGCCTGGGTCTGGCTTCTCACTCATCAGAATGCCCCTCCCACAACAGTACAGATAATCATATCATACTAAAAATAAAGTGCGGGAAATAAAATGCGATAAATAAATACAACCCAACAAGTAATCATACAAGCGCTAGGATTGACTCTCGCAGGGGACGTTGGATCCCCAAATTGACTCGCATAAGGGACGTTGGATCCCAGGAAACTATCAAGTCACTAGCAGAGTCGCCAGCTGTCGCTACCGCGAAAATAAGGTGCCGGCAAAACAGAAGAGTCGCCATCTTTCATTATTTATCCCTCAGAACAGGAAAGGAAACAATCGGAAAAACCTGACAAAAAAGGTATAAGACAAGGTCATCGCAACCATTGTCTTGGTTCGGGAGTAGGTTACGCAAGGGGAAGGTATTAGCACCCCTCACGTCCATCGTACTCGATAGGATCCACGGTTGTTGTGTTTATCTGACGGGTTTGTTTAACTATCTACCTACAGGCTAGTCTGAAAAGAAAAGAAAATGACTCGGCAAAGCGTCGCGCTTTAGGCCTACGTATTCTCATCAGAGAATGAGAAATCAGAGTCAACGTAGTTCGACAAACTACGGGTGATGGGGAAGGTGGCTCGCCAATACATCAGTATTGTGCCTACGTACTCTCAACAGGTATGAGAGATCAGAGCTTACGTAGTTCGCGATAATACGGATTATGGGAGGTTTAGATTCATCTGTTTTTGCGAATAGGGTTAACAAACAGTTCCAGCAGTTTAGTGTACGCAGCTCGACCCTTGGAGACTTAGGCGTTACCGTTTCGGTAGAACTGGGAGTTAACGACACTCTTTTCTTCAGAAAAGCTTCCTTTGACTTACGGGCCCACGGGGCAAAAAGGTTTGAAGTTTGTTTTCTGTCTTTTACAGAAGAACTATTTTTTAATTGTCTGTAGTTCGTACAACACTAGAGACTATGACCTGAGAACGAATGCGTCACATATCGTCCAAAGGACGTATACTAAACATTCTAGACGATTGAGAGGAGGCCGCTCAATTATCATTACCCAAGTAGCTTAAGGCTCGTAACACGCTTATACTAACTTGCCTTTATTACGTTTTTTACTGTTGTTTCAAGATGAGAAGAGAGAGGGACAACTACGGGGAGACTATCAAGTCCTACTATTGTCATGCCAAGGATTCATCCTATAGTTGAGGTTTGAAACAGGGAACTCCTAGAAGTTATCATGCATAGGTTTCAACCTAAAGTTCTTATCATCACTTCCTTGTCAAAGGAAGTGAGATTCCTAGGGGATCATGTCAATGATAAACAGAAACAGATAAAGCATCGGCTTAAACAGTAAACAGTAAACGACTGTAAAATGCATGCAATGCAAGTGAGGGAGGAAATGTGTGTGGGGCATCAGCCTCCACAAGCTCATCTCGACCTCAAGCCAGATATGAATAACTGCAATCATACAGAAACAAAATGCCATCAAGCAAATCACAAACCATATAGGCATGGGAGCAGGGCTCTACCGAATACCTGCAAGCAAAGCCATACAGTAAAAATACAAGCAGAGGGAGCAACTCAACCTCTAGTGCGTCTTAGCTTAACACAATCTAAATATGAACTTATTTTAATGCATCAAGCAAATCACACAAGCCACATCAATACAGTTGCACAGAAAGAAAACAAACATGAAAGAAAGCAGATCAACAACTTCCACAACTTCACAACAATGCAATCTTCTGACAGCAACTCAGTCCACAGTCTGAAACTGTTCTTCAAGGCTCTCATCTTCAATAGCAAGTGTCAAATTGCTTCTTCAAGCTTTCAATGCATCAAACACAAGTATCAACTTGTTCTTCATCTTATCCAAGCTTCAGCTCCTTCTTCATCCTCAATTTGATCTTCTTCACAAGTGTCAACTTGTTCCTCTTGATTTTCAAGCATCAGCTCCAAAGGCAGTCTTCAAACATAGGGGAAGTGCAACCTCTAACATCTTCAATCTACTATCAAGGAACTCCATCCTCTAGCAAGGGAGAAAGATTAATCTAACAAGAGCAAGGTGGGGATAGGGAGAAGCAAAGTGAAGACCAAAGGTCACCTCTCAGCACTCCGCCATCAAGGAAAGGAACCCTCAAAGGTTCTACCAATTTGTGAAGAGCCACGCATCCTACCAAAGGAGGGATGAGGCCTTCACAATGGGACCTTACATCATAGGGAAGAATGGAAGTGATCAACACCTTCCATATTTCATAAAGGAAGAAAGTCTATTCTAAAGGATCTCCCTAAAAACCCTAATCCTTAACCCTAAACAAACTACACCAAAGGGAGAGAAATCTTCAAGTCCAAGCTCCACCATGCATTCCACAGCAGCTCACACAAGTCTTCATCATCATCCAAGAGTAAGAGAAGCAACACCCTAGCTTAAGGGAACTAATGAAATCATTCTAGTTGAATTAGCAAGTTAGGATCACCTAAAACCCAGTATTAAAGTTAATTCTAACTAAAATACTAAAATCAATTATAAAATCCTACAAAAATAACTATGGAAACCTAAGTCAATCATGAATCTACCATGTTAATTCCAGAGATCAAATCCTCAAATAAGACCTAGAAATAAATTCTACACTATAAGGTACTAGACTTAAACCTTAAAAAGGAGCACCTAAAGTTACAATCTAAAAACCACACCTAATTTCATCACAAAAATGTAAGAAAAATACTATGGGAGCACACATGTCTTAGCTAATCTCACACAAAATATCAAGCCAAAAATCATCACCAAGTGATCACACTAAAATCATCAAATAGAGGTGTCAACCATGGCAATTTTATTATCAAATAAAATGTAAAAAATGCACAAAAATTGAAAATGCATAATTTTCCTAATATTTTTATTCAATAAAATTCTAGATTCAATCATGAATCAGGGGGAAAGAACCTGGAATTAATTAACCTATTTTCCTATTTTTTTATGAATTGTTTTCAAACTAACATGAAATGATGAAATTAAAAGAAAAAACAAAAGAATTAATAAACTTGCGTGGTAAATAGCAAATAACATCAGTTCAAATCCTTGGGTTGGGCCAGAGGGGTGTGTCAATAGCATTTCAGTCATTAAGCCCATGCGCTTGGAATTCAATCACATTCTCTTCAGCTCAGAAAAATTAAAGGAAAACGTCACGCGTGAGGATCGAACCAATGCTCCTTTGGTGTATGCATCTCAACACAAGGCCCGAATTCCAATTAGTGAAACGCAACGTACAAGTGGGAGGGTACGTGGCGCCACATACGCGCTTGGATGAAGGACTGAGTCAATATTTCGAAGCAAATGAAGGGTGGAGATTCTATCTTCCTCGTTTAAACCTCTGCACATTCGCGCGCAGCCATGACCACCGCCGGTGACATTTCCGGTCACCCTGCATAACCCTAACTTCCTCTACAGACCACCATTCGCCACGATCCTTACATGAATTTTGTCCAGAATTCCACCAGCAATCTAACCATATCATTTGTTCAATCTAAAAACGTACGAATCTCAGAATCCCAATCTCAACCGAAAATGGTGACCAACCTAAATCGTCTCTAATCATGCAATTGATCATCCTAAATCCAACTACACATCATCAGGATCCTAACCACCTATGAATTTCTACCTAACACTGCCTAAACTAAGCACAATCGTAAAATTCACCAACCTGTGTTCAAGCTTGTAACAGAGGTAGTTTTTGCAATCTTTAACGTCCAAGGAAGTGCAGATTCACTCCAAGATGCCTGATGAAGGTAAAGAAATCCTCAATTGATCTTGATTCGCCCTTGAACACCAAAATTAAATTTCAACTTCAAGCTTCTTGCTCCACTTCTCTCCAATGGTTTCTCCACGAAAATGATCACCAGAACCTTCCAATTCCGTTCTAAATCCTATTTATGATCTGTTTCAGTGGGTTAGAGGCCCAAACCAAGCCCATTCATGAGTTTTGGATTTTCACCTTCCTTCAAAATTTTCAATGTGGATATGCGCTTTCAAGCTTTGTTCATACTCCAAATTCATCCAACATGATTCACTTAAGCCTTATGGAGTGTAATGATGTGGTTTCCTTCCTTTGATTTCAACCTATGGAGCGTGTGAGATGTGTTTCTTATTTGTGAAGCAACCTTACAAATGTCCATGTTATGGACTTCAAACCAAAAATGTAATAATGCCAATCTCTCTAAAACATTAATTCCATTCAAATTGACTACAAATTTGACTTGAGAAAATTTTATTCTCAATTGTTTTGAATTTTCTCATCTTAATTCATTAAAATGGCTTTTATATGAACTTTCTTCCACCAATGCCTTATATAATCCATATTAATGGACTCTTGATACTTAGACAAGATAAAACCATCATTTTGAACAACTTTCATGTTGAACAAAAATCCATTTGACGCTTGCAAGATGGTGAAATGGACTTATGATTCAAAATGACCTGTAATGTCCAAATACCCGAAATACCCTTGACTTGTCAAAGCCATAACTTGAGTTATACAAATCCAATCATGGACTTCTAGTACTCTCTAGAATACTAAGAGAATAAGGAACAACATTCATGTTGACCAAAAGTTCATAGGAATCATCCTTATAGGGAAAACGTGTCATGCAAGTTGGGTAACTTTCAAGCTCCAAATTCACATTCCTTAGATGACTTGTAACTTGTCTGGCTCATAACTTGAGTTCTATAAACCCTATCAAGGACTTATAGTACTCAAATTAAAGCTAAGCGCATGCTCTACAACAGTCATGTTGGGGTCAAGATGATATGGCAACCATATCTTGAGCTAAATTGCCTTGAAGATAGGGGTCAAACTAGAGGATTTTACACTGTCAAGTCTTAGAAACCCTAGCTTGAAACTTCTCAAACTCTTCAATCATGACGAGTTAACCATGAAATCATTATTAGAACATCTCAATGCATCAATCCATGATCACATGGCTCTTGAATTAAGTCTCAACCTTCTTCAAATCCTCAGTTGACTTAGGGTTGACCCAGTCAAACCCTAGTTGCACCACTCATGGCTGAGCCTTCTTAATCTTGCACCATGACCTGTCTAGGCCTCAAAGTGATATTCAACACTTCCCATGAGCACTCTTAATACCTCAAGTCCAACTTCATGGTTTCAGAATCATCTGATGGCTCTCCACAACTCTCAAGTTAGGATACCTACACACTTGGCTTCAATCTCTCTCTCTGAGGATCTTTTAACTTCTCTGACAAGGATATCAACCCTTGTACACCTGAATAAGCCTCCCAGCTAGCTTCAAAGTCTTGTGTAGCCCTTAATTGGTAATCATACCTCTTGATCTCCTGCATACATGTCAATGAAATGCAAATGATAATGCTAATGTGCATGAAATGAAACATAAGCTAGGTAAAGAAATGTTGGGCAAATTTTGGGGTGCAACACCGAACAAACAAACAAGATATCATGCGCAAACAGAATCATCTTAGTCATCATTTGTGACGTTGTTCAATTAACTCAAAGTTTTAACAATTATTGGCCAAGGCCTGCAAGTTTATGTAAGTGCAACTTTATCAAAACATTGGGCGTTTTTACAAACAAAACAGTACAAGTTAAAAAAAAGCACCCAGATCAAGTACTAAATAGTATATGTTTATTGATAAATGGCCTGTAAATAGGAAAATCTTTACAACAGATGCAACTCCTGAAAAGAGGAAGCTGCGCAAAAACAAATACAGATATGCACAAAAATATACTATAGTGTACAAAAATGTCGGCAACGTGGCACAAACAAACACCATGAGCTGATCCCTCTATGACACGCCTGACTCTGACGCTTTCCCGATGCTTCGTCTTCAAAAGAAATTGATTCGGATAAACACGGCCCTCGGGTTCTCCCAATCCACAAAGCAATGAAGTTCTAACGTAGACCGCAGTTATTTGCTTTTTCAATCCCTAACTTTTGCCTGAACCGCCCTTTCGAGTTTTCGATTCACCGGGATACCCATTTTTGCTAAAATCTCCTTTTCAGGTTTTCGACTTTGCGGGTTTACATCTTTTCATTTTTATCCCTAATTTTTGCCCGAACTCGTTTTTCTTGTTTTTTTTGGTTCGCGAGGATGCCCCATTTTTGCCTGGACGTTTCTTTTTGTGTCCAGCGGGTCTCTTTTAAGCAAAGTATTTTTTAACTGCGTCTGCGTTCACAGGGGATGTGAAATACTCACCATCCATGGTGGCTAACAACAAGCTCCTCTAGAGAAGACCTTTCGAACGACATATGGACCTTCAAAATTAGGAGTCCATTTGCCCCTGTGATCTGATTGTGGTGGGAGAATCTTTTTCAGCACAAGATCGCCCGTCTGAAAGCTTCGAGGGCACACTTTCTTATCGTAAGCTTTCTTCATCCGGCTCTGGTACAAACGACCATATGCAATTTATGCTAGCCTCTTCTCATCCATCAGGCTAAGCTGATTCAAACGTTTCTTTATCCATTCTGCCTCATCAAGTTTCACGTCGACTAGAACTCTTAAAGAAGGAATCTCGACCTTTAGCGGTAGGACAGCTTCCATACCGTACACTAGCGAGAAGGGAGTTGCCCCAGTTGATGTGCGTACCGTCGTACGATAACCGTGAAGAGCAAAGGGCAACATCTCATGTCAATCTTTGTAGGTGACAACCATCTTTTGCACTATCTTTTTGATATTCCTGTTGGCCGCTTCAACATCGCCATTCATCTTCGGCCGATAGGGCGATGAGTTGTGATGTTCAATCTTGAAGTTCTGGAATAACTCCTTCATCATTTTGCTGTTTAGATTCGAACCATTATCAGTAATGATTCGCTCGGGAATTCCATATCTGCAAATGATGTCCTTCTTTATGAATCTTGCTACCACTTGTTTGGTCACATTGGCGTACGAGGCTGCTTCAACCCATTTGGTGAAGTAGTCGATGGCTACCAAGATGAAATGGTGATCGTTGGATGCAGTTGGTTCGATCTTTCCAATCATATCAATTCCCCACATGGAGAAAGGCCACGGGGACGCGATAACATTCAATGGGCACGACGGTACATGAATCTTATCTGCATAAATCTGGCATTTATGGCATTTCTTTGCAAGAGTTTCCGAGACATGGCATGTCCTCCGGTATGTGTACCAAAAGTACCCTCGTGGACTTCTTCCATAAGAAATGTTGCTTCTTTTTCATCCACACATCTCAACAACACCAAATCATGGTTCCTTATGTATAGCACACCATCTGGGTTTAGGTAAAAGTTACCAGACAACCTCCTCAGCGTCTTCTTATCCTGAGCCGAAGCCCCTGGTGGATACTCTTGCTTCTTGAGGAAGTTCTGTATATCGTAAAACCATGGCTTGCCATCAGCAGCCTCTTTAATGTCAAAAACGAAAGCGGGTCTGTCCAAGCGAGAAACGATTATTCTGGGAGCATCATTCTAGAAATTCACTTTATACATCGAAGATAGCGTTGCCAAAGTATCGGCCATCTGATTCTCTGCTCGTGGTACATGGTGAAAGTCTATCCGATTAAAGAAGGGTAACAAACTCCTGGCATAATCTATGTAAGGAATTAGATTCAGTTGAGGAGTTTCCCATTCTCCCATGATTTGATTAACCACTAGCGCTGAATCTCCATATACATCCAAATTCTTGATTCTCAAATCAATAGCCTCTTCCAGACCCATGATACATGCTTCATACTCAGCTTCATTGTTGGTGACCGGGAATGTCAATCTGGCAGTGAACGGGATATGAGTACCATGAGGAGTTGTAATAATTGCCCCAATTCCACTACCATAGGAGTTGACAGCACTGTCAAATATCATTTGCCATTGAGAATCCTTCTCTAGACCTTCACCGTGTAATGGTTCTTCACAATCTTTCGCTTTGAGGAACATGATATCCTCGTCAGGAAATTCAAACTTCATCGGTTGATAATCTTCGATTGGCTGCACAACAAGGTATTTTGACAGAACACTTCCTTTTATGGCTTTCTGGGAAACATATTGTATATCGTACTCTCTCAGTACCATCTTCCACCTGGCAATTCTTCCTGAAAGCGCTTGCTTCTCGAAGACATACTTAATCGGATCCATCTTCGAAATCAGCATGGTTGTGTGATTGAGCATATACTGTCTCAAACGTTTGGCAGCCCAAGCAAGTGCACAACACGTTTTCTCGAGCATTGAATAACGGGACTCACAATCTGTGAACTTTTTACTCAAATAGTAAATCGCATGCTCCTTTCTTCCAGTCTCGTCGTGCTGACCGAGAACACAACCCATAATGTTCTCAAGAACCGTTAAGTACATGATTAAAGGCCTTCCAGCTACTGGGGGTATCAATATCGGAGGCTCCTGCAAATACTCTTTTATTTTATCAAATGCTTTTTGACAATTTTCATTCCAGACAACCGCCTGATCTTTCTTTAACAATTTAAACATTGGTTCACACGTGGCTGTGAAATGAGATATGAACCGAGCAATGTAGTTCAATCTCCCCAGGAAACCAAGAACTTCTTTTTCTATTTTCGGCGCTGGCATGTCTTGTATGGCTTTTATCCTTGCAGGATCAACCTCGATTCCTTTTTCACTGATAATAAACCCCAATAACTTTCCGGATCGAACTCCAAAGGTGCACTTATTCGGATTCAACCTCAGTCTGAACTTTCTAAGCCTCTCAAATAGCTTCAACAAGTTAACCAGATGCTCCTCCTTCGTTTGGTACTTAGCAATCATATCGTCAACATAAACTTTGATCTCTTTATGCATCATGTCATGAAAGAGCGTTGTCATAGTACGCTGATATGTTGCTCCGGCGTTCTTCAGGCCAAAAGGTATCACTTTGTAGCAAAACATTCCCCACGGTGTAATGAATGTTGTTTTCTCCATGTCCTCCGGCGCCATCTTTATCTGATTATAACCCGAGAAACCATCTATGAAGGAAAACACCGAAAATTGAGCCATATTGTCGACCAATACGTCAATGTGAGGGAGCGGGAAGTCATCCTTTGGGTTCGCTTTGTTCAAATCCCGATAATCAACACACATCCGCACCTTACCATCTTTCTTAGGTACAGGTACGATGTTGGCAAGCCACTGAGGGTAAGTGGTTACAGCTAAGAATCCAGCGTCCCATTGCTTTTGGACCTCTTCTTTGATTTTTACCGCCATATCTGGTCTTGTCCTTCTAAGCTTCTGCTTGACCGGCGGACATTCCTCGTGCAACGGTAAGCGATGAACCACTATGTCGGTATCAAGCTCAGGCATAGCTTCATATGACCAAGCAAAAATGTCACTATACTCTCGAAGCATCTGGACCAGTCTTTGCTTGACGTCACTTTGTAGCGCAGCCCCTATCCGAACATTTCTGACAACTTCTTCAGAACCAGATTAATAACCTCAATTTCCTCCTGATGAGACAGAATGAATTTCTCTTCTTGTTTCAAAAGTCTAGCTAACTCTTCAGGCAAGTCTTCGTCCTCATCAATCTCTTCTTCAGC
Organism: Lathyrus sativus; assembly: GCA_963859935.3. Classification (NCBI taxonomy): domain Eukaryota; kingdom Viridiplantae; phylum Streptophyta; class Magnoliopsida; order Fabales; family Fabaceae; genus Lathyrus; species Lathyrus sativus. Next base: position 200,094,940 of record OZ012739.1, on the reverse strand, counting down.
TTGATATATCGGTTGATCGAAGTCGAAGCGAGTCATAGGAGGTTCTGAATTGATGTCATCTGCAATAGGAGTCCTGCAATGAAAATGGTTAAATGTCTCAAACAATATGCAAACAAGTATAAACCACGTTGCCATTTCATTGTGAAAAATAAAAATAAGAAAAACAGAGATCACAAAATTTGAATGAGAAAACGCCCTTTGATTAATTGATAAACAATGTTCTGACATAAACAAGTAAGGCCCTGAAATAAAATACCACTAGGCCCCGTGTAGGACATAGGGTAGTACAATAATTGGAAAAACAAAGCATTACTGTTCTGTCGTTACTTGAATGAATTCTTCAATTGACAAGTTGCGTAGGCTCTGTCCCGGGATACATGGCTTGATCCAGGTATCCATGTTGCAGTCACTGTCTCCGTCTTCGTCAGATACAACATTGATTCTCTCAAAGACGACTTCCCCCTTGGTGAACTGCACGGGCCCTTTATAGCGTGGCACGCTCTGCGAGGCTGAAGGAGAGGAGGATGATGATCGATACCCTAAACCAAATTTGTCTTGTTTGTGGGGAATCTCCAACACTTGGCCCCATCCTTGTACTACCTCAGTCTGTACCATTGCTTGAGCTTATTTAAACGAGGACATAGCCACTTCGGGCTCTTTACTCACAACAGGAGACTTGTCTTTAATCTTGAACGCTTCGAAGGCCTGGCAGAGAGTTTCATGGATCTCTCCATCCACTTCAACATACATAAAGGATGATAAATGGATGACCATAATATCCTCCTCTTCGCATACCATAACAACGCTACCGCCAACCATGTATTTCAGCTTCTGATGCAGAGTTGACGTGACAGCTCCCACTGAATGAATCCACGGGAGACCTAGTAAACAACTGTAGGCCGGCTGGATATCCATGATGTAAAACACTGCATCAAAGACTTCAGGTCCAACCTGAATATGCAAAGTTACCTCCCCAAACACGGATCTTAGGGTTCCATCAAATGCACGCACCACCAAATTACTTGGCATGCAAATCAACCCCTTCATATCTAACTTCGTTAAGGCCTTATTCGAAAGTACGTTTAATGACGGTCATGTATCCACAAGCATGTGAGACATGACAGCCCCTCGGTCATGTATCCACAAGCATATGATTTCTGCTTCTAGGCGTCAAATCCAAATCCGTAAAGCCTAAGCCATTTCCTGCATTTACGTGCGCCACAACTTCCTCGAGCTGATTAACTAAAATTTCCTACGGCACGTTGTTGCACCCCAAAATTTGCCTAACCTTTTTCTTACTTTACTTGGGTTTTGTTTCATTGCATTAGCATATCATTGATCTAGCATTTGCATAACATAGCATGGTTCATTTAGCAGGGGATCTAGTGTGGTTTATATCAAGAGGAGCCTATCTAGAGTTCTTATTCAAGCTTGAGAGGTCACCAAGGTCATCAGAAAGTGGGTTGTGTTCTTGAGAAGTTTGGATGCTAGTGTGTGGTTCATCTCCTAACTTGGGTGCCAATTGGAGACCATCAGTGGGTTGTGAAGCCTTGATCATGGATAAGATATGTGTATAGAGCTCATGGAGTGCCTAGAGGGTCATGGTGGAACCCAGTCAAGTCATTATGCCAAGTGTGGAAAGCCACAGTTGAAGGTGTTGCAATTAGGGTTTTCATCTGGTTAACCTTGAGTCAACTGTGCAATTGGAGGAGATTAAGGCTTAATTATAAGTATTTATGATCATGGAAAGTTGTGTTGAGATACATGAGGTGATATTCCAAGATCAATTCAAGAAGAATTCAAAGTGTGAGGAGTTGCTAAACTAGGGTTCTCAGGGTAAAATCCCCTATTTAGTGCCTAACTTCAAGACCACTTATCTCAAGATGCAAGTTCCATCTCAACTTTTGGACAACATGGAACTTGTAGAGCATGTTATTAGCTTTAATTTTAGTACTAGAATTCCTCTATTGGATTTATAGAACTCAAGTTATGATCCAGACAAGTTATAGGTCATTAGATGAATGTGAAATTTCTCTGCAAAAGTCAACCAACTTCCAAGGAACCTTTGACCTAGAAGGATGTTTCTCCTAAACTTTTTGCCAACATGAAAGTTATAGGTCTTGGTCTTAGATTTCCAAATTGTACTAGAAGTCTTCCATCTGAATTATAGAACTCAAGATATGAGGTTTACAAGTCAGGGGCATTTTGGGAAAGTAAGATTATAGGTCATTTTGGATTATGGGTCATTTTCACTATCTTGCACACTTCAAATGGAGTTTTGTTCAACATGAAACTTGCTCAAAATGGGATTTTAAGGTCAAACATGTATCCATGAGGCATTGATTTGGCTTAGGGTAAGACTTGGTTTGAAGAAATTTTACAAAAGGGGAATTTAAAGGCATTTAAGTTGAAAAATTCAAATTTAATCATATGTGTTCGAACAGGACCAAATGAGTACTCATTTTGACCAGAAAAATCATTTGGAACATTTTAGCATTAATGGAATTTCAATTTGAGGTTTATTTCATGGTGTTTTAATTTGTTACTTCATGAGGAAGTTACACCTCAAATCTTGGCCATAGGATACAAACAAGGACTCAATCCTGTCCATTCATTCTCCACAGTCCACAAGCAAGGCAAATGAAGCTTCTTGGAGAAGGAATCACCTCCGAATCGTGTATGCCATTGTTGAACTTTCAAGCAAAAGTTGAAACTTGGATATCTCAGATTGGGCCTCCAATGGGCCTCCAAATCACCAAAACCAATTCTATTTAAGTTCAGAAAGAGATTCAGATCAAGTTTGGTGGTTATTTTGCGCAAGAACCAGAGATTGCAGTGAGAGTTTCAAGAGCAAAAGTGCAAATCGTGTTTTCAGATTGGGAGCAAATCAAGGCGAATCAAGGTTTCTAATAGCTTTATCATTGATCATTGAAGAAATCTGCACAAGATTGGAGCAAGAATCACACCATAACTGCCTCAGTTTCAAGCTATATTCCAGGTTTCTATCTCTCACAATTAGTCTAGTTTTATGATGATCTTGCATGATTTAGACTTTGGTTAAGGTTTAGGAAGATGACTAGATCGTTTTAGGCTAGAAATTTGGAAGTTTCGTGATGATCCAAGGTGTGGTGGACTTTCTGTTTGAGGTTATATATGGATGTTTAGGGAGAGATAGTGAAAACTGAACCGATCATTGAGATCCTTGAGAGATGAGGAGAAGATCCACGGCTTTAGAGTGAAGTTTGGTGATAATCAAGAAGTTGGTGTGTTTTCTGTTTGCTTTCGAATCTGACAATCCATGAAGAATCAAGACCAATGGATGGCAGATTTGAACTCAGGGCGAAAAAACAAGGGGAACGGTATAGGTTTGGCCAAGTATAGTGAGGTTTGGACGACTAGACATTTTGACCTCGCTGGAGAAGATGACTGGCGTCTTTCTCCGGCCACCGCTCTGAATTTCCATCTCATTTCCTATTTGAACGAAGAAGATGAAGTACCATCGTTGGATCAGTTAAAAAGCCTTGACTAAGTAGCTTCATCTGATGGATCACGTTGCACACCAAAATGCATCTGTTTCACTAATGCGCTGTCACCATCTGGAGCCTTTGGATGTGTTGACTTGGTCATGTGATCCAACTGCCATGATTATTTCTCAGCATTTTATTTTCTTTTATGGATTTTTGGATTTATTTTAATTGCTTTTATCATTTTAATTCATATTAATTTCATTTTTAATCAGAAAATTATGGAAAAAATATGGTTGTGATCCTTTGGTGATTCTTGATTTTTTGATGCTTTTATATTTCATTTTGGTTGATTTTTCCATTTATTTTGCATTTTTCTATTTTTGTTATTTCTTTAATTTTGGCATAATTCCTCATGTTTTTGCTAATTTTTGTATGATTAATTGGTATAGAATTTGGAATTGAGATTTGGCTGGCTGTTAGTATAGATGTGCACAATCCCCTAGGATTTATTTCATAATTTCTAGCAAGCTTTAGGTTCTGTTTTGGATTAAGTTCCCATGACCTTCCATTTTAGGGTTCCCCTTTGATAACTTTAGGTTTAGGATTTCTTTAGTGATGCTCCCTTTAGATTTAGTCCCTGGATTTTCTACCATAGGTCCCTAACCCTCTTAGGATCCCTTAGAAAATTCCCTAGATTTTTAGGACTTGATTTCATATTTTTCTTAGAATTAACAATTGGACTAGTTTTATGATGCTTCTAACATGACTTTTCCTTTAGGATGACTTCAATGGTGACCCATAACATGAAATAAGTTTCCCATTTCTTTTGGATAGTGCTTTAGACTTGTTAGAGCCTCTGTGTGCTTAATTGTAGTGCTTGATTTGGGGTTTTGAGTTCCTTTTAGTAGCTTTCTTTAAGGTTGTAGGATTAGGGTTTTGTAGAACCTTAGAAGTTGTCTTCTTCTTTCCCAAACATGGTTTGCTTTGTGTGCATTCCATTCCCATCCTATGATTCAAGGTTCCTATTTGGAAGCCTCATCCCTCCTTTGGAAGGATGTGTGGCATACCACGAGAGGTAGAACCTTTAAGGATGCCTATCTTAGATGTATGGTTGAGTGCCATGATGGATTCCCTTGGTTTCCATCATGCTTCCCATCATCATGCAATCATCTTGATGTTGATTATCATCTCTCTTGGTGGATCATTTGAACCTTGAAGATGAAGTCTTCTCTTGAAGATATCTTGGGCTTGGAGATCAAACTACAGACTGTTGGATTATTTTGCTGCTAGAAGTCTGCTTTGTTGTTGGGCTGCTTGTCTACTGTCTTGTTTGCTGTATTTTATGAGTTGCTTTGCTGTACTTGTGTGACTGTTTGGTGTGTTGCATTAGATTAGGATTTCATGTAGTTGATTTAGGCCTAAGTGCATTGAAAGGTTCAGCCGGGCTCCCTTTGCTTGTCTGCGTTAGAGGTTGAGTCTGTCTCCCTCTACTTGTCTGTTACTGTTTGGCTTTGCTTGCTGGCTTAAGGTTGAGTGTAGTCTCTCTTGCCTGTGTTGTGTGTTGCCTCTGGCTTGTTTGCTCTAGAAGTTGAGTTTGTCTCCTTCTGCTTGTAGTGATGCATTGCATGCATTTTACTTACAGTTTTATTCTTTACAGTTATTTCTTTTGCTGTTGCTTTCCTTTGCCATGTTCCCCTAGGAACTCTGACTCCTCTTGTTCAAGAGAAGTTATGACATACATTAGGGTTCTAACCATGCATGATAACATTAGGTAGTTCCCTCCTAACCTCAATCATAGGATCAACTTTGCATGACAACTTTAGGATTGGATTAGTCCCCTTTAGTGTGTCCTTTCTCTTCTCATCTTCAAACAAATCAAGATACAATAATAAAGGTTAATTGATGTTGTACGCTACGAGCCTTAAGATACTTGAGAAAGGGTTTTTGGAGAGTTTCTTTTCAACAACTTAGATGTTTAGTATGGCACCCTTCGGGTGATATGCGACGCATTCACTCTCAGGTCATAGTCTTTAGTGCGATATTAGTTGCAAACATCCATAAAAAACACTTCTTCCGTAAAAGACAGAAAACAAAGATCAAATCTCTTTTTGTCCTCTTGGACCTTTAATTCTTGGAAACCCTTTTCAGAAGGAGAGTTTTGTAAACTCTCGGTTCTACCGCAAATAGTAAATGCCTAAGTCTCCGTCGAGCGAGCTGCATACACCAACTGCTGGAACCGTCTGTTAACCCTACTCGGATAAAAAAGGAAAACCTGTGTCTCTTGTTACCCCGAACTACGTTTGCTCTGATCTTTCGCGCCGTGTGAAAGTACGTAGGCACGAGACGCGATATCTCGGCGAGCAACCTTCCCCCCGTAACCCGTAGTTAGGCGAACTACGTTGACTCTGATTTCTCATTCCATACGGGAATACGTAGGCATAGAACTGCCGTGTTCTGCCGAGTCATTTTCTTTTCTTTTCAAGCCAACCTTTTAGTGTAGATAGATATAACCAACCCGTTAGATAAACACAACAAGCATGGATCCTATCGAGTACGATGGACGTGAGGGGTGCTAATACCTTCCCCTTGCGTAATCGACTCCCGAATCTAGACATGGTTGTGATGACCTTGTCTTATACCTTTTCGTCAGGTTTTTTCCAATCGTTTCCTTTCTCGTTCTGTGGGATAAATAACGAAAGGTGGCGACTCTTCTGTTTTGCCGGCACCTTATTTTTGCGGTAGCGACAGTTGGCACCTTATTTTTGCGGTAGCGACAGTTGGCGACTCTGCTCGGGACGAATAGCTGCTGGGGACTTTTCCCATCCCCTATCCTAGGACCGTTTCCCATCCCCTATGCGAGTCAATCCTAGCGCTTGCAATTTTATCTGTTGGGTTTATTTATCGCACTTTACTTTCCGCATTTTATTTTTAGTATGATATCATTATTGTGCTGTTGTGGGAAGGGGCTCTGATGAGTGATAAGCCAGACCCAGGCTTGAGTGTACACCTAGCATTAGTTATGAAAAGTAGTGGGCACGTGCATGCTTTGTATGTACTAGTGTCTCACAAAATCCACGCTTAGACGAGATTCTCCTGGTTGACTTCTTTTCCGGCCCTTTGGGCTTGAGGGGTTGTTGGTTTGGAGGATTGTCGACTCTAGGGACCGATCATTTGTGACTCAGCTGAGTGAGGCCACTTCAAGAGATGATGATGCCACACCTTCTGGGTATCGTATCATCGTTTCTTGAAAGTCTGTGACGCTGGGAAACGCATAGGATGCCATACCTTGTCTGTGATTAGGTCCATACATGTGAGCGGGGTCGGGTTATTGCAGGAAACCTTAACCTTCAGACTACCTGGTTTTCTTGACAGTAAATCAGTATTGTTGGTATCGAAGGGTTCTTATCATCAGAGATGTGGTTGTTCTCGACAGTGCATAATTGTTGGTCCTCTTCAGGGTTGTGTTATCAAAGCAGTGTTGTGATTGTGTTGAAACAGAGCCTCTGTCTCCTCAACAGCACAATCTTGATCGCCTGTTACACGATTGCATTTTGCATTTTGCATATCATTAACGTGTGTCTGTGTTGCAGGTGCATATACTATCCCCCGGTTTCGGTAATTCTTGCTCTCTGTTCTGCTAGCATGGGATCTTTGAAGAAGAATGTGGCCTACAAGCTCCCTACCCCAGATGTTGCTCTTCTGTCTAGTTTGATTGCCTTGGCAGATGATACAGTGAAAGGGGAATTCAGGAAATCTTATGGGAAGTTGCTCAGTCTGGTTCGTAAACCTTCGGTCTATGAGTTGAATGGGTTGTATGCCTTGCTACAGTTCTATGACCCTCCAATGAGGTGCTTCACTTTTCCGGACTTCATTCTTGCACCTACATTAGAGGAGTATGATGAGTTGTTGGGTGTACCGGTTAAGAATCAGATGTCGTTTATTCACATGGATGTTAAGCCTAATCTGGCTAACCTAGATGTTACTCTCCATCTGGATGCCTCAGAGCTTCTTCTGACCAGTTGGAATGGGGTTCCTAGATTTTCTCTACAGTTTATGGTTGGGAAGGCCCAACAGTGTGCTAAAGACGGTTGTTGGATCGTATTCAACGCTATTCTCGCCCTCTGCATCTATGGCATCATTTTGTTTCCCAACATGTCGGACTTTATAGACTTGGACGCCTTCCATATTTTCACAGCAGGGAATCCAGTTCCTACCTTGATTGGTGATGTATATCATTTCATCCATTACAAGAACGAAAATACAAGGGGTAAAAATGTATCGTGTTGTGTGCCCTTACTCTACAGATGGTTTGATAGTCACATGCCCAGGAAGGGCCTCTTTGTTTCATCTGCAGCCACACCTTAGTGGTCTGAGCGCTTGATGGGTTTTTCAACTGAGAGCATTGTTTGGTTTGATCAGGATATGTTGGGTACCAAAGTCATATTCAGCTGCAGTGGTTTTCCGAATGTGCCTTTGATTGGAAGAAAAGGATGCATTAACTATAATCCCTCTTTGCTTGTCAGACAGTTTGCATACGCTTTGAGAGGTCCGCCAAAAGATGAAGAGGTGCAGGAATCTCTGTACCTCACGGATCTTCTAGAGGGGGACACGTTAGCCAAGCTCCATCATGCATGGAATGATATCAGTAGACGAGAGAAAGCATTGTTGGGTAAGAGCAATAGCCAGGTGTTGCACCCCAAAATTTGACCAACATTTATTTACCCATCAAGAGTTGTATGAGACTTTGAAGCTAGCAAAGAAGGTTGTTCAAGTATGCAAAGGTTGATATCCTTGTCAGAGAACTCAAGAGATCCTCAGAGAGATTGGTTGAAACCAAGGTTGTGTGTCTCATAACTTGAGAGTTGTGGGAGCTCCTCAGATGATTCTGAGACTATGAGGATAGACTTGAAGCTTTGAGAAAGCTTGTGAGATATCTTGAAAGCCATCATGAAGCCTAGAGAGGTCATTGTACAAGAATTCAGAAGATTCAGCCATGAGTGGTGGAATTAGAGTTTGACTGGGTCAACCCTAGGTCAACTGATGATTTGGAGAGGGTTGAGACCTAATCCAAGAGCCATGTGTCGCTACTGCGAAAATCGGCGCCGGCTGAACAGAAGAGTCGCCACCGCGCGTTATTTATCCCACGGGAGGGAAAGGAAACGCTCAGAGTAAACCTCGCAAAAAACGAGGAAAGGTATGGTCATCGCAACCAAAACCTGGGTTCGGGAGTCGGTTACGCAAGGGGAAGGTATTAGCACACCTCACGTCCGTCGTACTCGACGGGATCCACGCTTGTTTTCGGGTATGGACTGTTATTCTATCTAAACTAAAGGTTAGGGGTTAAAAAGAAAATAAAATGACTCGGCAAAGTATTGCACTTTATGCCTACGTATTCCCGTCTGAAACGAGAAATCAGAGTCAACGTAGTTCGCCTACCTACGGGAAAGGAGGGGAAGGTTGCTCGCTAGGATATCGCATCCTATGCCTACGTACTTTCATACAGCATGAAAGATCAGAGCAAACGTAGTTCGGGCCACGTATGACACCAGTCTGTCTTGGTTGATTTTATTCCTTCTGAAAAAGGTTTTTCTGATTACTGGTCCAAGCGGACAAAAATGACGTTTTGATGAGTTCACATTCTTTTACGGAAGAAGTGTCTTTTAATGTGTTTGAAATTTTATTATATTTTCTGTTTGTTTTGAGAAAGAAGAGACATAACTCTAACCTACGGTTGCGAAGGGAATCAAACTAACCTAATGTTATCATGCATGGGTTAAAACCTAATGTCTATCATGCTCCTCTCTTGCGCAGAGAGAAACAGAGATCCTAAGGGAATAGACGGAAACGGAAACAATAGCAGATATATACAGTAAAGCAGTAAAATGCATGGATGCAGCAATACAAGCGAGGCAAGGGAGTCCCACTCAACCTCGAACCTAGAAAACAATAGGCAAAAGTGAACAGACTTCACTTTCAACCCAACAGGGTAAACAACAAACAATACAGTCCAGAAAACCAATCAATACAACATAAATGAAATACAGCAAAAATAAACAGCCACAGCAGCTCTGCATCAACATCTGACTTCAAATCATCTCCAATCAGCTATCAACTTCAGCAAACCTCAATCCCTATCTCCACAGTCTTCAAACAAGGGCTTTGGTCATCAATCTTCCATCTGCAATGGCTTTTCTTCAAGTCTCCGATCTTCAGGATGAACATCAATTAACAAGATGAAGTGAATGAATGTTAGACAGTCAATTACCTACCAAGGGTGGTTCATTAACTGTTAACATTATATAGACAATTTTCCCTCAAAAGTTCTATCTTTCAAATACATTCACTGATCCTTCCAAAGGAAGGAGGTGGATATTTGAAAGAGACTTTGAATCATAGAGAAAGGATGGATGCAAACAAGGCATTCCATGTTTGAGAAACAAGCTTTCTAATCTAGAGCTCTGCCTAGCTCCTAAACCCTAGTCTCCTCAGTAGCTGCTAGCAGGAACCTCCTCATCAACTCTGGAAGTTGGTCTTCAAGCTCTGGATCTCCAATGGCTTCATCATCACAAGTCTTCAGCTCTCCCAATCCCCAAGCAATCCCAATACCCATACAGACAAACAATAATCCCCAGAGGGCACACCACACCAATCAATCAAATATAGACAATAATATACCCATAGCAGTAGGGGAATCCTAGTGATTTCTAAGGGATCTAATAACTACCCATAGTCCCTATAGTCCCATATCTAACATATTCAATCTCTAAGTCCTAAGGGAAATGATTCAATTCTCCTAAGTCATCACTTAAACCCTAATTTTGTTCATGTTATTCTCACCTAAACTAATCACCTAAAATTAACTCCTAAAAATGGGAACTAAATTGTATACACAAGCTAATCTTATCTACTAATCAACCTAAAAAGAATGGGTGAAAAATATTAAAGCAACTATTCAAACTAAAATTATCAAATTCATGTACTAAACAAAATATTATTTACACCTAATTAAAAGGAAAATATGCCAAAAATAAGAAAATAAAATGAACTATTAATTTTTTTGGATGGTAATTTTCTTGACCAAATTCAGAAAATAATGCAAAAAGAACCAATGGAAAATATGCATTTCATGATTTGTTATGAATTTTAAAAGATTTAATGTTTTTTTGAAATAAAATGAAATGAATTAATGAGAAAGGGGTGCAGAAAGTGATGAATTGCAGTTAAAACAACCAACTAGGCCCAGACTGGGGGCGCGCATAGCAAGCGCGTCTGGGCCCATATGCATTCAGAAACTAACAAAAATTAAAAAAAGGATAAACGATGCAGATAGCAGGTTTTTTAGTTCATTTCCAATTGGGCCATGCACTTGGGGGTGTGAAAAGCAATGCAATCTGAGCCCAGTTTGCCACCATAAGTGAAACGGTGCGTTTGATCATTTGAAATTCCCTCTGTCTCTATCTTTCAATCGTGGCCATTGGTTCAGTATCCCAGTCAAAGTCAATCTCAAGATCGTGTGGCCCAGGGGTTATCTTCAACCTCCAGCAAACCCTAAGCCATGAAAACCCTAACCATGCTTGCATCTTCAAGTGCTCTGTTCTCTCTCATTTCACCATGAATTCCCCCGACTCCAAGAGCAAAGTTGCTCTAAATTCCTCCCTCTACACAGCCATAACCATAACTCCTTCTAAAACTCAAGCAATAATGGAACCCGATAGGTATAACAGATGGAATCCACCATTAACGCCTGTCATCACTCGCTCCAAACCTCACCAATTCTTGTCCTAAACTCATCTACACCTTATGCTGATCACAACATGCTATTCCATCAAGATTTTCGTGCATTAAATCATGAGTTACCAGCCCTACCAGATCTTGCACTCCATGACCAAACTTCATGAAAGCTCTCCAAACTCACCAAACTAAGTCATCTATCCTATCTTACCAATTCTATGCTAACAAAACCTTGTGATCCTAACCTAAACAGCCAATTCGAATGAGAAACATACCTGGTGCAATTGATGAAAACAGCTGCTAAAACCTCTTGATCCAATGCTTGAAATGATTGAAAACTGATCAATGAACTTGATGATGACTTCTGTATGCAACAAATATGACTCCAAAGCTTTGAATCTCTCAATTCCAAAATTTGTGCTTCTTGAATGGTGAACTTGCACAGCTCGAATCCACCTCAATTCTACCAAATGATTGTATGAATTCTGATCTAGGGATGATGATGATGAATACCAGATCAAGAATGGGGAAAATTGATGAGAATTTGGAAGAGTTTGAATTGATTTTGCAAGTGAGAGAAAGTGTGTGGAACTTGTGGTTTTGAGTAAATGTGATCACCAACCATGGCATGAACCCTCTCCATTCAATATATACATGTCATTAGAACCTCCCAGAAGCTTGGAGAAACTTCCCATGTGTGATTTCCCTTGGATTTGGCTTATGTTTCTTCCATGATAAGTAACCTTGAATAACTCCCAAAATGTGAACCAAGTTCAAAATTATACTTTAGCCAATGTTCTCAAAATGATCTTTCCATTCAAAATGACCTATAATTTCACCTCATTTGGCCAAAATATGAAAATTCTCATTTTTAAGGTCATTTTTATTCATTAAATCCAACAATTTTGAAACCTTGTGCTATGAATCTTTCCAATCTCTCATGGTCACTTTTCTAGACTCAAAATGCCATTTGGAACAAGTTTGATGTTGTAAAGTTTTCCATTTGAAGCTTCCTTGTATGAGTTTTAGGCATAGGCTTGAAATGACCTGTAATTCTCAAATGACCAAAATACCCTTTGCTTGCCAAGACCATAAGTAGAGTTACACAAATTATATGAAGGAATACTATACCATTCTAGAAATCTAAGACAATGAGGAACAATTCTTATGTTGACCAGAAATTCATTTGAAATCTCCTTGAGGGGTAAAAATTGCTTGGAAGACAAGTCACTTTCACAGACAAAATTTCAGATACCTCAGATGACCTGTAACTTGCAAGGACCATAACTTGAGTTCTATAAAGCTCCTTAGTGTCTTCCACCACTCAAATTAAAGTTCTTGAGATCCTCTACAAGTTTCATGTTGGCCAAGGATCCATTTGAAGCTTTCATTTTGACTTATCTTGCTTGGAAATTTGACCTAAATTAGGGGATTTTACACAGAAACCCTAATTTAGAAACTCCTCTTCTCCTTGATTTCTCTTGAATTCTTCTTAGCATATCACCATATCCTTCTTTACATGTCAAATGATGAACCCCACATCTCTCCAATAGCCCCTTAATGCCTTACAATCAGTCAATTGACCTAAAGTTGACCTAGAGTTGACCCCAGATGAAACCCTAGTTGACTGTCTTCATTCACAACTCCTGTGACTATACCAATGACTTTTCTCCTTCTCCAAATGACTTTCTAAGTCTCCCATGATGTCTAGATACTCCCCATGCTCAGCCCCCAGCTCACACTTTCCTTGATGATCCCCAGATACCCTCAGATAGGAGATGGATGCACTTGCTTGATCTATTGACTTCCCAGCTTTCCAATTCTTTCTGATGACTTGAATGAGATTGAATTTGGATAATAACCTCTTGATAGGCTCATATAGATGAGAATAATGATTGGTCCCCTGTTGGATGACTTGCTATGCTTATGCTATGCAGATGATTAGACTATGTACATGACTCTATATGCAAATGCTAATGATATTGAAACATAAACCAAGTGAATAAGGTTGAGCAAATTTTAGGGTGCAACAGCTGCCCCTATTCAAGCGACTTGGAACCGATTGGGTGAAGAGCCCGGAGCCTTCAGACATTCGCGGTACGAGACGGTTGAATACTAAGAACCCAGAAATTTGCCAACCGCAGAAATAAACTGCGCCACTGCTTGGGGAACGACATTCATCGGCTGAATCTGACTGTTACGGCAACCCACTGATCTCGTGCTGGGGATTATTTTCATCAGCCTGAAAAAGATTTTATCATCGCAGAGATAGAATTTTGTCCATGTTAGGACGCCTGCTTCGTCAACACAAAGAAATCTCACCCAAACTTGTCCACATTAGGACTCCCTCTGTCGTCAACCCGGCAAAATATCGGCAACTTCGCTGGGGATAATAAATCGTCCACGTTAGGAATAAAATCTTGTCCACGTTAGGACTCACCCTTCCACGTAAGGAATAACCGTTCCACGTTAGGAATAACACCGTCCACGTTAGGACTCACCTTTCCACGTAAGGAATAACCGTTCCACGTTAGGAATAACACCGTCCACGTTAGGACTCACCTTTCCACGTTGGGAATAACATCTTCCACGTTAGGAATAAACTCTCCTTTCCACGTAAGGAATCAAACTTTCCACGTAAGGAAACAATCCTTCTTTCCACGTAAGGAACTGAAACTTCTCTTCTAAATCTGTCCACATCAGGACTGAACTCTTCCACGTCAGGAATAAACTTCGTCTGGATCTGTCCCCGTCAGGACTAAACTCTCTAGGTTATGAATATATCGTCCACGTTAGGACTCACCCTTCCACGTTAGGAATAAACTGTCTTTCTTCGTTAAACTCTTCCACGTAAGGAATACGTCTTCTTTTGATTTGTCCACGTAAGGACTCCATCTTTCCACGTAAGGAATACAATCTTTCCACGTTAGGAATCAAATCTTTCCACGTAAGGAAACCAACTCGTCTTAATCTGTCCACGTAAGGACTCCAATCTTTCCACGTTAGGAATACAATCTTTCCACGTAAGGAATCAAATCTTTCCATGTAAGGAGACCAACTCGTCTTAATCTGTCCACGTAAGGACTCCAATCTTTCCACGTTAGGAATACAATCTTTCCACGTAAGGAATCAAATCTTTCCACGTAAGGAGACCAACTTGATATGTCCACGTAAGGAAGCACATTTTCTTTCGATTTGTCCACGTAAGGACTCACATGTCGACTTGCTGAGGAAATAACACTTGTCCACGTCAGGACTCATGCACCTTTGACCCACTGGGGAAGTGAGACTTGTCCACGTCAGGACTCACATCTCACCCTGCTGAAGTAATAGAACCTGTCCACGTCAGGACTTGCGCGTCTTTGACTTGCTGGGGGAATAAGACTTTGTCCATGTCAGGACTAATACTTGGCCAACAACACGAATAAGGATAAATTCGTCCACGTCAGGACTCTTGCGTCTTGCCATCACAAAGAACTACAAACTTGTCCACGTCAGGACGCACCTTTCACCATTACGAAGAACGATATCTGCTGGAAATAAATTGTCCATGTCAGGACACCAACATGAAGAGTAACCAATCTTGTCCACGTCAGGACTGCACATTCAATCAATACGGAGAAATCAAATCGGTCCACGCTAGGACTAACACATATCGTCAATTTAAGGAAATCAATCTGTCCACGTCAGGACTTCACATTCCATCAATTCTGAGAAATCGACCCTGTCCACGTTAGGACTAACACCTCTTATCAGCCCGGGGAAATAAATCTGTCCACGTTAGGACTCCCACTTCTCTAGCACCAAGAAATCCAGTCAATATGGGAATACATCGTCCACGTCAGGACTTATTGCTCCATTGGTCCCAAACCACAAAACTTCTTAGCACTGACGTGACAACGATTTTGAAGCGGACTCTACTGGGGATATTTGGAAGCCAAACTACCGGACGCCTGTTCTGATAACCGGCGGCAGCCTCTGACATTCTGATTCATGAACCTTTTGATGACAAATAACTCTGCTTGGGAATGAGGAGAGATTTTGCCTACTGACTCTGGCGGGGAATACAAGAGAAATTCACAAATAACTCTGTTCGGCGACAAAGAGAACTTCATCATGATAACTCTGTGGGGAATAATGCCAAAGCTGACACTTTCGCTGAATGTCTCACGTCGAGATCTTAAGTGCTTGGTAATTCATCTGAGCAAGAGCTCCTTCCACCTGCAAGATAACAATACTTGAAACAAACGGTTAGCCAACCTGGTTCATGTTTCAAAATGCATATGTTTGACAGTGACGCAATGCTCCATTCGACATGGAAATGCTACACGTGTTTGCAAGTGTGACACTATATGCCAATGCAAATATGACACTATATGCCGATGCAAATGCAGACTCGAACTGCTGGGATGCAGAAACTGCTTCAGCAAAATAAATGCTGAAGACAATGCCGACTTCGCTGGGAATAGCCAGGTGCTACAGAATCATTCCGGCAAAATAAATGCTGGAAGAGTGAAGTCAACCCTGCTGGGAAATTGGGAACTTAACCAAGCACCTTGTTGAGGTAACACCCTGCTGGGGAATATAACTCTGCTGGGGAGTAGCAGATGTGCCAAATATGATTGGACTTCTGCTGGAGAGTGAACAGGTATCACGCGGTATTTTGACAAAATAAATGCCAATGCGCCACACCGACTCTGCCGGGGAGAGCCTTAATCTTCGAGTTCCACTGGGAGGAATGAAAATACTTGCTGGAAAGAGAACTCCGCTGGGGACGAACGGTTCTCTTAGGGAAAATCAACTGACTCCGCTGGGAGAGAGTAAATGACCCTGCAGGGAAAGGTAAACTGTCTGAATACAACTCACCAATGTTAATCTTCTGCGACTACCAACTCGGCTTGAGATACATTGTCTGAATACAGCCTTATAATCTTGGAATCGCCAAACTCTGCTGAGGATAAATGACTTTGCTGGAGCATGTCCTTTGGATAAGCTACGACCAGCTGGGGAATTCGATCCTTCTTCGGGAAGCACATGCATGACCTGCGTGGGGGTCGAGTCTTTCGTTATTGCAATCTTTTGATCATCTTCCTCGTACGGCTATGAAACCTGCAACAACACAAACAAGACAAGACAAGCCTATGCAACCAAATCGATTCAGGTTAGTGACGTTATTTTCAGTTAATTCAAAGCTTTAGCAATTGTTGGCAAGGGCCAGTGATGTTATACACCTGCTAGTTTCAGTAAACTTAGGCGTTTTATCATGCACAAAACAGTAAAGAACCAGCATCAAGTACTGAATAACATATTTTATTGATTGGGCCCCTGAATGGGCATAATTTTTTTTTGTACACGGGATGTAACTCCTGAAAAGAGGAAGCTACGCAAAGCAGATATACAAGTATGCACAAGAAGCATAAATATTTTGACAAATTAAATTTTGTACACATGTCGGCAACGGGATGCAGACGAACACCACGAACTGATCCTCCTATGACTCGCCCGACTCTAATGCTTTCCCAGTATTCACACTTCCGAAGAGATTGTATCCGATAATCGACCCCTCGAGCGTATTCTCCCGTGCTGATGTTCACTGTAATATTAAATTCGGACCGCAGTCATTTGCTTTTCAAATCCCTAACTTTTGCGTGAACCGCCCTTTACGGGTTTTCAGTTCACCGGGATACCCCTTTTTGCCGAAGCCGCCCAGTGTAGGTTTTCAACTTCGCGGGTGTACATTTTTTCACTTTATCCCTAACTTTTTCCCGAACCTTTCATTCTGTTTTTGGTTCGCCAGGATGCCCCATTTTTGCCTGGACTCTCTTTTTTTGTCCAGCGGGTCAATTTCAAGCAAAGTATTTTTTAACTGCGTCCGAATTCACAGGCGACGTAAAATCTTCACCGTCCATGGTGGACAACAACAACTCTCCTCCTGAAAAGACTTTCCTGACAACGTATGGCCCTTCGTAGTTGGGGGTCCACTTGCCCCTGTGATCTGCCTGTGGCGGGAGAATCCTTTTTAGCACAAGGTCGCCCGTCTGAAAGCTTCGCGGATGTATTTTCTTGTCATATGCTTTCTTCATTCGGCTCTGGTACAAACGACCGTATGCTAGAGAAGCTAGCCTCTTCTCATCCATCAAACTCAATTGGTTCAACCTGTCTTTCACCCATTCTGCCTCGTCTAGATGAACGTCTCGCAATACCCTCAGAGAAGGGATCTCAACTTCCAATGGTAATACCGCTTCCATTCCGTATACTAACGAGAACGGGGTTGCCCTAGTTGATGTGCGTACCGTCGTACGATAACCGTGCAAAGCGAAAAGTAGCATCTCATGCCAATCCTTATAGGTCACCACCATTTTCTGAACGATCTTCTTGATATTCTTATTGGCCGCCTCGACAGCGCCATTCATTTTGGGTCGGTAAGGGGAGGAGTTATGATGTTCGATCTTGAAATTCTGACAGAGCTCCTTCATCATTTTGTTATTCAAGTTTGAACCGTTGTCCGTGATTATCCGCTCGGGGATCCCATATCGGCAAATGATATCTCTCTTGATGAATCTAGCCACCACTTGCTTCGTTACATTTGCGTAAGACGCCGCTTCTACCCACTTGGTGAAATAATCGATTGCTACTAGGATGAACCGATGCCCGTTAGAAGCTGTCGGCTCGATCTTTCCAATCATATCGATTCCCCACATCGAGAATGGCCATGGCGATGACATTACATTCAGGGGACTCGGAGGCACATGGATCTTATCAGCATAGATTTGGCACTTGTGGCACTTCCTCGCAAACTTGAAACAATCAGTTTCCATAGTCAGCCAAAAATAACCCGCCCGTAGCAGCTTTCTCGTCATAGCATGCCCACCAGCATGCGTACCAAAGGTACCCTCATGTATTTCCTCCATGAGCAACTTTGCCTCTCTTTCATCTACGCAACGCAACAGCACCAAGTCGTGGTTTCTTCTGTATAAGACGCCGTCCAGATTCAAGTAGAAATTGCCCGCTAATCTCCTGAGAGTCTTTTGATCTTGACTGGATGCCCCAGCCGGATACTCTTTATTCTTCAGGAAATTAAGGATGTCAAAATACCACGGTTTGTCGTCGGATGCTTCATCAATAGCAAATACGAAAGCTGGTCTGTCGAGCCGAGAGATAATGATTCTGGGAGCCTCGTTCCAGAAATTGACTTTGTACATGGAAGACAACGTGGCGAGAGCGTCAGCCATTTGATTCTCTGCCCGCGGTACATGATGCAACTCAACCTTGTCAAAGAAAGGCAACAATCTCCTCGCATAATTCATGTAATGTATCAAATTGGGCTGACGTGTCTCCCATTCCCCTTTTATTTGATTCACCACCAGAGCTGAGTCTCCGTATACGTCTAAATTCTTGATTCGCAAATCAATGGCTTCCTCAAGCCCCATTATACAAGCTTCGTATTCGGCTTCATTATTGGTGACAGCAAAGGTCAATCGGGCAGTAAACGGGATGTGCGACCCGTGTGGCGTAGTGATGATTGCCCCTATTCCGCTACCGTAAGCATTCACAGCTCCGTCAAATATCATCTTCCATTTGGAACCCAACTCTGGCCCTTCGTCTAGCAACGGCTCTTCACAATCTTTCATCTTTAGGTACATGATATCCTCGTCAGGAAAATCAAACCTCATTGATTGGTAATCTTCAATAGGCTGCTCCGCCAGATACTCAGACAGCACACTCCCCTTGATAGCCTTTTGCGAGACATATTGGATGTCATATTCAGTCAAGACCATCTGCCAACGGGCAATTCTCCCTGACAACGCTTGCTTTTCGAATACATATTTGATAGGATCCATCTTCGAGATGAGCATGGTTGTATGATTCAGCATGTATTGCCTCAAACGCTTGGCGGCCCAGGCTAGCGCGCAACAAGTTTTCTCAAGCATTGAGTATCGAGATTCACAATCTGTAAATTTCTTACTCAAGTAGTAGATCGCATGCTCTTTTCTTCCTGTCTCGTCGTGTTGACCGAGAACACAACCCATGCTTCCCTCAAGAACCGTCAAATACATAATCAAGGGTCTCCCTGCCACTGGGGGTATCAAAATAGGAGGCTCCTGCAAATACTGCTTTATTTTATCGAACGCCTTTTGACAATTTTCGTTCCATATTACAGCTTGATCTTTCTTCAACAGCTTGAATAATGGTTCACACGTAGCAGTTAGGTGAGATATGAACTGGGCGATGTAGTTCAACCTCCCTAAAAACCCGTGCACCTCTTTCTCTGTTTTAGGTGTCGGCATTTCTTGAATTGCTTTTATTTTAGCAGGATCGACCTCTATTCCTCTTTCGCTTACGATAAACCCCAGCAGCTTACCCGATCTCACCCCGAAGGTGCATTTGTTAGGGTTCAGTCTCAGCCTGAACTTCCTAAGCCTTTTAAATAACTTCAGCAGATTCACCAGATGCTCTTCCTCCGTCTGGGATTTGGCAATCATATCGTCAACATAAACTTCAATCTCTTTATGCATCATATCATGAAAAAGAGTCGTCATCCCACGCTGATATGTTGCCCCAACATTTTTCAAACCAAAGGGCATCACTTTGTAGCAAAATGTTCCCCAAGGAGTTATGAAAGTAGTCTTCTCCATATCCTCTGGCGCCATTTTAATCTGATTATAGCCTGAAAAGCCATCCATGAAGGAGAATATGGAGTATTGAGCAGTATTATCAACTAGCACGTCAATATGAGGAAGCGGAAAATCGTCTTTTGGGCTTGCTTTATTCAAATCTCTATAATCCACGCACATTCGAACCTTGCCGTCTTTCTTTGGCACTGGTACGATGTTAGCAACCCATGAGGGATATTTTGTCACAACCAGGAAACCAGCGTCCCACTGTTTTTGAACTTCCTCTTTGATCTTCACTGCCATATCTGGTCGAGTTCTGCGGAGCTTTTGTTTGACCGGCGGGCATTCTTCTTTCAGTGGCAGACGGTGCACAACCATATCTGTATCGAGCCCTGGCATATCTTCATACGACCAAGCGAATACATCACTATACTCTCGGAGCATTTCAACCAGTCTTCGCTTGATATCGCCCTGCAGTGCGGCCCCGATACGAATATTCTTCTCAACCCCTTCCGATCCCAAGTTGATAATTTCGATGACCTCTTCGTGAGGCAGAATGGCTCTCTCCTCTTGCTTCACCAACCAAGACAGTTCTTCAGGAACGTCACTATCTTCGACAACCTCTTCTTCGGCCTGAAATACCGGGTGCTCAAAGTCGGGACGAGTCATAGGTGGTTCAAGGATGTCATCTGAAAATGTTATCCTGCAAAAGGAATGGTTAAGTGCTTCAAAATGCGTATAAAGCGAATAACCACGTTGCCATTTTATTGAAAAATACAAAACAAGAAAGACAGAGATTACAGTATTTGCACATGAAAAAAAAACGCCATTTATTTAATGATTAACACGCAATGTTCATAACAACACAGCCCTAAGCAAATCACGATGCCTCGGGCAAGACATCAGATTATTCAACAAGTGATAAAACAAAGCATTACTGTTTAAGAGTCACAGGAACAAGCTCCTGAATAGACCAGTTACACAGTCCCTGTCCTGGCGTGCTTGGCTGAATCCAGGCATCCATATCACAGTCACTGTCCCCTTCGTCAGACTCCGAAGCAGCATTGATGGTTTCATGACATACTCCACTGGCAGAGATGGTTATTGGCCCTCTGAAACGGGGTGCCCCCACAGCAGGTGTTGATGACGACGGTTGGTACCCCAGCCCGAATCGGTCCATCTTCACAGGAATATCCAGCACTTTGCCCCAGCCCTTTGCTTCTCCTGCCTCCACTAGAGCTTGAGCTTCTTTATACGATGAGACGGCTATCTCTGGCACCTTGCTCGGCCCGGGACCTTTGTCCTTGATATGCAACCCTTCAAATGCCTGGCAGGGTGTTTCGTGGATCTCTCCGTCGACCTCCACATATTTAAATGACGACAGATGGCTGACCAGGATGTCTTCTTCTCCGCATACGGTGACTATGTTGTCCCCCACCATATATTTCAACTTCTGATGCAAGGTAGACGTGACTGCCCCAGCCCCATGAATCCAGGGTCTTCCGAGCAAACAGCTATATGCAGGCTGTATATCCATGATATAAAACTCTGTCGCAAACACCTCCGGCCCCACCTGTAGAGGCAATGTTATCGATCCAAAGACTGTTCTTCGCGTGCCATCAAACGCTCTGACTACCAAGTCACTGGGCGTGCACAGGATTCCTCTGACATCTAGCTTCATCATCGCTTTCTTGGGCATCACATTCAAAGATGATCCGGTGTCGACCAATACGTGCGACATTACTGATCCTCTGCACTCGACAGATATGTGCAGCGCCATATTATGATCTCTCCCTTTCGGGGTCAAATCGAAGTCGGTAAAGCCCAAGCTGTGGCCTGCATTCACATGTGCCAACACTCCTTCCAGCTGATTCACAGAGACGTCTTGGGGCACGAAGGAAGTATCCAGGACTTTCAGCAATGCATTTCTGTGAGCTTCAGAACATAAGAGCAACGACAGGATAGATATCTTGGATGTCGTCTGTTGCAGATGCTCCACAATCTTATAATCACTTTTTCGAATCAAGCGCATGAACTCTTCTACGTCTTTCGATGCCGCTTCTTTGCCGCTTGCTTGCACTGGGACATTCTCAACCATCTTCCCCTTTCCTTTCGCTAGTCTTTCGGCCTCTACTTCAGGTGATATAAAGATCCTACCACTCCTTGTCATACCTCCTGAACCAACAACGTTGTTTACAGTCTCGACTGGCTGCTTATTAACATCAATCTTTATCCCGTCACAATACACCTCCAACCCATATGACTATGGGACTGCTTTTGTGTTCTCGTACGGGATCGGTCCGACCTTAGTTATGGTGATCGGTGGTCGCTGGACTGGTGCTACAATAGTGATTGTCTTTCGAGGAATCGTTATAGTGGCCACATCACTCTGATCATCTGCTACTGCCCCTGCAGGCTCTTCCATTGCTGCTCGGTCAAACTGTAATGTGTCGCCGTCAATTAAAGCCTGGATGCCTTTCTTCAAATCATCACACCCCCCAGCTAGGGTCCAGCATTCTAAGCAATACTCGTCACATCCTAGATAAACACCCTCTTACAACAATCTACTTTTTATCTTGCTCAGCGGCGTTTTTAAATCGTCGACATTCATAATCAGATTCAACCCTTCCTCAGTCAGAATGGCGTTTGCCCCATGATTAGGCATGGGCTTCTGCACTATATTCGGACCTGCCGTTCCGAAATTGATAGCCTTATTGTCCAAGAGATCCTGCACAACATGCATAAAAGCATGGCAACCCTCTACATCGTGGCCCGGAGCCCCAGAGTGAAACTCGCAATGCCTGCTTGCATCATAACCATACGGAGGAGTTCTCGTTATAGGTGCCAGAGTCCTCTTCTCTACCAGGTTCAAACCCAACAATGTCTGCAACAAATCAGCATACGTTGAGGGAGGCTTCTCAAACACTCTTCTTGGTTTACCATCCTGGAATCTTCGCTGAGCCTGCTGTGCCCCCTGTTGTGGCTGCTGCTGCTGCTGTTGCTGTTGCTGTTGCTGCATTGGCTGCTGCTGAAACGGTTGTTGTTGATATGGAATAGTAACACTCGCCACCTGCTGCGGCTGATGATATTGGTTTCGTCCCCTGCCTCGGCCTCGGCCTCGGCCTCCAAATACTGCGCTTGCCACGCCCTGATGGCGCCCACCAAAAGCCTTCCTAGTACTGCCAGATGCAGTTGATTCCTCAGCCTGGAACCTGCCTTGCTTAATGTTGTTTTTAATCTTTTCTCCCATCAGAATTAAGTCTGAGAAGCTGGCCAAAGATGTGTGAAACAACTTGTCATAAAACATGCCTGTGAACGTGCCGATGAACATGTCGTTCATTTCCTTGTCTTCTAAAGGAGGACGGACCCTGGCAGCCATATCGCGCCACCTTTGCGCGTACTCTTTAAAGCTCTCACCCTTCTTCTGAGACGGCCCTGTCAATTGGACCCGATTGGGCACCAAGTCGCTGTTATACTTGTAGTGAGCTACAAATGCCTCTGCCAATTGCTTCCATGTCTTTACATCAGTCGGCTCCAACCCCATGTACCACTCTAAGGAAGGACCCGACAGACTATCTTGAAAGAAATGCATTAGCATTCTCTCATCAGTCGAGTACGCAAACATCTTTCTGTAATAAGCCCGCACGTGCACTTTCGGACAGGTGTCCCCTTTATACTTATCAAACGTAGGAGCTTTGAATTTGATTGGCACCCTCAAGCCAGGTACCAGACCCATTGTTGACATGTCTAAGCCCACAGCACTTTGGTTCAGGACCCCCCTCATCTGCTCTTCTAGCATTCTGATCTTCTGGGAGTTATCCATCGGCCCTTCAAAGCCTCCGCCGGAGAAAGCGTCCTCCTGCTGATCTTCTTGCCACATACCATTCCCAGCTCCGTACCCATCATATTCATTATTGCGGCCAGCTCTAATCTGATTCATCACCGGGCCTCGGCCTCTGTTGCCGTATCCCTGAACACCTCCAGCAGGCCCAAAAGCCATTAACCCAGCGCCGTTTCCATTTCCGAAACCTCCGTAACCCTGATTGGCCACACCATAACCATCTTGCCCAAAGCCTTGAGCATTGAAACCATATTTCCCAGCATTATCGAATCCCTGATCATTGAACCCGAATCCAGCATTGCCAAAGCCGTTGCCTCCCATATTATCACCCACGTTGATATCACCAAGCCCAACGTTATGGACAGCAGTCTCGTTCCCAACTCCGACGTTACCGTTCCCAGCAGCGGTAGCGTTATTGACATTAGCGGCAGGTATATTGACTACAGGTGGAGCCACTGGCGTGGGAGTGCCATCTCCATGAACAGTATCGACTCGCACAGACTGATGATCCTCGTTACCGTGACCGGCGTTTCTGACCAACAGAGGCTGCACCATGGCTTGCAAATTCTCCTGACCTTTTGCAATAGCTTCCATGGTCTGCATAAAGAGAGCTAGCTTCTCGCGCACATCTTGCATCTCGTTCTGCATTTGATCCATGATTCTTCGACAGTTGGTGCGAGTGGAATAGCGGTGCGGGTGCTGATCTGCAATCCTGGAAAGTACCTGGTACAGAGCAGGAAATAAGACACCATCCAAAGATTACCTGTAATGCAATATGAATATGAATGCAATGCAATGTGTGTCTGTGCGTTAGGGAAATTCATTCCCCGATTCTAGTGTGAAGGTGTCGGTGCAATGACAGTGCTAGCAATACAAAGATCGGAGTTGAATCACAGAAAGCCTCATATATTGCGGAGAAACCAATAAACCCAGAATACAATATCACTGAGAGTACAATAAGAAGGCATGACCTCAACCAACAATCCTGGTGATGGTCAGCACTTATGCAAATAAAGCATACAAGTCAATACAAGAAAGGATCAAACAATCCCATAAGTCTGGTACTCTTCTAGCAGCTTCTTGGTCTCCGGATGACTTGGTCGAGCAAGCAGTCCTTCAACAAGTTGGTTTCTTCTCTTGAGAACGCGTCGCAAGTCTTCGGCAGTTTCCTCCCATGCCCCTTCTCCGAAGCGATCCTCTAGTTTACGCTTCTGAGACACAGCTTCATCTCTGCCTTTGATGGCCTTGTTCAGTGTGTTCTGGAGACTATACCGGGTCATCACTTCTTCTTCACACTTCTTGATGCTGGACTTCAACTGCTCTTCAAGGTCGGAGATTTGCTGCTTCAACTTATCTTCCCTCTTCTTATTATTGGTGAGCGTGGCATTCCAAGTCTTATTGCAAGAAGAGATTTCTCGGTGTGCTGCGTCGAGCGCTTTCTTTTTGGATTCGAGCATGTCGTGGGAGCTTCTGAACTCTTGCCCCAGACGTTCGCGCTTCCTCTTCTCCTCAATCAACTCAGCCCCTAGTCTGTTCATTAGCTCAATCTGCTGTTGGAAAGCATGCACGACCTTGTTTTTCTCGCTGCGTATCTGGGCTAGCTCCTGCTCTAACCCTTCGTTGATCTTCATCAAGGCTTCTTTTTCTTTCACAACTTGCTCGTAGGCTTCCCGAGAAACAGTAGTTGGCTCTGCTACTGGAATAGGAACAAGGGCTGGTGCATCTGGGAACGGCATCCGCAACTGACTGGCTCTCTCCTGGATCCAAACCCTGTAAGGTGCATAGGCCTGACAGTCATTCTTCCCTAACAACGGCTTCCCTCTTCGGTTAATACGCGTCCAGGCATGCTGCAGCTTGGCCAATAACTCCCCCTTCAAGTCTCCGGTGAAGTACAGAGATTCCTATACTTCCTCCTCTGCGGGTGGGTTCTTCAGCGCATATCCGAACTGACGGACCAACAGCGATGGGTTGTAATTGATACACCCTTTTCTTCCTATCAGTGGGACATTAGGGTACCCAGAACAACTGAATATAAGCTCAGCCCCTAGCAGGTCTCGATCAAACCACTCAACGTCTTCGGAAGAAAGCCTCATCAGGCGCTCTGACCAGCTAGCGGTGGTTGCACTCTCCACAAAAGATCCCTTCATGGGAAGATGACTCTTGAACCACATATTCAACAAAGGAGCACATCAGTAAACAACCTTTCCCCTTCTGTTTTCGTTCTTGTAGTGCAAGGAGTGGTAGAAGTCTCCGATCAACGTTGGCACTGGATTGCCAGCAGCAAATAGATGGAAAGCGTCCAAGTCTACGAAATTGGGCAAGTTAGGAAACAGCACAATCCCATAGATGCATAGAGCCAAAAGAGCATTGAAAACCACCCAACATCCGCTCTTGGCATACTCCTGAGCTTTGCCAACCAAGAAATCAAGAGAGAAACCTGAAACCCCAAGCCAAGAAGTCACTAACAGTTCTGCAGCGTCCATATGCAAGGCTTTAGCTAAGTCCTCCAACTTGGGCTCAGCAGCAGAGTGAATAAAGGGAACCTTGTTCTGCACTGGTAGCTCAGTAAACTCCACATACTCCTCAATGGTAGGCCCTAGAATGAAGTCAGCAAACGTAAAACATCTCAATGCGGGGTCATAGAACTGCATCAAGGTGTACAGCGTGTTCATCTCATCAGTAGTGGGCTTGCAGACTAATCTCAGTAATCTCCCATGACTCATTCTGAAGCTTCTCCTGACCTCCTCATCAGCAAGAGATATCAGACCAAGCAAAGAAGTAATATCAGGTGTAGGCAGCTTATATGCCACTGTTTTCCTCAAACCAGCCATAATCAATACTCAGAAGTCTGGGCACTAGAATCGGAGGATATGCAAATGCACCTGCAGCACAGACACACGTTAATGGGATGCAATGATAATGGGTATGCAAACAATGCAATGCAAGTAACATGCAACAGGGACCAACTGCCGTAGCTGAATAGCCTGAACCATATCAAGAAGTCTCAGATAGACTCTATAGAAGTCCTCAAACCCTGGTCTCAGATAGACCTAACACAAAGCTCCAACAATGGTCTCTGACAGACCTCAAACTATCACCCCAACTGGTCTCTGGTAGACCTCAAATCATATCTCCAACTGGTCTCTGACAGACCTCAGAACTCTCCAACAGGTCTCTGACCGACCTCAAAACTCTCCAACTGGTCTCTGACAGACCTCAGAACTCTCCATAAATACCCAGGATCTCTGATCAAGAAATAACCGGTATCTGAAGGTCTAGTTACCTGCATAACCCCAAACCCTCTCACAGGTGGATGTCCTAGTAACTGACAAAGGTATGGCATCCTATGCGGTCGTCGGCGTCACAGACTTTCAGGGTTGATGATACGATTCCCATAAGGAGTGGCATCATCAAATCCTGAAGAGGCCTCACTTAGCCAACTTCCAAATGATCGGTTCCTGGAGTCGACAATTCAGCTGACCAACAACCCCTTCGACCCAAAGGGTAGAAAAAGAAGCCAACCAGAAGAACCTCGTCCGAGTGTAGATTTCATGAGACACTAATGCAAGCAAAGCCGACACGCGCCCACTACTTTCTACTCTAATTCTAGGTGCACTCAAGCCCAGGTCCGACTTATCTCTCAATCACAGAACACCCATCACAACCCAATACAACAATAATAACAATATATACAATGCTGAAAATAAAGGTCAGAAATATAAATCCATACAAAATCCTCGACGGGAAAACAAGCGTTAGGATTGACTCTCTTAAGGGACGTTGGATCCCAAATGCATAAGAACTATCGCAGTCCTTAGCAGCCAGGGGACGTTGGATCCCCAGCAGAGTCGCCAGCTGTCGCTACTGCGAAAATCGGCGCCGGCTGAACAGAAGAGTCGCCACCGCGCGTTATTTATCCCACGGGAGGGAAAGGAAACGCTCAGAGTAAACCTCGCAAAAAACGGGGAAAGGTATGGTCATCGCAACCAAAACCTGGGTTCGGGAGTCGGTTACGCAAGGGGAAGGTATTAGCACCCCTCACGTCCGTCGTACTCGACGGGATCCACGCTTGTTTTCGGGTATGGACTGCTATTCTATCTAAACTAAAGGTTAGGGGTTAAAAAGAAAATAAAATGACTCGGCAAAGTATCGGACTTTATGCCTACGTATTCCCGTCTGAAACGAGAAATCAGAGTCAACGTAGTTCGCCTACCTACGGGAAAGGAGGGGAAGGTTGCTCGCTAGGATATCGCATCCTATGCCTAAGTACTTTCATACAACATGAAAGATCAGAGCAAACGTAGTTCGGGCCACGTATGACACCAGTCTGTCTTGGTTGATTTTATTCCTTCTGAAAAAGGTTTTTCTGATTACTGGTCCAAGCGGACAAAAATGACGTTTTGATGAGTTCACATTCTTTTACGGAAGAAGTGTCTTTTATTGTGTTTGAAATTTTATTATATTTTCTGTTTGTTTTGAGAAAGAAGAGACAGAACTCTAACCTACGGTTGAGAAGGGAATCAAACTAACCTAATGTTATCATGCATGGGTTAAGACCTAATGTCTATCATGCTCCTCTCTTGCGCAGAGAGAAACAGAGATCCTAAGGGAATA
The DNA here is from genome assembly GCA_963859935.3 of Lathyrus sativus. Classification (NCBI taxonomy): domain Eukaryota; kingdom Viridiplantae; phylum Streptophyta; class Magnoliopsida; order Fabales; family Fabaceae; genus Lathyrus; species Lathyrus sativus. Next base: position 200,066,672 of record OZ012739.1, on the reverse strand, counting down.
GACGGAAACGGAAACAATAGCAGATATATACAGTAAAGCAGTAAAATGCATGGATGCAGCAATACAAGCGAGGCAAGGGAGTTCCACTCAACCTCGAACCTAGAAAACAATAGGCAAAAGTGAACAGACTTCACTTTCAACCCAACAGGGTAAACAGCAAACAATACAGTCCAGAAAACCAATCAATACAACAGAAATGAAATACAGCAAAAATAAACAGCCACAGCAGCTCTGCATCAACATCTGACTTCAAATCATCTCCAATCAGCTATCAACTTCAGCAAGCCTCAATCCCTATCTCCACAGTCTTCAAGCAAGGGCTTTGGTCATCAATCTTCCATCTGCAATGGCTTTTCTTCAAGTCTCCGATCTTCAGGATGAACATCAATCAACAAGATGAAGTGAATGAATGTTAGACAGTCAATTACCTACCAAGGGTGGTTCATTAACTGTTAACATTATATAGACAATTTTCCCTCAAAAGTTCTATCTTTCAAATACATTCACTGATCCTTCCAAAGGAAGGAGGTGGATATTTGAAAGAGACTTTGAATCATAGAGAAAGGATGGATGCAGACAAGGCATTCCATGTTTGAGAAACAAGCTTTCTAATCTAGAGCTCTGCCTAGCTCCTAAACTCTAGTCTCCTCAGCAGCTGCTAGCAGGAACCTCCTCATCAACTCTGGAAGTTGGTCTTCAAGCTCTGGATCTCCAATGGCTTCATCATCACAAGTCTTCATCTCTCCCAATCCCCAAGCAATCCCAATACCCATACAGACAAACAATAATCCCCAGAGGGCACACCACACCAATCAATCAAATATAGACAGTAATATACCCATAGCAGTAGGGGAATCCTAGTGATTTCTAAGGGATCTAATAACTACCCATAGTCCCTATAGTCCCATATCTAACATATTCAATCTCTAAGTCCTAAGGGAAATGATTCAATTCTCCTAAGTCATCACTTAAACCCTAATTTTGTTCATGTTATTCTCACCTAAACTAATCACCTAAAATTAACTCCTAAAAATGGGAACTAAATTGTATACACAAGCTAATCTTATCTACTAATCAACCTAAAAAGAATGGGTGAAAAATATTAAAGCAACTATTCAAACTAAAATTATCAAATTCATGTACTAAACAAAATATTATTTACACCTAATTAAAATGAAAATATGCCAAAAATAAGAAAATAAAATGAACTATTAATTTTTTTGGATGGTAATTTTCTTGACCAAATTAAGAAAATAATGCAAAAAGAACCAATGGAAAATATGCATTTCATGATTTGTTATGAATTTTAAAAGATTTAATGTTTTTTTGAAATAAAATGAAATGAATTAATGAGAAAGGGGTGCAGAAAGTGATGAATTGCAGTTAAAACAACCAACTAGGCCCAGACTGGGGGCGCGCATAGCAAGCGCGTCTGGGCCCATATGCATTCAGAAACTAACAAAAATTAAAAAAAGGATAAACGGTGCAGATAGCAGGTTTTTTAGTTCATTTCCAATTGGGCCATGCACTTGGGGGTGTGAAAAGCAATGCAATCTGAGCCCAGTTTGCCACCATAAGTGAAACGGTGCGTTTGATCATTTGAAATTCCCTCCGTCTCTATCTTTCAATCGTGGCCATTGGTTCAGTATCCCAGTCAAAGTCAATCTCAAGATCGTGTGGCCCAGGGGTTATCTTCAACCTCCAGCAAACCCTAAGCCATGAAAACCCTAACCATGCTTGCATCTTCAAGTGCTCTGTTCTCTCTCATTTCACCATGAATTCCCCCGACTCCAAGAGCAAAGTTGCTCTAAATTCCTCCCTCTACACAGCCATAACCATAACTCCTTCTAAAACTCAAGCAATAATGGAACCCGATAGGTATAACAGATGGAATCCACCATTAACACCTGTCATCACTCGCTCCAAACCTCACCAATTCTTGTCCTAAACTCATCTACACCTTATGCTGATCACAACATGCTATTCCATCAAGATTTTCGTGCATTAAATCATGAGTTACCAACCCTACCAGATCTTGCACTCCATGACCAAACTTCATGAAAGCTCTCCAAACTCACCAAACTAAGTCATCTATCCTATCTTACCAATTCTATGCTAACAAAACCTTGTGATCCTAACCTAAACAGCCAATTCGAATGAGAAACATACCTGGTGCAATTGATGAAAACAGCTGCTAAAACCTCTTGATCCAATGCTTGAAATGATTGAAAACTGATCAATGAACTTGATGATGACTTCTGTATGCAACAAATATGACTCCAAAGCTTTGAATCTCTCAATTCCAAAATTTGTGCTTCTTGAATGGTGAACTTGCACAGCTCGAATCCACCTCAATTCTACCAAATGATTGTATGAATTCTGATCTAGGGATGATGATGATGAATACCAGATCAAGAATGGGGAAAATTGATGAGAATTTGGAAGAGTTTGAATTGATTTTGCAAGTGAGAGAAAGTGTGTGGAACTTGTGGTTTTGAGTAAATGTGATCACCAACCATGGCATGAACCCTCTCCATTCAATATATACATGTCATTAGAACCTCCTAGAAGCTTGGAGAAACTTCCCATGTGTGATTTCCCTTGGATTTGGCTTATGTTTCTTCCATGATAAGTAACCTTGAATAACTCCCAAAATGTGAACCAAGCTCAAAATTCTACTTTAGCCAATGTTCTCAAAATGGTCTTTCCATTCAAAATGACCTATAATTTCACCTCATTTGGCCAAAATATGAAAATTCTCATTTTTAAGGTCATTTTTATTCATTAAATCCAACAATTTTGAAACCTTCTGCTATGAATCTTTACAATCTCTCATGGTCACTTTTCTAGACTCAAAATGCCATTTGGAACAAGTTTTATGTTGTAAAGTTTTCCATTTGAAGCTTCCTTGTATGAGTTTTAGGCATAGGCTTGAAATGACCTGTAATTCTCAAATGACCAAAATACCCTTTGCTTGCCAAGACCATAAGTAGAGTTCCACAAATAATATGAAGACATACTATACCATTCTAGAAAGCTAAGACAATGAGGAACAATTATTATGTTGACCAGAATTTCATTTGAAATATCCTTGAGGGGTAAAAATTGCTTGGAAGACAAGTCACTTTCACAGACAAAATTTCAGATACCTCAGATGACCTGTAACTTGCAAGGACCATAACTTGAGTTCTATAAAGCTCCTTAGTGTCTTCCACCACTCAAATTAAAGGTCTTGAGATCCTCTACAAGTTTCATGTTGCCCAAGGATCCATTTGAAGCTTGCATTTTGACTTATCTTGCTTGGAAATTTGACCTAAATTAGGGGATTTTACACAGAAACCCTAATTTAGAAACTCCTCTTCTCCTTGATTTCTCTTGAGTTCTTCTTAGCATATCACCATATCCTTCTTTACATGTCAAATGATGAACCCCACATCTCTCCAATAGCCCCTTAATGCCTTACAATCAGTCAATTGACCTAAAGTTGACCTAGAGTTGACCCAGATGAAACCCTTGTTGACTGTCTTCATTCACAACTCCTGTGACTATACCAATGACTTGTCTCCTTCTCCAAATGACTTTCTAAGTCTCCCATGATGTCTAGATACTCCCCATGCTCAGGCCCCAACTCACACTTTCCTTGATGATCCCCAGATACCCTCAGATAGGAGATGGATGCACTTGCTTGATCTATTGACTTCCCAGCTTTCCAATTCTTTCTGATGACTTGAATGAGATTGAATTTGGATAATAACCTCTTGATAGGCTCATATAGATGAGAATAATGATTGGTCCCCTGTTGGATGACTTGCTATGCTTATGCTATGCAGATGATTAGACTATGTACATGACTCTAAATGCAAATGCTAATGATATTGAAACATAAACCAAGTGAATAAGGTTGAGCAAATTTTAGGGTGCAACACCATGTGATCATGGAATGATGCATTGAGATGATATAAAGATGATTTCTAGACCAACTAATCATGATTGAGGAGTTTGAGAAGTTTCAAGCTAGGGTTTCTAAGGATTGACAGTGTAAAATCCCCTAGTTTGATCCCTGTCTTCAAGGTAGTTTAGCTCAATATGTGATTGTCATCTCATCTTCCCCATAACATGAATGTTGTAGAGCTTGTTCTTAGATTTAATTTTAGTACTAGAAGTCCTTGATAGGATTTGTAGAGCTCAAGTTATGACTTTGACAAATTACAGGTCATCTGAGGTATGTGAGTCTGGGTCCTTGAAAGTCACCCAACTTGCATCCAACTTTTACTCTAGTAGGATGATTCCTATGAACTCTTAGTCAACATGAATGTTGTAGAGCATCTTCTTAGCTTTCTAGAGAGTACTAGAAGTATTTTATAGGATTTGTAGAACTCAACTTATGGCTTTGACAAGTCAAGGGCATTTTGGTCATTTGGAGGTTATAGGTCATTTCAAGCATAAGGCCATATCTCCTATTTCCAAGCTTCAAATGGAAAAATCTTCAACATCAAACTTTCTTAGAATGATGTTTTAAGGCTAGTAAGGAGGTCATGAGATGTTGAAAAGGCTTGTATAAAAAAGTGATGAAAATTGCCTAAAATGGAGGCATAAGTTAATTAAGGTGAAATTGAAAATTGGAAATCACAAGTTATACATCCAAACCATGTCATGTAATAGATCATTTTGACTCTAAAGGACATTCTAAGAACAATGGTTCAGCCACAATTTTGATTTGAGGCTTAGATCATAGGGCTGCTTTGGAAAAGGCTTACTTGCATCTTAAGGTACCAAAGCAAAACTCAAGAAAACTCAATAAGCAAGTTGGTTATGCATTGTAACATATCATAAATCTCATATGGGGAGAATTTCAAGTCAGAATTGAAGGGTAAAAGGACTATGGCATGAGATAGCATATGGTGAGAAGTGAAATCAAATATCATGAGATGAGATATTCATTTTATCATTGGAGTGTTCCAGAAGGTTCTAAACAATTCCTACAAGTTCTATAAGATGATTAGAACTTGCTCAAAGGAAAGGTTTGTGAGAATTGGTGCAGAGAAGAGAGAGTGCTATCTTGTTGCTTCCATTGTAAGTCAAGTTTCATTTCTTCATTCTTCTTCATTTCCATTCCTTTTTTCTACACAAACACATTCCATAGATCATAGTGAGGGTGTGCAGATCAAATTGAGGGCAATTCCATTGATGAATCGTGCATGAGCTTTTGGATTTTCACCTCTGCAATTCAAGATCGGTTTCCAAGAATCAAGCAGTTTCAACCCTTCTTTTTGCATACAGAAGCTAGAATACTACTCAGTGAAGGAATTGAGAAAGATTGAAGGTCTGAATTGAGGGATTTCTTCATCTGTTCATTCGATTTTACCAGGTTTGTAACTTTCTCTCTACACTCTAATTTAAGTAGAATTAGATAGAATTAATAGGTTAGAATGGTTAAGGATAACTAGGAGATCATTTCTGGAAAGTTTGAAGAGAATTGGTGGTGATTTTGCTGTTGACACCATTTCTTTATGGACCAAGAACTCACTGAATATTGGGGGATAATCTTAGTTTAATAGCAAGAAATGTTCAGGGAAGCATGAGGATGAGATTAGGACCTTTAATTTTGAGAATTGTTAAGATTGGTTCTTGATCAATTATTTGAAGTTGCTATCGGGTTCTAGGTTTGAGAGGGTTTCAATAAATTCTGACGCCATGGCTAGATTCCTGATGAAATTTGGAGTAATCTAGGGTTTTTAATTGCTGCATTTGGTGAGGTATTTATGGAGTTCGTGTGTGAGGAAGATGAAGCTTAGTGTCCTGCATTTCCATGGAGGTTCCAAGAACCCTAGCTAGAGGTTGAAGACGGGTTCAGGGCCGTTGGATGAGGAGCTGACCGGTTGACTGAGAAACGATCCATTGGCCACGATTTAATTTCATCTTGGAGGGAAATTCTGAGAGGCAAAACGCAGCGTATCACTTAAGTCCTGGCTTGGGCTTAAGTGATCTTTTGATACCAACACCCCCTTCACGAGGCCCATGGGATTTTGAACTGAAAACCATGGCTATTTGCACCGTTCATTTTCTATTTTTATTTTCATTTTCTAATTGTTTTTCTGAGTGGATTTTGGGCTTAGCACTTTACTTTCTGAACCCCCCATTTTGAGCCCATATGTGAATTGAACTGCATCTGTTTGCTAGCTGCACCCCATCCCTTCATATTTCATTTTATTTTCTTCCATTTTATTTCAATCTTGGAAAAATCATATCAATTTGAAATTTAAAGATTTTTTAATGGGAATTTTTGCTCCTATTTCATATTGATGTCTAGAAAATTATCAAATAAAAATATTTTCATTTCATTCATTTTTGATATTTTTTGTGTATTTTCTAATTTTATTGCATTTTATTTCTTTTATGTTGATACATGAATTTGTGGAATTTTGTTTAGGTAATTCCCTTAATATTTTTAGGCCATTCTTTTTAGGAGAGTTAGATATAAGCTTTAGTTCCCCCCTGGATTTATACCATAATTTTGTGATGAATTTTAGTTTAGTTTTGATTAGATGACATTAGGTTGTGTAGAATTAGGTCAAACTTCAACATAGGTGCACAATAACACTAGAATTTTGGGTTTCTAGGTCAAGTTAGACATTGGGGCATATAAGGGTATTAAGGGTAGGTATATAGGATCCCTTAGAAATTATATTAGATTTTAATATAGTAGTATACTATTTTTGGATGATTTTTGTAGTTGATGGTTGTTTGTGTTGCCCTTGTGGGCTTGTATTTTTGTTTGCTTTGCTTTGTGGGCTTGGGGAGCTTGGTTTTGTTCTAAGGAGAATTGAGGAGCATAGTAGAAGACTTGAAGATGGATTGAGGAGCTTGAGAGCTTGATATTATTTGCTTTGTTATTGTTTTAGGGTTAGGGATTAGGAAGAGTTTAGACTTAGATAACTTCTTTCTTAAACATGGATGGTATCTGTCACCTCCATTCCTCCCTATGATTCAAAGTCCTTCCATGGTATACACCTCTCTCCTTTGGAGGGATAAGTGATTGTACCTAGGGAGTAGAACTTTTGAGGGAACCATTCCTTTGATGTTGGACCTTTATAGGTCACCTTTGGTGGTCAATAAGCAGTTCAATATCCCCAGCTTATCCAGTAAGTGATTTCATCTGGTTTGATTATCCTGAGAGATGTTGAGCTTGAGTGTGAAGATGAAGACTTCATTGAAGAGTGTTGAAGAGGATGAATCCTTGAGTATTGCCATTCCAGCTGAAGCTTGAAGAACAGAGCAAGTTTCTACTTAAAGACCCTTGAAGATTAGGTGAAGCCTGAAGGTGGAGCTGATCAAGAAGCTGAAACTTAAAGGAGAAGATAAGTTGAAACTTATGTTGAAGAGTTGAAACCTGGAAAAGCAAATTGATATTTGTCAAGAGTAATTGGAAGTCTGAAGACTGCATTGCTGTTGGAAAAGCTGAAGCTTGGAGTTGAGAGAAGTTGATCTGCTTTCTTTTCTTCTGTTGTATTGGTGTGTTTTGTTTGACTTATTTGATGCATTAGAATAAGTCCATATCTAGAATAGGTAGAATCTAGGAGCATGATTGCACTAGAGGTTGAGTTGCTCCCTCTGCTTGTACTGTTACTGTGTGGCTTTGCTTGCGGGTATTCGGTAGAGCCCAGCTCCCTTGCCCATGTGGTTTGTTTGCCTGATGTCATTTCATTTCATTTTATCTATATGATTGCAGTTTATTGTTATTGCTTGATAGCATGTTGTTTTATCTTTCAGTATGATTACTGTTATCCATTCTGGCTTGAGGTTGAGATGAGCTTGTGGAGGCTGAAGCCCCACACATATTTCCTCCCTCACTTGCATTGCATGCATTTTACTGTTTAAAGCTGGTGCTTTGTCTGTTCTGGTGTATCATTGACATGATCCCTTAGGACTCTCATTTCCTTTGATAAGGAATTGGTGATAGAACTTTAGGTTGAAACCTATGCATGACAACTTCTAGGAGTTCCCTGTTCAAACCTCAACCATAGGATGAATCCATGGCATGACAACAGTAGGACTTGATAGTCTCCCTCCTAGTTGGGCCTGTTCTCTTCTCATCTCAAAACAGTTTAAGATACAGTAATCATGAATAATTTCTTTCGTACGTTACGAGCCTTAAGCTATCTGAGAAAGGATTGTGGGAGAGTTTCTTTTCCACAGTCTGGATGTTTAGTATGGTACCCTTTGGGTGACATGCGACGCATTCACTCTCAGGTCATAGTCTCTAGTGCGATTGAAATCGCAAACACAATAAAAAACACTTCTTTCGTAAAAGACAGGAAATAAACCGTAGTTTCCCGAACTACGTAAGCTCTAATCTCTCATACCTGTTGAGAGTACGTAGGCACAGTACTGATGTATTGGCGAGCTACCTTCCCCCATAACCCTTCGTAGGCCGAACTACGTTGACTCTGATTTCTCGTTCTCTGATGAGAATACGTAGGCATAAAGCGCGATGCTTTGCCGAGTCACTTTTCTTTTCTGTTTAAGCCAGCCTTGATAGGTAGATAGAATAAAACCAACCCGTCCAAGTAAACACAACAAGCGTGGATCCCGTCGAGTACGACGGACGCGAGGGGTGCTAATACCTTCCCCTTGCGTAACCGACTCCCGAATCCAAACAATGGTTGGGATGACCTTGTCTTACCCTTTTTCGTTAGGTTTTTCCGATCGTTTCCTTTTCCGCTCTGAGGGATAAATAACGAAAGGTGGCGACTCTTCTGTTGTGCCGGCACCTTATTTTCGCGCAAGTGACAGCTGGCGACTCTGCTGGGGACTCCAACGGTTCCCTATGCGAGTCAATCCTAACGCTTGTATGTTTACTTGTTGGGTTGCGTTTATTTATCGCATTTTACTTCTCGCACTTTATTTCCCGCATTTTATTTTCAGTATAATATGATTATCTGTGCTGTTGTGGGATGGGAGTTCTGATGAGTAAGAAGCCAGACCCAGGCTTGAGTGCACTATAGACTTAGAGTGGAAATTAGTGGGCGCGTGCTTGCTTTGTAGGCACTAGTGTCTCATGAAATCCACGCTCAGACGAGGTTCATCCGGTTGGCTTCTCTTTCAACCCTTTGGGTTGAGACGGTTGCTGGTTTGGTGGATTGTCGACTCTGGGGACCGATCATTTGTGATTCAGCCGAGTGAGACCGCTTCATAAGCTGGTGATGCCACACCTTCTGGGTATCGTATCACCCCTCTTGAATGTCTGTGACGCTGATGAACGCATAGGATGCCGAACTTGAGTCAGTTTAGGTCCATACCTGTGAGCAGGGTTGGGTTTATTGCAGGAAACCGTGACCGTCAGACCACCTGGTTTTTTTTGACAGTGGATCAGTTTTGTTGGTACCAGGGTTTCTCAGTTGCAGATTTGTCTATTCTTGACAGAGCAGGTTTTGATCAGAGGATCTTATCATCAGGTGTATATTTGTTCTTGATAGAGCAGGTTTTGATCAGAGGATCTTATCATCAGATGTGTATTTGTTCTTGATAGAGCAGAGTTTTCATCATCAGTTGTTTGTTCTTGATAGAGCAGATTTTTGATTGGGGTCTGAAGATCTCATCAGCAGATGTTGTTTGTTCTTGATAGAGCAGATTTTTGAGTGGGGTCTGAAGATCTCATCAGCAGATGATGTTTGTTCTTGATAGAGCCGATTTTTGATTGGGGTCTGAAGACCTCGTCAGCAGATATTTCTTGATCCTACATCAGAGGTCCTTATCATCATACATTTGTTCTTGACAGAGCAGAATTATGACCCTATGTATATGGTCCTATCAGATGGTTGTTCTTGGCAGATCAGATTTGTGGTCCTACACCGGGGTTTTCTTCTTATCAGTGGTTGTTGATACAGAATCTCCACATCACCAGTTGCCCTGACCTCTTATTGCATGATTGCATTTTGCATTAGTTTGCATATTCATTTGCATTTCATTAACGTGTGTCTGTGTTGTAGGTACCGTTTTCCCCGATCCAGGATTTCTTGCCTCCTATTGTATTGTTATGGGTTCTCCGAGGAAGACCGTGGCTTACAAGTTCCCTGCCCCCGATGTGGTTAAGCTGACTGGTTTGATAGCTCTAGCAGATGCTTCTGTGAGGGATGAGTTCAGAAAATCTTACGGCAGGTTGATCATTTTGGTTCATAAACCTTCTGTGTTCGAGTTGAATGGGTTGCACGCTCTGCTGCAGTTCTACGATCCTCCGCTGAGATGTTTCACTTTCCAGGATTTCGTTCTCGCACCTACGCTGGAAGAATATGCTGATTTGCTAGGGGTGCCTATCAAGAGGCAGATGCCTTTTGTTCACATGGATGCTGAGCCTGATCTGGCTGGTTTAGCTCCTTCACTGCACCTGGACGCCTCCGAGTTAGTATTGACTAGTTGGAACAAGGTTCCTGGGTTCTCCTTGCAGTTTCTGGTGGGTAAGGCTCAGCAGTGTGCCAAGGACGGATGTTGGGTTGCGTTCAATGCCATCCTCGCTCTATGCATATATGGCATCATCCTGTTCCCCAACATGCCCGATTTTGTAGACTTCGATGCATTTCACATCTTTTCTTCGGGGAATCCAGTCCCTACCTTGATAGGAGATGTCTATCACTCAGTCCACTACAAAAACGAGAACAGGAGGGGGAAGAATGTCTCATGCTGTGTACCCTTGCTGTACAAATGGCTTGATAGTCATCTGCCCAAGAGGGGTCCTTTTGTCCTGTCTGCAGCCACAGCTGAGTGGCCTGAGCGTCTGATGAGTCTATCTGCAGATGATATTAACTGGTTCGACAGAGATAGGTTGGGTACTGAGGTGATCTTCAGTTGCAGCGGGTTCCCAAATGTGCCTTTGATAGGTAGGAAGGGCTGTATAAACTACAATCCGTCGTTGGTGGTTCGACAGTTCGTGTATGCTTTGAGAACTCCGCCGAAGGATGAAGAGGTACAGGAATCTCTGTACCTCACTGGTATTCTAGAGGGGGATCTGTTGTCCAAACTTCAGCGCGCATGGAATGGTATCAGTAAGCGAGGAAAGCCATTGCTGGGAAAAAGCAACAATCAAGCCTACCCTCCGTACGTGACTTGGATCAGAGCCAGGGTCGATGCTATAGGGATGCCGTTTCCTCATGCCAAGCCAGAAAGCCCTCCAATGATCGAAGAGCCTACTACTGTGCCCATTTAGCAGCATAATCAGGTGTTAGCTGAGCGGGATGAATTGAAGCGGGCGAACGAAGAACTGGAGAAGGAATTGGCTCAGCTCCGAAGTGAGAGGAACGAAGCCGTTCATTCTTTCAAAAGGCAGACAGAGCTGGTGAACCAGCTAGGTACAGACCTGACTAAGCAGATAGCCGAGCGTGAACGCATGGGTCAAGACTTCAAAGCTGTCAACGACGTACTGGCTACGAAAAAGCAGCACTTGGACGAGGCATATCGGAGGATATCCAAGTTCAACCAGCACTGGAAGGCTTCCCTGGCCACCAGGAAAGAGCGGGAGGATAAGCTGATGCTGCAGATCTCCAAGCTGGAAGCCCAGGTGAAGGACAGTGAAAAGAGGTTTGATGAAGAAACTGCTCGCAGATACGCCGCCGAAGGCCAGCTCAACAAAGCTCTTGCTAACCTGAAGGAGCGCAAGCTGACGTTTGAGTCCAAAAAGCGGAAATTAGAAGATTGCTTTGGTGAAGGAGCATGGGAAGGTTCAATCGAAGGACTTCAGTATACCATTGTGCAGAGGGAATTACTCGTCGAGGGGTTGCTCACTCTGCCAGATCATCTAGAGACGAAGGAGTTGTTAGAAGAGTATCGCGCCCGTGGCCGTACTTGACTATTTGTATTCCTTTTGTTTTGATCATTGTTGTATGCTGACCATCACCAGGCTTGTTGGCTGAGGTCACTCTGTTGATTCGTCTTGTACTCGCTGATGCTATGTACTGCCTTGACAGGCTTTCTTTATATATGAGATTGTTGTTTCCATGACTGGACTCGGACTTCTTATTATTATTATTATCAACACTGGCACTCAGGCACTAGGATCGGGGGAAATCTCCCAAACACACAGACACACGCATGCATTTGCATGAAGCATTTGCGTGACGAGCATCTTGTTGTTTTTCCTAACCCTTCTGTGTTTAACAGGTTTTTCAGGTTTACAGGTCCCAGGCTGTTTTCGGTGGTTCCAGGATTGATCAGAGACTAATTCACCGTTATCCGACTAGAGCTAATCAGACCAGGATCATGGATCAAGTGCAAACAGATGTTCAGGAGCTCCGCGAGAGGATGGACCGCTTCATGGAGCTCATGCAAGTGGTCGCCAATGGCCAGGACCAGCTCAGGACTTTGGTTCAGCCTTTGATCTCCAGGGTTGATAGCAACGGCATACTCCACGGTGGGACCGTGCCTACTCCTCCACCAGTTGATACTCCACAGAATGGTGTCCCCGTGGCCGGGGGCAACGGCAGTGCTAATGGCAATGTGATGACCAACATCGGACTCAATACGGCGGGCGTCGGTAATGGAAGTCTGGGAGCTAATGTCAACATCAGGCCGGGCAACGACAATGCAGGCGTCGGGAATCTGTTGGTGCCTCAACCATGGCTTGAGGATCATCAGGATGATGTGTTCTCTCAAAGAGGTGCTGAAGGGGAGCTGAATGCTGAAGCGCGACTCAGATTCAAAGCACTTGAAGACAAAATGAGAGATATTGAGAATCAGAATACTTTGGGCATTGATATGTCCAAGCTGGGATTAATTGCTGATTTCAAGGTACCTCCTAAGTTCAGGGTGCCTGGATTTGAGAAATATAAGGGCACCACTTGCCCTCGTGTCCACCTGAGATCGTATTACAGGAAGATGTCTGCTTATTCGGAGGACGAGAAGTTGCTGATGCGCCTCTTCCAGGACAGCCTTTTCGGACCATCCCTCGAGTGGTACATGGGTCTGGAGCCCACTAGCGTGCGCACATGGAAGGATCTTGCTGAAGCGTTTGTGCACCATTACCAGTACAATAGCGACTTGGCCTCGAACCGAGTCCAGCTGCAGAACCTGTCGCAGAGGAATAATGAAGGATTTAAGGAGTACGCCCAGCGGTGGCGTGAGTTGGCAGCCCGGGTTCAGCCGCCGATGGTTGAACGCGAGCTCGTGCAGATGTTTGTTGCCACCCTCCCGGGGGTTTACTATGAAAAGTTAGTCAGCGGTATGTCTGGGACGTTTTCTGCTCTCATTATCATGGGCGAGCACGTCGAGAATGGAATCAAGATCGGGAAAATTCAAGGTGAGTCATCCTTAGCCGGAGGAGGTGGAAAGAAACCTTATGCTGGCAAACGACGAGAAGGAGAGACGAGCGCTGTGACCAACGCTCGAAGGAAGGGCAAAGGCCCTCAGCAGCAGATAGCCAGTATAAACATCCTAGCAGCTCCGCAGCAGCAACCGAATCAGCAGGGATATAGAAAGTACCAGAATTGAGCATCTTTGGCAAACCGTCACTTCGAGGCACCACCCATGTCGTACGCGCAGATCTTGCAGACTTTGCTTCAGCTTCAGTTGGTTCAGAAGAGGATGATGGCTCCCTTGACAGGGGCACCTCCACCAGGGTACGATGCAAATGCCACTTGCGACTTTCATTCAGGGGCACCAGGCCACACGATCGAGAACTGCAAAGCCTTCAAGCATAAGGTGCAGGACCTGGTAGATGCCAAGATCATTAACTTCTCCAATAATGTGCCCAATGTCACGAAGAATCCTATGCCGAATCATAGGGGAGGCGGAGTGAACGCCATTATCGAAGAAGAAAGTGCAGATCTGTTGACTGATGTCAGAGACCTAAAGACGCCGCTTAGCTTCGTCAAAGCTAAGTTGTTGAAAAGAGGGTTCTTTCCAGGATGCGGAGAGTTATGCATGGACTGTGCTACACATTCTGATGGATGTGAGCAGTTGGTTGAAGGAATTCAAAGTCTGATGACTGAAGGGATTCTGTAGTTTAGCAGGAGGGCTGAAAGTGTATCAGGAGAGGTAGTGTTGAAGCAGGCCGATGAAGTCGCCACCATCACCATCCCTCGCCAGCCAATAACCATTTCTGCGCCCAGACCGCCCACCATCACTATTACCAAAGCTGGGCCAATACCATTCGAGAGCACTAACGCCGTTCCGTGGCATTATGGGGCTGAAGTCTATTGCAACGGATAGAAGTTGGAGCTAGAACCGTATGGGTCGACTGTGAAGAATCTCACAGGGATCAGTGGTATTACTCGCATCGGAAGAGTATTTGCGCCTCCAGAGGCCGTGGCAGAGAAAGCGGTCAGAGCTGATGCGGCCGATAAAGGGAAAAGCAAAGCCATCGAAGAAGTCCCGTGTGGGGCAGAGAAAGATTTTCTTGTCAAAGATGCCGAGGAGTTCATGCGGTTGATTAAAAAGAGCGACTACAAGATTGTAGACCAGCTCCATCAGACGCCCTCGAAAATTTCTATTCTCAACCTGTTGCTGTGTTCTGAAGCACACCGCAACGCGCTGCTGAAGGTGTTGAACGCTGCCTACGTACCGCAAGAGATATCGGTGAATCAGCTAGAAGAGGTGGTAGCCCACGTTAATGCTGGCAATGGGCTAGGTTTCACAGACTTGGAGCTGACACCAAAAGGGAGAAATCACAACAGCGCCCTACACATCTCGATCGAGTGTAAGGGCACAATCATGTCGCACGTGCTGGTGGACACGGGTTCGTCACTTAATGTTCTTCCGAAGAAGGCATTAATGAAGTTGGACACTCGTGGAGTGGTCTGCACACCCAGTGATCTGGTGGTGAAGGCGTTCGACGGAACTAAACGCCACATTTTCGGGGAGGTGACCCTGCCGATCCAAGTCGGTCCGGAAATGTTCAACGTAGTCTTTTATATTATGGACATCATGCCTGCCTACAGTTGTGTCTTGGGCCGGCCATGGATCCATGCTGCTGGTGCCGTGACCTCCACGTTGCACCAAAAGCTCAAATATGCTGTCGGGGGAAGCATCGTAACCGTTAGCGGCGAGGAGGACATAATGGTGAGCCATTTGTCATCCTTTAAGTATGTTGAAATGGATGGCGAAATCCATGAAACTCTTTGCCAAGCATTCGAAGCCGTCAAGGTGAAAGACGTAGCTCCTGTAGTCACAGAAAAGCCAGAGATGAATCTCTCCTCGTTCAAAGAAGCTCGGGCCGTTGTCCAAGCTGGATCTACCCCAGGCTGGGGGCGTATTTTGGAGATACCCAACAAGCAGGATAAGTTTGGGTTGGGATATTCTCCTGGAGCTGAAGCTTCTTCTTCTTCGTCTAGCAGTGCGTCTCGAGGTAATGGGCCGATCCAATTTACTAGTGGCAGAGTGATCTTCGAAAGCATCAACGCGGTGTCTGAAGACAGCGGGGATAGCGATTGTGACCTCGACTCTTGGATTCAGCCAAGCAAGCCGGGCGAGGGCCTCAAAAATTGGACCATCAAGGATATCATCCAGATGACAAGTGAAGAGTAATGATTTACTTTTTCCAATCATTGTACAACCCTATGTCCTACCCGGGGCATAGCGGTTTTATTGTCAGGGCCTTGTTGGATTATGTACATGCATTTTGTTAATAAATCAAAGGTGTTTTCTTCGTATTCAAATATTGTGATCTCTGTTATTCCTGTTTTATATTTGTTTTGAAAAACAGTAAAATGGCGATGGGGTTTATGCTAACCTGCATATTCTTGTTTTAAACTTAACCCTTGTTATTGCAGGATCCACATAACAGATGACATCGACTCTGGACCTTCTACGGCTCACTTCGACTTCGATTGCCCGATCTATCAAGCCGAAGAAGAGATTGATGAAGACGAAGACCTTCCTGAAGAGTTGGCCCGCTTGTTGAAACAAGAGGAAAAAGTTATTCTGCCTCATGAGGAGGAGATCGAAATCGTGAACCTGGGTTCCGAAGAGCTCGTCAGAAACGTCAGGATAGGGGCTGCGCTGCAGGGTGATGTCAAGCAGAGATTGGTCGAGATGCTAAGAGAGTATAGTGACGTCTTTGCTTGGTCATACGAAGATATGCCCGGACTTGACACGGATATCGTGGTCCACCACTTGCCGTTGCGAGAAGATTGCCCTCCCGTTAAGCAGAAGCTTAGGAGGACGAGACCAGATATGGCCATTAAGATCAAAGAAGAAGTGCAGAAACAGCTTGATGCTGGCTTCTTAGCGGTCACCACTTACCCTCCGTGGGTCGCCAACATAGTGCATGTACCGAAGAAGGACGGTAAGGTACGCATGTGCGTCGATTATCGGGATTTGAATAGGGCGAGCCCCAAAGATGATTTCCCGTTGCCTCATATCGATGTGTTAGTCGACAACACAACCCAGTTCTCCGTGTTTTCATTCATGGATGGCTTCTCCGGTTACAATCAGATCAAGATGGCGCCGGAGGACATGGAGAAAACGACGTTTATCACCCCCTGGGGAACATTTTGCTATAAGGTAATGCCCTTCGGTCTGAAGAACGCAGGGACCACTTACCAACGAGCAATGGTAACTTTGTTTCATGACATGATTCATCATGAGATTGAGGTCTATGTTGATGACATGATTGCGAAGTCCCAAACGGAGGAAGAGCATCTAGTCAACTTATTGAAGCTTTTTGAGAGGCTTAGGAAGTTCAGGTTGAGGCTGAATCCTAACAAATGTACTTTCAGAGTACGGCCCGGAAAGCTACTGGGGTTTATTGTGAGTGAACGAGGCATCGAGGTTGATCCTGCGAAAATAAAAGCCGTTCAAGAAATGCCAGCGTCGAAAACAGAAAAAGAAGTTCGTGGTTTCTTGGGCAGAATAAACTACATTGCAAGGTTTATCTCTCAGCTCACGGCCACGTGTGAGCCGATGTTCAAGCTTTTAAAGAAAGATCAGTCTATTACTTGGAATGAGGATTGCCAGAAGGCATTTGACAAGATAAAGCAGTATCTTCAAGAACCTCCAATCTTGATACCCCCAGTGGCTGGACGGCCATTAATCATGTACTTGACAGTTCTTGAGAATAGTATGGGGTGTGTTCTCGGTCAGCACGACGAGACGGGCAGAAAGGAGCATGCCATTTACTACTTGAGTAAAAAGTTCACTGACTGTGAATCTCGATACTCGATGCTGGAGAAGACGTGTTGTGCACTAGCCTGGGCTTCCAAACATCTACGACAGTACATGCTCAATCACACCACTATGCTAATTTCGAAGATGGATCCGATCAAGTACGTCTTCGAGAAGCAGGCTCTTTCGGGCAGGATTGCCAGATGGCAAATGGTGTTAATGGAATATGACATTCAGTACGTGTCCCGGAAGGCCATCAAGGGAAGCGTATTGTCTGATTACCTGGCCGAACAGCCGATCGAGGATTACCGGCCGATGAAATTTGAATTCCTTGACGAGGATATTATGTTTCTTAAAGCGAAGGATTGCGATGAGCCGTTGCCCGACGAGGGGCCAGATAGGAAATCCCAGTGGAAATTGATATTCGATGGGGCGGCTAATTCCTATGGAAGTGGCATCGGGGCGATCATCACGACTCCCCAAGGATCCCATATCCCGTTTACTGCGAGACTGACGTTTCCAGTCACCAATAATGAGGCGGAGTACGAAGCATGCATCATGGGTCTAGAAGAGGCAATTGATTTGAGAATCAAGAATCTAGATGTATATGGTGACTCAGCGCTTGTGATCAACCAAATTAAAGGGGAGTGGGAGACTCGTCAATCGAATTTGGTGTCGTACATGAATTATGCCAGAAGGGTACTTCCGTTCTTTGATCGAGTGGAACTCCATCATGTGCCCAGAGTAGAAAATCAGATGGCTGATGCCTTAGCCACGTTGGCTTCGATGTATAAAGTCAATTTTTGGAATGAGACTCCAAGAATTGTACTATCTCGTCTTGATAGACCGGCATTTGTCTTTGCAATCGAGGAAGCCGCTGACGGCAAGCCATGGTTCCATGACATCCAGACCTTCCTTATGACTAAGGAGTATCCTGCGGGTGCGTCAACCCAGGATAAGAAGACTCTGAGGAGGCTGTCTGGAAATTTTTATCTCAATCCTGATGGAGTGTTGTATAAGAGAAGCCACGATCTCGTGCTACTCAGATGTGTAGATGAGAAAGAGGCGAGTATGCTCATGGAAGAAGTCCATGAAGGCACATTTGGTACGCACGCCGGCGGGCATGCTATGATAAGAAAGATCCTGAGAGCAGGATACTACTGGCTGACGATGGAGTCGGATTGCTTCAGATTCGCGAAGAGATGTCATAAATGCCAGATTTATGCTGATAAGGTTCATGTGCCGCCGTGCCCGTTAAATGTCATGTCCTCCCCGTGGCCGTTCTCCATGTGGGGCATCGACATGATAGGCAAGATCGAGCCCACTGCATCTAACGGTCATCGCTTCATTTTAGTAGCCATCGACTACTTCACCAAGTGGGTGGAGGCAGCCTCGTATGCTAATGTGACCAAGCAGGTGGTGGCTAAATTTATAAAGAGGGACATCATCTGTCGTTACGGAATTCCCGAGCGGATCATTACTGATAATGGTTTGAATCTGAATAACAAGATGATGAAGGAGTTGTGCCAGAGTTTCAAGATTGAACACCACAACTCATCTCCTTACCGGCCAAAGATGAATGGCGCCGTTGAAGCGGCCAACAAGAACATAAAGAAGATTGTTCAGAAGATGGTTGTGACCTACAAAGACTGGCACGAGATGCTGCCATTTGCACTGTACGGTTATCGTACGACAGTACGTACTTCAACCGGGGCAACTCCTTTCTCCTTGGTGTACGGTATGGAAGCTGTCCTACCGCTAGAAGTGGAGATCCCTTCTTTGCGAGTTTTGGTTAATGTGAAACTCGACGAGGCAGAATGGATTACGAATCGTTTGAACCAACTCAGCCTGATGGACGAGAAGAGGTTAGCATCGATTGCGTTTGGTCGTCTGTACCAAAGCCGAATGAAGAAAGCTTATGATAAGAAGGTGCGTCCTAGAAGCTTTCAGACGGGTGATCTCGTCCTGAAGAAGATTCTTCCTCCACACTCCGATCACCGGGGCAAGTGGACTCCGAATTACGAATGTCCGTACGTCGTCAGCAAGGTCTTCTCGGGAGGAGCTTTGTTGTTATCCACGATGGATGGTGAAGATTTTGCATCCCCGGTGAACGCGGACGCAGTTAAAAAATACTTTGCTTGAAAGCGACCCGCTGGACAAAAAAAAGAGAGTCCAGGCAAAAAAGGGGCATCCCAGCGAACCAAAACCAGAATAAAAGGTTCGGGCAAAAATTAGGGATATAAATTGAAAAAAATGTACACCCGCGAAGTCGAAAACCTACACTGGGCGGCTTCGGCAAAAAAGGGTATCCCGGTGAACTGAAAACCCGTAAAGGGCGGTTCACGCAAAAGTTAGGGATTTGAAAAAGCAAATGACTGCGTTCCGTGTGTAGACTTTCATTGTTTAGTGGTTTGGATGACCTGAGGGCCGTTTATCTGAATCAATCTCTTCCGAAGCTGAAGCGTCGGAGAAGTATCGAAGTCGAGTGGGTCATAGAGGGATCAACTCATGGTGTTCGTCTACGCCTCGTTGCCGACATTTGTATATTCTGATGTATATTTATGTTTTATTTTTGTGCGGCTTCCTCATTCCAGGAGCTTGCATCTGTTGTAAAACATTTTTACCCATTCAGGGGTTCGCTATCAATAAAATGTATACTATTCAGCAATTCTGTTTGTCTGTTTAGCATTTATCTGTTTTGTTTGCGAAAAAGAACGCCGATGTTTTTGATAAAATGCGCATACATAAACTTACCGGCCTAGGCCACTGATTGTTGAAACAATTAATTACTTGAATATTGTCACGAGATAATAACCTTGATAGGTCCCTTTGAGAAGGGTATCTTGTCTGTTTGTTCGTGTTATTATAGGTATAGCATATTCCAGACAGAGCGCCGTACGCATCCCGAAGCAGGATGATTCCTCCTTCTCCAGCAGAGTTCAGTAGCCTCTCCCCGCAGAGTCTGAACGCGAGATAATGAGCATTGATATGTCTCCCCAGGCAGAGATGATTCTCTTCCCCAATCAGATGCGTCCTGAAGGAACGTCATCTTCTCAGCTGAGTCGGGCGCCGAAGCTCGTGTTCATCCCTCAGCACCGGGTCACAAGTGCAGGTTTCATAGGAAACTATTCGTACGCCGAAGTATGCAGTAACTGATGGTGCCAGACTGAAGTCTCCAGCGGAATTGAAATTCCCCACCAGAGTCGTACTCTCTCCCGAAGTCGGATGATTCCTTCTTCCCCAGCGGAATTGAAATTCCCCACCAGAGTCGTACTCTCCAGCGAAGCAGAATGATTTCTCCTTCCTCAACCGAGTTTGCAGATCCCCAAGAGAGCCGAATCCTTAGAAGCTGCTCAAGCCATGATTGGTTTTCCCCAGTGGAGTGTTGATCAACTGAAGTTGTTTCCCCACAGAGGTGTTATCTCCAGAGAAGTAGCCGAGAAGGCCATGCAGCTTATTCCCGCGATTGACATCGCTTTTCCCTCAGCAGGTCCAGGTTCTCGTAGAGCTTCGTACCCCTGCAGCAGTCAACTGAAGTTGTTTCCCCCGCAACAGTCAACTGAAGTTATGTCCCCTGCGGAGTCCAATTGAGATTGGCGTGACCATATTCTCCTCAGCAGGATGATTCCTCTATCTGAGTAGTTCTTTCTCCTTGGCAGGAGGATTCCCCCCTTTGGCATTTATTTTGCTGACGGGATCGCATCATTGTGCATGATTGCATAGCATTCATCATAAACGCATATCATTTCCACCGTGTGGAGCATTGCGCCATTGCCGAAGCATATGCATAATAAACATGATCTAGGTTGCTACCGTTCTTGTTTTACAGGTGTTCCGCCGCAGAATTGATTGCTCAGGATGATTCCTGACATTCTTCCCCAACGAAGTCGCTTGCTCAAGACGATTCTTGAGATCCCCAGCGAAGTCTTCGGTTCAAGATGATTCTTGAATTCCTCAGCAGGGTCGTTTGCTTAAGATGATTCTTAAGTACTCAGTGCAGTCCCCAGAGTTGGTTGCTCAAGCTGATGCTTAGAGTCCCCAGTAAAGGTTGCCCAGGATGATTCCTGAAATCCCCAGCAGAGTGTTCGCTCAGGATGATTCCTGAAATCTCCAGAATGGTTATCGGTTCAAGATGATTCTTGAAGTCCCCGGCAGAGTTATCAGTTCAAGATGATTCTTGAAGTCCTCAGCAGAGTTGATCCATCCAGAATGATTGCTGGACCCCCGAAGCGGAGTTACTTGATAGCGGCGAAGCGTCATCTCCAGCAGGTTTTTAAGCGGCGAAGTTGAAACCTCCCTTGAAGACTCCATGATTGAAGTCTGACCGTGTTAATGAAGCAGTTCTCTCAGTTGATGCGGAGTGCCTGATGGCAGAGGTTTAGATATTCCCAGTTGGCTCATGATTGACCAAGAATTCTACTCCCGATTTGCTGACAAAGTCCGGCTGATGCCCGACCGTAATGCGGAGTGCCTGATGGCATGATCAACCTGATGGTTGAAGTCCGGCTGAGGCCCGACAAGTTTCTTTGAATGCCTGATGGCATGACCAACCTGATGGTTGGAGTCCGGATGATGCCCGACAGTGTTCTTTGAATGCCTGATGGCATGATCGACTATGTATTACCGGTTACCGTGTGACCAATGCCCCAGTAGGGTTGCCGTGCAACTGTTATGCTCAGTGTCGAAGATATTCCTACCGACCAGAGTATCGTTCACCTTTGTGTGGTATCCAGACCTCCAGCAAGATCATTGACACGTGTTCATCTTATCGTTCTCTCCAACAGAGTCTATTATTCAAGTTCATATTTCCCCAATGGATTTCTTCACCCTGACGGCGAGGTCAGACGATGTTGAGAGTTGACGGCGAAGTCAGATTATTTTGAGTACTTGACGGCGATGTTGGATGTTTGTTCCTGGCGGCGATGTCAGGTGAGTTAGTTCTCCAACGGCGATGTTGGATGTTTGTTTCTGGCGGCGATGTCAGGTGATTTAGTTCTCCAGCGGCGATGTTGGATGTTTGTTTCTGGCGGCGATGTCAGGTGATTTAGTTCTCCAGCGGCGATGTTAGATGTTTGTTTCTGGCGGCGATGTCAGGTGATTTAGTTCTCCAGCGGCGATGTTGGACGTTTGTTTTTGGCGGCGATGGCAGGTGAGTTAGTTCTCCAGCGGCAATGTTGGATGTTTGTTTCTGGCGGCGATGTCAGATGATTTAGTTCTCTAGTGGCGATGTTAGACGTTTGTTTCTGGCGGCGATGTCAGGTGAGTTAGTTCTCCAGCGGCGATGTTGGATGTTTGTTTCTGGCGGCGATGTCAGGTGATTTAGTTCTCCAGCGGCGATGTTGGACGTTTGTTTCTGGCGGCGATGTCAGGTGAGTTAGTTCCCCAACGGCGATGTTGGATGTTTGTTTCTGGCGGCGATGTCAGGTGATTTAGTCTTCCAGCGGCAATGTTGGGTGTTTTGGTCGTCCGACGGCGATGTCAGACGCTTTGTTTTCATGAATGCCTGACGGCGAGGTCAGGTGTCTGATGACAATGTCAGAGGAATTTAACGCGGATAACTGACGACAAGGTTCAGATCAGTATGTCTCCAGCTAGTTGCCGTGCAGCTATTATTTCAGTGTTCGAAGATTTGTTCCTGCCAGAGGACCGTGTACTTGTGCAGTTGGCAAATTTCCGGGTTTATCGGTATTCAACCGTCTCGCACCTTGATTGGCTGAGAGCCGTTCGCTCCTCACCCAGTCAGGTTCAAGCCGTTTGAATAGGGGCAGCTGTTGCACCCCAAAATTTGACCAACATTTATTTACCCATCAAGAGTTGTATGAGACTTTTAAGCTAGCCAAGAAGGTTGTTCAAGTGTGCAAAGGTTGATATCCTTGTCAGAGAACTCAAGAGATCCTCAGAGAGATTGGTTGAAACCAAGGTTGTGTGTCTCATAACTTTAGAGTTGTGGGAGCTCCTCAGATGATTCTGAGACTATGAGGATAGACTTGAAGCTTTGAGAAAGCTTGTGAGATGTCTTGAAAGCCATCATGAAGCCTAGAGAGGTAATTGTACAAGAATTCAAAAGATTCAGCCATGACTGGTGGAATCAAGGTTTGACTGGGTCAACCCTAGGTCAACTGATGATTTGGAGAGGGTTGAGACCTAATCCAAGATCCATGTGATCATGGAATGATGCATTGAGATGCTATAAAGATGATTCCTAGACCAACTCATCATGATTGAGGAGTTTGAGAAGTTTCAAGCTAGGGTTTCTAAGGATTGACAGTGTAAAATCCCCTAGTTTGATCCCTGTCTTCAAGGTAGTTTAGCTCAATATGTGATTGTCATCTCATCTTCCCCATAACATGAATGTTGTAGAGCTTGTTCTTAGATTTAATTTTAGTACTAGAAGTCCTTGATAGGATTTGTAGAGCTCAAGTTATGACTTTGACAAATTACAGGTCATCTGAGGTATGTGAATCTGGGTCCTTGAAAGTCACCCAACTTGCATCCAACTTTTACCCTAGTAGGATGATTCCTATGAACTCTTGGTCAACATGAATGTTGTAGAGCATCTTATTAGCTTTCTAGAGAGTACTATAAGTCCTTGATAGGATTTGTAGGACTCAACTTATGGCTTTGACAAGTCAAGGGCATTTTGGTCATTTGGAGGTTATAGGTCATTTCAAGCATAAGGCCATATCTCCTATTTCCAAGCTTCAAATGGAAAACTCTTCAACATCAAACTTGCTTAGAATGATGTTTTAAGGCTAGTAGGGAGGTCATGAGATGTTGAAAAGGCTTGTATCAAAAAGTGATGAAAATGACCTAAAATGGAGGCATAAGTTAATTAAGGTGAAATTGAAAATTGGAAATCACAAGTTATACATCCAAACCATGTCATGTAATAGGTCATTTTGACTCCAAAGGACATTATAAGAACAATGGTTTAGCCACAATTTTGATTTGAGGCTTAGATCATAGGGCTGCTTTGGAAAAGGCTTACTTGCATCTTAAGGTACCAAAGCAAAACTCAAGAAAACTCAATAAGCAAGTTGGTTATGCATTGTAACATATCATAAATCTCATATGGGGAGAATTTCAAGTCAGAATTGAAGGGTACAAGGACTATGGCATGAGATAGCATATGGTGAGAAGTGAAATCAAATATCATGAGATGAGATATTCATTTTATCATTGGAGTGTTCCAGAAGGTTCTAGACAGTTCCTACAAGTTCTATAAGATGATTAGAACTTGCTCAAAGGAAAGGTTGGTGAGAATTGGTGCAGAGAAGAGAGAGTGCTATCTTGTTGCTTCCATTGCAAGTCAAGTTTCATTTCTTCATTCTTCTTCATTTCCATTCCTTTTTTCTACACAAACACATTCCATAGATCATAGTGAGGGTGTGCAGATCAAATTGAAGGAAATTCCATTGATGAATCGTGCATGAGCTTTTGGATTTTCACCTCTGCAATTCAAGATCGGTTTCCAAGAATCAAGCAGTTTCAACCCTTCTTTTTGCATACAGAAGCTAGAATACTACTCAGTGAAGGAATTGGGAAAGATTAAAGGTCTGAATTGAGGGATTTCTTCATCTGTTCATTCGATTTTACCAGGTTTGTAACTTTCTCTCTACACTCTAATTTAAGTAGAATTAGATAGAATTAATATGTTAGAATGGTTAAGGATAACTAGGAGATCATTTCTGGAAAGTTTGAAGAGAATTGGTGGTGATTTTGCTGTTGACACCATTTCTTTATGGACCAAGAACTCACTGAATATTGGGGGATAATCTTAGTTTAATAGCAAGAAATGTTCAGGGAAGCATGAGGATGAGATTAGGACCTTTAATTTTGAGAATTGTTAAGTTTGGTTCTTGATCAATTATTTGAAGTTGCTATCGGGTTCTAGGTTTGAGAGGGTTTCAATAAATTCTGATGCCATGGCTAGATTCCTGATGAAATTTGGAGTAATCTAGGGTTTTTAATTGCTGCATTTGGTGAGGTATTGATGGAGTTCGTGTGTGAGGAAGATGAAGCTTAGTGTCCTGCATTTCCATGGAGGTTCCAAGAACCCTAGCTAGAGGTTGAAGACGGGTTCAGGGCCGTTGGATGAGGAGCTGACCGGCTGACTGAGAAATGATCCATTGGCCACGATTTAATTTCATCTTGGAGGGAAATTCTGAGAGGCAAAACGCAACGTATAACTTAAGTCCTGGCTTGGGCTTAAGTGATCTTTTGATACCAACACCCCCTTCACGAGGCCCATGGGATTTTGAACTGAAAACCATGGCTATTTGCACCGTTCATTTTCTATTTTTCTTTTCATTTTCTAATTGTTTTTTTGAGTGGATTTTGGGCTTAGCACTTTACTTTCTGAACCCCCCATTTTGAGCCCATACGTGAATTGAACTGCATCTGTTTGCTAGCTGCACCCCATCCCTTCATATTTCATTTTATTTTCTTCCATTTTATTTCAATCTTGGAAAAATCATATCAATTTGAAATTTAAAGATTTTTGTGTATTTTTGATATTTTTTGTGTATTTTCTACTTTTATTGCATTTTATTTCTTTTATGTTGATACATGAATTTGTAGAATTTTGTTTAGGTAATTCCCTAAATATTTTTAGGCCATTCTTTTTAGGATAGTTAGATATAAGCTTTAGTTCCCCCCTGGATTTATTCCATAATTTTGTGATGAATTTTAGGTTAGTTTTGATTAGATGACATTAGATTGTGTAGAATTAGGTCAAACTTCAACATAGGTGCACAATAACACTAGAATTTTGGGTTTCTAGGTCAAGTTAGACATTGGGGCATATAAGGGTATTAAGGGTAGGTATATAGGATCCCTTAGAAATTATATTAGGTTTTAATATAGTAGTATACTATTTTTGGATGATTTTTGTAGTTGATGGTTGTTTGTGTTGCCCTTGTGGGCTTGTATTTTTGTTTGCTTTGCTTTGTGGGCTTGGGGAGCTTGGTTTTGTTCTAAGGAGCATTGAGGAGCATAGTAGAAGACTTAAAGATGGATTGAGGAGCTTGAGAGCTTGATCTTATTTGCTTTGTTATTGTTTTAGGGTTAGGGATTAGGAAGAGTTTAGACTTAGATAACTTCTTTCTTAAACATGGATGGTATCTGTCACCTCCATTCCTCCCTATGATTCAAAGTCCTTCCATGGTATACACCTCTCTCCTTTGGAGGGATAAGTGATTGTACCTAGGGAGTAGAACTTTTGAGGGAACCATTCCTTTGATGTTGGACCTTTATAGGTCACCTTTGGTGGTCAATAAGCAGTTCAATATCCCCAGCTTATCCAGTAAGTGATTTCCTCTGGTTTGATTATCCTGAGAGATGTTGAGCTTGAGTGTGAAGATGAAGACTTCATTGAAGAGTGTTGAAGAGGATGAATCCTTGAGTATTGCCATTCCAGCTGAAGCTTGAAGAACATAGCAAGTTGCTACTTAAAGACCCTTGAAGATTAGGTGAAGCCTGAAGGTGGAGCTGATCAAGAAGCTGAAGCTTAAAGGAGAAGATAAGTTGAAACTTATGTTGAAGGGTTGAAACCTGGAAAAGCAAATTGATATTTCTCAAGAGTAATTGGAAGTCTGAAGACTGCATTGCTTTTGGAAAAGCTGAAGCTTGGAGTTGAGAGAAGTTGATCTGCTTTCTTTTCTTCTGTTGTATTGATGTGTTTTGTTTGACTTGTTTGATGCATTAGAATAAGTCCATATCTAGAATAGGTAGAATCTAAGAGCATGATTGCACTAGAGGTTGAGTTGCTCCCTCTGCTTGTACTGTTACTGTGTGGCTTTGCTTGCGGGTATTCGGTAAATCCCAGCTCCCTTGCCCATGTGGTTTGTTTGCCTGATGGCATTTCATTTCATTTTATCTGTATGATTGCAGTTTACTGTTATTGCTTGATAGCACGTTGTTTTATCTTTCAGTATGATTACTGTTATCCATTCTGGCTTGAGGTTGAGATGAGCTTGTGGAGGCTGAAGCCCCACACACATTTCCTCCCTCACTTGCATTGCATGCATTTTACTGTTTAAAGCTGATGCTTTGTCTGTTCTGGTGTATCATTGACATGATCCCTTAGGACTCTCATTTCCTTTGATAAGGAATTGGTGATAGAACTTTAGGTTGAAACCTATGCATGACAACTTCTAGGAGTTCCCTGTTCAAACCTCAACCATAGGATGAATCCATGGCATGACAACAGTAGGACTTGATAGTCTCCCTCCTAGTTGGGCCTGTTCTCTTCTCATCTCAAAACAGTTTAAGATACAGTAATCATGAATAATTTCTTTCGTACGTTACGAGCCTTAAGCTATCTGAGAAAGGATTGTGGGAGAGTTTCTTTTCCACAGTCTGGATGTTTAGTATGGTACCCTTTGGGTGACATGCGACGCATTCACTCTCAGGTCATAGTCTCTAGTGCGATTGAAATCGCAAACACAATAAAAAACACTTCTTTCGTAAGAGACAGGAAATAAACCGTAGTTTCCCGAACTACGTAAGCTCTGATCTCTCATACCTGTTGAGAGTACGTAGGCACAGTACTGATGTATTGGCGAGCTACCTTCCCTCATAACCCTTCGTAGGTCGAACTACGTTGACTCTGATTTCTCGTTCTCTGATGAGAATACGTAGGCATAAAGCGCGATGCTTTGCCGAGTCACTTTTCTTTTCTGTTTAAGCCAGCCTTGATAGGTAGATAGAATGAAACCAACCCGTCCAAGTAAACACAACAAGCGTGGATCCCGTCGAGTACGACGGACGCGAGGGGTGCTAATACCTTCCCCTTGCGTAACCGACTCCCGAATCCAGACAATGGTTGCGATGACCTTGTCTTACCCTTTTTCGTTAGGTTTTTCCGATCGTTTCCTTTTCCGCTCTGAGGGATAAATAACGAAAGGTGGCGACTCTTCTGTTGTGCCGACACCTTATTTTCGCGCAAGCGACACCAGGCTTATGCTCCTTATGTGACTTGGATTCTAACCAGGGCAGAGACAATAGGGATGCCTTTTCCACCTGCTAAGCAAGAGTGCCCTCCAGTGGTTGAAGAGCCTACTACAGTGTCTATTCAGCAGTATAATCAAGTGTTAGCTGAGAGGGAGGAGCTGAAAAAGGCCAACGAAGAGTTGGAGAAAGAGCTGGTACAGCTCAGAAGCGAGAGAAATGAAGTCGTCCACTCTTTCAAAAAGCAGACAGAGCTGGTGAACCGACTAGGCACGGACTTGACCAAACAGATAGTTGATCGTGAACGTTTGGGTCTGGACTTCAAATCTGTCAATGATGTGCTTGCCACCAAGAATCAGAACCTGGATGATGCATACCGGAGAATCTCCAAATTCAACCAGCAGTGGAATGCCACTATAGTCAGCAACAAAGAGCGGGAGGACAAATTGAAACAACAGATCTCCAAGTTGAAGGCCGGCGAGAAGAAGTTTGATGAGGAAATTGCTCGTAGGTATGCCACTGAAGACATGCTAAACAAGGCTATCACTAACCTAAAAGGGCGCAAGCAGAGGTTTGAGTCTAAGAAGCGGAGGTTAGAAGACTGTTTTGGCCAAGGGGCGTGGGAAGACTCCGTTGAAGGTCTCCAGTGCACCATCATGCAGAGGGAGTTACTTGTCGAAGGGTTACTCACTTAGCCTGATAATCCCAGAACGAAGGAGTTGCTCGAAGAGTTTCACGCCCGTTGTCGCACTTGACTATCTTTGTAACCCTTTGTATTTTCTGATCTTTGTTGTAGGCTGACCATCACCAGGCTTGTTGGTCGAGGTCATGCTGTTGATTCCCCATGTATTCAGTGACATTGTATGCTGCCTTGTTGGGCCTTATATATATACGAGGTGTTATTTCCATGACTAGATCTGGACTTCTTATTATCAGCACTGGCACTCTGGCACTAGAATCGGGGGAGAAACCTCCCTAAAGCACAGACACACGTTTGCATTTGCATGAATCATTTTCATAACAGGTACATTGAGTTGTTTCTCTAACCCTCTGTCGATGCAGGTTTCAGGATTTCCGATCAGCGAATTCATTGCTACTCTACAAGAGGTAACTGCAAGAAAGCTATGGATTAAATGCAAACTGAGATGCAGGAGATGCGCGACAGGATGGCGCAGTTCATGCACATGATGAAAAATGTGGCCAAGGGCCAAGAGCAGCTTCAGACTCTGGTGCAGCCTCTGATTTCACGAGTCGATGGTAACGGTGTGCTACATGGCGGGGTTGCTACTGATCCTCCTCATGGCGAGACTTTCCGAGCTGGTGATGCTGTACCGGTGGTCGTTCTCAATACTGATGAGAACGATAATAGAGCTGGGAATGGGAATGTGACTGGTAATGGTAACGGGCATGTGGAAACCAACGGAAATGTTGGAACTGGGAATGCCGATTTTGGTGTTGGTACTGGAAACACTAGTATATGTATCGGTGTTGGCAATGCTGGTTTTGGTGGTGCTAATCAGGGCCATGACAATCAGGGCTATCGCAATCAGGGCTTTGGTAATGCAGGCTTTGGCAACGCAAGCAACAACGGTGTTGGAATGGGTGCCTACAACGCTGGTTTTGGGCCGGGTGCTGGGAATCAGGGTTTCAGTAATGTGGGGTATGGTCCCAGGTTCAATCAGAATGGTTTTGGTCCTAATGCTGCTTACGCTGGGTATGATAATGAGGATTCTCATTGGGGCGAGGATCGTCAAGAAGATGCTTTCCCTCCGTCGGGCAGGGATCTTGAGATGCCCACTGACAATGACCGAAGGTTCAGCATGTTGGAGGAACAAGTGAGAGTTCTTGCCAATCAGAATTCCATGGGGTTGGACATGGCTAATATGGGGTTGGTTCCTGGCTTGAGGGTGACACTCAAGTTAAAAGCGCCTACTTTCAACAAGTATAAGGGGGATACTTGCCCAAGAGTTCCTGTACGGTCTTATTATCGGAGAATGGCTGCCTATTCTGATGACGAAAAGATGCTGATGCATTTTTTCTATGATAGCTTATCCGGACCGTCATTGGAATGGTATAAGGGGTTGGATCCCACTCAGATTGGTAGCTGGAAGGAGTTGGCGGAAGCCTTTGTAAAGCATTACCAGTATAACAGCGACCTTGCGCCAAACAGGGTCCAACTTCAAAATCTTTCTCAAAAGAATGGCGAGAGTTTTAAAGAGTACACCCAGAGGTGGCGTGAGCTTGCAGCTAGGGTGCACCCACCCATGGTAGAGCATGAGTTGTTGGATCTTTTTGTGGGCACTTTCTCTGGTTTGTCTTATGACAGGCTTCTCAACTGTACGACGGATAGTTTTTCTGATACGATACTCCTGGGAGAACGTATAGAGAACGACGTCTAGATCGGTAAAATTCAAGCAGGAGAATCAACCTCAGCTGGAGGTGGTAAAAAGGTTTTTGGGAATCAGAAGCAGGGGGATACTAATTCAGTATACAACTCCCTAGGAAGAGGTAGAGGTCGAAATCAATACCGTCAGCAAGAGATTGCTAGTGTGACAATTCCCGTACCTCAACAATAGTAACAACAGTCGCAACAGCAGCAGAGCCAGCAGCATCCTGCTCAGCGAAGAATTCAGGATAGAGATAAGGCCGTGAAAAGAGTATTTGATGTGCCTCCAGTACCGTATGCTCAACATCTTCCAACTTTGTTACAACTGCAGCTTGTTGGGAAAAGGATGTTAGCTCCGCCGAAGGGCACGCCTCCTTTTGGTTATGATGCCAATGCACATTGTGAATTCCACTCTGGGGCACCCGGTCACAGCATAGAGAATTGTCATGCATTCAAGCACAAGGTGTAGGATTTGATAGATAGTAAGGCTATAAACTTTGGTAATGAGGCACCCAACATTGAGAAAAATCTGATGTCGTCTCACGGATCTGCACAGGTGGGTGCAATATTGGAAGATACTAGTATGGATTTGGTTATGAATGTAGATGAACTAAAGACGCCTCTGGGTTGTGTAAAGAGCAGGTTGCTGAAAGGGGGAGTTTTCCCTGGTTGTGATGCCGATTGTGTTGACTGTTTAGCCCGGCCTGAGGGTTGTGATAACTTAAGAAGAGGTATTCAAGCTCTGATTGATGAAGGAACGCTGCAATTCGACCGTACTGCTGAAGAGAAGCCTGTTAAGGCAATAGCTGAAAAGCAGGGTGAAGTTGCAACGGTTACGATCCCGTTTAAAATTGTCACGATATCGGCGCCTCCCAAGCGGCCGACTATCACCATAACCAAAGCTGGACCCATTCCATATGAAAGCACTAAGGCCATCCCTTGGAACTATGGGGCAGAAGTTTACTGCAATGGAGAAAACATTAACCTAGAAAGCCGGCCGGTAGGATCAGTTGATAACCTTTTGGGGGCACGGGGCATAACCCACAGCGGTAGAATTTTTGCGTCACCAGAAGTACAAGCTGAGAGAATTGCCAAAGGGAAAGGTAAAGTCAATGAAGAAGGACCTTCTCAAGAGAAGGAAAAAGAGGCTTTGACTAAAGATGTGGACGAATTTATGAGACTAGTTCGGAAGAGTGATTATAAAATTGTTGATCATCTGCAGCAGACGCCTTCCAAAATCTCGATTTTGTCATTGTTGCTTTGTTCTGAAGGTCATCGAAACGCTTTGCTGAAAGCTCTTGACACTGCTTATGTACCCCCAGGAGATATCTGTTAATCAGCTTGAAGGAGTGATTGCGCACGTGAACGCGGGGCATGGCCTTGGCTTTACGGATTTTGATTTAACACCCAGGGGCCGCAACCACAACAGTGCGTTGCATATTTCAGTTGAGTGTAGGGGCACTGTTATGTCTCATGTCCTCGTTGACACTGGTTCGTCATTGAATTTTTTGCCCAAGAAGGCACTCTTGAAGCTGGATACCCGAGGCATAATGTGCACGCCAAGTGACTTGGTGGTGAGAGCTTTTGACGGGACTAGAAGGTCCATGTTTGGAGAATTGACTCTACCAATACAAGTCGGTCCAGAATTGTTTGATACTGTGTTTTATATCATGGACATTCAGCCAGCTTATAGTTGTTTGCTTGGACGACCTTGGATTCACTCTGCATGGGCTGTAACGTCTACGTTGCACCAAAAGCTCAAATATATGGTCGGTGGTAGCATTGTCACCGTGTGTGGGGAGGAAGACATCCCGGTAAGTCACCTGTCGTCGTTCAAATATGTCGATGTGGATGGTGAGATCCATGAGACATTGTGCTAAGCTTTTGAAGGGGTGCAGAGCAGAGACCAGTCTCTTGTCATAAGCAATGGGCCAGAGGTGGATATGTCTTCATACAGAGAAGCCCAAGCGGTAGTTCAGGCGGGGAAGACTAAAGGTTGGGGTCAAGTTCTGGAGATTCCTGTTAAGCAGGACAAGTTCGGCTTGGGATATCGCCCGTCTTCATCATCTTCATCACTGAGCGCGCCAAAGTTCAAGGGACCGATTGTGTTTACTCCGGGAGGAGTCAGTTTTGAAAGAATTAATGATGTGTATGACAGTGGCGAGGAAGATAGCGACTGTGACATGGATTCATGGATCAAGCCCAGCGAGCCAGGACAAAGCTTATGCAACTGGTCTATTCAGGACTTTATTCAAGTGACGACGAAACAATAATGCCTTGTTTTTTCGATTATTGTACAATCCTATATCCTACCCAGGGCATAGTGATTTTATTTCAGGGCCTACTTGTTTATGTGTATGCTTTGCTTTAATCATCAAATAAAGGCGTTTTTTTTCATGCAAATTTTGTGATCCCTGTTTTTCTATTTTTATTTTTATCAATAAAATGGCAACGTGGTTGTGTGCTTTGTTTGCATACCATTTGAAGCATTTAACCATTTTTCTTGCAGGATCAATATTTCAAATGACACCGATCAAGAACTCCCTATGACTCGCTTCGACTTTGAGCATCCGATACTTCAAGCCGAGGAAAAGATTGTTGAGAACAACGACTTACCAGAAGAGCTGACTCAACTTTTGAGACAAGAAGAGAA
Source organism: Lathyrus sativus (assembly GCA_963859935.3). NCBI lineage: Eukaryota > Viridiplantae > Streptophyta > Magnoliopsida > Fabales > Fabaceae > Lathyrus > Lathyrus sativus. The sequence continues at coordinate 200,033,595 of OZ012739.1, read as the reverse complement.
AATCATTCTGCCTCATCAGGAGGATATTGAGGTCATTAATTTGGGTTCTGAAGATGTTGTCAAGAATGTCCGGATAGGGGCTGCGCTACAAAGCGATATCAAGCAGAGACTTATCGAGATGCTTCGAGAGTATAGTAACATCTTTGCTTGGTCTTATGATGATATGCCTGGGCTAGACACTGATATTGTGGTCCACCGCTTTCCATTGCGTGAAGAGTGTCCTCCGATCAAGCAAAAGCTTAGAAGAACGAAACCAGATATGGCCGTAAAGATTAAAGAGGAAGTACAGAAATAGTGGAACGCTGGTTTTCTAGCTGTTACAACTTACCCTCCTTGGGTCGCCAATATAGTACCTGTACCAAAGAAGAACGGTAAGGTACGGATGTGCGTTGACTATCAGGATCTGAACAAGGCGAGCCGTAAGGATGACTTCCCGCTTCCTCATATTGACGTATTGGTCGACAATACTGCTCAATTCTCTGTGTTTTCCTTCATGGACGACTTTTCGGGCTATAATCAGATTAAGATGGCGCCGGAGGATATGGAGAAAACAACTTTCATTACCCCGTGGGGAACGTTCTGCTACAAAGTGATGCCCTTTGGTTTGAAGAACGTTGGGGCAACATATCAGCGTGCTATGATGACGCTTTTTCATGACATGATGCATAAAGAGATTGAGGTCTATGTTGACGATATGATTGCCAAATCCCAAACGGAGGAAGAGCATCTGGTGAATCTTCTGAAATTGTTTGAGAGGCTTAGGAAGTTCAGGCTGAGGCTGAATCCTAATAAGTGCACCTTCGGGGTGAGATCTGGAAAGCTATTGGGGTTCATTGTTAGTGAAAAAGGAATTGAGGTTAATCCTCAAAAATAAAGCTATACAAGAAATGCCAGCGCCAAAAACAGATAAAGAGGTTCGTGGCTTTTTGGGGAGACTGAACTACATTGCCCGGTTCATATCTCATCTCACAGCCATGTGTTAGCCAATGTTTAAACTGTTGAAAAAGGATCAGGCGATTGTTTGGGATGAAAATTGTCAAAAGGCGTTTGAAAAAATAAAAGAGTACTTGCAGGAACCTCCGGTATTGATACCTCCAATAGTCGGAAGACCACTGATCATGTACTTGACGGTTCTTGAGAACAGCATTGGTTGTGTTCTCGGTCAACATGACGAGACTGGACGAAAAGAGCATGCGATCTATTACGTGAGTAAAAAGTTCACAGATTGTGAGTCCCGTTACTCAATGCTCGAAAAGACGTGTTGTGTACTTACTTGGGATGCCAAACGTCTGAGACAATACATGCTAAATCATACAACCATGTTGATTTCGAAGATGGATCTGATCAAATATGTATTCGAGAAACATGCGCTTTCAGGAAGGATTTCCCGATGACAGATGGTACTGACAGAGTACGATATCCAGTATGTTTTGCAAAAGGCTATTAAAGGTAGCGTGCTGTCAGAGTACCTGGCCGAGCAGCCAATCGAAGATTACCAGCCAATGAAGTTTGACTTTCCTGACGAGGATATCATGTACCTAAGTATGAAAGACTGCGAGGAGCCGTTGCATGGTGAAGATCCTTGATCGCGACTTTCTATGTCTAATTGAACTAACTGCAAGTGCACAGTCTATCGCGTAGTAATAAAAGATATCGATCCCACAGGGACTCGTAATCAAGCTAGTATTTTTGGGTGTTACTGTGTTTAGCTAGGTTGGTAATGTTTTAGGGGAATAAAAGAAAAATAAGTGCATAAACTATAGGGGAACTAAAACGTTACTTAAGGTATAAATGCTTGAATCGGTATGCAATATGTTGGTTCTTCAAGGACTCGACAAGTTACCGGTGTTTTTGGTGTTTTCAAAAATAGTTTAAGAAAATGACGATTTAAAAACCTTTGTCTCACTAAGGTTGTTGACGCTAGTCGCAACTCTAAGGCGAAACGTATGCCGTCGCTATCCCGTTCGCGGTTAAAATTACTTTTTGAAAATCATTAAGCTCTAATACTTTTTAAAGCGCTGTCGCTGTTTTTAAAATGAATGCTTAGTTTTTACTATCTAGACCTAACCTCAACTATCGCTTGTTGGTTCTTACCTTTATGAATTTCCCACTGTCGTGGCAAAACTGCTTTTAAATAAGTTCTCGCTGTCGCGACGAACATTTATTTTAGAAAAATCGATTTAAAAACTGAAGCCATAAATAAGTTTTGAAAAGGAAAGTATACACCGATTAATTATCGAATCCCATCTGACTACTTATTACATACCGATTACTTAATTTTAGCCAGACATGGAATATAAATTAAGAACACGTAAACAATGTCAAAGAATATAAATATGCATTATAATTGGGAAATAGAAATCAATTAACGATTAAAATAAGAACCTGTAAATAATTCGATTGGCTTTTGGGAAATCCTCCAAAATGATGGCAGGATTTAGTATTTATGCCAATTACTCGTACAGAATAGAATTTGGAAAGTAAAACAACAATTGCAAGGAAAGAAAGAAAAAGGAAACAATAAACGATAAAAAAATGGGAAACTAAAAATTGCTCTGAAAGTAAATTGGCAGCACTTCGTCTCTTCAATGCAGCCCCCTTTTCTGGTACCAGCTCCCTCCTTTTATAGATGGAATTTCCAACGGTTAATTGCCTCAGGAAGTGGGATTGATCTCAGAAAATATAGGAGTTAGTGGTCCACTCCTTTTTGGCATTTGAAAGCACTTCACAGCACGTGCAGCATTTCTGCATATTTATTGCATGACGGTCGTCATGGATTCCTGACGGTCGTAACACGTATGACGGTCATCATAGGCTTGTGACGGTCGTCACATCAGCAGAATTCGTTTTTGCTGTTTTTTGGCCTGTTTTTTATCTGGTTTTCATCTGTAATTGCTTGTTTTCTTCATCTTGCTCCATTTGAGCATGAACTTTGAATACTTGCAAAATACTGGACAAATAATGTGGGAATATCCCAAATCAGAGTGAAACCAGTCACTGATTAGTAAAAATGTATGTCATTATATATATACGATTTTGCGTTATCAATCCTGAGCAGAGTTCCCAATGGTAATTGATTTTTGACAAGGCTGTTAATTCATACGGAAGTGGAATTGGGGAAATCATTACTATTCCCCATGGGACGCACATCCCGTTCACTGCCAGATTGATGTTTCCAGTTACCAATAATGAGGCTGAATATGAGGCGTGTATCATGGATCTCGAGGAGGCTATTGATTTGAGGATTAAAAATCTTAATGTGTATGGAGACTCCGCGCTAGTCGTGAACCAGATTAAGGGAGAATGGGAGACTCGTCATCCTAATCTGATACCGTACATGAATTATGCAAGGAGGTTGTTGCCCTTCTTTGACAGAGTAGAATTTCACCATGTGTCGCGGGCAGAAAATCAAATGGCAGACGCTCTTGCGACATTGTCTTTAATGTATAAGGTTAACTTCTGGAATGAGGCTCCTAGGATAGTTATCTCTTGCCTTGATAGGCCCGCTTTCAAATTCTCCATTGAGGAAGCTTCCGATGGCAAGCCGTGGTATTTTGATATCCAGAATTTCCTAAAGAACCAGGAGTATCCGAGTGGGGCATCCAGTCGCGATAAGAAGACTCGTAGGAGATTGGCTGGCAACTTCTACTTGAATCCAGATGGTGTTCTGTATAGGAGAAACCATGATTTGGTGCTATTACGATGTGTGGATGAGAAAGAAGCTAATCTGCTTATGGAAGAGGTCTACGAGGGTACCTTTGGCAAGCATGCCGGCGGACATGCTATGTCTCGAGAGCAGGGTATTATTGGCTGACGATGGAAACATATTGTTTCAAGTTTGCGAAGAAATGCCATAAATGCCAGATTTATGCAGACAAGATTCACGTGCCGCCGAGCCCTCTAAATTGTTATGGCATCCCTGTGGCCTTTCTCCATGTGGGGCATTAATATGATTGGCAAAATTGAGCCCACCGCATCCAACGGACACTGGTTCATCTTGGTAGCTATTGATTACTTCACCAAATGGGTCGAAGCAGCGTCTTATGCTAATGTTACCAAGCAGGCAGTAGCCCGGTTTATCAAAAAGGACATCATCTGCAGATACGGAATCCCCGAAAGAATCATTACTGACAATGGTTCGAACTTGAATAATAAGAGGATGAAGGAATTGTGCCAGAATTTCAAGATTGAGCATCACAACTCATCTCCCTATCGGCCGAAGATGAATGGCGCTGTCGAAGCGGCCAATAAGAACATCAAGAAGATAGTTCAGAAGATGGTTGTAACATACAAAGAATGGCACGAGATGTTTCCCTTTGCTTTACACGGTTATCGTACGATGGTACGCACATCAACCGGGGCAACACCTTTCTCACTGGTGTATGGTATGGAAGTTGTCCTACCATTGGAAGTTGAGATTCCTTTTTGAGAGTTTTGCTTGATGTCCAACTTGATGAGGCAGAGTGGATAAGGAATAGACTGAATCAGCTCAGCTTGATAGATGAGAAGAGACTTGCATATGGTCGGTTATACCAGATCCGGATGAAGAAAGCTTTTGACAAGAAGGTGCACCCTCGAAGCTTTCAGACGGGCGATCTTGTGCTGAAGAAGATTCTCCCACCACAATCAGATCACAGGGGCAAATGGACTCCCAACTATGAAGGTCCATATATCGTTTGAAAGGTCTTCTCTGGAGGAGCCTTATTGTTATCCACCATGGATGGCGAGGATTTTGCATCCCCTGTGAACTCGGACGCAGTTAAAAAAATACTTTGCTTAAAGAGACCCGCTGGACAGAAAAAAGAAAGTCCAGGCAAAAATGGCGTATCCCGGCGAACCAAGAAAAAAGAAGAAAAAGGTTCGGGCAAAAATTAGGGATAAAAATTGAAAAGATGTACACCCGCGAAGTCGAAAACCTGAAAAGGCGACTTCGGCAAAAAAGGGTATCCCGGTGAATTGAAAACCCACAAAGGGCTATTTAGGCAAAAGTTAGGGATTAAAAAAGCAAATGACTGCGGTCCGAGTTTGATACTGCATCGCTCAGTGGTTTGGGAGCACCTGAGGGTCGATTATCCAAGTCAATTCCTTCCGAGGATGGAGTACCGGGAAAGCGTCAGAGTCAGGCGAGTCATAGGAGGATCAACTCATGGTGTTTGTCTGCACTACGTTGCCGACACGTATACAAGTTTGTTTGTACCTATGTACATATCTGTATTTGTTGCGTAGCTTCCTCTTTTCAGGAGTTGCATCCATTGTAAAAACTTTTCCTATTTACAGGCCCGTTATTAATAAACGCATACTATTCAGTACTTGATGTTTGTTTCTTGTTTTAACTTTTACTGTTTTGTTTGTGGAAAACGCCGATATTTTTGATAAACTTGCAGGCCTCGACCAATAATTGTTAGAACTTTGAATTAACTGAACAATTGTCACGAATATTGACCAAGATAGTCCCGTTTGTGTAGAATTATCTTGCTTCGTGCAGGGTCATTACCTTCGAAGCAAACAGCCAAGGGATCGTGTTTCCCCAGCCAGAGTCCCTTAACGTAGGAGCAAGCTCTAGATGACTTTATTCCTCCCCAGTTGATGGAAGTCACATTTTTTACCCCCAGAAGAGTTAGATGCGAGCTAGCGAGCAGTCAGGCAGATATGTGCATTGCCAGCAGTTGGTCGTGTGTACATTTAATCCCCAGTGAGGTCCTCACAGGGTACAGCCAGGTTGTCGGTGGTTTGAAAGGATCATCCCCACGTAGGACTGTGCTTTCAGTTCTCCAACAGGTTGTCTTTTCTCCAATAGGGTTGATCATCCTCTGCAGAGTTTGTAGCTCCGGATATTTTGGGCCATCCCAGCAAGATTGTTTCTTCCCCCAGCGGAAGTTTGGTTTCGTTCCTCCAGCATTTATTTTGCGGGAACGCCCCTTTGCATTTGCATCGTGCATAACATCTACCTAAACGCGTAGCATTTCCATTCCGTATGGAGCATTACGCCATTTTCAAACATATGCATTTTGAAACATAAGCCAGGTTGGTTACCTCTTTGTTTCCAGGTGTTTTTCCATGCAGGTAATTGGAATTCTTGTTCAGGATGATTTTTGGATATTCAAATTCTTGGCATGAGATATGTGATGATAACGTTCATCCTATCATGTGTTTTGTCATCAGAGTTGCTTGGTTAAGTTTCTCTTCTTCTCCAGTGGAGTTTTCCTCAGATTGTTGTTACGTTAGCATTAAAAGACTTTCGAGATTAGACCTTTGAAGTCGTTACTTGTTGTCAAAGTAAGTGTCTGGCAGTTGACGTCAGAATTTCCCCAGTAGAGTTTTCCTTGGATTACTGTTACGTCAGCGGAGAAGAGAATTTCATGGATTAAACCTTTAGAGTTATTACCCGTGTTGACGGAGAGGTTACCCGTGTTGATGGAGATGTTACCCGTGTTGACGAAGATGTTACCTGTGTTGACAGAGTTATTACCTGTGTTGACAGAGTTGTTACCCGTGTTGACGGAGATGTTACTTGTGTTGACGGAGATGTTACCTGTGTTGACGAAGTTGTTACCCGTGTTGACGGAGTTGTTACCCGTGTTGACGAAGTTGTTACCCGTGTTGACGGAGATGTTACCCGTGTTGACAGATTTGTTACCCGTGTTGACGGAGTTGTTACCTGTGTTGACGGAGTTGTTAGGGATGGCATTTTTATACGGTCCTGTGGCTCGGTACCCGCTTATTGGAGATGAAAGTCAAGGATGGTATTTTGATACGGTCCTGTGGCTCGGTGCCTGCTTGTTGTAGCGTATATTTGAAGAATGATTGTTGTTGACCTAATATGTGGATTCAATGCCTATGGTGTCATACAGGTGGTTGATGTTGAAATCAGGTTCTGTATCAGATGATTGATCAGTTTGTTGCCGTGACAACCAGATTCAATTTTCTGGATATTTTTCGTCAAACAGTTTGTCGCAGTTTATTTCTTTGGTTAGCAAATTTCCGGGATCTTTGGTATTCAACCTTCTTCTACCTCGATTGTTTGAAAGTCGTTCGCTTTTCATCCAGTCAGGTTCAAGCCGCTTGAATAGGGGCAGCTGTTGCACCCCAAAATTTGCCTAACCTTTTTCTTACTTGGGTTTTGTTTCATTGAATTAGCAGATCATTGATCTAGCATTTGCATAACATATCATGGTTCATTTAGCAGGGGATCAAGTGTGATTTATATCAAGAGGAGCCTATCTAGAGGTCTTATTCAAGCTTGAGAGGTCACCAAGGTCATCAGAAAGTGGGTTGTGTTCTTGAGAAGTTTGGATGCTAGTATGTGGTTCATCTCCTAACTTGGGAGCCAATTGGATACCATCAGTGGGTTGTGAAGCCTTGATCATGGATAGGATATGTGGATAGAGCTCATGGAGTGCTTGGAAGGTCATGGTGGAGCTCAGTCAAGTCATTATGCCAAGTGTGGAAAGCCACAATTGAAGGTGTTGCAATTAGGGTTTTCATCTGGTTAACCTTGAGTCAACTGTGCAATTGGAGGAGATTAAGGCTTAATTCTAAGTCTTTGTGATCATGGAAAGTTTTGTTGAGATACATGAGGTGATATTCCAAGATCAATTCAAGAAGAATTCAAAGTGTGAGGAGTTGCTAAACTAGGGTTCTCAGGGTAAAGTCCCCTATTTAGTGCCTAACTTCAAGACCACTTATCTCAAGACGCATGTTCCATCTCAACTTTTGGCCAACATGGAACTTGTAGAGCATGTTATTAGATTTGATTTGAGTACTTTAAGTCCTCCATTAGATTTATAGAACTCAAGTTATGATCCATACAAGTTATAGGTCATCAGATGAATGTGAAATTTGTCTGCAAAAGTCAACCAACTTCCAAGGAACCTTTGACCTAGAAGGATGTTTCTCGTAAACTTTTGGCCGACATGTAAGTTGTAGGTCTTGGTCTTAGCTTTCCAAATTATACTAGAAGTATTCCATCTGATTTATAGAACTCAAGTTATGAGGTTTACAAGTCAGGGGCATTTTGGGAAAGTAAGATTATAGGTCATTTTGGATTATGGGTCATTTTCACTATCTTGCACACTTCAAATGGAGTTTTTTTCAACATGAAACTTGCTCAAAATGGGATTTTAAGGTCAACCTTGTATCCATGAGGCATTTATTTAGCTTAGGGAAAGACTTGGTTTGAAGAAATTTGACAAAAGAGGAATTTAAAGGCATTTAAGTTGAAAATTTCAAATTTAATCATATGTGTTCAAACAGGACCAAATGAGTACTCATTTTGACCAGAAAAATCATTTGTAACATTTTGGCATTAATGGAATTTCAATTTGAGGTTTATTTCATGGTGTTTTACTTTGTTACTTCATGAGGAAGTTACACCTCAAATCTTAGCCATAGGATACAAACAAGGACTCAATCCTGTCCATTCATTCTCCACAGTCCACAAGCAAGGCAAATGAAGCTTCTTGGAGAAGGAATCACCTCAGAATCGTGTATGCCATTGTTGAACTTTCAAGCAAAAGTTGAAACTTGGATATCTCAAATTGGGCCTCCAAATCACCCAAACCAGTTCTATTTAAGTTCAGAAAGAGATTCCGATCGAGTTTGGTGGTTATTTTGCGCAAGAACCAGAGATTGCAGTGAGAGTTTCAAGAGCAAAAGTGCAAATCGTGTTTTTAGATTGGGAGCAATTTAAGGCGAATCAAGGTTTCTATTAGCTTTATCATTGATCATTGAAGAAATCTGCACAAGATTGGAGCAAGAATCACACCATAACTGCCTCAATTTCAAGCTATATTCCAGGTTTCTATCTCTCACAATTACTCTAGTTTTATGATGATCTTGCATGATTTAAACTTTGGTTATGGTTTAGGAAGATGACTAGATCGTTTTAGGCTAGAAATTTGGAAGTTTCGTGATGATCAAAGGTGTGGTGCACTTTCTATATGAGGTTATATATGGATGTTTAGGGAGAGATAGTGAAAACTGAACCGATCATTGAGATCCTTGAGAGATGAGGAGAAGATCCACGACTTTAGAGTGAAGTTTGGTGATGATCAAGAAGTTGGTGTGTTTTCTGTTTGCTTTAGAATCTCACAATCCATGAAGAATCAAGACCAATGGATGGAAGATTTGAACTCAGGGCGAAAAAACAAGGGGAACGGTATAGGTTTGGCCAAGTATAGTGAGGTTTGGACGACTAGACATTTTGACCTCGCCGGAGAAGACGACCGGCGTCTTTCTCCGGCCACCGCTCTGAATTTCCCTCTCATTTCCTATTTGAACGAAGAAGATGAAGTACCACCGTTGCACACCAGTATGTAGCTTCATCTGATGGATCACGGTGCACGCTAAAACGCGGCCGTTTCACTAATGCGCTGTCACCATCTGGAGCCTTTGGATGTGTTGACTTGGTCATGTAATCCAACTGCCATGATTATTTCTCAGCATTTTATTTTCTTTTATGGATTTTTGGATTTATTTTAATTGCTTTTATCATTTTAATTCATATTAATTTCATTTTTGATCAGAAAATTGTGGAAAAAATATGGTTGTGATCCTCTGGGGATTCTTGATTTTTTGATGCTTTTATATTTCATTTTGGTTGATTTTTCCATTTATTTTGCATTTTTCTATTTTTGTTATTTCTTTAATTTTGGCATAATTCCTCATGTTTTTGCTGATTTTTGTATGATTAATTGGTATATAATTTGGAATTGAGATTTGGCTGGTTGTTAGTATAGATGTGCATGATCCCCTATGATTTATTTCATAATTTCTAGCAAACTTTAGGTTCTATTTTGGATTAGGTTCCCATGACCTTCCATTTTAGGGTTCCCCTTTGATAACTTTAGGTTTAGGATTTCTTTAGTGATCCTCTCTTTAGATTTAGTCCCTGTACTTTCTACCATAGGTCCCTAACTCTCTTAGAATCCCTTAGAAAATTCTCTAGAATTTTAGGACTTGATTTCATGTTTTTCTTAGAATTAACAATTGGACTAGTTTTATGATGCTTCTAACATGACCTTTCCTTTAGGATGACTTCGATGGTGACCCATAGCATGAAATAAGTTTCCCATTCCTTTTGGATGGTGCTTTGGACTTGTTAGAGCCTATGTGTGCTTAATTGTAGTGCTTGATTTGGAGTTTTGAGTTCCTTTTAGTAGCTTTCTTTAAGCTTGTAGGATTAGGGTTTTGTAGAGCCTTAGAAGTTATCTTCTTCTTTCCCAAACATGGTTTGCTTTGTGTGCATTCCATTCACATTCTATGATTCAAGGTCCCTATGTGGAAGCCGCATCCCTCCTTTGGAAGGATGTGTGGCATACCACAAGAGGTAGAACCTTTGAGGATGCCTATCTTAGATGTATGGTTGAGTGCCATGATGGATTCCCTTGGTTTCCATCATGCTTCCCATCATCATGCAATCATCTTGATGTTGATTATCATCTCTCTTGGTGGATCATTTGAAGCTTGAAGATGAAGTCTTCTCTTGAAGATAGCTTGGGCTTGGAGATCAAACTATAGACTGTTGGATTGTTTTGCTACTAGAAGTCTGCTTTGTTGTTGGGCTGCTTGTCTGCTGTCTTGTTTGCTGTATTTTCTGAGTTGCTTTGCTGTACTTGTGTGACTATTTGGTGTGTTGCATTAGACTAGGCTTTCATGTAGTTGATTTAGGCCTAAGTGCATTGAAAGGTTGAGCATGGCTCCCTTTGCTTGTCCGCATTAGAGGTTGAGTCTGTCTCCCTCTGCTTGTCTATTATTGTTTGGCTTTGCTTGCTGGCTTAAGGTTGAGTGTAGTCTCCCTTTCCTGTGTTGTGTGTTGCCTCTGGCTTGTTTGCTCTAGAAGTTGAGTTTGTTTCCTTCTACTTGTAGTGTTGCATTGCATGCATTTTACTTACAGTTTTATTCTTTACAGTTAGTTCTTTTGTTGTTGCTTTCCTTTGCCATGTTCCCCTAGGAACTCTGACTCCTCTTGTTCAAAAGAAGTTATGATAGACATTAGGGTTCTAACCATGCATGATAACATTAGTTAGTTCCCTCCTAACCTCAATCATAGGATCAACTTTGCATGACAACTTTGTTAGACTATGGCACGGATCTAGAAGGGGGGGGGGGGGTTGAATAGATCCCAATTAAAATTTGAGTCGGCGCTACCAATTAAAAATTGGTTTTGAAAATATGTTTTAAGTGTGGAAGCGGCCGACGAAAATATAGTCTAAAACGAATGGTTATTGGAAAACCGGATATGCGTTAAGCCTTTGGATTAATGACAATATGGAAAAGAGAAACACAACACTAATCACACTTATCAATGATCTAATTCACTTGTTAGGATTCCTAGTTCCAATGATTTAAAGAGCAAACCAAAACTAGATACACAAATAAGATAATTTTGGTTTAGGCAATTTGTCGAACACTTGGCGTGCAAAAACACTCCAAGTGATATTTATGTTGAGTAAGTGATTCCAACTAGCCTAGTACAATGTCTTATTGCACTTTGGATTCAAAAACAGAGTTTCAACCTCTTACTCAACTGATATCACAGTTTGACCATAGTGCTTACACGAAAATCACTTATTTTTAAGCTAAAACAAAAATGCTGAAAAATAGAGAAGACAAGTATTTGGTGAGGCAGTTCCCCCGTCGTCCTCACTTCGGGGTACGTCTGCCCTCAATTCTAAAACTAGAATTGAGATAGATTTTATAGATATCACCTGTTGAATGTAACAGTTTATACAAGGATTGAACAACAAAAATACAACAGAATTCTCAAGACGTTGAATGTTGCTTCCACTCCTTGCCCCTTGATTCAAGATGAATCAAGTCCTCCGATCGTTGTTGATAGACCTCCGATTCCAACCACCTTATTGAATAACCCTTAGTTCTTCAAACCTTTGGCCCGACTGATCTCAACTACAACGAATCGAACCCGAGATATTCCCCTCAATATCACTGAATCCGCTACTAGACTGTTGAAGAACACCTCTTCACAATCACCTTCCCTCAGTTGACCCTTGATGAAGAATCTCGTCCAAAAACCCCCCAAAATCAAACCAATCTTGGAGGATAAAACCCTAACAGTTTTATTCAAGAAAGAACCTGTCACAAGCTTCAACCCGAACTAGATTACCCAATCTAAGCTTCGAACCTTATCACCTTTATTCACTCACAATGCACTTCAAAAATGGCTGTGTGTAATTGATGTGTTGTGAGATGTTGAAGATGAAGATGATGAATCTTGGACACCTATTTCACTCTTTCTTATTCCTGAACACATGAATCAGTTTTTATCAAATGTTACTTGACATAAGTGGTTGAACTTGTATATATAGTACCAGACCAAGCAAAGACATAATAGCTTTTCAAATAATAGTGGGAATCATTTAAAAACTGCATTTCCGCGCGAACGGTCGACCACAGCAGGTCTGTGCGTCGACACATAGCCTGCACTTTTGAAAATCTGCAAAAAGTAACAGTATGCGTCGACCATACAGTCGGCGTGCGCTGATCCGTTGAAGAGTAATTTCTTCATGCGCAGACCCAGCGGTCGACCCAAATCTTCATGCGCTGACTAGTGGAAAAACATAATGATGTATGCGCCGACCCTATGGTCGACTCATACCCTGCAAACCTGCAAAAATTGAATTTCTTGTGGTTTTTCATGCCTTTTGTCACGACCACATTTTATCTACACATATTATATTAATTATAACCGTTTTTAGACAAATGTAAAAGGATACGGTAGGTGATACGTTGCATTTGTTTGGTAGAGGTGGAATTTACAATTGCCAATTCATCCATGGTTGTAATTCGTCATCATCGAAACCTATATCAAGTGATGTCTTGCAAACTCGTGTGGTGTGTGGCGATTTGCCTTCACATTCTCCCCCTTTTTGATGATGACAACCTATATACAACCAAAACAACCAAAAACACAACAATATGCTATGTATACACAAACTCCCCCTTTCTTTTGTAATTTGAGGCTGCAAAACAAACAACCATCAAACAACCATTAACTGTTGTGAACATCCTGGCTTGGCTTTGGTACTTACTACATGTTCTTCTCCCCCTTTGACAACATCAAAAAGAGAAGGAGAACTAGTCAATTAACAAAAACATATAGTAGGTGATACCTAGTCAATTACCAAACTTCACACATAAGAGTGATAATGAACAAAAACTGGAATTAATAGATAACGAAGTGAATCCATGCAAATGGGAGAAATAGTCAGACAAACATAACACGAAATAACAGAAAATACACAGTGAAAACATGCAACTATATAACTAATATCCCCGGCCCCGACCTCGGCCCCTCCCCCTGTATGCAACATCTGGATTGCGGTGAGGATCCGAGAAGTCCACAAATGCTTCCACGGACATGTTGAGGTGATGGAGACTGTCGGTGATTTCTATGTCTTGCCTCTCACTGGATGCAACGAGAGCTTCAAAGCGGGCATCCATTCTAGTTGAAAATGAATTTAACCGTTCATTTTGAGTACGAAGCTCAGCTCTGATCAGTTCCATCCACGTACTTGACTCCTCATAAAGGTCTGCTGATCTAACTGCATGGACTGCAGCATATTAAGGATTTCAGAGTTGTCCGATGGTGGAGGAGGTGATGAGTACTGAGAAGGTTGATGATCTTGAGGGTAGCCATGGTATGGATCATAGAATCTACCCAGGGTGGTCCAGCCTATGTACTGCCACTCACCCCATCCCTGATTTGTGTAACCTTCTTCCTGTTCTTCAGATGGAGCTGAGTGCTGGATAGTATTTGGAATCTCATGTTGAACCGGCGATTGATAATGGTCTTGCGTCTCGCATACGGGTTCTTGTACCTCTTCCGCTGCATTTTCTTCTTCATCTTGTTCTTCGCTTTCCTGTTCAGAACTTTCATCCGAGTCATGAGTCACCCGAGGAATATCTGCTCGACGGACAAACTTATATGTTTGTCGTTCATCACACCAAAAATATCCCATCACGATGAAGGTTTTAGTGCTGAATTCTTTGTCAGAGGATACTGAAACACACGAAAATGATGGATATACAACATTTGCTGTGGTGAGAACCTCCGAAATAAATGACCCAGAGGCTAGAGCAGTTCCTCTGCCTGAATCTCTCAGAGCAAAAATCCTGCTTGCAATATAATATGGCCAGTTTATTTTGATCTTATGTTTCAAAATATAAATGAGATGTACCTCCGCCTGTTCAACTCTGGACAGGCCACCTTTCTTCGGCCGCAGGATGCGAGCCACAAACCACTGAAGGATGCGCTCCCTTGTTTGGAGTTTGCCTGTCGTAACCGTTCTAGGAAAGGCATCACTATTGACAATAGCATCCGAACATGGCCTTTTGAGCATGTCATTTAGAGAACTCTTAAACTCGTATCCCGGCACAATGCGAGAGTCAGTTACCTCATGAAGAGGTTGTGTATCAGTAGCTACAGTCAAATCAAAATACTTATTCCAGACTTCAGAATTTACATTTACCAGTTTATTTCCGACAGAGGTGTGGAAATGTTGACCTTGAAAGTTGTCACGCAGGCTAGTGTAGAACACCAGGACTAAATCCTCACTGTATTTTGTGTTGCACTCCAGAAAGTTGAAAAACCCCTGAAACTCCAGCAGAGACATAATTTGGGTGATATGCGTGCGCTCCGCCATTGCCTTGTAGAATGCATGTTGCGGAACGACTGCTCTCTTGTTGATATTCTTATTGAAGTTGTCAACAGCAGGTGGTGGAACAAGTGAGAGAGCAGTAATGGGTACTGAAGCGGATGTGGAGGCCCTTGTTCTCTTTCTGGTATTTTTGCGAAATAGAAAAGCCATGGATGATAATTTTTGGAGATTTTGTAGAGGTTAACTGCAATGCCTTTGGAGAGGGTAGTTGGAGATGATTTTGGAGAAGATGAGAACTATCCCTTTTTATAGAAGAAGGTTTAGGGTTTTGGTAAGAGGGAGGAGACAAGGGGACACAATAGATGACTAGATGCAAGTTACAAGAAAATGCACTTTCAAATCATAGTAATTGTTGACTGCACATTTAATGTGAAGAGATGGAACGATTTTCAAACGAAAAAAATTCAGGCTTTTTGCGCGAGCCGTCGACCATAACCCCTGCATGCGTCGATGCATACTGTGTGATTTTTGATAATTTTGAAAGTATACAACATTCGTCGACCGCTGCCCTATTTTGGTCGACTCATAGTGATCAAAAACTCAGATTTTCATTTTATGTCATGTAGAATGCCACACTTGATGCCTATTTACACTTTCACAATATAACTTGCATCCAAAACACATAGTATTTGCAGCAAATGTCATATATATAAACACCATGATAGTCAAATGATATACTAGTTTAAGTCATGAATGTTTAGAGAGAGAGAGAGAGAGAGAGAGAGAGAAAGGAGCAATATCACCTCTATACCGACAACGTTTGATAACAACATACTTGTGCTTGCAACAAAACTCAACATGTTAGAAGTACAAGAGTATAGTTGTAAACAGAGTAATACGAAACTAGCAATCATTAAACCCGGTCAGAAATGTTGAGAATGCCAAGTTCTCGGCTGGATATGAAAGAAAGGCTAAGTTGCTAGCGGCTTTGTAAAAATGTCCGCTAGTTTATTTTTGGTGTCAACGTGTTCAAAGACAACGTCACCTTTCTCTACATGATCCCTCAGAAAATGGTGTCGAATTTTGATATGTTTGGTACGGGAATGTAACACAGGATTTTTGGTAAGGTTAATAGCACTAGTATTGTCACAAAATATTGGAACACGTTCTAGTTTTAAGTTGAAGTCCAATAGTTGTTGCTTAAACCATAGGACTTGCGCACAACAACTACCGGCGGCTACGTATTCCGCTTCGGCGGTTGACAAAGCAAGAGACACTTGTTTCTTACTGTGCCAACTGACCAAGGAATTTGAAAATAAGTGACACGTACCACTGGTGCTTTTCCTATCCGATTTGCAACCGGCAAAATCGAAATCGGAGAAACCTACCAATGAGCAATCATTACCTTTTGAATACCATAGTCCATACTTCGGAGTACCATATAGGTATCGAAGTATACGTTTAACAGATTTTAGATCTGATTCCTTATGACATGATTGGTATCTTGCGCACATACACACGCTAAACATAATGTCGAGACGAGAAGCAATAAGATAGAGAAGAGAGCCAATCATACGTCTATACCTTTTTACCTCAACGTCCTTACCACTTACATCTTTACTCGGATTTACACATGTTGGCATAGGAGTGTCTATGGCTTTTGAATTTTCCATGTCAAATATCTTGAGAAGCTCCAAACAATATTTTGTCTGGCTCACGAATGTTCCTTCTTTCAGTTGCTTGATTTGCAAACCGAGAAAGTATGTGAGTTCACCCATCATACTCATCTCGAATTCACCCTGCATGAGCTCAGAAAACTCTCTCACGAGATTCATGTTAGTGGATCCAAATATGATATCGTTAACATATATTTGTACAAGAATTAAGTGCTTTCCTTGACGTTTAATGAAGAGAGTAGTGTCAACCTTTCCTCTTGAGTAACCTTGATCAAGTAAAAATTTACTTAGTCTCTCATACCAAGCTCTAGGAGCTTGTTTGAGACCATATAAAGCCCTTTTCAGTTTGTAGACATGATCAGGATACTCATGAGACTCAAAACCAGGAGGTTGCGCAACATAGACTTCTTCATTTATGTACCCGTTAAGGAACACACTCTTAACGTCCATTTGAAATAACTTAAAATCCTTCGCACAGGCGAAAGCAAGCAAAAGGTGTATAGCCTCGAGTCGGGCAACCGGCGCATAAGTTTCCTCATTGTCGATGCCTTCCTCTTGGTTATGCCCTTGCGCGACTAAACATGCCTTGTTGCGAGTTATTACTCTGTTTTCGTCCAATTTATTTCTAAACACCCATCGGGTGCCGATTACTCGATGACCTCGTGGAGGAGGGACAAGGTCTCAAACCTCATTTCTAGTGAACTGATTTTGTTCCTCTTGCATTGATAAAAACCAGTGTTTATCGAGTAGGGCTTCCTTAGGGTTTTTAGGTTCCATTTGTGAAACAAACGCGAAGTGATAACAGAAATTACTTAGCTTCGATCGAGTTGTTACACCCTTTGTGATGTCCCCGAGAATGTTGTCAATTGGACGGTCTTTGGGAGACTTCCAAGCTTGAGGGAGATCATCATTTGAAGGCGGATGAGCTTCCTCAGTTACCTCATGGTATACAACTTTATCCTCCTCAACTTTGGCTTCGTCAGGTTGATCAATCCCCGTCTCGCCCCCTTTGAGTATGTCTGCCATAGATGTACCTGCACCATGAACAACACTATCCTTTCCAACATTTCTCGGATAGGACTCATCAAAAATAACATGCACAGACTCTTCTACAGCAAGTAATCGTTTATTATATATTCTATATGCTTTACTCGATTGAGAGTATCCGAGGAAGATACCTTCGTCGGCCTTGGAATCAAACTTGCCCAAGTTTTCCTTTCCATTGTTTAATACAAAACATTTGCAACCAAACACATGCAAGTGAGAAACATTTGGCTTTCGCCCTTTTAAAAGCTCATACGGTGTTTTATTTAGAATGGGGCGAATAAGCACCCTATTCAAAACATAACACGCCGTACTAATAGCGTCGACCCAAAAGTATTTCGATAAACCACTTTCGTTAATCATTGTTCTTCCCAATTCTTCTAAAATTTGGTTTTTACGCTCCACAACCCCATTTTGTTGAGGGGTGCGTGGAGCGGAGAAGTTATGATTTATACCTTGGTTACCGCAATATTCTTCAAATAAGTGATTTTCAAACTCACCTCCATGGTCGCTTCTAATTGATACAACGTTTGTATTTAACTTATTTTGGGAAAGCTTAGCAAACCTTTCAAAAGTAGCGAATGTATCACTCTTACTTACTAAAAAGATGGTCCAACAAAACCTAGAAAAGTCGTCCACTATTATGAACCTGAAATAGTTTCCTCCTAGAATTTTAATCCTAGACGGCCCAAACAAGTCCATATGAAGAAGTTCGAGAGGTCTCGTTGTTGAAACGATCTTTTTGGATTTAAATGAGATCCTCGTTTACTTCCCTTTTTGACAAGCATCACAAAGGTGATCCTTGGTGAACTTTATTTTAGGAAGTCCTAAAACTAAGTCTTTTGAGACTACCTTATTTAGTAAGTCAAAGTTAACATGCGCTAAACGCCTATGCCATAGCCATGAGTCTTCACTTATTGTTATGAGGCATTTGTCGCTTGTTAACGATACTTCATTTAAGTCAAGCATATATACGTTGTTTACTCTAAAACCATTAAACATATTCTTCTTGTCATTATCATGCACAATTTTGCAACAATCTTTTGAAAATGATACATTGTATCCTTTGTCGCATAATTGGCTAATGCTAAGCAGATTATGTTTAAGGCCCTCGACAAGCAACACGTCGAAAATCGTAGTGGAAGAGGGGTTACCTACACTACCTTTACCTAGTATTGCTCCACGGTTGTTATCACCATAAGTTACATACCCTTTCTTCTTAGCCACAAAGTCTATGAATAAGGATATGTCTCCAGACATGTGTCTTGAGCATCCACTGTCGAGAACCCATCTTCTCTCGGTGGTCTCGTCACATTTCACCTATCAAAACATAATTAGCAAAAGGAGGTACCCAATGGCATATTGGGTCCTAATATGTTAGCGACAAGATGGTTGCGTTTGGGCAACCATTGATAGATGCCTTTAGGAACCAAAAATCTCCTAAATCGGCATTTAGCAATGGAATATCCTTTCTTGCAACAATATAAGCATGCAAAATCGACTTTAGGATCACTTTTACTTGCTTGATCCCTAATTACATATGCATATTTTTGATATGGGTTTACCATACTTTTTCTAAAATCCTTTCTATTAATAGCAAATGTAATCTTAGGCTCAAGTGCCTTGTTTAATTTGGCCTTAAGGTTTCTAACTTCACCTTGCCAAATATGACAAGTATCACATCCAAAGTCGAAAGGATTTCTATGGTCCTTACAATCTGAGTTATTACTTTCCACAATGGAAGCCTTAAGGTCCTCTAATTTCTTTTCGGACTCTTTAACTTTGTGCTCTAAGTAAAAATTCTTTTATTAGAGGCAAGTCTCTTAAAGGCTCCAGTTGCTTTATTGTGTAAAGCATTAAATGCGGTTTGTAATTCTGAATGCGACATATTTGAGGAATTCTCATATTTAGAGTGACGTACCTGCTTTTTCTTATTTTTCTGATGTGCGGAAAGGCATAGATTCACAGACTCTTCTTCATCACTAGAGCTTTCATCAGAGGAGGAAGAGTCGCTATCGCTTTCCCAAGCAATGTACGCTCTCCTTGGTTTTGATGATTTCTTGTATGACTTTGATGATTCCTTTTCCTTTGCCTTTTTTATTCATCGGACAGTCCGATTTGTAGTGACCGGGCTTCCCACACTTGTAGCACGTCCCTCTAGTCTTTTTACCTTTTGAGTCATCATCTTTGGAGTACCTCGATTGTTTCCGGAAGTTTACCAAGTTCTTCTCGGAATGTTGGATGCTATTCTTTCTTACGTAACGGTTGTACCGTTTAACGAACAGCCCCATATCTTCGCTCTTGTCCTCTTCTTCTTTATCGCTTGAGGAATAATCACTTTGCTCTTTTGCTTGAGACTTCGAGGAGGAAGTCCCAAGAGCTATCGATTTCTTTTCACTCACCTTCGTTTTGTCTTTCTTTTCCTTCTTTTCGCATTGGTATAGGCTCAAGAGTACCTGTTCATGCTCTTGTAGTTTGCCAAACAATGTTGTCAAGTCTATTTAGGTAAGATCATGTGCTTCTTTGATGGCGGTCACTTTCGGCTGCCATTCCCTGTTAAGACATCTCAAGATCTTATTAGTAGCAACATCATTGGAAACAGGCCTACCTAATGAATGTAAACGATTGATGAGATGAGTAAATCTCTTTTGCATGTCAGCAATGGTTTCCCCTTGCTCCATGAAAAAGAGATCAAACTCTTGTGTTAATGTGTTGATTCTAGCCAACTTAACATCGTTCGTCCCCTCATGGGCGATTTATAGTGAATCCCACATGGCCTTAGCAGTAGGACAATGGGATACACGTTAGTATTCATCTACACCTAATGAGGAGATTAAGATATTTTTGGCCTTCCAATCATAATTGTATTTTTTTTATCGTCATCGGTCCATTGTGCTTCGGGCTTTGGCACAACCACATTATCCGCATTGGTCATAGTAATTTCTATTGGACCATTGAGGATAACGTTCCATATTTTTCTATCTATGGAGTTTATGTGCACCCGCATACAGTCTTTCCAATAACTATAATTTTCACCGTTGAAAACGGGAGCTCTATTGTACACCCCTTTTGGTTCGTTAGCCATTTTCTATCAATGTTGTATTTGAAGCACCGAGTAACCGGAGCTCTGGATACCACTTGTTAGACTATGGCACAGATCTAGAAGGGGGGGGGGGGGGGGGGTTGAATAGATCCCAATTAAAATTTGAGTCGGCGCTACCAATTAAAAATTGGTTTTGAAAATATGTTTTAAGTGCGGAAGCGGCCGACGAAAATATAGTCTAAAACGAACGGTTATTGGAAAACCGGATATGCGTTAAGCCTTTGGATTAATGACAATATGGAAAAGAGAATCACAACACTAATCACACTTATCAATGATGTAATTCACTTGTTAGGATTCCTAGTTCCAATGATTTAAAGAGCAAACCAAAACTAGATACACAAATAAGATAATTTTGGTTTAGGCAATTTGTCGAACACTTGGCGTGTAAAAACACTCCAAGTGATATTTATGTTGAGTAAGTGATTCCAACTAGCCTAGTACAATGTCTTTTTGCACTTTGGATTCAAAAACAGAGGTTCAACCTCTTACTCAACTGATATCACAGTTTGACAATAGTGCTTACACGAAAATCACTTATTTTTAAGCTAAAACGAAAATGCTGAAAAATAGAGAAGACAAGTATTTGGTGAGACAGTTCCCCCGTCGTCCTCGCTTCGGGGTACGTCTGCCCTCAATTCTAAAACTAGAATTGAGATAGATTTAATAGATATCACCTGTTGAATGTAACAGTTTATACAAGGATTGAACAACAAAAATACAACAGAATTCTCAAGACGTTGAATGTTGCTTCCACTTCTTGCCCCTTGATTCAAGATGAATCAAGTCCTCCAATCGTTGTTGATAGACATCCGATTCCAGCCACCTTATTGAATAACCCTTAGTTCTTCAAACCTTCGGCCTGGCTGATCTCAACTACAACGAATCGAACCCGAGATCTTCCCCTCAATATCACTGAATCCGCTACTAGACTGTTGAAGAACACCTCTTCACAATCACCTTCGCTCAGTTGACCCTTGATGAAGAATCTCGTCCAAAAACCCCCAAAAATCAAACCAATCTTGGAGGATAAAACCCTAACGGTTTTATTCAAGAAAGAACCTGTTACAAGCTTCAACCCGAACTAGATTACCCAATCTAAGCTTCGAACCTTATCACCTTTAATCACTCACAATGCACTTCAAAAATGGTTGTGTGTAATTGATGTGTTGTGAGATGTTGAAGATGAAGATGATGAATCTTGGACACCTATTTCACTCTTTCTTATTCTTGAACACATGAATCAGTTTTTATCAAATGTTACTTGACATAAGTGGTTAAACTTGTATATATAGTACCAGACTAAGCAAAGACATAATATCTTTTCAAATAATAGTGGGAATCATTTAAAAACTGCATTTCCGCGCGAACGGTCGACCACAGCAGGTCTGTGCGTCGACGCATAGCCTGCACTTTTGGAAATCTGCAAAAAGTAACAGTATGCGTCGACCATACAGTCAGCGTGCGCTGACCCGTTGTAGAGTAATTTCTTCATGCGCCGACCCAACGGTCGACCCAAATCTTCATGGGCTGACCAGTGGAAAAACATACTGATGTATGTGCCGACCCTATGGTCACACGATCGCTCACACACCACAAGGGCACAGGATCATTTTTGTAGATCCTCCTAGGGATCAAAGTAACTAAACCATCGCTCACACCCCACAAGGGCACACGAGGTTTCTGCAGATCCTACGCGGGATCAGACACACAAGAATACAATCATGATGCTACACATCCAACACGACTCAATACACCCTTAAATGCACACATGTTTACAAACATATTCAAGCATTCTTCACATCATACAAGTACATACAATTATGCATATTCACATCAATATCACCATGCAATTCCATTTAATTCGAACAATTGCATAAAATTGCCAAACGGCCACATACACATTCCACAATTCATAATCTAGGATTCACGCCATACGGCTACCCACAGCATAATATAACTCAGCATGATCTATGCCTCGAGCAAGAAAATAATCAAAGTTAAGTCGGAAACCCGACCTCGGATGGAAATATTAAAGAAAACATAACCTGCCACGTTCGCCATCTGCTCGCTTAGCGAGCTCCAAGCGAGTATTCGCTACTTGTTCGCCTAGCGAACAAGCTCGCGAAGGCAAACAGAAGCCTCTGACTTCGTTCGCTACCTCGCTTGCTCATCGAACCCCTAGCGAACCTTCGCTACCCCCATTCGCTGCCAGCGAACACCACAACATGCATTATGTCCAAGTCTGGGACCATTCGCTACCTATTCACTACTGCTCGCTTAGCGAACGTTCGCGACCAGCTCGCTTAGCGAACAGCTAGCGAGTGTCTGCGAACCAGAATTCCTCACTGTTCAGAATTCCTCAACCTCTCCAAAACTCGACCGATTCTCATCAAATCAGTTCCAATAGCCTTAGTCTATCACACCCTGACTATTCTACAACACTTACATCTGATTCTACCCGATAAAACATCCGTTCTACCGATTAAACTCATTATGCCCTAAAATGAAAAATGAGCAAAACTCTCCCCAATCCAAAACAAAACCAACAAGAACACACATAATCATACACATTGCAAGAATAATAAAGTTTCACACCCTTAGCTGATCAACCGAAAGCTTAGAAGTGGATTCTTGATGATTCTAGGTTTTTCTCCTCTTTTCTCTTCTATTCCTTTCTTTCTCTTCTTTTTCTTTCCTCTTGGTTTCTATTCTCTCTATTCTTTCTCTTTTCCACTTATACTCTTTCTACTCTATTTCTCTCAAAATAACTACTAATCAAGGATTATCTAAAACACCCTCTAATTAATTCCCAAAACTCTCCAAATAATAAAATACCACAACATACACCCATAACATATTATCACATAATTCCATAATAAAATAACAATTAACCAAATAAATTAAAAGACTCAACAAAATAATGGGAATTTCAGAATCGAGGCGTTACATATGGCACACGTGGTATCGAGACCATAGCCATTTCCATTAACATTACCACCATTAGCAAAACCAGCATTACCACTGTTTCCAGCACCAGCAGCGTGGCCACTCCCTCCAGCAGTAGGGATGACTAAAGTTGGCATAGAGTTGTCTTCTCGAGGAGTTTCAATGTGAGGAGGGTTAGCAACAATCCCCCCGTGTAACGCACCATCACCATCCACTTGTGCAATCAAAGGTTGCACTAAAGTCTGAAGTTGCGCCTAACCACTAGCAACCCCTTGCATGACCTCCATCAGCTGTGCCATCCGATCTCTCATCTCTTGCATTTCTGCCTGCATCTGATCCATCATTCTTTTCTGGTTTCTTCTGGTACCGTACCGATGAGTTGTCACATCAGCAATCCTGAAACACTAGTAAACCACAGGAGAAATAAGGTTAACAGTTCCGGCGCACCTGCGAATGCGAGAAAAATGCTAAAATACAGACATGTATTTATGCAACAGGAAAATTTCCCCCTCGATTCTAGTTTCCAGAAAAACATAACAATGGAGAACCTTGCAAACAAGCATAGAATACCAACTCCTCGTATATAGATCAAAAGTCGACAGGCAATGTACAAACCAAAACTGAGTACAAATAAGGAAAAGACCTCAACCAACAAGCCTAGCAATGGTCAATACAACAAATAAACAGCAAAAACTACAACAGAAATAGACAAAACAAGTCAAGCAGGATGACATGCCTGAAGTCTGCGTCTCTTGGAGTCAGCTCTCAACCGGAGATCCTTCAAGTTCGTGATCGCTTCATTCAACCTGTACTCACTGTCTCGTCTAAGTGATGCTTCTGCTGCAATTTCCCCATCTTTGGCATTAAGCTAAGCCTTCCATATTTACTCAAACTTGGATATCCTCAAGTAAGCCATATCCAACTCTTCCTTCTTGGTGACAAGAACATTGTGGACGGCGTTCAAATCTCGACCTGTGCACTCTCTATCACTAGTCTCCTTAGTCAGGTTCGTACCCAGTTTGTTCACAAGCTCGGTTTGTCTCCTGAAATAATTGACGACATCAATCTTCTCGCTTCGGAGCTAGATGATCTCTTTCTCCAATTCTTCATTCGCTTTTCTCAGCTCTTCCTTTTCTGCCAATACCTGATTGTATTTCTGGATATCTAGAGTAGTGGGTTCCTCTATCATGAGAGGATACAGAGGTGCAACTGCAGGGAATGACATGAAGAACTTCGCAGCTCTATCATGAATCCAAGTCAATTAAGGGTCATATGCTCGGCTGTTACTTTTCTCCAAAGCTAACTTCCCTTTCCGATGAATATTACTCTATGCATGCTCAAGTCTGCCCAAAGTCTCGCCCTCCAATAAACCAGTAAGATATAGAGATTCCTGTATCTCCTCTTCTCTAGGAGGCTCCCTCAACGGATACCCAAAATGTCTTACCAATAAATAAGGGTTATAGTTGATGCAACCTTTCCTTCCGACCAAAGGGACGTTAGGAAAACCACCACAACTATAAACAATATCTGTACCCAACATGTCCCCATCAAACCAAACAATATTCTCTGTAGATAGCCCCATCAACCTCTCCGACCATTTTGAAGTACTAGCAGTAGCCACAAATGGACTCGTCTTAGGCATATGACTAGAAAACTAAGCGTACAATAGAGGAACACAGCAAGCCACATTCTTTCCCCTTCGTTTCTCATTCTTGTAATGCACAGAATGATAAACGTCTCCGAGAAGAGTAGGCATTGGGTTTCTTAAAGCCAGTATATGAAATGCATCCAAATCCACAAAATTAGGGAGATTAGGAAACAAAACAATGTCGTATATACAAAGAGCAAGAACAACGTTAAATGCAATCCAGAAACCATCCTTAGAAAACTGTCGGGCTTTATCAACTAAGAAAGCCAAAGGAAAACCATGCACTCCATTCCACTCTGTCAAACCCCCCTGTAACTCTGAAGCATCCACATGTACTATGGCAGCTAGCTTAGCCAGATCAGGCTTAGAATCAATATGAACAAATGGCATCTGACTAAGAACAAGCACATCCAACAATACTGAGTACTCCTCCAAAGTAGGCGCCAGAATGTAGTTAGGAAAGACAAAACACCTCAACTGTGGATCGTAGAACTGCAGAAAGGCATAAAGACCATCCACCTCATGTGCTGAAGGCTAACAGACCCATCTCAATAATCTCCCATAAGACTGCCTGAAATCCTCCATCACCTTCCCACCAGCCAGGGAAATCAAACTCAGCAAAGATCTAAAATCTGAAATTGGGAGCTTCTAAGCCACCATTTTCTTCAAGGAATCCATATCAGCAAGGAGGGAATAAGATCACCAGAATCGAAGGAGAAATATGCACCTGCAACACAAATACATGTTAATGAAATGCAGATGAAAATGCAAATGCAAATGCAAACAAGGGATCAAGACTGCTGTGTTGTTAGTCGAGAAGAACCAGCGCTTCTCCTTAGCAAGAACGAAGTACCGACAATATGACCCACTGATAAACAGATTCACACTGTAAAGAACCGGGTATTCTGAAAGCCAAGGTTTCCTGCATAACCCAATCCCTCTCACAGGTATGGACCTATCCACTGATAAGGTTTGGTATCCTATGCGTTCGTCAGCGTCACAGACTTTCAAGAAATGATGATACGTTCACCATTTCTGGTTTGGCATCATCGTCTCTTGAAGAGGCCTCACTTAACTGTCTCACAAATGATCGGTCCCCAGAGTCGATATCCCTCAGATTCAAAATTCCTTCGAGCCCAAAGGGCTAGAAAGAAAGTTGTCAAAGAGAATCTCGTCCGAGCGTGAATTTCATGGTGAACTAGTACGAGCAATCATTTACCACTAATCTCCACTACTAAAGCTAGGTGTATCTTCAGCCCAGGTCCGGCTTTTCACTCAATGGAACTTCCCCCCCCCCCCCCCCCCCATAGCACAGCAGTAATGACATATGATGCGGAAAATAAATGCGGGAAAGTAAAATTCGAAAGTAAATAAAGCACATATATACAACACCCAAAGATAAACAGACAAGCGCTATGATTGACTCGCATAGGGAACCAAAGTCCCCAGTAGAGTCGCCAGCTGTCGCAACTGCGAAAAACAACCGGCGGAAAAACAGAAGAGTCGACAACTTTCGTTATTTATCCTAAAGAGAGGGAAAGGAAACGATCGGAAAAACCTAACGAAAAAGGGAAAGACAAGGTCATCGCCACCATGTCTGGATTCGGGAGTCGGTTACGCAAGGGGAAGGTATTAGCACCCCTCACGTCCGTCGTACTCGACGGGATCCACGCATTTTTGTCTATCTAAAAGGGTGTGTTGAAATTATCTAGCTAAAGGCTCAGGGACAAAAGAAGAAAAAAAGGAAAAGACAAGACTCGACATAGCATCGCTACTATGGGCCTACGTACTCCCTCGTGCAATGGGAAAGTCAGAGTCAACGTAGTTTGACTAACTACGGGTAACGAAAAAGAGGGAAGTTTGCTTGCCAAGACATCGCGTCTTGTGCCTACGTACTTTCATATGGTATAAAAGATCAAAGCGAACGTAGTTTAAGCTAAAAGGACTACAGGTTGGTTCAAAAGTTTTTAGGCCCGAGCAGGGTTAACAAATAGTTCTAGTAGTTGGTGTATGCAGCTCGACCATTGGAGACTTAGGCGTTACCGTTTGTGGTATAACTAAGAGTTAATGACACTCTTTTATCTGAAAAGATTTTCCTGATTAAGATCCCGAAGGAAGAAAAAGGTTTGAAGTGTTTTTGTGTTTTTTAAAGAAGAAGTGTTTTGAATTTGATTTGTAACTCATGTCGCACTAGAGACTATGACCTAAGAGCGAATGCGTCGTATATCACCCAAATGGTATACACTAAACACTCTAGGTCCTTGAGAGGAGGCCTCTCAATTACCATTTCTCAAGTAGCTTAAGGCTCGTAGCGTGCCACACTTGTCATTCCTTATTAGATGTTTTAAGAATGTTTGAAGATGAGAAGTGAAGAAAGAACACTAATGGGAGACTAATCAATCCTAAAAGTTATCATGCAAAGTGGACCTAAAATTGGGATTCACAAAGGAACTACCTAATGTTATCATGCATAGTTAGGCACCTAATGTCTATCATAACCTCAAAAGGTTAGAGAACTTATGGGGAGCATGGCAAAGAAAAGCAAAAGAAGAAGAAAAAGAAGAATACATATGCAAATGAAGATGCAAACATAAGATGCACAAATAGAATGAAAGTGGGAGGAAAATAGTGTGGGGAAGTAGCCTCCACAAGCTCATCTCAACCAATCATGCATTTGGAAATGCAAGAAAAGAAAAGAAGAAGAAGTGCACAAGAAGAAATTAATCAAACAAGAGCAAACCACACAATGATGCACCAAAAAGTGTCCTCAAGGATTCATCATTCTAGGTATGCTTCAAATACGTCCAAAGGAGGGACCAAGCCACCTTAAATGACACTCCAAGGTCATTGGACAGAAGGGAGATGAAGATAAGAAAGCTCAAAGAAAAAACAAAACATACCAAAAGGAAATGCAAACCAAAACATAAGAGGATGCAAGTATACTTCACAATGAAACCCTAATTGAAAGTTCAAAACAAAACAAACAAATGAACAAGGAAGAAACAATATCATGACCTAAGATTGAACCAACATCATCCTTAACATGTTAGCAACATGAAACAAAAGGCATTGAGAGTTCAAAGGATCCAAATATGTCATATGCAAGTCAAACTAGGTCAAGGTACATATGTGAACCTCCCTTGGAGGTAACTTGACTTGCAAGTTACCTTAAAAATAGGAAAATGGTTCAAAAATAAACAAATAAAATGCAAAAGGTAGCTAAGCATGTTGGCAACCAGAGGCCAAAAGCTCAAAGCAAATATCCCCTTAAAGCACCATCAAAAGAAAATAATATTCAAGATGTACCACTTTGAAATGGGAGAATCGAGGGTCAAAAGAAAAACACCAAAAGTCAACCCAAAAGTCAACCAACCAGGGGCAAAATGGTCCTCAAAAATTGTTCAACTCATCATGGATATGAGTATCAATTTTCATTCGTTGGACCCAAAGGAAATGGAAGAAACAAATAAAAGAACAAACAATGCACAATTTAATTCATTTAAAAACACCTCCAGTATTTAATTATATTTAAAAATGAAAAGTAATATGAAAAATAAAATAAAAATTGTCTAAAAGTAATATTTTTTGTGTAATTTTTGGAGTATTGGAGCTATTTTTAATTAATTAAATTCAAACAAGAATAAAAAAGAAAATATTAAAAGCAATAAAAGAAAATAAAAATGCAAGAAAAACAAACAGCCACATGATTAAAAGACCAGTCAACAGATCCAAGGCCTAGGAGCGCGCCACACAAGCGCTGGGGGAACTTAAGTGAAACGCAGCGTTTCACAAGGGATTCAGTGTGGTTCATTGACTTCAGCCTACCATGAGTCTTAATCCAATGCATTGGTTTCAAAAGTATGCTGATCTAATGAACTAGAGCTTGCCACGCAATCAAAACCCTAGTCAACAATCCTCAGAGAAAAGCTCACACGCTGGATCTAAATACCAAGTCAAGGGAGTCCACCTGATTTAATGGCTAAGAGGTTATCTTCCTCGTTCAAAACCTCTGATGGAGGGAATGTTTCAGTGGTGGCCGGAGAAGACTCCGGTCGTCTTCTCCGGCGAGAGCAACAGTGCTCTGATGCAAAACCTCACCAAATTCAACCAAACCGGTACCAATCTCTTCCTCTCTCCATGCACAACAACCTGACATGCTTAATTTCTAATAATTCCTCACAACAACTTCAAATCGAAACCAAACAGATTTGTGCACCAAAATAAAAAACTCACCAAACTCACTCAAATTGGTCCAGAAATCATCTACATGTTATGGAGGTTACAGATCAAGCAACAAACAAACAAAACAACACAAGAACAAGCCATATCAGATCCAAACATTTTTGAGCTTCATCCAACAATCATCACAAATGCCAGTTCGTTTTAGTTATTAACGATCTACATGTTTCCTAGGTCTCAAATATGCAAAAATGGCAATGAATCATGGCATATTTAGAGTGTAAGGTTGATTTGTAAATACCTAGTGGAGAACTTCCACTGAGCCTTCAATTGATGTTTAACCTTGAAGAAAACTGTCCATAATCACTCCACAAACTTCAATAAAGCCTTTGCAATTCACAATTTGGCTTGAAATGGCTTGGATCTCCAAATTCGAATTTCAAATTTTCTCCACTTTTTCAAAGTTGTTCTTGAGCAATTTGCCTCCAATTTCATGTTCTGATGATTTATGAAGGTTAGAAACCTTTTATGTAATGGATTTGAATCAGAATGAAGCCCAATTCTAGTCCCTAGAGCCCAATTGAAAATCCATGGGAATTGATTTTGGAGCTTCTTTAAGTGCACGAAATTGCTCCAAATTTGGATCCAAATTGGTTCAAAACTCTTGCTGGGAGTGTATGGAGTGTGAATGGCCATGATTTACTCCTTGTTTTGATCTCAAAGGTTGACATTGGTTGTGTAACTTCATGATGAAGTAAGCTTGGAAATGGGTCACAAAAACCCAACGAATCAAAATTCTGAAATTGCCAATGAGTTTAAAACATGTTTTGCACTCAAAATATGTATTCATTTGCATAAAAATGACCTAAAATGAATAAATTCCCATTTTCTCCTATTAAATCCTTTTTCATGAAAATCAATTTAGGAAATTACCATTCCAAGCCAAATTCATGACTTCTCAAGGCTTGGTTGTACAATTGAAACCATTAGGAGCACATTTTATGTTGGAAAAATCTTCATTTGAAGTGTGCAAGTTGGTGAAATGGACCTATAATTTTATGACCTATAATCTCACTTTCCTAAAATACCCCTGACTTGCAAACCTCATAACTTGAGTTCTGCAAATCAGATGAATGACTTCTAGTACTCCTTGGAAAGCTAAGACTGTGCTTTACAACTTTCATGTTGGCTAAAAGTTGAGATGAAACATCCTTCTAGGTCAAAAATGGATTGGAAGTTGGTTGACCTTTGTTAACCAAAATCACATTCATCTGATGACCTGTAACTTGTCTGCATCATAACTTGAGTTCTATAAATCCAATCAAGGACTTCTAGTACTCAAAGGAAAGCTAAGAACATGCTCTACAAGTTTCATGTTGGCCAAAAGTTGAGATGAAACTTGTATCTTGAGGTAGGTGGTCTTGAAGTTAGGCACTAAATACGGGATTTTACCCTGAGAACCCTAATTTAGTAACTTCTCACACACTTGATCCTTGATGAATTGAACTTGAAATGATGTCTCATGTATCTTAACACAACATCCCATGACCATAGAGACTTGGAGTTGAGTTTTAATCTCCTCAAATTTCACAATTGAATGAGGATTTACCAGATGAAAACCCTAATTCAAACACCTTTGACTGTGGCTTGTTCCACCTCACACAACAACTTGAATAAACTCCAAATGGCTCTCAAAACACTAAATGAGCTCTCTCAACATCTTATATCCATGATCATGCATTCACAATCCTCTGCTGATCTTGAAATGGCCCTCCAAGTTAGGAGTTGACCCACATACATCCATCAATCCTTTCACAAAGCCACTGCCCACTTCTAAAGGACCTGGTGACCACTCAAACTTGAGTAACACCCCTTGCTTAGGCTCAAACCTCTGATAAGACTCCACTTGCTATGCACAACTCTTGATCCCCTGCTCAATGAAAAATGCTATGCAATGCAAATACTAGAAAGAAATGAAATGAAAC
Source organism: Lathyrus sativus (assembly GCA_963859935.3). Taxonomy (NCBI): domain Eukaryota; kingdom Viridiplantae; phylum Streptophyta; class Magnoliopsida; order Fabales; family Fabaceae; genus Lathyrus; species Lathyrus sativus. The sequence continues at coordinate 200,002,393 of OZ012739.1, read as the reverse complement.
ATAAGCCAAGTTAAGAAAAGGTTAGGCAAATTTTGGGGTGCAACAAGAGTGACACACACACACAATCCCGACACCAAATGGATGTAAAGTCTATCACCAAAAGGATGATAGAGAACACTCGCATAATTTGGAACCAAAAGGAAGACAGACCTATCACCAAAAGGATGATAGAGCGACACATGCACACAATCCCGACACCAAAAGGATGTAGGTTTTATCACCAAAATGATGATAGAGAACACTCTCAGAATCTCGAACCAAAACGATGACAGACCCATCACCAAAAGGATGATAGAGCGACAACATACACAATCGTGACATCAAAAGGATATATGGTCAATCACCAAAAGGATGATAGAGAACACTTGCACAATCTGGCACCAAAAGGATGACAAATCTATCACTAAAAGGATGATAGAGCGACACATGCACACAATCCCGACACCAAAAGGATGCAGGGCCTATCATCAAAGGGATGATAGAGAAAACTAGCACAATCTGGCACCAAAAGGAAGACATACCTATCACCAAAAGGATGATAGAGCGACACACGCACACAATCCCGACACCAAAAGGATGCAGGCCTATCACCAAAAGGATGATAAGGAACACTTGCACAATCTGTCACCAAAAGGATGACAAACCCATTACCAAAGGGTTGATAGAGCGACACAAGTACACAATCCTGACACCAAAAGGATGTAGTCCTATCACCAAAAGGATGATAGAGAACACTCGCACAATCTGGCACCAAAAGGATGACAGACCTATCACCAAAATGATGATGTAGCGAAACACATACACAATCCCGACAACAAAAGGATGTAAAGTCTATCACCAAAAGGATGATAGAAAACACTCGTAACATCTGGCACCAAAAGGAAGACAAAATTATCACCAAAAGGATGATAAAACGACACGCGCATACAATCTCGACATCAAAAGGATGTAGGGTCTATCACCAAAAGGATGAAAGAACACTCACACAACCTGGCCCCAAAGGATGACAAACCCATCACCAAAAGGATGATAGAGCGAAACACACACACACGCACAATCCTGACAGCAAAAATATGTAGGGCATATCGCCAAAAGGATGATAAAGAAGACTCGTACAATCTGGCACCAAATGGATGACAGACGTAGCAACAAAAGGATGATAGAGCGACACACACAATATCCCTACACCAAAAGGATGCAGGGCCTTTGACAAAAAAGGATGATAGAGAACACTCGCACAATCTGGCACCAAAAGGATGATAGACGTAGCACCAAAAGGATGATAGAGTGACACACGCACACAATCCCGACACCAAAAGGATGTAAAGTCTATCACCAAAAGGATGATAGAGAACACTTGCATAATTTGGAACCAAAAGGAGGAAAGACCTATTTCCAAAAGCATGATAGAGCGACACATGCACACAATCCCGACACCAAAAGGATGTAAGGTCTATCACCAAAAGGATGATAGAGAACACTCGCACAATCTGGAACCAAAAGGATGACAGACCCATCACCAAAAGGATGATAGAGCGACACACATACACAATCCTGACACCAAAAGGATGTAGGTTCTATCACCAAAAGGACGATAGAGAACAATCGCACAATTTGGCACCAAAAGGATGACAGACCTATAACTAAAAGGATGATAGAATGACAGACACACACAATCCCGACACCAAAAGGATGTAGAGTCTATCACCAAAAGAATGATATAGAACACTCGCACAATATGGCAACAACAGGATGACAGACTCATCACCAAAAGGACGATAGAGCGACACACGCACACAATCCCGACACCAAAAGGATGCAGGCCTATCACCAAAAGAATGATAGAGAACACTCGCACAATCTGGTAGCAAAAGGATGACAGACCTATCACCAAAAGCATGATAGAGCGACACAAGCACACAATCCCGACACCAAAAGGATGCAGTCCTATCACCAAAAGGATGATAGAGAACACTTGCACAATCTGGCACCAAAAGGATGACAGACCTGTCACCAAAATGATGATCGAGCGAAACACATACACAGTCCCGACAACAAAAGGATGTAAAGTGTATCACCAAAAGGATGATAGAGAACACTCGTATAATCTGGCACAAAAAGGAAGACAAACCTATCACTAAAAGGATGATAAAACCACACACGCACACAATCTCGACATCAAAAGGATGTAGGGTTTATCACCAAAAGGATGATAGAGAACACTCGCACAACCTGGCACCAAAAGGATGACAAACCCATCACCAAAAGGATGATAGAGCGAAAAACACACACACATAATCCTGACAACAAAAGTATGTAGGGCCTATCACCAAAAGGATGATAAAGAACACTAATACAATCTGGCACCAAATGGATGAAAGACTTATCAACAAAAGGATGATAGAGCGACACACGCACAATATCTCTACACCAAAAGGATGCAGGGTCTATGACCAAAAGGATGCAGGGCCTACTTATATAAAAACATAATAAAATATAAGTATAATCAAAATAAAGTAAAGAAATGCCTAAGTAAAAATATAGGAGATTGTGCATAAAGATGCACTGATCAAGAACACTCGCACAATCTGGCACCAAAAGGATGACATACCCATCACCAAAAGGATGATAGAGCGACACACACACACAACCCTGACAACAAAAGGATGTTAAGCCTATCACCAAAAGGATGATAGAGAACACTCGCACAATCTGGCACCAAATGGACGACAGACCTATCACCAAAAGGATGATAAAGCGACATACGCACACAATCCCGACACCAAAAGGATGTAGGGTCTATCACCAAAAGGATGATAGAGAACACTTGTATAATCTGACGCCAAAAGGATGACAGACCTATCACCAAAGGTTGATAGAACAATATGCGCACACAATCCCAACACCAAAAGGATGCAGGGCCTATCACCAAAACGATGATAGAAAACACTCGCACAATCTGGAAACAAAAGGATGACAGACCTATCACTAAAAGGATGACAGAGTGACACACGCACACAATCCCGACACCAAAAGGATGTAAAGTCTATCACCAAAAGGATGATAGAGAACACTCGCATAATTTGGAACCAAAAGGAAGAAAGACCTCTCACCAAAAGCATGATAGAGCGACACATGCACACAATCCCGACACCAGAAGGATGTAGGGTCTATCACCAAAAGGATGATAGAGAACACTCGCACAATCTGGCACCAAAAGGATGACAGACCCATCACCAAAAGGATGATAAAGCGACACACATACACAATCCTGACACCAAAAAGATGTAGGTCCTATCACCAAAAGGACGATAGAGAACAATCGCACAATTTGTCAACAAAAGGATGGCAAACCTATAACTAAAAGGATGATAGAGTGACACACGCACACAATCCCGACACCAAAAGGATGTAGAGTCTATCACCAAAAGAATGATATAGAACACTCGCACAATATGGCAACAACAGGATGACAGACTCATCACCAAAAGGACGATAGAGCGACACACGCACACAATCCCGACACCAAAAGGATGCAGGCCTATCACCAAAAGAATGATAGAGAACACTCGCACAATCTGGTAGCAAAAGGATGACAGACCTATCACCAAAAGCATGATAGAGCGACACAAGCACACAATCCCGACACCAAAAGGATGCAGTCCTATCACCAAAAGGATGATAGAGAACACTTGCACAATCTGGCACCAAAAGGATGACAGACCTGTCACCAAAATGATGATCGAGCGAAACACATACACAGTCCCGACAACAAAAGGATGTAAAGTGTATCACCAAAAGGATGATAGAGAACACTCGTATAATCTGGCACAAAAAGGAAGACAAACCTATCACTAAAAGGATGATAAAACCACACACGCACACAATCTCGACATCAAAAGGATGTAGGGTTTATCACCAAAAGGATGATAGAGAACACTCGCACAACCTGGCACCAAAAGGATGACAAACCCATCACCAAAAGGATGATAGAGCGAAAAACACACACACATAATCCTGACAACAAAAGTATGTAGGGCCTATCACCAAAAGGATGATAAAGAACACTAATACAATCTGGCACCAAATGGATGAAAGACTTATCAACAAAAGGATGATAGAGCGACACACGCACAATATCTCTACACCAAAAGGATGCAGGGCCTATGACCAAAAGGATGCAGGGCCTACTTATATAAAAACATAATAAAATATAAGTATAATCAAAATAAAGTAAAGAAATGCCTAAGTAAAAATATAGGAGATTGTGCATAAAGATGCACTGATCAAGAACACTCGCACAATCTGGCACCAAAAGGATGACATACCCATCACCAAAAGGATGATAGAGCGACACACACACACAACCCTGACAACAAAAGGATGTTAAGCCTATCACCAAAAGGATGATAGAGAACACTCGCACAATCTGGCACCAAATGGACGACAGACCTATCACCAAAAGGATGATAAAGCGACATACGCACACAATCCCGACACCAAAAGGATGTAGGGTCTATCACCAAAAGGATGATAGAGAACACTTGTATAATCTGACGCCAAAAGGATGACAGACCTATCACCAAAGGTTGATAGAACAATATGCGCACACAATCCCAACACCAAAAGGATGCAGGGCCTATCACCAAAACGATGATAGAAAACACTCGCACAATCTGGAAACAAAAGGATGACAGACCTATCACTAAAAGGATGACAGAGTGACACACGCACACAATCCCGACACCAAAAGGATGTAAAGTCTATCACCAAAAGGATGATAGAGAACACTCGCATAATTTGGAACCAAAAGGAAGAAAGACCTCTCACCAAAAGCATGATAGAGCGACACATGCACACAATCCCGACACCAGAAGGATGTAGGGTCTATCACCAAAAGGATGATAGAGAACACTCGCACAATCTGGCACCAAAAGGATGACAGACCCATCACCAAAAGGATGATAAAGCGACACACATACACAATCCTGACACCAAAAAGATGTAGGTCCTATCACCAAAAGGACGATAGAGAACAATCGCACAATTTGTCAACAAAAGGATGGCAAACCTATAACTAAAAGGATGATAGAGTGACACACGCACACAATCCCGACACCAAAAGGATGTAGAGTCTATCACCAAAAGAATGATATAGAACACTCGCAAAATATGGTTAAAAAGGATGACAGACTCATAACCAAAAGGATGATAGAGCGACACACGCACACAATATCGACACCAAAAGGATGTAGGCCTATCACCAAAAGAATGATCGAGAACACTCGCACAATCTGGTAGCAAAAGGATGACAGACCTATCACCAAAAGGATGATAGAACGACACACGTACACAATCTCGACACCAAAAGGATGCAGGCCTATCACCAAAAGGATGATAGAGAACACTCACACAACGTGGCCCCAAAAGGATGACAGACCCATTACCAAAGGGTTGATAGAGCGACACAAGCACACAATCCCGACACCAAAAGGATGCAGTCCTATCACCAAAAGGATGATAGAGAACACTCACACAATCTGGCACCAAAAGGATGACAGACCTGTCACCAAAATGATGATCGAGCGAAACACATACACAATCCCGACAACAATAGGATGTAAAGTCTATCACCAAAAGGATGATAGAAAACACTCGTATAATCTGGCACCAAAAGGAAGACAAACCTATCACTAAAAGGATGATAAAACCACACGCGCACACAATCTCGACATCAAAAGGATGTAGGGATTATCACCAAAAGGATGATAGAGAACACTTGCACAACCTGGCACCAAAAGGATGACAAACGCATCACCAAAAGGATGATAGAGCGAAAAACACACACACACAATCCTGACAACAAAAGTATTTAGGGCCTATCACCAAAAGGATGATAAAGAACACTAATACAATCTGGCACCAAACGGATGAATGACTTATCAACAAAAGGATGATAGAGCGACACACGCACAATATCTCTACACCAAAAGGATGCAGGGCCTATGAACAAAAAGATGAGAGAGAACAGTCGCACAATCTGGCACCAAAAGGATGATAGACATAGCACCAAAAGGATGATAATGTGACACACACACACAATTCTGACACCAAAAGGATGTAGGACCTATCACCAAAAGGATGATAGAGAGTACTCGCACAATCTGGCACCAAATGGATGACAGATATATCACCAAAAGGATGATAAAACGACATACGCACACAATCCCGATACTAAAAGGATCTAGGGTCTATCACCAAAAGGATGATAGAGAACACTCGCACAATCTAGCACAAGAAGGATGACAGACCTATCACCAAAAGGATGATAGAGCGAACGCGCACACAATCCTGACATCACAAGGATGTATGGTCAATCACAAAAAGGATGATAGGTAACACTTGCACAATCTGGCACCAAAAGGATGACAGACCCATCACCAAAAATATCATAGAGCGACACATGCACACAATCCCGACACCAAATGGATGCAGGGCCTATCACCAAAAGGATGATAGAGAACACTCGCACAATCTGGCCCCAAAAAGATGACAGACCCATTACCAAAGGGTTGATAGAGCGACACAAGCACACAATCCTGACACCAAAGGGATGCAGTCCTATCACCATAAGGATGATAGAGAACACTCGCACAATCTAGCACCAAAAGAATGACAGACCTATCACCAAAATGATGATCGAGCGAAACACATACACAATCCCGACACCAAAAGGATGTAAAGTCTATCACCAAAAGGATGATAGAGAACACTCGTATAATCTTGCACCAAAAGGAATACAAACCTATCACCAAAAGGATGATAAAACGACATGAGCACACAATCTCGACATCAAAAGGATGTAGGGTCGTTCACCAAAAGGATGATACAGAACACTCGCACAACCTGGCACCAAAAGGATGACAAACCCATCATCAAAAGGATGATAGAGCGAAACACACACAGACACACACACACAATCCTGACAACAAAAGTATGTAGGGCATATCACCAAAAGGATGATAAACAACACTCGTACAATCTGGCACCAAATTGATGAAAGACTTATCAACAAAAAGATGATAGAGCGATACACGCACAATATCCCTACACCAAAAGGATGCAGGTCCTATGACAAAAAGGATGATAGAGAACACTCGCACAATCTGGCACCAAAAGCATGACACACGTAGCACCAAAAGGATGATAGAGTGACACACGCACACAATTCTGACACCAAAATGATGTAGGGCATATCACCAAAGGATGATACAGAGTACTCGCACAATCTCGCACCAAATGGATGACAGACATATCACCAAAAGGATGATAAAGCGACATTCACGCACAATCCCGACACTAAAAGGATCTAAGGTATATCTGTTGCACCCCAAAATTTTCTCAACCTTTTCTTACCTGGTTTATGTTTCATTGCATTAACATTTGCATAGTTATATCATTTGCATATCATGATATCATTCATATAGCAGGGGATCAAGTGTGATTCTTCTCAAAAGAAGCCTAGCAATAGGTCTCATTCAAGATTGAGGAGTTGTCAAAGTCATCAGAAGGTGGTTTGAATGCCTAAGGGTTTAGAGGTTTGAGTGTGAATCTTCTCCTAACTTGAGGGTCAACTGAAGACCATCAGAGGGTTGTGAAGTGTTGAATGTGGGAAGAGGATGTGTATGTAGCTCATAGAATTCCTAGAGGGCCATGGGATATTTTAATCAAGTCATTGTGTCAAATGCAAGAGCCACAATTGAGGTGCAAGCAATTAGGGTTTCATCTAGATCAATTCTAGGTCAACTAGGCAATTGGAGAGTGTCAAAACCTACTTTTAGGTCATGGAGTTCATGAATTGATGTGATAAGACATTTGTGGTATTGTGCCAAGATCAAATCAAGAAGATTCAAGAGTGTGGGAAGTTGCTAAATTAGGGTTTCAGTGCAAAATTCCCTGTTTAGTGCCTAACTTCATGACCACATAAGTCAAGATACAAGTTTCAAATGGATCTTTGGCCAACATGAAACTTGTAGAGCATCTCAACACCTTTAATTTTAGTACTATAAGTCCTCAAGGGGATTTATAGAACTCAAGTTATGACCCAGACAAGTTACAAGTCCTCAGAGGCCACTGAAATTTGTCTATGAAAATCATCTGACTTCAAAACCTAGAAGGAGGTTTCACATGAACTTTTGGACAACATGAAAGTTGTTCCTCATGATCTTAGATTTCTAAATCGTATTAGAAGTCTTCCATCTGATTTATAGAACTCAAGTTATGAGGTTTACAAGTCAGGGGTATTTTGGGAAAGTGAGATTATAGGTCATTTTCAATCATAGGCCAAAATCTCCAACTTGCACTTGTCAAATAAATTTTTGTTCAACATGAAATTTGCTCAAAATGGAGTTTTTAGGTGAACCAAGAAGTCATGATGGATTAATTGGGCTCATAGCAAGACTTGGTTTGAAATGGTTTCAAAAAGGGAAATTTTCAAATGAATTAAGGAGGGAAAATGCCAATTTTGAGTTATAGGACCAAAACATGTCAAGTAACTACATTTTTTGAATGGAAATTGAATTTTAGACACTTTGGCATTACCAGAATTTTGAGTTTAGGCTAAGTTTCATGAGTTGTCATTTGATATCTTCATTTGCAAGTCACACATCGAAGTTCCTTACCAATGCAATTCAAGTGCTCCTTTTGGTCTGAATACACTCACAAGGGAATTTGCAAGTGAAAGGGAAGCTTCTAGAGCAATTTTCATGGCCAATTCGTGACTGTTACATTGCACATGTGAAGAGAAAAACATAAATTTGGATTGGCTGAATTGGGCCTCAATTGAGCTTCTAAAGCCCATAGACATGTTCTATTTAAGTTCTTTGATGATTTCAGAATCTTTTTGGTGCAAGTTTCGTGGCTGAAGCAGAGATAGCAACTTCATTTTCAAGCAAGCAAGTGCAGATCGGGTTTTGAGTTCGAGGCTGATTCAGAGCAAATTGAGGCTTACAACATTTCTCTCTTGCATCCTTGAATGATTCTGGAGAGTTTTGAAGGTTGAATCAAGCTCTAGCTACCTCTGTTACTAGATCTACAACAGGTTAGTAACTTTCAAATTTCCACATGAATTAGCATGATGTAGTTAGATTTGAACTTGGGGTTAGGATCTAGACAAGATATAGATCGTTTTAGGATCAATTTGGAAGCATTTGGTGATGATTGATCATGACTTAGCATTTCTGTTTTGATTCGAATCTCTCGATTCATGGAGAGTTAGAGCAATCTAGATAGATCAGAGTGATATATGAAGCATGAGGATGAATTCTATAGCCTTAGATTTGCAATTGATGATGATTGATTTGGATGTGTGTTCTGAACTTTGCTTCGAATCTTGAAATCTATGGAGAGTTAGAATATATGGATAGGAGATTTGAATTCCTGATGAAATTCTGAATGAGATTGGTATAAGGATTGCTGTTTCTGGACACCTGTAACCACCTGCTCACCGGAGAAGACGACCGGAGTCTTCTCCGGCCACCACACTGAGTCTCACTCAGGCCAGCCTGTGATTTGGAGAAGATGACTCCTAAGCCATCAGATATGCCTTTGACCAACGACTAAGCCAATCATCCAACGACCACGACTTAAAGTTTTATTTGACTTTCTGAGGATCAAAACAATGTAGTTTCATTAAATGAGGTGGCATGCCCTCAGCGCTTGGATCAGTGGACCAGTCATGCAATCTTGTGGCTCATGTTTTATTCTGAGTTTCTATTTTCTTTTATTCATTTTTATTATTTTTAAATGCTTTATTGATTCAAAAAATCACAATAAATTCAATTTTGATCCCAAAATTATTTCAAAAATATCTCCATGATCTTGAGAGGATTTGTGATTTTTTGAAATCAATAAAATGCATTTTCATACATTTTTCAATTTAATTTGATTTTTCTTATTTTGTTTAATTCTTTTAATTTTGTATATTTGGCCATCTGTTTTGTTGAATTTTGTTCTTCCAATTGGTGATGATTTTGGCTTTGATTTTTTAGTATGTGTTAGGGTAGACATGTATGCTCCCTTATGATTTTTGTTGGAATTTTAGAACAAATTTAGGTTCTGTTTTAGGTGTTAAGATTAGAGCCTTCCCAAACTTGTGGATCACCTTGATACCCTTCAATCTAGAAATTATTTAGGTGACTTAGAAGTTGAATTAGGCTTTAATATTTTAACCCTAGGCTTTTCAAACATGTATGTTCCCCCTAGGAATTTTATTAGAATTTTACAAATTTGTTTTCTATTTTAGTTGTATTTTGCAAGTTGCTTGTGCTTGTGGTGTTCTATTTTGTGTGCCTTTGCTTGCTTGGTTTTGTTGGTGACTTAGGAGCTGGATTTGCTTGGTTTCTTCTTGGGAGGTCTTCTAGACTTGGTGTAGCTGCTTTTTCTTGAAGATTGGAGCTTGGAGTTGAAGTTTTCTTTTCTTTTAGGAGTTGTTTTAGGAGCTTAGGAAATTAGGGTTTTAGGAAGAGCCATTAGGACTATTCTATACAATGATGTAAAGTCCTCCTAGGGAAACTCCATCTCTCCTTTAGAGGGATGTTTGGTATGCCCATAGTTTAGTAGAACTTTGAGGATGCCCTTCCATTTCAATGTTGGTACTTGATGATTTCCTTTGGTTTTCATTTGGTTCTTAACATTGCAACCTTGATCTTAGTGATTATTCCTCTGCTTGGAGTGTGCTTGCTAGAGCTTGAAGATGAAGTTTGATGAAGCTTGAAGATAGAAGCTAGCTAGACGATGAAGTCTTTTGCTGTCAACTTTGCTGTCTAGAGGATTTGCTGTTTAGAGCTGCTGCTGTTGAGTATTGAAGTTGCTGTCTGCTGAGGACTGTTGTTGTTGCTTAGGTTGTGTCCTCTGTTTCTTTTCTTTTGTTGTATTGTCTGTTTGTTTGTGTTGATTACCTCTAGGTTTGAGGTGGAGCTTGTCTCCTCTTGCCTGTTGTTTTCTTAGGTTAGAGGTTGAGCCAGACTCCCTCGCCTCGCTTGTACTGTTGCATAACATGCATTTTACTGTTTACTATTTACTGTTTACTGTTTACTGTTTACTGCTTGCTTTCTTTTGCTGTTTCCCTTAGGATCTCTGATTTCCTCTGCGTAAGAGGGAATTATGACAGGCATTAGGTTTTGACCCATGCATGATAACTGTAGGTAGATTCCCTTTCAACCATAGTTTTAGGGTGTCTTTCTCTTCTCCTCTCAAAACAATTCAAAAACACAGTAATAAGGTTGATTGAAGTCGTACGTTATGAGCCTTAAGCTATCTGGGAAAAGGTTGGTGGAGGGTCTCTCTCCAAGAATCTGGATGTTAGTGTGGTACCCTTTGGGTGACATACGAAGCGTTCACTCCTGGGTCATAGTCTCTAGTGCGAATGAGATTGCAAACATCCTAAAAAGCAGTTCTTTCATAAAAGACTCAAACAAACATTCAAACTCTGTTTTTGTCCTTTTGGACCTTTAATCAGGAAAACCCTTTCTTAATGAGATAAAAAACTGTCAGACAAGCTTGTGTCTTCCGTAGCCCGAACTACGTTTGCTCTGATCTTTCATGCCGTATGAAAGTACGTAGGCACGAGATGCGACATCTCGGCGAGCAACCTTCCCCCATAACCCATAGTTAGGCGAACTACGTTGACTCTGATTTCTCGTTCCAGACGGGAATACGTAGGCATAAAGTGTGATACTTTGCCGAGTCATTTTCTTTTCTTTTTAGACCAGACCTGTAGAGTAGATAGATAAACACACCCTTAGATAGAAAACAAGCGTGGATCCCGTCGAGTACGACGGACGTGAGGGGTGCTAATACCTTCCCCTTGCGTAACCGACTCCCGAATCCAGGATTTGGTTGCGATGACCATTCCTTTCCCTCTTTGCGTTAGGTTTTCTCTGAGCGTTTCCTTTCCCTCTTGTGGGATAAATAATGCACAGTGGAGACTCTTCTGTCATAGCCGGCGCCGATTTTTGCAGTAGCGACAGCTGGCGACTCTGCTGGGGACTCCATTGGTTCCCTATGCGAGTCAATCCTAGCGCTTGTTTTCCCGTCTGGGGTTTTATATGTATTTATCTTTCTGTCTTTACTTTCAGTACTGTATGTTATTATTGTTATGTTGTGGGTAGAGGGTTAGTTTGAGAGATAAGCCGGACCTGTCCTTGAGTGCACATAGACTTAGAAGTAGAGAGTAGTGGTTAGCCTGCTTGCCTTGCTCGCACCAGCTAGCTACGAAATTTACACTCAGACGAGATTCTCTTTAATGGCATCTTGCCTGGCCCTTTGGGCTCGACAGGTTGTTGGATTTGAGGGTTGTCGACTCTGGGAGCCTATCATTTGGGATTCGGCTGAGTGAGGCCTCTTCAAGGGATGATGATGCCACACCTTCTAGGTACCGTATCATCGCTCTTGAAAGTTTGTGACGCTGATGACCGCATAGGATGTCGTACCTCGTCTGCGAGTTAGGTACATACCTGTGAGGGGTAGGTGGGTCTTTTTGCAGGAAAACTCTGGCCTCAGAACACCTGGTTTGTCTCTGTCAGTGAGAATTGGTTATGAGGGTTCTTTGGTGGTTGGTTTGGTTTGAGGAGAAGATCTGATGGTTCTCAAGCTGCATTACAGCACAACACAGTTCTTCATTATTGCACTTGATCCCCTGTTGCATATGCATCTGCATTTTCATGTCTGCATTTCATTAACGTGTATTTATATTGCATGTGTGTTTGTTCCCCTCAAATTCTAGTGTTCTTCTTGCAAGACATGGGGTCCATGAAGAGAACAGTTGCTTACAGGTTGCCTTCTCCAGATATCAGTTCCTTATCGCAGTTGGTTGCTCTAGCAGATCAGAGAGTGAGGGCTGAGTTTAGAGAGTCTTATGGGAAACTGCTCAGTTTGTTGTGCAGACCTTCTGTGTTTGAGATGACTGGATTGTATACCGTGATGCAGTTTTACGAGCCTCAGTTGAGATGCTTCTTGTTCCCTGATTTTATTCTAGCTCCTACTTTGGAGGAGTATTCTGATATGCTGGGAGTTCCTGTGTTAGATAAGATGCCTTTTGTTCATGAGGATACTGAGCCTGAGTTGGCTAAGCTCGCTGAGATTGTCAGTTTTGATGCTTCTGAGTTCCCTGGAGGTTTGGTCAAGCTTAATGGAGCTTATGGTTTTCATCTTTCTTGCTTGGTTGAGAAGGCTACGCAGTGTGCGAAGGATGGATGTTGGATTGTCTTCAATGCTATTCTGGCTATTTGCATTTATGGGATTGTATTGTTCCCTAACTTGCCTGATTTTGTTGACTCAGATGCTTTCTTTATTCTTGCCTCGAAGAATCCGGTGCCAACTCTCTTGGGTGACATTTATCATTCTATTCACTATAAGAATGAAAAACGTCGGGGAAAGAATGTTTCTTGCTGTGTACCTCTTCTATCCAGGTGGTTTCAGGGACATCTTCCTAAGAAGGAACCTTTTGTTGATACTGCTGGTACTTTAGATTGGTCTTCCAGATTGATGGGATTGTGTGCTGAGAACATTGTTTGGTTTGATCGGAACTTGCTTCGAGTGGATATTATATATAGTTGCAGTGGCTCTCCGAACGTTCCTTTGATTGGACGGAAAGGTTGTATTAACTATAACCCTTCTCTGCTTGTGAGACAGTTTGGCTATGCTTTGAAGGATTCTCCGGTTGAGGACGAGATACAGGAATCTTTGTATCTCACGGGTTTATTAGACGAAGATGTTTTGGTCAGATTGAGGCGTGCTTGGGGTAATATTCACAGAAGAGGAAAGACGTTGCTTGGCAAGAGCGATAGTCGAGCTTATAATCCTTATCTGCTCTGGATCCATGAGAGACTTAGGACTTCTTTGATGTCATATCCTGCTGCAGAGCCTTTGTATCTTCCGGTGATTGAAGAACCTGCTTCAGTAGAGATTGAGAAGTATAACAAGCTGCTGGCTGAAAAGGAAGAGTTACAGAGAGCAAATGAAGAGCTAGAGAAAGAGATTTTCCAGCTTCGGCATGAGAAGAATGAGGCAACCTTCACTTTGAAGAAGTAGACTGAGATGATTAACAGGTTAGGTTCAGACTTGACTGAAGAAACCAGCAAGAGAGAGAAAGTAGGAGTAGCCCTGAATAGGGCTAGTAGTGTACTTGCTACTAAGAAAGAACTTTTGAACAAGGCTTATTCTCGACTCTCCAAATGGGAACTTTTGTGGAATGCCACGCTTACTAGCCGGAAGGAGCGTGAAGATGAGTTGAAGCTTCATATTTCCCAGTTAGAGGAGCAGCTCAGTGCTAAGGATGCGAAGATTGCTGAAGAGGTATCTCTTAGATGTGACGCTGAGTCTAGAGTGAGCAACATGGTCAAAGAAACTAGGGGTGGTGAATTGAAGGTTGGCTTCAAAAGATGCAGGATGGATGAGTGTTTTGGCAGGGGAGCCTGTGAAGAGGACGCCAAAAAGCTGAGATCCACTGTTGAGCGGCATGCATTACTGATACAGGAGCTAATCTCCAGGCTAGGTAACCCGGAGACGTTGAGGATATTAGAAGATGTCAGGGCGCGCCATTTGGCCTGATTTACCTTTGCTTTTCTCTTGGTATTTGTACTTGTATTTTAACCATCGCCAGGCTTATTGGCCGAGGTCTTTTTCAGTTGTATTCAGTTGTATCTTTGTACTCTGCCTCTTGGCATTTGTCTATGTATGAGGTTTCTGATTCTGCGCTTGCTTACTTGGGACTCCATTGTCGTTATGGCTTCTTCTCCAGAACTAGAATCGGGGGGAAATTAACCTGTTGCATATTTACACGTGTGCATTTGCATATTCATATTGCATGGCAGGTACATTTTTAAGCTCGAATCTTATGTCCTGCATCTTACAGGTTGTTTCAAGATTGACGAACAGAGAACTCACCGGTACACTACAAGAAGCAATAGTAAGAAGGTCATGGATCATGTACAGTCTGAGATGCAGGAGATCCAGGATAGGTTGGCCCAATTCATGCAGACTATGGAGGCTGTGGCTAAAGGTCATGAACATCTTCAAACTCTGGTACAACCGCTGTTGGCGCGAGCGACTGGTAATACTGAATACAACTCTGCTCATGTTGAGACTCCTCGCAGGGAGGAAGTGATACCAAATGCTGGTGAGAATGGCACTGGCAACGGAAATGGCAACGCTGGTAACAGAAATGCTGATAATGTTAATGGGAACGTGGAAACCAACAGGAATGTTGGTATCAATACTGGTTTTGGTGAAAACAATCAGGGTCTTGGCTTTGGCAATCGGGATGGCAATGATGGTTTCAACAATCAGGGCCTCGACAACAGAGGGTTCGGTGATAACAATCAAGGTCTTGGCTACGGCAATGCTGGGTTTGGCAATGTGAATACCAATGGTGCTGGGATGGGTCCTTTCAATATTGGCTTTGGGACAGCGGCTGCTAACCAAGAGCTTGGCAATCTGAGGTATGATCCCAGGTTCTTCCAAAGTGGTCATGGTCATGGTCGTAATGCTGCTTATGACGGATATGGTAATGAGGGGCCGTACTGGAATAGAGATCGTCAGGAAGATGCCTTTTCTGGGAAAGGCATGGGTTTTGAGGGTCCCACTGATAGTGATCGGAGGATTAAAATGCTGGAGGAACAGATGAGAGGTATAGCCAATCAAAATTCTGGAGGTTTGGACATGGCTACCATGGGGCTGGTTCCTGGGCTGAGAGTACCATTGAAGTTCAAAGCTCCCACTTTCGATAAATATAAAGGGGATACATGCCCACGGGTTCATGTGCGTTCATATTATCGGAGGATGTCTACATACTCTGATGATGAGAAGATGCTTATGCATTTTTATCAAGATAGTTTGTCAGGACCATCGCTGGAATGGTACATGGGACTAGAGCCTGCACAGATCGGAAGTTGGAAAGAATTGGCTAATGCTTTCGTTAGACATTACCAATACAATAGTGACCTTGCACCAAATAGGGTCCAACTTCAAAGTCTTTCACAGAAGAATGGGGAGAGTTTCAAGGAGTATGCTCAGCGTTGGCGCGATCTGGCAGCAAGAGTCCACCCCCTATGGTTGAAAGGGAATTGATTGATATTTTCGTTGCAACATTCTCTGGGATGTATTATGATAAATTGCTCAATTGCTCGATGGGTAGCTTCTCTGACATGATACTCATGGGGGAACGAATTGAAAATGGCATAAAAATTGGTAAGATTCAAGCAGGTGAATCGACCTCAACTGGAGGTGCAAAAAAGGTCTTTGATGGTAAAAGGCAAGGAGACGCCAGCGCAGCATATGGTGGTCGAGGACGAGGTAGAGGTCGGAACCAGTATATTCAACAACAGGTTGCTAGTGTGACGATCCCTATACCACAACAACAACAACAACAATCACAACAGCAGCAGCAGCAACAACAAAGGTATAATCCTGCTCAGAGAAGGATCCAGAATGGGAAGCCGAAGAGGGTATTTGATACTCCTCCGTCAACGTATGCAGAACTGCTTCAGACGCTGTTAAGTTTGAATCTAGTTGAGAAGAGAATGTTGGACCCACCCACGGGGGCACTTCCTTACGGGTATGATACTAGTAAGCAGTGTGAATTTCATTCCGGGGCACCCGGACATGATATCGAGAGTTGTCATGCTTTTAAACACAAAGTCTAAGATTTGGTTGATAGTAAAGTCATTAACTTCAGTAATGATGGTCCCAACATTGTACAGAAACCAATGCCGAATCATGGAGCAAATGCTGTTTTGACAGAGGAGGATTTGGATTTGGTTATGGACGTAAATCATTTGAAGACACCTTTAAGCTATGTTAAAAGCATATTGTTGAAGGGGGGGGGGGGGGGGGGGAGGTCTGTAACACCCTTCTAATTCCCACGGAAAAATACATATTTAATCAGAGTAAATTAACATGCTTTCACAAAGGGCGTCACACATAATTACAAAATCTTAACATTCACCTGTCATACTCATGTAACATTTAAATAAATAGTCATTCTATTAAATTTTCATCTTGCATGAAATAGCGGATTCAATTTGGTTTACATAACTCTTCACAGAAAATTCATGTTCATGACATGATCATCAACACTTAGGCACAGAGGGCATTATCACATATTTCAAATACATTTAAAACAGAACTTAGAATATACAATATATCTCTAAGGCATAAACCCCGCGATCCCAGTGTTACATAACCAGAGCATGACTTGACCCAACATTATTAAATACTAATAGCTGCACCAACAGCGACCTCGCAACTACTACCAGTACTACTCCTTGGTACCTGCACGATGTCATGTAGGACATCATTCCAGCAGAAGGGTGAGAAACATTACCATAATAATCAATGCACATAATGATATATCAATGCACAAGTACATAATATATATATATTTCACAGTTTCTCACTACAATGCCTCACAATCCACTATCATACATCATAGTGTATGTCGCTATTGCGAAAATCGGCGCCGACTAAACAGAAGAGTCGCCACCGTGCGTTATTTATCCCAAAAGGAGGGAAAGGAAACGCTCGAAGTAAACCTATTGCAAAGACGGGAAAGGATTGGTCATCGTAACCAAATCCTGGATTCGGGAGTCGGTTACGCAAGGGGAAGGTATTAGCACCCCTCACGTCCGTCGTACTCGACGGGATCCACGCTTGTTGGTTTGTCTAAAGGATGCAAAAACAATCTATCTACGGCTGCTAAAGCTAAGCGGAAAGAAACTGACTCGACAGAGCGTCGCACTCTATGCCTACGTATTCTCAAGAGAGAAAGTCAGAGTCAATGTAGTTCGGGAAACTACAGGGAATTGGGCTCGCCAAGACTTCGCGTCTTGTGCCTATGTACTTCCACACAGCGTGAAAGATCAGAGCTTACGTAGTTCAGGCTAACTACGGCTAGACAGGGTGCTCTCGATCACACAGGAGTGAGAGATTAAGTTGGCTTTAGAGGTACGGGAACCTACGGAACTTAAAACTACGGTCTGGTCTCAAATGCGCAAGGGCAAGAGAAAGGGAAACATTAGTCGTCAGCGGGAAAGTCTCGATCGCATGGCAGCGAGAGAACAGAGAGGTTAGTTGTTAGTGTGCTCACTAGGATATCGCATCCTATGCCTACATATTCTCATTCGATATGAGAAATCAGAGCAGCTGCAGTTCGACCTACTACAGCTAAAACGGGGAACGGGAAGAAGGTAAAAGGGAGGTAGCTCGCTAGGATATCGCATCCTATGCCTACGTACTCTCGTCTGGCACGAGAGATCAGAGCAAACGTAGTTCGACGGGAAAACGAGTCTCGATTGCACGGGGGAAAGAGAAGGGGTCTCGATCGCCTGAACGCAAGAGAAAAGGGGTTTCGATCGCACGGGGGCGAGAACAAAGAGGAAGCAGGCCTACGCCTAAACGGGAAGGAACCCGGGACACACACGCAAGAACCTACGACGTAGGAGCGAATGTGTCGCATGTCACCCAAAGGGTACCATACTAGACATCCTAGACGATTGAGAAGAAACTCCTCAACTGTCATTTCCTACGTATCTAACGATACAGCTCGCAACAGTCGACGGTCGCCTGAAGACTTGAATAAGATGATGATGTTGAATGAAGCGGCTCCGTTGGCTCCTGACATGCGTGCAAGCTCCATTCCAATCTTCTCCTCTCTGGATCCTTGATGAGGACGCTCGAATCAGTACCAACGTAACGCTTAGACCGTCATGGTTCGACTTATACGAGAAGTCGAACTCTAAGAGGTAGCGTATTGATGTCCGTGTCAAAGACAAGATAGAGAAATGATATCGAAAATCATTCTCCAATTGAATTGTGTCACACGGCCAGCCAGAAATAAAATCGAGAATAAAATCGGATAGAAAAGAAAATAGGAGAGAAATCCAAAGACAAAATGGAAATAATATGCTACTCCTAAAAAATGCAAAAATAAATTCTACTATAAAATATTCTGAAGAAATTAAAAGAAATGCATAATGGAAAATAGCATAGAAAATACTATAATATTCTATAGAGAAAAATAGGAAAAAAAACTATATTAAATCTATATATCCTATAATATGCTAAAAATAATGGAATATGAATTCTATATTGAAATCTTTATAATACCCTATAAGAAAATAAATTAAAATCTATACTATTGCATTTACTATTTCTAAAAAATCTAAAGAACATAGCAAAGAAGTAAAAGAAATAAAAATACAGCAGGGGGGTGCGCTGGTAATTGTGGAGGTGTAGGCAGGAAAAAAAAACAGGGAAATTGGGCCCAGAGCCCAACAAAAACAGACAGCCAAATTGATGAATAACAAAAAAACGGGGGAGGGGGTTTAATGAGCGAAACAGAGGGTGTACAGCCAGGAATCAGTTGGGCCCAGCCCAACAACAAGCAAAAAAAACAAAAACGGGGAGGAGAAACAAGAAAAAACGGGGGGTTGGGTTTGAAGCCCACTATTCCAACCGGCCCGTGACCTTTTTCCTCCTTCTCTCAATCCCACCTTAGAAACCCTAATCCTCTTCTCTTCTCCACTCAGTCGTCACCCTCAACCAACCTCCTTCTCCGTTCTCACCATCCGTTTACCCCTTCGTCGCCGCTCTCAGCCACCCCCAACATTCACCTACCCTTTCTCTTCGTTTCTTCAACCTTCTCACAAAACTCTATAGTTGGATCTGAGAATGATACAAGTTGAATCAGAAAGCGATCGATGGTGAATACGAGTTAGGAAGCTCAGACGAATCTATTTGAAGATGTGGACTCGTTGAGATTGACACGTTGATGTTGAAGATCATGGAGGGAGTAACGATCTGGAAAGACAAACTAGAAAGTTGGTTGAAGATTACGGAGGATCTTAACGCAGTTTCTGGGAAAAGGACGAAGATTCAAATGAACACCGATGAAGAAACAATGAAGATCTTGAAGATCTTGATGTAGTCGGGATTTGGATCGCGTGATTGAAGTTTCGTCGCGGTTTCTGGAATAGCTTCATGAAGATCTGATGAACGTTGATGAAGATCTGGGGATCTCGGACGAAGTTCTTGAATCTAAGGGAAAATCGGATGATTAACTTGATAAGTTTCTTGAACGGTTTCTGGAAAAAAACTTGAACGGATGATGAAGATTGTTAAGGATTTTCTGGAAAAACGGATGAAGGTTGTGATGGACACGATGAAGATCGTGAAAAAACTGGAGAAAAAAAGATGAATCATGGAAGAACACATGCAGTTTCCGGCGAGGTTGAAGTTCACAGTGTGGTTTCCGGTGAAGTTGAGTGAAGAGGATGAATGGAGAGGACGGTGAAGGTTGATGGATCAGGATGAACGATGAGTGGATGAAGTTTCCGGCGAGGTTTTGCAGTTTCCGGCGGCGAGGGGAAGTTAGTGGGATACAAGTGTCAGTTGCATGCGGAGGGGAGGAGGAGGTGGAGACGCGTGGCATGGAGAGAGGGTGAGGGATGGACAAGTGGCAGGGGAAATGTGAGTGGAATGTGTGAAGTGGAAATCTGGGAAAGCCACGTGTGGCACCAATATATAGTGACATGTGGCACTGGACTTTTGTTGGGCCCTACGAACTGGACATCTGGCCCATTACTTAACTAATGATGAATTAATGAACTAATACTAATTAATACTCCTAATTAATACGAAAATGGGAAGATTAATTGGACTAATTAAACTTTCAATTAATAATGCCTAATTAAAACGAAAATGACCCTAATTAATTGAACTAATATAATAGACTCTAATAAATCCTAATTAACATCTAAAATGAACCTTGATTAATGAAAGCTAATTAATAGAACTAACTCTAATTAATACTATTAAAAGAAAAACCTATTAAACTAGACAAATCAATTAGACTAACACCTATTTAAAAATAAAATCTATAAATTCTAGAAATAAAATCTATTAAAAATCTATAAAAACTATTTAATTAATCTAAAAATATCTATTTAAATTCTAAAAACTATTAAATCCTATAAGAAAATAAAAAAATCCATTTAATATCTAGAAAAGTCTATTAAAATCTATTAAAAAAATCTAGAAAGTACTATTAATATCTATACAATCTAAAAAAATAATTAACATATAAAATCTACTTAAAAATTCTAGAGACACAATTAAAATCCAATTAAAATTCCAGAAATTAAGAGAAAAATCTAAAAATGCAAGAAAGGCCAATTAAACCGATTAGAAAACAGATACGCGACCAGCGAAATGAGCGGTAAAAACTGGACACCGAAATGTCCTAAAAAACAACAGCGAGAGCTGAAAACACTGAGGTGAGCACAAATTCTCAAAATACACTTATTCGAACTGGCCTGAACTGCCTGAAACGCCAGGGGAGGCTGTAATCCCGATAAAGTCAATCTGACTGAGAAATGCAATGTATGCGATATGCAAATGCTCATGCAAAATGCGTCGAAACAGAAACCTGATGTGGGAACCGGTTGGTCAAATTTTGGGGTGCAACAGTGTATATATGTATAAAACCAAGCATTTTATAATGCATACATTCACAATTACAATTAATCCACATAGACTTATACATTATGTTTCATTTACCGCCAATCATATAAACATACACAATCATACTTAATCATCAATTCATTAGTCAATATCTTTCACATTGACATTATTCTCACATCTACCCAGCAAAACATATATATATATATATATATATATATATATATATATATATATATATATATATATATATATATATATATATATATATATATATATATATATATATATATATATATATATATATATATATATATATATATATATATATATATATATATATATATATATATATATATATATTATTACATCCTCTGGAATTATTCATAATATCTCATATACACTACAACCAAGCACATTCAATCATGCTTCTATAATTCACATCATTTTCACATAAACATACACATACATGTTTATTTCACCAATGCATCATATAAAGATGAATCATGCAACTCATAGAGACCGACTCACGACTCTATGCAGATGCAAATACGGTACCGACTCAATTCAGCAGGTTCAATTGAAGAACCAAAAATAACCATCGCTCACACCCCAAAAGGGCACACGAGGTTCTGCAGATTCTCTGAGGAATCAATAAATAACCATCGCTCACACCCCACAAAGGCACACAAGGTTTTGCAGATTCTCCGAGGAATCAATAAATAACCATCGCTCACACCCCACAAGGGCACACGAGGTTCTGCAGATTCTCTGAGGAATCAATAAATAACCATCGCTCACACCCCACAAGGGCACGCGAGGTTCTGCAGATTCTCCGAGGAATCAATAAATAACCATCGCTCACACCACACAAGGGCACACGAGGTTCTGCAGATTCGCCGAGGAATCAATAAATAACCATCGCTCACACCCCACAAGGGCACACGAGGTTCTGCAGATTCTCCGAGGAATCAGACACACAAGTATGCAATTATGATGCTTCACATGCAAAATGACCTAATCAATTATAGACCATCGCTCACACCTCACAAGGGCACACGATGTCTCTGCAGATCCTCCGCGGGATCAACCGATACAACATGCATATGTGTTTGCAAACATACTTATGCATTCATTACATATCACATACAATAATCATACCTTTACAATGTATATAGCATTCATCATTCGTCACGCATCAACACGTACGTTCAATATACACTCGCAAATATATTTACCATATATTCGTCATTCATCTCATATTATTTCATACTATATTCGCATTCATAACTCACAATTATCGTGCCAAACGGCAACCAACTCAATCCCACCCAATAATGCATTTTTAAATACATTAAACAACGCATCACATATGCCAAAAGGCCACATATTCACAATCAATTCATAATCTAGGATTCACGCCATACGGCTACCCACAACACAACGTACACAAGCTATTCGATACATGCTAAAACCAAAGACATCAACATGTGATGGAAACAATCAAAATAAAACAAATGATGTCCCATTCGCCAACCTTCGCCTGGAAAATTTGCCAGCGAAGACCACTGGGAGCTATTCTAGAATTACTCGCTAGCACACTCGCCTGGCGAACCTTTGCCACTCTCATTCGCCTGGCGAACTTGCCAGTGAAGACAGGGTGTTTAGTTCTGACTTGATTCGCTACCGTTCGTTGGGCTTCGCCTGGCGAAGCCTCGCTGCCATTCGCCTGGCGAACCTGTAAGATCAGAACTTCCATGGCTGTCCAAAAGCCAGAACCTCACAAAACCAACCGATTTAATCCAAATCAGCCCCTGTAGCATAACCCACTCATCACTCGACTATACTACATCGTCTATCCCAAATTCTAACCGATAAAACTCAGTTTCTACCGATTAAACTCATTTCGACCTAAAATGGAAAATATCCAAAAACACCCAAACAATCCAACACACATATACAATGATTAAGATAGTAAGATTTCACACTCTTACCTCGATTAATCGGAAGCTAGAGGATGTTCTTGATGATTCTCCAAGTTTCCTCTTTTTCTCCTCCTTTTCTCTTCTTTCTCTTTCTTTCCCTTTCTTTTCTCTTCCTTCTTTCTTTTCTTTTCCACTTCCTCATATATATATATATATATATATATATATATATATATATATATATATATATATATATATATATATATATATATATATATATATATATATATATATATATATATATATATATATATATATATATATATATATATATATATATATATATATATATATATATATATATATATATATATATATATATATATATATATATATATATATATATATATATATATATATATATATATATATATATATATATATATATATATATATATATATATATATATATATATATATATATATATATATATATCTTTCCCTTTATTTCTATCCAATATATTCCCTCTCTCAAACATCTATAAATCCATTTAAACAATCATCTAATTATTCAAATAATTAGAATAATTCAAATAAATCAATTAATTAACACAAATAATTAATTATTGAAAATTAGGCTGTTACAGGGTCTTCCCCGGATGTGATGAGTATTGTTTGGATTGTTGGACCCGACCAGAGGGCTGTATTGATTTGAAGAGAGGTATTCAGGCCATGATTGATGAGGGAACTTTACAGTTTGACCGTACTGCTGTTGAGAAACCTGATGAGGTAACATGTGAAAAGAAGGATGAGGTCGCAACAATTACAATTCCACGAAAGACTATTACGATATCAGCGCCTGCCAAGCGGCCAACTATCACGATAACGAAAGCAGGACCCGTTCCTTATGAGAGTATGAAATCCATTCCATGGAATTATGGGTTGGAAGCTTTTTGCAACGGGGAAAAGATTAATGTGGATAGCCAGCCAGCAGGGGCAGTGGGCAATATTGTTGAAGCGGGAGGTATGAACCGCAGTGGTAGAATCTTCACTTCACCCGAAATTGAGGCTGAAAGGATTGCTAGAGGCAAAGCCAAAGTGAATGAAGGAGGACCTTCCCAGTCAAAAGAGAAAGAAACATCGGTCAAGGATGTAGAAGAGTTTATGAGGTTGATTCGCAAAAGTGACTATAAGATTGTGGAGCACTTGCAGCATACGCCCTCCAAAATTTCAATACTATCATTGTTGCTTTGTTCCGAGGCCCATCGGAATGCCTTGTTGAAAATCTTGGACACATCTTTTGTACCTCATGATGTAACTGTTAATCAGCTTGAGGGGGTACTGCCGATCAATGCTGTTTCTGATGCTGAAGACGGAGATAGTGACTGCAATATAGACTCGTGGATCAAGCCCGGCGTGCCAGGACAGAATCTGTGCAACTGGTCTATCCAGGAACTTGTCCCAGTGACTACAAAACAGTAATGATTTGTTTTCTCAATTATTGTATAATCCTGTGTCCTACCCGGGGCATAGTGATTTTGTTTTTAGGGCTACTTGCTTATGTGTGTACTTTGTTTAATCATTAATAAAGGCGTTTTTCTCATGCAAATTTTGTGATCCTTGCTTTTCCTGTTTTTGTTTAACAATAAAATGGCAATGTGGTTATGTGCTTTGTTTACATTATTTGAAACATTTAACCATTCTCATTGCAGGATTCATATTTCAGACGACATCGATCATGAACTTCCTACGACGCTTCGACTTCGAGCACCCGATATTTCAAGCAGAAGAAGAGATTGTTGAGGATAATGACTTATCAGAAGAGCTGACTCGACTTTTGAAACAAGAAGAGAGAATCATTCTGCCTCATCAGGAGGAAATTGAAATTATCAACGTGGGGTCCGAAGAGGTTGTCAGGAATATCCGGATAGGGGTTGCACTGCAAAGTGATATGAAGCAAAGGCATATTGAGATGCTGCGGGAGTACAGTGATATTTTTGCTTGGTCTTACGAAGACATGCCTGGATTGGATACTGATATGGTGGTTCACCGTCTGCCATTGCTTGAGGAATGTCCTCCGGTTAAGCAGAAACTCAGAAGAACTCGACCAGATATGGCTGTGAAAATTAAGGAGGAAGTTCAGAAACAATGGGATGCTGGTTTCCTGGTTGTTACAACTTATCCCTCATGGGTCTCTAATATAGTACGTGTACCAAAGAAAGATGGTAAGGTGCCGATGTGCATGGACTATCGAGATTTGAATAAGGCGAGCCCAAAACGCGACTTTCCGCTTCCTCATATTGATGTGCTGGTCGACAACACCGCTCAATTCTCCGTGTTTTTCTTCATGGACGACTTTTTGGGCTATAATCAGATAAAGATGGCGCCGGATGATATGGAGAAGACAAATTTCATTACCCCGTGGGGAACGTTCTGCTACAAAGTGATGCCCTTTGGTTTGAAGAACGCCGGGGCAACATATCAGCGAGCTATGACAACACTCTTTCATGACATGATGCATAAAGAGATCGAAGTCTATGTTGACGATATGATTGCCAAATCCCAGACGGAGGAAGAGCATCTGGTCAATCTTCTGAAATTGTTCAAGAGCCTTAGGAAATTCAGGCTGAGGCTGAATCCTAACAAGTGCACCTTCGGGGTGAGATCCGGTAAGCTATTGGGGTTTATTGTGAGCGAAAAAGGAATTGAGGTTGATCCTGCTAAAATAAAAGCAATACAAGAAATGCCAACGCCGAAAACAGAAAAAGAGGTTCGTGGTTTTTTAGGGAGGTTGAACTACATTGCCCGATTCATATCTCATCTAATGGCCACATGCGAGCCATTATTCAAGTTATTGAAAAAAGATCAGGCAGTGACCTGGAATGAAGATTGTCAAAGGGCGTTTGAAAAAATAAAAGAATATTTGCAGGAACCTCCAATATTGATACCCCTAGTAGCCGGGAGACCATTTATTATGTATTTGACGGTTCTTGAGAAAAGTATGTGTTGTGTTCTCGGTCAACATGACGAGACTGGACGTAAAGAGCATGCGATTTACTACTTGAGTAAAAAGTTAACAGATTGTGAGTCCCGTTACTCAATGCTCGAAAAGACGTGTTATGCGCTAGCCTGGGCTGCCAAACGCTTGAGGAAATACATGCTAAACCATACAACCATGCTAATTTCAAAGATGGATCCAATCAAATACGTGTTTGAAAAGCAAGCACTTTCCAGAAGGATTGCCCGATGGCAGATGGTATTGACAGAATACGATATCCAGTATGTTTCTCAAAAGGCTATTAAAGGTAGTGTTCTGTCAGAATACCTAGTTGAGCAGCCAATTGATGATTACCAGCCGATGAGGTTTTATTTTCTTGACGAGGATATCATGTACTTAAAAATGAAGGATTGTGAGGAGCCATTGTCGGATGAAGGTCCAGAGTTGGGTTCCAAATGGAAATTGATATTTGACGGTGCCGTTAATTCATATGGAAGTGGAATAGGGGCAATCATTACTACTCCTCATGGGTGGCACATCCCATTCACTGCTAGATTGACCTTTCCAGTTACCAACAATGAGGCCGAATATGAAGCGTGCATTATGGGGCTCGAAGAAGCTATCAATCTGAGAATTAAAAATCTTGATGTGTACGGAGACTCTGCTCTAGTTGTGAACCAAATCAAGGGAGAGTGGGAGACTCGTCAGCCCAATTTGATACCCTATATGAATTATGCAAGGAGGTTGTTACCTTTCTTTGACAAGGTGGAATTGCACCATGTACCACGAGCAGAAAATCAGATGGCAGATGCTCTCGTGACTTTGTCTTCGATGTATAAGGTTAACTTCTTGAATGAGGCTCCCAGGATAGTTATCTCTCGCCTTGATAGGCCCACTTTCATATTCGCCATTGAGGAAGCTTCCGATGGTAAACCGTGGTATTATGATATCCAAAGTTTCCTGAAGAACCAAGAGTATCCAGTCGTGATCAGAAGACTCTTAGGAGATTGGCTGGCAATTTCTATTTGAATCCGAATGGGGTTTTGTACAAGAGAAACCACGACTTGGTGTTGTTGCGGTGTATGGACGAGAAAGAGGCTAAGTTACTAATGGAAGAAATCCACGAGGGTACATTTGGCACACATGCCGGCGGATATGCAATGACGAGAAAGCTATTAAGAGCAGGGTATTACTGGCTAACAATGGAAACAAATTGTTTCAAATTTGCAAAGAAGTGTCATAAATGCCAGATTTATGCGGACAAGATTCATGTGCCTCCGAGCCCTCTAAATGTTTTGTCGTCACCCTGGCCGTTTTCCATGTGGGGAATTGATGTGATTGGGAAAATTGAGCCCACGGCATCCAACAGACATCGTTTTATCTTGGTAGCTATTGACTACTTCACCAAATGGGTTGAAGCGGCATCGTATGCTAATGTTACCAAGCAGGTGGTAGCCAGATTTATCAAGAAGGATATTATCTGCAGATATGGAATCTCGGAGCGGATTATCACTGACAACGGTTCGAATTTGAATAACAAGATGATGAAGGAATTGTGCCAGAATTTTAAAATTGAACATCACAACTCTTCTCCTTATCGGCCCAAGATGAATGGCGCTATTGAAGCGGCCAATAAAAACATAAAGAAGATTGTTCAGAAGATGGTTGTGACCTATAAGGACTGGCATGCGATGTTGCCTTTTGGTTTGCACGGTTATCGTACGACGGTATGCACATCAACTGGGGCAACTCCTTTTTCACTGGTATATGGTATGGAGGCGGTCCTACCATTGGAGGTCGAGATTCCTTCTCTGAGGGTTTTGCGTGATGTCCAATTAGATGAGGCAGAACAGGTGAAAGATAGATTGAATCAGCTCAGTTTAATGGATGAGAAGAGGCTGGCTTCTCTAGCATATGGTCGGCTATATCAGAGCTGGATGAAGAAAGCCTATGATAAGAAGGTGTGTCCTCGAAGCTTTCAGACGGGCGATCTTGTGCTGAAAAAGATTCTCCCACCACAATCAGATCATAGGGGCAAATGGTCTCCCAACTATGAAGGTCCATATGTCGTTAGAAAGGTTTTCTCTGGAGGAGCCTTACTGTTGTCCACCATGGATGGCGAGGATTTCACATCCCCTGTGAATTCGGACGCAGTTAAAAAATACTTTGCTTAAAGAGACCCGCTGGACAGAAAAAGAGAGTCCATGCAAAAATGGGGCATCCCGGCGAACCATAAAAAAGGAAATAAAAGGTTCGGGCAAAAGTTAGGGATAACATTGAAAAAGATGTACACCCGCGAAGTTGAAAACCTAAAAAGGGTGATTTCGGCAAAAAAGGGTATCCCGGTGAATTGAAAACCTGCAAAGGGAGGTTCACGCAAAAGTTAGGGATTTAAAAAAGCAAATGACTGCGGTCCGAGTTTGATACTGCCTTGCTTAGCCGTTTGGGAGTACCTGAGGGTCGTATATCCGAAACAATATCTTCTGAAGATCGAGTATCGGGAAAGCGTCAGAATCAAGTGAGTCATAGGAGGATCAGCTCATGGTGTTCGTCTGTACCACGTTGCCGACACGTATACAAATTTTCTTTGTACTTCTGTATATTTGTATTTTATTTATGTGTGACTTCCTCTTTTCAGGAGTTGCATCCAGTGAACAAAATTTTTCCTATTTACAGGGTCGTTATCAATAAAGCATGTTATTCAGTACTTGATGCTTGTTCTTTACTGTTTTGTTTGTGAGAAACGCCGATGTTTTTGATGAACTCGCACGTGCATAAACTTGCTGGCCCTTGTCAATAATTGCTAAAACTTCGAATTGATTGAACGAACGTCACAGATGCTAACTGGAATAGATCTTGTTGTATAGATTTGTTTTTGTCTCGCTTGTGTTTTGCAGGGATCTCATCTTTGGAGCAAACGGTCAAGGAATTTGTGTTCCCCAGCCGGAGTCCTGTGACATAGTGATAGTATCATTCCTCAGAAGATGGAAGTCACATCTTATCTCAGAAGATTTGAGATGGAACTTATCCCTATTGAATGTGGGTGGTCCTCCCCAGAAGAGTATTCCCCAGGGAAGTTGCCAAGAGAGTATCCTCAATGGATTTTATTGCCCCCAACAGAAGGTGCATTCCCAGCAGTGAGTATGTACACGCTCCATTCCCAACATGGGTAACTTCCGCAATATAATCAAGTCGTCTTTGGTTCAGAAGGATTATCCCCGCGCAGGATTGTTTTTCCTTCTCCCCAGCAGATTATTTTTCCTCCGACAGGATGAACATTCCCAACCGAGTTTGTAATTTCAAGCTTGTGAGTCATCCTCCGACAGGATGGTTATCCCCAGCGGAATTGGTTGCACTATTCCAGCATTTATTTTGCTGGAATATGTCTGTGGTACCTGGTTATCCCAAGTGGATTCGGCTTTGTCTTCGGCATTTATTCTGCTGAAGCGCCTCTTGGCATCTTTGCATTTTGCATATATCATCATATTTGCATCTACCTAAACGCGTAGCATTTCCATGCCGTATGGAACATTATGCCATTGTCGAGCATACGCATTTTGAAACATAAGCCAGGTTGGTTACCTCTTTGTTTTCAGGTGTTATCCCTTGCAGAGGAGTGGGATGCTTGCTCAGAAGGATCTCTAGATATTCAAATTCTCGGCGTGAGATAGGTGATGATAATGTTCGTCCCCTAACAAAGTTGCTTGGTTAAGTTTCTCTTCGTCCTCAGCGGAATTCTTCTCAGGTTGCTGTTACGTCAGCATTAGAAGATTTCATGCCTTAAACTTCCGGAGTTGCCACTAGTGATTTCCCCACAGAGTGTTTGGTTATGTTTTTCATATTCCCAAGCAAAGTATTCTTCAAACGGATCCGTGTTGATGGAATGGTTACCTGTAATGGACAAAGATTGTTACCTGTGATGGACAGAGATCGTACTTGTGTTGACAATGTTTGTTATCCGTGTTGACGAAATCGTACCTGTGTTGACAGTGATTGTTGCGCCTGTGTTGACAGGAATTGTACCTGTGATTGACAGTGATTGCGCCCGTGTCGATGGATTGTACCCTGTGTTGACAGTGATGGTTACCTGTGGCTGATAGAGATCGTACCTGTGTTAACAGTGATTGTTATCCGTTTTGACGGAGTTGTTACCCGTGATTGACGGAGTCGTCCCAGTGAAATCGCTGGAGATTGTTATCCGTGTTGACGGATTTGTTAGTTGTGCTGACAATGATTGTTGCCCGTGTTGACGGAAGTGTTACCTGTGTTGACAGTGATTGTTACCCGTATGGACGAAGTTATTATCCGTGATCTACGGAATTGTCCCCAGTGGAGTTGTTACCTTGATTGACAGAGATCGTTATTCCAGTTATGGACGGAATTGTACCCATGGTGATGGAGTCTCTCCTCGTATTGACGAAGTTTAGTCCAGTTCTGGACGAAGTTGTTTCTTGCAAAGTTAATTTGATGTCTGTGGCGTCACGCAGGGGGTTAATGTTGAAATCCCAAGTTTTATCAAATGATTGATTAGTTGTTGCCGTAACAACTGGGTTCAGCACAACGGATGTTGTTCCCCAAGCAGTTTTTGCTGTGTATTTATGCGGTTGGCAAATTTCTGAGTTTCTTAGTATTCAACCATCTTCTACCTCGATTATTTGAAGGCCGTTCGCTCTTCACCCATTCGGGTCCAAGTCGTTTGAATAGGGGCAGCTGTTGCACCCCAAAATTTGCTTAACCTTTTCTTACTTGGTTTATATTTCATTGTATTAACATTTGCATAGTTATATCATTTGCATATCATGATATCATTCATATAGAAGGGGATCAAGTGTGATTCTTCTCAAAAGAAGCCTAGAAAGAGGTCTCATTCAAGATTGAGGAGTTGTCAAAGTCATCAGAAGGTGGTTTGAATGCCTAAGGGTTTAGAGGTTTGAGTGTGAATCTTCTCCTAACTTGAGGGTCAACTGAAGACCATAAGAGGATTGTGAAGTGTTGAATGTGAGAAGAGGATGTGTATGGAGCTCATAGTATTCCTAGAGGGCCATGGGAGAGTTTAATCAAGTCATTGTGTCAAATGCAAGAGCCATAGTTGAGGTGCAAGCAATTAGGGTTTCATCTGGATCAGTTCTAGGTCAACTGGGCAATTGAAGAGTGTCAAAGCCTACTTTTAGGTCATGGAGTTCATGAATTTATGTGATAAGACATTTGTGGTGTTGTGACAAGATCAAATCAAGAAGAGTCAAGAGTGTGGGAAGTTGCTAAATTAGGGTTTCAGTGCAAAATTCCCTGTTTAGTGCCTAACTTCATGACCACATAAGTCAAGATACAAGTTTCAAATGGATCCAGTAATTTGAGTACTATAAGTCCTCAATGGGATTTATAGAACTCAATTTATGACCCAGACACGTTACAAGTCCTCAGAGGCCACTGAAATTTGTCTGTGAAAATCATCTGACTTCAAAGCTATTTTTGACCTAGAAGGAGGTTTCATATGAACTTTTGGCCAAAATGAAAGTTTTTCCTCATGATCTTATCTTTCTAAATTGTATTAGAAGTCTTCCATATGATTTGTAGAACTCAAGTTATGAGGTTTACAAGTCAGGGGTATTTTGGGAAAGTGAGATTATAGGTCATTTTCAATCATAGGCCAAAATCTCCAACTTGCACTTGTCAAATGAATTTTTTTTCAACATGAAAGTTTCTCAAAATGGAGTTTTTAGGCTAACCAAGAATTCATGATGGATTGATTGGGCTCATAGCAAGACTTGGTTTGAAATGGTTTCAAAAAGGGAAATTTTCAAATGAATTGAGGGAAAATGCCAATTTTGAGTTATAGGACCAAAACATGTCAAGTAACTACATTTTTTGAATGGAAATTGAATTTTAGACACTTTGGCATTACCAGAATTTTGAGTTTAGGCCAAGTTTCATGTGTTGTCATTTGATTTCTTCATTTGCAAGTCACACATCCAAGTTTCTTACCAATGCAATTCAAGTGCTCCTTTTGGTCTGAATACACTCACAAGGGAATTTGCACGTGAAAGGGAAGCTTCTAGAGAAATTTTCATGGCCAATTCGTGACTGTTACATTGCACATGTGAAGAAAAAAACAGAAATTTGGATTGGCTGGATTGGGCCTCAATTGAGCTTCTAAAGCCCATAGACATGTTCTATTTAAGTTCTTTGATGATTTCAGAATCATTTTGATGCAAGTTTCGTGGCTGAAGCAGAGATAGCAACTTCATTTTCAAGCAAGCAAGTGCAGATCGGGTTTTGAGTTTCAGGCTGATTCAGAGCAAATTGAGGCTAACAACATCTCTCTCTTGCATCCTTGAATGATTCTGGAGAGTTTTGAAGGTTGAATCAAGCTCTAGCTACCTCTGTTACTAGATCTACAACAAGTTAGTAACTTTCAACTTTCCACATGAATTAACATGATGTAGTTAGATTTGAACTTGTGGTTAGGATCTAGACAAGATGTAGATCATTTTAGGATCAATTTGGAAGCATTTGGTGATGATTGATCATGACTTAGCATTTCTGTTTTGATTCGAATCTCTCAATTCATGGAGAGTTAGAGCAATCTAGATAGATCAGAGTGATGTATGAAGCATGAGGATGAATTCTATAACCTTAGATTTGCAATTGATGATGATTGATTTGGATGTGTGTTCTGAACTTTGCTTCGAATCTTGAAATCTATGGAGAGTTAGAATATATGGATATGAGATTTGAATTCCTGATGAAATTCTGAATGAGATTGGTATAAGGATTGTTGTTTCTGGACACCTGCAACCACCTGCTCACTGGAGAAGACGACCGGAGTCTTCTCCGGCCACCACACTGAGTCTCACTCAGGCCAGCCTGTGATTTGGAGAAGATGACTCCTAAGCCATCAGATCTGCCTTTGACCAACGACTAAGTCAATCATCCAACGGCCACGACTTAAAGTTTTATTTGACTTTCTGAGGATCAAAACGATGCAGTTTCATTAAATGAGGTGGCATGCCCTCAGCGCTTGGATCAGTGGACCAGTCATGCAATCCTGTGGCTCATGTTTTATTCTGAGTTTCTATTTTCTTTTATTCATTTTTATTATTTTTAAATGCTTTATTGATTCAAAAAATCACAATAAATTCAATTTTGATCCCAAAATTATTTCAAAAATATCTCCATAATATTGAGAGGATTTGTGATTTTCTGAAATCAATAAAATGCATTTTCATGCATTTTTCAATTTAAATTGATTTTTCTTATTTTGTTTAATTCTTTTAATTTTGCATATTTGGCCATCTGTTTTGTTGAATTTTGTTCTTCCAATTGGTGATGATTTTGGCTTTGATTTTTTAGTATGTGTTAGGGTAGACATGTATTCTCCCTTAGGAGTTTTGTTGGAATTTTAGAACAACTTTAGGTTCTGTTTTAGGTGTTGAGATTAGAGCCTTCCCAAACTTGTGGATCACCTTGATACCCTTCAATCTAGAAATTATTTAGGTGACTTAGATGTTGAATTAGGCTTTAATATTTTAACCTTAGGCTGTTCAAAGATGTATGTTCCCCTAGGAATTTTATTAGAATTTTACAACTTTGTTTTCTATTTTAGTTGTATTTTGCAAGTTGCTTGTGCTTGTGGTGTTCTATTTTGTGTGACTTTGCTTGCTTGGTTTTGTTGGTGACTTAGGAGCTGGATATGCTTGATTTCCTTCTTGGGAGGTCTTCTAGACTTGGTGTAGCTGGTGTGGCTTGAATATTGGAGCTTGGAGTTGAAGTTTTCTTTTCTTTTAGGAGTTGTTTTAGGAGCTTAGGAAATTAGGGTTTTAGGAAGAGCCATTAGGACTAGTTTTGATTCTTTCATCAAACATAGAATGCATTGTGTGCATCTATTCTATCCAATGATGTAAAGTCCTCCTAGGGAAACTCCATCTCTCCTTTGGAGGGATGTGTGGTATGCCCATAGTTGAGTAGAACTTTGAGGATGCCCTTCCATTTCAATGTTGGTACTTGATGATTTCCTTTGGTTTTCATTTGGTTCTTAACATTGCAACCTTGATCTTAGTGATTATTCCTCTGCTTGGAGTGTGCTTGCTAGAGCTTGAAGATGAAGTTTGATGAAGCTTGAAGATAGAAGCTAGCTAGAGGATGAAGTCTTTTGCTGTTAACTTTGCTGTATAGAGGATTTGCTGTTTAGAGCTGCTGCTGTTGAGTATTGAAGTTGCTGTCTGCTGAAGACTGTTGTTGTTGCTTAGGCTGTGTCCTCTGTTTCTTTTCTTTTGTTGTATTGTCTGTTTGCTTGTGTTGATTACCTCTAGGTTTGAGGTGGAGCTTGTCTCCTCTTGCCTGTTGTTTTCTTAGGTTTGAGGTTGAGCCAGACTCCCTCGCCTCGCTTGTACTGTTGCATAGCATGCATTTTACTGTTTACTGTTTACTGTTTACTGTTTACTATTTATTGTTTACTGCTTGCTTTCTTTTGCTGTTTCCCTTAGGATCTCTGATTTCCTCTGTACAAGAGGGAATTATGACAGACATTAGGTTTTGACCCATGCATGATAACTGTAGGTAGATTCCCTTTCAACCATAGTTTTAGGGTGTCTTTCTCTTCTCCTCTCAAAACAATTCAAAAACTCAGTAATAAGGTTGATTGAAGTCGTACGTTACGAGCTTTTAGCTATCTGGGAAAATGAGGGTGGAGGGTCTCTGTCCAGTATAATTTGGATGTTAATCTGGAGCCTTAACCTATCACTAAAATGATGATCGAGCGAAACACATACACAATCCCGACACCAAAAGGATGTAATGTCTATCACCAAAAGAATGATAGAGAACACTCGTATAATCTGGCCCTAAAAAGAACATAAACCTATCACCAAAAGGATGATAAAATGACACGTGCACACAATCTCGACATAAAAAGGATGTAGGGTCTATCACCAAAAGGATGATAGAGAACACTCGCACAACCTGGCACCAAAAGAATGACAAACCCATCACCAAAAGGATGATAGAGCGAAACACACACATACAAACACACACACAATCCTGACAACAAAAGTATCTAAGGCCTTCACCAAAAGGATGATAAAGAACACTCTTACAATCTGGCACTAAATGGATGAAAGACTTATCAACAAAAGGATGATAGAGCGGCACACGCACAATATCCTTACATCAAATGGATGCAGGGCCTATGACAAAAAGGATGATAGAGAACACTCGCACAATTTGGCACCAAAAGGATGACAGACGTAGCACCAAAAGGATGATAGAGTGACACACGCACGCAATTCTGACACCAAAAGGATGTAGGGCCTATCACCAAAAGGATGATAAAGAGTACTCGCACAATCTCGCACCAAATGGATGACAGGCATATAACCAAAAGGATGAAAGAAACTAAAAGGATCTAGGGTCTATCACCAAAAGGATGATAAAGAACACTTGCACAATCTAGCAATAAAAGGATGATAGAGAACACTTACACAATCTGGCACCAAAAAGATGATAGAGCGACACACGCACACAATCCCGACACCAAAAGGGTGCAGGGCCTATTAACAAAAGGATGATAGAGGACACTCGCACGACCTATCACCAAAAGGAAGACATACCTATCACCAAAAGGATGATAGAGTGACACACGCACACAATCCTGACACCAAAAGGATACAGGCCTATCACCAAAAGGATGATAGAGAACACTCGTACAATATGGCACCAAAAGGATGACTGACCCATTACCAATGGGTTGATAGAGCGACACAAGCAAACAATCAAGACACCAAAAGGATGCAGTCCTATCACCAAAAGGATGATAGACAACACTCCCACAATTTGGCACCAAAAGGATGACAGACCTATCACCAAAATGATGATCGAGCGAAACACATACACAATCCCGACACCCAAAGGATGTAAAGTCTATTACCAAAAGGATGATAGAGTACACTCTTAAAATCTGGCACCAAAAGGAAGACAAACCTATCGCCAAAAGAATGATAAAACGACACGTGCACACAATCCCGACATCAAAAGGATGTAGGGTCTATCACCAAAAGGATGATAGAGAACACTCGCATAACCTGGCACCAAAAGGATGACAAACCCATCAAAAAAGTATGATAGAGCGAAACACACATACACACACACACAATCTTGACAACAAAAGTATGTAAGGCCTATCACCAAAAGGATGATAAAGAACAGTCGCACAATCTGGCACCAAATGGATGACAGACGCATTGCCAAAGGGTTGATAGAGCGACACAAGCACACAATCCCGACACCAAAAGGATGCAGTCCTATCACCAAAAGGATGATAGAGAACACTAGCACAATCTGGCACCAAAAGGATGACAGACCTATCACCAAAATGATGATCGAGCGAAACACATACAAAATCCCGACACCAAAAGGATGTAAAGTCTATCACCAAAAGGATGATAGAGAACACTCGTATAATCTGGCACCAAAAGGAAGACAAACCTATCACTAAAAGGATGATAAAATGACACGCGCACATAATCTCGACATCAAAAGGATGTAGGGTCAATCACCAAAAGGATGATAGAGAACACTCGCACAACCTGGCACCAAAAGGATGACAAACCCATCACCAAAAAGATGATAGAGCGAAACACACACACTAACACACACACAATCCTGACAAAAAAATTATGTAGGGCCTATCACCAAAAGGATGATAAATAACACTCGTACAATCTGGTACCAAATGGATGAAAGACTTATCAACAAAAGGATGATAGAGCGACACACGCACAATATCCCTACACCAAAAGGATGCAGGGCCTATGACAAAAAGGATGATAGAGAACACTCGCACAATCTGGCACCAAAAGGATGACAGACGTAACACCAAAAGCATGATAGAGTGACACACGCACACAATTCTAACTCCAAAGGATGTAGGGCCTATCACCAAAAGGATGATAAAGAGTACTCGCACAATCTGGCACCAAATGGATGACAGACATATCGTCAAAAGGATGATAAAGCGACATACGCACATAATCCCGACACTAAAAGGATCTAGGGTCTATCGCCAAAAGGATGATAGAGATCACTCGCACAATCTAGCACCAAAAGGATGACAGACCTATCACCAAAAGGATGATAGAGCGAACACGCACACAATCCTGACATCAAAAGGAGGTATGGTCAATCACCAAAAGGATGATAGAGAACACTTGCACAATCTGGCACCAAAAGGATGACAGACCCATCACCAAAAAGATGATAGAGCGACCCACGCACACAATCCCGACACCAAAAGGATGCAGGGCCTATCACCAAAATGATGATAGAGAAACCTCGCACAATCTGGCACCAAAAGGATGACATACCTATCACCTAAAGGATGATAGAGCGACACACGCACACAATCCCGACACCAAAAAGATGCAGGCCTATCACCAAAAGGATGATTAGGAACACTTGCACAACCTGGCACCAAAAGGATGATAGAGAACACTTACACAATCTGGCACCAAAAGGATGACAGACCCATCACCAAAAAGATGATAGAGCGACACACGCACACAATCCCGACACTAAAAGGGTGCAGGGCCTATCAAGAAAAGGATGATAGAGAACACTCGCACTATCTGGCACCAAAAGGATGACATATCTATCACCAAAAGGAAGATAGAGAACACTCGTACAATCTGGCACCAAAAGGATGACAGACCCATTACCAAAGGGTTTATAGAGCGACACAAGCACACAATCCAGACACCAAAAGGATGCAGTCCTATCACCAAAAGGATGATAGACAACACTCCCATAATTTGGCACCAAAAGGATGACAGACCTATCACCAAAATGATGATCGACCAAAACACATACACAATCCTGACACCACAAGGATGTAAAGTCTATCACCAAAAGGATGATAGAGTACACTCTTATAATCTGGCACCAAAAGGAAGACAAACCTATCACCAAAAGAATGATAAAACGACACGTGCACACAATCCCGACATCAAAAGGAT
The DNA here is from genome assembly GCA_963859935.3 of Lathyrus sativus. Classification (NCBI taxonomy): domain Eukaryota; kingdom Viridiplantae; phylum Streptophyta; class Magnoliopsida; order Fabales; family Fabaceae; genus Lathyrus; species Lathyrus sativus. The sequence goes on along the minus strand of OZ012739.1, from coordinate 199,963,949 downwards.
GTAGGGTCTATCACCAAAAGGATGATAGAGAATACTCGCATAACCTGGAACCAAAAGGATGACAAACCCATCAAAAAAGTATGATAGAGCGAAACACACATACACACACACACACAATCTTGACAACAAAAGTATGTAAGGCCTATCACCAAAAGGATGATAAAGAACACTCGCACAATCTGGCACCAAATGGATGACAGACGCATTGCCAAAGGGTTTATAGAGCGACACAAGCACACAATCCCGACACCAAAAGGATGCAGTCCTATCACCAAAAGGATGATAGAGAACACTCGCACAATCTGGCACCAAAAGGATGACAGACCTATCACCAAAATGATGATCGAGCGAAACACATACAAAATCCCGACACCAAAAGGATGTAAAGTCTATCACCAAAAGGATGATAGAGAACACTCGTATAATCTGGCACCAAAAGGAAGACAAACCTATCACCAAAAGGATGATAAAATGACACGCGCACATAATCTCGACATCAAAAGGATGTAGGGTCAATCATCAAAAGGATGATAGAGAACACTCGCACAACCTGGCACCAAAAGGATGACAAACCCATCACCAAAAAGATGATAGACTGAAACACACACACAAACACACACACAATCCTGATAACAAAAGTATGTAGGGCCTATCACCAAAAGGATGATAAACAACACTCGTACAATCTGGCACCAAATAGATGAAAGACTTATCAACAAAAGGATGATAGAGCGACACACGCACAATATCCCTACACCAAAAGGATGCAGGGCCTATGACAAAAAGGATGATAGAGAACACTCGCACAATCTGGCACCAAAAGGATGACAGACGTAACACCAAAAGCATGATAGAGTGACACACGCACACAATTCTAACTCCAAAAGGATGTAGGGCCTATCACCAAAAGGATGATAAAGAGTACTCGCACAATCTGGCACCAAATGGATGACAGACATATCATCAAAAGGATGATAAAGCGACATACGCACATAATCCCGACACTAAAAGGATCTAGGGTCTATCACCAAAAGGATGATAGAGATCACTCGCACAATCTAGCACCAAAAGGATGACAGACCTATCACCAAAAGGATGATAGAGCGAACGCGCACACAATCCTGACACCAAAAGGAGGTATGGTCAATCACCAAAAGGATGATAGAGAACACTTGCACAATCTGGAACCAAAAGGATGACAGACCCATCACCAAAAAGATGATAGAGCGACCCACGCACACAATCCCGACACCAAAAGGATGCAGGGCCTATCACCAAAAGGATGATAGAGAAAACTCGCACAATCTGGCACCAAAAGGATGACATACCTATCACCTAAAGGATGATAGAGCGACACACGCACACAATCCCGACACCAAAAGGATGCAGACCTATCACCAAAAGGATGATAAGGAACACTTGCACAACCTGGCACCAAAAGGATGATAGAGAACACTTACACAATCTGGCACCAAAAGGATGACAGACCCATCACCAAAAAGATGATAGAGCGACACACGCACACAATCCCGACACTAAAAGGGTGCAGGGCCTATCAAGAAAAGGATGATAGAGAACACTCGCACTATCTGGCACCAAAAGGATGACATATCTATCACCAAAAGGAAGATAGAGAACACTCGTACAATCTGGCACCAAAAGGATGACAGACCCATTACCAAAGGGTTGATAGAGCGACACAAGCACACAATCTAGACACCAAAAGGATGCAATCCTATCACCAAAAGGATGATAGACAACACTCGCACAATCTATCACCAAAATGATGATCGAGCGAAACACATACACAATCCCGACACCAAAAGGATGTAGGGCCTATCACCAAAAGGACGATAGAGAACAATCGCACAATCTGGCACCAAAAGGATAACAGACCTATAACTAAAAGGACGATAGAGTGACACAGGCACACAATCCTGACACCAAAAGGATGTAGAGTCTATCACCAAAAGAATGATAGAGAACACTCGCACAATCTAGAAACAAAAGGATGACAGACTCGTCACCAAAAGGATGATAGAGGGACACACGCACAGAATCTCGACACCAAAAGGATGCAGGCCTATCACCAAAAGAATGATAGAGAACAATCGCACAATCTGGCACCAAATGGATGACAGACATATCATGAAAAGGATGATAAAGCGACAAACACACACAATCCCGAGACAAAAATGATCTAGGGTCTATCACCAAAAGGATGATAGAGAACACTCGCACAATCTAGCACCAAAAGGATGACAGACCTATCACCAAAAGGATGATAGAGCGAACGCGCACACAATCCTCACATCAAAAGGAGATATGGTCAAGCACCAAAAGGATGATAGAGAACACTTGCACAATCTGGCACCAAAAGGATGACAGACCCATCACCAAAAAGATGATAGAGCGAGACACGCACAAATCCCAACACCAAAAGGATGTAGGGTCTATCACCAAAAGGATGATAGAGAACACTCACACAATCTGGCACCAAAAGGATGACATACCTATCACCAAAAATATGATAGAGCGACACATGCACACAATCCCGACACCAAAAGGATGTAGGCCTACCACCAAAAGGATGATAGAGAACACTCGCACAATCTGGCACCAACAGGATGACAAACCCATTACCAAAGGGTTGATAGAGCGACACAAGCACACAATCCCGACACCAAAAGGATACAGTTATATCACCAAAAAGATGATAGAGAACACTCGCACAATATGGCACCAAAAGGATGACAGACCTATCACCAAAATGATGGTCGAGCGAAACACATACACAATCCCGACACTCGTATAATCTGGCACCAAAAGGAAGACAAATCTATCACCAAAAGGAAGACAAACCTATCACCAAAAGGAAGACAAACCTATCACCAAAATGACAGACCTATCACCAAAAGGATGATAGCGAACACTCGTATAATCTGGAACCAAAAGGAAGACAAAACTATCACCAAAAGGATGATAAAATGACACACACACACAATCCTGACAACAAAAGTATGTACGGCCCATCGAAACAAGGATGATAAACAACACTCGTACAATTTGGCACCAAATGGATGAAAGACTTATCAACAAAAGGGTGATAGAGCGACACATGTGCAATATCCCTACACCAAAAGGATGCAGGGCCTATGACAAAAAGGATGATAGAGAACACTCGCATAATTTGGCACCAAAAGGATGACATACCTATCACCAAAAGGATGATAGAGCGACACACGCACACAATCCCGACCCCAAAAGGATGAAGGCCTATCACCAAAAGGATGATAGAGAACAATCGCACAATCTGGCACCAAAAGGATGACAGACCCATTACCAAAGGGTTGATAGAACGACACAAGCACACAATCCCGACACTAAAAGGATGCAGTCCTATCACCAAAAGGATGATAGAGAACACTCGCACAATCTGGCACCAAAGGGATGACAAACCTATAACCAAAATGATGGTCGAGCGAAACACATACACAATCCTGACACCAAAACGATGTAAAGTCTATCACCAAAAGGATGATAGAGAACACTCGTATAATCTGGGACCAAAGGGAAGACAAACCTATCACCAAAAGGATGATAAAACGACACGCGCACACAATCTCGACATCAAAAGGATGTAAAGTCTATCACCAAAAGGATGATAGAGAACACTCACACAACCTGGCACCAAAAGGATGACAAACCCATCACCAAAAGGATGATAGAGCGAAACACAGATACACACACAATCCTGCCAACAAAAGTATGTAAGGCCAATCACCAAAAGGATGATAAGGAGCACTCGTACAATCTAGAACCAAATGGATGAAAGACTTATCAACAAAAGGAAGATAGAGCGACACACGCACAATATCCCTACTCCAAAAGGATGCAGGGCCTATGACAAAAAGGATGATAGAGAACACTCGCACAATCTAGCACCAAAAGGATGACAGACGTAGCACCAAAAGGATGATAGAGTGACACACGCACACAATTCTGACACCAAAAGGATGTAGGGCCTATCACCAAAAGGATTATACATAATACTCGCACAATCTCGCACCAAATGGATGACAGATATATCACCAAAAGGATGATAAAGCGACATACGCACACAATCCAGACACTAAAAAGATCTAGGGTCTATCACCAAAAGGATGATACAGAACACTCGCACAATCTAACACCAAAAGGATGACAGACCTATCACAAAAAGGATGATACAGCAAACGCGCACACAATCCTGACATCAAAATGATGTATGGTCAATCACCAAAAGGATGATAGAGAACACTTGCATGATCTGGCACTAAAAGGATGACAGACCCATCACCAAAAAGATGATAGAGCGACACATGCACTCAATCCCGACACCAAAAGGATGCAGGGCCTCTCACCAAAAGGACGATAGAGAACACTCGCACAATCTGACACCAAAAGGATGACATACCTATCACCAAAAGGATGATAGAGCGACACACGCACACAATCCCGACACAAAAAGGATGCAGGCCTATCACCAAAAGAATAATAGATAACACTCGCACAATCTGGCACCAAAAGGATGACAGACCTATCACCTAAAGGATGATAGAGCGACACGCGCACATAATTCAGAAATAAAACGGATGATAGAGAACACTAGTACAATCTGGCACCAAAAGGATGCAGGGCCTATCACCAAAAGAATGATAGAGAACACTCGCACAATCTGGCACCAAAAGGTCGACAGACCCATCACCAAAAGAATGATAGACCGACACACACACACACAATCCCGTCACAAAAGGATGCAGGCCTATAACCAAAAAGATGATAGAGAACACTCACACAATCTGGCACCAAAAGGATGACAGACCTATCACCAAATGGATGATAGAGTGACACAAGCACACCCCCTACACCAAAAGGATGTAGGTTCTATCACCAAAAGGATGATAGAGAACAGTCACACAATCTGGCACTTAAAGGATGATAGAGCAACACACGCACACAATCCTGACACCAAAAGGATGTAGGGACTAACACCAAAAGTATGATAGAGAACACTCGCACAATTTGGCACCCAAAGGATGACAGACCCATCACCAAAAGGATGATAGAGCGACACACGCACACAATCCCGACACCTAAAGGATGTAGGCCTATCACCAAATAGATGATAGAGAACACTCGTACAATTTGGCACCAAAAGGATGACACACCCATCACCTAAACGATGATAGAGCGACACGCGCACACAATCCTGACATCAAAAGGATGTAGGGTATATCACCAAAAGGATGATAGAGAACACTCGCACAATCTGGCACCAAAAGGATGACAGACCCATCACCAAAAGAATGATAGAGCAACAAACGCCCACAATCCCGTCACCAAAAGGATGCAGGCCTATCACCAAAAAAATGATAGAGAAGACTCGCACAATCTAGCACCATAAGGATGATAGACCTATCACCAACAGGATGATAGAGAGACACATGCACACAATCTCGACACCAAAAGGATGTAGGGTCTATCACCAAAAGGGTGATAGAGAACACTCGCATAATATGGCACCAAAAGGATGACAGACCTATCACCTAAAGGATGATAGAGCGACAGGCGCACACAATCTTGACATCAAAAGGATGATAGAGAACATTCGCACGATCTGGACAGAAAACGATGACATACCTATCACCAAAAGGATGATTGAGTGACACACACACATAATCCCGACACCAAAAGGTTGAGAGACCAATCACCAAACGGATGATAGAGCGACACACGCACACAATCCCGACACTAAAAGGATGTAGGGTCTATCACTAAAAGGAGGAAAGAGATCACTCGCACAATTTGGCACTAAATGGATGACAGACCTACCACCTAAAGGATGATAGAGCGACATGCACACAAAATTCTGAAATAAAAAGGATGTAGGGTATATCACCAAAAGGATGATAGAGAACACTCGCACAATCTGGCACCAAAAGGATGACAGACCCATCACCAAAAGAATGATAGAGCAACACACACACACAATCCCGTCACCAAAAGGATGCAGGCCTATCACCAAACAAAAGATAGAGAAGACTCGCACAATCTAGCACCAAAAGGATGACAAACCTATCACCAACATGATGATAGAGTGACACAAGCACACAATCCTGATACCAAATGAATGTAGGTTCTGTCACCAAAAGGATGATAGAGAACACCCGCACAATCTGGCACTTAAAGGATGATCGAGCGACACATGCACACAATCCCGACACCAAAAGGATGTGGGGTCTATTACCAAAAGGATGATAGAGAACACTCACATAATTTGGAACCAAAAGGATGACAGACCTATCACCAATAGGATGATTGAGTGACACACGCACACAATACGTACACCAATAGGATGTAGGGTCTATCACCAAAAGGATGATAGAGAACACTCGCACAATCTGGCACCAAAAGAATGACAGACCCATCACCAAAAGGATGTAGGGTCTATCACCAAAAGGATGATAGAGAACACTCGCACAATTTGGCACCAAAAGGATTACAGACCTATCACCTAAAGGATAATAGAGCGACACGCGCACTGAATCCCGAAACCAAATGGATGCAGGCCTATCACCAAAAAGATGATAGAGAACACTCGCACAATCTGGCACTAAAAGGATGACAGACCTATCACCAAAAGGATGATAGAGTGACACACGCACACAATGCCCACACCAAAAGGATGTACAGTCTATCACCAAAAGGATGATAGAGAACACTCGCACTATCTGGCACCAAAAGGATGATAGAGCGTCACACGCACACAATCCCGACACCAAAAGGATATAAGCAATATCACCAAAAAGATGATAGAGAACACTCGCACAATTTGGCACCAAAATGATGAAAGACCTATCACCAAAAGGATGATAGAGAACACTAGTACAATCTGGCACCAAAAGGATGACATGCCCATCATCAAAAGGTTAATATAGCGACACACGCACACAATCCCGACACCAAAAGGATGCAGGGCCTATCACCAAAAGAATGATAGAGAACACTCGCATAATCTGGCACCAAAAGCATGACATACCCATCATCATAAGGTTAATAGTTTGACACCCGCATACAATCCCGACACCAAAAGGATCTAGGGTCTATCACCAAATGGATGATAGAGAACACTAGCACAATCTGGCACGAAATGGATGACAGACCTAGCACCAAAAGGATGATAGAGTAACACACGCACACAATCCAAACACCAAAAGGATGTAGGGTCTATCACCAAAAGGATGATAGAGCGACACACCCACACAATCCTGACACCAAAAGAATGTAGGGTCTATCACCAAAATGATGATAGAGAACACTCGCACAATTTGGCACCAAAAGAATGACAGAACTATCACTTAAAGGATGATAGTGCGACACGCGTATACAATCCTGACATCAAAAGGATGTAGGGTATATCACCAAAAGGATGATAGAGTACACTCTTACAATCTATCACCAAAAAGATGACAGACCTATCACCAAAAGGATGATTGAGTGACACGCGCACACAATCCCAACACCAAAAGGATGTAGGGTCTATCACCAAAAGGATGATAGAGCGACACGCGCACAGAATCTCGACACCAAAAGGATGAAAACCTATCACCTAAAAGATGATACAGAACACTCGCACAATTTAGCACCAAAATGATTAAAGACATATCACCTAAAGGATGATAGAGCGACACGCGCACACAATCCTGACTTCAAAAGGATGTAGGGTATATCACCAAAAGGATGATAGAGAACACACGCATAATCTGGCACCAAAATGATGACAGACCTATCACCAAAAGGATGATTGAGTGATACACGCACACAATACGTACACCAAAAGCGTGATTGAGTGACACACGCACACAATCCCTACACCAAAAGGATTTAGGGTCTATCACCAAAAGGATGATAGAGAACACTCGCACAATTTGGCACCAAAAGGATGATAGAGCGACACGCGCACACAAGCCTGACACCAAAGGGATGTACGGTCTATCACCAAAAGGATGATAGAGAACACTCACACAGTTTGGCACCAAAAGGATGACAGACCTATCACCTAAAGGATGATAGAGCGACACGCGCACTGAATCCCGAAACCAAATGGATGCAGGCCTATCACCAAAAAGATGATAGAAAACACTCGCATAATCTGGCACTAAAAGGATGACAGACCTATCACCAAAAGGATGATAGAGTGGCACACGCACACAATGCCTACACCAAAAGGATGTACGGTCTATCACCAAAAGGATGATAGAGAACACTCACACTTTCTGGCACCAAAAGGATGACAGACCCATCACCTAAAGGATGATAGAGCGACACACGCACACAATCCCGACACCAATAGGATGTAGGGTTTATCACCAAAAGGATGATAGAGAACATTCGCACAATCTGGCACCAAAAGGATGATAGAGCGTCACAAGCATACAATCCCGACACACAAAGGATGTAGGGAATATCACCAAAAAGATGATAGAGAACACTGGCACAATTTGGCACCAAAAGAATGAAAGACCTATCACCAAAAGGATGATAGAGCGACACGCGCACACAACTCTGAAATAAAAAGGATGTAGGGTATATCTCCAAAAGGATGATAGAGAACACTAGTGTCGCTTCCGCGAAAATAAGGTGCCGGTAGAACAGAAGAGTCGCCACCTTTCGTTATTTATCCCTCAGAACGGGAAAGGAAACGATCGGAAAAACCTGACGGAAAGGTATAAGACAAGGTTGTCGCAACCAAAACCTGGGTTCGGGAGTCGGTTACGCAAGGGGAAGGTATTAGCACCCCTCACGTCCGTCGTACTCGACGGGATCCACGCTTGTTGTGTTTACTGGACGAGTTGGTTTATCTATCTACCTATCAAGGATGGTTTTAAAACAGAAAAGAAAAATGACTCGGCAAAGCATCGCGCTTTATGCCTACGTATTCTCATCAGAGAATGAGAAATCAGAGTCAACGTAGTTTGCCTAACTACGGGTTACGGGGAAGGTGGCTCGCCAACACGTCAGTATTGTGCCTACGTACTCTCAACAAGTATGAGAAATCAGAGCTTACGTAGTTCGGGATACTACGGATTACGGGAATTCAGATTCATCTGTTTTATCGAGTAGGGTTAAACAGCAGTTCCAGCAGTTAGGGACAAAGCTTGTTTGCGTTGGCGCTGAAGTTTAACGACACTCTTTTCTTCAGAAAAGCTTTCCTTTGAATTATGGGCCCACGGGGCAAAAAGGTTTGAAGTTTGTTTTCTGTCTTTTACGGAAGAAGTGTTTTTTATTGTGTTTGCAATTTCGATCGCACTAAAGACTATGACCTGAGAGTGAATGCGTCGCATGTCACCCAAAGGGTGCCATACTAAACATCCAGACTGTTGAAAAGAAACTCTCCAACAATCCTTTCTCAGATAGCTTAAGGCTCGTAACGTACGAAAGAAATCATTCATGATTACTGTATCTTAAGCTGTTTTGAGATGAGAAGAGAACAGGCTCAACTAACGGGAGACTATCAAGTCCTAATGTTATCATGCCAAGGATTCATCATATGGTTGAAGTCTGAAACAGGGAACTCCTAGAAGTTATCATGCATAGGTTTCAACCTAAAGTTCTAATCATTACTTCCTTATCAAAGGAAGTGAGAGTCCTAAGGGATCATGTCAATGATAAACAGAAACAGATAAAGCATCAGCTTAAACAGTAAACAGATATATAGTAAAGGAAACACTGTAAAATGCATGCAATGCAAGTGAGGAAGGAAATGTGTGTGGGGTGTCAGCCTCCACAAGCTCATCTCGACCTCAAGCCAGATATGAATAACAGTAATCATACAGAGGAAATAACATGCTGTCAAGCAGAATATAATAACAACTGTAATCTTACAGAAGAAATGAAATAAAATGCTATCAAGCAAACAGACCACATGGGCAAGGGAGTTGGGCTCTACCGAATACCCGCAAGCAAAGCCATACAGTAAAAATACAAGCAGAGGGAGGAACTCACCCTCTAGTGCAATCATGCTCCTAATTTACAGTCAGTCTAGTCATGGACTTATTCTAATGCATTAATACAGAAAAAAAAACAGACAAGAAAGCAGATCAACAACTCCCTCTTTCCATTTCAAGCTTCAGCTCTTCTGACAGCAACCCAGCCTTCAGACCTCAATCACCCTTCATTCCAAGTATCAACTTGCTTCTCCAGGTTTCAACCCATCAACATAAGTCTCAACTTATCCTCTCTTCTCCAAGCTTCAGCTCCTCAGTCAATTCCACCTTCAGGCTTTGCTTCTAACTACAAGTATCCAATTGATTCCTTCAGGCTCTCAATGCCTCAATGTGAGTGTCAACTTCTCCTTTATTCCTCAAGCCTCAGCTCTACACTCAATCTCAGTTGGATCCTCTTCATAAGTGTCAACTTGTTATTCTTGCTTTTCAGGCTTCAGCTTTCTTTGCTTTACCAGTATCAACTTGGTCTTCTTCATCTACAAGCCTCAGCTTCTCAAAGTAATCCTCAATCATATGGGAGTGTCAACTTCATCCTTCAATCTTCTTCAAGCAAGGAACTCCTCACTCTTCATTCAATCTCCATTGGATCTTCAAGTATCAACCTGTTTTTCTTGCTCTTCAAGCTTCAGCTGAAATGGCAACGCTCAAGGAATCATCCTCTTCCACAATCTTCAGTGAAGTCCTCATCTTAAAACTCAAGTCCAACATCTTTCAAGATACTCAAACCAGAAGACAATTGATTTAACAGGATGAGAGGAAATGATAAACAGCTTACTGACAACCAAAGGAAGCCTGTAAGGGTTCATCATTATGAGAGACTGGTTCCTTCAAAGTCCTACTTCTCAGATAAAGCCACTCATCCCTCCAAAGGAGGGATGTGAATATCTGAGAAGGACTTTTAGTCATTGGGAGGAATGGAAGAACAAGATGCTTTCCATATTTGTGAAAGAAATCACTCTAACTATAAGGCTCTCCCTATATCCTCTATCTCCTAAATCTTCCTCAAACACCTTCAGGCACAGACAAATCCAAAGCTCCAAGCAACTTCAAGCAACTTCAAGCATCCTCACCTTGTCTTCAACTTGTCTTCAATCTCAACCAAAGGCAAACCAAGCAAAACCCTAATCTAAGGGAGCTAAAGAAGTTAAACTAGTGGAATTAGTAAATTAGGATCACCTAAAACCTAGTACTAAAGTTAGTCCTAACTAAAATACTAAAACCAATTGTAAAATCCTACAAAAATATCTATGGGAACCTAGGTCAATCATGACTCTACCACATTAATTTCAGAGATCAAATCATCAAATTAGACCTAAAACTAAACCCTACATTATGAGGTATCAAACCTAAACCCTAAAAGGAGGCACCTAAATATCAATCTAGAAAGCACACCTATTTTCATCACAAAAATGTGAGAAAAATACTATGGGAGCATACATGTCTAACCTAATCACACACAAAAAATTAGGATCAAAGCCATCACCACATGATCACACAAAATTCCACAAAATTATGTATCAAACATAACCATTTTAATATCAATTAAAATGTAAAATTCCCATTAAATCAGAAAATGCATTAAATGAAAATATTTTTTCTCTAAAAAATACTAGACTCAATCATGAGTAAAATGCAAAAAGAATGCGATTAATTGGATTAATTTTCAATTTATTATGAATTTTTCAAGAACCATGTATAAAATGAAAATTAAAAGAAAATCAAATTTAAATAATAACACGCGCGGTGTGGATAGCAACAAAACACAGTTCAAATCATGGGTTGGGCCATCAGGGGGGTGTGAATATCACTGACTTCACTAAGCCCAGCATCAGCTACTAAATGAAACGCGACATTTCATTTATTCAGATCCTTCGCAACTTGAAATTAAAACGTGGCCATTGGATCAAGCTTCTAGTCAAAGTCCAACCAAGATCCAAGGGTGCTAACATCATCTTCAACCTTTTCAAACCTCTGCAACTTGTGCCCAGCTCCGGCCACCACCGGTGGTGCTCCGGTCACCATCCTCAACCCTAATTCTCTCTACAGGCCTCCATTGCAAATGGTCAAACACATGAATCTTGTCCCAAATCTTGCCACGAATTTAACCATACCCTTAATTCAACCTAAATCCTCAAGATTCACCATATCCAAATCTCAACCGAAAATGGTAATGCACCTATTTTGTCTCTAATTCTCAAATTAACTATCTGAAATCCATCCTACACCATTCTACAATGAATCTAACACCTTAATTCACCTGGATTCTACCTAGATCATGCTATAGGAAGAAAGTTACCAACCTGAAAATCTTGGATGAACAGATGCACTAAACCTCCAAATCAAGCTCTCCAATCTTGCAGACACGATCAATGAACCCTCTCCTTGCTTCTGTATGCAAAAGAACCGGTTGAAAGTGCTTAAATCTTGAAACCCGATGGTGAGTTGCAGGTGGAAAATTCTGAGTTCAAGAGCACCAATTAGCCACGAATCCTTCTTGATTATGATCTGGAATCACTCCTTGACATCCATGGAAGAAGTTTCATTCAAGAAAGTGGATGGAAAGTGAAGAATTTGATGAAACCGAATGCACTTGCAAGCTATGAAATTTCAATCTCAATCTATGCTCTCTCCTTCAATCATCACCAACCTCTTCAATGGATCATCTCTACTCAATATATAGATGATGTTTTGATGATCTAGAACCCTCTAGATCCTTCTAATGAGAGTTTCCACTTCTCATGTCATGAGATTTTCAACCATGTATCATGAGATGCACAATTCTGTTTGCAACTTGAAAACCATCCCAATCTCTTTCAATTTCTCCCCTAGTGACATTTTGGAAGAGTTTAGCTTGCCAAGGGTCTTGCTCATGCCTTGATTTTGAGTTTTGCAAATGTTACTTAATATGCAAGTAATCACTTTTCAATACAAGTCCCCAAATTGAATCTCAACTCAAAAATGTGGCTAAACCAATGTTCTTAAAATGTTTTCTAGAGTCAAAATGATATATTACATGCCATGGTTTGGATGTGTAGGTTGAAAATATCAATTTCCAACTTTGGTTTATTTAACTTATGCCCTTATTTTAGGTCATTTTTGCAAGTTTGAGTTAAAAGCATTTACATCATCTCATGACCTTCTTACTAGCCTTAAAACATCATTTTGAACAAGTTTTATGTTGAAGATTTTTCCATTTGAAGCTTGGAAATAGGAGTTATGGCCTTATGCTTGAAATGACCTGTAATCTCCAAATGACCAAAATGCCCTTGACTTGTCAAAGCCATAACTTGAGTTCTACAAATCCTATCAAGGACTTCTAGTACTCTCAAGAAAGCTAAGAAGATAAGGAACAACATTCATGTTGACCAAAAGTTCATAGGAATCATCCTTCTTGGGCCAAGGTTTGATGCAAGTTGGGTAACTTTCAAGGCCCCAGATTCACATACCTCAGATGACCTGTAACTTGTCAAAGTCATAACTTGAGCTCTACAAATCCTATCAAGTACTTCTAGTACTAAAATTAAAGCTAAGAACAAGCTCTACAACATTCATGTTGGGGGTAAGATGAGATGACAATCACATCTTGAGCTAAACTGCCTTGAAGATAGGGGTCAAACTAGGGGATTTTACACTGTCAAGCCTTAGAAACCCTAGCTTGAAACTTCTCAAACTCTTCAATCATGATGAGTTGACCTTGGAATCATCCTTATAACATCTCAATGTGTCAATACATGATCACATGGCCCTTGAATTAGGTCTCAACCTTGCTCAAATCATCAGTTGAACTAGGGTTGACCCCGCCAAACCCTAATTACACCACTCATGGCTGAGGCTTCTTAATCTTGCACAATGACCTGTCTAGGCCTCAAAGTGATCTTCAAACCTTCTCATGAGCTCTCTCAAGACCTCAAGTCCTTCTTCATGGCTTCAGAATCATCTGAGGTCTTCCCACAACTCTCAAGTTAGGAGACACACCCTTTTGGTTTCAACCACTCTCTCTGAGGATCTTTTGACTTCTCTGACAAAGATATCTACCCTTGAACACTTGAATAACCTTCTTGGCTAGCTTCAAAGTCTTGTGTAGCTCTTGATTGGTAATCATACCTCTTGATCTACTGCATACATGTCAATGAAATGCAAATGATAATGCTAATGTGAATGAAATGAAACATAAGCTAGGTAAAGAGAGGTTGGTCAAATTTTGGGGTGCAACAGCTGCCCCTATTCAAACGGCTTGAACCTGACTGGGTGAGAAGCGAACGGCTCTCAACCAATCAAGGTGCGAGACGGTTGAATACCGAAAAACCCGGAAATTTGCCAACTGCACAAGTACACGGTACTCTGATGGGAACAAATCTTCGAAAACTGAAATGTTAGCTGCACGGCAACTAGTTGGGGACTTGGTCACACGGTAACCGGTGATACATGGTCGATCATGCCGTCAGGCATCAAGATTCCTCGGGACTCATCAGGTCAACAATCAAGTTAAATCATGCCGTCGGGCATTCAAAGAAAACTTTCGGGCATCAGCCGAACTTCATCAGTAAGTTGGGAATAGAATTCTCGGTCAATCATGAACCAGTTGGGGATATCCAACTTCTACAATCAGGCACTCCGCATCAGCTGAGAGAACTGCTTCGTTAACATTGTTGGACTTCAATCATCAAGTCTTCGAGGGAAGTTTCAACTTCGCTGTTCAGAAACCTGCTGGGGATGACACATCTCCGCTGGGGATTCTGGAGAACTATCAAGTAACTCTGCTTCGGGGATCCAGGAATCATTCTTGATGAATCATCTCTGCTGAGGAAATCAAGAATCATCTTGAACAAATAATTCCGTGGGGACTTCAAGAATCGTCCTGAACCGATAACTCTGCTGGAGATTTCAGGAATCATCCTGAGCAAACACTCTGCCGGGGACTCTAAGCATCAACTTGAGCAACCGACTCTTTCGACTTCGCTGGGGATTTTAAGAATCATCTTAAGCAAACGACTTCGCTGGGGAGAATTCAAGAATCATCTTGATCAAACTATTCCGCGTAGGAACACCTGCAAAACAAGAACGGTGATGACCTAGCTCATGTTTCATATGCATATGCTTTGACAATGGCGCAATGCTCCACACTATGGAAATGCTACGCGTTTATGATAGATGCTATGCAATCATGCAAAATGCTGTGATCCCGTCAGCAAAATAAAGGCTGAAGGGAGAATCCTCCTGTCAAGGAGAAAGAACCACTCTGGTGGAGGAAGGAATCATCCCGCCACAGAGAAAAGGTCACGCCAATCTCAATCAGACTCCGCACAGGGAAGCAAACTTCAGTTGACTGTTGCAGGGGGACGAAGCTCTACGAGAACCCAGACCTGCTGAGGAAAGCGATGTCAATCGCAGAAATAAACTGCACGGCCTTCACGGCTAACCTTCCTGGAGATAACGACTCCGGCGGGGAAATACAACATCATCTATTCAACATTCTACTGGGGAAAACCAATCATGGCCCCAACTGCTTCCAAGGACTCGGCTCTCTTGGGGATCTGCATACTCGGCTGGGGAAGAAGGAATCCTCCTGCTTACAGGGGAGAGTACGACTCTGTGGGGAATCTCAATTCCGCTGGGGACTTCAGTCTGGAACTATCAATTGCTGCATACTTCAGCGTATGACTCAGCTGGGGAGACGAGATTCCTTCAGGATATACTTGATTGGGGAGAGAATCTTCTCTGCCTGGGGAGACATATCAATGCTTACGATCTCACGTTCAGACTCCGCGGGGGAGAGGCTGCTGAACTTTGCTGGAGAAGAAGGAATCATCCTGCTTGGGGACGCATACGGCGTACTGTCGGGTACATGCTACACCTGCAACAACACAAACAAACAGACAAGATGCCCTTCTCAAAGGGACCTATCAAGGTTATCATCTTGTGACAATGTTTAAGTAATTCATTGTTTCAACAATCAGTGGCCTAGGCCAGTAGGTTTATGTATGCGCATTTTGTCAAAAACATCGGCGTTCTTTTTCGCAAACAAAGCAGGTAAATGCTAAACAAATAAACAGAATTGTTGAATAGTATACATTTTATTAATAACGAACCCCTGAATGGGTAAAAATGTTTTACAACAGAGGCAAGCTCCTGGAATGAGGAAGCTGCGCAAAAAGTAAAAACATAAATATACATCAGTATATACAAATGTCGGCAACGAGGCGTAGACGAACACCATGAGTTGATCCCTCTAGGACCCACTCGACTTCGATACTTCTCCGATGCTTCAGCTTCAGAAGAGATTGATTAAGATAAACGGCCCTCAAGTCTTCCAAACCACTAAAAAATGAAAGTCCACACACGGAACACAGTCATTTGCTTTTTTTCAAATCCCTAACTTTTGCGTGAACCGCCCTTTGCGGATTTTCAGTTCACCGGGATACCCTTTTTTGCCAAAGTCGCCCTTCCAGGTTTTCGACTTTGCGGGTGTACATTTTTTCAATTTATATCCCTAATTTTTGCCCGAACCTTTTTCCTTTTTTATGGTTCGCCGGGATGCCCCATTTTTTCCTGGATGCTCTTTTTCTTTCCAGCGGGTCATTCTTAAGCAAAGTATTTTTTAACTGCGTCCGCGTTCACCGGGGATGCAAAATCTTCACCATCCATCGTGGATAACAACAAAGCTCCTCCCGAGAAGACCTTGCTGACGACATACGGACCTTCGTAATTGGGAGTCCACTTGCCCCGGTGATCGGAGTGTGGAGGAAGAATCTTCTTCAGGACGAGATCACCCGTCTGAAAGCTTCTAGGACGCACCTTCTTATCATAAGCTTTATTCATTCGGCTTTGGTACAGACGACCATATGCAATCGATGTTAATCTCTTCTCGTCCATCAGGCTGAGTTGGTTTAGTCGGTTCTTAATCCATTTTGCCTCATCGAGTTTCACGTCAACCAAAACTCGTAAGGAAGGGATCTCCACTTCTAACGGTAGGACAGCTTCCATACCTTACACCAAGGAGAAAGGAGTTGCCCCGGTTGACGTACGTACCGTTGTACGATAACCGTGCAATGCAAATGGCAGCATCTCGTGCCAATCTTTATAGGTCACAACCATCTTCTGAACAATCTTCTTGATGTTCTTATTGGCCGCTTCAACAACGCCATTCATCTTCGGCCGGTAAGGGGATGAGTTGTGGTGTTCAATCTTGAAACTCTGGCACAGCTCCTTCATCATCTTGTTATTCAAATTCGAACCATTGTCAGTAATGATCCGCTCGGGAATTCCGTAACGACAGATGATATCCCTGTTTATGAATTTAGCCACCACCTGCTTGGTCACATTAGCATATGAGGCTGCCTCCACCCACTTGGTGAAGTAGTCGATAGCTACTAGAATGAAGTGATGACCGTTAGATGTAGTGGGCTCGATCTTGCCTATCATGTCGATGCCCCACATGGAGAACGGCCACGGGAAGGACATGACATTTAACGGGCACGGCGGCACGTAAACTTTATCAGCATAAATCTGGCATTTATGACATCTCTTCGCGAATTTAAAGCAATCCGATTCCATCGTCAGCCAGTAATATCCTGCTCTCAGGATCTTTCTTGTCATAGCATGCCCGCCGACGTGCGTACCAAATGTGCCTTCATGGACTTCTTCCATGAGCATACTTGCTTCTTTCTCATCTACACATCTGAGTAGCACGAGATCGTGGTTTCTTTTATACAAAACTCCATCAGGATTGAGATAAAAATTCCCAGACAGCCTTCTCAGAGTCTTCTTATCCTGGGTTGACGCACCCGCAGGATACTCCTTAGTCATAAGGAAAGTCTGGATGTCATGGAACCATGGCTTGCCGTCGGCGGCTTCCTCGATCGCAAAGATGAATGCAGGTCTATCAAGACGAGAAAGGACAATTCTTGGAGCTTCATTCCAAAAATTGACTTTATACATCGAAGCCAACGTGGCTAAGGCATCAGCCATCTGATTTTTTGCTCTGGGTACATGATGGAGTTCCACTCGATCAAAGAACGAAAGTAGCCTTCTGGCATAATTCATGTACGGCACCAAATTCGATTGACGAGTCTCCCACTCCCCTTTAATCTGGTTGATCACAAGCGACGAGTCACCATATACATCTAGGTTCTTGATTCTCAAATCAATTGCCTCTTCTAGACCCATGATGCATGCTTCGTACTCCGCTTCATTGTTGGTGACTGGAAACGTCAGTCTCGCAGTGAACGGGATGTGGGATTCGTGGGGAGTCGTGATGACCACCCCAATGCCACTTCCATAAGAATTAACCGCCCCGTCAAATATCAATTTCCACTAGGATTTCCTATCTGGCCCCTCGTCGGGCGACGGTTCGTCGCAATCCTTCGCTTTGAGAAACATGATATCCTCATCAGGGAATTCAAATTTCATCGGCTGATAATCCTCGATCGGCTGTTCGGCCAGGTAATCAGACAATACGCTTCCCTTGATGGCCTTCTGGGACACGTACTGAATGTCATATTCCGTCAACACCATTTGTCATCTGGCAATCCTGCCCGAAAGCGCTTGCTTCTCGAAGACGTACTTGATCGGATCCATCTTCGAAATTAGCATAGTGGTGTGATTGAGCATGTACTCTCGTAAACGTTTGGCAGCCCGGGCTAGTGCACAACACGTCTTCTCCAGCATCGAGTAGCGAGATTCACAGTCTGTGAACTTTTTACTCAGGTAGTAAATGGCATGCTCCTTTCTGCCCGTCTCGTCGTACTGACCAAGAACACACCCCATACTATTCTCAAGAACTGTCAAGTACATGATTAATGGTCGTCCGACCACTGGGGGTATCAAGATTGGAGGTTCCTGCAGATACTGTTTTATCTTGTCGAATGCCTTCTGGCAATCCTCATTCCAGATGATCGCTTGATCTTTCTTTAGTAGTTTGAACATCGGTTCACATGTGGCCGTGAGCTGAGAAATAAACCTTGCAATGTAGTTTATTCTGCCCAGGAAACCACGAACTTCTTTTTCTGTTTTTGGCACTGGCATTTCTTGTATCGCTTTGATCTTCGCAGGATCAACCTCGATGCCTCTTTCACTCACGATAAACCCCAGTAACTTTCTGGACCGTACTCCGAAAGTACACTTGTTAGGATTCAGCCTCAACCTGAACTTCCTAAGCCTCTCAAAAAGCTTCAGCAAATTGACCAGATGTCCCTCCTCCGTTTGGGACTTCGCAATCATGTCATCAACATAGACTTCAATCTCATGATGAATCATGTCATGAAACAAAGTTACCATAGCTCGTTGGTAAGTGGCCCCTGCATTCTTCAGACCGAAAGGCATTACCTTATAGCAAAATGTTCCCCAGGGTGTAATAAACGTAGTTTTCTCCATGTCCTCTGGCGCCATCTTGATCTGATTGTAGCCGGAGAAGCCGTCCATGAATGAAAACACGGAGAACTGAGCTGTATTGTCGACCAACACATTGATATGAGGCAGCGGGAAATCATCTTTAGGGCTCGCCCTATTCAAATCCCGATAATCGACGCACATTCGTACCTTACCGTCCTTCTTCGGTACAGGCACTATGTTGGCGACCCACGGAGGGTAAGTAGTGACCGCTAAGAAGCCAGCATCAAGCTGTTTCTGCACTTCTTCTTTGATCTTAACGGCCATATCTGGTCGCGTCCTCCTAAGCTTCTGCTTAACGGGGGGACAATCTTCTCGCAACGGCAAGTGGTGGACCACGATGTCAGTGTCAAGTCCGGGCATATCCTCGTATGACCAAGCAAAGACGTCACTATACTCTCTCAGCATCTTGACCAATCTCTGCTTGACATCACTCTGCAATGAAACCCCTATCCTGACGTTCCTGACGAGTTCTTCAGAACCCAGATTCACAACCTCGATCTCCTTTTCATGAGGCAGAATAACTTTCTCTTCTTGTTTCAACAAGCGGGCCAACTCTTCAGGAAGGTCTTCGTCTTCATCAATCTCTTCTTTGGCTTGATAGATCGGGCAATCGAAGTCGAAGTGAGTCGTAGAAGGTCCAGAGTCGATGTCATCTTCTATGTGGATCCTGCAATAACAAGGGTTAAGCTTAAAACAAGGATATGCAGGTTAGCACAAACCCCATTGCCATTTTATTGTTTTTCAAAACAAATATAAAACAGGAATAATAGAGATCACAATATTTGAATACAAAGAAAAACGCCTTTTGATTCATTGATAAAATGCATGTACATAATCCAACAAGGCCCTGACAATAAAACCACTATGCCCCGGGTAGGACATAGGGTTGTACAATGATTGGAAAAAGTAAATCATTACTCTTCGCTTGTCATCTGGATGATATCCTTGACGAACTAGTTGGTGAGGCTCTCGCCTGGCTTGCTTGGCTGGATCCAAGAGTCGAGGTCACAGTCGCTATCTCCGCTGTCTTCAGACACCATGTTGACGCTTTCAAAAATCACCCCGCCACTGGTAAACTGGATCGGCCCTTTACCTCGAGACGCACTGCTAGAAGAGGAGGCTTCAGCTCCAGGAGAATATCCCAACCCAAACTTGTCTTGCTTGTTAGGTATCTCCAAAATTCGCCCCCAGCCTGGGGTAGATCCGGCTTGAACAACGGCTCGGGCTTCCCTGAAGGAAGAGAGAGTCATCTCTGGCTTCTCAGTGACTACAGGAGCTACGTCCTTGACTTTAAAAGCTTCGAACGCTTGGCATAGGGTTTCATGGATTTCCCCATCCATCTCAACATACTTGAAGGATGATAAATGGCTCACCATTATGTCTTCCTCGCCACAAACAGTCACGATGCTACCTCCGACAGCATACCTGAGTTTCTGGTGCAACGTGGAGGTCACGGCTCCAGCAGCATGGATCCACGGCCGGGCCAAGAGATAGCTGTAGGCAGGCATGATGTCCATAATGTAAAAGATTGCGTCGAACGTTTCCGGCCCGACTTGGATTGGCAACGTCACCTCCCCGAAAACATGGCGTTTGGTTCCATCGAACGCTTTCACAACCAGATCATTGGGTGTGCAAATCACTCCATAAGTATCTAACTTCATTAACGCCTTCCGAACATTGAGCGACGACCCCGTGTCCACCAACACGTTAGACATAATCGTTCCCCTACACTCTATCGAGATGTGCAGAGCGCTATTGTGATTCCTCCCCTTCGGCGTCAGCTCTAGGTCAGTGAACCCTAACCCATTTCCAGCATTCACGTGGGCTACGACCCCTTCCAACTGGTTTACCGAGATTTCCTGCGGTACGTACGTGACATTCAACACCTTCAGCAGCGAGTTGCAGTGTGCTTCAGAACACAGCAACAGATTCAGGACGGAAATTTTCGAGGGCGTTTGATGGAGGTGATCCACAATCTTGTAGTCGCTCTTTTTAATCAACCTCATAAATTCCTCGGCGTCTTTAACAAGTAAGTCTTTGTCTACCCCCTGCGGGATCTCTTCAACGAATTTACTTTTACCTTTGTCAGTTGCATCAGCTCTGTCCGCCTTGTCCGCCACGACCTCAGGTGGTGCAAACACTCTTCCGCTGCGAGTAATACCACCGATTCCCGCAAGGTTCTCCACAGATGACCCAAACAGTTCTAGCTCCAACTTCTGTCCGTTGCAGTAGACTTCAGCCCCATAATGCCATGGGACAACATTAGTGCTTTCGAAGGGTATCGGCCCAGCTTTGGTGATGGTAATCGTGGGCGGCCTGGGTGCAGAAATAGTTATCGTCTGGCGAGGGATGGTGATGGTGGCGACCTCATCATCTTGCTTCAGAACTACCTCTCCCGATCCGCTTTCGGCCCTCCGACTAAACTGTAAAATCCCTTCAGTCATCAGACTTTGAATTCCCTCTATCATCTGCTCACATCCATCAGGACTAGTCGCGCAGCCCATACACAGCTCTCCGCAACCTGGAAAGAAACCTCTTTTCATCAGCTTAGCTTTGACGAAGCTAAGCGGCGTCTTCAGATCTCTGACGTCAGTCAACAAATCCAAACTCTCGTCTTCAATAATGGCGTTCACTCCACCTCCCCTATGATTCGGCATTGGGTTCTTCGTGACGTTTGGCACATTATCTGAGAAGTTTATGATCTTAGCGTCCACCATGTCCTGTACCTTGTGCTTGAAGGCTTTGCAGTTCTCTATTGTGTGGCCTGGTGCCCCTGAGTGAAACTCACAAGTTGCATTCGCGTCATAACCTGGCGGAGGTGCCCCTGTCAAGGGAGCCAAGGTTCTCTTCTGGATCAACTATAGCTGAAGCAAAGTCTGCAATAGTTGCGCGTACGACATGGGCGGTGTCTCGAGGTGACGGCTCGACAGAGGTGCCCTATTCTGATACTTTCTGTACCCTTGTTGATTCGGTTGCTGCTGCTGCTGTGGCTGTTGAACTGCCGGGATAGTTATGCTGGCCACCTGTTGGTGAGGGCCTTTACCCTTCCTTCGAGCGTTGGTCATGGCGCTCGTTTCTCCTTCTCGTCTTTTGCCTCCATAAGGTTTCTTTCCGCCTCCTCCAGCTGAGGATGACTCACCTTGAATTTTCCCTAGTTTGATCCCATTTTCAATGTGCTCACCCGTGATAATGAGATCTGAGAAGGTTCCAGACATACCGCTGACCAATTTCTCATAGTAAACCCCTGGGAGGGTGGCTACAAACATCTGCACAAGCTCACGTTCAACCATCGGCGGCTGAACCCTGGCTGCCAACTCACGCCACCGCTGAGCGTATTCCTTGAACCCTTCATTGTTCCTTTGCGACAGATTCTGCAGTTGGACTCGGTTCGGGGCCAAGTCGCTGTTGTACTGGTAGTGGTGCACAAATGCTTCAGCAAGGTCCTTCCATGTGCGCACACTGGTAGGTTCCAGACTCATGTACCATTCGAGGGAGGGTCCGGACAGACTATCCTGAAAGAAGTGCATCAGCAACTTCTCGTCATCAGAATGAGCTGACATTTTCCTGTAATACGATCTCAGGTGAACGCGAGGGCAAGTGGTGCCCTTGTACTTTTCAAAGTCAGGTACCTTGAACTTGGGAGGCACCTTGAAATCAGCAATCAGTCCCAACTTGGACATATGAACGCCCAGGGTGTTCTGGTTCTCGATGTTTCTCATCTTATCCTCGAGTGCCTTGAACCTTAGCCGTGCTTCAGCAGTCAGCTCCCCTTCAGCACCTCTCTGAGAGAACACATCGTCTTGACGATCTTCTAACCACGGCTGAGGCCCAAACAGATTTCCAACACCTGCGTTGCCGTTGCCCAGCCCAACATTGACATTAGCTTCAAAATTTCCATTACCGACGCCCGTCGTATTGCCGTTGAGCCCCATGTTAGCTATCACATTGCCGTTGGCACTGCCATTCCCCCCGGTCACGGGGATGCCATTCTGAGGAGTTTCAACTGGTGGAGGGGTAGGCACGGTCCCACCATGGAGTACGTCATTGCTATCGACCCTTGAAATCAGAGGCTGAACCAAGGTTCTGAGCTGATCCTGGCCATTGGCGACCGCTTGCATGAGCTCCATGAAGCGATCCATTCTTTCGTGGAGTTCCTGAACATCAGTTTGCACTTGCTCCATGATTCTGGTTTGATTTGCTCTGGTCGGATAGCGGTGGATAGGTCTCTGATCAATCCTGGAACAACCTGAAAAACACAAAAGGGTTAGGAAAAACGACAAAGTGCTTGTTATGCAAATGCTTCATGCAATATGCAAACGTGTGTCTGTGTGTTAGGGAGGTATCCCCCGATCCTAGTGCCTGAGTGCCTGTGCTGATAATAAGATGTCCGAGTCCAGTCATGGAAATAACAATCTCATATATAAAGAAAGCCCATCAAGGCAGTACACAACATCAGTGAGTACAAGACGAATCAATGGCATGACCCCGACCAACAAGCCCGGTGATGGTCAACATACAACGATGATCAAACAAAAGGAATACAAATAGTCAAGCACGGCCACGGGCGCAAAACTCTTCTAACAACCCCTTCGTTTCTGGATGATCAGGACGAGTGAGCAACCCTTCGACGAGTAACTCCCTCTGCATAATGGTGTATTGAAGACCTTCGACCGAATCTTCCCATGCTCCTTCGTCGAAACAATCTTCTAGCTTCCGCTTCTTGGACTCAAACGTCAGTTTGCGCTCCTTCAGGTTAGCGAGAGCTCTGTTGAGCTGGCCTTCAGCGGCATATCTGCGAGAGGTTTCTTCATCAAACCTCTTCTCACTAGCCTTCACCTGGGCTTTCAGCTTGGAGATTTGTTGCATCAGCTTATCCTCCCGCACTTTCCTGTTGGCTAGGGAGGCCTTCCAGTGTTGGTTGAACTTGGATATCCTCCGATACGCTTCGTCCAAGTGTTTCTTCTTCGTGGCCAGTACATCGTTGAAATCTTTGAAGTCTCGACCCATGCACTCACGCTCAGCTATCTGCTTAGTCAAGTCTGTCCCCAGCTGGTTCACCAGCTCCGTCTGCCTCTTGAAGGAATGAACAGCTTCGTTTCTCTCGCTTCTGAGCTTCGCCAATTCTTTCTCCAATTCTTCATTTGCCTTTTTCAGCTCGTCTCTCTCAGCTAACACCCGATTATGTTGCTGAATGGGCACGGTAGTAGGCTCTTCAATCACTGGAGGGCTTTCTGGCTTGGCAGGAAGAAATGGCATCCCTATAGCATCTGCTCTGGCTCTGATCCACGTCACATACGGAGGGTAGGCTTGGCTATTGCTTCTCCCCAGCAATGGTTTTCCCCTCTTACTGATGCCATTCCAAGCGCGCTGAAGCTTAGACGACATATCCCCTTCTAGAAGACCAGTGAGGTATAGAGATTCCTGCACCTCTTCATCCTTCGGCGGAGCCCTCAATGCATAAGCAAACTGTCGGACCAGCAGAGATGGATTATAATTGATACAACCCTTCCTACCTATCAAAGGCACGTTCGGAAACTCACTGCAGCTGAAGATGATCTCGTTACCCAACCTATCTCTATCAAACCAGGTAATATCCTCCGCTGACAGACTCATCAACCGCTCAGACCACTCAGCCGTGGCTGCAGACGAAGCCAAGGGACCCTTCTTGGGTAGGTGACTATCAAGCCATCTATAGAGCAAGGGCACATAACACAAGACATTCTTGCCCCTTCTGTTCTCGTTTTTGTAGTGGATGGAATGGTAGACATCTCCTATCAAGGTAGGGACTGGATTCCCTGAAGCAAAGATGCGAAATGCGTCGAAGTCTACAAAGTCGGGCATATTGGAGAACAAAATGATGCCATATATGCACAGAGCGAGAATGGCGTTGAACACGACCCAACATCCGTCTTTGGCGCACTGCTGAGCCTTACCCACTAAGAACTGCAAGGAGAAACTGGGAACCTTGTTCCAACCAGACAATACCAACTCGGAGGCATCCAGATGAAGTGAAGGAGCCAGACTAGCCAGATCAGGCTCAGCATCCATATGAACAAAGGGCATCTGCCTCTTAATAGGCACACCTAACAAATCAGCATATTCCTCCAGCGTGGGTGCAAGAACAAAATCCTGGAAAGTAAAGCATCTCAACGGGGGATCGTAGAACTGCAGCAGAGCGTGCAACCCATTTAACTCGAACGCAGAAGGTTTACGAACCAAACTGAGCAATTTGCCGTAAGATTTTTTGAACTCGTCTCTCAAAGAATCACCAGCCAAAACAATCAAACCAGTCAGCTGAACCACATCAGGGGCAGGGAGCTTGTAAGCCACGGTCTTCCTCAGATAACCCATAACAATACAATAGGAGGCAAGAAATCCTGGATCGGGGAAAACGGTACCTGCAACACAGACACACGTTAATGAAATGAAAATGAGTATGCAAAGCAATGTAAAATGCAATCATGCAGCAGGAGATCAAGGCAACTGTGCTGTGGAGATTCTGCGTCAACAAAACCATAATCCTGCTCTATCAAGAACAACCACTTTCTCTAATAAGAAGAAAACCCTGGTATCGGACCACAAATCTGCTCTGTCAAGAACACACACATATAGGACCATAAATCTGCTCTGTCAAGAACAAACATCTGATAATAAGGACCTCTGATACAGGACCAAAAAATCTGCTCTGTCAAGAACACACATCTGATGACCAAAACTCTGCTCTGTCAAGAACAACCATACATCTGCTGATGAGATCCTCAGACCCCAATCATAAATCTGCTCTGTCAAGAACACACATATATCTCTGAATATAAGGTCCTCTGATATAGGACCAAAGCTCTGCTCTGTCAAGAACAAACATCTGATAATAAGACCCTCTGATCAAAACCTGTTCTATCAATAACAGATACACATCTATGAATATAAGGTCCTCTGATACAGGACCAAAGCTATGCTCTGTCAAGAACAATCATATATCCGATGATGAGAACCTCCGGTACCAATAAAACTGATTCACTATCAAGAAAACCAGGTAGTCTGAAGGTCAAAGTTTCCTGCAATAAACCCAACCCTGCTCACAGGTATGGACCTAAACTGACTCAAGTTCGGCATCTTATGCGGTCATCAGCGTCACAGACATTCAAGAGGGGTGATACGATACCCAGAAGGTGTGGCATCGCCAACTCATGAAGCGGCCTCACTCGGCTGAATCACAAATGATCGGTCCCCAGAGTCGACAATCCTCCAAACCAACAACCCCCTCAACCCAAAGGGTTGAAAAAGAAGTCAACCGGGAGAACCTCGTCTGAGCGTGGATTTCATGAGACACTAGTGCCTGCCAAGCAAGCACGCGCCCACTAATTTCCACAACTAATGCTATGTTCACTCAAGCCTGGGTCTGGCTTCTCACTCATCAGAATGCCCCTCCCCAACAGCATAGATAATCATATCATACTGAAAATAAAATGCGGGAAATAAAATTCGATAAATAAACACAACCTAACAAGTAATCATACAAGCGCTAGGATTGACTCTCGCAGGGGACGTTGGATCCCCAAACTGACTCGCATACGGGACGTTGGATCCCAGGAAACTATCAAGTTCCCCAGCAGAGTTGCCAGCTGTCGCTTCCGCAAAAATAAGGTGCCGGTAGAACAGAAGAGTCGCCACCTTTCGTTATTTATCCCTCAGAATGGGAAAGGAAACGATCGGAAAAACCTGACGGAAAGGTATAAGACAAGGTCGTCGCAACCAAAACCTGGGTTCGGGAGTCGGTTACGCAAGGGGAAGGTATTAGCACCCCTCACGTCCGTCGTACTCGACGGGATCCACGCTTGTTGTGTTTACTGGACGAGTTGGTTTATCTATCTACCTATCAAGGATGGTTTTAAAACAGAAAAGAAAAATAACTCGGCAAAGCGTCGCGCTTTATGCCTACGTATTCTCATCAGAGAATGAGAAATCAGAGTCAACGTAGTTCGCCTAACTACGGGTTACGGGGAAGGTGGCTCGCCAACACGTCAGTATTGTGCCTACGTACTCTCAACAGGTATGAGAGATCAGAGCTTACGTAGTTCGGGATACTACGGATTACGGGAATTCAGATTCATCTGTTTTATCGAGTAGGGTTAAACAGCAGTTCCAGCAGTTAGGGACAAAGCCTGTTTGCGTTGGTGCTGAAGTTTAACGACACTCTTTTCTTCAGAAAAGCTTTCCTTTGAATTATGGGCCCACGGGGCAAAAAGGTTTGAAGTTTGTTTTCTGTCTTTTACGGAAGAAGTGTTTTTTATTGTGTTTGCAATTTCGATCGCACTAAAGACTATGACCTGAGAGTGAATGCGTCGCATGTCACCCAAAGGGTGCCATACTAAACATCCAGACTGTTGAAAAGAAACTCTCCAACAATCCTTTCTCAGATAGCTTAAGGCTCGTAACGTACGAAAGAAATCATTCATGATTACTGTATCTTAAGCTGTTTTGAGATGAGAAGAGAACAGGCTCAACTAATGGGAGACTATCAAGTCCTAATGTTATCATGCCAAGGATTCATCCTATGGTTGAAGTCTGAAACAGGGAACTCCTAGAAGTTATCATGCATAGGTTTCAACCTAAAGTTCTAATCATCACTTCCTTATCAAAGGAAGTGAGAGTCCTAAGGGATCATGTCAATGATAAACAGAAATAGATAAAGCATTAGCTTAAACAGTAAACAGATATACAGTAAAGGAAAAACTGTAAAATGCATGCAATGCAAGTGAGGGAGGAAATGTGTGTGGGGTGTCAGCCTCCACAAGCTCATCTCGACCTCAAGCCAGATATGAATAACAGTAATCATACAGAGGAAATAACATGCGGTCAAGCAGAATATAATAACAACTGTAATCTTACAGAAGAAATGAAATAAAATGCTATCAAGCAAACATACCACATGGGCAAGGGAGTTGGGCTCTACCGAATACCCGCAAGCAAAGCCATACAGTAAAAATACAAGCAGAGGGAGCAACTCACCCTCTAGTGCAATCATGCTCCTAATTTACAGTCAGTCTAGTCATGGACTTATTCTAATGCATCAAGCAAATCAAACAAGGCACATAAATACAGAAAAAACAGACAAGAAAGCAGATCAACAACTCCCTCTTTCCATTTCAAGCTTTAGCTCTTCTGACAGCAACCCAGCCTTCATACCTCAATCACCCTTCATTCCAAGTATCAACTTGCTTCTCCAGGTTTCAACCCATCAACATAAGTCTCAACTTATCCTCTCTTCTCCAAGCTTCAGCTCCTCAGTCAATTCCACCTTCAGGCTTTGCTTCTAACTACAAGTATCC
The DNA here is from genome assembly GCA_963859935.3 of Lathyrus sativus. Taxonomy (NCBI): domain Eukaryota; kingdom Viridiplantae; phylum Streptophyta; class Magnoliopsida; order Fabales; family Fabaceae; genus Lathyrus; species Lathyrus sativus. The sequence continues at coordinate 199,935,181 of OZ012739.1, read as the reverse complement.
AATTGATTCCTTCAGGCTCTCAATGCCTCAATGTGAGTGTCAACTTCTCCTTTATTCCTCAAGCCTCAGCTCTACACTCAATCTCAATTGGATCCTCTTCATAAGTGCCAACTTGTTATTCTTGCTTTTCAGGCTTCAGCTCTCTTTGCTTTACCAGTATCAACTTGGTCTTCTTCATCTACAAGCCTCAGCATCTCAGAGTAATCCTCAATCATATAGGAGTTTCAACTTCATCCTTCAATCTTCTTCAAGCAAGGAACTCCTCACTCTTCATTCAATCTCCATTGGATCTTCAAGTATCAACTTGTTTTTCTTCCTCTTCAAGCTTCAGCTGAAATGGAAATGCTCAAGGAATCATCCTCTTCCACACTCTTCAGTGAAGTCCTCATCTTCAAACTCAAGTCCAACATCTTTCAAGTTACTTAAACTAGAAGACAATTGATTTAACAGGATGAGAGGAAATGATAAACAGCTTACTGACAACCAAAGGAAGCCTGTAAGGGTTCATCATTATGAGAGACTGGTTTCCTCAAAGTTCTACTTCTCAAATAAAGCCACTCATCCCTCCAAAGGAGGGATGTGAATATCTGAGAAGGACTTTTATTCATTGGGAGGAATGTAAGCACAAGATGTTTTCCATATTTGTGAAAGAAATCACTCTAACTATAAGGCTCTCCCTATATCCTCTATCTCCTAAATCTTCCTCAGACACCTTCAGGCACAGACAAATCCAAAGCTCCAAGAAACTTCAAGCAACTTCAAGCAACTTCAATCATCCTCACCTTGTCTTCAACTTGTCTTCAATCTCAACCAAAGGCAAACCAAGCAAAACCCTAATCTAAGGGAGCTAAAGAAGTTAAACTAGTGGAATTAGTAAATTAGGATCACCTAAAACCTAGTACTAAAGTTAGTGCTAACTAAAATACTAAAACCAATTGTAAAATCCTACAAAAATATCTATGGGAACCTAGGTCAATCATGACTCTACCACATTAATTTCAGAGATCAAATCAACAAATTAGACCTAGAACTAAATCCTACATTATGAGGTATCAAACCTAAACCCTAAAAGGAGGCACCTAAATATCAATCTAGAAAGCACACCTATTTTTATCACAAAAATGTGAGAAAAATACTATGGGAGCATACATGTCTAACCTAATCACACACAAAAAATTAGGATCAAATCCATCACCACATGATCACACAAAATTCCACAAAATTATGTATCAAACATAACCATTTTAATATCAATTAAAATGTAAAATTCCCATTAAATCAGAAAATGCATGAAATGAATATATTTTTTCTCTAAAAAATAATAGACTCAATCATGAGTAAAATGCAAAAAGAATGGGATTAATTGGATTAATTTTCAATTTATTATGAATTTTTCAAGGACCATGTATAAAATGAAAATTAAAAGAAAATCAAATTAAAATAATAACACGCGCGGTGTGGATAGCAACAAAACACAGTTCAAATCATGGGTTGGGCCATCAGGGGGGTGTGAATATCACTGACTTCACTAAGCCCAGCATCAGCTACTAAATGAAACGCAGCGTTTCATTTATTCATATCCTTCACAACTTGAGATTAAAACGTGGCCATTGGATCAAGCTTATAGTCAAAGACCAACCAAGATCCAAGGGTGATAACATCATCTTCAACCTTTTCAAACCTCTGCAACTCGCGCCCAGCTCCGGCCACCACCGGTGGTGCTACGGTCACCATCCTCAACCCTAATTATCTCTACAGGCCTCCATTGCAAATGGTCAAAACATGAATCTTGTCCCAAATCTTGCCACGAATTCAACCATACCCTTAATTCAACCTAAATCCTCAAGATTCACCATATCCAAATCTCAACCGAAAATGGTAATGCACCTATTTTGTCTCTAATTCTCAAATTAACTATCTGAAATCCATCCTACACCATTCTACAATGAATCTAACACCTTAATTCACCTGGATTCTACCTAGATCATGCTATAGGAAGAAAGTTACCAACCTGGAAATCTTGGATGAACAGATGCACTAAACCTCCAAATCAAGCTCTCCAATCTTGCAGACACGATCAATGAACCCTCTCCTTGCTTCTGTATGCAAAAGAACCGGTTGAAAGTGCTTAAATCTTAAAACCCGATGGTGAGTTGCAGGTGGAAATTTCTGAGTTCAAGAGCACCAATTAGCCACGAATCCTTCTTGATTATAATCTGGAATCACTCCTTGACATCCATGGAAGAAGTTTCAATCAAGAAAGTGGATGGAAAGTGAAGAATTTGATGAAACCGAATGCACTTGCAAGCTATGGAATTTCAATCTCAATCTATGCTCTCACCTTCAATCATCACCAACCTCTTCAATGGATCATCTCTACGCAATATATAGATGATGTTTTGATGATCTAGAACCCTCTAGATCCTTCTAATGAGAGTTTCCACTTCTCATGTCATGAGATTTTCAACCATGTATCATGAGATGCAAAATTCTGTTTGCAGCTTGAAAACCATCCCAATCTCTTTCAATTTCTCCCCTAGTGACATTTTGGAAGAGTTTAGCTTGCCAAGGGCCTTGCTCATGCCTTGATTTTGAGTTTTGCAAATGTTACTTAATATGCAAGTAATCACTTTTCAAAGCAAGTCCCTAAATTGAATCTCAACTCAAAAATGTGGCTAAACCAATGTTCTTAAAATGTTTTCTAGAGTCAAAATGATATATTACATGCCATGGTTTGGATGTGTAGGTTGAAAATATCAATTTCCAATTTTGGTTTATTTAACTTATGCCCTTATTTTAGGTCATTTTTGCAACTTTGAGTTACAAGCATTTCCATCATCTCATGACCTCCTTAATAGCCTTAAAACATAATTTTGAACAAGTTTGATGTTGAAGATTTTTCCATTTGAAGCTTGGAAATAAGAGTTATGGCCTTATGCTTGAAATGACCTGTAATCTCCAAATAACTAAAATGCCCTTGACTTGTCAAAGCCATAACTTGAGTTCTACAAATCCTATCAAGGACTTCTAGTACTCTCTAGAAATCTAAGAAGATAAGGAACAACATTCATGTTGACCAAAAGTTCATAGGAATCATCCTTCTTGGGCCAAGGTTTGATGCAAGTTGGGTAACTTTCAAGGCCCCAGATTCACATACCTTAGATGACCTGTAACTTGTCAAAGTCATAACTTGAGTTGTACAAATCCCATCAAGGACTTCTAGTACTAAAATTAAAGCTAAGAACAAGCTCTACAACATTCATGTTGGGGGCAAGATGAGATGACAATCACATCTTGAGCTAAACTGCCTTGAAGATAGGGGTCAAACTAGGGGATTTTACACTGTCAAGCCTTAGAAACCCTAGCTTGAAACTTCTCAAACTCTTCAATCATGATGAGTTGACCTTGGAATCATCCTTATAACATCTCAATGTGTCAATCCATGATCACATGGCCCTTGAATTAGGTCTCAACCTTGCTCAAATCATTAGTTGACCTAGGGTTGACCCAGCCAAACCCTAATTACACCACTCATGGCTGAGGCTTCTTAATCTTGCACAATGACCTGTCTAGGCCTCAAAGTGATCTTCAAACCTTCTCAAGAGCTCTCTCAATACCTCAAGTCCTTCTTCATGGCTTCAGAATCATCTGAGGTCTTCCCACAACTCTCAAGTTAGGAGACACACCCTTTTGGTTTCAACCACTCTCTCTGAGGATCTTTTGACTTCTCTGACAAAGATATCTACCCTTGAACACTTAAATAACCTTCTTGGCTAGCTTCAAAGTCTTGTGTAGCTCTTGATTTGTAATCATACCTCTTGATCTCCTGCATACATGTCAATGAAATGCAAATGATAATGCTAATGTGAATGAAATGAAACATAAGCTAGGTAAAGAGAGGTTGGTCAAATTTTGGGGTGCAACAACTGCCCCTATTCAAACGGCTTGAACCTGACTGGGTGAGAAGCGAACGACTCTCAACCAATCAAGGTGCGAGACGGTTGAATACCGACAAACCCGGAAATTTGCCAACTGCACAAGTACACGGTACTCTGATGGGAACAAATCTTCGAAAACTAAAATGTTAGCTGCACGGCAACTAGTTGGGGAATTGGTCACACGGTAACCGGTGATACATGGTCGATCATGCCGTCAGGCATCAAGATTCCTCGGGACTCATCAGGTCAACAATCAAGTTAAATCATGCCGTCGGGCATTCAAAGAAAACTTTCGGGCATCAGCCGGACTTCATCAGTAAGTCGGGAATAGAATTCTCGGTCAATCATGAACCAGTTGGGGATATCCAACTTCTACCATCAGGCACTCCGCATCAGCTGAGAGAACTGCTTCGTTAACATTGTTGGACTTCAATCATCAAGTCTTCGAGGGAAGTTTCAACTTCGCCGTTCAGAAACCTGTTGGGGATGACACATCTCCGTTTAGGATTCTGGAGAACTATCAAGTAACTCTGCTTCGGGGATCCAGGAATCATTTTGGATGAATCATCACTGCTGAGGAAATCAAGAATCATCTTGAACAAATAAATCCGTGGGGACTTCAAGAATCGTCCTGAACCGATAACTCTGCTGGAGATTTCAGGAATCATCCTGAGCAAACACTCTGCCGGGGACTCTATGCATCAACTTTACCAACCGACCCTTTCGACTTCGCTGGGGATTTTAAGAATCATCTTAAGCAAACGACTTCGCTGGGGAGAATTCAAGAATCATCTTGATCAAACTATTCCGCGTAGGAACACCTGCAAAACAAGAACGGTGACGACCTAGCTCATGTTTCATATGCATATGCTTTGACAATGGCGCAATGCTCCACACTGTGGAAATGCTACGCGTTTATGATAGATGCTATGCAATCATGCAAAATGCTGCGATCCCGTCAGCAAAATAAAGGCTGAAGGGAGAATCCTCCTGTCAAGGAGAAAGAACCACTCTGGTGGAGGAAGGAATCATCCCGCCACGGAGAAAAGGTCATGCCAATCTCAATCAGACTCCGCACGGGGAAGCAAACTTCAGTTGACTGCTGCAGGGGGACGAAGCTCTACGAGAACCCAGACCTGCTGAGGAAAGCGATGTCAATCGCGGAAATAAACTGCACGGCCTTCACGGCTAACCTTCCTGGAGATAACGACTCCGGCGGGGAAATACAGCATCATCTATTCAACATTCTACTGGGGAAAACCAATCATGGCCCCAACTGCTTCCAAGGACTCGGCTCTCTTGGGGATCTGCATACTCGGCTGGGGAAGAAGGAATCCTCCTGCTTACAGGGGAGAGTACGACTTTGTGGGGAATCTCAATTCCGCTGGGGACTTCAGTCTGGAACTATCAATTGCTGCATACTTCAACGTATGACTCAGCTGGGGAGACGAGATTCCTTCAGGATAAACTTGATTGAGGAGAGAATCTTCTCTGCCTGGGGAGACATATCAATGCTTACGATCTCACGTTCAGACTCCGCGTGGAGAGGCTGCTGAACTTTGCTGGAGAAGAAGGAATCATCCTGCTTGGGGACGCATACGGCGTGCTGTCGGGTACATGCTACACCTGCAACAACACAAACAAATAGACAAGATGCCCTTCTTAAAGGGACCTATCAAGGTTATCATCTTGTGACAATGTTTAAGTAATTCATTGTTTCAACAATCAGTGGCCTAGGCCAGTAGGTATATGTATGCACATTTTGTCAAAACATCGGCGTTCTTTTTCGCAAACAAAGCAGGTAAATGCTAAACAAATAAACAGAATTGTTGAATAGTATACATTTTATTGATAATGAACCCCTGAATGGGTAAAAATGTTTTACAACAGAGGCAAGCTCCTGGAATGAGGAAGCTGCGCAAAAAGTAAAAACATAAATATACATCAGTATATACAAATGTTGGCAACGAGGCGTAGACGAACACCATGAGTTGATCCCTCTAGGACCCACTCGACTTCGATACTTCTCCGATGCTTCAGCTTCAGAAGAGATTGATTCAGATAAACGGCCCTCAGGTCTTCCAAACCACTAAACAATGAAAGTCCACACGCGGAACGCAGTCATTTCCTTTTTTTCAAATCCCTAACTTTTGCGTGAACCGCCCTTTGCAGATTTTCTGTTCACCGGGATACCCTTTTTTGCCAAAGTCGCCCTTCCAGGTTTTCGACTTTGCGGGTGTACATTTTTTCAATTTATATCCCTAATTTTTGCCCGAACCTTTTTCCTTTTTTATGGTTCGCCGGGATGCCCCATTTTTGTCTGGATCTAGGGTCTATCACCAAATGGATGGTAGAGAACACTAGCAAAATCTGGCACGAAATGGATGACAGACCTAGCACCAAAAGGATGATAGAGTAACACACGCACATAATCCTAACACCAAAAGGATGGAGGGTCTATCACCAAAAGGATGATAGAGAACACTCGCACAATCTGGCACCAAAAGGATGATAGAGCGACACACCCACACAATACTGACACCAAAAGGATGTAGGGTCAATCACCAAAATGATGATAGAGAACACTCGCACAATTTGGCACCAAAAGAATGACAGACTTGTCAATTAAAGGATGATAGTGCGACACGCGTATACAATCTATCACCAAAAGGATGTAGGGTATATCACCAAAAGGATGATAGAGAACACTCTTACAATCTATCACCAAAAAGATGACAGACCTATCACCAAAAGGATGATTGAGTGACACCCGCACACAATCCCTACACCAAAAGGATGTACGGTCTATCACCAAAAGGATGATAGAGAACACTCGCACATTCTGGCACCAAAAGGATGACTGACCCATCACCAAAAGGATGATAGAGTGACACGTGCACACAATCCCAACACCAAAAGGATGTAGGGTCTATCACCAAAAGGATGATTCAGAAACTTGCACAATTTGGCACCAAAATAATGACAAACCTATCACCTAAAGGATGATAGAGCGACACGCGCACAGAATCCCGACACCAAAAGGATGAAGACCTATCACCTAAAAGATGATAGAGAACACTCGTACAATTTAGCACCAAAAGGATTAAAGACTTATCACCTAAAGGATGATTGAGCGACACGCGCACATAATCCTGACATCAAAAGGATGTAGGGTATATCACCAAAAGGAGGATAGAGATCACTCGCACAATTTGGCTCCAAAAGGATGCAGACCTACCACCTAAAGGATGATAGAGCGACATGCGCACACAATTCCGAAATAAAAAGGATGTAGGGTATATCACTAAAAGGATGATAGAGATCACTCGTACAATCTGGCACCAAAACAATGACAAACCCATCATCAAAAGGTTAATATAGTGACACACGCACACAATCCCGACACCAAAAGAATGCAGGGCCTATCACAAAAAGAATGATAGAGAACACTCGCAGAAACTGGCACCAAAAGGAAAACAAACCCATCACCAAAAGAATGATAGAGCGACACACGCACACAATCCCGTCACCAAAAGGATGCAGGCCTATCACCAAAAAACTGATTGAGAAGACTCGCACAATCTAGCACAAAAAGGATGATAGACCTATCACGAAAAGGATGATAGAGTGACACAAGCACACAATCCCGACACCAAACAGATGTAGGTTCTGTCACCAAAAGGATGAAAGAGAACACCCGCACAATCTGCTACTTAAAGGATGATCGAGCGAAACACACACACAATCCCGACACCAAAAGGATGCAGGGCCTATCACCAAAAGAATGATAGAGAACACTCGTACAATCTGGCACCAAAAGGATGACAAACCCATCACCAAAAGAATTATAGACAGACACACGCACATAATCCCGTCACCAAAAGGATGCAGGCCTATCACCAAAGAGATGATAGAGAACACTCGCACAATCTGGCACCAAAATGATGACAGACCTATCACCAAAAGGATGATAGAGTGACACAAGCACACAATCCTGAAACCAAAAGGATGTAGGTTCTATCACCAAAAGGATGGTAGAGAACACTCGCACAATTTGGCACCAAAAGTATGAGAGACCCATCACCAAAAGGATGATAGAGTGACACGCGCACACAATACCGACACCAAAAGGATGTAGGGTCTATCACCCAAACGATGATAGAGAACACTCGCACAATTTGGCACCAAAAGGATGATAGAGCAACACACACACAGAATCCCGAAACCAAAAGGATGCAGGCCTATCACCAAAAAGATGATAGAGAACACTAGCACAATCTGGCACCAATAGGATGACAGACCTATCACCAAAAGGATGATAGAGTGACACACACACACAACCCATCACCAAAAGGATGATAGAGCGACACACGCACACAATCCCGACACCAAAAGGATGTAGGGTCTATCACCAAAAGGATGATAGAGAACACTCACACAATCTGGCACCAAAAGGATGATAGAGCGTAACACGCACACAACACCGAGGATGTAGGGTATATCACCAAAAAGACAATTTGGCACCAAAAGGATGACAGACCTGTCACCTAAAGGATGATAGAGCGACACGCGCACACAATTCTAAAATAAAAAGGATGTAGGGTATATCACCAATAGGATGATAGAGAACACTAGTACAATCTGGAACCAAAAGGATGACATACCCATCATCAAAAGGTTAATATAGGGACACACGCACACAATCCCGACACCAAAAGGATGCAGGGCCTATCACCAAAAGAATGATAGAGAACAATCGCATAATATGGCACCAAAAGGATGAGAGACCCATCAACAAAAGAATGATAGACTGACACACGCACACAATCGCGTCACCAAAAGGATGTAGGCCTATCACCAAAAAGATGATAGAGAACACTCGCACAATCTGGCATCAAAAGGATGATAGACCTATCACCAAAATGATGATAGAGTGACACAAGCACACAATCCCGACACCAAACGAATGTAGGTTCTTTCACCAAAAGGATGATAAAGAGCACCCGCACAATCTGGCACTTAAAGGATGATCGAGCGACACACGCACATAATCCCGACACCAAAAGGATGTAGGGTCTATTACCGAAAGGATGATAGAGAACACTCGCACAATTTGGCCCCAAAAGGATGACAGACCTATCACCAAAAGGATGATTGAGTGACACACACACACAATACGTACACTAAAAGGATGTAGGGTCTATCACCAAAAGGATGATAGAGAACACTCGCACAATCTGGCACCAAAAGAATGACAGACCCATCACCAAAAGGATGATAGAGTGACACGTGCACACAATCCCTACACCAAAAGGATGTAGGGTCTATCACCAAAAGGATGATTGAGAAACTCGCACAAATTGGCACCAAAATAATGACAAACCTATCACCTAAAGGATGATAGAGCGACACGCGCACAGAATCCCGACACCAAAAGGATGAAGACCTATCACCTAAAAGATGATAGAGAACACTCGTACAATTTAGCACCAAAAGGATTAAAGACTTATCACCTAAAGGATGATTGAGCGACATGCGCACATAATCCTGACATCAAAAGGATGTAGGGTATATCACCAAAAGGAGGATAGAGATCACTCGCACAATTTGGCTCCAAAAGGATGCAGACCTACCACCTAAAGGATGATAGAGCGACATGCGCACACAATTCCGAAATAAAAAGGATGTAGGGTATATCACTAAAAGGATGATAGAGAACACTCGTACAATCTTGCACCAAAACGATGACATACCCATCATCAAAAGGTTAATATAGTGACACACGCACACAATCCCGACACCAAAAGAATGCAGGGCCTATCACAAAAAGAATGATAGAGAACACTCGCAGAAACTGGCACCAAAAGGAAAACAAACCCATCACCAAAAGAATGATAGAGCGACACACGCACACAATCCCGTCACCAAAAGGATGCAGGCCTATCACCAAAAAACTGATTGAGAAGACTCGCACAATCTAGCACAAAAAGGATGATAGACCTATCACGAAAAGGATGATAGAGTGACACAAGCACACAATCCCGACACCAAACAGATGTAGGTTCTGTCACCAAAAGGATGAAAGAGAACACCCGCACAATCTGCTACTTAAAGGATGATCGAGCGAAACACACACACAATCCCGACACCAAAAGGATGCAGGGCCTATCACCAAAAGAATGATAGAGAACACTCGCACAATCTGGCACCAAAAGGATGACAAACCCATCACCAAGAGAATTATAGACAGACACACGCACATAATCCCGTCACCAAAAGGATGCAGGCCTATCACCAAAGAGATGATAGAGAACACTCGCACAATCTGGCACCAAAATGATGACAGACCTATCACCAAAAGGATGATAGAGTGACACAAGTACACAATCCCGAAACCAAAAGGATGTAGGTTCTATCACCAAAAGGATGGTAGAGAACACTCGCATAATTTGGCACCAAAAGTATGAGAGACCCATCACTAAAAGGATGATAGAGTGACACGCGCACACAATACCGACACCAAAAGGATGTAGGCTCTATCACCCAAACGATGATAGAGAACACTCGCACAATTTGGCACCATAAGGATGATAGAGCAACACACGCACAGAATCCCGAAACCAAAAGGATGCAGGCCTATCACCAAAAAGATGATAGAGAACACTAGCACAATCTGGCACCAATAGGATGACAGACCTATCACCAAAAGGATGATAGAGTGACACACACACACAACCCATCACCAAAAGGATGATAGAGCGACACACGCACACAATCCCGACACCAAAAGGATGTAGGGTCTATCACCAAAAGGATGATAGAGAACACTCACACAATCTGGCACCAAAAGGATGATAGAGCGTAACACGCACACAACACCGAGGATGTAGGGTATATCACCAAAAAGATGATAGAGAACACCCGCACAATTTGGCACCAAAAGGATGACAGACCTGTCACCTAAAGGATGATAGAGCGACACGCGCACACAATTCTAAAATAAAAAGGATGTAGGGTATATCACCAATAAGATGATAGAGAACACTAGTACAATCTGGAACCAAAAGGATGACATACCCATCATCAAAAGGTAAATATAGGGACACACGCACACAATCCCGACACCAAAAGGATGCAGGGCCTATCACCAAAAGAATGATAGAGAACAATCGCATAATATGGCACCAAAAGGATGAGAGACCCATCAAGAAAAGAATGATAGACTGACACACGCACACAATCGCGTCACCAAAAGGATGTAGGCCTATCACCAAAAAGATGATAGAGAACACTCGCACAATCTGGCATCAAAAGGATGATAGACCTATCACCAAAATGATGATAGAGTGACACAAGCACACAATCCCGACACCAAACGAATGTAGGTTCTTTCACCAAAAGGATGATAAAGAGCACCCGCACAATCTGGCACTTAAAGGATGATCGAGCGACACACGCACATAATCCCGACACCAAAAGGATGTAGGGTCTATTACCGAAAGGATGATAGAGAACACTCGCACAATTTGGCCCCAAAAGGATGACAGACCTATCACCAAAAGGATGATTGAGTGACACACACACACAATACGTACACTAAAAGGATGTAGGGTCTATCACCAAAAGGATGATAGAGAACACTCGCACAATCTGGCACCAAAAGAATGACAGACCCATCACCAAAAGGATGATAGAGTGACACGTGCACACAATCCCTACACCAAAAGGATGTAGGGTCTATCACCAAAAGGATGATTCAGAAACTCGCACAAATTGGCACCAAAATAATGACAAACCTATCACCTAAAGGATGATAGAGCGACACGCGCACAGAATCCCGACACCAAAAGGATGAAGACCTATCACCTAAAAGATGATAGAGAACACTCGTACAATTTAGCATCAAAAGGATTAAAGACTTATCACCTAAAGGATGATTGAGCGACACGCGCACATAATCCTGACATCAAAAGGATGTAGGGTATATCACCAAAAGGAGGATAGGATCACTCGCACAATTTGGCACCAAAAGGATGCAGACCTACCACCTAAAGGATGATAGAGCGACATGCGCACACAATTCCGAAATAAAAAGGATGTAGGGTATATCACCAAAAGGATGATAGAGAACACTCGTACAATCTGGCACCAAAACGATGACATACCCTTCATCAAAAGGTTAATATAGTGACACACGCACACAATCCCGACACCAAAAGAATGCAGGGCCTATCACAAAAAGAATGATAGAGAACACTCGCAGAAACTGGCACCAAAAGGAAAACAAACCCATCACCAAAAGAATGATAGAGCGACACACGCACACAATCCCGTCACCAAAAGGATGCAGGCCTATCACCAAAAAACTGATTGAGAAGACTCGCACAATCTAGCACAAAAAGGATGATAGACCTATCACGAAAAGGATGATAGAGTGACACAAGCACACAATCCCGACACCAAACGGATGTAGGTTCTGTCACCAAAAGGATGAAAGAGAACACCCGCACAATCTGATACTTAAAGGATGATCGAGCGACACACACACACAATCCCGACACGAAAAGGATGCAGGGCCTATCACCAAAAGAATGATAGAGAACACTCGCACAATCTGGCACCAAAAGGATGACAAACCTATCACCAAAAGAATTATAGACAGACACACGCACACAATCCCGTCACCAAAAGGATGCAGGCCTATCACCAAAAATATGATAGAGAACACTCGCACAATCTGGAACCAAAATGATGACAGACCTATCACCAAAAGGATGATAGAGTGACACAAGCACACAATCCCGACACCAAAAGGATGTAGGTTCTATCACCAAAAGGATGGTAGAGAACACTCGCACAATTTGGCACCAAAAGTATGAGAGACCCATCACCAAAAGGATGATAGAGTGACACGCGCACACAATACCGACACCAAAAGGATGTAGGGTCTATCACCCAAACGATGTTAGAGAACACTCGCACAATTTGGCACCAAAAGAATGATAGAGCAACACACGCACAGAATCCCGAAACCAAAAGGATGCAGGCCTATCACCAAAAAAATGATAGAGAACACTCGCACAATCTGGCACCATTAGGATGACAGACCTATCACCAAAAGGATTATAGAGTGACACACACACACAACCCATCACCAAAAGGATGATAGAGCGACACACGCACACAATCCCGACACCAAAAGGATGTAGGGTCTATCACCAAAAGGATGATAGAGAACACTCACACTATCTGGCACCAAAAGGATGATAGAGCGTAACACGCACACAACACCGAGGATGTAGGGTATATCACCAAAAAGATGATAGAGAACACCCGCACAATTTGGCACCAAAAGGATGACAGACCTGTCACCTAAAGGATGATAGAGCGACACGCGCACACAATTCTAAAATAAAAAGGATGTAGGGTATATCACCAATAGGATGATAGAGAACACTAGTACAATCTGGAACCAAAAGGATGACATACCCATCATCAAAAGGTTAATATAGGGACACACGCACACAATCATGACACCAAAAGGATACAGGGCCTATCACCAAAAGAATGATAGAGAACAATCGCACAATATGGCACCAAAAAGATGAGAGACCCATCAACAAAAGAATGATAGACCGACACACGCACACAATCGCGTCACCAAAAGGATGTAGGCCTATCACCAAAAAGATGATAGAGAACACTCGCACAATCTGGCATCAAAAGGATGATAGACCTATCACCAAAATGATGATAGCGTCACAAGCACACAATCCCGACACCAAACGAATGTAGGTTCTTTCACCAAAAGGATGATAGAGAGCACCCGCACAATCTGGCACTTAAAGTATGATCGAGCGACACACACACATAATCCCGACACCAAAAGGATGTAGGGTCTATTAACGAAAGGATGATAGAGAACACTCGCACAATTTGGCCCCAAAAGGATGACAGACCTATCACCAAAAGGATGATTGAGTGACACACACGCACAATACGTACACTAAAAGGATGTAGGGTCTATCACCAAAAGGATGATAGAGAACACTCGCACAATCTCACACCAAAAGAATGACAGACCCATCACCAAAAGGATGATAGAGCGACACATGCACACAATCCCGACACCAAAAGGATGTAGGGTCTATCACCAAAAGGATGATAGAGAACACTCGCACAATTTGGCACCAAAAGGATGACAGACCCATCACCAAAAGGATGATAGAGCGACACACGCACACAATCCCGACACCAAATGGATGTAGGGTCTATCACCAAAAGGATGATAGAGAACACTCTCACAATCTAGCACCAAAAGGATGACAGACCTATCACCAAAAGGATGATAGAGTGACACAAGCACACAATCCCGACACCAGACGAATGTAGGTTCTGTCACCAAAAAGAATGATAGAGAACACCCGCACAATCTGGCACTTAAAGGAAGATCGAGCGACACACACACACAATCCCGACAGCAAAAGGATGTAGGGTGTATTACCAAAAGGATGATAGAGAACGCTCGTACAATTTGGCATCCAAAAGGATGACAGACCTATAACCAAAAGGATGACTGAGTGACATACGCACACAATACGTACACCAAAAGGATTTAGGGTCTATCACCAAAAGGATGATAGAGAACACAAGCACAATTTGGCACCAAAAGGATGACAAACCCATCACCAAAAGAATGATAGAGCGACACACGCACACAATCCCGTCACCAAAAGGATGCAGGCCTATCACCAAAAAGATGATAGAGAAGACTCGCAAAATCTAGCACCAAAAGGATGATAGAGTGACACAAGCACACAATCCCGACACCAAACGGATGTAGGTTCTGTTACCAAAAGGATGATAGAGAACACCCGCACAATCTGGCACTTAAAGGATGATCGAGCGACACACACACACAATCCCGACACCAAAAGGATGATAGAGAATACTCGCACAATTTGGCACCAAAAGAATGACAGACCTATCACCAAAAGGATGATTGAGTGACACACGCACAGAATTCGTACAACAAAAGGATGTAGGGTCTATCACCAAAAGGATGATAGAGAACACTCGCACAATCTTGCACCAAAAGAATGACAGACCCATCACCAAAAGGATGATAGAGCGACACACGCACACAATCCTGACATCAAAAGGATGTAGGTTATATCACCAAAAGGATGATAGAGAACACTCGCACAATCTGGCACCAAAAAGGATGATAGAGCGACACACGCACACAATCTCGACACCAAAAGGATGATAGAGAACACTTGCACAATTTGGCACTTAAAGGATGATCGAGCGACACATACACACAATCCCGACACCAAAATGCTGTAGGGTCTATTACCAAAAGGATGATAGAGAACACTCGCACAATTTGGCACCAAAAGGATGACAGACCTATCACCTAAAGGATGATAGAGTGACACACGCATACAATCCCGACACCAAAAGGATGTAGGGTCTATCACCAAAAGGATGATAGAGAACACTCGTACAATCTAGCACAAAAAGGATGACAGACCTATCACCAAAAGGATGGTAGAGCTACATGCGCACACAATCCCGAAAACAAAAGGATGTAGGGTCTATCACCAAAAGGATGATAGAGAACACTCGCACAATCTGGCACCAAAAGGATGATAGAGCGGCACACGCAAACAATCCCGACACCAAAAGGATGTAGTGTCTCTCACCAAAAGAATGATAGAGAACACTCGCACAATTTGGCACCAAAAGGATGACAAGCCTATCACCTAAAGGATGATAGACCGACAGGCGCACACAATCCTGACATCAAAAGCATGTAGGGAATTTCACCAAAAGTATGATAGAGAATACTCGCACAACCTGACACCAAAAACATGACAGACCTATCACCAAAAGGATAATTGAGTGACACACGCACCCAATCCCGACCTCAAAAGGATGTACGATCTATCAGCAAGAGAATGATAGAGAACACTCGCACAATTTGGCAACAAAAGGATGACAGACCCATCACTAAAAGAATGATAGAGAACACTCGCACAATCTGGCACCGAAAGGATGACAGACCCATCACCAAAAGGATGATAGAGCGACACTCGCACAATTTGGCACCAAAAAAGATGACAGACCTATCACCTTAAGGATGATAGAGCGACCCGCGTACACAATCCTAAAATCAAAAGGATGTAGGGTATATCACCAAGAGGACGATAGAGAACACTCGCACAATCTGGCACCAAAAGGATGACACACCCATCATCAAAAGGTTAATATAGCGACACACGCACACAATCCCGACACCAAAAGGATGATAGAGAACACTCGCACAATCTGGCAACAAAAGGATGACATGCCTATCACCAAAAGAATGATAGAGTGACACACGCACACAATCTTGAATCCAAAAGGATGTAGGGTCTATCACCAAAGGATGATAGAGAACACTCGCACAAACTGGAACCAAAAGGATGACAGACCCATCACCAAAAGGATGATAGAGCGACAGACACACAACATCCTGACACCAAAAGGATGTTGGGTCTATCACCAAAAGGATGATAGAGAGCACTCGCACAATTTCGCACCAAATAGATGACAAACCTATCACCTAAAGGATGATAGAATGACACACGCACACAATCCTGAAATCAAAAAGATGTAGGGTATATCACCAAAATGATGATAGAGAACACTCACACAATTTGGCACCAAAAGTATGACATACCCATCATCAAAAGGTCAATATAGCGACACATGCACACAATCCCGACACCTAAAGGATGCAGGGCCTATCACCAAAAGAATGATAGAGAACACTCGCACAATCTGGCAGAAAAAGGCTGACAGACCCATCACCAAAAGAATGATAGAGCGACACACCCACACAATCCCGACACCAAAAGGATGCAGGCCAATCTCCGAAAAGATGATAGAGAACACTCGTATAATCTGGCACCAAAAGGATGACAAACCTATCACAAAAAGGATGATAGAGTGACACACGCACACAATCCCGACACCAAAAGGATGTAGGGTCTATCACCAAAAGGATGATAGAGAACACTCACACAATATGGTACCAAAAGGATTACAGACCCATCATCAAAAGGATGATAGAGTGACACACGGACACGATCAAGACACCACAAGGATGTAGGTTCTATCACCAAAAGGATGATAGAGAACACTCGCACAATTTGGCACCAAAAGGATGACATACCTATCACAAAAAGAATGATAGAGTGACACATGCACACAATCCCGACACTAAAAGGATGTAGGGTCTATAACCAAATGGATGATAGAGAACACTCCCACAATCTGGCACCAAGAGAATGACATACCTATCACCAAAAGGATGAAATAGCGACACACGCACATCATCCTGACATCAAAAGGATGTATGGTCAATCACCAATCGGATGATAGAGAACACTCGCACAATCTGGTTCCAAAAGTATGATAGACCCATCACCAAAAGGATGATAGAGTGACACACGCACACGATCAAGACACCATAATGATGTAGGGTCTATCACCAAAAGGATGATAGAGAACACTCGCACTATTTGGCACCAAAAGAATGACAGACCTATCACGAAAAGGATGATAGAGTGACACACGCACACAATCCCGACCCCATAAGGATGTAGGGTCTATCACCAAAAGGATGATAGAGAACACTCGCACAATTTGGCACCAAAAGGATGACAAACCCATCACCAAAAGGATGATAGAGCGACACACGTACAGAATCCTGAATCCAAAAGGATGTAGGGTCTATCACCAAAGGATGATAGACAACACTCGCACAATCTGGAACCAAAAGGATGACAGGCCCATCACCAAAAGGATGATAGAGCGAGAGACAAACAACAACCTGACACCAAAAGGATGTAGGGTCTATCACCAAAAGGATGATAGAGAACACTCGCACAATTTTGCACCAAATAGATGACAGACCTATCACCTAAAGGATGATAGAATGACACACGCACACAATCCTGAAATCAAAAAGATGTAGGGTGTATCACCAAAAGGATGATAGAGAACACTTGCACAATTTGGCACCAAAAGTATGACATACCCATCATCAAAAGGTTAATATAGCGACACATGCACACAATCCCGACACCAAAAGGATGCAGGGCCTATCACCAAAAGAATGATAGAGAACACTCTCACAATCTGGCACAAAAAGGCTGACAGACCCATCACCAAAAGAATGATAGAGCGAAACACCCACATAATCCCGACACCAAAAGGATGCAGGCCTATCACCAAAAAGATGATAGAGAACACTCGCACAATCTGGCACCAAAAGGATGACAAACCTATCACCAAAAGGATGATAGAGCGACACACGCACACAATCCCGACACCAAAAGGATGTAGGGTCTATCACCAAAAGGATGATAGAGAACACTCGCACAATTTGGCACCAAAAGGATGACAGACCTATCACCTAAAGGATGACAGACCCTTCATCAAAAGGATCATAGAGTGACACACGAACACGATCAATACACCACAAGGATGTAGGTTCTATCACCAAAAGGATGATAGAGAACACTCGCACAATTTGGCACCAAAAGGATGACATACCTATCACAAAAAGAATGATAGAGTGACACATGCACACAATCCCGACACCAAAAGGATGTAGGGTCTATCACCAAATGGATGATAGAGAACACTCCCACAATCTGGAACCAAGAGAATGACATACCTATCACCAAAAGAATGATAGAGAACACTTGCACAATCTGGCACCAAAAGCCTGACAGACCCATCACCAAAAGAATGATAGAGCGACACACCCACACAATCCCGACACCAAAAGGATGCAGGCCTATCACAAAAAAGATGATAAAGAACACTCGCACAATCTGGCACCAAAAGGATAACAGACCTTTCGCCAAAAGGATGATAGAGTAACAAACACACACAATCCCGACACCAAAAGGATGTAGGGTCTACCACCAAAAGGATGATAGAGAACACTCGCACAATATGGCACCAAAACAATGACAGACCCATCACCAAAAGGATGATAGAGTGACACACGCATACGATCAAGACACCACAAGGATGTAGGGTCTATCACCAAAAGGATGATAGAGAACACTCGCACAATTTGGCACCAAAAGGATGACAGTCCTATCACAAAAAGGATGATAGAGTGACACACGCACACAGTCTTGACACCAAAAGGATGTAGGGTCTATCACCAAAAGGTTGATAGAGAACACTCGCACAATCTTGCACCAAAAGAATGACATACCTATCACCAAAAGGATGAAAGAGTGACACACACACATCATCCTGACATCAAAAGGATGTATGGTCAATCACCAATCGGATGATAGAGAACACTCGCACAATCTGGCATCAAAAGGATGACAAACCCATCATCAAGAGGATGATAGAGCGAAACACGCACACAATCCCGACACCATAAGGATGTAGGGTCTATCACCAAAAGGATGATAGACCCAGCACCAAAAGGATGATAGAGCAACACACACACATAATCCCGACACCAAAAGGATGAGAGACGTATCACCTAAAGGATTATAGAGCGACACGCGTACGCAATCCTATAATCAAAAGGATGTAGGGTCTATCACCAAAAGGATGATAGAGAACACTCACACAATCTGGCACCAAAAGGATGATAGAGCAGCACACGCACACAAAAGGATACTAGAGAACACTCGCACAATTTGGCACCAAAAGGATGACAGACTTATCACCTAAAGGATGATAGAGCGACAGGCGCACACAATCCTGACATCAAAAGGATGTAGGGTATATCAAGAAAAGGATGATAGAGAACACTCGCACAATCTGGCACTAAAAAGATGACAGTCCTATCACCAAAAGGATGATTGAGTGACACACGCACACAATCCTGACACCAAAAGGATGTACGGTCTATCACCTAGAGAATGATAGAGAACAATTGCACAATCTGACACTGAAATGATGACAGAGCCATCACCAAAAGGATGATAGAGCGACACACGCACACAATTCCGACACCAAAAGGATGTAGGGTCAATCACCAAAAGGATGATAGAGAACACTCACACAATTTGGCACCAAAAGGATGATAAAGAACACTCGCAGAATTTGGCACCAAAAGGATGACAAACCCATCACCAAAAGAATGATAGAGAACACTCGCACAATCTGGCACCGAAAGGATGATAGAGCGGCACGCGCACACAATCCAGACACCAAAAGGATGTAATGTGTATCACCAAAAGGATGATAGAGAACACTCGCACAATTTGGCACCAAAAAGATGACAGACCTATCACCTAAAGGATGATAGAGCGACCCGCGTACACAATCCCGAAATCAAAAGGATGTAGGGTATATCACCAGGAGGATGATAGAAAACACTCGCACAATCTGGCACCAAAAGGATGACACACCCATCATCAAAGGGTTAATATAGCGACACACGCACACAATCCCGACACCAAAAGGATGAAAGAGAAAACTCGCACAATCTGGCAACAAAAGGATGACATGCCTATCACCAAATGGATGATAGAGTGACACACGCACACAATCCTGGATCCAAAAGGATGTAGGGTCTATCACCAAAGGATGATAGAGAAAACTCGCGCAATCTGACAACAAAAGGATGACAGACCCATCACCAAAAGGATGATAAAGCGACAAACGCACAACATCCTGAGACCAAAAGGATGATAGAGAACACTCGCACAATATCGCACCAAATAGATGACAGACCTATCACCTAAAGAATCATAGAATGACACGCGCACACAATCCTGAAATCAAAGAGATGTAGGGTATATCACCAAAAGGATGATAGAGAACACTCCCACAATTTGGCACCAAAAGTATGACATACCCATCATCAAAAGGTTAATATAGCGACACATGCACACAATGCCGACACCAAAAGGATGCAGGGCCTGTCACAAAATGAACGATAGAGAACACTCGCACAATCTGGCACCAAAAGGATGACAGACCTATCACCAAAAGGATGATAGAGTGACACACACACACGGTCAAGACACCACAAGGATGTAGGGTCTATCACCAAAAGGAAGGTAGAGAGCACTCACACAATTTGGCACCAAAAGGATGACTGACCTGTCATAAAAAGGATGATAGAGTGACACACACACACAATCCCGACACCAAAAGGATGTAGAGTCTATCACCAAAAGGATGATAGAGAACACTAGCACATTCTGGCACCAAAAGTATGACAGACCTATCACCAAAAGGATGAAAGAGCGACACACGCACATCATCCTGACATCCAAAGGAGGTATGGTCAATCACCAAACGGATGATAGAGAACACTCGCACAATCTGGCACCAAAAGGATGACTGGCCCATCACCAAAAGGATGATAGAGCGACACACACACACAATCCCGACACCATAAGGATGTAGGGTCTATCACCAGAAGGATGATAGAGAACACTCGCACAATTTGTTACCAAAAGGATGACAGACCTATCACCAAAATGATGATACAGCGACACGCGCACACAATCCTGACACCAAAAGGATGTAGGGTGTATCACCAAAAGGATGATAGAGAACACTCGTACAATTTGGCACCAAAAGGATGAGAAACCTATCACCTAAAGGATTATGGAGCGACACACGTACACAATACTGTAATCAAAACGATGTAGGGTATATCACCAAAAGGATGATAGAAAACACTCGCACAATCCGCCACCAAAAGGATGACATACCCATCGTCTAAAGGTTAATATAGCGACACACGCACACAATCCCGACACCAAAAGGATGCAGGGCCTATCACCAAAAGAATGATAGAGAACACTCGCACAATCTAGCACAAAAAGGATGACAGAGCGACACAGCATACAATCCCGACCCTAAAAGGATGCATGCCTATCACTAAAAAGATGATGGAGAACACTCCCACAATCTGGAACCCAAAGGATGACAGACCTATCACCAAAAGGATGATAGAGTGACACACGCACACAATCCCGACACCAAAATGATGTAGGGTCTATCACCAAAAGGAAGGTAGAGAACACACACACAATTTGGCACCAAAAGGATGACAGACCTGTCACAAAAAGGATGATAGAGTGACACACAATCCCGACACCAAAAGGTTGTAGAGTCTATCACCAAAAGGATGATAGAGAACACTCGCATATTCTGGCACCAAAAGGATGACAGACCTACCACCAAAAGGATGAAAGAGCGACACACGCACATCATCCTGACATCCAAAGGAGGTATGGTCAATCACCAAACGGATGATAGAGAACACTCGCACAATCTGGCACCAAAAGGATGACTGGCCCATCACCAAAAGGATGATAGAGCGACACACACACACAATCCCGACACCATAAGGATGTAGGGTCTATCACCAGAAGGATGATAGAGAACACTCGCACAATTTGTTACCAAAAGGATGACAGACCTATCACCAAAATGATGATACAGCGACACGCGCACACAATCCTGACACCAAAAGGATGTAGGGTGTATCACCAAAAGGATGATAGAGAACACTCGTACAATTTGGCACCAAAAGGATGAGAAACCTATCACCTAAAGGATTATGGAGCGACACACGTACACAATACTGTAATCAAAACGATGTAGGGTATATCACCAAAAGGATGATAGAAAACACTCGCACAATCCGCCACCAAAAGGATGACATACCCATCGTCTAAAGGTTAATATAGCGACACACGCACACAATCCCGACACCAAAAGGATGCAGGGCCTATCACCAAAAGAATGATAGAGAACACTCGCACAATCTGGCACAAAAAGGATGACAGAGCGACACAGCATACAATCCCGACCCTAAAAGGATGCATGCCTATCACTAAAAAGATGATGGAGAACACTCCCACAATCTGGAACCCAAAGGATGACAGACCTATCACCAAAAGGATGATAGAGTGACACACGCACACAATCCCGACACCAAAATGATGTAGGGTCTATCACCAAAAGGAAGGTAGAGAACACACACACAATTTGGCACCAAAAGGATGACAGACCTGTCACAAAAAGGATGATAGAGTGACACACAATCCCGACACCAAAAGGTTGTAGAGTCTATCACCAAAAGGATGATAGAGAACACTCGCATATTCTGGCACCAAAAGGATGACAGACCTACCACCAAATGGATGAAAGAGCGACACACGCACATCATCCTGACATCCAAAGGATGCATGGTCAATCACCAAACGGATGATATAGAACACTCGCACAATCTGGCACCAAAAGGATGATTGGCCCATCACCAAAAGGATGATAGAACGACACACGCACACAATCCCGACACCATAAGGATGTAGGGTCTATCACCATAAGGATGATAGAAAACACTCTCACAATTTGGCACCAAAAGGATGACATACCTATCACCAAAATGATGATACAACGACACGCGCACACAATCCTGACACCAAAAGGATGTAGGGTGTGTCACCAAAAGGATGATAGAGAACACTCGTACAATTTGGCACCAAAAGAATGAGAGACCTATCACCTAAAGGATTATAGAGCGACACACGTACACAATACTGTAATCAAAAGGATGTAGGGTATATCACCAAAAGGATGATAAAAAACACTCGCACAATCCGGCACCAAAAGGATGACATACCCATCATCTAAAGGTTAATATAGCGACACACGCACACAATCCCCACACCAAAAGGATGCAGGGCCTATCACCAAAAGAATGATAGAGAACACTCGCACAATCTGGCACCAAAAGGATGACAGACCTATCACCAAAAGGAGGATAGAGTGACACACGCACACAATCCCGACACCAAAATGATGTAGGGTCTATCACCAAAAGGAAGGTAGAGAACACACACACAATTTGGCACCAAAAGGATGACAAACCTGTCACAAAAAGGATGATAGAGTGACACACAATCCCGACACCAAAAGGTTGTAGAGTCTATCACCAAAAGGATGATAGAGAACACTCGCATATTCTGGCACCAAAAGGATGACAGACCTACCACCAAAAGGATGAAAGAGCGACACACGCGCATCATCCTGACATCCAAAGGATGCATGGTCAATCACCAAACGGATGATATAGAACACTCGCACAATCTGGCACCAAAAGGATGACTGGCCCATCACCAAAAGGATGATAGAGCGACACACGCACACAATCCCGACACCATAAGGATGTGGGGTCTATCACCATAAGGATGATAGAAAACACTCTCACAATTTGGCACCAAAAGGATGACATACCTATCACCAAAATGATTATACAACGACACGCGCACACAATCCTGACACCAAAAGGATGTAGGGTGTGTCACCAAAAGGATGATAGAGAACACTTGTACAATTTGGCACCAAAAGAATGAGAGACCTATCACGTAAAGGATTATAGAGCGACACACGTACACAATACTGTAATCAAAAGGATGTAGGGTATATCAACAAAAGGATGATAAAAAACACTCGCACAATCCGGCACCAAAAGGATGACATACCCATCATCTAAAGGTTAATATAGTGACACACGCACACAATCCCCACACCAAAAGGATGCAGGGCCTATCACCAAAAGAATGATAGAGAACACTCGCACAATCTGGCACCAAAAGGATGACAGAGCGACACACGCATACAATCCCGACCCTAAAAGATGCATGCCTATCACATAAAAGATGATGGAGAACACTCCCACAATCTGGCACCCAAAGGATGACAGACATATCACCAAAAGGATGATAGAGTGACACACGCACACAATTCCGACACCAAAACGATGTAGGGTCTATCACCAAAAGGATGATAGAGAACACTCACACAATTTGGCACCAAATAGATGACAAACCTATCACCTAAAGAATTATAGAATGACACGCGCACACAATCCCGACACCAAAAGGATGTAGGGTGTATCACCAAAAGGATGATAGAGAACACTCGCACAATTTGGCACCAAAAGGATGAGAGACCTATCACGTAAAGGATTATAGAGCGACACGCGTAAACAATCATGTAATCAAAAGGATGTAGGGTATATATTCAAAAGGATGATAGAGAACACTCGCACAATCTGGCACCAAAAGGATGACATACCCATCATCTAATGGTTAATATAGCGACACACACACACAATCCCGACAATAAAAGGATGCAGGGCCTATCACCAAAAGAATGATAGAGAACACTCGTACAATCTGACACCAAAAGGATGAAAGACCCATCCTTAAAAGAATGATAGAGCGACACACGCATACAATCCCGACACGAAAAGGATGTAGATTCTATCACCAAAAGGATGATAGAGAACACTCACACAATCTGGCACCAAAAGAATGATAGAGCGGCACACGCACACAAAAGGATACTAGAGAACACTCGCACAATTTGGCACCAAAAGGATGAAAGACCTATAACCTAGGGGATGATAGAGCGACAGGCGCACACAATCCTGACATCAAAAGGATGTAGGGTATATCACGAAAAGGATGATAGAGAACACTCGCACAATCTGACACCAAAACAATGACAGTCCTATCACTAAAAGGATGATTGAGTGACACACGCACACAATCCCGACACCAATAGGATGTATGGTCTATCACCTCGAGAATGATAGAGAACACTCGCACAATCTGACACTGAAATGATGACAGACCCATCACCAAAAGGATGATAGAGCGACACACCCACACAATTCTGACACCAAAAGGATGTAGGGTCTATCACCACAAGGATGATAGAGAACACTCGCACAATTTGGCAACAAAAGGATGATAGAGAACACTCGCACAATTTGGCACCAAAAGGATGACAGACCCATCACCAAAAGAATGATAGAGAACACTCGCACAATCTGGCCCCGAAAGGATGACAAACCCATCACCAAAAGGATGATAGAGAACACTCGCACAATCTGGCCCCGAAAGGATGACAAACCCATCACCAAAAGGATGATAGAGCGACACCAAAAGGATGTAGGGTATATCACAAAGAGGGTGATAGAGAACACTCGCACAATCGGGCACCAAAAGGACGACACACCCATCATCAAAAGGTTAATATAGCGACACACGCACACAATCCCGACACCAAAAGGATGATAGAGAAAACTCGCACAATCTAGCAACAAAAGGATGATATGCCTATCACCAAAAGGATGATAGAGTGACACACGCACACAATCCTGAATCCAAAAGGATGTAGGGTCTATCACCAAAGGATGATAGAGAAAACTCGCACAATCTGGCACCAAAAGGATGACAGACCCATCACCAAAACGATGATAGAGCGACAGACGCACAACATCGTGAGACCAAAAGGGTGTAGGGTATATCACCAAAAGGACGATAGAGAATAATCGCACAATTTTGCACCAAATAGATGACAGACCTATCACCTAAAGGATGATAGAATGACACGCGCATACAATCCTAAAGGATGACAGACCCATCACCAAAAGAATGATAGAGCGACAGACCCACACAATCCCAACACCAAAAGGATGCTGGCCTATCACCAAAAAGATGATAGAGAACAGTCGCACAATCTGGCACCAAAAGGATGACAGACCTATCATCAAAAGGATGATATAGTGACACACGCACACGATCAAGACACCACAAGGATGTAGGGTCTATCACCAAAAGGAAGATAAAGAACACTCACACAATTTGGCACCAAAAGGATGACAGACCTGTCACAAAAAGGATGAAAGAGTGACACACACGAACATCATCCTGACATCAAAAGGAAGTATGGTCAATCACCAAACGGATGATAGAGAACACTCGCACAATCTGGCACCAAAAGGATGACTGGCCCATCACCAAAAGGATGATAGAGCGACACACGCACACAATCCCGACACCATAAGGAAGTAGGGCCATTTTCCAAAAGAATGATAGACCCATCACCAAAAGGATGATAAAGCGACATGCGCACACAATCCGGATACCAAAAGCATGTAGGGTGTATCACCAAAAGGATGATATAGAACACTCGCACAATCTTGCACCAAAAGGATGACATACCCATCATCTAAAGGTTAATATAGAGACACACGCACACAATCCCGACACCAAAAGGATGCATGGCCTATCACCAAAAGAATGATAGAGAACACTCGCACAATCTGGCACCAAAAGGATGAAAGACCTATACCCAAAAGAATGACAGAGCGACACACGCATACAATCCCGACCCCAAAAGGATGCATGCCTATCACTAAAAAGATGATAGAGAACACTCCCACAATCAGGCATCCAAAGGATGACAGACCTATCACCAAAAGGATGATAGAGTGACCCACGCACACAATCCCGACACCAAATCGATGTGGGGTCTATCACCAAAAGGATGATAGAGAACACTCACACAATCTGGCACCAAAAGGATGACAGACCCATCACCAAAAGGATGATAGAGCGACACACGCACACTATCCCGAAACCAAAAGGATGTAGGGACTATCACCAAAAGGATGATAGAAATCAATCGCACAATTTGGCACCAAATGGATGAAAGACCTATCACCTAAAGGATGATAGCAGCACGCATACATATTTCTTAAATAAAAAGGATGAAGGGTATATCACCAAAAGGATGATAGAGATCACTTGCACAATCTGGCACCAAAAGGATGACATACCCATCATCAAAAAGTTATTATAGCGACACACGCACACAATCCCGACACCAAAAGGATGCAGGCCTTATCACCAAAAGAATGATAGAGAACACTCGCACAATCTGGCACCAAAAAGATGACATACCCATCACCAAAAGGATGATAGACTGACATGCGCACAGAATCCCGACATCAAAAGGATGCAGTCCTATGACCAAAAAGATGATAGAGAACACTCGCACAATCTGGCACCAAAACGATGACAGACCTATCACCAAAAGGATGATAGATTGACACAAGCACACAATCTCGACACCAAAAGGATGTAGGGTCTATCAATAAAAGGATGATAGAGGACACTAGCACAATCTGGCACCAAGAGGATGACAGAGCCATCACCAAAAGCATGATAGAGTGAAACACGCACATGATCAAGACACGAAAAGGATGTAGGGTCTATCACCAAAAGGATGATAGAGAACACTCGTACAATTTGGCGCCAAAAGGATGACAGACCTATCACAAAAATTATGATAGAGTGAAACACGCACACAATCCTGACACCAAAAGGATGTAGGGTCTATCACCAAAAGGATGATAGAGAACACACACAATCTGGCATTAAAAGGATGACAGACCTATCACCAAAATGATGAAAGAGCGACACACGCACATCATCGTGACATCAAAAGGATGTATGGTCAATCACCAAACGGATGATAGAGAACACCTGCACATTTTAGCACCAAAAGGATGACAGACCTATCACAAAAACTATGATAGAGTGACACACGCACACAATCCCGACACCAAAAGGATGTAGGGTCTATCACCAAAAGGATGATAGGGAACACTCACACAATCTGGCACCAAAAGGATGACAGACCTATCACCAAAAGGATGAAAGAGCAACACACACACATCATCCTGACATCAAAAGGATGTATGGTCAATCACCAAACGGATGATAGAGAACACCTGCATAATCTGGCACCAAAAGGATCACACGCCCATCACCAAAATTATGATAGACCGACACATACACACAATCCCGACACCAAAAGGATGTAGGGTCTATCACCAAAAGGATGATAGAGAACACTCGCACAAAAAAGATGTTAGACCTATCACATAAAGGATGATAGAATGACACGCGCACACAATCCTGAAATCAAAAAGACGTAGGGTATATCATCAAAAGGATGATAGAGAACACTCGCACAATTTGGCACCAAAAGGATGACATACCCATCATCAAAAGGTTAATATAGCGACACATGCACACAATCCCGACACCAAAAGGATGCAGGGCCTATCACCAAAAGAATGATAGAGAACACTCGCACAATCTGGCACTAAAAGGCTGACAGACCCATCACCAAAACAATGATAGAGCGACACACCCACACAATTCCGACACCAAAAGGATATAGGCCTATTGTCGCAACTGCGAAAAACCACCGGCGAAAAAATAGAAGAGTCGCCACTTTCATTATTTATCCCAAAGAGAGGGAAAGGAAACGATCGGAAAAACCTAATGAAAAAGGTGTTGCACCCCAAAATTTGCTCAACCTTTTCTTGTTTGATTTATGTTTAATTACATTTCATTTGCATAGTTACATCATGTACATAGTTCAATCATTGGCATATCATAGCATAGCATGCATCCAACAAGGGATCAAGGGTGTCTATCAAGAGAAGAGCCTAGCAAGAGGTGTTATCCAAGTTTGAAAAATCATCCAGGCCATCAAGAAAGGATTCGAAGTCTTGAGAAGTTTGAGTGCCTACATGTGGGTTTTGCTCCTATCTTGAGGAATGTTGAGAATCATCAGTGGGATGAGAAGCACGGATTGTGAATTTATAGGTATGTGTGGATCTCATGGGATACCTATAGGGCCTTATTGAAGCTGAGGCAGGTCATTGATTCAAGTATGAGAGCCACAATTGAGGTGCAGTCAACTAGGGTTTCATCTGGGTCAACCCTAATCAATTGAGCAATTGGAGAGTATCAAATCCTACATTGAGGTCATGGGATTCATGGATTGATATGTTGATACATGTGCGGTGTTGTGCCAAGGATAAGCAAAGAAAGATCAAGAAAGTGGGAAGTTGCTAAATTAGGGTTTCAGTGTAAAATCCCCTATTTAGTGCCTAACTTCAAAGCCACATAAGTCAAAATAAAAGTTTCAAATGGATTTTTGGCTAACATGAAACTTGTAGAGCTTCTCAATACCTTTAATTTGAGTGCTAGAAGTCTTCAAGAAGATTTGTAGAACTCAAGTTATGGTCTTTGCAAATTACAGGTCACCTGAGGACACTGGAATTTATCTGTGAAAGTCACTTGACTTCCAAGCAACTTTTGCCCTTCAAGGAGTTGTAGATCTTGATCTTAGCTTTCTATAGAGTACTAGAAGTCCTCAAGGGGATTTATGGAACTCAAGTTATGATCTTGGCAATCCAGGGGTATTTTGGGCATTTGTGATTATAGGTCATTTCCAAGCATGTGCCAAAATCTCCATCTTTCACTCCTCAAATGGAAAATTGTTCAACTAGAAAGTTGCTCAAAATAGGGTTTTAACCTTGACCATGCATCAAGGAAGGTTTGAATTGGCTCATATGAGAAGTTGGTTTGAAATGGCTTTTTAATGAAGAATTTAAAGTCATTTAAAAGGCAAAATTGTGATTTCTTGATTTCATGGCCAAACCAAGCAATGTTACATACCAATTTGATCAGAAAACATGTTTTAAAGATGATGACATTATTACATTTTGGAGTTGAGGTCATTTGCACATGGTTTCACTTTGTTACTTAAGATTGAAGAAACATAACCATCCAATGCCTTAGGATCAAATACAAGGGATATGCACATCTAATTCAGTTCTAATTATCAGGAGGAGAGAATTTCAGGTGAAATTGGGGAGTGAAACAGAGCAAGGCACAATTTGAGCATATGAGATTTTGGAGGAAAGTGAGAAATTGAATTTCTCATTGTGGTTATTACAGAACTTTCTAGAGGGTTCTATTGGCTTCTATATAAGCATTGCATTGGGTTCAGGTAGTTTTTTTGGCAAGGATCAAGCAAGGAATCATAGAGAGCTATTGAATTTTCTCACCTCCAACTCAGAATCGGTTTTGGAGTTGCAAGCTTATTCAAGCCAAATTGAAGGTTGAAGAAGCTTCATTGTGCATCACTGATCGTGTCTGAAGAGTCTTGGAGCTTGAATTGAGCATTTGATACCTCTGTTGATCCAATTTTTCCAGGTATGTAAACCTTCAAATTCCTCATAATCTAGGAAGAATTGGATAGGATCTTGCATGTGGTTAAGGCCTAGGATGTATAAGGATCGTTTCTGGATAGGTTTGGGAGCCATTAGAGACCAAATTAGGGTGATGCCATTTTCTGTTGAAGCTTGTATCTCTTTGTTCTTGAAGCTTTAATGGTGTTTGAATGTTGAGAATTGATCAGGGAGAAGTGTAGTACATAATGGGATCATTAATTTTAGGGTTTGAAGTGATTCAAGATTTGTGATTTTTCTGCAACTACCATCGGGTTTGGAGTTGTAGTGAGAATTAATAAGAATGGAGGTTGCATTCATGATCAGGGTGAAAAACTAGGTGGAATAAGGTATCTGGTTGTAAAGATTGATGAGGTTTTGAAGTTGCCTCGCCGGAGAAGACGGTGGCGCCAAGTTCAGGCCACCGTCTGAACTTTCCCTCCTAGGTTTGAATATTTTGGGGACGATGAACCACCACCATCAGATCACCCTTTGACCTTGACTGAAGACCTCATCCAATGGCCACGATGGTGTTTCAATTACTGAAGGGGTTTGAAGTGATCAAAACGACCTGTTTCATTTAATCAGAGTGGGTGGGCTTAAAGGGATTCTTGCTCTTCACACCCCATGTCTGGGCCCAATGAGAATAATAACGTGACGTAGTTGCTATTCAGCACACACATTTTCCTTTTTTCTTTCATTTTTCCATTTATTTTCTGGTAATTGGTTTGGGATTGGTCATATGCGCTATTGGCACCCCCTCTTGGGCCCAGCTTTGGATTTCAATAGAAATTAATTGCTATCTGACACGCAGGTTTATCAATTTTCTTTATTTTCTTTTTATTTTACATTTTTGATATAGTTAGGAATAAATCCATAATAAATAGAAAAATAAATCTTTTTAGGCTAGATTTTTTTTCCCTAACTCCTTAAAAATTTAGAATTTAATAGGATTGAAAAATAGTTAATTCATGCATTTTGTATTTTATTTGCATTTTTTGCATTTTAATTGGTTTTATTTTTAATTTGTTTGGTATGCCATTTTGCTGATTTTATTGTGAATAATTGATGATGAATTTTGAGTTGATTCTTTTTGGACTAGCTAGCTTAGATATGCATGTACCCATAATAATATTCTCATATTTTTGTGAGAGAGTTTTAGGCTAGTTTGAGCATTGGACATTAGGTGGTTTAGAATTAGGGTTTTAAGATGATACCTTTAGGTTTAGGGCATAGTTTTAGGTCCAAATGAATGGTTAACCCCCTGGTTTTTGTATGAGAGATTCTTAAGAGGTTTAGGAACCCTTGGTCATTTTTGTAGGATTTTACAATCATGTTTGGCATTTTAGGTAGAATTAGTTTTAAAACTAACTTCTAGGTGTTTCTGATGAACTAATTTGTCTAGTTTATCTTAGTAGATCCCCTTAGATTAGGGTGGTTTTGCTTTGGATCTTGGGTGATCATGAAGATCAATTGAAGGTGCTTTGGAGAGCTTGAAGGAGCTTGGATGTGAAGATTCTCTCATCTTGTGGATGCTTGTCAGGAGCTTAGGGAAACTAGGGTTTAGGAAGAGCATCAGAGTAGTTCTACTTGTTTCTTCAAACATGGAGTATCTTGTCCATCTCCATTCTATCCAATGACATAAAGTCCTCCTTGGGAAGATCCATCTCTCCTTAGGAGGGATGAGGGGTATGCCCAAGTGAGTAGAACTTTGAGGATGCCAGTCTCTCATAATGCTAAGTTCTTAGTGACTTCCCTTGGTTGTCATTGAGCTTCTTAACATTCCAACTTGATCTTGATTGAATGAGTCTCCCTTGGAGGTGTTTGTTGAAGTTTGGTAAAGGAAAAGATGAGGTTGCTTGTTGAAGATAGGATTTTGTTGGCTTGTTGAAGCTAGGAGCTGGGTGAGGTCAGGAGCTTGTTGAAGCTGGTTACTGGTTGGGGTTTGAGCTTGCTTAAGCTGGGAGCTTGGTGAAGCTTGGTGCTTGTTGAAGATTAAAGGTTCAATGGAGCTTGAAGATAGGAGCTATTCATGAAGATGAAGGTTGTTGCTGTCAACTTTTTGCTGTTTAACCAACTGTTGTTGTCCGAGCTGCTGCTTGTGCTGTCAACTGTGGGAGTTTGATGCTGCTGCTTGGGCTGCCTCCTCTGTTTTATTTTGGTTTTTCTGTATTGTTTGTTGGCTTGTACAACTTGCCCCCTAGGTTTGAGGTGAATGTTGATTCATTTTTCCTGTTGTTTTCCCAGGTTCTAGGTTGAGTGGGACTCCCTTGCCTCACTTGTATTGCTGCATTGCATGCATTTTACTGTACTTGCTTGCTTTCTTTTCTGTTTATCCCCTAAGATCTCTGATTTCCTCTGTGCAGGAGGGAATTATGACAGACATTAGGATTCTTATCCATGCATGACAACATTAGGTTAGTTTTATTCCCTTTCCACCCTAGGTTTTTTAGAGCTTCTTTCTCTTCTTATCCCAAAACAATTCAAAGATACAGTAATAAGGTTAATCGATGTCGTATGTTACGAGCCTTAAGCTATTTGAGAAAAGGTTGCTGGAGGGTCACTCTTCAGTAATCTGACTGCTTAGTATGGTACCCTTAGGGTGACATGCGACGTAGTCACTCTCAAATCATAGTCTCTAGTGCGTCAGAGATTGCAAACAAACTAAAAAACACTTCTTTCGAAAAAGATTCAAAACAAACATCAAAGTGTCATTTTTGTCCGCTTGGACTCTTAATCAAGAAAAACCCTTTCATAAGGTAATAAAAAACCAGTCAGACAAGCTTGTGTCTTCCGTAGCCCGAACTACATTTGCTCTGATCTTTCATGCTGTATGAAAGTACGTAGGCATAGGATGACGTATCCTAGCGAGCAACCTTCCCCCCTTAACCCGTAGTTAGGCGAACTATGTTGACTCTGATTTCTCGTTCCAGACGGGAATACGTAGGCATAAAGTACGATACTTTGCCGAGTCATTTTCTTTTCTTTTTAACCCAGACCTTTAGGGTAGATAGAATAACAATTCGTACCAGAAAACAAGTGTGGATCCCATCAAGTACGACGGACGTGAGGGGTGCTAATACCTTCCCCTTGCGTAATCGACTCCCGAATCCAGGATTTGGTTGCGATGACCATTCCTTTCCCTCTTTGCGTTAGGTTTACTCTGAGCGTTTCCTTTCCCTCTTTGCGTTAGGTTTACTCTGAGCGTTTCCTTTCCCTCTGGTGGGATAAATAACGCACGGTGGCGACTCTTCTGTCATAGCCGGCGCCGATTTTCGCAGTAGCGACAGCTGGCGACTCTGCTGGGGACTCCACCGGTTCCCTACGCGAGTCAGTCCTAGCGCTTGTTTTCCTGTCATGGGTTTTGTATGGATTTACCTTTCTGTCTTTACCTTCCGCATTTTTATTCAGCTTTATATTGTTATTGCTATCGTGGGGAGGGGGTGATCTGTTGAGAGATAAGCCGGATCTGAGCTTGAGTGCACCTAGATTTAGTTGTGGAAAGTAGTGGGCGCGTGCATGCTTTGCATGTACTAATGTCCTGTAAAATCCACGCTCTGACGAGGTTCTTCTGGTTGACTTCTTTTTCAACCCTTTGGGTTGAGGGGGTTGTTGGTCAGTTGGATTGTCGACTCTGGGGACCGATCAATTGGAAGTTGGCTAAGTGAGGCCTCTTCAGGACATGATGATGCCACACCTTCTGGGTATCGCATCATCAGTCTTGAAAGTCTGTGACGCTGACGACCGTATAGGATGCCATACCTTGTGTCAGTTGATAGAACACCTACCTGTGAGAGGGATTGGGGCATGCAGGAAACTTGACCTCCAGACTACCCGGTTTTCTTCACATTGGATCAGTATGTATGGTTACTTGGGGTTCTTCATCAGGACATTGTTTTGGGTCTGTTGAGACCAGGTTGGAGCTTTGTTATAGGTCTGTTGAGACCAGGTTGGAGCATTGTTTTGGGTCTGTTGAGACCAGGTTTGAGCAGCATTATGGGTCTGTTGAGACAGATATTGTGGATGGATCTCTTCAGCAATATATCACTTGATCCCTGTTGCATGTCTGCATATTGCATTGTTGCATACTCATTTTGCATATCATTAACGTGTGTCTGTGCTGCAGGTGCATTTCATACCTTCTGATTCTAGTTGCCCGGATTTCTGTCTGCTATTATGGATACTTTGAAGAAGACTGTGGCATATAAGTTGCCTACTCTAGATGTTTCTTCTTTGCTTGGTTTGATATCTCTTGCTGATGATGATTTGAAGAGAAGCTTCAGGGAGAGTTATGGGAAACTGCTTAGGTTGGTCTGCAAACTATCCACGTATGAGCTGAACGAATTATATGCACTTATGCAGTTTTATGATCCCCCGCTGAGGTGTTTTACTTTCCCTGACTTCATTATGGCTCCGACCATGGAGGAATATGCTGAGATCTTGGAGTTGACCATTCTGAACAGGATACCCTTCATTCATATGGGTGATGAGCCCAAGCTGGAGGATTTGGCTGTTGCTTTGCATTTAGACTCCTCAGAGTTGCTGTTAACCTCATGGAATGGAGTGTCTGGTTTTTCTCTCAAGTTCTTAGTTGGGAAAGCACAAGAGTATGCCAGGAGTGGCTGTTGGATTGTGTTTAATGCTATCCTTGCTTTGTGTATCTATGGCATTGTATTGTTCCCTAATATGCCTGACTTCGTTGATCTGGATGCGTTCCATATGTTTGCTTCAGGCAATCCTGTGCCTACCCTGATTTGAGACTTCTATCACTCTCTGCAATATAAGAACGAGAATAGGCGGGGCGAGAACGTCTCTTGTTGTGTGCCTTTGTTGTATATGTGGTTTGATAGTCACTTGCCCAAGAAGGGTATCTTTGCTGAGTCCGCAGCTACGGTGGAATGGTCTGAGCGGCTGATGGGGCTTTCTTCAGAAGATGTTGTCTAGTTTGATAGGGATTTACTGGGATCTGAGATTATCTACAGCTACACAGGATATCCTAACGTTCATCTGATCGGGAGGAAAGGGTGCATTAACTACAATTCGTCGTTGTTGATCAGGCAATTCGGTTATGCTTTGAGAAGCCCGCCAAAAGAGGAGGAAGTGCAGGAATCTCTGTACTTCACGGGTGTACTGAGTGGAGAATTGTTGTCCAAGATTCGGCATGCTTGGAATAACATCAACAAAAGGGGTAAGCCATTGTTGGGTAAGAATGATTGTCAAGCCTATGCTCCGTACAAGGTCTGGGTCTAAGATAGGGCAAAGCAGACGCTGATGCCATTTCCTGCAGTATCACCTCCTGCTCCCCTCGTGGTTGAGGAGCCAAATATTGTGCCTATTGAGAGATATGAGCAGGTTGTGAAGGAGAAAGAAGAGTTGATCAAAGCCAATGAGAAGTTGGAAGAAGAGCTAGTGCAACTCAGGAACGAAAGGAATGAAGCGGTATATTCCTTCAAGCAGCAAACAAAGCTGGTGAACCAGTTAGGTGCAGAACTGACTGAACAACGAAAGAAGCGTGAACGTTTGGGGATATATTTCAAGAGCTCTCACGACATGCTGGAGTCCAAGAAGAAAGCACTTGATGTAGCCTACCGGGAGATCTCCACATTCAACAAAACCTGGAATGCCACACTGACCGGTAATAAAGAAAGAGAAGACAAACTGAAGCTGCAGATCTCTGAACTGGAAGATCAGTTGAAAGCTAGCCAGAAAAAGTTTGAAGAAGAGGTTATGCGGAGATACGACGTTCAGAATTCGTTGAACAAAGTTATCAAGCGCAAGAAAGAGTCTGCATCCCAGAAGCGAAAGCTGGAGGAGTGCTTTGGAGAAGGTGTTTGGGAGGAATCCATTGGGGATCTCCAGTGTGTTATCAGGCAGAGAGACTCGCTCGTTGAAGGGTTGCTTTCCCAGCCGGATCATCCCAAGACTAGGAGATTGTTAGAGGATTATCGGGCATATGGTCGCGTTTGATTGACTTATGCACTGTTGTATATGCTTTATTTGCATTGTGCTAGCCATCACCAGGATTGTTGGTTGAGGTCATACCTTCTTGTTATTGTAGACTCAATGATATTGTATTTCTTCCTTGTGGGGCTCTTTTCAGCAATATATGAGGAACTTTATCCCCATGAATGGAGTCCAGCTTCTTATCACTATCACAGCACTAGCACTTTGGCACTAGAATCAGGGGTTGATCTCCCTAACGCACAGACACATATTGCATCTGCATATTCATTTTTTTTTTTGCATTGCCAGTTACTTGTTGAACCTGTATCTTATTTCCTGCATCTCACAGGTTTTTCAGAATTGACAAACAAAGAGTCCACCGCTACTCAACCAGAAACAACTGCAAGAAGATAATGGATCAAGTTCAGGTCGAGATGCAGGAAATCCATGAGAAGCTGACTCTGTTCATGCAAGCTATGGAGAGTATGGCCAAGGGCCAGGAGAATCTTCAGACCTTGGTGCAGCCGCTGCTGACGCAGGCAAACGGAAATGGCAACACTGACCACATTTCTGTTGAAACTCCTCGCCGGGAGGATGAGATACTGGCAGTTGTTGCTCCACCTGTTGTGACTGTCAACGGAAACACGGGTACTGGTGCAGGTGCTGGCGCTGGTAATGGTAATACTGGAAATGATGGTGATGGGCATGTTGTTAACAACAAAGGCAACACTGTGGATGCCGATCAAGGATTCATTGACAATGTTGGCTTTGGAAACAATGGGTATGGCAATGTCAATCAGGACGGGAACATCGGGTTCAACAATCAAGGCTTTGGTAATGACGGTTACGGCAACAATCAGGGGTATGGCTATGATAATGGTGGGTTCGGTAATGTGATTAACAATGTTGCTGGAGCATTTCCTTTCAACAATGGTTTTGGACCTGCTGGGGTCAATCTAGGGTTCGGCAACCGAGGACAGGGTCCTGTGTTCAATCAGCAAGGATTTGGCCGTAACATGGGTTACGATGGGTATGGCAATGACTGGAATGTGGATCAACAGGAGGAAACTTTTTCAGGAAGGGGTATGGGACCTAAAGGCCCTATTGACCCTGTTCAAAGGATCAGGATGCTAGAAGAGCAGATGAAAGGGGTGGTTGATTAGAACTCCGTTTGGTTAGACATGACTACTATGGGGTTGGTACCAGGGCTGAGGGTGCCATTGAAATTCAAGGCTCCAACATTCGACAAATACAAAGGAGATACCTGCCCAAAGGTCCATGTACGTTCTTATTATAGAAGGACGTCTGCATATTCCAATGATGAAAGGATGCTCATGCATTTCTTTCAGGATAGCTTATCTGGACCATCATTGGAATGGTACATGGGACTGGAGCCCACCCAGATTAAGAGCTGGAAGCAGTTGGCTGATGCTTTTGTTATGCATTACAAATATAATAGCGATTTGGCGCCAAACAGAGTTCAGTTGCAGAGTCTGTCGCAGAAAAGCGGTGAAAGTTTCAAAGAGTATGCGCAGCGGTGGCGCGATATGGCAGATCGGGTGCACCCTCCTTTGGTTGAAAGGGAGATGAATGACATGTTTGTGGGGACATTTACAGGAATGTACTATGACAAGTTACTCAATGTTTCGATGGGTAGCTTCTCCGATATGATCCTTATGGGAGAAAGGATCGAGAATGGAATTAAAATTGGGAAGATTCAGGCAGGAAAATCTACTTCAGCCGGGGGTGCGAGAAAAGCGTTCGGCGGAAGACGAAAAGGTGATACAAGCGCTGTATTCGGTGGCAGAGGCCGGGGCAGAGGTAGAAATCAGTACAGTCAACCTCCGCAAATAGCCAGTGTTACTATTCCGATTCCACAACAACAACAACAGCAGCAGCAGCAAAGGCAGAATCAGGGTCAGAAAAGGTTTCAGAATGCAAAGCCGAAGAGGGTATTTGATAAGCCTCCATCGACATATGCAGAGCTTCTTCAGACATTGCTGGGGTTGAGTTTGGTTGAGAAAAGAACTTTAGAACCGCCTCCAGGACCGGTACTTCCTTATGGATGTGACGCTAATAAGCACTGCGAATTCCATTCAGGGGCGCCCGGACATGATGTAGAATCTTGTCATGCTTTCAAGCATAAAGTTCATGATTTGTTGGACAGTAAAGTCATCAATTTTGGTCAAACTGGGCCTAATATTGTACAACAACGTATGCTTAATCATGGGGAAAATGCTATCTTGACAGAAGAAAATTTGAACTTGGTGATGGATGTTAACAAACTGAAGACACCATTGAGTGAGGTGAAAAGCAGGTTGCTCAAAGGGGGAGTATTCCCTGGTTGTGATGAATACTGTTTAGAGTGTTGGACCCAGCCCGAGGGTTGTACCGATTTGAAGCAGGGCATTCAAGCCATGATTGACGAAGGGACCTTGCAATTTGATAGAACATGCGGTTGAGAAGTCTGTGGAGGCATTATGTGATAAGCAGAATGATATTGCAACGGTGACGATCCCGAGGAAGACTATAACGATAACGACGCCCGCCAAG
Organism: Lathyrus sativus; assembly: GCA_963859935.3. NCBI lineage: Eukaryota > Viridiplantae > Streptophyta > Magnoliopsida > Fabales > Fabaceae > Lathyrus > Lathyrus sativus. The sequence goes on along the minus strand of OZ012739.1, from coordinate 199,895,797 downwards.
AGGCCAACTATTACGATTACCAAAGCCGGGCCTGTTCCCTTTGAGAGTACGAAAGCTGTCCCGTGGACCTACGGATTAGAAGCGTATTGCAACGGTGAAAAGATTGTGGTGAATAGCCAGCCAGCTGGGGCTGTTGATAATGTCGTTGGAACGGGGGGCATGACCCGTAGCGGAAGGATCTTTACCTCACCTGAAATAGAAGCAGAGAGATTGGCCAAAGGCAAAGCCAAAGTAAATGAAAGCGGGCCTACTGAGTCGAAAGAAAAGGATACATCGCTCAAGGACGTTGAGGAATTCATGAGACTGATTCGCAAAAGCGACTACAAAATTGTCGAACATCTACAGCAGACGCCATCGAAGATTTCTATCTTGTCGTTGTTATTATGTTCCGAGGCCCACCAGAACGCCTTGCTGAAAATACTGGATATGTCATTTGTGCCTCAAGAAGTTTCTGTAAATCAGTTAGAGGGGATAATGGCACATGTCAATGCCGGACATAGCCTGGGTTTCACAGATTTTTCTCTAACACCTAGGGGTCGAGAGCACAACATGGCTTTGCATATATCGGTGGAATGCGGGGGCACCGTACTGTCGCATGTATTGGTGGATATTGGATCGTCCTTGAACATACTGCCAAAGAAAGCCATGATGAAATCGGACATACGGGGAATTATTTGCACGCCCAGCGACTTGGTTGTGAGGGCGTTTGACGGGACGAAAAGATCGGTGTTTGGATCAATAACATTACCGCTTCAGGTGGGGCCGGAAATTTTTGATACCGAGTTCTACATCATGGATATCCATCCAGCTTATAGCTGTCTCCTTGGGCGCCCATGGATCCATGCTGCTGGGGCCGTAACGTCCGCGTTGCATCAGAAGTTGAAGTATATGGTGGGTGATAGTGTTGTTACCGTTTGCAGGGAGGAGGATATTTTGGTCAGTCACCTGTCATCATTCAGATATGTGGAGGTCGATGGAGAAATACACGAGACACCTTGTCAAGCCTTCGAAGGGTTGCGAATTAAAGACAAAGCTCAGGGTTCCAGCAGAATATCAGATGTGGCAGTGTCATCCTACAAGGAAGCTCAGGCTTTAGTGTAGACTGGTTAAACTAAAGGCTGGGGGCAGGTACTAGAGATTCCTGTGAAGAATGACAAGTTTGGGCTAGGGTATCGACCGACGTCGTCAGCGTCATCTTCAGGAGCGCCCAGGTTCAAGGGACCGGTCACGATTACGCCAAGCGGGGTGTGCTTTGAGACTATCAACGCTATTTCCGATGATGAAGACGGAGATAGCGACTACGATATGGACGTGTGGATCAAGCCAAGCGTGCCAGGACAAAGTCTCTGCAACTGGTCCATCCGGGAAACCGTCCCAGTGACTTTTAAATAGTAATGATTTGTTTTATCAATTGTTGAATAATCCTATGTCCTACCCGGGGCATTGTGATGTTACCTTAGAGCTACTTGATTATGTGTATTGCACTGTTTTAATCATGAAATAAAGGCGTTTTTCATATTCAAATATTGTGATCCCTGTCTTTCTTGTTTTTACTTTAACAACAAATGGCAACGTGGTTATTTGCTTTATTTGCATGTTGAAGCGTTTAACCATTTCCTTTGCAGGACTAATATTTCATATGACATCTCCTACGAACCGCCTATGACTCGTCTCGACTTCGAGCACTCGGTATTCCAAGCAGAGGAAGAGATTGTTGAGGACAACGACCTGCCAGAGGAGCTGACTCGTTTGTTGAAACAAGAAGAGAGAATCATTTTGCCTCATCAGGAGAAAATTGAGATTATCAACTTGGGGTCGAAAGAAGTTGTGAGAAATATCCGTATAGGGGCTGCGCTGCAGAGCGACGTCAAGCAAAGGCTGATTGAGATACTGCGAGAGTATAGTGACATATTTGCTTGGTCGTACGAGGATATGCCCGGGTTAGATACGGACATGGTTGTGCACCGTCTGCCATTGCGAGAGGAATGTCTGCCTGTTAAGCAGAAACTCAGAAGAACCAGACCAGACATGGCTGTGAAAATCAAGGAGGAAGTTCAAAAATAGTGGGATGCTGGTTTCCTAGCTGTTACAACTTATCCGTCATGGGTCGCTAATATAGTACCAGTGCCGAAGAAAGACGGTAAAGTGCTAATGTGTGTAGACTACCGTGATTTGAATAGGGCGAGCCCGAAAGACGACTTTCCACTTCCTCACATTGATGTGCTGGTTGATAACACTGCTCAGTTCTCCGTATTCTCCTTCATGGACGGCTTCTCAGGGTATAATCAGATCAAAATGGCGTCGGAAGACATGGAGAAGACTACCTTCATTACTCCCTGGGGAACATTTTGCTACAAAGTGATGCCCTTCGGACTGAAGAACGCTGGGGCAACATATCAACGTGCTATGACGACTCTCTTTCATGACATGATGCACAAAGAGATAGAGGTTTATGTCGATGATATGATTGCCAAATCTCAGACAGAGGAGGAGCATTTGGTTAATCTGCTGAAACTGTTCAAAAGACTTAGGAAGTTCAGGTTGAGACTGAACCCTAACAAGTGCACCTTTGGGGTGAGATCGGGTAAACAGCTGGGGTTTATTGTGAGCGAAAAGGGAATAGAGGTTGATCCTGCGAAGATAAAAGCAATACAAGAAATGTCGACGCCTAAAACAGAAAAAGAAGTGCGTGGGTTTTTAGGGAGGTTGAACTACATCGCTCGGTTCATATCTCACCTAACTGCAACATGCGAGCCGTTATTCAAGTTGTTGAAAAAGGATCAGGTGTTCACCTGGAATGAAAATTGTCAAAAGGCGTTCGACAAGATAAAAGAATACTTGCAGGAGCCTCCTGTTTTGATACCCCCAGTGGCCGGGAGACCTTTGATTATGTATTTGACGGTTCTTGAGGAAAGTATGGGTTGTGTTCTCGGTCAACACGACGAGACCGGACGTAAAGAGCATCCGATTTACTATTTGAGTAAGAAGTTTACCGACTGTGAGTCCAGATACTCAATGCTCGAGAAGACGTGTTGCGCGCTAGCCTGGGCCGCCAAACGTTTGAGGCAATACATGCTGAATCATACAACCATGCTAATTTTAAAGATGGATCCAATCAAATATGTGTTTGAGAAGCAAGCACTCTCCGGAGGAATTGCCCGATGGCAGATGGTGTTAACAGAATACAATATCCAATATGTCTCGCAAAAGGCTATTAAAGGTAGTGTTCTGTCAGAGTACCTTGCGGAGCAGCCGGTTGAGGACTACCAATCGATGAGGTTTGATTTTCCTGACGAGGATATCATGTACCTGAAAATGAAGGATTGTGAAGAACCGTTGCCGGACGGAGGACCAGAGTTGGGTTCGAAATGGCAGTTGATATTTGACGGAGCAGTTAATTCCTATGGTAGCGGAATAGGGGCAATTATCACTAGTCCTCAAGGGTCGCACATCCCATTTACTGCCCGATTGACCTTTCCCGTTACCAATAACGAGGCGGAATATGAGGCTTGCATCATGGGTCTGGAAGAAGTCGTTGATTTGCGAATCAAGAACCTGGATGTATACGGAGACTCAGCTCTAGTGGTGAATCAGATTAAAGGAGAATGGGAGACACGTCAGCCCAATTTGATACCCTATATCAATTATGCAAGGAGATTGTTGCCTTTCTTTGACAAGGTGGAATTGCATCACGTGCCGCGAGCAGAAAATCAAATGGCTGACGCCCTGGAGACATTGTCTTCAATGTATAAAGTTAACTTCTGGAACGAGGCTCCCCGGATTGTTATCTCTCGGCTTGATAAGCCTGCCTTCGTAATTGCCATTGACGAGGCTCCCGATGGTTAACCCTGGTACTTTGACATCCAGAATTTCCTGAAGAACAAGGAGTATCCGGTTGGGGCATCCAGTCGAGATCAGAAGACTCTCAGGAGACTGGCTGGCAATTTCTATCTGAACCCGGACGGTGTCCTGTACAAAAGAAACCACGACTTGGTGTTGCTGCGTTGTGTAGATGAGAAAGAGGCGAAGTTGCTCATGGAAGAGGTACATGAGGGTACATTTGGTACACATGCTGGTGTGCATGCTATGACGAGAAAACTGCTGCGGGGCAGGTTATTATTGGCTAACTATGGAAACCGACTGTTTCAAGTTTGCAAAGAAGTGTCATAAATGCCAGATTTATGCGGACAAAATCCATGTGCCTCCGAGCCCTCTGAATGTGATGTCATCACCGTGGCCTTTCTCGATGTGGGGAATTGATATGATTGGCAAGATTGAGCCTACGGCATCAAACAGACACCAGTTCATTTTGGTAGCAATTGATTACTTCACCAAATGGGTGGAAGCAGCATCATATGCCAATGTCACCAAACAAGTGGTAGCCAGATTTATCAAACGAGATATTATCTGCAGATATGGAATCCCTGAGCGGATTATCACCGACAACGGTTCAAATTTGAATAATAAAATGATGAAAGAGTTGTGTCAGAATTTTAAGATTGAGCATCACAACTCTTCTCCTTACCGGCCCAAGATGAATGGCGTTGTCGAAGAGGCCAATAAGAACATAAAGAAGATTTTTTAGAAGATGGTTGTGACGTATAAGGACTGGCACGAGATGTTACCTTTCGCTTTGCACGGTTATCGTACGACGGTACGCACATCAACCGGGGCAACCCCTTTCTCATTAGTATACGGGATGGAGGCAGTGTTACCGTTGGAGGTCGAGATTCCTTCCCTGAGGGTTTTATATGATGTCCAACTTGACGAGGCATAATGGGTTAAAGATAGACTGAATCAACTCAGCTTAATGGATGAGAAGAGACTGGCTTCTCTAGCATACGGTCGGTTATATCAGAGCCGGATGAAGAAAGCTTACGACAAGAAGGTGTGCCCTCGAAGCTTTCAGACGGGCGATCTTGTTTTGAAAAAGATTCTCCCACCACAATCAGATCACAGGGGCAAGTGGACCCCCAATTACGAAGGTCCCTACGTTGTCAGAAAAGTCTTCTGTGGAGGAGCCTTGTTACTATCCACCATGGATGGTGAGGACTTTACGTCTCATGTGAATTCAGACGCAGTTAAAAAATACTTTGCTTGAAAGTGACCCGCTGGACAGTAAAAAGAGAGTCTAGGCAAAAATGGGGCATCCCGGCGAACCATAAAAAATGAATAAAAGGTTCGGGCAAAAGTTAGGGATAAAATTGAAAAGATGTACACCCGCGAAGTCGAAAACCTGAGAAGGGCGACTTCGGCAAAAAAGGGTATCCCGGTGAATTGAAAACCCACAAAGGGCGGTTCACGCAAAAGTTAGGGATTGAAAAAGGAAATGACTGCGGTCCGGATTTGACATGGCATTTCTTAGTGGTTTGGGAGTACCTGAGGGCTGTCTATCCAAAAACAATCTCTTCCGAAGATCGAGTACCGGGAAAGCACAGGGTCAGGCGAGTCATAGGAGGATCAACTCATGGTGTTTGTCTGTACCACGTTGCCGACATGTATACAAATATTGTTTTGTATTTTTCTTTATGCTTCTTGTGCATATATGTATGTATGTGTGTGTGTAACTTCCTCTTTTCAGGAGTTGCATCCAGTGTACAAAACTTTGCCTATTCAGAGGCCCATTATCAATAAAACATGTTATTCAGTACTTGATGCTTGTTCTTTACTATTTTGTTTGTGAAAGACGCCGATGTTTTTGATAAACTTGCACTTACATAATCTTGCTGGCCCTTGCCAATAATTGCTAAAACTTCGAATTAATTGAAGTAATGTCACAGATGATAACCCGGATAGATTCTGTTGTATAGGCCTGTTTTGTCTCGTTTGTGTTTTACAGGGTTCCCACCTTTGGAGCAAACGGTCAGGAATTGTATTCCCCAGCCAAGGTCGCTTGGCGTAAGACCTGATACCAGTTGATGTCATTCCTCAGCTAGTCGCAGCTTATCCCCCGAGATTTGAAATGCCATCTATCCCTTCCCGGAGGAGGGAATTATCTTCCCCAAGAGAGTGTCCTCAAGGAAATCCGTCCATAGGATTAATCCCAGCAAGTCAAAATTAGTGTCCCCTGCAGAGGTTGCGCTCCTCAGCGGATCGAAGATGTGCACGTTCAATCTCCAGCATGGGAGATTCCCGCAACAGCTAACTGAGTTGTTGGTTCAGAAGGTCTATATCCGCGAAGGAGGGTGTTCTTGCTCCCTGCAGGTCGTCATGCCATTGACAGGATGTTGATCCTCAGCAGAGTGGTAACTCTGAATGTGTAAATTGCGCCCAGACAGTGTGCTCTGCTCAGAAGTGTCGTTTCTTTCTCAGCTAAGTTTGTTCACCAGCAGGGTGTTTGTTCTTTCCTCCTAGTGGAAATTGGTGTTTAGTCTCTCCCCGGTAGAGTTGGTTGTATTTCTGGCGTTTATTTTGCCAGGATATTTTGTGATACTTGTTCTCCCCGGCGGAGTTGGTTTTATCCTCAACATTCATGTTGTTGAGACATCATTATCAGCATGGCCCCGACAGCTTGAGCCTGCATTTGCATTTGCATATATCGTCATATTTGCATCTACTCAAACGCGTAGCATTTCCGTGCCGTACGGAGCATTACGCCATTTTCAAACATACGCGTTTTTGAAACATAAATCAGGTTGGTTAACCTTTTGCTCTCAGGTGTGTTTTCTCAGCAGGAGTATGGAGTTCTAGCTCGAATCTACTACCAGATATTCGAGGTCTCGCCGTGAGACGTGTGATGATACGATTCATCTTGCTATTTTCCCCACAGAGTTACTTGGTCCCCGAGCAGAGTTGTTTGCTTAAATTCCTCTTGTTTTCCCTGCCAGACTTGCTTGTTGCAGTTCCTCTTATCCGACCGGCGGATTATTTTCTTCAAACTTGTTGTTACGTCAACGTCAAAGGGTTTCATGAATCAGAAGTTCAGAAGTTGCCGCCGTTTATTAGAACAGACGTCCGGCAGTTTGGTTTCCAAATATCCCCTACGGAGTCCTCCTCAAAGTCGCTGTCATGTCATTGCTAAAAAGTATGTGGGTTGGGACCAATGGAGTTAGCTATTGCAGAGATAAGAAGGAGAAACGGTATTCGGAGTATCCTCCCGTATGGGTAAACGGATGTATTTTCCTACTGGTTGACAGAAGGATCTCTCCGGAAGTCGTCAAAATTTTATTGCCTATGTTGATAGGAGTTCCTCGTGTTGACAAGATATGAGTCCTGACATGGACAATTTATTGACGAGATTTCTTCGTGCTAGTGAAGTGGGTGTCCTAACGTGGACAGATTTATTTCCTCGGGTTGATGAGATGTGCTAGTCCTAACATGGACAGATTCGATTTCTCTGTGTTGACGGAATGTGGAGTCCTGACGTGGACAAAATTGATTATTCTTCGTGGACCATTTATTCCTAGCAGATATCTTTCTTCGTAATGGAAATGTGTGTCCTGACGTGGACAAGGTTATAGTTCTTCGTGTTGACAAGATGCACGAGTCCTAACGTGGACAAATTTATCTTTCTTCGTGTTGGCGAGGCGTGAGTCCTGACGTGGACAAGTTTTATTTCCTCAGCGGGTCGAAGATGTGAGTCCTGACGTGGACAAATCGGGACAATGTATTCCTAACGGGGAAAAGTTTATTCCTAACGGGGAAAAGTTTATTCCTAACGGGGAAAAGTTTATTCCTAACGGGGAAAAGTTTATTCCTAACGTGGACAGTTTGTTCCTAACGTGGACGATTTATTCCTAACGTGGACAGGTTACTCCTAACGTGTACATTTTATTCCTAACATGGACGATTTATTCCTATGTTGATAGGATCCCCTCGTGCTGATGAAGTACAAACGAGTCATCCCCAGCGAAGTCACCGGGATTTTTCTGTGTTGACAGCGGGTGGAGTCCTGACGTGGACAAGTTTATAATGAGATTTCTTCGTGTTGACGAAGCAAACGTCCTAACGTGGACAAAGTTCTATTCCTATGGTGTTGAGACGTGAGTCCTGACGTGGACATATTTGTGTTTATTCGTGATTTGACGAAATTTGGAGTCCAGATGTGTACAAGGTTACTCCTGTGATGACAAAATCTCTATTCGCATTGACGAATTTGTTTCTCTTCTTGTGTTGACCAGGTTAGTCCAGTTGTGGACGGAGGTGTTTTTGCAAAAATTGTTCGGTACCTGTGGCGTTACATAGGTAGTTGGAGTTGAAATCAGAATTACTAACAGACGTTGGACCAGTTGTTGCCGTAACAACCAGATTCCGTTGGTGGATGTCGTTCCCCAAGCAGTGCAGTTTATTTATGCGGTTGGCAAATTTCCGGGTTTATTGGTATTCAACCGTCTCGTACCTCGATTGTTTGAAGGTCGTTCGCTCTTCACCCAGTCGGGTCCAAGCCGTTTGAATAGGGGCAGCTGTTGCACCCTAAAATTTGCTCAACCTTTTCTTGTCTGATTTATGTTTCATTACATTTCATTTGCATAGTTACATCATGTACATAGCCCAATCATTGGCATATCATAGCATAACATGCATCCAACAAGGGATCAAGGGTGTCTATCAAGAGAAGAGCCTAGCAAGAGGTGTTATCCAAGTTTGAGAAATCATACAGGCCATCAAGAAAGGATTTGAAGTCTTGAGAAGTTTGAGTGCCTACATGTGGGTTTTGCTCCTATCTTGAGGAATGTTGAGAATCATCAGTGGGATGAGAAGCATGGATTGTGAATTTGAGGTGTGTGTGGACCTCATGGGATGCCTAGAGGGCCTTATTGAAGCTGAGGCAGGTCATTGATTCAAGTATGAGAGCCACAATTGAGGTGCAGTCAACTAGGGTTTCATCTGGGTCAACCCTAATTCAATTGAGCAATTGGAGAGTATCAAAGCCTAACTTGAGGTCATGGGATTCATGGATTGATATGTTGATACATGTTTGGTGTTGTTCCAAGGTTAAGCAAAGAAAGATCAAGAAAGTGGGAAGTTGCTAAATTAGGGTTTCAGTGTAAAATCCCTTGTTTAGTGCCTAACTTCAAAGCCATATAAGTCAAAATACAAGTTTCAAATGGAATTTTTGCCAACATGAAACTTGTAGAGCTTCTCAATACCTTTAATTTGAGTGCTATAAGTCTTCAAGAAGATTTGTAGAACTCAAGTTATGGTCTTTGTAAATTACAGGTCACCAGAGGACACTGAAATTTATCTATGAAAGTCACTTGACTTCCAAGCAACTTTTTCCCTTCAAGGAATTTTCAAATGGATTCTTGGCCCACATAAGAGTTATAGATCTTGATCTTAGCTTTCCATAGAGTACTAGAAGTCCTCAAGGGGATTTATGGAACTCAAGTTATGATCTTGGCAATCCAGGGGTATTTTGGGCATATGTGATTATAGGTCATTTCCAAGCATGTGCCAAAATCTCCATCTTTCACTCCTCAAATGGAAAATTGTTCAACTAGAAAGTTGCTCAAAATAGGTTTTAACCTTGACCATGCATCAAGGAAGGTTTGAATTGGCTCATATGAGAAGTTGGTTTGAAATGGCTTTTTAATGAAGAATTTAAAGTCATTTAAAAGGCAAAATTGTGATTTCTTGATTTCATGGCCAAACCAAGCAATGTTACATACCAATTTGATCAGAAAACATGTTTTAAAGATGATGACATTATTACATTTTGGAGTTGAAGTCATTTGCACATGGTTTCACTTTGTTACTTAAGATTGAAGAAACATAACCATCCAATGCCTTAGGATCAAATACAAGGGATATGCACATCTAATTCAGTTCTAATTATCAGGAGGAGAGAATTTCAGGTGAAATTGGGGAGTGAAACAGAGAAAGGCACAATTTGAGCAATAGAGATTTTGGAGGAAAGTGAGAAATTGAATTTCTCATTGTGGTTGTTACAGAACTTTCTAGAGGGTTCTATTGGCTTCTATATAAGCATTGCATTGGGTTCAAGTAGTTTTTTGGCAAGGATCAAGCAAGGAATCATAGAGAGCTATTGAATTTTCTCACCTCCAACTCAGAATCGGTTTTGGAGTTGCAAGCTTATTCAAGCCAAATTGAAGGTTGAAGAAGCTTCATTGTGCATCACTGATCGTGTCTGAAGAGTCTTGGAGCTTGAATTGAGCATTTGATACCTCAGTTGATCCAATTTTTCCAGGTATGTAAACCTTCAAATTCCTCATAATCTAGGAAGAATTGGATAGGATCTTGCATGTGGTTAAGGCCTAGGATGTATAAAGATCGTTTCTGGATAGGTTTGGGAGCCATTAGAGACCAAATTAGGGTGATGCCATTTTCTGTTGAAGCTTGTATCTCTTTGTTCTTGAAGCTTTAATGGTGTTTGAATGTTGAGAATTGATCAGGGAGAAGTGTAGTACACAATGGGATCATTAATTTTAGGGTTTGAGGTGATTCAAGATTTGTGATTTTTCTGCAACTACCATCGGGTTTGGAGTTGTAGTGAGAATTAATAACAATGGAGGTTGTATTCATGATCAGGGTGAAAAACTAGGTGGAATAGGGTATCTGGTTGCAAAGATTGATGAGGTTTTGAAGTTGCCTCGCCAGAAAAGACGGTGGCGCCAAGTTCAGGCCACTGTCTGAACATTCCCTTCTAGGTTTGAATATTTTGGGGACGATGAACCACCACCATCAGATCACCCTTTGACCTTGATTGAAGACCTCATCCAATGGCCACGATGGTGTTTCAATTACTGAAGGGGTTTGAAGTGATCAAAATGCCCCGTTTCATTTAATCAGAGTGGGTGGGCTTAAAGGGTTTCTTGCTCTTCACACCCCATGTCTGGGCCCAATGAGAATAATAACGTGACGTAGTTGCTATTCAGCACACACATTGTCCTTTTTTCTTTCATTTTTCCATTTATTTTCTGGTAATTGGTTTGGGCTTGGTCATATGCGCTATTGGCACCCCCTCTTGGGCCCAGGTTTGGATTTTAATAGAAATTAATTGCTATCTGACACGCAGGTTTATCAATTTTCTTTATTTTCTTTTTATTTTACATTTTTCATATAGTTAGGAATAAATCCATAATAAATAGAAAAATAAATCTTTTTAGGTTAGATTTTTTTTCCCTAACTCCTTAAAAAATGTAGAATTTAATAGGATTGAAAAATAGTTAATTCATGCATTTTATATTTTATTTGCATTTTTTGCATTTTAATTGGTTTTATTTTTAATTTGTTTGGTATGCCATTTTGCTGATTTTATTGTGAATAATTGGTGATGAATTTTGAGTTGATTCTTTTTGGACTAGCTAGCTTAGATATGCATGTACCCATAGTAAGTTTCTCATATTTTTGTGAGAGAATTTTAGGCTAGTTTGAGCATTGGACATTAGGTGGTTTAGAATTAGGGTTTTAAGATGATACCTTTAGGTTTAGGGCATAGTTTTAGGTCCAAATGAATGGTTAACCCCCTGGTTTTTGTATGAGAGATTCTTAAGACGTTTAGGAACCCTTGGTTATTTTTGTAGGATTTTACAATCATGTTTGGCATTTTAAGTAGAATTAGTTTTAAAACTAACTTCTAGGTGTTTCTGATGAACTAATTTGGCTAGTTTATCTTAGTAGATCCCCTTAGATTAGGGTGGTGTTGCTTTGGAGCTTGGGTAATCATGAAGACCAATTGAAGGTGCTTTGGAGAGCTTGAAGGAGCTTGGATGTGAAGATTCTCTCATCTTGTGGATGCTTGTCAGGAGCTTAGGGAAACTAGGGTTTAAGAAGAGCATCAGAGTAGTTCTACTTGTTTCTTCAAACATGGAGTATCTTGTCCATCTCCATTATATCCAATGACATAAAGTCCTCCTTGGGAAGCTCCATCTTTCCTTAGGAGGGATGAGGGGTATGCCCAAGTGAGTAGAACTTTGAGGATGCCAGTCTCTCATAATGCTAAGTTCTCAGTGACTTCCCTTGGTTGTCATTGAGCTTCTTAACATTCAAACTTGATCTTGATTGAATGAGTCTCCCTTGGAGGTGTTTGTTGAAGCTTGGTAAAGGAAAAGATGAGGTTGCTTGTTGAAGCTAGGATTTTGTTGGCTTGTTGAAGCTAGGAGCTGGGTGAGGTCAGGAGCTTGTTGAAGCTGGTTACTGGTTGGGGTTTGAGCTTGCTTAAGCTGGGAGCTTGGTGAAGCTTGGTGCTTGTTGAAGATTAAAGGTTCAATGGAGCTTGAAGATAGGAGCTATTCATGAAGATGAAGGTTGTTGCTGTCAACTTTTCGCTGTTTAACCAACTGTTGTTGTCCGAGCTGCTGCTTGTGCTGTCAACTGTGGGAGTTTGATGCTGCTGCTTGGGCTGCCTCCTCTGTTTTATTTTGGTTTTTCAGTATTGTTTGTTGGCTTGTACAGCTTGCCCCCTTGGTTTGAGGTGAATGTTGATTCACTTTGCCTGTCGTTTTCCCAGGTTCTAGGTTGAGTGGGACTCCCTTGCCTCGCTTGTATTGCTGCATTGCATGCATTTTACTGTACTTGCTTGCTTTCTTTTCTGTTTATCCCCTAAGATCTCTGATTTCCTCTGTGCAGGAGGGAATTATGACAGACATTAGGATTCTTATCCATGCATGACAACATTAGGTTAGTTTTATTCCCTTTCAACCCTAGGTTTTTTAGAGCTTCTTTCTCTTCTTATCCCAAAACAATTCAAAGATACAGTAATAAGGTTAACCGATGTCATACGTTACGAGCCTTAAGCTATTTGAGAAAAGGTTGCTGGAGGGTCACTCTTCAGTAATCTGACTGCTTAGTATGGTACCCTTAGGGTGACATGCGACGTAGTCACTCTCAAATCATAGTCTCTAGTGCGTCAAAGATTGCAAACAAACTAAAAAACACTTCTTTCGAAAAAGATTCAAAACAAACATCAAAGTGTCATTTTTGTCCGCTTGGACTCTTAATCAAGAAAAACCCTTTCATAAGGTAATAAAAAACCAGTCAGACAAGCTTGTGTCTTCCGTAGCCCGAACTACGTTTGCTCTGATCTTTTATGCTGTATGAAAGTACGTAGGCATAGGATGCCGTATCCTAGCGAGCAACCTTCCCCCTTAACCCGTATTTAGGCGAACTACGTTGACTCTGATTTCTCGTTCCAGACGGGAATACGTATGCCTAAAGTGCGATACTTTGCCGAGTCATTTTCTTTTCTTTTTAACCCAAACCTTTAGAGTATATAGAATAACAATCCGTACCAGAAAACAAGCGTGGATCCCGTCGAGTACGACGGACGTGAGGGGTGCTAATACCTTCCCCTTGCATAATCGAATCCCGAGTCCAGGATTTGGTTGCGATGACCATTCCTTTCCCTCTTTGCGTTAGGTTTACTCTGAGCATTTCCTTTCCCTCTGGTGGGATAAATAACGCACGGTGGCGACTCTTCTGTCATAGCCGGCGCCGATTTTCGCAGTAGCGACAAAAGGTAAAGACAAGGTCATTGCAAACATGTCTGGATTCAGGAGTCGGTTACGCAAGGGGAAGGTATTAGCACCCCTTACGTCCGTTGTACTCGACGGGATCCATGCATTGTTGTCTATCTAAAGGGGTTTATTGATACTATCTAGCTAAAGGCTCAGGGACAAAAGAAAAAGAAAAGAAAAGTGACTCGGCAGAGCATCGCCGCTCTGTGCCTACGTACTCCCTCGTGCAATGGGAATGTCAGAGTCAACGTAGTTCGACTAACTACAGGCTAAAAGGACCACAGGTTTGTTCAAAAGCTTTTAAGCCCTAGTAAGGTTAACAAATAGTTCTAGCAGTTGGTGTATGCAGCTCGACCAATGGAGACTTAGGCGTTACCGTTTGCGGTAGAACTAAGAGTTAATGACACTCTTTTTGTGAAAAGATTTTCCTGATTAATATCCCGAAGGATGAAAAAAAGTTTGAAGTGTTTTGTGTTTTTTAGAGAAGAAGTGTTTTGAATTTGATTTGTATCTCATGTCGCACTAGAGACTATGACTTAAGAGAGAATGCGTCGTATATCACCAAAAGGGTGTACACTAAACACTCTAGGTCCTTGAGAGGAGACCCCTCAATTACAATTTCTCAAGTAGCTTAAGGCTCATAGCGTGCTACATTTGTCCTTCTTTATTAAGTGTTTTATGAATGTTTGAAGATGAGAAGAGAAGAAAGAACACTAATGAGAGACTAATCAATCCTAAAAGTTATCATGCAAAGTGGACATAGAGTTGGGATTCAAAAAGGGACTACCTAATGTTATCATGAATGGTTAGGCACCTAATGTCTATCATAACCTCAAGAGGTTAGAGAACTTATGGGGAGCATGGCAAAGAAAGGCAAAAGAAAAAGAAGAAGAAGAATGCATATGCAAAGAATGATGCAAACATAAGATGCACAAATAGAATGAAAGTGGGAGGAAAATAGTGTGGGGCAGTAGCCTCCAGAAGCTCATCTCAACCAAGCATGCATATGGAAATGCAAGAAAAGAGAAGAAGAAGAAGTGCACAAGAAGAAATTAAAGAAACAAGAGCAAACTACACAAGGATGCATCAAAAAGTGGGATGAAATGACCTAAGTCAAGCAACATCAACCACACCACAAAAACTAAGCCAAATGAAAGGTAAAACAAAAACCAAAACCAAGTGAGGATGGGAGACCAAATGAGGGCAGCAAGGACTTCATAATAAGTACTCAACCATAAGCATCACTCATCAAAAGCAAAGAAACACCAAAAGTGTCCTCAAGGATTCATCATTCTAGGTATGCTTCAAATACCTCCAAAGGAGGGACCAAGCCACCTTAAATGACACTCCAAGGTCATTGGACAGAAGATAGATGAAGACGAGAAAGATGAAAAGAAATATCAAAACAAATCAAGAAGAAATGCAAGCAAGAGCACAAAGGAAGCAAGTATACACCACTTAGGAGTTCAAGTTGAAAGCTCAAAAAGAAATGCATCAACCAACAAGCAATGAACATAATTTTGACCTAAAAATGAACATACAGCAAGATCAACATGTCTAAAATGTGAAACAAGAAGAGTTGAGAGCTTTATGGATCCCCAAAGGTCACTTCCAATTCAAACTAGGTCATGCACTGTCGTGAGTTGTCCTATGAAATGACCTAACTTGCAAGTCATCTCAAAAATAGGAAAAAGGCCTAAAAAATACCAAATAAAGTACACAAAGAAGCTAAACATGTTGGAAAACAGAGGCTAAAAGATCAAGACAAATATTCCCTCAAAGCACCATCAAAAGAAAAGATTCATTTAGATGTACCACATTGAAATGGGAGAAACAAAGGCAAAAAGAAAAGCCACAAACGTCAACCCAAAAGTCAACAACCAGGGGCAAAATGGTCCTCAAAAATTGATCAACTCATCATTGAGATGAGGATCAATTTTCAATCATTGGATCAAAAAGGAAGAAGAGAAATAAATCCAAGAGCAAACAATGTCACAATTCAATTCAATTAAAACAACTCCAATATTTAATTCTTTTTTAAATTGAAAATAAAATCAAAAATAAAAATAAATATATGTAAAAAATATTAGACATCTCAAAGTTTATAAAAAATATTTTTGGTGAATTTTTAAAGTATTGGAGATATTTTAGTTGATTTAAATTGTAAACAGAAAATAAAACAAAAATCAAAAAGAAAATAAAAGAAAATGATAAAATAATGGTGTAAATAGCAACAAAATGAAGTGTAAAATGCGCTTGGGCCCAACAGGGGGTGTGAATAGCGCGCGTGTACAAGGCCCAGTCAGGAAATCCAAACAAAAACCAAACAAATCTGGTGCTTATGTGTGCAAAGGGTCAACTGTGGTGCATCATGGAAATCAATGTGGAACGCTTGATTAGAAAGTAAGCAAATCATGTGGCTCAAAACACGCCAACTCAATTAATGAAAATTCAAATGTAATCAAGTGTAACAAGTCAAACATGGTGTATTGTAGGTCTTAATCGCATACGTTGAAATCAAAAGTAATCAGATAATGCGCGCGTGGACATGACACATCATCATCTTCTACCTCCAAGAACCCTAAAACCAAACCACTGGTTGGAGACACTATTCATCATCTTTTCCGGCCATCCTCCACCGCGCGCAACATAATAACAACATGCATCACCAATTCTCAATCGTTTTGCACAAAATTTATATGGAAGTTCATCTAGAGATCATGAGGATCTCAAATCCAACATAAAAAATCACTTATCATGCATAATAAACTCAAACCGAATCAAACAAGATTGTGCATCAAAACCATAAGTTCACCAAAACTCACTCAATTTGGTTTAAACATCATCTAGAGGTTATGTAGGTTACAGATCCACCAACAATCAAGCAAAAACACGCAAGAACAAGCCAATCCAAGTCCAAACAATTTGGAGCTCATAAACTCAATCATCACAAATGCCAGTTCGTTTTAGTTATTAATGATCTAAATGTTTCCTAGGTCTCAAATATGCAAAAATGGCAATGAATCATGGCATATTGAGAGTGTAAGGTTGATTTGTAATTACCTAGTGGAGAACTTCCACTGAGTTTCAGTTGGTGCTTGAGCTTGCAGAAAAATGTCTAGAATCACTCCACAAACTTCAATAAAGCTTTTGCAATTCATAATTTGGCTTGAAATGGCTTGTATCTCCAAATTCGAATTTCAAATTTTCTCCACTTTTTCAAAGTTGTTCTTGAGCAATTTTCCTCCAATTTTCAGTTCTGATGATTTGTTCATGATCAAAATCTTATATGTGATGGATCTTGATAGAAATAAAGCCCAACGGAAGCTTGTAGCGTCCAATTGAAAATTCATGGAATTTGATTTTGGAGCTCTCTCATATGCACGAAAATGTTCCAAATTGGCTCCAAAATTGCTCGAAAATGATTTTGGAG
Organism: Lathyrus sativus; assembly: GCA_963859935.3. NCBI lineage: Eukaryota > Viridiplantae > Streptophyta > Magnoliopsida > Fabales > Fabaceae > Lathyrus > Lathyrus sativus. The sequence continues at coordinate 199,878,949 of OZ012739.1, read as the reverse complement.
CTCTCTCATATGTAACACATGGAGTGTGAATGGCTAGGATTTAGTCCTTGATTTCAATCAATGGTTGAAGTTTGTTGTGTAACTTCAAGATGAAGTAAACTTGGAAATGGCTCACCAAAACACATCAAACTCAAATTCTAAAATTGCCAATATGTTTAAAACATGATTTGCACTCAAAAAATGTACCTATTTGCACAAAAATGATCAAAAATGAATTAATTCCAATTCCGCCCTTTTAAGCTTTCTTCCATGAAAATTCACACATCAACTCCTCAAACCAAGCCAAATCCATGACTTCTTGATGTTTGGCTGAACAAATGACGTCATTCGGAGCACATTTGATGTTGGAAAAATATTCATTTGAAGTGTGCAAGTTGGTGAAATGGACCCATAATTTTATGACCTATAATCTCACTTTCCCAAAATACCCCTGACTTGCAAGCCTCATAACTTGAGTCCTACAAATCAGATGAAAGACTTCTAGTACTTTTTGGAAAGCTGAGACCATTACCTATAACTTTCATTTTGGCCAATAGTTGGGGAGAAACATCCTTCTAGGTAAAAAATGGCTTGGAAGTTAGTTGACTTTTGTTGACCAAAATCACATTCATCTGATGACATGTAACTTGTCTGGATCATAACTTGAGTTCTATAAATCCAATCAAGGACTTCTAGTACTCAAAAGAAAACTAAGAACATGATCAACAAGTTCCATGTTTGTCAAAAGTTGAGATGAAACATTTATCTTGAGATAGGTGGTCTTGAAGTTAGGCACTAAATAGGGGATTTTACCCTGAGAACCCTGATTAAGTAACTTCTCACACACTTGATCCTTGATGAATTGAACTTGAAATGATGTCTCATGTATCTTAACACAACATCCCATGACCATGGAGACTTTGAATTGAGTCCTAATCTCCTTCAATTTCACAGTTGACTGAGGATTAGCCAGATGAAAACCCTAGACGCAACACCTTCAACTGTAACCTCTCACACTTAGCACAAAAACTTGGATGAGCTCCACAATGACCCTCAAGGCACTCAGTGAGATCTCTCAACATCTTATATTTATACTCATGAATTCACAATCCTCTGATGATCTTCCGTTGGCCTCTAAGTTAGGAGCTGACCCACATACATCCGTCCTTCAACAGAAATAAAAATGCAGACCCCGACCGGGGTGAAATCTCTGGAAAACTGAATCCGATAATGGCACACAGTCTGAGTAGCATATGACCTCGCCGTCAATTATCTGCATTAAATTCCCCTGACATTACCGTCAGACACCTATCCTCGCCGCCAGTCATATACATTAAGTCTCTAATAACAGTTGACATCACCGTCAAACTTCTACTTCAAGTCGGTAGAATAGCTAACATCACCGTTAGACCTCTGTTAGATAAAACAGGTATAGAATCCCAAGATACGATTCACTGACATCGCCGCCAGTCATTTGAAGAAATCCAACTGGTAAATCACACTTGACCTCGCCGTTAGTTAAAATAAAGCGTCTGACATCGCCGTCGGACCATCGTAAAGTTGATTAAACCATTGACATTACCGTAAATAACCAAAACATCTGACATCGCCGCCAGAAACCAACATATCTGACATCGCCGCCAGAAACTAACATCCAACATCGCCGCTGGAAAAACAAAAATCACCTGACATCGCCGCCAGAAACAAACATCCAACATCGCCGCTGGAAAAAATAAACACCTAACATCGCCGCTGCAAACTCAAAAAGCACCTGACATCGCCGCCAGTAACCATGACTCTGAGAAACACCTGACATCGCCGTCAAGTACCAAACATCCAACATCGTCGCAGGAAACTCAAAAATCACCTGACGTTGCCGCCAGTAACCATGACTCTGAGAAAAACCTGACATCGCCGTCAAGTACCTGTGGGTATAAAGAACTCTGACATCACCGCCAGACAACTACGGTGATAATAAACATCTGACATCGCCGCTAGACAAACACAAATATGATAAGCCTCCAACATCGTCGTTCGATAACCATATTCCTCAGAAACATTTGACATCGCCGCCAGACCTTCTCTAAATAAAAGCGAGCAACAAAATCCACATGAAGTTAAGATCACCCGCTGATAATAATCACGGAGAAACTCCACTGGGGAAATAACATGAGTTGGGGTTTAGCCACCACACGGGCAAAGACCCATCACCTGCGAGGTTCACCTGAAACAAAGAGATAACAACCTGGTTTATGCTTCACATGCATATGTTTGAAAATGGCGCAATGCTCCATATGAAATGTAAATGCTACACGTTTGGGTATATGATATGCTCGCATGTAGATGCAACGGAACTGAATCAGCAAAATAAATGCTAGAGATAAAAAAACATCCTACTGGGATAACAAAATAACCCAGTTAGGGGAATCAACGATTCTGCCGAGGATAGAATGCAAACTTGCTCATGCCAATAACAACTGGACTTACGTAGAGAAACGGGCCCTTGCTGGCCTTCTGCAAAGAAAATACCAACGTGACAACATTCTTCTATCCTGCTGGGGAAGAGAAACCAACACTACTGGGGAAACCACCCCTTTCCATTTGATGGGGATTGCTCCGCCAGGGGGAAAATACAAACATGCACCTTGTGGGGATCAAATGTGCATCAACTGGCGAAGGAACGCGTACACGCTACCTGCTCACTCAAACTGCATACAACTCTACTGGGGATAGAGGTACGAACTTCACTGACTGGGGAAGTAAAACTCTGGCTGAGGATAGGACAAACTACATCCACACCTCTTTGCCCCAAGGGTAACGACCCTGCAAAACTGAACAAACAGATAAGATATCCTACGCAAATCTTTGTAAGTGACAACCATCTTTTGCACTATCTTTTTAATATTCTTGTTGGCCGCCTCAACAACGCCATTCATCTTCGGCCGATAAGGAGATGAGTTGTGATGTTCAATCTTGAAGTTCTGGCATAACTCCTTCATCATTTTGTTGTTCAGATTCAAACCATTATCAGTAATGATTTGCTTGGAAATTCCATATCTGCAAATGATGTCCTTCTTTATGAATCTTGCTACCACTTGTTTGGTCACATTGGCATACGAAGCTGCTTCAACCCACTTGATGAAGTAATCAATGGCTACCAAGCTGAAACGATGACCGTTGGATGCGGTGGGCTCGATCTTACCAATCATATCAATGCCCCACATGGAGAAAGGCCACGGGGATGCCATAACATTCAATGGGCATGGCGGTACATGTAGCTTATCTGCATAGATCTGGCACTTATGGCATTTCTTCGCAAATTTGAAACAATCTTACTCCATAGTTAGCCAATAACACCCTGCTCGTAAGAGTTTCCGAGACATGGCATGCCCACCGGCATGTGTATCGAAAGTACCCTCGTGGACTTCTTCCATAAGTAGCGTTTCTTCTTTTTCATCCACACATCTTAACAACACCAAATAATGGTTCCTTCTATAAAGCACACCATCTGGGTGTAGGTAAAAGTTGCCAGACAACCTCTTCAGCGTCTTCTTATCCTGGGCCGAAGCCCCTGGTGGATACTCTTGCTTCTTGAGGAAGTTCTGTATATCGTAAAACCATGGCTTGCCATCAGCAGCCTCTTCAATGGCGAATACGAAAGCGGGTCTGTCCAAACGGGAAATGACTATTCTGGGAGCCTCATTCCAGAAATTCACTTTGTGCATCGAAGATAGCGTTGCCAAAGCATCGGCCATCTGATTCTCAGCTCGCGGCACATGGTGAAACTCTACCCCGTCAAAGAAGGGTAACAATCTCCTGGCATAATCTCTGTAAGGAATTAGATTCAGTTGATGAGTTTCCCATTCTCCCATGATTTGATTAACCACTAGCGTTGAATCTCCATATACATCCAAATTCTTGATTCTCAAATCAATAGCCTCTTCCAGACCCATGATACATGCTTCGTACTCAGCTTCATTGTTGGTGACTGGAAATGTCAACCTGGCAGTGTACGCGATGTGAGTGCCATGAGGAGTTGTAATAATTGCCCAAATTCCGTTACCATAAGAATTGACAGCACCATCGAATATCATTTTCCACTGAGAATCCTTCTCTGGACCTTCACCGTGTAATGGTTCTTCACAATCTTTCGCTTTGAGGAACATGATATCCTTGTCTGGAAATTCAAACTTCATCGAATGATAGTCTTCGATTGGCTGCTCAGCAAGGTATTCTGACAGAACACTTCCTTTTTTGGCTTTCTAAGAAACATATTGTATATCGTACTCTGTCAGTACCATCTGCCACCTGGCAATTCTTCCTGAAAGCGCTTGCTTCTTGAAGACATACTTAATCGGATCCATCTTCGAAATCATCATGGTTGTGTGATTAAGCATATATTGTCTCAAACGTTTGGCAGCCCAAGCAAGTGCACAACATGTTTTCTCGAGCATTGAGTAACGGGACTCACAATCTGTGAACTTTTTACTCAAATAATAAATTGCATGCTCTTTTCTTCCAGTCTCGTCGTGTTGATCGAGAACACAACCCGTACTGTTCTCCAGAACCGTTAAGTACATGATTAATGGCCTTCCTGCTACTGAGGGTATCAATATCGAAGGCTCCTGCAAATACTCTTTTATTTTATCAAATGCTTTTTGATAATTTTCATTCCAAACAACCACCTGATCTTTCTTTAGCAATTTAAACATTGGTTCACACGTGGCTGTGAGATGAGATATGAACCGAGCAATGTAGTTCAATCTCCCCAGGAAACCACAGACTTCTTTTCCTATTTTTGGCGTTGGCATGTCTTATATGGCTTTTATCTTTGCAGGATCGACCTCGATTCCTTTTTCAATGACAATAAACCCCAATAGCTTTCCGGACCGAACTCCAAAAGTGCACTTATTTAGATTCAACCTCAATCTGAACTTTCTAAGCCTCTCAAACAGCTTCAACAAGTTAACCAGATGCTCCTCCTCCGTTTGGGATTTAGCAATCATATCGTCAACATAAACCTCAATCTCTTTATGCATCATGTCATGAAAGAGCGTTGTCATGGTGCACTGATATGTTGCTCAGGCGTTCTTCAAGCCAAAAGGCATCACCTTGTAGCAAAACATTCCCCACGGTGTAATGAAGGTTGTCTTCTCCATGTCTTCCGGCTCCATCTTTATCTGGTTATAACCTGAGAAACCATCCATGAAGGAAAACACCGAAAATTGAGTCGTATTGTCGACCAATATGTCAATGTGAGGGAGCGGGAAGTCATCCTTAGGGCTCGTCTTGTTCAAATCCCGATAATCAACACACATCCGCACCTTACCATCCTTCTTCGGTACAGGCACTATGTTGGCGACCCACGGAGGGTAAGTAGTCACAGCTAAAAATCCAACGTCCCATTGCTTTTGGACCTCTTCTTTGATTTTTACCGCCATATCTGGTCATGTTCTTCTAAGCTTCTGCTTGATCGGCAGACATTCCTCGCGCAACGGTAAGGGATGAACCGCTATGTCGGTATCGAGCTCGGGAATATCCTCGTATGACCAAGCAAAGATGTCACTATACTCTTGAAGCATCTCGATCAGTCTTTACTTGATGTCGCTCTGTAGCGTAGCCCCTATTCGAACATTTCTGACAATTTCTTCAGAACCCAGATTAATGACCTCAATTTCCTCCTGATGAGGCAGAATGATTTTCTCTTCTTGTTTCAAAAGTCTGGCTAACTCTTCAGGCAAGTCTTCATCCTCATCAATCTCTTCTTTGGCTTGATATATCGGTTGATCAAAGTCGAAGCGAGTCATAGAAGGTTCTGGATCAGTGTCATCTACAATAGGAATCCTGCAATGAAAATGGTTAAATGTTTGAAACAATATGCAAACAAGTATAAACCACGTTGCCATTTCATTGTGAAAAAATAAAAATAAGAAAAACAGAGATTAGAAAATTTGAATGAGAAAACACCCTTTGATTAATTGATAAACAATGTTCAGACATAAACAAGTAAGGCCCTGAAATAAAATACCACTATGCCCCAGGTAGGACATAGGGTAGTACAATAACTAGAAAAGCAAAGCATTACTGTTCTGTCGTCACTTGAATGAATTCTTCAATTGACCAGTTGTGCATGCTCTATCCCAGAATACATGGCTTGATCCATGCATCCATATCACAGTCATTGTCTCCGTCTTCGTCAGATACATCATTGATTCTCTCGAAGATGACTCCTCACTTGGTGAACTGCACGGGTCCTTTATAGCGCGGCGCACTCTGCGAAGCTGAAGGAGAGGAGAATGACGGTCGATACCCTAAACCATATTTGTCTTGCTTGTGGGGAATTTCCAACACTTTGCCCGATCCCTGTACTGCCCCAGTTTGTACCACTTCTTAAGCATCTTTAAACGAGGACATAGCCACTTCAGACTCTTTACTCACAACAGGAGACTTGTCTTTAATCTTGACTGCTTCAAAGGCTTGGCAGAGGGTTTCATGGATCTCTCCATCCACTTCCACGTATTTAAAGGATGATAAATGGCTGACCATGATATCCTCCTCTCCGCATACCGTAACAACACTACCACCAACCATGTATTTCAACTTCTGATGCAGTGTTGATGTAACAGCCCCCGCTGAATGAATCCACCGGAGACCTAGTAGACAACTTTAGTCCAGCTGGATATCCATGATGTAAAACACGACATCAAAGACTTCAGGTCCAACCTGAATCAGAAAAGTTACCTCCCCAAACACGTATCTTCGGGTTCCGTCAAACGCACGCACCACCAAATCACTTGGCGTGCAAATCAACCCCTTCATATCTAACTTCATCAGGGCCTTCTTTGGAAGCACATTTAATGATGATCCCGTATTCACAAGCACGTGAGACATGACTCCCCCCCGACATTCTAAAGATATGTGCAACTCACAATTATGATATCTGCCTCTGGGTGTCAAATCCAGGTCCGTAAAGCCTAAGCCATTTCCTGCGTTTACGTGCGCCACCTGTCCCTCGAGTTGATTGACTGAAATCTCCTGTGGCACGTAAGCAGTGTTTAATATTCTCAGCAATGCATTCCTATGCGCCTCAGAGCAAAGGAGCAACGACAGGATAGATATTTTGGAAGGAGTTTGCTACAAGTGATCGACTATCTTATAGTCGCTTTTCCGAATCAGCCTCATAAATTCCTCCGCGTCTTTCAACAAAGATTCTCTTTCCCCAGATTGAGAAGTCTCCTCCACTACCGGTCTTTTCCCCTTGTCCACCTTATCAGCAGTCACTTCAGGCGACGATAAGACTCGGCCATTGTGAGTAATACCTCCTGCTCCCACGAGATTGTCAACTGAACTTGGAGGGGATCATTCAAGTTTATCTTCTGCCCATTATAGTACACTTCGGCTCCGTAGTTCCACGGAATGGCCTTAGTACTCTCAAACGGTATAGGACCCGCTTTGGTGATAATTATCGTGTGTGGCTTTGAAGCGTAGATAGTAACAGTCTTGTACGGGATGGAGATTGTCGCAATCTCATCCTTTTCTTCAACCACTAAATCCTCAGAATCTCTTCCAACAGAACGGTCAAATTGTAAAACCCCGGTATCTATCATCTCCTGAATACAGCTTCTCAACAATCCACATCCCCTCTCAGGATCAACAGAACATTCAACACAGTCCTCAGTACAACCCGGGAAAACACCCCCCTTTAGCAATCTGGCTTTCACAAAGCTTAAGGGTGTCTTCAGTTCATCAACATCCGTCACCAAATTCAACACCTCTTCCTCGACAATTACATTAACCCCAGCCTGCCCATGATTCGGCATGGGATTTTGCACCATATTGGGAACATCATTAGAAAAATTGATCGCCTTACTGTCAATCATATCTTGCACTTTATGATTGAAGGCTTTACAATTGTCAATATTGTGCCCCGGGGCACCCGAATGAAACTCACAGTGTGCATTTGCATCGTACCCAGGTGGAGGAGGTCCGGTTAAAGGTGTAAGTTCAGAGTACGCCTAAGAGGGGGGGGGGGGGTGAATTAGGATTTAGAAACTTTTTCCGGTTTTTCAAGATTCTTGAATTTTACTTGGTTATGTTCTTGATGATGAAAGCAGTAAAAAGCAGAATGAAAATGGACACAGAGATTTATAGTGGTTCCCTTCACAATCCGAAGGTACTCCACTCCCCTTTCCACATGAAATAGATTTTTCACTATATTTTTAGAATGTACAACCTATCACACCATCAACCGGTGAGGCCTACCATCTAACAACTATTCAACAACTAGTGTGCAAGAACAATCCTCTTGCAAGCACTAACCCTTGTGTCCAACAATCCTGGATCACAAGTCACAATAGAAATAATTTTGTAATTCTTTGATTTGAGAGTGATGTAATAATATCAATACAATGATTGATCTTCTCCTTTTGATCAAAATTCACTTTTCAATATTAATACAAGTGTTCAAAAATTCTGGATATGAAATGGTATGAACAGTATGAACACTTTTTGAAATATTTGAAAATATTGGAAAAGTAGTGAATTTGATTGAATGATTACTTTTAAAATTATTGGAGGTGTTTTTCAATTTGAAATTTTCAGAATTTATATGAGTCAAAACAACATTTCAAAAAGGTATAAATGAGTATAAATCAAATAATGAAAAGGTCTAACAATCAAACAAGATTTGAATTTTAAAAGAAACAATTTTTCAAAATTCGTTCAGTGTTAATCGGTTAACCATATAGGTTAACCGGTTAACACTGGAATGTTAGCCCTGAGAATTTAAAATTTGAGGTCGTTAACCGATTAACCCATATGGTTAATTGGTTAACACTATTAAAACTCAGAAAAATACTTAAGTTTAAAGTGTTATACCAGTTCCAAATGATTTTAAAACCATGTATATGTAATATGTTGATATGATGAAGTATTTGAACACTTGTATATCAATTAAAGGAGTAAATTTTGATATACCAAAGCTTTGTGTCCAAGTCTTGAAAGTTATATGATCATTTGTATAGAAAGCTTGATTTGCATGACAACATTCCATTGATGATATGCTTGCATCTCTTGCTTTTTGAGAAGAGTTCAGAATAGAGAAGCTTCTGGTTTTATCTTCAGTGTATATACCCCCATGGGTATATAGTGCAAGCAGCTTCTTAGTACATATACCCCCACGGGTATATAGTATAAGTATCTTGATCAATTTGAAAGCTTGACTTTTTGCAAACATGGAATGAGCTTAAGTCTTGTGGACATCATCAAAACCTTGAGATTGAAGTATGCTTCTACATTCTACTCCTTTTTTTATGATGACAATCAAATGAGTCTGTGTGATATCTTTGACGATGTTTTGTTCCGATCTGGGTTTGCTTCTCCCCCTATGACCAGCAACTCCCCCTATCTAAACAGAGGCAAAAATTCTGCACAGAGAGATATTAGAGAAACCAAGCTCTTCTCCCCCTTTGTCATTAGCACAAAAGAAGGAGCTTTCAAACCATAATAAGAGATATCAGCATATATGAAAGCATTCATTCAAGTAAGAAGTAATCAAGCAAGGCATACTGAAAACAAAATGCAGCAATTGAAAAATGCAGGAAATGTTGTCGGAGTACATAACAAAATAAACGAAATTAGAAACTTAAAAGCTTAACATAATCAAAGTCTAGAAACAAAAACATAGTATCAAATACATAGATAATAAATATAAAAAAATGCAACAAGGTTTGAAAACATATATCATGCATACATAAACCAGAGAAAAGGTCAGATGTCACCTTCATCGAGAATCCTAAGTTCTCGTCGAATTTTGAAGAATGGTTCTTTCGCCAATGGTTTGGTGAAGATGTCGGCGAGTTGATTGTGTGTATCGACGAAAGTAACATCTGCATCTCCATTAAGTACGTGATCTCGAAGGAAGTGATGTCGGATATCTATGTGCTTTGTCCTTGAATGCATGACTGAGTTCTTTGTAATGTTGATGGCACTTATATTATCACATCGAAGAGGAATACAACCGAGATCTATACCATAATCTAGGAGTTGTTTCTTGAGCCACAAAATTTGTGCACAAAAACTTCTTGCTGCAATATATTTCGCTTCGGCCGTACTGAGTGCCACACACGCTTGCTTCTTGCATGCCAACGACACTAGTGCATTCCCGAGAATGTGACACGTACCACGTGTGCTTTTTCTATCGGTCTTACATCCTGCATAATCAGTGTCAGAATAACCAATTAAAGAACAAGTACTACCTTTTGGATACCATAATCCGACGTTCGTTGTCCCTTTGATATACTTTATAATTCTCTTCAAGGCGGTGAGATGTGATTCCTTAGGACTTGCTTGAAAGCGTGCACACAAGCAAACACTAAACATAATGTCAAGACGGCTTGTCGTCAAATATAATAATGAACCGATCATACCTCGATATTTTGTAATATCAATTGGAGTACCGGATTCATCTTGATCAACGTACGTTCCGGATCCCGTAGGAGTGGAAATCACCTTGCAACTATCCATATCGAATTTCTTCAACAATTCCTTGCAATAATTGGATTAGTTAAGGAAGATGCCATCCTTAGTTTGCTTGATTTGTAGTCCAAGAAAACAGTTCAATTTTCCCATCATGGACATCTCGAATTCTCCTTGCCTCATAAGTGAAAATTCTTCGCAAAGCTCTTTGTTTGTTGATCCGAAGATGATGTCGTCGACATAGACTTGAACTAATAAGGTGTTACCCTCGATCTTCTTTATGAACAGCGTCTTGTCAACCTTTCCTTTTGTAAATCCCTTTTCACATAGGAAATTGCTAAGGCGGTCATATCCTGCTCTTGGTGCTTGTTTTAATCCGTAGAGTGCCTTTTTCAGTTTGTAAACATGAGAGAGATTCTTGAAGTCTTCAAAACCCGGAGGTTGTTTGATCTAGACTTCTTCATTGATGTATCCATTCAGGAAAGCCCTTTAGACATCCATTTAGAACAACTGAAAATACATAGAACACACGTAAGCAAGTAATAATCTAATTGCTTCTAACCGTGCTACCGGAGCGAATGTTTCATCAAAATCAATTCCTTCCTCCTGGTTGTAGCCTTGTGCGACCAATCTTGCTTTGTTACGAACTATGATCCCATTCTCGTCAAGTTTGTTCTTGAACACCCATCTCGTTCCTATGATGTGCTTGTTGCCTGGTCTTGGTACAAGACTCCAAACTTGATTCCTTTCGAATTGGTTGAGTTCTTCTTGCATCGCTACAATCCATTGGTCGTCTCCTAAGGCTTCATCGATCTTGGTTGGTTTAATTTGAGACACAAAAGCCATGTTGAGACAAGCATCCTTAAGATTTAGTCGAGTTGCAACGCCTTGTCTAATATCACCAATAACTATATCTATCGGGTGATCTCTATGAGTTCTCCATTCCTTCGGAAGGTCTTGATATTCTTCAATGATTTGAGTGACATCTTCTTGTGATATTGCTTGATCCTTTGAAGTCTCTTTTTGTTGTTGTGAGGAATCTATTATATCATCATCATCAACAACAATAATATTATCCTCTTTCGAGGGGTTAGTCTCATCAAAAGAAACATGAATGGATTCTTCAATAGTAAGAGTTCTTTTATTAAAAATTCTAAAAGCTCTACTATAAAGAGAGTAACCAAGAAATATACCTTCGTCGGACTTCTCATCAAACATACCGAGATTGTCCTTATTGTTGTTGAGAACAAAACATTTGCATCTGAATATGTGGAAAAATGCTATATTTGGTTTTCTACCCTTGAACAACTCATACGGAGTCTTCTTGAGAATTGGTCGAATATTGACACGGTTGCTCACGAAACATGTCGTGCTAACCGCCTTCGCCCAAAAATACTTAGGAAGATTTGAGTCGCTAAGCATTGTTCTAGCAAGCTCCACCAGTTACCTATTGTTCCATTCTACGACACCGTTTTGTTGAGGAGTCCTTGGTGCGGAAAAGTTGTGGGAAATTCCATGCTCTTCGCACAAAACTTTAAAGTCTGAATTTTGGAATTCTCGACCATGGTCGCTTATTATGGAGGCTATGGTGATTGACTTCTCGTTTTGAATTTGCTTCACATACTTCTTGAATGCTTTGAAAGCATCATTTTTCTGCACTAAAAACAATGTCCATGTGTATCAAGAGAAATCATCAACAATAACTAAAGCATAAATACTACCTCTGAAGCTTTTTGTTCTCGATGGACCAAAAAGATCCATATGCAACAATTGAAGTGGTCGTGATGTAGAAACCACTTGCTTGGATTTGAAAGTTGTCTTGGTCTGTTTCCCCTTTTGCGTCGCATAACTTATCCTTGATGAATTTTATCTTCGGAAGACCAACAACTAGATCATGCTTTATCAATTTATTCAAATGCTCCATGTGAATGTGAGCAAGTCTTTTATGCCATAGCCACACCTCGTTGTTGTTCGCCATTAGACATTTTACCTTCAAGGATGAGTCATCAAAAGAGATCATAAAAATATTATTAAATGTTTTACCTTTAGCAAGGTGTCAAGGGTGACTTCATGTTCTATCAAACATTCATCCTTTGTGAAGTTGATTCGGAACCCTTTGTCACACAATTGACTTATGCTAAGTAGGTTATGTTTAAGGCCTTCCACATAAAGAACGTCTTCGATGATTGTACATGGAGGTGCACCAACGGTTCCAACTCCAAGGATTTTTCCTTTATTATCATCACCGTAAGTAACGTATCCTTTGGCCTTTAATGATAGACTTGAAAATTTGTTTATATCTCCCGTCATATGCTTCGAACAACCTCTACCAAGATACCATTGATTATAAGTTGTCTTCAAGCATACCTACAACACAAAATCAAGTATTGTTAGGTACCCAAATTGCTTTGGGTCCTTGATAGTTAGTACCCTTTTCAACCCACACATAATGCCTTTTAGCAACACCAAAGTTGCGTACATAGCAAGCATTAGGTGTATAGCCTTTGATTCCACAATAAAAACAAGTAGGTTGAAAATGACATCTATATCTAGGAACATAATTCTTTTTCTTCACAATTCTTTTCTTTTTATGACTTTGATGCATAGTTTTAGAATTGTTTGCCTTTTCTGTAACAACTTGTTCACTTGCTTTCACAAAAATGGTTTCATTTGTGCTTGGTTTGGAAAACTTAGAATATCCTAATTCACTTTTATCATTAGGATATCTTTGGTGCGTAAGAATTTCCTCCAAGCCAATTTGACCTTTTTTCGTATCTTTCTAAAACTCTTTTAAGTTGAACAATTTGAAAAGATAAGGATTCACAATTTTTGCATACAAGACTTTGTTTTTCATCCATTAATTTTTGTTTTTCATTTTCAATGTTTTTTATAAAAGCAATATTTTGTTCGTCTAAAAATGAAATTCTTTTCTTTTGGGATGAGATGCTTTTATACAAAGTCTTGCATTCCTTTAGAATTTCATCTATGACTTCTTGTGCATCATTATCATAAATAGAAAAATCGTTACTAACCTCATCAATTTTTTCATCAGAGTGATGTGATGCTGTAAGAGCCATATTTGCACATTCATCACTTTCCGATTCCGATGATGAACTTATCTCATTATCGTCCTAAGCAACATAAGCCTTTTTATTCGTGAAATCCTTCTTGCCTTTGAATCCTCCTTTCTTTGCAAGTTTCGGGCAATCCGGCTTTATGTGACCTTATTTCCCACATTCGTAACATGTGACTTCTTGATTTGATGTGGAAGCATCCTTTTTCCTGAAATGTCTATTCTTTTTAGGAAAAGAGGAATTTTTATTATTATTAAAAAACTTACCAAGCCTCTTTACAAGAAGCATGAAATTTTCATCTTCGGAAGTCTCGTCGTCTTTGTCATTCTTTCTTGTCAATCTTCAAGGCAATTCCTTTGGACTTCTTTTCTTGACTTTCGTGCTTCTCGAGCCTTCCAAGTTCCAATTCGTGCTCTTGAAGTTTGCCAAATAAGGATGCGGATGTCATTGTTGAGAGACTCTTCTTTTCCGAAATAGCGGTCACTTTTGGTTGCCATTCTCTTGTTAAGGATCTTAGGACTTTCAGGTTGAGATCATCATTGGTGAAGGTCTTCCCGAGAGCAATCAAGTGATTTGTTAGATGAACGAATCTTTTTTGTAAGGCAACAATAGATTCACCGGGCTGCATACGGAACATCTCATATTCTTGACTTAACGTGTTGAGTCTTGATCTTTTTACTTCGGCGGTTCCTTCATGCGTTTCCACCAAGGTGTCCCAAATCTCTTTTGTCGATCTACATTGTGATACACGGAAGAACTTGTCCATACTAAGAGCGCTTTGGAGTATGTTGATTGCTTTCTTTTCATTAAGAATCTTTTTCTTATCGTCTTCATCATACGTGCTTTTTAACTTTGCGGTTCCAACGCCATTGACCACATTTACTGGATTGTGTGGTCTTTCTTCGATTGCTTCCCATATACCTTCTCCTTGCGCTTCAAGATGTGCCTTCATTCTGATTTTCCAAAAATTGAAATATTCTCCAGAAAATAGTGGTGGTTTATTACTACTTCCACCGTCTTTGAAAATCGGGTTGGTGCTTGCGGAAGCCATACTGAATCGTTAGGAACAGGTTACCTTAACCTGTTCTGATGCCAATTGTAAGTTCAGAGTACGCCTAAGAGGGGGTGAATTAGGCTTTAGAAACTTTTTCTGGTTTTTCAAGATTCTTGAATTTTACTTGGTTATGTTCTTGATGATGAAAGCAGTAAAACACAGAATGAAAATGGACACAGAGATTTATAGTGGTTCCGAAGGTACTCCACTCCCCTTTCCACATGAAATAGATTTTTCACTATATTTTTAGAATGTGCAACCTATCACACCATCAACCGGTGAGGCCTACCATCTAACAATTAATCAACAACTAGTGTGCAAGAACAATCCTCTTGGAAGCACTAACCCTTGTGTCCAACAATCTCGGATCACAAGTCACAATAGAAATAGTTCTGTAATTCTTTGAATTGAGAGTGATGTAATAATAACAATACAATGATTGATCTTCTCCTTTTGATCAAAATTCACTTTTCAATATCAATACAAGTGTTCAAAAATCCTGGATATGAAATGGTATGAACAATATAAATACTTTTTTGAAATATTTGAAAATATTTGAAAAGTAGTGAATTTGATTGAATGATTATTTTTAAAATTATCGGAGGTGTTTTTCAATTTTAAATTTTCAGAATTTATATGAGTCAAAACACCATTTCAATAAGGTATAAATGAGTATAAATCAAATAATGAAAAGGTATACCAATCAAACAAGATTTGAATTTTAAAAGAAACAATTTGTCAAAATTCGTTCAGTGTTAATCGGTTAACCATATAGGTTAATCGGTTAACACTTGAACGTTAGCCCTGAGAACTTAAAATTTGAGGCCGTTAACCGATTAACCCATATGGTTAATCGGTTAACACTGTTAAAAATCAGAAAAATGCTTAAGTTTAAAGTGTTATACCAATTCTAAATGATTTTAAAACCATGCATATGTAATATGTTGATGTGATGAATGATTTGAAAACTTGTATATCAATTAAAGGAGTAAATTTTGATATACCAAAGCCTTGTGTCCATGTCTTGAAAGTTATATGATCATTTGCACAGAAAGCTTGATTTCCATGACAACATTCCATTGATGATATGCTTACACCTCTTGCTTTTTGAGAAGAGTTCAGAATAGAGAAGCTTCTGGTTTTATCTTCAGTGTATATACCCCCACGGGTATATAGTGCAAGCAACTTCTTAGTACATATACCCCCACGGGTATATAGTGTAAGTATCTTGATCAATTTGAAAGCTTGACTTTTTGCAAACATGGAATGAGCTTAAGTCTTGTTGACATCATCAAAACCTTGAGATTGAAGTATGCTTCTACAAAAAGAGCCATAGTCCTCTTTTGAATCAATTGAAGTTGTAGCAAAGCTTGCAATAACTGGGAGTAAGGCATAGGAAGGGCATCAAAATGTTTGTTCCCTGCTGCCCGGACCCTATCTTGGTATCTTCTGTTCCCCTGCTGATTCTGCTGAGGTTGCTGTTGTTGCTGACGCTGCAATTGCTGTGGTTATTGACCTGCTAGAATAATGATGCTGGCAATTTGCTGATTTTGCCGATTCCGACCTCTATTTCTTCCCCATGAACTAGATACAAAATTAGTATCTCCCTCTCGCCTTTTGTTTCCAAACACCTTCTGATTCCCTCCTCTTGCCGAGGACCCTTCACCAGCATTAATCTTTCCTATCTTAATTCCATTCTCCACCCTCTCTCCGGTGATAATCAGATCAGAAAAGCTTCTAGACATGTTGATGAGTTTCTCATAATAAACGCCGTGCAGGGTAGCAACAAACATATCCAGAAGTTCCCGTTCTACCATTGGTGGTTGTACCCTAGCAGCAAGCTCTCGCCATCTCTGGTCATATTCTTTAAAGCATTCATTGCTCTTTTGAGAAAGATTCTGCAACTGGACTCTATTTGGAGCAAGGTCACTGTTGTACTGATAGTGCTTTACAAAAGCTTCAGCTAGGTCTCTCCAGCTACGGACATTAGCGGGCTCTAAGCTCATATACCATTCCATCAAGGGACCGGATAAACTATCCTGGAAGAAGTGCATAAGTAGTTTCTCATCATCGGAATGCGTAGACATCTTGCGATAATAAGACCTCAAATGAACCCTAGGACAAGTGGTGCCGTTTTACATATCAAAATCCGGGACCTTAAACTTTGACGGCACTCTCAAGCCTGGGATCAGTCCCAGATTAGACATATCTAACCCCATAGTGTTTTGGCATTCAAGAGACCTCATCTTCTCTTCGATCATCTTAATCCTTCTATTAGTCTCAGAAGGTACTTTAGGAGCTAGAATTCTTGGAGAAAACACATCATCCTGCCTATCCTCATTCCAAGTGTGGTCCAGGCTACCATGTATGGAACCTGTAGTATCGAGACCATAGCCATTTTAGTTACCATTACCACCATTAGCAAAACCATCATGATTAAAACCTGCCGCATTTCCAGCACCAGTAGCTTGTAATGCACAGAATGATAAATGTCTCTAAGAAGAGTAGGCATTGGGTTTCTCGAGGCCAATATATGAAATGCATCCAAATCGACAAAGTCTGAAGATTAGGAAACAATACAATGCCGTATATACAAAGAGCCAGAACAACATTAAATGCAATCCAGCAACCATCCTTAGCAAACTGCCTAGCTTTATCAACTAGGCAAACCAGAGGAAAACCAGGCACTCCATTCCACTCTGTCAGACCCCACTGTAACTCTAAAGCATCCACATGTACTATGGCAGCTAGCTTAGCCAGATCAGGCTTAGCATCAATATGAACAAATGGAATCTGACTAAGAATATGCACATCCAACAGTATTGAATACTCCTCCAAGGTAGGCGCCAGAATGTAATCAGGAAAAACAAAGCACCTCAATTGTGGATCGTAGAACTGTAAAAACGCATAAAGGCCATCCACCTCATGTGCTGAAGGCTTGCAGACCCATCTCAATAATCTACCATAATACTTCCTGAAATCCTCCATCACCTTCCCACCAGCCAGGGTAATCAAACTCAGCAAAGATCTAACATCTGGAGTAGGAAGCTTGTAAGCCACCGTTCTCTTCAAGGAATCCATAACAGCAAGGATGGAATAAGATCACCAAAATCGAAGGAGAAATATGCACCTGCAACACAAATACATGTTAATGAAATGCAGATGAAAATGCACATGCAAATGCAAACAAGGGATCAAGACTGTTGTGTTGTTGGTTGAGAAGAACCAGCGCTTCGCCTTAGCAAGAAAAATGTACCGATAACAGGACCCACTGAAATCAAGAATGCAAATTCACACTTCCGAAGAACCGGGTATTCTAAAAGCCAAGGTTTCCTGCATAACCCAATCCCTCTCACAGGTATGGACCTATCCACTGATAAGGTTCGGCATCCTATGCGTTCGTCAGCGTCACAGACTTTCATAAAATGATGATACATTCATCATTTCTGGTTTGGCATCATAATCTCTTGAAGAGGCCTCACTTAACTGACTCACAAATAATCGGTTCCCAGAGTCGACAACCCTCAAATCCAAAATTCCTTCGAGCCCAAAGGGCCTGAAAAAAAGTTGTGAAAGAGAATCTCGTCTGAGCGTGAATTTCTTGGTGAACTAGTACGAGCAAAGCAAGCACATCCACCACTAATCTCCACTACTAAAGCTAGGTGTATACTCAACCCCAGGTCTGGCTTATCACTCAATGGAGCTTCCCTCCCCACAGCACAGCAGTAATGACATATGATACGAAAAATAAATGCGGGAAAGTAATATGCGAAAGTAAATAAAGTACACATATATACAACACCCAAAGATAAACAGACAAGTGCTAAGATTGACTCGCATAGGAACCAGATTCCCCAGCAGAGTCACCAGCTGTCGCAACTGCGAAAAACCACTAGCGGAAAAACATAAGACTCGCCACTTTCGTTATTTATCCCAAAGAGAGGGAAAGGAAACGATCGGAAAAACCTAAAGAAAAAGGGAAAGACAAGGTAATCACAACCATGTCTGGATTCGGGAGTCGGTTACGCAAGGGGAAGGTATTAGCACCCCTCACGTCCGTCGTACTCGACGGAATCCATGCATTGTTGTCTATCTAAAAGGGTGTGTTGATACTATCTAGCTAAAGGCTCAGGGAAAAAATAAAAAGAAAAGAAAAGTGACTCGGTAGAGCAACGCCGCTCTGTGCCTACGTACTCCCTCGTGCAATGGGAAAGTCAGAGTCAACGTCGTTCGACTAACTACGGGTAAAGAAAGGGGAAAGGTTGCTTGCCAAGACATCATGTCTTGTGCCTACGTACTTTCATCTTGTATGAAAGATCAGAGCAAACGTAGTTTAGGCTAAAAGGACCACAGGTTGGTTCAAAAGCTTTTAAGCCCGAGTAAGGGTAACAAATAGTTCTAGCAGTTGGTATATGCAGCTCGACCATTGGAGACTCTTTTTGTGAAAAGATTTTCCTGATTAATATCCCGAAGGATGAAAAAAAGATAGAAGTGTTTTTGTGTTTTTTAGAGAAGAAGTCTTTTGAATTTGATTTGTAACTCATGTCGCACTAGAGACTATGACTTAAGAGCGAATGCATCGTATATCACCCAAAGGGTGTACACTAAACAATCTAGGTCCTTGAGAGGAGGCCCCTAAATTACCATTTCTCAAGTAGCTTAAGGCTCATAGCGTTCTACATTTGTCCTTCTTTATTAAATGTTTTATGAATGTTTGAAGATGAGAAGAGAAGAAAGAACACTAATGGGAGACTAATCAATCCTAAAAGTTATCATGCAAAGTGGACTTAGAGTTGGGATTCAAAAAGGGACTACCTAATGTTATCATGAATGGTTAGGCACCTAATTTCTATCGTAACCTCAAGAGATTAGAGAACTTATGGGGAGAATGGCAAAGAAAGGCAAAAGAAAAAAAAGAAGAAGAATGCATATGCAAAGAAAGATGCAAACATAAGATGCACAAATAGAAGGAAAGTGGGAGGAAAATAGTGTGGGGAAGTAGCCTCCACAAGCTCATCTCAACCAAGCATGCATATGGAAATGCAAGAAAAGAGAAGAAGAAGAAGAGCACAAGAAGAAATTAAACAAACAAGAGCAAACTACACAAGGATGCGTCAAAAAGTGGGATGAAATGACCTAAGTCAAGCAACATCAACCACACCACAAAAACTAAGCCAAATGAAAGGTAAAACAAAAACCAAAACCAAGTGAGGATGGGAGACCAAATGAAGGCCGCAAGGACCTCGTAATAGGTACTCAACCATAAGCATCACTCATCAAAAGCAAATAAACACCAAAAGTGTCCTCAAGGATTCATCATTCTAGGTATGCTTCAAATACCTCCAAAGGAGGGACCAAGCCACCTTAAATGACACTCCAAGGTCATTGGACAAAAGATAAATGAAGAGAAGAAATCTCAAAAGCAATATCAAAACAAATCAAGAAGAAGTGCAAGCAAGAGCACAAAAGAAGCAAGCATACACCACTTAGGAGTTCAAGTTGAAAGCTAAAAAAGAAATGCATCAACCAACAAGCAATGAACATAATTTTGACCTAAAAATGAAGATACAGCAAGCTCAACATGTCTAAAATGTGAAACAAGAAGAGTGAGCTTTATGGATCCCCAAAGGTGACTTCCAATTCAAACTAGGTCATGCACTTGTGTGAGCTATCCTATGAAATGACCTAACTTGCAAGTCACCTCAAAAATAGGAAAAAGGCTCAAAAAATACCAAATAAAGTACACAAAGAAGCTAAACATGTTGGAAAACAAAGGCCAAAAGATCAAGACAAGTATTCCCTCAAAGCACCATCAAAAGAAAAGATTCATTTAGATGTACCACTTTGAAATGGGAGAAACAAAGGCAAAAAGAAAAGCCACAAACGTCAACCCAAATGTCAACAACCAGGGGCAAAATGGTCCTAAAAAATTAATCAACTCATCATTGAGATGAGGATCAATTTTCAATCATTGGATCAAAAAGGAAGAAGAGAAATAAATGCAAGAGTAAACAATGTCACAATTCAATTTAATTAAAACAACTCCAATATTTAATTCTTTTCTAAATTGAAAATAAAATCAAAAATAAAAATAAAAATATCTAAAAAATATTAGACATCTCAAAGTTTATAAAAAATATTTTTGGTGAATTTTTAAATTATTGGAGCTATTTTATTTGATATAAATTGTAAACAGAAAATAAAACAAAAATCAAAAAGAAAATAAAAGAAAATGATATAATAATGGTGTAAATAGCAACAAAATGAAGTATAAAATGTGCTTGGGCCCAACAGGGGGTGTGGATAGCGCGCGTGTACAAGGCCCAGTCAGGAAATCCAAACAAATCTGGTGCTTGTGTGTGCAAGGGTCAACTGTGGTGCATTATGGAAATCAACGTGGAACGCTTGATTAGAAAGTGAGCAAATCATGTGGCTCAGAACACACCAGCTCAATTAATGAAAATTCAAATGTAATCAAGTGTAACAAGTCAAACATGGTGTATTGTAGGTCTTAATCACATACGTTGAAATCAAAAGTAATCAGATTGTGCGCGCGTGGGCATGACACATCATCATCTTCTACCTCCAAGAACCCTAAAACCAAACCACCTGCCGGGGACACTATTTATCTTCTTCTCCGGCCATCCTCCATCGCGCACAACACAACAACAACACGCATCACCAATTCTCAACCGTTTTGCACAAAATTTATATGGAAATTCATCTAGAGATCATGAGGATCTCAAATCCAACATCAAAAATCACTTATCATGCATAATAAACTCAAACTGAATATAACAAGATTGTGCATCAAAACCAAAAGTTCACCAAAACTCACTCAATTTGGTTTAAACATCATCTATAGGTTATGTAGGTTACCGATCCACCAACAATCAAGCAAAAACATGCAAGAACAAGCCAATCCAAGTCCAAACAGTTTGGAGCTCATAAACTCAATCATCACAAATGCCAGTTCGTTTTAGTTATTAACGATCTATATGTTTCCTAGGTCTCAAATATGCAAAAATGGCAATGAATCACGGCATATTCAGAGTGTAAGGTTGATTTGTAATTACCTAGTGGAGAACCTCCACTGAGCCTTCAATTGGTGCTTGAGCTTGCAGAAAAATGTCCATAATCACTCCACAAACTTCAATAAAGCTTTTGCAATTCACAATTTGGCTTGAAATGGCTTGTATCTCCAAATTCGAATTTCAAATTTTCTCCACTTTTTCAAAGTTGTTCTTGAGCAATTTGCCTCCAATTTTAAGTTCTGATGATTTGTTCATGATGAAAATCTTATATGTGATGGATCTTGATAGAAATAAAGCCCAATGGCAGCTTGTAGAGCCCAATTGAAAATCCATGGAATTTGATTTTGGAGCTCTCTCATATGCACGCAAATGCTTCAAATTTGGCTCCAAATTGCTCCAAAATGCTTGCTGGTAACACATGGAGTGTGAATGGCTAGGATTTAGTCCTTGATTTCAATCAATGGTTGAAGTTTGTTGTGTAAGTTCAAGATGAAGTAAACTTGGAAATGGCTCACCAAAACACATCAAACTCAAATTCTAAAATTGCCAATATGTTTAAAACATGATTTGCACTCAAAAAATGTACCTATTTGCACAAAAATGATCAAAAATGAATTAATTCCAATTTTTCCCTTTTATGCTTTCTTCCATGAAAATTCACACATCAATTCCTCAAACCAAGCCAAATCCATGACATCATTTGGAGCACGTTTGATGTTGGAAAAATCTTCATTTGAAGTGTGCAAGTTTGTGAAATTGACCCATAATTTTATGACCTATAATCTCACTTTCCCAAAATACCCCTGACTTGCAAGCCTCATAACTTGAGTCCTACAAATTAGATGAAAGACTTCGAGTACTTTTTGGAAAGCTAAGCCTTTTGTTGGTGAAACATCCTTCTAGGTAAAAATTGGCTTGGAAGTTGGTTGACTTTTGTTGACCAAAATCACATTCATCTGATGACCTGTAACTTGTCTGGATCATAACTTGAGTTCTATAAATCCAATCAAGGACTTATAGTACTCAAAAGAAAGCTAAGAACATGCTCTACAAGTTCCAAGTTGGTCAAAAGTTGAGATGAAACTTGTATCTTGAGATAGGTGGTCATGAAGTTAGGCCTAAATAAGGAATTTTACCCTAAGAACCCTGATTTAGTAACTTCTCACACACTTGATCCTTGATGAATTGAACTTGAAATGATGTCTCATGTATCTTAACACAACATACCATGACCATGGAGACTTTTAATTGAGTCTTCATCTCCTTCAATTTCACAATTGACTGAGGATTAGCCAGATGAAAACCCTAGATGCAACACCTTAAAGGGTAACCTCTCACACTTAGCAAAAACACTTGGATGAGCTCCACAATGACCCTCAAGGCACTCAGTGAGCTCTCTCAACGTCTTATATCCATAATCATGAATTCACAATCCTCTGATGATCTTCAATTGGCCTCCAAGTTAGGAGCTGACCCACATACATCCATCCTTTCTTTAATAAGACCACTGTCCACTTTTAGATGACCTAATGACCACCCAAACTAGAGTAACACCCCTTGCTTAGGTTCAACCCTCTGAGTAGACTCGTCTTGCTATGCGCAATCTCTTGATCCCCTGTTCAATGAAACATGCTATGCAATGTAAATGCTAGAAAGAAATGAAATGAAACATAAACCAAGTTAAGAAAAGGTTGGGCAAATTTGGGGTGCAACACCTATCACCAAAAAGATGATAGAGAACACTCGCACAATCTGGCACCAAAAGGATGACAGACCTATCACCAAAAGGATGATAGAGTGACACACGCACACAATCCCGACACCAAAAGGATGTAGGGTCTATCACGAAAAGGATGATAGAGAAGACTCGCACAATATGATACAAAAAGGATGACAGACCCATCACCAAAAGGATGATAGAACGACACACGCACACGATCGAGACGCCAAAAGGATGTAGGGTCTATCACCAAAAGGATGATAGAGAACACTCGCACAATTTGGCACCAAAAGGATGACTGACCTATCACAAAAAGGATGATAGAGTGACACACGCACACAATCCCGACACCAAAAGGATGTAGGGTCTATCACCAAAAGGATTATAGAGAACACTCGCACAATTTGAGACCATAAGGATGACAGACCTATCAGGAAAAGGATGATAGAGAATACTCGCACAATCTAGCACCAAAACAATGACAGACCCATCACCAAAAGGATGATAGAGGGACGTTCGCACACAATCCCGACACCAAAAGAATGTAGGGTCTATCACCAAAAGGATTATAGAGGACACTCGCACAATTTGGCAACAAAAGGATGACAGACCTATCACCCAAAGGATGATAGAGCGACACGCGCACACAATCTTGCAATCTATAGGATGTAGGGTATATCACCTAAAGGATGATAGAGAACACTCGCACCATCTGGCACCAAAAGGGCGTCAGACCTATCTCCAAAAGTATGATAGAGTGACACATGCACACAATCCCGAATCCAAAAGGATGTAGGGTCTATCACCAAAAGGATGATAGAGAATAATCGCACAATCTGGCAGCAAAACGATGACAAACTCGTTACCAAAAGGATGATAGTGGGACGTTCGCACACAATCCCGACACCAAAAGGATGTAGGGTCTATCACCAAAGGGATGATAGAGAATACTCGCACAATTTTGCATCAAAAGGATGACAGACCTATCACCCAAAAGATGATAGAGCGACACAAGCACACAATCCTGCAATCTAAAGGATGTAGGGTATATCACCAAAAGGATGATAGAGAACACTCGCACAATCTGGCTCCAAAATGATGACAGACCTAGCACCAAAAGGATGATAGAGTGACACACGTACACAATCCCGAAAATAAAATGATGTAGGGTCTATCACAAAAAGGATGATAGAGAACACTCGCACACTCTAGCACTAAAAGGATGATAGAACGACACACGCACACAATCCTGACACCAAAAGGATGTATGGTCAATCACCAAAAGGTTGATAGAGAACACCTGCACAATTTGGCACCAAAACGATGACACACCCATCACTAAAAAGATGATAGAGTGACACACACATAATCCCGACACCAAAAGGATGAAGGGCCTATCACCAAAAAGATGATAGAGAACACTCGCACAATCTGGCACCAAAAAGATGACAGACCTATCACCAAAAGGAAGATAGAGTGACACACACACACAATCCCGACACCAGAAGCATGTAGGGTCTATCACCAAAAGGATAATAGAGAACACTCGCACAATTTTGCACGAATAGGATGACATACCTATCACTAAAAGGATGATAGAGAATATTCGCATAATCTGGCACCAAAACGATGACAGACCCATCACCAAAAGGATGACAGAGGGACATTCACACAAAATCCCGACTCCAAAAGAATGTAGGGTCTATCACGAAAAAGGATTATAGAGAACACTCGCACAATTCGGCACCAAAAGGATGACAGACCTATCACCCAAAGGATGATAGAGCGACACGCGCACACAATCCTGTAATCTAAAGAATGTAGGATATATCACAAAAAATATGATAGAGAACTCTCGCACCATCTGGCACCAAAAGGACGTCAGACCTATCTCCAAAAGTATGATAGAGTGACACACGCACACAATCCCGAATCCAAAAGGATGTAGGGTCTATCACCAAAAGGATGATAGAGAATAATCGCACAATCTGGAACCAAAACGATGACAGACCCGTCACCAAAAGGATGATATAGGGACGTTCGCACACAATCCCGACACCAAAAGGATGTAGGGTCTATCACCAAAAGGATGATAGAGAATACTCGCACAATTTGGCACCAAAAGGATGACAAACCTATCACCCAAAGGATGATAGAGCGACACGCGCACACAATCCTGCAATCTAAAGGATGTAGGGTACATTACCAAAAGGATGATAGAGAACACTCGCACAATCTGGCACCAAAATGATGACATACCTAGCACCAAAAGGATGATAGAGTGACACACGTACACAATCCCGACAATAAAACGATGTAGGGTCTATCACCAAAAGGATGATAGAGAACACTCGCACACTCTGGCACCAAAAGGATGATAGAACGACACACGCACACAATCCTGACACCAAAAGGATGTATGGTCAATCACGTAAAGGTTGATAGAGAACACCTGAACAATCTGGCACCAAAAGGATGACACGCCCATCACTAAAAAGATGATAGAGCGACACACACACAATCTCGACACCAAAAGGATGCAAGGCCTATCACCAAAAAGATGATAGAGAACACTCGCACAATCTGGCACCAAAAAGATGACAGACCTATCACCAAATGGATGATAGAGTGGCACACGCCCACAATCCCGACACCAGAACCATGTAGGGTCTATCACCAAAAGGATAATAGAGAACACTCGCACAATTTTGCACGAATAAGATGACATACCTATCACCAAAAGGATGATAGAGAATATTCGCATAATCTAGCACCAAAACTATGAAAGACCCATCACCAAAAGGATGACAGAGGGACGTTCGCACACAATCCCGACACCAAAAGAATGTAGGGTCTATCACCAAAAGGAATATAGAGAACACTCGCACAATTCGGCACCAAAAGGATGACAGACCTATCACCCAAAGGATGACAGAGCGACACGCGCACACAATCCTGCAATCTAAAGAATGTAGGGTATATCACCAAAAATATGATAGAGAACTCTCGCACCATCTGGCACCAAAACGACGTCAGACCTATCTCCAAAAGTATGATAGAGTGACACACGCACACAATCCCGAATCTAAAACGATGTAGGGTCTATCACAAAATGGATGATAGAGAATAATTGCACAATCTGGCACCAAAACGTTGACAGACCCGTCACCAAAAGGATGATATAGGGACGTTCGCACACAATCCCGACACCAAAAGGATGTCGGGTCTATCACCAAAAGGATGATAGAGAATACTCGCACGATTTGGCACCAAAAGGACGACAGACCTATCACCCAAAGGATGATAGAGCGACACGCGCACACAATCCTGCAATCTAAAGGATGTAGGGTACATTACCAAAAGGATGATAGAGAACACTCGCACAATCTGGCACCAAAAGGATGACAGACCTAGCACCAAAAGAATGATAGAGTGACACACGTACACAATCCCGACAATAAAACGATGTAGGGTCTATCACCAAAAGGATGATAGAGAACACTTGCACACTCTAGCACCAAAAGGATGATAGAACGACACGCGCACACAATCCTGACACCAAAAGGATGTATGGTCAATCACGTAAAGGTTGATAGAGAACACCTGAACAATCTGGCAACAAAAGGATGACACGCCCATCACTAAAAAGATGATAGAGCGACACACACACAATCTCGACACCAAAAGGATGAAAGGCCTATCACCAAAAAGATGATAGAGAACACTCGCACAATCTGGCACCAAAAAGATGACAGACCTATCACCAAATGGATGATAGAGTGACACACGCCCACAATCCCGACACCAGAACCATGTAGGGTCTATCACCAAAAGGATAATAGAGAACACTCGCACAATTTTGCACGAATAGGATGACATACCTATCACCAAAAGGATGATAGAGAATATTCGCATAATCTAGCACCAAAACGATGAAAGACCCATCACCAAAAGGATGATAGAGGGACGTTCACACACAATCCCGACACCAAAAGAATGTAGGGTCTATCACCAAAAGGAATATAGAGAACACTCGCACAATTCGGCACCAAAAGGATGACAGACCTATCACCCAAAGGATGATAGAGCGACACGCGCACACAATCCTGCAATCTAAAGAATGTAGGATATATCACAAAAAATATGATAGAGAACTCTCGCACCATCTGGCACCAAAAGGACGTCAGACCTATCTCCAAAAGTATGGTAGAGTGACACACGCACACAATCCCGAATCCAAAAGGATGTAGGGTCTATCACCAAAAGGATGATAGAGAATAATCGCACAATCTGGCACCAAAACGATGACAGACCCGTCACCAAAAGGATGATAAAGGGACGTTCGCACACAATCCCGACACCAAAAGGATGTAGGGTCTATCACCAAAAGGATGATAGAGAATATTCGCACAATTTGGCACCAAAAGGATAACAGACCTATCACCCAAAGGATGATAGAGCGACACGTGCACACAATCCTGCAATCTAAAGGATGTAGGGTACATTACCAAAAGGATGATAGAGAACACTCGCACAATCTGGCACCAAAAGGATGACAGACCTGGCACCAAAAGGATGATAGAGTGACACACGTACACAATCCCGACAATAAAACGATGTAGGGTCTATCACCAAAAGGATGATTGAGAAAACTCGCACACTCTGGCACCAAAAGGATGATAGAACGACACACGCACACAATCCTGACACCAAAAGGATGTATGGTCAATCACGTAAAGGTTGATAGAAAACACCTGAACAATCTGGCACCAAAAGGATGAAACGCCCATCACTAAAAAGATGATAGAGCGACACACACAAAATCCTGACACCAAAAGGATGCAAGGCCTATCACCAAAAAGATGATAGAGAACACTTGCACAATCTGGCACCAAAAAGACGACGGACTTATCACCAACTGGATGATAGAGTGACACACTCCCACAATCCCGACACCTGAAGCATGTAGGGTCTATCACCAAAAGAATAATAGAGAACACTCGCACAATTTTGCACGAATAGGATGACATACCTATTACCAAAAGGATGATAGAGAATATTCACATAATCTAGCACCAAAATGATGACAGACCCATCACCAAAAGGATGATAGAGGGACGTTCGCACATAATCCCGACACCAAAAGAATGTAGGGTGTATCACCAAAAGGATTATAGAGAACACTCGCACAATTTGGCAACAAAAGGATAACAGACCTATCACCTAAAGGATGAAAGAGCGACACGCACACACAATCTTGCAATCTAAATAATGTAGGGTATATCACCAAAAGGATGATAGAGAACACTCACGCCATCTGGCACCAAAAGGACGTCAGACCTATCTCCAAAATTATTATAGAGAGACACACGCACACAATCCCGAATCCAAAAGGATGTAGGGTCTATCACCAAAAGGATGATAGAGAATAATCGCACAATCTGGCACCAAAACGATGAAAGACCCGTCACCAAAAGGATGATAGAGGGACGTTCGCACACAATCCCGACACCAAAAGGATGTAGGGTCTATCACCAAAAGGATGATAGAGAATACTCGCACAATTTGGCACCAAAAGGATGACAGACCTATCACCCTAAGGATGATAGAGCGACACGCGCACACAATCCTGCAATCTAAAGGATATAGGGTACATTTCCAAAAGGATGATAGAGAACACTTGCACAATCTGGCACCAAAAGGATGACAGAACTAGCACCAAAAGGATGATAGAGTGACACACGTACACAATCCCGACAATAAAACGATGTAGGGTCTATCACCAAAAGGATGATAAAGAACACTCGCACACTCTGGCACCAAAAGGATGATAGCACGACACACGCACACAATCCTGACACCAAAAGGATGTATGGTCAATCACCAAAAGGTTGATAGAGAACACCTGCACAATCTAGTACCAAAAGGATGACACACCCATCACTAAAAAGATGATAGAGCGACACACACACAATCCCGACACCAAAAGGATGCAGGGCCTATCACCTAAAAGATGATAGAGAATACTCGATCAATCTGGCACCAAAAGGATGACATACCTAGCACCAAATGGATAATAGAGTGACACACGTACACAATCCCGACACCAGAAGCATGTAGGGTCTATCACCAAAAGGATAATAGAGAACACTCGCACAATTTTGCACGAATAGGATGACATACCTATCACCAAAAGGATGATAGAGAATACTCGCATAATCAGGCACCAAAACAATGACAGGCCCATCACCAAAAGGATGATAGAGAGACGTTCGCACACAATCCCGACACCAAAAGAATGTAGGGACTATCACCAAAACGATTATAGAGAACACTCGCACAATTTGGCACCAAAAGGATGACAGACCTATCACCCAAAGGATGATAGAGCGAAACTCGCATACAATCCTGCAATCTAAAGGATTTAGGGTATATCACCAAAAGGATGATAGAGAATACTCGCACCATCTGGCACCAAAAGGACGTCAGACCAATCTCCAAAAGTATGATAGATGCACACGCACACAATCCCGAATCCAAAAGGATGAAGGGTCTATCACCAAAAGGATGATAGAGAATAATCGCACAATCTGGCAACAAAACGACAGACCCGTCACCAAAAG
Organism: Lathyrus sativus; assembly: GCA_963859935.3. Classification (NCBI taxonomy): domain Eukaryota; kingdom Viridiplantae; phylum Streptophyta; class Magnoliopsida; order Fabales; family Fabaceae; genus Lathyrus; species Lathyrus sativus. The sequence goes on along the minus strand of OZ012739.1, from coordinate 199,848,989 downwards.
GATGATAGAGGGACGTTGGCACACAATCCCGACACCAAAAGGATGTAGGGTCTATCAACAAAAGGATGATAGAGAACACTCGCACAATTTGGCACCATAAGGACGACAGACCTATCACCCAAAGGATGATAGAGCGACACGCGCACATAATCCCGACACCAGAAGCATGTAGGGTCTTTCACCAAAAGGATAATAGAGAACACTCGCACAATTTGGCACCAATAAGATGACATACCTATCACCAAAAGGATGATAGAGAATACTCGCATAATCAGGCACCAAAACGATGACAGACCCATCACCAAAAGGATGATAGAGGGACGTTCACACACAATCCCGACACCAAAAGAATGTAGGGTCTATCACCAAAACGATTATAGGGAACACTCGCACAATTTGGCACCAAAAGGATGACAGGCCTATCACCCAAAGGATGATAAAGCGACACTCGCATACAATCCTGCAATCTAACGGATGTAGGGTATATCACCAAAAGGATGATAGAGAACACACGCACCATCTGCCACCAAAAGGACGTCAGACCAATCTCCAAAAGTATGATAGAATGCACACACACACACACAATCCCGAATCCAAAAGAATGAAGGGTCTATCACCAAAAGGATAACAGAGAATAATCGCACAATCTGGCAACAAAACGACAGACCCTTCACCAAAAGGATGATAGAGGGACGTTGGCACACAATCCCGACACCAAAAGGATGTAGGGTCTATCACCAAAAGGATGATAGAGAAAACTCGCACACTCTGGCACCAAAAGGATGATAGAACGACACACGCACACAATCTTGACATCAAAAGGATGTATGGTCAATCACGTAAAGGTTGATAGAGAACACCTGAAAAATCTGGCACCAAAAGGATGAAACGCCCATCACTAAAAAGATGATAGAGCCTCACACACAAAATCCCGACACCAAAAGGATGCAAGGTCTATCACCAAAAAGATGATAGAGAACACTTGCACAATCTGGCACCAAAAAGACGACAGACTTATCACCAAATGGATGATAGAGTGACACACTCCTATAATCCCGACACCAGAAGCACGTAGGGTCTATCACCAAAAGAATAATAGAGAACACTCACACAATTTTGCACGAATAGGATGACATACCTACCACCAAAAGGATGATAGAGAACATTCACATAATCTAGCACCAAAACGATGACAGACCCATCACCAAAAGGATGATAGAGGGACGTTCGCACATAATCCCGACACCAAAAGAATGTAGGGTGTATCACCAAAAGGATTATAGAGAACACTCGCACAATTTGGCAACAAAAGGATAACAGACCTATCACCTAAAGGATGAAAGAGCGACACGCGCACACAATCTTGCAATCTAAAGAATGTAGGGTATATCACCAAAAGGATGATAGAGAACACTCACGCCATCTGGCACCACAAGGACGTCAGACCTATCTCCAAAATTATTATAGAGAGACACACGCACACAATCCCGAATCCAAAAGGATGTAGGGTCTATCACCAAAAGGATGATAGAGAATAATCGCACAATCTGGCACCAAAACGATGAAAGACCCGTCACCAAAAGGATGATAGAGGGACGTTCGCACACAATCCCGACACCAAAAGGATGTAGGGTCTATCACCAAAAGGATGATAGAGAATACTCGCACAATTTGGAACCAAAAGGATGACAGACCTATCACCCTAAGGATGATAGAGCGACACGCGCACACAATCCTGCAATCTAAAGGATATAGGGTACATTTCCAAAAGGATGATAGAGAACACTTGCACAATCTGGCACCAAAAGGATGACAGAACTAGCACCAAAAGGATGATAGAGTGACACACGTACACAATCCCGACAATAAAATGATGTAGGGTCTATCACCAAAAGGATGATAAAGAGCACTCGCACACTCTGGCACCAAAAGGATGATAGCACGACACACGCACACAATCCTGACACCAAAAGGATGTATGATCAATCACCAAAAGGTTGATAGAGAACACCTGCACAATCTAGTACCAAAAGGATGACACACCCATCACTAAAAAGATGATAGAGCGACACACACACAATCCCGACACCAAAAGGATGCAGGGCCTATCACCTAAAAGATGATAGAGAATACTCGCACAATCTGGCACCAAAAGGATGACAGACCTAGCACCAAATGGATAATAGAGTGACACACGTACACAATCCCGACACCAGAAGCATGTAGGGTCTATCACCAAAAGGATAATAGAGAACACTCGCACAATTTTGCACGAATAGGATGACATACCTATCACCAAAAGGATGATAGAGAATAATCGCATAATCAGGCACCAAAACAATGACAGACCCATCACCAAAAGGATGATAGAGGGACGTTCTCACACAATCCCGACACCAAAAGAATGTAGGGACTATCACCAAAACGATTATAGAGAACACTCGCACAATTTGGCACCAAAAGGATGATAGACCTATCACCCAAAGGATGATAGAGCGAAACTCGCATACAATCCTGCAATCTAAAGGATGTAGGGTATATCACCAAAAGGATGATAGAGAACACTCGCACCATCTGGCACCAAAAGGACGTCAGACCAATCTCCAAAAGTATGATAGAATGCACACACACACAATCCCGAATCCAAAAGGATGAAGGGTCTATCACCAAAAGGATGATAGAGAATAATCGCACAATTTGGCAAAAAAACGACAGACCCGTCACCAAAAGGATGATAGAGGGACGTTGGCACACAATCCCGACATCAAAAGGATGTAGGGTCTATCAACAAAAGGATGATAGAGAACACTCGCACAATTTGGCACCATAAGGATGACAGACCTATCACCCAAAGGATGATAGAGCGACACGCGCACATAATCCCGACACCAGAAGCATGTAGGGTCTATCACCAAAAGGATAATAGAGAACACTCGCACAATTTGGCACCAATAAGATGACATACCTATCACCAAAAGGATGATAGAGAATACTCGCATAATCAGGCACCAAAACGATGACAGACCCATCACCAAAAGGATGATAGAGGGACGTTCACACACAATCCCGACACCAAAAGAATGTAGGGTCTATCACCAAAACGATTATAGAGAACACTCGCACAATTTGGCACCAAAAGGATGACAGGCCTATCACCCAAAGGATGATAAAGCGACACTCGCATACAATCCTGCAATCTAACAGATGTAGGGTATATCACCAAAAGGATGATAGAGAACACACGCACCATCTGCCACCAAAAGGACGTCAGACCAATCTCCAAAAGTATGATAGAATGCACACACACACACACAATCCCGAATCCAAAAGAATGAAGGGTCTATCACCAAAAGGATAACAGAGAATAATCGCACAATCTGGCAACAAAACGACAGACCCTTCACCAAAAGGATGATAGAGGGACGTTGGCACACAATCCCGACACCAAAAGGATGTAGGGTCTAACACCAAAAGGATGATAGAGAACAGTCGCACAATTTGGCACCATAAGGACGACAAACCTATAACCCAAAGGATGATAGAGCGACACGCGCACATAATCCTGCAATCTAAAGGATGTAAGGTATATCACCAAAAGGATGATAGAGAACACTCGCACAACCTGGCACCAAAAGGATGACAGACCTAGCACCAAAAGGATGATAGAGTGACACACGTACACAATCCCGACAATAAAACGATGTAGGGTCTATCACCAAAAGGATGATAGAGAACACTCGCACAATCTGGCACCAAAAGGATGATAGAACGACACACGCACACAATCCCGACACCAAAAGGATGTATGGCAATCACCAAAAGGTTGATAGAGAACACCTGCACAATCTGGTACCAAAAGGATGACACACCCATCACTAAAAAGATGATAGAGCGACACACACACAATCCCGACACCAATAGGATGCAGGGCCTATCACCAAAAAAGATGATAGAGAACACTCGCACAATCTGGCACCAAAAAGATGATAGAGTGACACCCGCACAATTTTGCACGAATAGGATGACATACCTATCACCAAAAGGATGATAGAGAATACTCGCATAATCAGGCACCAAAACGATGACAGACCCATCACCAAAAAAGTGATAGAGGGACGTTCGCACACAATCCCGACACCAAAAGAATGTAGGGTCTATCACCAAAACGATTATAGAGAACACTCGCACAATTTGGCACCAAAAGGATGACAGACCTATCACCCAAAGGATGATAGAGCGACATGCGCATAAAATCCTGCAATCTAAAGGATGTAGGGTACATCACCAAAAGGATGATAGAGAACACTCGCACCATCTGGCACCAAAAGGACTTAAGACCAATCTCCAAAAGTATGATAGAATGCACGCGCACACAATCCCGAATCCAAAAGGATGAAGGGTCTATCAACAAAAGGATGATAGAGAATAATCGCACAATCTGGCAACAAAATAATGACAGACCTGTCACCAAATGGATGATAGAGGGACGTTGGCACACAATCCCGACACCAAAAGGATGTAGGGTCTATCACCAAAAGGATGATAGAGAACACTCGCACAATTTGGCACCAAAAGGACGACAGGCCTATCACCCAAAGGATGATAGAGCGATACGCGCACACAATCCTGCAATCTAAAGGATGTAAGGTATATCACCAAAAGGATGATAGAGAACACTCGCACAATCTGGCACCAAAAGGATGATAGAGTGACACACGTACACCATCCCGACAATAAAACGATGTAGGGTCTATCACCAAAAGAATGATAGAGAACACTCGCACAATATGGCACCAAAAGGATGATAGAACGACACACACACAAAATCCTGACACCAAAAGGATGTATGGCAATCACCAAAAGGTTGATAGAGACCACCTGCACAATCTGGCACCAAAAGGATGACACACCCATCACTAAAAAGGTGATAGAGCGACAGACACACAATCCCGACACCAAAAGGATGCAGGTACTATCACCAAAAAGATGATAGAGAACACTCGCACAATCTGGCACCAAAAAGATGACAGACCTATCACCGAAAGGATGATAGAGTGACACACGCACACAATCCCGACACCAGAAGCATGTAGGGTATATCACCAAAAGGATAATAGAGAACACTCGCACAATTTGGCACCAATAGGATGACATACCTATCACAAAAAGGATGATAGAGAATACTCACATAATCTGTCACCAAAACGATGACAGACCCATCACCAAATGGATGATAGAGGGAAGTTCGCACACAATCCCGACACCAAAAGAATGTAGGGTCTATCACCAAAATGATGATTGAGAACACTCACACAATTTGGCACCAAAAGGATGACAGACCTATCACCCAAAGGATGATAGAGCGACACGCGTACACAATCCTGCAATCTAAATGATGTAGGGTATATCACCAAAAGGATGATAGAGAACACCCGCACCATCTGACACCAAAAGGACGTCAAACTTATCTCTTAAAGTATGATAGAGTGACACACGCACACAATCCCGAATCTAAAAGGATGTAGGGTCTATCACCAAAAGGATGATAGAAAATAATCGCACAATCTGGCAACAAAATGATGAGAGACCCGTCACCAAGAGGATGATAGAGGGACGTTCGCACACAATCCCGACACCAACACGATGTAGGGTCTATCACCAAAAGGATGATACAGAACACTCGCACAATTTGGCACCAAAAGGATGACAGACCCATCACCCAAAGGATGATAGAGCGACACGCGCACACATTCCTGCAATCTAAAGGATGTAGGGTATATCACCAAAAGGATGATAGAGAACACTCGCACCATCTGGCACCAAAAGGACGTCAGACCTATATCCAAAAGTATGATAGAGTGACACACGCACACAATCCCGACACTAAAAGGATGCAGGCCTATCACCAAAAGGATGATAGAGAACACTCCCACAATCTGGCACCAAAAGGATGAGAGACCCATCACCAAAAGGATGATAGAGTGACACACGCATACTGTCCCGACACCAAAAGGATGCAAGCCTATCACCAAAAGGATGATAGAGAACACTCGCACAATCTGGCACCAAAAGAATGACAGACCTATCACCAAAATGATGATAGAGTGACACACACACACAATCCCGACACCAGAAGGATGTAGGGTATATCACCAAAAGGATGATAGAGACCACTCGCACAATCTGGCACCAAAAGGATGACAGATCCATCACCCAAAGGATGATAGAGCGACACACGCACACAATCCCGACACCAAAAGGATGCTAGGCCTATCACCAAAAAGATGATAGAGAACGCTCCCACAATCTGGCACCAAAAGGATGACAGACCTATCACCAATAGGATGACAGAGTGACACACGCACACAATCCCGACCATAAAAGGATACAGGCATATCACCAAAAGGATGATAGAGAACACTCGCACAATATGGCACCAAAAGGATGACAGACCTATCACCAAAAGGATGATAGAGTGACACACACACACACACACACACAATCCTGACACCAGAAGGATGTAGGATCTATCACCAAAAGGATGATAGAGAACACTCGCACAATCTGGCACCAAAAGGATGAAAGATCCATCTCCCAAAGGATGATAAAGCGACACATGGACACAATCCCGACATCAAAAGGATGCTAGCCTATCACCAAAAAGATGATAGAGAACACTCGCACAATCTGGCACCAAAAGGATGACAAACCTATCACCAATAGGATGATAGAGTGACACACGCACACAATCCCGACACCAGAAGGATGTAGGGTCTATAACCAAAGGATGATGGAGAACACTCGCACAATCTGGCACCCAAAGGATGATAGAGTGACACACGCACTAAATCCCGACGCCAAAAGGATGCAGGCCTATCACCCAAAGGATGATAGAGAACACTCGCAAAATCTGGCACAAAAAGGATGACAGACCTATCACCAAAATGATAATTGAGTGACATACGCACACAATCCCGACACCCGAAGGATGTAGGGTCTATCATAAAAAGGATGATAGAGAAATTTCACACAATCTGGCACCAAAAGGATGAGAGAACCATCACCAAAAGGATGATAGAGTGACACACGCACAGAGTCCCGACACCAAAAGGACGTAGGCCTATCACCAAAAGGATGATAGAGAACACTCGCACAATCTGGCAGCAAAAGGATGACAGACCTATCACCAATAGGATGATAGAGTGACACACGCACACAATCCCGACAATAAAAGGATGCAGGCCTATCACCAAAAGGATGATAGAGAACACTCGTACAATCTGGCACCAAAACGATGACAGATCCATCTCCCAAAGGATGATAAAACGACACATGCACACAATCCCGACATAAAAAGGATGCTAGGCCTATCACCAAAAAGATGATAGAGAACACTCGCACAATCTGGCACCAAAAGGATGACAGACCTATCACCAATAGGATGATAAAGTGACGCACGCACACAATCCCGACACCAAAAGGATGCAGGCCTATAACCAAAAGGAAGATAGAGAACACTCGCACAATCTGGCACCAAAAGGATGACAAACCTATCACCAAAAGGATGATAGAGTGACACACGCACACAATCCCGACACCAAAAATATGTAGGGTCTATCACCAAAAGGATGATAGAGAACACGCTCACAATCTGGCACCAAAAGGATGACAGGCCCATCACAAAAAGGATGATAGAGCGACACCCGCAAACAATCCCGACACCAAAAGGATGCAGCCCTATCACCAAAAGGATAATAGAGAACACTCGCACAATTTTGCACGAATAGGATGACATACCTATCACCAAAAGGATGATAGAGAATACTCGCATAATCAGGCACCAAAACGATGACAGACCCATCACCAAAAAAATGATAGAGGGACGTTCGCACACAATCCCGACACCAAAAGAATGTAGGGTCTATCACAAAAACGATTATAGAGAACACTCGCACAATTTGGCACCAAAAGGATGACAGACCTATCACCCAAAGGATGATAGAGCGACATGCGTATACAATCCTGCAATCTAAAGGATGTAGGGTATATCACCAAAAGGATGATAGAGAACACTCGCACCATCTGGCACAAAAAGGACGTAAGACCAATCTCCAAAAGTATGATAGAATGCACACGCACACAATCCCGAATCCAAAAGGATGAAGGGTCTATCAACAAAAGGATGATAGAGAATAATCGCACAATCTGGCAACAGAATAATGACAGACCTGTCACCAAATGGATGATAGAGGGACGTTGGCACACAATCCCGACACCAAAAGGATGTAGGGTCTATCACCAAAAGGATGATAGAGAACACTCGCACAATTTGGCACCAAAAGGACGACAGGCCTATCACCCAAAGGATGATAGAGCGATACGCGCACACAATCCTGCAATCTAAAGGATGTAAGGTATATCACCAAAAGGATGATAGAGAACACTCGCACAATCTGGCACCAAAAGGATGATAGAGTGACACACATACACCATCCCGACAATAAAACGATGTAGGGTCTATCACCAAAAGAATGATAGAGAACACTCGCACAATATGGCACCAAAAGGATGATAGAACGACACACACACACAATCCTGACACCAAAAGGATGTATGGTTAATCACCAAAAGGTTGATAGAGACCACCTGCACAATCTGGCACCAAAAGGATGACACACCCATCACTAAAAAGATGATAGAGCGACAGACACACAATCCCGACACCAAAAGGATGCAGGTACTATCACCAAAAAGATGATAGAGAACACTCGCACAATCTGGCACCAAAAAGATGACTGACCTATCACCGAAAGGATGATAGAGTGACACACGCACACAATCCCGACACCAGAAGCATGTAGGGTCTATCACCAAAAGGATAATAGAGAACACTCGCACAATTTGGCACCAATAGGATGACATACCTATCACCAAAAGGATGATAGAGAATACTCACATAATATGTCACCAAAACGATGACAGACCCATCACCAAATGGATGATAGAGGGAAGTTCGCACACAATCCCGACACCAAAAGAATGTAGGGTCTATCACCAAAAGGATGATTGAGAACACTCGCACAATTTGGCACCAAAAGGATGACAGACCTATCACCCAAAGGATGATAGAGCGACACGCGCACACAATCCTGCAATCTAAATGATGTAGGGTATATCACCAAAAGGATGATAGAGAACACCCGCACCATCTGACACCAAAAGGACGTCAAACTTATCTCTTAAAGTATGATAGAGTGACACACGCACACAATCCCGAATCTAAAAGGATGTAGGGTCTATCACCAAAAGGATGATAGAAAATAATCGCACAATCTGGCAACAAAATGATGAGAGACCCGTCACCAAAAGGATGATAGAGGGACGTTCGCACACAATCCCGACACCAACACGATGTAGGGTCTATCACCAAAAGGATGATACAGAACACTCGCACAATTTGGCACCAAAAGGATGACAGACCTATCACCCAAAGGATGATAGACCGACACGCGCACACATTCCTGCAATCTAAAGGATGTAGGGTATATCACCAAAAGGATGATAGAGAACACTCGCACCATCTGGCACCAAAAGGACGTCAGACCTATATCCAAAAGTATGATAGAGTGACACACGCACACAATCAGAAATCCAAAAGGATGTAGGGTCTATCACCAAAAGGATGATAGAGATTAATCGCACAATTTGACAACAAAACAATGACAGACCCGTCAGGAAAAGGATGATAGAGGGATGTTCGCACACAATCCCGACATCAAAAGGATGTAGGGTCTATCACCAAAAGGATGATAGAGAACACTCGCATGATTTTGCACCAAAAGGATGACAGACCTATCACCCAAAGGATGATAGAGCGACACACGCACACAATCCTGGAATCTAAAGGACGTAGGGTATATCACCAAAAGGATGATAGAGAACACTCGCAAAATCTGGCACCAAAAGGATGACAGACCTAGCACTAAAAGGATGATAGAGTGACACACGTACACAATCCCGACAATAAAACGATGTAGGGTCTATCACCAAAAGGATGATAGACAACACTCACACAATCTGGCACCAAATGGATGATAGAACGACACACGCACATAATCCTGACACCAAAGGGATGTATCGTCAACCACCAAAAGGTTGATAGAGAACACCTGCATAACCTGGCACCAAAAGGATGACACACCCATCACTAAAAAGATGATAGAGCGACACATACACAATCCCGACACCAAAAGGATGCAGGGCCTATCACCAAAAAGATGAAAAATGATGCAGGGCAATCACCAAAAGGATGATAGAGCGACACACGCACACAATCCCGACACCAAAAGGATGCAGGGCCTATCAACAAAAAGATGATAGAGGACACTCGCACAATTTGGCAAAAAAATGATAACACAATTCTGACACCTAAAGGATGTAAGGTTTATCACCAAAAGGATGATAGAGAACACTCGCACAATCTGACACTAAAAGGATGACAGACCTATCACCAATAGGATGATAGAGTGACACACACACACACAATCCCGACACCAGAAGGATGTAGGGGCTATAACCAAAAGGATGATAGAGAACACTCGCACAATCTGGCACCAAAAGGATGACAGATTCATCACCCAATAGATGATAGAGCGACACACACACAAAATCCCGATACCAAAAGGATGTTGGGCCTATCACAAAAAATATGATAGAGAACACTCGCACAATCTACCACCAAAAGGATGACAGACCTATCACCATTAAAATGATAGAATGACACACGCACACAATCCCGTCACTAAAAGGATGCAGGCCTATCACCAAAAGGATGATAGAGAACACTCGCACAATATGGCACCAAAAGGATGAGAGACCCATCACCAAAAGGATAATAGAGTGACACACGCACACAGTCCCGACACCAAAAGGATGCAAGCCTATCACCAAAAGGATGATAGAGAACACTCGCACAATCTGGCACCAAAAGAATGACAGACCTATCACCAAAAGGATGATAGAGCGACACACACACACAATCCTGACACCAGAAGGATGTAGGGTATATCACCAAAAGGATGATAGAGACCACTCGCACAATCTGGCACCAAAAGGATGACAGATCCATCACCCAAAGGATGATAGAGCGACACACGTGCACAATCCCGACACCAAAAGGATGTAGGGTCTATCACCAAAAGGATGATAGAGAACACTCGCACAATCTGGCATCAAAAGCATGAAAGAGCGACACGCGTACATCATCCTGACATCAAAAGGATGTATGGTCAATCACCAAAAAGATTATAGAGAACACCTGCACAATCTCGCACCAAAAGGATGACACACCCATCACCAAAAAGATGATAGAGCTACACACGCACACAATCCAGACACCAAAAAGATGCAGGGCCTATCACCAAAAAGATGATAGAGAACACTGGCACAATCAGGCACCAAAAGGATGACAGACCTATCGCCAAAAGGATGATAGAGTGACACACGCACACAATCCTGACACCAAAAGGATGTAGGGTATATCACCAAAAGGATGATAGAGAACACTCGCACAATCAGGCACCAAAAGGATGACAGACCTATCACCTAAAGGATGATAGAGCGACACGCACACACAATCCTGACATTAAAAGGATGTAGGGTATATCACCAAAAGGATAATAGAGAACACTCACAGAATCTGGCACCATCTACAAAAGGATGACAGACTTATCACCAAAAGGATGATAGAGTGACACACGGACACAATCCCGACACCAAAATGATGTAGGGTATATCACCATAAGGATGATAGAAAACACTCGCACAATCTAGTACCAAACTGATGACAGACCTATCACCAAAAGGATGATAGAGTGGCACACACACACAATCCCGATACCAAAAGGATGTACGGTCTATCACCAAAAGGGTGATAGAGAACACTCGTACAATATAGCACCAAAAGTATGACAGACCCATCTACAAAAGGCTGATAGAGTGATACACAGACTCAATCCTGACACCAAGAGGATGTATCGTCAATCACCAAAAGGTTGATAGAGAACACCTGCATAATCTGGCACCAAAAGGATGACACACCCATCACTAAGAAGATGATAGAGCAACACATACACAATCCCGACACCAAAAGGATGCAGGGCCTATCACCAAAAAGATGAAAAATGATGCAGGGCAATCACCAAAAGGATGATAGAGAACACTCGCAGAATCTGGCACCAAAAGGATGACAGACCCATCATCAAAAGGATGATAGAGTGACACACGCACACAATCCCGACACCAAAAGGATGCAGGCCTATAAACAAAGGGATGATAGAGAACACTAGCATAATCTGGCACCAAAAGGATGACAAACCTATCACCAAAAGGATGATAGAGTGACACACGCACACAATCCCGACACCAAAAATATGTAGGGTCTATCACCAAAAGGATAATAGAGAACACTCTCACAATCTGGCACCAAAAGAATGACAGACCCATCCCTAAAAGGATGATAGAGCGACACCCGCAAACAATCCCGACACAAAAAGGATGCAGCCCTATCACCAAAAGGATGATAGAGAACACTCGCATAATCTAGCACCAAAATGAAGACAGACCTATCCCCAAAAGGATGATAGAGTGACACACGCACACAATCCCAACACCATGAAGGATGTAGGGTCTATCACCAAAAGGATCATAGAGAACAATCGCCCAATCTAGCATTAATTGAATGACAGACCCATCACCAAAAGCATGATAGAGCGACACACACACACAATCCCGACACCAAAAGGATGCAGGGCCTATCACCAAAAAGATTATAGAGAACACTCGCACAATCTGGCACCAAAATGATAACAGATCTATCACCAAAAGGATAACACGCGAACAATCCCGACACCAAAAGGATGATATATAACACTCGCACAATCTGGTACCAAAAGGATGAGAGACCCATCACCAAAAGGATGATAGAGTGACACACGCACACAATCCCGACACCAAAATGATGCATGCCTATCACCAAAAGGATGATAGAGAACACTCACACTATCTAGCACCAAAAGAATGACGGGCCTATCACCAAAAGGATGATAGAGTCACACACGCACACAATCCCGACACAAGAAGGATGTAGGGTCTATCACCAAAAGGATGATAGAGAAAACTCACACAATCTAGCACCAGAAGGATGACAGATCCGTCACCCAAAGGATGATAGAGCGACACACGCACACAATCCCGACACCAAAAGGATGCAGGCCTATCACTAAAAGGATGATAGAGAACACTCCCACAATCTGGCACCAAAAGAATGACAGACCTATCACCAAAACAATGATAGAGTGACACACACACACACAATCCCGACACCAGAAGGATGTAGGGTATATCACCAAAAGGATGATAGAGACCACTCGCACAATCTGGCACCAAAAGGATGACATATCCATCACCCAAAGGATGATAGAGCGACACACGCACATAATCCCGACACCAAAAGGATGCTAGGCCTATCACCAAAAAGATGATAGAGAACGCTCGCACAATCTGGCACCAAAAGGATGACAGACCTATCACCAATAGGATGATAGAGTGACACACGCACACAATCCCGACACCAGAAGGATGTAGGGTCTATAACCAAAGGATGATAGAGAACACTCGCACAATCCGGCACCAAAAGGATGACAGATCAATCCCCCAAAGGATGATAGAGTGACACACGCACTAAATCCCGACGCCAAAAGGATACAGGCCTATCACCCAAAGGATGATAGAGAACACTCGCAAAATCTGGCACAAAAAGGATGACAGACCTATCACCAAAAGGATAATTGAGTGACATACGCACACAATCCCGACACCCGAAGGATGTAGGGTCTATCATAAAAAGGATGATAGAGAACATTCACACAATCTGGCACCAAAAGGATGTTAGAGTGACACACGCATAGAGTCCCGACGCCAAAAGGATGCAGGCCTATCACCAAAAGGATGATAGAGAACACTCGTACAATCTGGCACCAAAAGGATGACATACCTTTCACCAATAGGATGATAGAGTGACACACGCACACAATCCCGACAATAAAAGGATGCAGGCCTATCACCAAAAGGATGATAGAGAACACTCGTACAATCTGACACCAAAAGGATGACAGATCCATCACCAAAATCATGATAGAGCGACACACGCACACAATCCCGACGCCAAAAGGATGCAGGGCCTATCACCAAAAAGATGATAGAGAACACTCGCACAATCTGGCACCAAAATGATAACAGATCTATCACCAAAAGGATGATAGAGAGACACACGCACACAATCCCGACACCAAAAGGATGTAGGGTCTATCACCAAAAGGATGATATAGAACACTCGCACAATCTGGCACCAAAAGGATGACAGACCTATCACCAAAAGGATGATAGAGTGACACACGCACACAATCCCGACACCAAAAGGATGCAGGCCTATCACCAAAAGGATGATAGACGACACTCGCGTAATCTGGCATAAAAAGGATGACACACCTTTCACCAGAAGGATGATAGAGTGACACACGCACACAATCCCGACACCAGAAGAATGTAGGGTCTATCACCAAAAGGATGATAGAGAACACTCGCACAATCTGGCACCAAAAGGATGATAGACCCATCACCAATAGGATAATAGAGCGACACACGCACACAATCCCGACACCAAAAGGATGCAGGCCAATCACCAAAAGGATGATAGAAAACACTCGCACAATCTGGCACCAAAAGGATGACATACCCATCATCAAAAGGATAATATAGCGACACGCGCACCCAATCCCGACACCAAAAGGATGCAGGCCTTTGACCAAAAGGATGATAGAGAACACTTGCACAATCTGGCACCAAAAGGATGACAGACCTATCACCAAAAGGATGATAGAGTGACACACACTCACAATCCCGACACCAAATGGATGTAGGGTCTATCACAAAAAGGATGATAGAGAACACTCTCACATTCTGGCACCAAAAGGATGACAGGCCCATCACCAAAAGGATGATAGAGTGACACCCACAAACAATCCCGACACCAAAAGGATGCAGCCCTATCACCAAAAGGATGATAGAATGACACACGCATACAATCCCGACACCAAGAAGGATGTAGGCTCTATCACCAAAAGGATGATAGAGAACAATCGCAAAATCTAGCACTAAATGAATGACAGACCCATCACCAAAAGGATGATAGAGCAACACACGCACACAATCCCGACACCAAAAGGATGCAGGGCCTATCAACAAAAAGATGATAGAGGACACTCGCAGAATTTGGCACAAAAATGATAACACGATTCCGACACCTAAAGGATGTAAGGTTTATCACCAAAAGGATGATAGAGAACACTCGCACAATCTGGCACTAAAAGGATGACAGACCTATCACCAATAGGATGATAGAGTGACACACACACACACAATCCCGACACCAGAGGGATGTAGGGTCTATAACCAAAAGGATGATAGAGAACACTCGCACAATCTGGCACCAAAAGGATGACAGATTCATCACCCAATAGATGATAGAGCGACACACACACAAAATCCCGATACCAAAAGGATGTTGGGCCTATCACAAAAAATATGATAGAGAACACTCGCACAATCTGGCACCAAAAGGATGTAAGACCTATCACCATTAGAATGATAGAATGACACACGCACACAATCCCGACACTAAAAGGATGCAGGCCTATCACCAAAAGGATGATAGAGAACACTCGCACAATATGGCACCAAAAGGATGAGAGACCCATCACCAAAAGGATAATAGAGTGACACACGCACACAGTCCCGACACCAAAAGGATGCAAGCCTATCACCAAAAGGATGATAGAGAACACTCGCACAATCTGGCACCAAAAGAATGACAGACCTATCAACAAAAGGATGATAGAGCGACACACACACACAATCCCGACACCAGAAGGATGTAGGGTATATCACCAAAAGGATGATAGAGACCACTCGCACAATCTGGCACCAAAAGGATGACAGATCCATCACCCAAAGGATGATAGAGCGACACACGTGCACAATCCCGACACCAAAAGGATGTAGGGTCTATCACCAAAAGGATGATAGAGAACACTCGCACAATTTGGCATCAAAAGCATGAAAGAGCGACACACGTACATCATCCTGACATCAAAAGGATGTATGGTCAATCACCAAAAGGATGATAGAGAACACCTGCA
This sequence comes from Lathyrus sativus, assembly GCA_963859935.3. Taxonomy (NCBI): domain Eukaryota; kingdom Viridiplantae; phylum Streptophyta; class Magnoliopsida; order Fabales; family Fabaceae; genus Lathyrus; species Lathyrus sativus. The sequence continues at coordinate 199,832,733 of OZ012739.1, read as the reverse complement.
CAATCTCGCACCAAAAGGATGACACACCCATCACCAAAAAGATGATAGAGCTACACACGCACACAATCCCGACACCAAAACGATGCAGGGCCTATCACCAAAAGGATGATAGAGAACACTGGCACAATCAGGAACCAAAAGGATGACAGACCTATCACCAAAAGGATGATAGAGTGACACATGCACACAATCCCGACATTAAAAGGATGTAGGGTTTATCACCAAAAGGATGATAGAGAACACTCGCACAATCTGGCACCAAAAGGATGACAGACCCATCTACAAAAGGATGATAGAGCGACACACATACACAATCCTGACACCAAAAGGATGTAGGGTATATCACCAAAAGGATGATAGAGAACACTCGCACAATCAGGCACCAAAAGGATGACAGACCTATCACCTAAAGGATGATAGAGCGACACGCACACACAATCCTGACATTAAAAGGATGTAGGGTATATCACCAAAAGGATGATAGAGAACACTCACAGAATCTGGCACCAAAAGGATGACAGACTTATCACCAAAAGGATGATAGAGTGACACACGGATACAATCCCGACACCAAAATAATGTAGGGTATATCACCATAAGGATGATAGAAAACAGTCGCACAATCTAGTACCAAACTGATGACAGACCTATCACCAAAAGGATGATAGAGTGACACACGCACACAATCCCGATACCAAAAGGATGTACGGTCTATCACCAAAAGGGTGATAGAGAACACTCGTACAATCTGGCACCAAAAGGATGACAGACCCATCTACAAAAGGCTGATAGAGTGACACACGGACTCAATCCTGACACCATGAGGGTGTAGGGACTATCACCAAAAGGAAGATAGAGAACACTCGCACAATTTGGTACCAAAAGGATGACATACCTATCACCTAAAGGATGATAGGGCGACATGCGGACACAATCCTGACATCAAAAGGATGTAGGGTATATCCCCAAAAGGATGATAGAGAACACTCACACAATATGGCACCAAAACGATGACAGACCTATCACCGAAAGAATGATAGAGTGACACACGCACACAATCCCGACACCAGAAGCATGTAGCGTCTATCACCAAAAGGATGATAGAGAACACTCGCACAAACTGGAACAAAAAGGATGACAGACCTATCACCAAAAGGATGATAAAGTGACACACGCACACAATCCCGATACCAAAAGGATGTAGGGTCTATCACGAAAAGGATGATAGAGAACACTCGCACAATCTGGCACCAAAAGGATGATAGACCCATCACCAAAAGGATTATAGAACGATACCCGCACACAATCCCGACACCAAAAGGATGTAGGGTCTATCATCAAAAGGATAATAGAGAACACTCGCACAATTTGGCACCTAAAGGATGACAAACCTATCACCTAAAGGATGATAGAGCGACACGTAACACAATCCTGAAATCTAAGGATGTAGGGTATACCACCAAAAGGATTATAGAGAACACTCGCACAATCTGCCACCAAAAGGACGATATACCCATCATCAAAAGGTTAATATAGCGACACGCGCACACAATCCCGACACCAAAAGGATGCAGGGCCTATCACCAAAAGAATGATAGAGAACACTCGCACATTCTGGCACCAAAAGGATGACAGACCCATCAACAAAAGAATGATAGAGCGACACACGCATACAATCCCGACACCAAAAGGATGCAGGCCTATCACCAAAAAGATGATAGAGAACACTCGCACAATCTGGTACCAAAAGGATGATAGACCTATCACCAAAAGTATGATAGAGTGGCACACGCACATAATCCCGACACCAAAAGGATGTAGCGTATATCACCAAAAGGATGATAGAGAACAATCGCATAATCTGGCACCAAAATGATGACAGACCTAACACCAAAAGGTTGATAGAGTGTCACACGTACACAATCCCGACACCAAAAGGATGTAGGGTATATCACCAAAAGGATGATAGAGAACACTCGCACAACCTGACACTAAAAGGATGACAGACCTAGCACCAAAAGGATGATAGAGTGACACACGTACACAATTCCGACACCAAAAGGATGTAGGGTCCATCACCAAAACGATGATAGAGAACACTCGGACAATCTGGCACCAAAAGGATGATAGACCTATCACCAAAAGGATGATAGAGAGACACACGCACACAATCCCGACACCAGAAGCAAGTAGTGTCTATCTCCAAAACAATGATAGAGAACACTCGCACAATCTGGCACCAAAAGGATGACAGACCTATCACCAAAAGGATGATAAAGCGACACGCGCACACAATGCTGACATCAAAAGGATGTAGGGTATATCACCAAAAGGATGATAGAGAACACTCACACAATCTGGCACAAAAAGGATGACAGACCTATCACCAAAAGGATGATAGACCCATCACCAAAAGAATGATAGAGCGACACACGCATACAATTCCGACACCAAAAGGATGCAGGCCTATCACCTAAAAGATGATAGAGAACACTCGCACAATCTGGTACCAAAAGGATAACAGACCTATCACCAAAAGGATGATAGAGTGACACAAGCACACAATCCTGACACCAAAAGGATGTAGGGTATATCACCAAAAGGATGATAGACATCACTCGCACAATCTGGCACCAAAAGGATGATAGACCTATCACCAAAAGGATGATAGAGTGACACACGCACACAATCCTGACACCAGAAGCATGTAGTCTCTATCTCCAAAATGATGATAGAGAACACTCGCACAATCAGGCACCAAAAGGATGACAGACCTATCACCAAAAGGATGATAGAGCGACACACGCACACAATCCTGACACCAAAAGGATTTAAGGTGTATCACCAAAAGGATGATAGAGCACACTCGCACAATTTAGCACCAAAAGGATGACAGACCTATCACCTAAAGGATGATAGAGCGACACACGCACACAATCCTGACATCAAAAGGATGTAGGGTATATCACCAAAAGGATGATAGAGACCACTCACACCATCTGGCACCAAAAGGATGACAGACCTATCACCTAAAGGATGATAGAGCGACACACGCACACAATCCTGACATCAAAAGGATGTAGGGTATATCACCAAAAGGATGATAGAGACCACTCACACAATCTGGCACAAAAAGGATGACAGACCTATCTCCAAAAGGATGATAGACCCATCACCAAAAGAATGATAAATCGACACACGCATACAATCCCGACACCAAAAGGATGCAGGCCTTTCACCTAAAAGATGATAGAGAACACTCGCACAATCTAGTACCAAAAGGATAACACACCTATCACCAAAAGGATGATAGAGTGACACACACACACACAATCCCGACACCTAAAGGATGTAGGGTCTATCACCAAAAGGATGATCGAAAACACTCTCACAATCTGGCACCCAAAGGATGACAGACCCATCACCAAAAGAATGATAGAGCGACACACACATACAATCCCAACACCAAAAGGATGCAGGCCTATCACCAAAAAGCTGATAGAGAACATTCGCACAATATAGAACCAAAATGATGACATACCTATCACCAAAAGGATGATAGAGTGAGAAGCGCACGCAATCCCGGCACCAAAAGGATGTAGGGTATATCACCAAAAGGATGATAGAGAACACTCACACAATCTGGCACAAAAAGGATGACAGACCTATCACCAAAAGGATGATAGACCCATCACCAAAAGAATGATACAGCGAGACACGCATACAATCCCGACACCAAAAGGATGCAAGCCTATCACCTAAAAGATGATAGAGAACACTCGCAATATCTCGTACCAAAAGGATAACATACCTATCACCAAAAGGATGATAGAGTGACACACACACACAATCCCGACACCAAAAGGATGTAGGGTATATCACCAAAAGGATGATAGACATCACTCGCACAATCTGGCACCAAAATGACGAATGAACTAGCACCAAAAGGAAGATAGAGACACACACAATCCCGATACCAAAAGGATGTAGGGTTTATCACCAAAAGCATTATAGAGAACACTCGCACAATATGGCACCAAAAGGATGACAGACCCATCTACAAAAGGATGATAGAGTGACACACGCACACAATCCCGACACCAAAAGGATGTAGGGTCTATCACCAAAAGGATGATCGAAAACACACTCACAATCTAGCACCAAAAGGATGACAGACACATCACCAAAAGAATGATAGAGCGACACACACATACAATCCCGACACCAAAAGGATGCAGGCCTATCACCAAAAAGATGATAGAGAACACTCGCACAATAGAGAACCAAAAGGATGACAGACCTATCACCAAAAGGATGATAGAGTGACACACACACACACAATCCCGACACCAAAAGGATGTAGGGTATATCACCAAAAGGATGATAGAGAACACTCGCACAATTTGGTACCAAAAGGATGATAGAGTGACACACGTACACAATCCCGACACAAAAAGGATGATAGAGTGACACACGCACACAATCCCGACAACAAAAGGATGTAGGATCATCACCAAAAGGATGATAGAGAACACTCGCACAATCTGGCGCCAAAAGGATGACAGACCCATCTACAAAAGAATGATAGAGCGACACACACACACACAATCCTGACACCAAAAGGATGTAGGGTCTATCACCAAAAGGATGATAGAGAACACTCGCACAACTTGGCACCAAAAGGATGACAGACCTATCACCTAAAGGATGATAAAGCGACTCACGCACACAATCCTGACATTAAAAGGATGTAGGGTATATCACCGAAAGGATGATAGAGCACACTCACACAATCTGGCACAAAAAGGATGACAGACCTATCACCAAAAGGATAATAGACCCATCACCAAAAGAATGTTAGAGCGACACACACATACAATCCCGACACCAAAAGGATGTTGGCCTATCACCTAAAAGATGATAGAGAACACTCACACGATCTGGTACCAAAAGGATAACAGACCTATCACCAAAAGGATGATAGAGTGACACACGCACACAATCCCAACACCAAAAGGATGTGGGGTATATCACCAAAAGGATGATAGACATCACTCGCACAATCTGACACCAAAATGATGATAGACCTAGCACCAAAAGGATGATAGAGTGAGACACAGACACAATCCCAATACCAAAAAGATGTAGGGTTAATCACCAAAAGGATGATAGAGAACACTCGCACAATTTGGCACCAAAAGGATGACATACCCATCTACAAAAGGATGATAGAGTGACACACGCACACAATCCCGACACCCAAAGGATGTAGGGTCTATCACCAAAAGGATGATCGAAAACACTCTCACAATCTAGCACCAAAAGGATGACAAACCCATCACCAAAAGAATGATAGAGCAACACACACATACAATCCCGACACCAAAAGGATGCAGGCCTATCACCAAAAAGATGATAGAGAACATTCGCACAATATTAAACCAAAAGGATGACAGACCTTTTACCAAAAGGATGATAGAGTGACACACGCACACAATCCCGACACCAAAAGGATGTAGGGTATATCACCAAAAGGATGATAGAGAACACTCGCACAATCTGGCACCAAAAGGATGACAGACGTAGAACCAAAAGGATGATTGAGTGACACACGTACACAATCCCGACACCAAAAGGATGTAGGGTCTATCACCAAAAGGGTAATAGAGAACACTCGCACAATCTCGTACCAAAAGGATAACAAACCTATCACCAAAAGGATAATAGAGTGACACACGCACACAATCCCGAAACCAAAAGGATGTAGGGTATATCACCAAAAGGATGATAGACATCACTCGCACAATCTGGCACCAAAATGACGACAGACCTAGCACCCAAAGGATGATAGAGTGAGACACACACACAATCCCGATACCAAAAAGATGTAGGGTTTATCACCAAAAGCATGATAGAGAACACTCGCACAATTTGGCACCAAAAGGATGACATACCCATCTACAAAAGGATGATAGAGTGACACACGCACATAATCCCAACACCAAAAGGATGTAGGGTCTATCACCAAAAGGATGATCGAAAACACACTCACAATCTAGCACCAAAAGGATGACAGACACATCACCAAAAGAATGATAGAGTGACACACACATACAATCCCGACACCAAAAGGATGCAGGCCTATCACCAAAACGATGATAAAGAACACTCGCACAATATAGAACCAAAAGGATGACAGACCTATCACCAAAAGGATGATAGAGTGACACGCACACACAATCCCGACAACAAAAAGATGTATGGTATATCACCAAAAGGATGATAGGGAACACTCGCACAATCTGGCACCAAAAGGATGACAGACGTAGAACCAAAAGGATGATAGATGACACACGTACACAATCCCGACACCAAAAGGATGTAGGGTCTATCACCAAAAGGGTGATAGAGAACACTCGCACAATCTGGCACCAAAAGGACACCAAACATATCACCAAAAGGATGATAGAGTTACACACGCACACAATCCCGACAACAAAAGGATGTAGGGTCTATCACCAAAAGGATAATAGAGAACACTCGCATAATCTGGCGCCAAAAGGATGACAGACCCGTCTACAAAAGGATGATAGAGCGACACACACACACAATCCTGACACCAAAAGGATGTAGGGTATATCACCAAAAGGATGATAGAGAACACTCACACAATCTGAAACCAAAATGATGACAGACCTAGCACCAAAAGGATGATAGAGTGAGACACACACACAATCCCGATACCAAAAGGATGTAGGGTTTATCACCAAAAGGATGATAGAGAACACTCGCACAATTTGGCACCAAAAGGGTGACAGACCCGTCTACAAAAGGATGATAGAGTGACACACGCACACAATCCCGACACCAAAAGGATGTAGGGTCTATTACCAAAAGGATGATCGAAAACACTCTCACAATCTAGCACCAAAAGGATGACAGACCCATCACCAAAAGAATGATAGAGCGACACACACATACAATCCCGACACCAAAAGGATGCAGGCCTATCACCAAAAAGATGGTAGAGAACATTCGCACAATATAGAACCAAAAGGATGACAGACCTATCACCAAAAGGATGATAGAGTGACACACGCACACAATCCCGACACCAAAAGGATGTAGGGTATATCACCAAAAGGATGATAGAGAACACTCGCACAATTTGGCACCAAAAGGATGACAGACGTAGAACCAAAAGGATGATAGAGCGACACATGTACACAATCCCGACACCAAAAGGATGTAGGGTCCATCACCAAAAGGGTGATAGAGAACAATCGCACAATCTGGCACCAAAAGGACACCAAACCTATCACCAAAAGGATGATAGAGTGACACAAACACACAATCCTAAAACCAAACGGATGTAGGGTCTATCACCCAAAGGATGATCGAAAACACTCTCACAATCTAGCACCAAAAGGATGTCAGACCCTTCACCAAAAGAATGATAGAGCGACAGACACATACAATCCCGACACCAAAAGGATGCAGGCCTATCACCAAAAAGATGATAGAGAACACTCGTACAATATAGAACTAAAATGATGACATACCTATCACCAAAAGGATGATAGAGTAGGAAGCGCACGCAATCCCGACACCAAAAGGATGTAGGGTATATCACAAAAAGGATGATAGAGAACACTCGCACAATTTGGTACCAAAAGGATGACAGACCTAGAACCAAAAGGATGATAGAGTGACACACGTACACAATCCCGACACAAAAAGGATGATAGAGTGACACACGCACACAATCCCGACAACAAAAGGATGTAGGATCATCACCAAAAGGATGATAGAGAACACTCGCACAATCTGGCGCCAAAAGGATGACAGACCCATCTACAAAAGAATGATAGAGCGACACACACACACACAATCCTGACACCAAAAGGATGTAGGGTCTATCACCAAAAGGATGATAGAGAACACTCGCACAACTTGGCACCAAAAGGATGACAGACCTATCACCTAAAGGATGATAAAGCGACTCACGCACACAATCCTGACATTAAAAGGATGTAGGGTATATCACCGAAAGGATGATAGAGAACACTCACACAATCTGGCACAAAAAGGATGACAGACCTATCACCAAAAGAATAATAGACCCATCACCAAAAGAATGTTAGAGCGACACACACATACAATCCCGACACCAAAAGGATGTTGGCCTATCACCTAAAAGATGATAGAGAACACTCACACGATCTGGTACCAAAAGGATAACAGAACTATCACCAAAAGGATGATAGAGTGACACACGCACACAATCCCAACACCAAAAGGATGTGGGGTATATCACCAAAAGGATGATAGACATCACTCGCACAATCTGACACCAAAATGATGACAGACCTAGCACCAAAAGGATGATAGAGTGAGACACAGACACAATCCCGATACCAAAAAGATGTAGGGTTTATCACCAAAAGGATGATAGAGAACACTCGCACAATTTGGCACCAAAAGGATGACATACCCATCTACAAAAGGATGATAGAGTGACACACGCACACAATCCCGACACCCAAAGGATGTAGGGTCTATCACCAAAAGGATGATCGAAAACACTCTCACAATCTAGCACCAAAAGGATGACAGACCCATCACCAAAAGAATGATAGAGCAACACACACATACAATCCCGACACCAAAAGGATGCAGGCCTATCACCAAAAAGATGATAGAGAACATTCGCACAATATTAAACCAAAAGGATGACAGACCTTTTACCAAAAGGATGATAGAGTGACACACGCACACAATCCCGACACCAAAAGGATGTAGGGTATATCACCAAAAGGATGATAGAGAACACTCGCACAATCTGGCACCAAAAGGATGACAGACGTAGAACCAAAAGGATGATAGAGTGACACACGTACACAATCCCGACACCAAAAGGATGTAGGGTCTATCACCAAAAAGGTAATAGAGAACACTCGCACAATCTCGTACCAAAAGGATAACAAACCTATCACCAAAAGGATAATAGAGTGACACACGCACACAATCCCGAAACCAAAAGGATGTAGGGTATATCACCAAAAGGATGATAGACATCACTCGCACAATCTGGCACCAAAATGACGACAGACCTAGCACCCAAAGGATGATAGAGTGAGACACACACACAATCCCGATACCAAAAAGATGTAGGGTTTATCACCAAAAGCATGATAGAGAACACTCGCACAATTTGGCACCAAAAGGATGACATACCCATCTACAAAAGGATGATAGAGTGACACACGCACATAATCCCAACACCAAAAGGATGTAGGGTCTATCACCAAAAGGATGATCGAAAACACTCTCACAATCTGGGACCAAAAGGATGAGAGGCCCATCACCAAAAGAATGATAGAGTGACACACACATACAATCCCGACACCAAAAGGATGCAGGCCTATCACCAAAACGATGATAAAGAACACTCGCACAATATAGAACCAAAAGGATGACAGACCTATCACCAAAAGGATGATAGAGTGACACGCACACACAATCCCGACAACAAAAAGATGTATGGTATATCACCAAAAGGATGATAGGGAACACTCGCACAATCTGGCACCAAAAGGATGACAGACGTAGAACCAAAAGGATGATAGATGACACACGTACACAATCCCGACACCAAAAGGATGTAGGGTCTATCACCAAAAGGGTGATAGAGAACACTCGCACAATCTGGCACCAAAAGGACACCAAACATATCACCAAAAGGATGATAGAGTGACACACGCACACAATCCCGACAACAAAAGGATGTAGGGTCTATCACCAAAAGGATAATAGAGAACACTCGCATAATCTGGCGCCAAAAGGATGACAGACCCGTCTACAAAAGGATGATAGAGCGACACACACACACAATCCTGACACAAAAAGGATGTAGGGTATATCACCAAAAGGATGATAGAGAACACTCACACAATCTGACACCAAAATGATGACAGACCTAGCACCAAAAGGATGATAGAGTGAGACACACACACAATCCCGATACCAAAAGGATGTAGGGTTTATCACCAAAAGGATGATAGAGAACACTCGCACAATTTGGCACCAAAAGGGTGACAGACCCGTCTACAAAAGGATGATAGAGTGACACACGCACACAATCCCGACACCAAAAGGATGTAGGGTCTATTACCAAAAGGATGATCGAAAACACTCTCACAATCTAGCACCAAAAGGATGACAGACCCATCACCAAAAGAATGATAGAGCGACACACACATACAATCCCGACACCAAAAGGATGCAGGCCTATCACCAAAAAGATGGTAGAGAACATTCGCACAATATAGAACCAAAAGGATGACAGACCTATCACCAAAAGGATGATAGAGTGACACACGCACACAATCCCGACACCAAAAGGATGTAGGGTATATCACCAAAAGGATGATAGAGAACACTCGCACAATTTGGCACCAAAAGGATGACAGACGTAGAACCAAAAGGATGATAGAGCGACACACGTACACAATCCCGAAACCAAAAGGATGTAGCGTCCATCACCAAAAGGGTGATAGAGAACAATCGCACAATCTGGCACCAAAAGGACACCAAACCTATCACCAAAAGGATGATAGAGTGACACAAACACACAATCCTAAAACCAAACGGATGTAGGGTCTATCACCCAAAGGATGATCGAAAACACTCTCACAATCTAGCACCAAAAGGATGTCAGACCCTTCACCAAAAGAATGATAGAGCGACAGACACATACAATCCCGACACCAAAAGGATGCAGGCCTATCACCAAAAAGATGATAGAGAACACTCGTACAATATAGAACCAAAAGGATGACAGACCTATCACCAAAAGGATGATAGAGTGACACACGCACACAATCCCGACACCAAAAGGATGTAGGGTATATCACCGAAAGGGTGATAGAGAACACTCGCACAATCTGGCACAAAAAGGACACCAAACTTATCACCAAAAGGATGATAGAGTGACACACGCACACAATCCCGACAACAAAAGGATGTAGGGTCTATCACCAAAAGTATGATAGAGAACACTCGCACTGTCTGGCGCCAAAAGGATGACAGACCCATCTACAAAAGGATGATAGAGCGACACACACACACACAATCCTGACACCAAAAGGATGTAGGGTCTATCACCAAAAGGATGATAGAGAACACTCGCACAATTTAGCACCAAAAGGATGACAGACCTATCACCTAAAGAATGATAGAGCCACATGCGCACACAATCCTGACATCAAAAGGACGTAGGGTATATCACCGAAAGGATGATAGAGAACACTCCCACAATCTGGCACAAAAAGGATGACAGACCTATCACCAAAGGATGATAGACCCATATCCAAAAGAATGATAGAGCGACACAGCATACAATCCCGACACCAAAAGGATACAGGCCTATCACCTAAAAGCCGATAGAGAACACTCACACAATCTGGCACCAAATGGATAACAGACCTATCACCAAAAGGATGATAGAGTGACACACGCACACAATCCCAATACCAAAAGGATGTGGGGTATATCACCAAAAGGATGATAGACATCACTCGCACAATCTGACACCAAAATGATGACAGACGTAGCACCAAAAGGATGATAGAGTGAGACACACACACAATCCCGACACCAAAAGGATGTAGGGTTTATCACCAAAATGATGATAGAGAACACTCGCACAATTTGGCACCAAAAGGATGACAGACCCATCTATAAAAGGATGATAGAGTGACACACGCACACAATCCCGACACCAAAAGGATGTAGGGTCTATCACCAAAAGGATGATAGAAAACACTCTCACAATCTGGCACCAGAAGGATGACAGAACCATCACCAAAAGAATGATAGAGCGACACCAGCATACAATCCCGACAACAAAAGGATGGAGGCCTATCACCAAAAAGATGATAGAGAACACTCGTACAATCTAGCACCAAAAGGATGACAAACCTATCACCAAAAGGATGATAGAGTGACACACGCACACAATCCCGACACCAAAAGGATGTAGGGTCTATCACCAAATGTATGATAGAGAACACTCGCACATTCTAGCACCAAAAGGATGATAGAGTGACACACGAACACAATCCTGACACTAAAAGGATGTAGGGTCTATAACCAAAAGGATGATAGATAAGACTCACACAATTTGGCACCAAAACGATCACAGACCCAACTACAAAAAGATGATAGAGTGACACACGCACACAATCCCGACACCAAAAGGATGACAGACCCATCTACAAAAGGATGATAGAGCGACACGTGCACACAATCCTGAAACCAAAAGGATGTAGGGTCTATCATCAAAAGGATGATAGAGAACACTCGCACAATTTGGCACCAAAAGGATGACAGACCTATCACCTAAAGGATGATAGAGCGACACACACACACAATCCTGACATTTAAAGGATGTAGGTATATCACCAAAAGGATGATAGAGAACACTCACACAATCTGGCACAAAAAGGATGAAAGACCTATCACCAAACGGATGATAGACCCATCACCAAAAGAATGTTAGAGCGACACACACATACAATCCTGACACCAAAAGGATGCAGGCCTATCACCCAAAAGATAATAGAGAACACTTGCACAATCTGGTACCAAAAGGATAACAGACCTATCACCAAAAGGATGATAGAGTGACACACGCGCACAATCTTGACACCAAAAGGATGTAGGGTATATCACCAAAAGGAAGATAGAGATCACTCCCATAATCTGGCACCAAAATGATGACAGACCTAACACCAAAAGGATGATAGAGTGACACACGCACACAATCCCGACACCAAAAGGATGTAGGGTCTATCATCAAAAGGATGATAGTGAACACTCGCACAATTTGGCACCAAAGAGATGACAGACCCATCTACAAAAGGATGATAGAACGACACACGCACACAATCCCGGCACCAAAAGGATGTAGGGTCTATCACCAAAAGGATGATAGAAAACACTGTCACAATCTGGCACAAAAAGGATGACAAAACCATCACCAAAAGAATGATAGAGCGACACACGCATACAATCCTGACACCAAAAGGATGCAGGCCTATCACTAAAAAGATGATAGAGAACACTCGCACAATCTGGCACCAAAAGGATGATAGACCTATCCTCAAAAGGATGATAGAGTGACACACGCACACAATCCCGACACCAAAAGGATGTAGGGTTTATACCAAATGTATGATAGAGAATACTCGCACAATCTAGCTCCAAAAGGATGACATTCCCATCTAGAAAAGGATGATAGAGCGACACACCCACACAATCCTGACACCAAAAGCATGTAGGGTCTATCACTAAAAGGATGATAGAGAACACTCGCACAATTTGGCACCAAAAGGATGACAGACCTATCACCTAAAGGATGATAGAGCGACACATGTAACAACCCAAATTTCATTAAATAATTAATTGTAGTAATTAATTGATTTAGTGGGATTTTATGTTAATATTGGAATTAATTTTTATTAATTGGAATTAATAGAGAATTGAAAGGAAATTGGAAGGAAAGAAAATAAAAGGAATATATAAGTGAGGAAGAAAAGAAAAGAAAGTTAGAAACATTTGGAGAGAAAGAGGAAAGAAAGAAGAAAGAAGAGAAAGAGAGGAGAAGAAGAGGAAAAGTGGAAATCATCAAGAACCAACATCAAAGCTCCGATTAATCGAGGTAAGGGTGAGAAATGTTTCTATTTGATCATTGCATGATGTTATGTATGTTGGGTTGGGGTTTTGGTAGAGTTTTCATCACTTTCCAATTTGGGCAAATGTTGGATTAATCGGTAGAACTGTGATTTAATCGGTTGGAACTGAGTAATAACGCCATAGAATAGTCGGGTAACATGTATTGATGCTATTTGTACTGATTTGGATGTTTGAGGTTTGGTTGATGATGGATTGATGAAGGAGAGGTAGAATAGGGTTCTGTTCTGCGCAGGTTCGCTGGCTCTCGCCAGGCGAGCGAAGGCGAAGCTTCGCCAGGCGAAGCCTAGCGAATGCTGGCGAGTAATTATGATTAAGTCCCAGTGGACTTCGCTGGCGAGTTCGCCAAGCGAAGTTGGATAGCGAAGGTTCGCCCAGCGAAGGTGCTGGCGAATGGTGGCGAATGAAGTCAGTAGCTACTGACTTGGGCTCGCTGGGAAGTCTCGCCAGGCGAAGCCTAGCGAGTGTTTGCTGAGAGAGTTCGCCAGGCGAAGGCCAGGCGAAGGTTCGCTGCGAGGGTTCGCCAGGCGAATGAAGGCGAATGTAACAGCATTTTTCTTTTGCTGTGTTGCTCATGTGGTGATTGTTTGATTGATTCACATAGGTTAATACCTCTATGATATGATATAGATATGATCTATTGTGATGATGTGTACTGTGGGTAGCCTCCGGGCGTGAATCCTAGTTGATGTGCGATGCGTATTAATTATGATAAATAGGAATACATGTGAATACAATGATGAATGTATGTGTATTGTCTAATGAACTTGCGAATGCTTAATGGGTATACAATTATGTGATGAGAGATGCATGGGAATATATCGTGGATATGTGTGCATCGTTAATAAATGTATGGGATGCATGGGAACATATCGTGGATATGTGTGCATCGTTAATAAATGTATGGGATGCATGGGAACATATCGTGGATATGTGTGCATCGTTAATAAATGTATGGGATGCATGGGAACATATCGTGGATATGTGTGCATTGTTAATAATTGTGAGAGATGCATGGGAACATATCGTGGATATGTGTGCATCGTTAATAATTATGAAAAATGCATGGGAACATATCGTGGATATGTGTGCATCGTTAATAATTGTGAGAAATGCATGGGAACATATCGTGGATATGTGTGCATTGTTTGATGACGTGGTAATAACATAAATGTCATGGGCATATGAAGTATGCTAGTGAATATGATGGGTTTTGGATGATTGGGGAATATGTATGAAGGGATATGTTTGGGTATGTTCATATTTGTTTATATTTACAACATGATAAATATGACTATGAAATGAATTTGTGGTGAGAAATGTAGAATGTAATTATGTGATACCTGTATATATATATAATCTTATGCATTGATTATTATGGTAATATTTCTCACCCTTCTGTTGTTTTATAATGCTCTACGAGGCATTGCAGATTAGGATGTTGGAGTCCCTTTTGTGAAGTATTCTTCATTCTTTTGAGTCTGCTGCTCTGATATGTAACACCGGGTAGTTAGACTAGTATAGTCATTCTTTTGTGATACATTGCGATGTATCAGTTGATGTGATCGTGTAATCTAACTGATATGATGTATTAATTTGGATTAACTTGTGTGTACATGGATTAATATTTTGAAAACGATTAAATGATTTGATCTTCCGCTTAATTTTGAAAATGTTACATATCTTGTGGAGAAAAATGTGAAAGTGTTTTATTGGTGAAATTGTGGCATTCTTCTTTTATACCTTATTATAAAACCTTTTTACTCTGATAATTTGTATGTGCTTAATTGTTTTATATGCATTTATTTGGGGTATAGAAGGGGGTGTTACAATAGTGGTATCAGAGCAGGTCGGTCCGTCCGGCCAAGTTGTTAGAGTGTTTTTCCTGTGTGTTATTGATATGCGTGTGTTGCATTATCAATATTGGTTGTTCTTACGTGGTTCTGTTGTTGGAATTAGTAAGATGGTTGCAGGAAGGAACGACGAAGCGATTGCGGAGGCATTGACGAGATTGGCGGGGGCAATTGGGCAGAATCCTCCGGCCAATGTGAATGTGAGGAATCATGCTGATGATGGATTCCGTGCTTTGGGGAAATTCCAAAAGAATAACCCTCCGGTCTTCAAGGGAACTCATGAACCGGACAAGGCACAAATTTGGTTGAAAGCTTTGGAAAATATTTTTCGAGTTATGAATTGCTCGGATGCACAGAAGGTGCAGTTTGGGACTCATATGCTCGAAGAAGAAGCTGAAGATTGGTGGGGTAATACTCGCCAAAGATTTGAGGAAGATGATATTGTGATTACGTGGGATTTGTTTAGAGAAACTTTTCTGGAGAAGTATTTTCCAGAGGATGTGCGGAGGAAGAAAGAGATCGAATTTCTTGAGTTGAAGCAAGGTAATTCGACGGTTGCTGAGTATGCGGCGAAATTTGAGGAGTTGATCAAATTTTGTCCTCACTATAATACTGGTAATGCTGAGAGGTCTAAGTGCCTCAAGTTTGTGAACGGTTTGAGACCCGAGATTAGACAAGCTATTGGGTACCAGGAAATCAGACGGTTTTCTGAGTTGGTTAACAAGAGCAGAATTTATGACGAAGACAGTAGGGCTAGGTCTAGCCACTACAAGAGCCTAAGTGATAAGAAAGGAAAAGGACAATTCAGAGGAAAACCTTACGTGACTCCTGATGATAAGGGGAAACAAAGGGTTGGTTTCGGTAAGAAACCAAGTGGGGGAGTTTCTACTTCGGTGAGATGTTATAGGTGCGGTGAAGAGGGACATCGTGCTCTTGAATGCAAAAGTGTTGAGAAGACGTGTTTTAAGTGTGGCAAGCCAGGCCACAAGGCTCTTGAGTGCAGAAGTGGTACGGGTGTGACTTGCTACAACTGTGGTGAGCGAGGGCACATCAGTACCAAGTGCGATAAGCCGAAGGAGAATCAAGGGAGCGGGAAAGTGTTCGCTCTATCTGGATCTGAGACTGCTAGTGACGATCGCTTGATCAGAGGTACGTGTTTTATTAATGGTATACCTTTGATCGCTATAATTGATACCGGAGCTACGCATTCTTTTATTTCTTTGGATTGTGTTAGAAGGTTAAATCTTGTGTTATCTGTGCTGAGAGGGAAGCAGTTGTTCACGAAGCTTTCTAAGTGTGAATTTTGGTTGAAGGAAGTTAGTTTCCTTGGTCATGTGATTTCTAGTAGTGGTATTGTGGTCGATCCGTCGAAGGTTGAAGCGGTGTCGCAATGGGAGACGCCAAAGTCAGTTTTTGAGATCAGAAGTTTTCTTGGTTTAGCCGGTTATTATCGGAAGTTTATTGAAGGATTTGCTAAGTTATCGTTGCCGTTGACACAGTTGACTAGGAAAGGTCAAGCCTTTGTTTGGGACGCCAAGTGTGAAGCGAGTTTTCAAGAACTTAAGCGAAGCTTGACGACAGCTCCTGTTTTGATTCTGCCAAATCCAGAAGAACCATTCGTTGTGTATTGTGATGCTTCTTTGATGGGTTTAGGAGGTGTGTTGATGCAGAATAACCAAGTTGTAGCTTATGCTTCGAGGCAACTCAAAGTGCATGAGAAGAATTATCCGACGCATGACTTAGAGTTGGCCGCCGTTGTGTTCGTGTTGAAACTTTGGAGGCATTATTTATTTGGCGCAAGATTTGAAGTGTTTAGTGACCACAAGAGTTTGAGATATCTTTTTGATCAAAAGGAATTGAATGCATGACAAAGAAGATGGCTTGAACTTTTGAAGGATTATGATTTTGGCTTGAATTACCATCCGGGTAAAGCGAATGTGGTAGCGGATGCGTTGAGTCGGAAATCGTTACACATGTCAATGATGATGGTGAAAGAGTTGGAATTGATTGAGCAATTTTGGGATTTGAGTTTGGTATGTGAGAGAACTTCTTTTGGATTTAAGTTGGGTATGTTAAAGCTTACAAGTGGTATTTTGGATGAAATTCGAGAAGGACAGAAATCGGATTTGAGCTTAGCTGATCGGTTGACTTTAATCAACCAAGGCCAAGGTGGTGATTTTCGGATTGATGAGAATGGTATTATGAGATGTCGGGATCGAGTTTGTGTTCCGAACATGGTTGAGCTTAAGAAGAGCATCCTTGAGGAAGGACATCGTAGCGGATTGAGTATTCATCCGGGTGCTACTAAGATGTATCAGGATTTGAGGAAAGTATTTTGGTGGCCTAGTATGAAGAAGGATATCGCGGAATTTGTATATTCTTGTTTGACTTGCCAGAAGTCAAAGATTGAGCATCAGAAGCCATCGGGTTTGATGAAGCCGTTGTTTATTCCTGAGTGGAAATGGGATAGTATCTCCATGGATTTTGTATCGGGTTTGCCGAGGACGCCGAGTAATTTTGAGGCTATTTGGGTTATCGTGGATAGGTTGACTAAATCTGCTCACTTTATTCCTATGCGTATGGATTACCCTTTGGAGAAGTTGGCTAAGTTGTATATTGAGAGGATTGTGTGTCTGCATGGTATTCCGTTAAGTATTGTTTCGGATAGAGATCCGCGGTTTACTTCGAGATTTTGGGAGAGCCTGCAGAGTGTTTTAGGTACCAAGTTGCGTTTGAGTTCAGCGTATCATCCTCAGACTGATGGTCAGACGGAGAGGACGATTCAGTCGCTTGAAGATCTTTTGAGAGCTTGTGTATTGGAAAAAGGAGGAGCTTGGGATAGCTACTTGCCTTTGATTGAGTTTACCTACAACAACAGTTTCCATTCGAGTATTGGTATGGCACCATTTGAGGCGTTGTATGGTAGGCGGGTAGGACACCATTGTGTTGGTTCGAGTACAGAGAGAGTTCTGTTGTTGGACCCGAGTTAGTTCAGCAGACTACTAATAAGATCAAGATGATTCAAGAGAAGATGAGAATTACTCAGAGTCGTCAGAAGAGTTATTATGACAAGAGGAGGAAGGCACTTGAATTTCAAGAGGGAGATCATGTGTTTCTTCGAGTCACTCCGATGACAGGTGTTGGTAGGGCACTGAAGTCGCGCAAGTTGTCGCCGCGTTTCATTGGTCCTTATCAGATTTTGCAAAGGATAGGAGAAGTGGCCTATCGTGTGGCTTTACCACCGTCGCTTGCTAATCTTCACGACGTATTCCATGTATCTCAGTTGAGGAAATACATTGCGGATCCGTCTCATGTAGTCCAAATAGATGATGTGCAGGTGAGAGATAACCTGACTGTTGAGACATCACCTATGCGGATTGAGGATCGGAAATTGAAACAGCTTCGAGGTAAAGAGATTGCTTTAGTGAAGGTCGCTTGGGGAGGACCAGCTGGTGGAAATGTTACGTGGGAGCTTGAGAGCCAGATGAAAGAGTCTTATCCAGAACTGTTTGAATCAGGTAACATTTTCGAGGACTAAAATTCCTAAGTGGGGGAGGGTTGTAACAGCCCAAATTTCATTAAATAATTAATTGTAGTAATTAATTGATTTAGTGGGATTTTATGTTAATATTGGAATTAATTTTTATTAATTAGAATTAATAGAGAATTGAAAGGAAATTGGAAGGAAAGAAAATAAAAGGAATATATAAGTGAGGAAGAAAAGAAAAGAAAGTTAGAAACATTTGGAGAGAAAGAGGAAAGAAAGAAGAAAGAAGAGAAAGAGAGGAGAAGAAGAGGAAAAGTGGAAATCATCAAGAACCAACATCAAAGCTCCGATTAATCGAGGTAAGGGTGAGAAATGTTTCTATTTGATCATTGCATGATGTTATGTATGTTGGGTTGGGGTTTTGGTAGAGTTTTCATCACTTTCCAATTAGGGCAAATGTTGGATTAATCGGTAGAACTGTGATTTAATCGGTTGGAACTGAGTAATAACGCCGTAGAATAGTCGGGTAACATGTATTGATGCTATTTGTACTGATTTGGATGTTTGAGGTTTGGTTGATGATGGATTGATGAAGGAGAGGCAGAATAGGGTTCTGTTCTGCGCAGGTTCGCTGGCTCTCGCCAGGCGAGCGAAGGCGAAGCTTCGCCAGGCGAAGCCTAGCGAATGCTAGCGAGTAATTATGATTAAGTCCCAGTGGACTTCGCTGGCGAGTTCGCCAAGCGAAGTTGGATAGCGAAGGTTCGCCCAGCGAAGGTGCTGGCGAATGGTGGCGAATGAAGTCAGTAGCTACTGACTTGGGCTCGCTGGGAAGTCTCGCCAGGCGAAGCCTAGCGAGTGTTCGCTGAGAGAGTTCGCCAGGCGAAGGCCAGGCGAAGGTTCGCTGCGAGGGTTCGCCAGGCGAATGAAGGCGAATGTGACAGCATTTTTCTTTTGCTGTGTTGCTCATGTGGTGATTGTTTGATTGATTCACATAGGTTAATACCTCTATGATATGATATAGATATGATCTATTGTGATGATGTGTACTGTGGGTAGCCTCCGGGCGTGAATCCTAGTTGATGTGCGATGCGTATTAATTATGATAAATAGAAATACATGTGAATACAATGATGAATGTATGTGTATTGTCTAATGAACTTGCGAATGCTTAATGGGTATACAATTATGTGATGAGAGATGCATGGGAACATATCGTGGATATGTGTGCATCGTTAATAAATGTATGGGATGCATGGGAACATATCGTGGATATGTGTGCATCGTTAATAAATGTATGGGATGCATGGGAACATATCGTGGATATGTGTGCATCGTTAATAAATGTATGGGATGCATGGGAACATATCGTGGATATGTGTGCATTGTTAATAATTGTGAGAGATGCATGGGAACATATCGTGGATATGTGTGCATCGTTAATAATTATGAAAAATGCATGGGAACATATCGTGGATATGTGTGCATCGTTAATAATTGTGAGAAATGCATGGGAACATATCGTGGATATGTGTGCATTGTTTGATGATGTGGTAATAGCATAAATGTCATGGGCATATGAAGTATGCTAGTGAATATGATGGGTTTTGGATGATTGGGGAATATGTATGAAGGGATATGTTTGGGTATGTTCATATTTGTTTATATTTACAACATGATAAATATGACTATGAAATGAATTTGTGGTGAGAAATGTAGAATGTAATTATGTGATACCTGTATATATATATATAATCTTATGCGTTGATTATTATGGTAATATTTCTCACCCTTCTGTTGTTTTATAATGCTCTACGAGGCATTGCAGATTAGGATGTTGGAGTCCCTTTTGTGAAGTATTCTTCATTCTTTTGAGTCTGCTGCTCTGATATGTAACACCGGGTAGTTAGACTAGTATAGTCATTCTTTTGTGATACATTGCGATGTATCAGTTGATGTGATCGTGTAATCTAACTGATATGATGTATTAATTTGGATTAAATTGTGTGTACATGGATTAATATTTTGAAAACGATTAAATGATTTGATCTTCCGCTTAATTTTGAAAATGTTACATATCTTGTGGAGAAAAATGTGAAAGTGTTTTATTGGTGAAATTGTGGCATTCTTCTTTTATACCTTATTATAAAACCTTTTTACTCTGATAATTTGTATGTGCTTAATTGTTTTATATGCATTTATTTGGGGTATAGAAGGGGGTGTTACAATAGTGGTATCAGAGCAGGTCGGTCCGTCCGGCCAAGTTGTTAGAGTGTTTTTCCTGTGTGTTATTGATATGCGTGTGTTGCATTATCAATATTGGTTGTTCTTACGTGGTTCTGTTGTTGGAATTAGTAAGATGGTTGCAGGAAGGAACGACGAAGCGATTGCGGAGGCATTGACGAGATTGGCGGGGGCAATTGGGCAGAATCCTCCGGCCAATGTGAATGTGAGGAATCATGCTGATGATGGATTCCGTGCTTTGGGGAAATTCCAAAAGAATAACCCTCCGGTCTTCAAGGGAACTCATGAACCGGACAAGGCACAAATTTGGTTGAAAGCTTTGGAAAATATTTTTCGAGTTATGAATTGCTCGGATGCACAGAAGGTGCAGTTTGGGACTCATATGCTCGAAGAAGAAGCTGAAGATTGGTGGGGTAATACTCGCCAAAGATTTGAGGAAGATGATATTGTGATTACGTGGGATTTGTTTAGAGAAAATTTTCTGGAGAAGTATTTTCCAGAGGATGTGCGGAGGAAGAAAGAGATCGAATTTCTTGAGTTGAAGCAAGGTAATTCGACGGTTGCTGAGTATGCGGCGAAATTTGAGGAGTTGATCAAATTTTGTCCTCACTATAATACTGGTAATGCTGAGAGGTCTAAGTGCCTCAAGTTTGTGAACGGTTTGAGACCCGAGATTAGACAAGCTATTGGGTACCAGGAAATCAGACGGTTTTCTGAGTTGGTTAACAAGAGCAGAATTTATGACGAAGACAGTAGGGCTAGGTCTAGCCACTACAAGAGCCTAAGTGATAAGAAAGGAAAAGGACAATTCAGAGGAAAACCTTACGTGACTCCTGATGATAAGGGGAAACAAAGGGTTGGTTTCGGTAAGAAACCAAGTGGGGGAGTTTCTACTTCGGTGAGATGTTATAGGTGCGGTGAAGAGGGACATCGTGCTCTTGAATGCAAAAGTGTTGAGAAGACGTGTTTTAAGTGTGGCAAGCCAGGCCACAAGGCTCTTGAGTGCAGAAGTGGTACGGGTGTGACTTGCTACAACTGTGGTGAGCGAGGGCACATCAGTACCAAGTGCGATAAGCCGAAGGAGAATCAAGGGAGCGGGAAAGTGTTCGCTCTATCTGGATCTGAGACTGCTAGTGACGATCGCTTGATCAGAGGTACGTGTTTTATTAATGGTATACCTTTGATCGCTATAATTGATACCGGAGCTACGCATTCTTTTATTTCTTTGGATTGTGTTAGAAGGTTAAATCTTGTGTTATCTGTGCTGAGAGGGAAGCAGTTGTTCGCGAAGCTTTCTAAGTGTGAATTTTGGTTGAAGGAAGTTAGTTTCCTTGGTCATGTGATTTCTAGTAGTGGTATTGCGGTCGATCCGTCGAAGGTTGAAGCGGTGTCGCAATGGGAGACGCCGAAGTCAGTTTTTGAGATCAGAAGTTTTCTTGGTTTAGCCGGTTATTATCGGAAGTTTATTGAAGGATTTGCTAAGTTATCGTTGCCGTTGACACAGTTGACTAGGAAAGGTCAAGCCTTTGTTTGGGACGCCAAGTGTGAAGCGAGTTTTCAAGAACTTAAGCGAAGCTTGACGACAGCTCCTGTTTTGATTCTGCCAAATCCAGAAGAACCATTCGTTGTGTATTGTGATGCTTCTTTGATGGGTTTAGGAGGTGTGTTGATGCAGAATAACTAAGTTGTAGCTTATGCTTCGAGGCAACTCAAAGTGCATGAGAAGAATTATCCGACGCATGACTTAGAGTTGGCCGCCGTTGTGTTCGTGTTGAAACTTTGGAGGCATTATTTATTTGGCGCAAGATTTGAAGTGTTTAGTGACCACAAGAGTTTGAGATATCTTTTTGATCAAAAGGAATTGAATGCAAGACAAAGAAGATGGCTTGAACTTTTGAAGGATTATGATTTTGGCTTGAATTACCATCCGGGTAAAGCGAATGTGGTAGCGGATGCGTTGAGTCGGAAATCGTTACACATGTCAATGATGATGGTGAAAGAGTTGGAATTGATTGAGCAATTTTGGGATTTGAGTTTGGTATGTGAGAGAACTTCTTTTGGATTTAAGTTGGGTATGTTAAAGCTTACAAGTGGTATTTTGGATGAAATTCGAGAAGGACAGAAATCGGATTTGAGCTTAGCTGATCGGTTGACTTTAATCAACCAAGGCCAAGGTGGTGATTTTCGGATTGATGAGAATGGTATTATGAGATGTCGGGATCGAGTTTGTGTTCCGAACATGGTTGAGCTTAAGAAGAGCATCCTTGAGGAAGGACATCGTAGCGGATTGAGTATTCATCCGGGTGCTACTAAGATGTATCAGGATTTGAGGAAAGTATTTTGGTGGCCTAGTATGAAGAAGGATATCGCGGAATTTGTATATTCTTGTTTGACTTGCCAGAAGTCAAAGATTGAGCATCAGAAGCCATCGGGTTTGATGAAGCCGTTGTTTATTCCTGAGTGGAAATGGGATAGTATCTCCATGGATTTTGTATCGGGTTTGCCGAGGACGCCGAGTAATTTTGAGGCTATTTGGGTTATCGTGGATAGGTTGACTAAATCTGCTCACTTTATTCCTATGCGTATGGATTACCCTTTGGAGAAGTTGGCTAAGTTGTATATTGAGAGGATTGTGTGTCTGCATGGTATTCCGTTAAGTATTGTTTCGGATAGAGATCCGCGGTTTACTTCGAGATTTTGGGAGAGCCTGCAGAGTGTTTTGGGTACCAAGTTGCGTTTGAGTTCAGCGTATCATCCTCAGACTGATGGTCAGACGGAGAGGACGATTCAGTCGCTTGAAGATCTTTTGAGAGCTTATGTATTGGAAAAAGGAGGAGCTTGGGATAGCTACTTGCCTTTATTGAGTTTACCTACAACAACAGTTTCCATTCGAGTATTGGTATGGCACCATTTGAGGCGTTGTATGGTAGGCGGTGTAGGACACCATTGTGTTGGTTCGAGTCCGGAGAGAGTTCTGTTGTTGGACCCGAGTTAGTTCAGCAGACTACTGATAAGATCAAGATGATTCAAGAGAAGATGAGAATTACTCAGAGTCGTCAGAAGAGTTATTATGACAAGAGGAGGAAGGCACTTGAATTTCAAGAGGGAGATCATGTGTTTCTTCGAGTCACTCCGATGACAGGTGTTGGTAGGGCACTGAAGTCGCGCAAGTTGTCGCCGCGTTTCATTGGTCCTTATCAGATTTTGCAAAGGATAGGAGAAGTGGCCTATCGTGTGGCTTTACCACCGTCGCTTGCTAATCTTCACGACGTATTCCATGTATCTCAGTTGAGGAAATACATTGCGGATCCGTCTCATGTAGTCCAAATAGATGATGTGCAGGTGAGAGATAACCTGACTGTTGAGACATCACCTATGCGGATTGAGGATCGGAAATTGAAACAGCTTCGAGGTAAAGAGATTGCTTTAGTGAAGGTCGCTTGGGGAGGACCAGCTGGTGGAAATGTTACGTGGGAGCTTGAGAGCCAGATGAAAGAGTCTTATCCAGAACTGTTTGAATCAGGTAACATTTTCGAGGACTAAAATTCCTAAGTGGGGGAGGGTTGTAACAGCCCAAATTTCATTAAATAATTAATTGTAGTAATTAATTGATTTAGTGGGATTTTATGTTAATATTGGAATTAATTTTTATTAATTAGAATTAATAGAGAATTGAAAGGAAATTGGAAGGAAAGAAAATAAAAGGAATATATAAGTGAGGAAGAAAAGAAAAGAAAGTTAGAAACATTTGGAGAGAAAGAGGAAAGAAAGAAGAAAGAAGAGAAAGAGAGGAGAAGAAGAGGAAAAGTGGAAATCATCAAGAACCAACATCAAAGCTCCGATTAATCGAGGTAAGGGTGAGAAATGTTTCTATTTGATCATTGCATGATGTTATGTATGTTGGGTTGGGGTTTTGGTAGAGTTTTCATCACTTTCCAATTATGGCAAATGTTGGATTAATCGGTAGAACTGTGATTTAATCGGTTGGAACTGAGTAATAACGCCGTAGAATAGTCGGGTAACATGTATTGATGCTATTTGTACTGATTTGGATGTTTGAGGTTTGGTTGATGATGGATTGATGAAGGAGAGGCAGAATAGGGTTCTGTTCTGCGCAGGTTTGCTGGCTCTCGCCAGGCGAGCGAAGGCGAAGCTTCGCCAGGCGAAGCCTAGCGAATGCTAGCGAGTAATTATGATTAACTCCTAGTGGACTTCGCTGGCGAGTTCGCCAAGCGAAGTTGGATAGCGAAGGTTCGCCCAGCGAAGGTGCTGGCGAATGGTGGCGAATGAAGTCAGTAGCTACTGACTTGGGCTCGCTGGGAAGTCTCGCCAGGCGAAGCCTAGCGAGTGTTCGCTGAGAGAGTTCGCCAGGCGAAGGCCAGGCGAAGGTTCGCTGCGAGGGTTCGCCAGGCGAATGAAGGCGAATGTGACAGCATTTTTCTTTTGCTGTGTTGCTCATGTGGTGATTGTTTGATTGATTCACATAGGTTAATACCTCTATGATATGATATAGATATGATCTATTGTGATGATGTGTACTGTGGGTAGCCTCCGGGAGTGAATCCTAGTTGATGTGCGATGCGTATTAATTATGATAAATAGAAATACATGTGAATACAATGATGAATGTATGTGTATTGTCTAATGAACTTGCGAATGCTTAATGGGTATACAATTATGTGATGAGAGATGCATGGGAACATATCATGGATATGTGTGCATCGTTAATAAATGTATGTGATGCATGGGAACATATCGTGGATATGTGTGCATCGTTAATAAATGTATGGGATGCATGGGAACATATCGTGGATATGTGTGCATCGTTAATAAATGTATGGGATGCATGGGAACATATCGTGGATATGTGTGCATCGTTAATAAATGTATGGGATGCATGGGAACATATCGTGGATATGTGTGCATTGTTAATAATTGTGAGAGATGCATGGGAACATATCATGGATATGTGTGCATCGTTAATAATTATGAAAAATGCATGGGACCATATCATGGATATGTGTGCATCGTTAATAATTGTGAGAAATGCATGGGAACATATCGTGGATATGTGTGCATTGTTTGATGATGTGGTAATAGCATAAATGTCATGGGCATATGAAGTATGCTAGTGAATATGATGGGTTTTGCATGATTGGGGAATATGTATGAAGGGATATGTTTGGGTATGCTCATATTTGTTTATATTTACAACATGATAAATATGACTATGAAATGAATTTGTGGTGAGAAATGTAGAATGTAATTATGTGATACCTATATATATATATATATATATATATATATATATATATATATATATATATATATATATATATATATATATATATATATATATATATATATATATATATATATATATATATATATATATATATATATATATATATATAATCTTATGCATTGATTATTATGGTAATATTTCTCACCCTTCTGCTGTTTTATAATGCTCTACGAGGCATTGCAGATTAGGATGCTGGAGTCCCTTTTGTGAAGTATTCTTCATTCTTTTGAGTCTGCTGCTCTGATATGTAACACCGGGTAGTTAGACTAGTATAGTCATTCTTTTGTGATACATTGCGATGTATCAGTTGATGTGATCGTGTAATCTAACTGATATGATGTATTAATTTGAATTAACTTGTGTGTACGTGGATTAATATTTTGAAAACGATTAAATGATTTGATCTTCCGCTTAATTTTGAAAATGTTACATATCTTGTGGAGAAAAATGTGAAAGTGTTTTATTGGTGAAATTGTGGCATTCTTCTTTTATACCTTATTATAAAACCTTTTTACTCTGATAATTTGTATGTGCTTAATTGTTTTATATGCATTTATTTGGGGTATAGAAGGGGGTGTTACAACACACGCACACAATCCTGACATCAAAAGGATGTAGGGTATATCACCGAAAGGATGATAGAGAACACTCACACAATCAGGCACAAAAAGGATGACATACCTATCACCAAAAGGATGATAGACCCATCACCAAAAGAATGATAGAGCGACACAGGCATACAATTCCGACACCAAAAGGATGCAGGCCTATCACCCAAAAGATGATGAAGAACACTCGCATAATCTGGGACCAAAAGGATAACAAACCTATCATCAAAAGGATGATAGAGTGACACACGCACACAATCCCGACACCAAAAGAATGTAGGGTATATTACCAAAAGGATTATAGAGAATACTCGCACAATCTGGCACCAAAAGGATGACAGACCTCTCACCAAATGGATGATAGACCCATCACCAAAAGAATGATAGAGCGACACAGGCATACAATACCGACACCAAAAGGATGCAGGCCTATCACCCAAAAGATGAAAGAGAACATTCGCATAATCTGGTACCAAAAGGAAAACAGAACTATCACCAAAAAGATGATAGAGTGACACACGCACACAAACGCGACACCAAAAGGATGTAGGGTATACCACCAAATGGATGATAAAGATCACTCCCATAATCTGGCACCAAAATGATGGCAGACCTAAAACCAAAAGGATGATAGAGTGACACACGCACACAATCCCGACACCAAAAGGATGGAGGTTCTATGACCAAAAGGATGATAGAGAACACTCGCACAATCTGACACCAAAAGGATGACAGACCCATCTACAAAAGGATGATAGAGCGACACACGCACACAATCTTGACACCAAAACGATGTAGGGTCTATAACTAAAAGGATGATAGAGAACACTCGCACAATTTGGCACCAAAGGGATGACAGACCTATCACCTAAAGGATGATAGAGCGACACACGCACACAATCCTGACATTAAAAGGATGTAGGGTATATCACCGAAAGGATGATAGAGAACACTCACACAATCTGGCACAAAAAGGATGACAGACCTATCACCAAAAGGATGATAGACCCATCACCAAAAGAATGATAGAGCGACACACGCATACAATCCCGACACCAAAAGGATGCAGGCCTATCACCCAAAAGATGATAGAGAACACTCGCACAATCTGGTACCAAAAGGATAACAGACCTATCACCAAAAGGATGATAGAGTGACACACGCACACAATCCCGACACCAAAAGGATGTAGGGTATATCACCAAAAGGAAGATAGAGATCACTCCCATAATCTGGCACCAAAATGATGACATACCTAACACCAAAAGGATGATAGAGTGACACACACACACAATCTTGACACCAAAAGGATGTATGGTCTATCACCAAAAGAATGATAGAGAACACTCGCACAATTTGGCACCAAGACGATGACATACCCATTTACAAAAGGATGATAGAGTGACACACGCAGACAATCCCGACACCAAATAGATGTAGGGTCTATCACCAAAAGGATGATAGAAAACACTCTCACAATCTAGCACCAAAAGGATGACAGAACCATCACCAAAAGAATGATAGAGCGACACACGCATACAATCCCGACACCAAAAGGTTGCAGGCCTATCACCAAAAAGATGATAGAGAACACTCGCACAATCTGGCACCAAAAGGATGACAGACCTATCCCCAAAAGGATGATAGAGTGACACACGCACACAATCCCGACACCAAAAGTATGTAGGGTCTATCACCAAAAGTATGATAGAGAACACTCGCACAATCTGGCACCAAAAGGATGAAAGACCCATCTACAAAAGGATGATAGGGCGACACACGCACACAATCCTGACACCAAAAGGATGTAGGGTCTATCACCAAAAGGATGATAGAGAACACTCGCACAATTTTGCACCAAAAGGATGAGAGACCAATCACCTAAAGGATGGTAGAGCGATACGCGCACACAATCCTGACATTAAAAGGATGTAGGGTATATCACTGAAAGGATGATAGAGAACACTCACACAATCTGGCACAAAAAGGTTGACAGACCTAACACCAAAAGGATAATAGACCCATCACCAAAAGAATGATAGAGCGACACACGCATACAATCCCGACACCAAAAGGATGCAGGCCTATCACCTAAAAGATGATAGAGAACACTCGCACAATCTGGTACCAAAAGGATAACAGACCTATCACCAAACGGATGATAGAGTGACACACGCACACAATCCCGACACCGAAAGGATGTAGGGTATATCTCCAAAAGGAAGATAGAGATCACTCCCATAATCTGGCACCAAAATGATGATAGACCTAACACAAAAAGGATGATAGAGTGACACACGCACACAATCCCGACACCAAAAGGATGGAGGGTCTATGACCAAAAGGATGATAGAGAACACTCGCACAATCTGACACCAAAAGGATGACAAACCCATCTACAAAAGGATGATAGAGCGACACACGCACATAATCTTGACACCAAAACGGTGTAGCGTCTATAACTAAAAGGATGATAGAGAACACTCGCACAATTTGGCACCAAAGGGATGACAGACCTATCACCTAAAGGATGATAGAGCGACACACGCACACAATCCTGACATTAAAAGGATGTAGGGTATATCACCGAAAGGATGATAGAGAACACTCACACAATCTGGCACAAAAAGGATGACAGACCTATCACCAAAAGGATGATAGACCCATCACCAAAAGAATGATAGAGCGACACACGCATACAATCCCGACACCAAAAGGATGCAGGCCTATCACCCAAAAGATGATAGAGAACACTCGCACAATCTGGTACCAAAAGGATAACAGACCTATCACCAAAAGGATGATAGAGTGACACACGCACACAATCCCGACACCAAAAGGATGTAGGGTATATCACCAAAAGGAAGATAGAGATCACTCCCATAATCTGGCACCAAAATGATGACAGACGTAACACCAAAAGGATGATAGAGTGACACACACACACAATCTTGACACCAAAAGGATGTATGGTCTATCACCAAAAGAATGATAGAGAACACTCGCACAATTTGGCACCAAAACGATGACATACCCATTTACAAAAGGACGATAGAGTGACACACGCAGACAATCCCGACACCAAATAGATGTAGGGTCTATCACCAAAAGGATGATAGAAAACACTCTCACAATCTAGCACCAAAAGGATGACAAAACCATCACCAAAAGAATGATAGAGCGACACACGCATACAATCCCGACACCAAAAGGATGCAGGCCTATCACCAAAAAGATGATAGAGAACACTCGCACAATCTGGCACCAAAAAGATGACAGACCTATCACCAAAAGGATGATAGAGTGACACACGCACACAATCCCGACACCAAAAGGATGTAGGGTCTATCACCAAAAGTATGATAGAGAACACTCGCACACTCTGGCACCAAAAGGATGAAAGACCCATCTACAAAAGGATGATAGGGAGACACACGCACACAATCCTGACACCAAAAGGATGTAGGGTCTATCACCAAAAGGATGATAGAGAACACTCGCACAATTTTGCACCAAAAGGATGAGAGACCAATCACCTAAAGGATGGTAGAGCGATACACGCACACAATCCTGACATTAAAAGGATGTAGGGTATATCACTGAAAGGATGATAGAGAACACTCACACAATCTGGCACAAAAAGGTTGACAGACCTAACACCAAAAGGATAATAGACCCATCACCAAAAGAATGATAGAGCGACACACGCATACAATCCCGACACCAAAAGGATCCAGGCCTATCACCCAAAAGATGATAGAGAACACTCGCACAATCTGGTACCAAAAGGATAACAGACCTATCACCAAAAGGATGATAGAGTGACACACGCACACAATCCCGACACCAAAAGGATGTAGGGTATATCTCCAAAAGGAAGATAGAGATCACTCCCATAATCTGGCACCAAAATAATGACAGACCTAACACAAAAAGGATGATAGAGTGACACACGCACACAATCTTGACACCAAAAGGATGTAAGGTCTATCACCAAAAGAATGATAGAGAACGCTCGCACAATCTTGCACCAAAAGGATGAAAGACCCATCTACAAAAGGATGATAGAGCGACACACGCACATAATCCTGACACCAAAAGGATGTAGGGTCTATCACCAAAAGGATGATAGAGAACACTCGCACAATTTGGCACCAAAAGGATGACAGACCTATCACCTAAAGGATGGTAGAGCGACACACGCACACAATCCTGACATTAAAAGGATGTAGGGTATATCACTGAAAGGATGATAGAGAACACTCACACAATCTGGCACAAAAAGGTTGACAGACCTAACACCAAAAGGATAATAGACCCATCACCAAAAGAATGATAGAGCGGCACACGCATACAATCCCTACACCAAAAGGATGCAGGCCTATCACCCAAAAGATGATAGAGAACACTCGCACAATCTGGTACCAAAAGGATACAAGACCTATCACCAAAAGGATGATAGAGTGACACACGCACACAATCCCGACACCGAAAGGATGTAGGGTATATCTCCAAAAGGAAGATAGAGATCACTCCCATAATCTGGCACCAAAATGATGACAGACCTAACACAAAAAGGATGATAGAGTGACACACGCACACAATCTTGACACCAAAAGGATGTAGGGTCAATCACCAAAAGAATGATAGAGAACACTCGCACAATCTTGCACCAAAAGGATGAAAGACCCATCTACAAAAGGATGATAGAGCGACACACGCACACAATCCTGACACCAAAAGGATGTAGGGTCTATCACCAAAAGGATGATAGAGAACACTCGCACAATTTGGCACCAAAAGGATGACAGACCTATCACCTAAAGGACGGTAGAGCGACACGCGCACACAATCCTGACATTAAAAGGATGTAGGGTATATCACTGAAAGGATGATAGAGAACACTCACACAATCTGGCACAAAAAGGTTGACAGACCTAACACCAAAAGGATAATAGAACCATCACCAAAAGAATGATAGAGCGACACACGCATACAATCCCGACCCCAAAAGGATGCAGGCCTATCATCCAAAAGATGATAGAGAACACTCGCAAAATCGGGTACCAAAAGGATAACAGACCTATCACCAAAAGGATGATAGAGTGACACACGCACACAATCCCGACACCGAAAGGATGTAGGGTATATCTCCAAAAGGAAGATAGAGATCACTCCCATAATCTGGCACCAAAATGATGACAGACCTAACACAAAAAGGATGATAGAGTGACACACGCACACAATCTTGACACCAAAAGGATGTAGGGTCTATCACCAAAAGAATGATAGAGAACATTCGCACAATATAGAACCAAAAGGATGACAGACCTATCACCAAAAGGATGATAGAGTGACACACGCACACAATCCCGACACCAAAAGGATGTAGGGTATATCACCAAAAGGATGATAGAGAACACTCGCACTGTCTGGCGCCAAAATGATGACAGACGTAGAACCAAAAGGATGATAGAGTGACACACGTACACAATCCCGACACCAAAAGGATGTAGGGTCCATCACCAAAAGGGTGATAGAGAACACTCGCACAATCTGGCACCAAAAGGACACCAAACCTATCACCAAAAGGACGATAGAGTGACATAAACACACAATCCTGAAACCAAACGGATGTAGGGTCTATCACCCAAAGGATGATCGAAAACACTCTCACTATCTAGCACCAAAAGGATGTCAGACCCATCACCAAAAGAATGATATAGCGACACACACATACAATTGCGACCCCAAAAGGATGCAGGCCTATCACCAAAAAGATGATAGAGAACACTCGCACAATATAGAACCAAAAGGATGACAGACCTATCACCAAAAGGATGATAGAGTGACACACGCACACAATCCCGACACCAAAAGGATGTAGGGTATATCACGAAAAGGGTGATAGTGAACACTCGCACAATCTGGCACCAAAGGACACCAAACCTATCACCAAAAGGATGATAGAGTGACACACGCACACAATCCCGATAACAAAAGGATGTAGGGTCTATCACCAAAAGTATGATAGAGAACACTCGCACAGTCTGGCGCCAAAACGATGACAGACCCATCTATAAAAGGGTGATAGAGCGACACACACACACACAATCCTGACACCAAAACGATGACTGACCCATCTATAAAAGGATGATAGAGAATACTCGCACAATTTAGCACCAAAAGGATGACAGACCTATCACCTAAAGGATGATAGAGCCACACGTGCACACAATCCTAACATCAAAAGGATGTAGGGTATATCACCAAAAGGATGATAGAGAACACTCACACAATCTGGCACAAAAAGGATGACAGACCTATCACCAAAAGGATAATAGACCCATCACCAAAAGAATGTTAGAGCGACACACGCATATAATCCCGACACCAAAAAGATGCAGGCCTATCACCTAAAAGATGATAGAGTGACACACGCACACAATCCCAACACCAAAAGGATGTGGGGTATATCACCAAAAGGATGGTAGACATCACTCGCACAATCTGACACCAAAAGGATGACAGACGTAGAACCAAAAGGATGATAGAGTGACACACGTACACAATCCCGACACCAAAAGGATGTAGGGTCCATCACCAAAAGGGTGATAGAGAAAACTCGCACAATCTGGCACCAAAAGGACACCAAACCTATCACCAAAAGGATGATAGAGTGACACACACACACAAAATCCTGAAACCGAAAGGATGTAGGGTCTATCACCAAAAGGATGATAGAGAACACTCGCACAATTTGGCACCAAAAGGATGACAGACCTATCACCTAAAGGATGATAGAGCGACACACGCACACAATCCTGACATTTAAAGGATGTAGGGTATATCACCGAAAGGATGATAGAGAACACTCACACAATCTGGCACAAAAAGGATGAAAGACCTATCACCAAAAGGATGAAAGACCCATCACCAAAATAATGTTAGAGCGACACATGCATACAATCCCGACACTAAAAGGATGCAAGCATATCTCCCAAATGATGATAGAGAACACTCGCACAATCTGGTACCAAAAGGATAACGGACCTATCACCAAAAGGATGATAGAATGACACACGCCCACAATCCCGACACCAAAAGGATGTAGAGTAAATCACCAAAAGGAAGATAGAGATCACTCCCATAAGCTGGCACCAAAATGATGACGGACCTAACACCAAAAGGATGATAGAATGACACACGCACACAATCCTGAGACCAAAAATATGTAGGGTCTATAACCAAATGGATGATAGATAACACTCGCACAATTTGTCACCAAAACGATGACAGACCCATCTACAAAAGGATGATAGAGTGACACACGCACACAATCCCGACACCAAAAGGATGTAGGGTCTATCACCAAAAGGATGATAGAGTGACACACACACACAATCCTGAAACCAAAAGGATGTAGGGTCTACCACCAAAATGATGATAGAGAACACTCGTACAATTTGGCACCAAAAGGATGACAGACCTATCACCTAAAGGATGATAGAGCGACACACGCACACAATCCTGACATTTAAAGGATGTAGGGTATATCACCGAAAGGATGATAGAGAACACTCGCATAATTTAGCACCAAAAGGATGACAGACCTATCACCTAAAGGATGATAGAGCGACACACGCATACAATCCCGACACCAAAAGGATGCAGGCATATCTCCCAAAAGATGATAGAGAACACTCGCACAATCTGGTACCAAAAGGTTAACAGACCTATCCCCAAAACGATGATAGAATGACACCCGCACACAATCCCGAAACCAAAAGGATGTAGAGTATATCACCAAAAGGAAGATAGAGTCACTCCCATAAGCTGGCACCATAATGATGACAGACCTAACACCAAAAGGATGATAGAGTGACACACGCACACAATCCTGACACCAAATGGATGTAGGGTCTATAACCAAAAGGATGATAGATAACACTCGCACAAGTTGGCACCAAAACGATGACAGACCCATCTACAAAAGGATGATAGAGCGACACACGCATCCAATCCTGACACCAAAAGGATGCAGGCCTATCACCAAAAAGATGATAGAGAACACTCGCACAATCTGGCACCAAACGGATGACAGACCTATCACCAAAGGATGATAGACCCATCACCAAAATAATGATAGAGCGACACACACATACAATCCTGACACCAAAAGGATGCAGGCCTATCACCCAAAAGATAATAGAGAACACTCGCACAATCTGGTACCAAAAGGATAACAGACCTATCACCAAAAGGATGATAGAGTGACACACGCGCACAATCCCGACACCAAAAGGATGTAGGGTATATCACCAAAAGGAAGATAGAGATCACTCCCATAATCTGGCAACAAAATGATGACAGACCTAACACCAAAAGGATGATAGAGTGACACACGCACACAATCCCGACACCAAAAGGATGTAGGGTCTATCACCAAAGGGATGATAGGAAACACTCTCACAATCTGGCACCAAAAGGATGACAGAACCATCACCAAAAAATGATAGAGCGACACCCGCGTACAATTCCGACACCAAAAGGATGCAGGCCTATCACCAAAAAGATGATAGAGAACACTCGTATAATCTAGGACCAAAAGGATGACAAACCTATCCCCAAAAGGTTGATAGAGTGACACACGCACACAATCCCGATACGAAAAGGATGTAGGGTCTATCACGAAATGTATGATAGAGAACACTCGCAGAATCTAGCACCAAAAGGATGATAGAGTGACACACGCACACAATTCTGACACCAAAAGGATGTAGGGTCTATAACCAAAAGGATGATAGATAACACTCGCACAATTGGGCACCAAAACGATGACAGACCCATCTACAAAAGGATGATAGAGTGACACACGCACAAAACCCGACACCAAAAGGATGTAGGGTCTATCACCAAAAGGATGATAGAGTGACACACACACACACAATCCTGAAACGAAAAGGATGTAGGGTATATCACCAAAAGGATGATAGATAACACTCGCACAATTTGGCACCAAAAGGATGACAGACCTATCACCTAAAGGATGATAAAGCGACACACGCACACAATCCTGACATTTAAAGGATGTAGGGTATATCACCGAAAGGATGATAGAAAACACTCACACAATCTGGTACCAAAAGGATAACAAACCTATCACCAAAAGGATGATAGAATGACACCCGCACATAATCCCGACACCAAAAGGATGTAGAGTATATCACCAAAAGGAAGATAGAGATCACTCCCATAAGCTGACACCAAAATGATGACAGACCTAACACCAAAAGGATGATAGAGTGACACACGCACACAATCCTGACACCAAATGGATGTAGGGTCTATAACCAAAAGGATGATAGATAACACTCGCACAAGTTGGCACCAAAACGATGACAGACCCATCTACAAAAAGATGATAGAGTGACACACGCACACAATCCCGACTCCGAAAGGATGTATTGTCTATCACCAAAAGGATGCTAGAAAACACTCTCACAATCTGGCACCAAAAGGATGACAAAACCATCACCAAAAGAATGATAGAGCGACACACACATACAATCCTGACTCCAAAAGGATGCAGGCCTATCACCAAAAAGATGATAGAGAACACTCGCACAATCTGGCACCAAAAGGATGACAGACCTATCCCCAAAAGGATGATAGAGTGACACACTCACACAATCCCGACACCAAAAGGATGTAGGGTCTATCACCAAAAGTATGATAGAGAACACCCGCACAGTCTGGCACCAAAAGGATGACAGACCCATCTACAAAAGGATGATAGAGCAACACGCGCACACAATCCTGACACCAAAAGGGTGTAGGGTCTATCACCAAAAGGATGATAGAGAACACTCGCATAATTTAGCACCAAAAGGATGACAGACCTATCACCTAAAGGATGATAGAGCGACACGCGCACATAATCCTGACATCAAAAGGATGTAGGATATATCACCGAAAGGATGATAGAGAACACTCACACAATCTGGCACAAAAAGGATGACAAACCTATCACCAAAGGATGATAGACCCATCACCAAAAGAATGATAGAGCGACACACACATACAATCCTGACACCAAAAGGATGCAGGCCTATCACCCAAAAGATAATAGAGAACACTCGCACAATCTGGTACCAAAAGGATAACAGACCTATCACCAAAAGGATGATAGAGTGAGACACGCGCACAATCCCGACACCAAAAGGATGTAGGGTATATCACCAAAAGGAAGATAGAGATCACTCCCATAATCTGGCACCAAAATGATGACAGACCTAACACCAAAAGGATGATAGAGTGACACACGCACACAATCCCGACACCAAAAGGATGTAGGGTCTATCACCAAAAGGATGATAGAAAACACTCTCACAATCTGGCACCAAAAGGATGACAGAACCATCACCAAAAGAATGATAGAGCGATACCCGCATACAATCCCGACACCAAAAGGATGCAGGCCTATCACCAAAAAGATGATAGAGAACACTCGTACAATCTAGCACCAAAAGGATGAAAAACCTATCCCCAAAAGGATGACAGAGTGACACACGCACACAATCCCGACACCAAAAGGATGTAGGGTCTATCACCAAATGTATGATAGAGAACACTCGCACAATCTAGCACCAAAAGGATGACAGACCCATCTAAAAAATGATGATAGAGCGACACACCCACACAATCCTGACACCAAAAGGATGTAGGGTCTATCACTAAAAGGATGATAGAGAACACTCGCACAATTTGGCACCAAAAGGATGACAAACCTATCACCTAAAGGATTATAGAGCGACACGCGCACACAATCCTGACATCAAAAGGATGTAGGGTATATCACCGAAAGGATGATAGAGAACACTCACACAATCAGGCACAAAAAGGATGACAGACCTATCACCAAAAGGATGATAGACCCATCACCAAAAGAATGATAGAGCGACACAGGCATACAATCCCGACACCAAAAAGATGCAGGCCTATCACCTAAAAGATGATGAAGAACACTCGCATAATCTGGTACCAAAAGGATAACAGACCTATCACCAAAAGGATGATAGAGTGACACACGCACACAATCCCGACATCAAAAGAATGTAGGGTATATTACCAAAAGGATGATAGAGATCACTCCCATAATTTGGAACCAAAATGATGACAGACCTAACACCAAAAGGATGATAGAGTGACACACACACAATCCCGACACCAAAAGGATGTAGGGTCTACCACCAAAAGGATGATAGAGAATACTCGCACAATCTGGCACCAAAAAGATGACAGACCTCTCACCAAATGGATGATAGACCCATCACTAAAAGAATGATAGAGTGACACAGGCATACAGTCCCGACACCAAAACGATGCAGGCCTATCACCCAAAAGATGAAAGAGAACACCCGCATAATCTGGTACCAAAAGGAAAACTGAACTATCACCAAAAGGATAATAGAGTGACACACGCACACAGTCCCGACACTAAAAGAATGTAGGGTATATCACCAAAAGGATGATAAAGATCACTCCCATAATTTGGCACCAAAATGATGACAAACCTAACACCAAAAGGATGATAGAGTGACACACGCACACAATCCCGACACCAAAAGGATGGAGGGTCTATCACCAAATGTATGATAGAAAACACTCGCACAATCTAGCACCAAAAGGATGACAGACCCATCTAAAAAAGGATGATAGAGCGACACACCCACACAATCCTGACACCAAAAGGATGTAGGGTCTATCACTAAAAGGATGATAGAGAATACTCGCACAATTTGGCACCAAAAGGATGACAGACCTATCACCTAAAGGATGATAGAGCGACACGCGCACACAATCCTGACATCAAAAGGATGTAGGGTATATCACCGAAAGGATGATAGAGAACACTCACACAATCTGGCACAAAAAGGATGAAAGACCTATCACCAAAAGGATGATAGACCCATCACCAAAAGAATGTTAGAGCGACACACGCATACAATCCCGACACGAAAAGGATGCATGCCTATCACCCAAAAGATGATAGAGAACACTCGCACAATCTGGTACCAAAAGCATAACAGACCTATCACCAAAAGGATGATAGAGTGACACACGCACACAATCCCGACACCAAAAGGATGTAGGGTATATCACCAAAAGGAAGATAGAGATCACTCCCATAAACTGGCACCAAAATGACGACAGACCTAACACCAAAAGGATGATAGAGTGACACACGCACACAATCCTGACACCAAAAGGATGTAGGGTCTATAACCAAAAGGATGATAGATAACACTCGCACAGGTTGGCACCAAAAGGATGATAGAGCGACACACGCACACAATCCCGACACCAAAAGGATGTAGGGTATATCTCCAAAAGGAAGATAGAGATCACTCCCATAATCTGGCACCAAAATGATGACAGACCTAACACAAAAATGATGATAGAGTGACACACGCACACAATCTTGACACCAAAAGGATGTAGGGTCTATCACCAAAAGAATGATAGAGAACACTCGCACAATTTGGCCCAAAAGGATGACAGACCAATCACCTAAAGGATGGTAGAGCGACACACGCACACAATCCCGACACCAAATGGATGTAGGGTCTATCACCAAAAGGATGATAGAAAACACTCCCACAATCTGGCACCAAAAGGATGATAGAGCGACACACGCACATAATTCTGACACCAAAAGGATGATAGAGAACACTCGCACAATTTGGCACCAAAAGGATGACAGACCTATCACCTAAAGGATGATAGAGCGACACGCGCACACAATCCTGACATTAAAAGGATGTAGGGTATATCACCGAAAGGATGATAGAGAACACTCACACAATCTGGCACAAAAAGGTTGACAGACCTATCACCAAAAGGATGATAGATCCATCACAAAAAGAATGATAGAGCGACACACGCATACAATCCCGACACCAAAAGGATGCTTGGCTAACACCAAAAAGATGATAGAGAACACTCGCACAATCTGGCACCAAAAGGATGACAGACCTATCCCCAAAAGGATGATAGAGTGACACACAGACACAATCCCGACACCAAAAGGATGTAGGGTCTATCACCAAAAGTATGATAGAGATCACTCGCACAATCTGGCACCAAAAGGATGAAAGACCCATCTACAAAAGAATGATAGAGCGACACACGCACACAATCCTGACACCAAAAGGA
The DNA here is from genome assembly GCA_963859935.3 of Lathyrus sativus. NCBI lineage: Eukaryota > Viridiplantae > Streptophyta > Magnoliopsida > Fabales > Fabaceae > Lathyrus > Lathyrus sativus. The sequence continues at coordinate 199,792,266 of OZ012739.1, read as the reverse complement.
TGTAGGGTCTATCACCAAAAGGATGATAGAGAACACTCGCACAATTTGGCACCAAAAGGATGACAGACCTATAACCTAAAGGATGGTAGAGCGACAAGCGCACACAATCCTGACATTAAAAGGATGTAGGGTATATCACTGAAAGGATGATACAGAACACTCACACAATCTGGCACAAAAAGGTTGACAGACCAAACACCAAAAGGATGATAGACCCATCACCAAAAGAATGATAGAGTGACACACGCATACAATCCCGACACCAAAAGGATGCAGGCCTATCACCCAAAAGATGATAGAGAACACTCACACAATCTGGTACCAAAAGGATAACAGACCTATCACCAAAAGGATGATAGAGTGACACACGCACACAATCCTAACACCAAAAGGATGTAGGGTATATCACAATAACGAAGATAGAGATCACTCCCATAATCTGGCACCAAAATGATGACAGACCTAACACCAAAAGGATGATAGAGTGACACACGCACACAATCTTGACACCAAAAGGATGTAGGGTCTATCACCAAAAGAATGATAGAGAACACTCGCACAATTTGGCACTAAAACGATGACATACCCATCTACAAAAGGATGATAGAGTGACAGATGCACACAATCCCCACACCAAATGGATGTAGGGTCTATCACCAAAAGGATGATAGAAAACACTCTCACAATCTGGCACCAAAAGGATGACAGAACCATCACCAAAAGAATGATAGAGCGACACATGCATACAATCCCGACACCCAAAGGATGCAGGCCTATCACCAAAAAGATGATAGAGAACACTCGCATAATCTGGCACCAAAAGGATGACAGACCTATCCCCAAAAGGATGATAGAGTGACACACGCACACAATCCCAACACCAAAAGGATGTAGGGTCTATCACCAAACGTATGATAGAGAACACTCGCAGAATCTGGCACCAAAAGGATGACAGACCTATCCCCAAAAGGATGATAGAGCGACACATGCACACAATCCCGACACCAAAAGGATTTAGGGTCTATCACCAAAAGTATGATAGAGAACACTCGCACAATCTGGCACCAAAAGGATGAAAGACCTGTCTACAAAAGGATGATAGAGCGACACATGCACATAATCCTGGCACCAAAAGGATGTAGGGTATCCCACCAAAAGGATGATAGAGAACACTCGCACAATTTGGCGCCAAAAGGATGACAGACCAATCACCTAAAGGATGGTAGAGCGACACGCGCACACAATCCTGACATTAAAAGGATGTAGGGTATATTACTGAAAGGATGATAGAGAACACTCACACAATCTGGCACAAAAAGGTTGATAGACTTATCACCAAAAGGATGATAGACCCATCACTAAAAGAATGATAGAGCGACACACGCATACAATCCCAACACCAAAAGGATGCAGGCCTATCACCAAAAAGATGATAGAGAGCACTCGCACAATCTGGTACCAAAAGGATAACAGACCTATCACAAAAAGGATGATAGAGTGACACACACACACAATCCCGACACCAAAAGGATGTAGGGTATATCACCAAAAGGAAGATAGAGATCACTCCCATAATCTGGCACCAAAATGATGACAGGCCTAACACCAAAAGGATGATAGAGTGACACACGCACACAATCTTGACACCAAAAGGATGTAGGGTCTATCACCAAAAGAATGATAGAGAACACTCGCACAATTTGGCACCAAAACGATGACATACCCATCTACAAAAGGATGATAGAGTGACACACGCACACAATCCCGACACCAAATGGATGTAGGGTCTATCACCAAAAGGATGATAGAAAACACTCTCACAATCTGGCACCAAAAGGATGACAGAATCATCACCAAAAGAATGATAGAGTGACACACGCATACAATTCCGACACCAAAAGGATGCAGGCCTATCACCAAAAAGTTGATAGAGAACACTCACACAATCTGGCACCAAAAGGATGACAGACCTATCCCCAAAAGGATGATAGAGTGACACACGCACACAATCCCGACACCAAAAGGATGTAGGGTCTATCACCAAAAGTATGATAGAGAACACTCGCACAATCTGGAACCAAAAGGATGAAAGACCCATCTACAAAAGGATGATAGACCGACACACGCACACAATCCAGACACCAAAAGGATGTAGGGTCTATCACCAAAAGGATGATAGAGAACACTCGCACAATTTGGCACCAAAAGGATGACAAACCTATCACCTAAAGGATGATAGGGTGACACGGGCACCCAATCCTGACATTAAAAGGATGTAGGGTATATCACCGAAAGGATCATAGAGAACACTCACACAATCTGGCACAAAAAGGTTGACAGACCTATCACCAAAAGGATGATAGACCCATCACCAAAAGAATGATAGACCGACACACGCATACAATCCCGACACCAAAAGGATGCAGGCCTATGAACAAAAAGATGATAGAGAACACTCGCAGAATCTGGCACCAAAAGGATGACAGACCTATCCCCAAAAGGATGATAGAGTGACACACGTACACAATCCCTACACCAAAAGGATGTAGGGTCTATCACCAAAAGTATGATAGAGAACACTCGCACAATCTGGCACGAAAAGGATGAAAGACCCATCTACGAAAGGATGATAGAGCGACACATGCACACAATCCTGACACCAAAAGGATGTAGGGTCTATCACCAAAAGGATGATAGAGAACACTCGCACAATTTGGCACCAAAAGGATGAAAGACCTATCACCTAAAGGATGGTAGAGCGACACGCGCACACAATCCTGACATTAAAAGAATGTAGGGTATATCAATGAAAGGATGACAGAGAATACTCACACAATCTGGCACAAAAAGGTTGACAGACCTATCACTAAAAGGATGATAGACCCATCACCAAAAGAATGATAGAGCGACACACGCATACAATCCCGACACCAAAAGAATGCAGGCATATCACCCAAAAGATGATAGAGAACACTCGCACAATCTGGTACCAAAAGGATAACAGACCTATCACCAAAAGGATGATAGAGTGACACACCCACACAATCCCGACACCAAAAAGATGTAGGGTATATCACCAAAAGGAAGATAGAGATCACTCACATAATCTGGCACCCAAATGATGACAGACCTAAAACCAAAAGGATGATAGAGTGAAACACGCACACAATCCTGACACCAAAAGGATGTAGGGTCTATCACCAAAAGAATGATAGAGAACACTCGCACAATTTGGCACCAAAATGATGACATACCCATCTACAAAAGGATGATAGAGTGACACACGCACACAATCCCGACACCAAAAGGATGTAGGGTCTATCACCAAAAGCATGATAAAATACACTCTCACAATCTGGCACGAAAAGGATGATAGAACCATCACCAAAAGAATGATAGAGCGACACACGCATACAATCCCGACACCAAAAGGATGTAGGCCTATCACCAAAAAGATGATAGAGAACACTCGCAGAATCTGGCACCAAAAGGATGACAGACCTATCCCTAAAAGGATGATAGAGTGACACACGGACACAATCCCGACACCAAAAGGATGTAGGGTCTATCACCAAAAGTATGATAGAGAACACTCGCACAATCTGGCACCAAAAGGATGAAAGACCCATCTACAAAAGGATGATAGAGCGACACATGCACTCAATCCTGACACCAAAAGGATGTAGGGTATATCACCAATAGGATGATAGAGAACACTCGCACAATTTGGCACCAAAAGGATGACAGACCTATCACCTAAAGGATGATAGAGCGACACGCGCACACAATCCTGACATTAAAAGGATGTAGTGTATATCACCGAAAGGATGATAGAGAACACTCACACAATCTGGCACAAAAAGGTTGACAGACCTATCACCAAAAGCATGATAGACCCATCACCAAAAGAATGATAGAGCGACACACGCATACAATCCCGACACCAAAAGGATGCAGGCCTATCACCAAAAAGATGATAGAGAACACTCGCAGAATCGGGCACCAAAAGGATGACATACCTATCCCCAAAAGGATGATAGAGTGACACACGCACACAATCCCGACACTAAAAGGATGTAGGGTCTATCACCAAAAGTATGATAGAGAACACTCGCACAATCTGGCACCAAAAGGATGAAAGACCCATCTACAAAAGGATGATAGAGTGACACATGCACACAATCCTGACACCAAAAGGATGTAGGGCCTATCACCAAAACGATGATAGAGAACACTCGCACAATTTGGCACCAAAAGGATGACAGACCTATCACTTAAAGGATGGTAGAGCGACACGCGCATACAAAAGGATGATAGAGTGACACACGTACACAATCCCGACACCAGAAGGATGTATGGTCTATCACCAAAAGGATGATAGAGAACACTCGCACAATCTGGCACCAAAAGGATGACAGTTCCATCACCCAAAGGATGATAGAGCGACACACGCACACAATCCCAACACCAAAAGGATGCAGGGCCTATAACCAAAAAGATGATAGAGAACACTCGCACAATTTGGAACCAAAATGATGACAGACCTATCACCAAAAGGATGATAGAGTGACACACGCACAAAATCACGACACCAAAAGGATGTAGGCCTATCAGCAAAAGGATGATAGAGAACTCTCGCAAAATCTGGCACTAAAAGGATGACAGACCTTTCACAAATAGGTTGATAGAGTGACACACGCACACAATCCCGACACCAAAAGGATGTATGGTCTATCACAAAAATGATGATAGAGAACACTCGCACAATCTGGCACCAAAAGGATTACAGATCCATCACCCAAAGGATGATAGAGCGACACACGCACACAATCCCGTCACCAAAAGGATGCAGGGCGTATCACCAAAAAGATGATAGAGAAGACTCGCACAATCTAGCACCAAAAGGATGACAGACCTATCACCAATAGGATGATAGAGTGACACACGCACGTAATCTCGACACCAAAAGGATGTAGGGTCTATCACCAATAGGATGATAGATAACACTCGCACAATCTAACACCAAAAGGATGAAAGATCCATCACCCAAAGGATGATAGAGCGACTCACACACAATCCCGACACCAAATGGAGGCAGGGCCTATCGCCAAAAAAGACGATAGAGAACACTCACACAATCTGGCACCAAAAAGATGAGAGACCTATCACCAAAAGGATGATAGAGTGACGCACGCACACAATACCGACACCAAAAGGATGCAGGACTATCACCAAAAGGATGATAGAGAACACTCACACAATCTGGCACCAAAAGGATGACAGACCAATCACCAAATGGATGATAGAGCGACACACGCACACAATCCCGACACCAAAAGGATGCAGGCCTATCACCAAAAGGATGATAGAGAACAATCGCACAATCTGGCACCAAAAGGACGACATTCCTATCACCAATAGGATGATAGAGTGACACACGCACACAATCCCGACACCAAAAGGATGTATGGTCTATCACCAAAAGGATGATAGAGAACACTCGCATAATCTAGCACCAAAAGGATTACAGATCCATCACCCAAAGGATGATAGAGCGACCGACGCACACAATCCCGACACCAAAAGGATGCAGGGCGTATCACCAAAAAGATAGTAGAGAAGACTCGCACAATCTGGCACCAAAAGGATGACAGACCTATCACCAATAGGATGATAGAGTGACACACGAAGATAATCCCGACACCAAAAGGATGTAGCGTCTATCACCAATAGGATCATAAAGAACACTCGGAAAATCTAGCACCAAAAGGATGACAGATCCATCCCCCAAAGGATGGTAGGGCGACACACGCACATAATCCCGACATCAAATGGAGGCTGGGCCTATCCCCAAAAAGACGATAGAGAACACTCACACAATCTGGCACCAAAAAGATGAGACACCTATCACCAAAAGGATGATAGAGTGACGCACGCACACAATACTGACGCCAAAAGGACGCAGGCATATCACCAAAATGATGATAGAGAACATTCGCACAATCTGGCACCAAAAGGATGACAGGCCAATCACCAAAAAGATGATAGAGTGACACACGCACACAATCCCGACACCAAAAGGATGCATGCCTATCACCAAAAGGATGATAGAGAAGACTCGCACAATCTGGGACCAAAAGAATGACAGACCTATCACCAAAAGGATGATAGAGTGACACATGCACACAATCCAGACACCAAAAGGATGTAGGGCCTATCACCAAAACGATGATAGAGAACACTCGCACAATTTGGCACCAAAAGGATGACAGACCTATCACTTAAAGGATGGTAGAGCGACACACGCATACAAAAGGATGATACAGTGACACACGTACACAATCCCGACATCAGAAGGATGTATGGTCTATCACCAAAAGGATGATAGAGAACATTCGCACAATCTGGCACCAAAAGGATGACAGTTCCATCACCCAAAGGATGATAGAGCGACACACGCACACAATCCCAACACCAAAAGGATGCAGGGCCTATAACCAAAAAGATGATAGAGAACACTCGCACAATTTGGAACCAAAATGATGACAGACCTATCACCAAAAGGATGATAGAGTGACACACGCACACAATCCCGACACCAAAAGGATGTAGGGTCTATCACCAAAAAGATGATAGAGAACACTCGCACAATCTGGCACCAAAAGGATGAAAGACCCATCACCAAAAGGATGATAGAGTGACACACGCACAAAATCCCGACACCTAAAGGATGTAGGCCTATCACCAAAAGGATGATAGAGAACTCTCGCAAAATCTGGCACTAAAAGGATGACAGACCTATCACAAATAGGTTGATAGAGTGACACACGCACACAATCCCAACACCAAAAGGATGTATGGTCTATCACAAAAACGATGATAGAGAACACTCGCACAATCTGGCACCAAAAGGATTACAGATCCATCACCCAAAGGATGATAGAGCAACACACGCACACAATCCCGTCACCAAAAGGATGCAGGGCGTATCACCAAAAAGATGATAGAGAAGACTCGCACAATCTAGCACCAAAAGGATGACAGACCTATCACCAATAGGATGATAGAGTGACACACGCACGTAATCTCGACACCAAAAGGATGTAAGGTCTATCACCAATAGGATGATAGATAACACTCGCACAATCTAACACCAAAAGGATGACAGATCCATCACCCAAAGGATGATAGAGCGACTCACACACAATCCCGACACCAAATGGAGGCAGGGCCTATCGCCAAAAAAGACGATAGAGAACACTCACACAATCTGGCACCAAAAAGATGAGAGACGTATCACCAAAAGGATGATAGAGTGACGCACGCACACAATACCGACACCAAAAGGATGCAGGACTATCACCAAAAGGATGATAGAGAACACTCACACAATCTGGCACCAAAAGGATGACAGACCAATCACCAAATGGATGATAGAGCGACACACGCACACAATCCCGACACCAAAAGGATGCAGGCCTATCACCAAAAGGATGATAGAGAACAATCGCACAATCTGGCACCAAAAGGACGACATTCCTATCACCAATAGGATGATAGAGTGACACACGCACACAATCCCGACACCAAAAGGATGTATGGTCTATCACCAAAAGGATGATAGAGAACACTCGCATAATCTAACACCAAAAGGATTACAGATCCATCACCCAAAGGATGATAGAGCGACCGACGCACACAATCCCGACACCAAAAGGATGCAGGGCGTATCACCAAAAAGATAGTAGAGAAGACTCGCACAATCTGGCACCAAAAGGATGACAGACCTATCACCAATAGGATGATAGAGTGACACACGAAGATAATCCCGACACCAAAAGGATGTAGCGTCTATCACCAATAGGATCATAAAGAACACTCGGAAAATCTAGCACCAAAAGGATGACAGATCCATCCCCCAAAGGATGGTAGGGCGACACACGCACATAATCCCGACATCAAATGGAGGCTGGGCCTATCCCCAAAAAGACGATAGAGAACACTCACACAATCTGGCACCAAAAAGATGAGACACCTATCACCAAAAGGAATATAGAGTGACGCACGCACACAATATTGACGCCAAAAGGACGCAGGCATATCACCAAAATGATGATAGAGAACATTCGCACAATCTGGCACCAAAAGGATGACAGGCCAATCACCAAAAGGATGATAGAGTGACACACGCACACAATCCCGACACCAAAAGGATGCATGCCTATCACCAAAAGGATGATAGAGAAGACTCGCACAATCTGGGACCAAAAGAATGACAGACCTATCACCAAAAGGATGGTAGAGTGACACACGTACACAATCCCGACACCAGAAGGATGTATTGTCTATCACAAAAAGGATGATAGAGAATACTCGCACAATCTGGCACCAAAAGAATGACAAATCCATCACCCAAAGGATGATAGAGCGACACACGCACACAATCCCGACACCAAAAGCATGCAGGGCCTATAACCAAAAAGATGATAGAAAACACTCGCACAATTTTGCACCAAAATGATGACAGACCTATCACCAAAAGGATGATAGAGTGACACACGCACACAATCCCGACACCAAAAGGATGTAGGGTCTATCACCAAAAAGATGATAGAGAACACTCGCACAATCTGCCACCAAAAGGATGAAAGACCCATCACCAAAAGGATGATAGAGTGACACACGCACACAATCCCGACACCAAAAGGATGCAGGCCTATCCCCAAAAGGATGATAGAGAACACTCGCACAATCTGGCACCAAAAGGATGACAGACCTATCACAAATAGGATGATAGAGTGACACACGCTCACAATACCGACACCAAAAGGATGTATGGTCTATCACCAACACTCGCAGAATCTGGCACCAAAAGGATTACAGTTCCATCACCCAAAGGATGATAGAGCGACACACGCACACAATCCCGACACCAAAAGGATGCAGGGCGTATCACCAAAAAGATGATAGAGAAGACTCGCACAATCTTCCACCAAAAGGATGGCAGACCTATCACCAAAAGGATGATAGAGTGACACACGCAGACAATCCCGACACCAAAAGGATGTAGGGTCGATCACCAAAAAGATGATAGAAAACACTCGCACAATCTGGCACCAAAAGGATGAAAGACCCATCACCAAAAGGATGATAGAGTGACACACGCACACAATCCTGACATCAAAAGGATGCAACCATATCACCAAAAGGACGATAGAGAACACTCGCACAATCTGGCACCAAAAGGATGACAAACCTATCACAAATAGGATGATAGAGTGACACACACACACAATCCCGACACCAAAAGGATGTATGGTCTATCACCAAAAGGATGATAGAGAACACTCGCACGATCTGGCACCAAAAGGATTACAGATCCATCACCCAAAGGATGATAGAGCGACACACGCACACAATCCCGACACCAAAAGGATGCAGGGCGTATTACCAAAAAGATGATAGAGAAGACTCGCACAATCTTCCACCAAAAGGATGGCAGACCTATCACCAAAAGGATGATAGAGTGACACACGCACACAATCCCGACACCAAAAGGATGTAGGGTCGATCACCAAAAAGATGATAGAGAACACTCGCACAATCTGGCACCAAAAGGATGAAAGACCCATCACCAAAAGGATGATAGAGTGAAACACGCACACAATCCTAACATCAAAAGGATGCAGCCATATCACCAAAAGGACGATAGAGAACACTCGCACAATCTGGCACCAAAAGGATGACAAACCTATCACAAATAGGATGATAGAGTGACACACGCACACAATCCCGACACCAAAAGGATGTATGGTCTATCACCAAAAGGATGATAGAGAACACTCGCACAATCTGGCACCAAAAGGATTACAGATCCATCACCCAAAGGATGATAGAGCGACACACGCACACAATCCCGACACCAAAAGGATGTAGGGCATATCACCAAAAAGAATATAGAGAAGACTCGCACAATCTGGCACCAAAAGGATGACAGACCTATCACCAATAGGATGATAGAGTAACACACGAAGATAATCCCGACACCAAAAGGATGTAGGGTCTATCACCAATAGGATCATAGAGAACACTCGGAAAATCTAGCCCTAAAAGGATGACAGATCCATCCCCCAAAGGATGATAGGGAGAAAAAAACACACAATCCCGACACCAAATGGAGGCAGGGCCTATCACCAAAAAGACGATAGAGAACACTCACACAATCTGGCACCAAAAAGATGAGACACCTATCACCAAAAGGATGATAGAGTGCCGCACGCACACAATTCTGACACCAAAAGGACGCAGGCATATGATTAAAATGATGATAGAGAACATTCGCACAATTTGGCACCAAAAGGATGACAGGCCAATCACCAAAAGGATGATAGAGTGACACACACACACAATCCCGACAAGAGAAGAAAGTAGGGTCTATCACCAAAAGGATGATAGAGGACACTCGCACCATCTGACACATAAAGGATGACAGACCCAACACCAAAAGGATGATAAATCGACACACCCACACAATCACGACACCAAAAGGATGCATGGCAATCACCAAAAGGATGATAGAGAACACTCGCACAATCTGGCACCAAAAGAATGACAAACCTATCACCAAAAGGATGATAGAGTGACACACGTACACAATCCCGACACCAGAAGGATGTTGGGTCTATCACCAAAAGGATGATAGAGAACACTCGCACAATCTGGCACCAAAAGGATGACAGATCCATCACCCAAAGGATGATAGAGCGACACACGCACACAATCCCAACACCAAAAGGATGCAGGGCCTATAACCAAAAAGATGATAGAGAACACTCGCACAATTTGGCACCAAAATGATGACAGACCTATCACCAAAAGGATGATAGAGTGACACTCACACACAATCCCGACACCAAAAGGATGTAGGGTCTATCACCAAAAAGATGATAGAGAACACTCACACAATCTGGCACCAAAAGGATGAAAGACCCATCACCAAAAGGATGATAGAGCGACACACGCACACAATCCCGACACCAAAAGGATGCAGGCCTATCACCAAAAGGATGATAGAGAACACTCGCACAATCTGGCACCAGAAGGATGACAGACCTATCACAAATAGGATGATAGAGTGACACACACACACAATCCCGACACCAAAAGGATGTATGGTCTATCACCAAAAGGATGATAGAGAACACTCGCACAATCTGGCACCAAAAGGATCACATACCCATCACCCAAAAGATGATAGAGCGACACACGCACACAATCCCGACACCAAAAGGATGCAGGGCGTGTCACCAAAAAGATGATAGAGAAGACTCGCACAATCTGGCACCAAAAGGATGACAGACCTATCACCAATAGGATGATAGAGTGACACACGAAGATAATCCCGACACCAAAAGGATGTAGGGTCTATCACCAATAGGATCATAGAGAACACTCGGAAAATCTAGCACCAAAAGGATGACAGATCCATCCTCCAAAGGATGATAGGGCGACACACGCACACAATCCCGACACCAAATGGAGGCAGGGCCTATCACCAAAAAGACGATAGAGAACACTCACACAATCTGGCACCAAAAAGATGAGACAACTATCACCAAAAGGATGATAGAGTGATGCACGCACACAATACTGACACCAAAAGGACGCACGCATATCACCAAAATGATGATAGAGAACATTCGCACAATCTGGCACCAAAAGGATGACAGGCCAATCACCAAAAGGATGATAGAGTGACACACACACACACAATCTCGACACGAGAAGAAAGTAGGGTCTATCACCAAAAGGATGATAGAGAACACTCGCACAATCTGACACCAAAAGGTTGACAGACCCATCACCAAAAGGATGATAGATCGACACACGCACACAATCCCGACACCAAAAGGATGCATGCCAATCACCAAAAGGATACTAGAGAACACTCGCACAATCTGGCACCAAAAGAATGACAAACCTATCACCAAAAGGATGATAGAGTGGCACACGTACACAATCCCGACACCAGAAGGATGTAGGGTCTATCACCAAAAAGATGATAGAGAACACTCGCACAATCTGGCACCAAAAGGATGAAAGACCCATCACCAAAAGGATGATAGAGCGACACACGCACACAATCCCGACACCAAAAGGATGATAGAGAACACTCGCACAATTTGGAAACAGAAGGATGACAGACCTATCACAAATAGGATGATAGAGTGACACACGCACACAATCCCGACACCAAAAGGATGTATGGTCTATCACCAAAAGGATGATAGAGAACACTCACACAATCTGGCACCAAAAGGATCACAGATCCATCATCCAAAGGATGATAGAGCGACACACGCACACAATCCCGACACCAAAAGGATGCAGGGCGTGTCACCAAAAAGATGATAGAGAAGACTCGCACAATCTGGCACCAAAAGGATGACAGACCTATCACCAATAGGATGATAGAGTGACACACGAAGATAATCCCGACACCAAAAGGATGTAGGGTCTATCACCAATAGGATCATAGAGAACACTCAGAAAATCTAGCACCAAAAGGATGACAGATCCATCCCCCAAAGGATGATAGGGCGACACACGCACACAATCCCGACACCAAATGGAGGCAGGGCCTATCACAAAAAAGACGATAGAGAACACTCACACAATCTGGCACCAAAAAGATGAGACAACTATCACCAAAAGGATGATAGAGTGATGCACGCACACAATACTGACACCAAAAGGACGCACGCATATCACCAAAACGATGATAGAGAACATTCGCACAATCTGGCACCAAAAGGATGACAGGCCAATCACCAAAAGGATGATAGAGTGACACACACACACAATCTCGACACGAGAAGAAAGTAGGGTCTATCACCAAAAGGATGATAGAGAACACTCGCACAATCTGACACCAAAAGGTTGACAGACCCATCACCAAAAGGATGATAGATCGACACACGCACACAATCCCGACACCAAAAGGATGCATGCCAATCACCAAAAGGATACTAGAGAACACTCGCACAATCTGGCACCAAAAGAATGACAGACCTATCACCAAAAGGATGATAGAGTGACACACGCACACAATCCCGACACCAAAAGGATGTAGGGTCTATCACCAAAAAGATGATAGAGAACACTCGCACAATCTGGCACCAAAAGGATGAAAGACCCATCAGCAAAAGGATGATAGAGTGACACACGCACAAAATCCCGACACCTAAAGGATGTAGGCCTATCACCAAAAGGATGATAGAGAACTCTCGCAAAATCTGGCACTAAGAGGATGACAGACCTATCACAAATAGGTTGATAGAGTGACACACGCACACAATCCCAACACCAAAAGGATGTATGGTCTATCACAAAAACGATGATAGAGAACACTCGCACAATCTGGCACCAAAAGGATTACAGATCCATCACCCAAAGGATGATAGAGCGACACACGCACACAATCCCGTCACCAAAAGGATGCAGGGCGTATCACCAAAAAGATGATAGAGAAGACTCGCACAATCTAGCACCAAAAGGATGACAGACCTATCACCAATAGGATGATAGAGTGACACACGCACGTAATCTCGACACCAAAAGGATGTAAGGTCTATCACCAATAGGATGATAGATAACACTCGCACAATCTAACACCAAAAGGATGACAGATCCATCACCCAAAGGATGATAGAGCGACTCACACACAATCCCGACACCAAATGGAGGCAGGGCCTATCGCCAAAAAAGACGATAGAGAACACTCACACAATCTGGCACCAAAAAGATGAGAGACCTATCACCAAAAGGATGATAGAGTGACGCACGCACACAATACCGACACCAAAAGGATGCAGGACTATCACCAAAAGGATGATAGAGAACACTCACACAATCTGGCACCAAAAGGATGACAGACCAATCACCAAATGGATGATAGAGCGACACACGCACACAATCCCGACACGAGAAGAAAGTAGGGTCTATCACCAAAAGGATGATAGAGAACACTCGCACAATCTGACACCAAAAGGTTGACAGACCCATCACCAAAAGGATGATAGATCGACACACGCACAAAATCCCGACACCAAAAGGATGCATGCCAATCACCAAAAGGATACTAGAAAACACTCGCACAATCTGGCTCCAAAAGAATGACAAACCTATCACCAAAAGGATGATAGAGTGACACACGTACACAATCCCGACACCAGAAGGATGTAGGGTCTATCACCAAAAAGATGATAGAGAACACTCGCACAATCTGGCACCAAAAGGATGAAAGACCCATCACCAAAAGGATGATAGAGCGACACACGCACACAATCCCGACACCAAAAGGATGCAGGCCTATCACCAAAAGGATGATAGAGAACACTCGCACAATCTGGCAACAGAAGGATGACAGACCTATCACAAATAGGATGATAGAGTGACACACGCACACAATCCCGACACCAAAAGGATGTATGGTCTATCACCAAAAGGATGATAGAGAACACTCGCACAATCTGGCACCAAAAGGATCACAGATCCATCACCCAAAGGATGATAGAGCGACACACGCACACAATCCCGACACCAAAAGGATGCAGGGCGTGTCACCAAAAAGATGATAGAGAAGACTCGCGCAATCTGGCACCAAAAGGATGACAGACCTATCACCAATAGGATGATAGAGTGACACACGAAGATAATCCCGACACCAAAAGGATGTAGGGTCTATCACCAATAGGATCATAGAGAACACTCGGAAAATCTAGCACCAAAAGGATGACAGATCCATCCCCCAAAGGATGATAGGGCGACACACGCACACAATCCCGACACCAAATGGAGGCAGGGCCTAGCACCAAAAAGACGATAGAGAACACTCACACAATCTGGCACCAAAAACATGAGACAACTATCACCAAAAGGATGATAGAGTGATGCACGCACACAATACTGACACCAAAAGGACGCACGCATATCACCAAAATGATGATAGAGAACATTCGCACAATCTGGCATCAAAAGGATGACAGGCCAATCACCAAAAGGATGATAGAGTGACGCACACACACAATCTCAACACGAGAAGAAAGTAGGGTCTATCACCAAAAGGATGATAGAGAACACTCGCACAATCTGACACCAAAAGGTTGACAGACCCATCACCAAAAGGATGATAGATCGACACACGCACACAATCCCAACACCAAAAGGATGCATGCCAATCACCAAAAGGATACTAGAGAACACTCGCACAATCTAGCACCAAAAGAATGACAAACCTATCACCAAAAGGATGATAGAGTGACACACGTACACAATCCCGACACCAGAAGGATGTAGGGTCTATCACCAAAAGGATGATAGAGAACACTCACACAATCTGGCACCAAAAGGATGACAGATCCATCACACAAAGGATGATGGAGCGACACACGCACACAATCCCGACACCAAAAGGATGCAGGGCCTATAACCAAAAAGATGATAGAGAACACTCGCATAATTTGGACCCAAATTAATGACAGACCTATCACCAAAAGGATGATAGAGTGACACACGCACACAATCCCGAAACCAAAAGGATGTAGGGTCTATCACCAAAAAGATGATAGAGAACACTCGCACAATCTGGCACCAAAAGGATGAAAGACCCATCACCAAAAGGATGATAGAGTGACACACGCACACAATCCCGACACCAAAAGGATGCAGGCCTATCACCAAAAGGATGATAGAGAACACTCGCACAATCTGGCACCAAAAGGATGACAAACCTATCACAAATAGGATGATAGAGTGACACACGCACACAATCCCGACACCAAAAGGATGTATGGTCTATCACCAAAAGGATGATAGAAAACACTCGCATAATCTGGCACCAAAAGGATTACAGATCCATCACCCAAAGGATGATAGATTGACACACGCACACAATCCCGACACCAAAAGGATGTAGGGTCTATCACCAAAAAGATGATAGAGAACACTCGCACAATCTGGCACCAAAAGGATGACAGACCTATCACCAATAGGATGATAGAGTGACACACGAAGATAATCCCGACACCAAAAGGATGTAGGGTCTATCACCAATAGGATCATAGAGAACACTCGGAAAATCTAGCACCAAAAGGATGACAGATCCATCCCCCAAAGGATGATAAGGCGACACACGCACACAATCCCGACACCAAATAGAGGCAGGGCTTATCACCAAAAAGATGATAGAGAACACTCACACAATCTGGCACCAAAAAGATGAGACAACTATCACCAAAAGGATAATAGAGTGACGCACGCACACAATACTGACACCAAAAGGACGCAGGCATATCATCAAAATGATGATAGAGAACATTCGCACAATCTGGCACGAAAAGGTTGACAGGTCAATCACCAAAAGGATGATAGAGTGACACACACACACAATCCCGACAAGAGAAGAAAGTAGGGTCTATCACCAAAAGGATGATAGAGAACACTCGCACAATCTGACACCAAAACGATGACAGACCCATCACTAAAAGGATGATAGATCGACACACGCACACAATCCTGACACCAAAAGGATGCATGCCAATCACCAAAAGGATGATAGAGAACACTCACACAATCTGGCACCAAAAGAATGACAAACCTATCACCAAAAGGATGATAGAGTGACACACGTACACAATCCCGACACCAGAAGGATTTAGGGTCTATCACTAAAAGGATGATAGAGAACACTCGCACAATCTGGCACTAAAAGGATAACAGATCCATCACCCAAAGGATGATAGAGCGACACACGCACACAATCCCGACACCAAAAGGATGCAGGGCCTATAACCAAAAAGATGATAGAGAACACTCGCACAATTTGGCACCAAAATGATGACATACCTATCACCAAAAGGATGATAGAGTGACACACGCACACAATCCCGACACCAAAAGGATGTAGGGTCTATCACCAAAAAGATGATAGAGAACACTCGCACAATCTGGCACCAAAAGGATGAAAGACCCATCACCAAAAGGATGATAGAGCGACACACACACACAATCCCGACACCAAAAGGATGCAGGCCTATCACCAAAAGGATGATAGAGAACACTCGCACAATCTGGCACCAAAAGGATGACAGACCTATCACAAATAGGATGATAGAGTGACACACGCACACAATCCCGACACCCAAAGGATGATAGAGAACACTCGCACAATCTGGCACCAAAAGGAATACAGATCCATCACCCAAAGGATGATAGAGCGACACACGCACACAATCCCGACACCAAAAGGATGCAGGGCGTATCACCAAAAAGATGATAGAGAAGACTCGCACAATCTGGCACCAAAAGGATGACAGACCTATCACCAATAGGATGATAGAGTGACACACGAAGATAATCCCGACACCAAAAGGATGTAGGGTCTATCACCAATAGGATCATAGAGAACACTCGGAAAATCTAGCACCAAAAGGATGACAGATCCATCCCCCAAAGGATGATAGGGCGGCACACGCACACAATCCCGACACCAAATGGAGGCAGGGCCTATCACCAAAAAGACGATAGACAACACTCACACAATCTGGCACCAAAAAGATGAGACACCTATCACCAAAAGGATGATAGAGTGATACACGCACACAATACTGACACCAAAAGGACGCACGCATATCACCAAAATGATGATAGAAAACATTCGCACAATCTGGCACCAAAAGGATGACAGGCCAATCACCAAAAGGATGATAGAGTGACACACACACACAATCTCGACACGAGAAGAAAGCAGGGTCTATCACCAAAAGGATGATAGAGAACACTCGCACAATCTGACACCAAAAGGCTGACAGACCCATCACCAAAAGGATGATAGATCGACACACGCACACAATCCCGACACCAAAAGGATGCATGCCAATCACCAAAAGGATACTAGAGAACACTCGCACAATCTAGCACCAAAAGAATGACAAACCTATCACCAAAAGGATGATAGAGTGACACACGTACACAATCCCGACACCAGAAGGATGTAGGGTCTATCACCAAAAGGATGATAGAGAACACTCACACAATCTGGCACCAAAAGGATGACAGATCCATCACACAAAGGATGATGGAGCGACACACGCACACAATCCCGACACCAAAAGGATGCAGGGCCTATAACCAAAAAGATGATAGAGAACACTCGCATAATTTGGACCCAAATTAATGACAGACCTATCACCAAAAGGATGATAGAGTGACACACGCACACAATCCCGAAACCAAAAGGATGTAGGGTCTATCACCAAAAAGATGATAGAGAACACTCGCACAATCTGGCACCAAAAGGATGAAAGACCCATCACCAAAAGGATGATAGAGTGACACACGCACACAATCCCGACACCAAAAGGATGCAGGCCTATCACCAAAAGGATGATAGAGAACACTCGCACAATCTGGCACCAAAAGGATGACAAACCTATCACAAATAGGATGATAGAGTGACACACGCACACAATCCCGACACCAAAAGGATGCAGGCCTATCACCAAAAGGATGATAGAGAACACTCGCACAATCTGGCACCAAAAGGATGACAAACCTATCACAAATAGGATGATAGAGTGACACACGCACACAATCCCGACACCAAAAGGATGTATGGTCTATCACCAAAAGGATGATAGAGAACACTCGCACAATCTGGCACCAAAAGGATTACAGATCCATCACCCAAAGGATGATAGATTGACACACGCACACAATCCCGACACCAAAAGGATGTAGGGTCTATCACCAAAAAGATGATAGAGAACACTCGCACAATCTGGCACCAAAAGGATGACAGACCTATCACCAATAGGATGATAGAGTGACACACGAAGATAATCCCGACACCAAAAGGATGTAGGGTCTATCACCAATAGGATCATAGAGAACACTCGGAAAATCTAGCACCAAAAGGATGACAGATCCATCCCCCAAAGGATGATAGGGCGACACACACACACAATCCCGACACCAAATGGAGGCAGGGCTTATCACCAAAAAGATGATAGAGAACACTCACACAATCTGGCACCAAAAAGATGAGACACCTATCACCAAAAGGATAATAGAGTGACGCACGCACACAATACTGACACCAAAAGGACGCAGGCATATCATCAAAATGATGATAGAGAACATTCGCACAATCTGGCACGAAAAGGATGACAGGTCAATCACCAAAAGGATGATAGAGTGACACACACACACAATCCCGACACGAGAAGAAAGTAGGGTCTATCACCAAAAGGATGATAGAGAACACTCGCACAATCTGACACCAAAACGATGACAGACCCATCACTAAAAGGATGATAGATCGACACACGCACACAATCCCGACACCAAAAGGATGCATGCCAATCACCAAAAGGATGATAGAGAACACTCACACAATCTGGCACCAAAAGAATGACAAACCTATCACCAAAAGGATGATAGAGTGACACACGTACACAATCCCGACACCAGAAGGATGTAGGGTCTATCACTAAAAGGATGATAGAGAACACTCGCACAATCTGGCACTAAAAGGATAACAGATCCATCACCCAATGGATGATAGAGCGACACACGCACACAATCCCGACACCAAAAGGATGCAGGGCCTATAACCAAAAAGATGATAGAGAACACTCGCACAATTTGGCACCAAAATGATGACATACCTATCACCAAAAGGATGATAGAGTGACACACGCACACAATCCCGACACCAAAAGGATGTAGGGTCTATCACCAAAAAGATGATAGAGAACACTCGCACAATCTGGCACCAAAAGGATGAAAGACCCATCATCAAAAGGATGATAGAGCGACACACACACACAATCCCGACACCAAAAGGATGCAGGCCTATCACCAAAAGGATGATAGAGAACACTCGCACAATCTGGCACCAAAAGGATGACAGACCTATCACAAATAGGATGATAGAGTGACACACGCACACAATCCCGACACCCAAAGGATGATAGAGAACACTCGCACAATCTGGCACCAAAAGGAATACAGATCCATCACCCAAAGGATGATAGAGCGACACACGCACACAATCCCGACACCAAAAGGATGCAGGGCGTATCACCAAAAAGATGATAGAGAAGACTCGCACAATCTGGCACCAAAAGGATGACAGACCTATCACCAATAGGATGATAGAGTGACACACGAAGATAATCCCGACACCAAAAGGATGTAGGGTCTATCACCAATAGGATCATAGGGAACACTCGGAAAATCTAGCACCAAAAGGATGACAGATCCATCCCCCAAAGGATGATAGGGCGGCACACGCACACAATCCCGACACCAAATGGAGGCAGGGCCTATCACCAAAAAGACGATAGAGAACACTCACACAATCTGGCACCAAAAAGATGAGACACCTATCACCAAAAGGATGATAGAGTGATACACGCACACAATACTGACACCAAAAGGACGCAGGCATATCACCAAAATGATGATAGAGAACATTCGCACAATCTGGAACCAAAACAATAACAGGCCAATCACCAAAAGGATGATAGAGAAGACTCGCACAATCTGGCACCAAAAGGATGATAGACCTATCACCAATTGGATGATAGAGTGACACACGAAGATAATCCCGACACCAAAAGGATGTAGGTTGTATCACCAATAGGATCATAGAGAACACTTGGAAAATCTAGCACCAAAAGGATGACAGATCCATCCCCCAAAGGATGATAGGGCGACACACGCACACAATCCCGACACCAAATGGAGGCAGGGCCTATCACCAAAAAGACGATAGAGAACACTCACACAATCTGGCACCAAAAAGATGAGACACCTATCACCCAAAGCATGATAGAGTGACGCACGCACACAATACTGACACCAAAAGGACGCTGGCATATCACCAAAATGATGATAGAGAACATTCGCACAATCTGGAACCAAAAGGATGACAGGTCAATCAGCAAAAGGATGATAGAGTGACACACACACACAATCCCGACACGAGAAGAAAGTAAGGTCTATCACCAAAAGGATGATAGAGAACACTCGCACAATCTGACACCAAAAGGATGACAGACCCATCACCAAACGAATGATAGATCGACACACGCACACAATCCCGACACCAAAAGGATGCATGCCTATCACCAAAAGGATGATAGAGAACACTCGCACAATCTGGTACCAAAACAATGACATACCTATCACCAAAAGGATGATAGAGTGACACACGTACACAATCCCGACACCAAAAGGATGTATGGTCTATCACCAAAAGGATGATAGAGAACACTCGCACAATCTGGCACCAAAAGGATGACAGATCCATCACCCAAAGGATGATAGAGCGACACACGCACACAATCCCGACACCAAAAGGATGCAGGGCGTATCACCAAAAAGATGATAGAGAACACTCGCACAATCTGGCACCAAAACGATGACAGGCCTATCACCAATAGGATGATAGAGTGACACACGAAGATAATCCCGACACCAAAAGGATGTAGGGTCTATCACCAATAGGATCATAGAGAACACTCGGAAAATCTAGCACCAAAAGGATGACTGATCCATCCCCCAAAGGATGATAGGGCGACACACGCACACAATCCCGACACCAAATGGAGGCAGGGCTTATCACCAAAAAGACGATAGAGAACACTCACACAATCTGGTACCAAAAAGATGAGACACCTATCACCAAAAGGATGATAGAGTGATGCACGCACACAATCCCAACACCAAAAGGACGCAGGGCCTATCACCAAAAAGATGATACAGAACATTCGCACAATCTGGCACCAAAAGGATGACAGACCAATCACCAAAAGGATGATAGAGTGACACACGCACAGAATTCCGACACGAGAAGTAAGTAGGGTCTATCACCAAAAAGATGATAGAGAACACTCGCACAATCTGGCACCAAATGGATGATAGACCCATCACCAAAAGTATGATAGAGCTACACACGCACAGAATCCCGACACCAAAAGGATGCAGGGCGTATCGCCAAAAAGATGATAGAGAAGACTCGCACAATCTGGCACCAAAAGGATGACAGACCTATCACCAATAGGATGATAGAGTGACACACGAAGATAATCCCGACACCAAAAGGATGTAGGGTCTATCACCAATAGGATCATAGAGAACACTCAGAAAATCTAGCACCAAAAGGATGACAGATCCATCCCCCAAAGGATGATAGGGCGACACACGCACACAATCCCGACACCAAATGGAGGCAGGGCCTATCACCAAAAAGACGATAGAGAATACTCACACAATCTGGCACCAAGAAGATGAGACACCTATCACCAAAAGGATGATAGAGTGACGCACGCACACAATACTGACACCAAAAGGACGGAGGCATATCACCAAAATGATGATAGAGAACATTCGCACAATCTGTCACCAAAAGGATGACAGGCCAATCACCAAAAGGATGATAGAGTGACACACGCACATAATCCCGACACGACAAGAAAGTAGGGTCTATCACCAAAAGGATGATAGAGAACACTCGCACAATCTAACACCAAAAGGATGACAGACCCATCACCAAAAGGATGATAGATCGACACATGCACACAATCCCGACACCAAAAGGATGCATGCCTATCACTAAAAGGATGATAGAGAAGACTCGCACAATCTGGCACCAAAAGAATGACAGACCTATCACCAAAAGGATGATAGAGTGACACACGTACACAATCCCGACACCAGAAGGATGTATGGTCTATCACCAAAAGGATGATAGAGAACACTCGCACAATCTGGCAACAAAAGGATGACAGATCCATCACCCAAAGGATGATAAAGCGACACACGCACACAATCCCGACACCAAAAGGATGCAGGGCCTATAACCAAAAAGATGATAGAGAACACTCGCACAATTAGGAACCAAAATGGTGACAGACATATCACCAAAGGGATGAAAGAGTGACACACGTGCATAATCCCGACACCAAAAGGATGTAGGGTTTATCACCAAAAAGATGATAGAGAATGCTCGCACAATCTGGCACCAAAAGGATGAAAGACCCATCACCAAAAGGATGATAGAGCGACACACGTACACAATCCCGACACCAAAAGGATGTAGGCCTATTACAAAAAGGATGATAGAGAACACTCGCACAATCTGGCACCAAAAGGATGACAGGCCTATCACAAATAGGATGATAGAGTGACACAAGCACACAATCCCGACACCAAAAGGATGTATGGTTTATCACCAAAAGGATGATAGCGAACACTCGCATAATCTGGCACCAAAAGGATTACAGATCCATCACCCAAAGGATGATAGAGCATCACACACACACAATCCCGACACCAAAAGGATGCAGGGCGTATCACCAAAAAGATGATAGAAAAGACTCGCACAATCTGGCACCAAAACGATGACAGGCCTATCACTAATAGGATGATAGAGTGACACACGAAGATAATCCCAACACCAAAATGATGTAGGGTCTATCACCAATAGGATCATAGAGAACACTCGGAAAATCTAGCACCAAAAGGATGACAGATCCATCCCCCAAAGGATGATAGGGCGACACACGCACACAATCTCGACACCAAATGGAGGCAGGGCCTATCACCAAAAAGACGATAGAGAACACTCACACAATCTGGTACCAAAAAGATGAGACACCTATCACCAAAAGGATGAGAGAGTGATGCACGCACACAATCCCGACACCAAAAGGACGCAGGGCCTATCACCAAAAAGATGATAGAGAACATTCGCACAATCTGGCACCAAAAGGATAACAGACCAATCACCAAAAGGATGATAGAGTGACACACGCACACAATTCCGACACGAGAAGTAAGTAGGGTCTATCACCAAAAAGATGATAGAGAACACTCGCACAATCTGGCACCAAAAGGATGATAGACCCATCACCAAAAGGATGATAGAGCGACACACGCACACAATCCCGACACCAAAAGGATGCAGGGCGTATCGCCAAAAAGATGATAGAGAAGACTCGCACAATCTGGCACCAAAAGGATGACAGACCTATCACCAATAGGCTGATAGAGTGACACACGAAGATAATCCCGACACCAAAAGGATGTAGGGTCTATCACCAATAGGATCATAGAGAACACTCGGAAAATCTAGCACCAAAAGGATGACAGATCCATCCCCCAAAGGATGATAGGGCGACACACGCACACAATCCCGACACCAAATGGAGGCAGGGCCTATCACCAAAAAGACGATAGAGAATACTCACACAATCTGGCACCAAAAAGATGAGACACCTATCACCAAAAGGATGATAGAGTGAAGCACGCACACAATACTGACACCAAAAGGACGCAGGCATATCACCAAAATGATGATAGAGAACATTCGCACAATCTGTCACCAAAAGGATGACAGGCCAATCACCAAAAGGATGATAGAGTGACACACACACACAATCCCGACACGAGAAGAAGGTAGGGTCTATCACCAAAAGGATGATAGAGAACACTCGCACAATCTGACACCAAAAGGATGACAGACCCATCACCAAAAGGATGATAGATCGACACACGCACACAATCCCGACACCAAAAGGATGCATGCCTATCACTAAAAGGATGATAGAGAAGACTCGCACAATCTGGCACCAAAAGAATGACAGACATATCACCAAAAGGATGATAGAGTGACACACGTACACAATCCCGACACCAGAAGGATGTATGGTCTATCACCAAAAGGATGATAGAGAACACTCGCACAATCTGGCACCAAAAGGATGACAGATCCATCACCCAAAGGATGATAAGGCGACACACGCACACAATCCCGACACCAAAAGGATGCAGGGCCTATAACCAAAAAGATGATAGAGAACACTCGCACAATTAGGAACTAAAATGGTGACAGACATATCACCAAAAGGATGAAAGAGTGACACACGCGCATAATCCCGACACCAAAAGGATGTAGGGTTTATCACCAAAAAGATGATAGAGAATGCTCGCACAATCTGGCACCAAAAGGATGAAAGACCCATCACCAAAAGGATGATAGAGCGACACACGCACACAATCCCGACACCAAAAGGATGCAGGCCTATTACAAAAAGGATGATAGAGAACACTCACACAATCTGGCACCAAAAGGATGACAGACCTATCACAAATAGGATGATAGAGTGACACACGCACACAATCCCGACACCAAAAGGATGTATCGTCTATCACCAAAAGGATGATAGAGAACACTCGCATAATCTGGCACCAAAAGGATTACAGATCCATCACCCAAAGGATGATAGAGCATCACACGCACACAATCCCGACACCAAAAGGATGCAGGGCGTATCACCAAAAAGATGATAGAAAAGACTCGGAGAATCTGGCACCAAAACGATGACAGGCCTATCACCAATAGGATGATTGAGTGACACACGAAGATAATCCCGACACCAAAAGGATGTAGGGTCTATCACCAATAGAATCATAGAGAACACTCGGAAAATCTAGCACCAAAAGGATGACAGATCCATCCCCCAAAGGATGATAGGGCGACACACGCACACAATTCCGACACCAAATGGAGGCAGGGCCTATCACCAAAAAGACGATAGAGAACACTCACACAATCTGGTACCAAAAAGATGAGACACCTATCACCAAAAGGATGATAGAGTGATGCACGCACACAATCCCGACACCAAAAGGACGCAGGGCCTATCACCAAAAAGATGATAGAGAACATTCGCACAATCTGGCACCAAAAGGATGACAAACCAATCACCAAAAGGATGATAGAGTGACACACGCACACAATTCCGACACGAGAAGTAAGTAGGGTCTATCACCAAAAAGATGATAGAGAACACTCGCACAATCTGGCACCAAAAGGATGATAGACCCATCACCAAAAGGATGATAGAGCGACACACGCACACAATCCCGACACCAAAAGGATGCAGGGCGTATCGCCAAAAAGATGATAGAGAAGACTCGCACAATCTGGCACCAAAAGGATGACAGACCTATCACCAATAGGCTGATAGAGTGACACACGAAGATAATCCCGACACCAAAAGGATGTAGGGTCTATCACCAATAGGATCATAGAGAACACTCGGAAAATCTAGCACCAAAAGGATGACAGATCCATCCCCCAAAGGATGATAGGGCGACACACGCACACAATCCCGACACCAAATGGAGGCAGGGCCTATCACCAAAAAGACGATAGAGAATACTCACACAATCTGGCACCAAAAAGATGAGACACCTATCACCAAAAGGATGATAGAGTGAAGCACGCACACAATACTGACACCAAAAGGACGCAGGCATATCACCAAAATGATGATAGAGAACATTCGCACAATCTGTCACCAAAAGGATGACAGGCCAATCACCAAAAGGATGATAGAGTGACACACACACACAATCCCGACACGAGAAGAAGGTAGGGTCTATCACCAAAAGGATGATAGAGAACACTCGCACAATCTGACACCAAAAGGATGACAGACCCATCACCAAAAGGATGATAGATCGACACACGCACACAATCCCGACACCAAAAGGATGCATGCCTATCACTAAAAGGATGATAGAGAAGACTCGCACAATCTGGCACCAAAAGAATGACAGACATATCACCAAAAGGATGATAGAGTGACACACGTACACAATCCCGACACCAGAAGGATGTATGGTCTATCACCAAAAGGATGATAGAGAACACTCGCACAATCTGGCACCAAAAGGATGACAGATCCATCACCCAAAGGATGATAAGGCGACACACGCACACAATCCCGACACCAAAAGGATGCAGGGCCTATAACCAAAAAGATGATAGAGAACACTCGCACAATTAGGAACTAAAATGGTGGCAGACATATCACCAAAAGGATGAAAGAGTGACACACGCGCATAATCCCGACACCAAAAGGATGTAGGGTTTATCACCAAAAAGATGATAGAGAATGCTCGCACAATCTGGCACCAAAAGGATGAAAGACCCATCACCAAAAGGATGATAGAGCGACACACGCACACAATCCCGACACCAAAAGGATGCAGGCCTATTACAAAAAGGATGATAGAGAACACTCACACAATCTGGCACCAAAAGGATGACAGACCTATCACAAATAGGATGATAGAGTGACACACGCACACAATCCCGACACCAAAAGGATGTATCGTCTATCACCAAAAGGATGATAGAGAACACTCGCATAATCTGGCACCAAAAGGATTACAGATCCATCACCCAAAGGATGATAGAGCATCACACGCACACAATCCCGACACCAAAAGGATGCAGGGCGTATCACCAAAAAGATGATAGAAAAGACTCGGAGAATCTGGCACCAAAACGATGACAGGCCTATCACCAATAGGATGATTGAGTGACACACGAAGATAATCCCGACACCAAAAGGATGTAGGGTCTATCACCAATAGAATCATAGAGAACACTCGGAAAATCTAGCACCAAAAGGATGACAGATCCATCCCCCAAAGGATGATAGGGCGACACACGCACACAATTCCGACACCAAATGGAGGCAGGGCCTATCACCAAAAAGACGATAGAGAACACTCACACAATCTGGTACCAAAAAGATGAGACACCTATCACCAAAAGGATGATAGAGTGATGCACGCACACAATCCCGACACCAAAAGGACGCAGGGCCTATCACCAAAAAGATGATAGAGAACATTCGCACAATCTGGCACCAAAAGGATGACAAACCAATCACCAAAAGGATGATAGAGTGACACACGCACACAATTCCGACACGAGAAGTAAGTAGGGTCTATCACCAAAAAGATGATAGAGAACACTCGCACAATCTGGCACCAAAAGGATGATAGACCCATCACCAAAAGGATGATAGAGCGACACACGCACACAATCCCGACACCAAAAGGATGCAGGGCGTATCGCCAAAAAGATGATAGAGAAGACTCGCACAATCTGGCACCAAAAGGATGACAGACCTATCACCAATAGGCTGATAGAGTGACACACGAAGATAATCCCGACACCAAAAGGATGTAGGGTCTATCACCAATAGGATCATAGAGAACACTCGGAAAATCTAGCACCAAAAGGATGACAGATCCATCCCCCAAAGGATGATAGGGCGACACACGCACACAATCCCGACACCAAATGGAGGCAGGGCCTATCACCAAAAAGACGATAGAGAATACTCACACAATCTGGCACCAAAAAGATGAGACACCTATCACCAAAAGGATGATAGAGTGACGCACGCACACAATACTGACACCAAAAGGACGCAGGCATATCACCAAAATGATGATAGAGAACATTCGCACAATCTGTCACCAAAAGGATGACAGGCCAATCACCAAAAGGATGATAGAGTGACACACGCACACAATCCCGACACGAGAAGAAAGTAGGGTCTATCACCAAAAGGATGATAGAGAACACTCGCACAATCTGACACCAAAAGGATGACAGACCCATCAGCAAAAGGATGATAGATCGACACACGCACACAATCCCGACACCAAAAGGATGCATGCCTATCACTAAAAGGATGATAGAGAAGACTCGCACAATCTGGCACCAAAAGAATGACAGACCTATCACCAAAAGGATGATAGAGTGACACACGTACACAATCCCGACACCAGAAGGATGTATGGTCTATCACCAAAAGGATGATAGAGAACACTCGCACAATCTGGCACCAAAAGGATGACAGATCCATCACCCAAAGGATGATAGAGCGACACACGCATACAATCCCGACACCAAAAGGATGCAGGGCCTATAACCAAAAAGATGATAGAGAACACTCCCACAATTAGGAACCAAAATGGTGACAGACATGTCACCAAAAGGATGATAGAGTGACACACGCGCATAATCCCTACACCAAAAGGATGTAGGGTTTATCACCAAAAAGATGATAGAGAATGCTCGCACAATCTGGCACCAAAAGGATGAAAGACCCATCACCAAAAGGATGATAGAGCGACACACGCACACAATCCCGACACCAAAAGGATGCAGGCCTATCACAAAAAGGATGATAGAGAACACTCGCACAATCTGGCACCAAAAGGATGACAGACCAATCACAAATAGGATGATAGAGTGACACACGCACACAATCCTGTAGCGGTAAAAATCGTGAGTGTAAGTTATTGACTAACTTAACTCAAAGAAAACAAGAGTCGCCACCGCACTTTTATTTTATCCAAATAAAGGAAAGGAAAAAGAGCGAACAAAACCAAAGAGTTCTAAAATAAGAACACGAGACAGAGATCGGGGTAAGGGGGTTGGTTACGCAATGGGAAGGTGTTAGCACCCAAAACGTCTATAGTACTCTATAGGAGCCCTTTGAAATATTTACGCTTTTTGGTTTGAAAATGGTTTGTTTGAAAAGAGATTGGGGAGATGAGAAGAGAATATTTTTTTTAGATTTTTTGTGTTTGGAGAGACTTATCGTCTCATGCCTACGTACCCATAAAGTGCAATATGGAATCAAAACCCCGTAGTTCGTGGTACAAATGACAAAATTTTGTTGGTTTTGATTGATTTTAGATGTTCAAACAAGTCGTCATTTCAAGGAGAAAACTGCGACTATCCACCCACGAGTATTAAGACAACATCTGCGTCACATAAAGATGGAGGATTTTGCTTGGATTATCAACAAGACTATCACTCAACATCAACGTGGAAAATGTCAAAGTCTTAATAATATGGGGAATAGGAGATTTACATCTCAACTATAGAAATGAATCATGTCTAAACTTTATGAAAAAGTTTTAAAGTGAAAAAATGCATAAAGGCACGAAAAGAGTTGATGAGTTTTTGTATTTTTTATGTCTTTTGAAATTGGTCAAAACATGATTAACATTGATTGACTTTTATTTAAGAAAAACAAAGTTTAAAAATCACTTGACGAAAGTCAAGGTTTTATTGCGAAAGCGGTTTTGAAGTTTGAAACCAAGAAGGTTTTGAAAAAGGGAGAAAGTTTTGAAAATTTAAGAAGGGGAGGAGATGAAGTGACTATCCTAAAAAAAAATAAGAGCTAGAGATAAGAAAGATCTAACCGACTTGTAGCACACTCCAAAGCAAGCAAAAAAAATTTCCATCCGATTTAAAGCATAAGCCAAGGATCGAGCCAAATAAAGGCTAAGATTCAAAATACTCCAAGCATAGGGAAGAAAGTCCTAATCCTAAGTCCAAAATGTCCATGAAGTCCAAGGTCTAAGAATGGTCCAAGAGTATAACCACAAAATTAATAGCACCAAATTTTTAGATGTTTTATCCTTTATTAATGTTTTGAACAAAGTATGGTCCAAGTGGACAAAAGAAAAATGACATAAACATAAACAAAGATATGGTATGTAATGATAAAATGGAAGCATAAAAGTAAAAAATAAAGAGTAAGAAGAGAATATAAACAAAATTAAACAAGGATATTGTTAGTGAATTAGTAGTTAGTGGTTAGAACATATGATCAATGATGATTAATTCTTGCACTTAGACCAAGATTAATGAAAATTCATTAGAGGATTGATAGAATCAAAGCCTCCTAACAATGATTTTCATAGGTATTGGAGTTAAGACAAGCAACTAATCATACTTGGACTTTTAAACGTAAGTTTGAGCCACGAATGATCATTTTCCGATTAAGGGACACTTTAGCGCTATGTTAAGCAATCATAATCGGGTTTATGTAGAAACCACGACTATCTGAGGCCGGTCAATAAAATGTTAGTGTTAATACATGTTAGAGAAATGATATATAAATCACTCTCCTAAAACATGCCACACAAAAAGAAAAGAGGTGGTGATCTCATCATAATCAAGATTTTTAATTAATTAATCAAAGGTAATCTATCACTATTCCAAAGTAAGGAGAATTATCTCAATGATTATTCGTCCATAGATTTGAAATAATGAAGATTAAACAACCTTGATAATCAATTATCTATGATCCATAGATTTCATCGATCAAAAATAAAAATAAAAAAAAAGAAGAAAGAAAATAAGAATGAAAAGAAATCACAATTTGAATCTTAAATCGATTAAATTATCATCAATATCAATCACCTCTCTTGGTGGATAAAAATCAACACCCAAAGTCCATTGATATTGATGAAATCTTATCAAAATTCAAGATCCAAAACCACCAACAATTAATCAAAATATTTTCAAATAATTTTTTAATGCTTTCTTTTTTCAAGAATATTATTATTAGTTTATAAAAATAAACTAATAACAATATAAAAAAAAAAAGAAAAGATAAAAAAAAAAGAATAAATAAATGAAAAAAACAAATTAAAAGGAGAAAGAGAAACAGAAACTTCATCTTCTCCTTTCTTCTTCACGGTAACATTCTTCGCACCATTTTTTCTCGAGCTCAAAGCTTGCTTAGATCAAAGCGACGGGATGCGAAAATTACACCGAACAGATCGAAATCAAAAGCTCTTCACAATGGTACCAACAATTCAGAGAATCACAACAAAAGATAACGGATCGAAAATGACGGTGAAGCTCAATCTACCTTCAAACTCAGGTAAGAAATCAATCCAAGCTTCTTCTTGCTTATCTTCTTCTTCTGAACGAATTCTGGTTCGAAATTGATCTGTGTTTGAGGTTGATTTGAAGTTAATTTGGTGGAATGAAGTATGAGAAGAGAATGAACGGAGGTTTTTCTGGTAGTGAGGAATTGAGGAAGAAAATCAGCAGAGATTTTTTGGCTTGAAAAGCTTGAAGAATAGAGTGAGGGATGAATTCTATTTATAGATGAGAATGAGTGAAAAATGATTTGCAGTTTGTGAGAATTCTCTGCCGTTTTGAAGTAGGTGTGTTGTGCGTGATATTTTTTTGCTGGTATTTGACATGTCGTTTTGCAATTTCTCTTTGTAGCTCATTTAAGTGACATGGATAGCTTGTGGGGTCAGCTTGGAGTGTAATCTCATAGCTTGAATTATATTCACATGGCTTGCAATATGGCTTGGATAAGTGATGAATTACTTTCTCAGCTCAACCTCAATTTCGAGCCGTTTTCACTCTGCTTCATATATACAACACTCCTCAGAAAATTTTGCTCCTATTTTAATTTCTTTTTGGAAATCTCTGCCGGCGCGGGTAGCTCTGAAATTTGGCAATTGTATCAGATGACAGAAAATGACACTCAATTTTTAAATCCAAAAATGAGCTCTGCTTGAGTTGAAGAGTTCCAGATAATCTCTGGTGTGTCAGAATCAGAAACCATTGCTGCCGCAAAAGCCGCTGGACCACTACGCTCTAGTACATACAGTAAAGATTCAGGTAGAAGTCCAGCAAGAACACTGCGTTTTGCCAAAGGCAATGAAGAAGAAACTGCAGCCTCTTCGCCACCATGAAAGGCTTGATGGACATCAACACCTGTGGCAGCCAGAATTTTTTTGATTTGTTGCTCGACAAGGGATAAATTAGCAGCAGGACTAGGCCAATCAGTTCCATTCATAAAAGCTGGCTTCCATACACCACGTGTTACTTCAGCTGATAAGTAGCTTACAATGGTTGCCAAAGACGCCGGAAGAAAATCAGCAATATCTTTGAGACCTGTAGCCAGTTCACGGGGGCAGAGTCTTCCGTGAGCACAAGCTGTAAGGGCAGCATCAAGAACAAATGGAGTTGCTTCAAGGATATCCCATGCTGGAACTTTGAGTTTCATTAAAGAGTCATCCAATGATGAACCTGATGAGTTGCTGCTTCCTGAAGTTGTAGATGTCAATGATTGAGGACTTTTATTTATTTTCCTGCACATCATACTTAGAAGCGCATCAACAATCTGAAGAGTAGGCCCTCCAGGAACAAGAGCACGTCGAGTTGATGCAAGACATTCTTGATGTTGCTGATACCAAGTGTTTAATTTTGGAAAGAAATCCATAAATACAGGCTCTGGAGAAAAACTTATCATTTTTGAAAATCTTCTGCTTCTTATTCTATCTCTTGGTGATTTCCCAAAGGATGCTAACGTACTATTCCGAACCAATAAAAGGAACTCAGGACCTAACTGTGATCCTAATGCTGGAGTTGCTGCACCTCCCATCACATGTTCAACAGGTGGATGATTAAACTGCCATAATCTCAGCAGGAGAATAAATGCACTAGAGAAACACTGCATGGCAAGAGAGCTTTTCACCAGTTGCAGCAGTCCATGACTCACTTGGAACACATGATCCAAAAGCCTCACATATTGGCATTAATGCAGCAGCAAGTAGTGGAACCGCACCGTGTAGGGAGAAAATCTGAACACTGTCTACAGATGAAATTCCAACCAGAAGGACATTCAAAAATGGAGCATAGCTAATCAAGTGGTTTTCAGTCCCAGAGTAGTTAGGAGAAGCTGGAGGAGAAAGCAATTTTATGATGAAAAAAACGACGTGTTCCTGCACATTCCACCCACGAACTAGAGATGCCCCACAAAGAATGCTAGCCGCGGATACTTTTTCTTCATCTGAGCCATTGATTGCGAAGTCAAAAATTTTCTCAATCTCTGCTAAGCTGGAAGCAGGAGTTACACTTAAGACATTAACCATTGGAGGAGTAAGCGGTGAACCCTTCATCAATGATGACCAGCTGGGCAAATGGTTAGGAATACTATGAGGTAGTTGATTGTAAGGTGCACTTACATAACCAGGCCAAAAATAAGCTGAGGTATCAATCAGATGTCTTGCAATACAAGCCTCAATAATCAGGTGCCATAGGTTACCAGAGCAGTTTGTGGGCAAGTCATTCACATTCACATGTTCCAAGTATCCACTATGTCCCGATACAAACATGATAGCCTTGGCAGCGGCCTGATTAGCTACCCAAGTAACAGGTTGAGGTGGATTGAGTAAATCTTCATAATCACCCAATAACTGTAAGCTTGTAACCAATTCCCCGCGACGCTTTCCAGTAGCTGGCTTGTTCTTCCTTTGATTCATAGGGCTACGCTCAGCTTCTTCAATTAGTTCACCTTCCTCTTCTTCAATAAGATTCGCAACTACAAGGGTTGTAATGCACAATAGCATACACAAGCAGGTATCAAGGCGAGGTACAGGACCCTCACATGGATCCCTCTCCCGTTGAACCAGTCGTAGTGCAGCAATCCATAAACCTAAAAATGCATTGTGCCATGCAGTACCATTAACTGCTTGTAAAGCCTTCACCAACCCAGTAAAAAGTTCAACAGCACTGGCAGCCATGACATGATGACCATCCATTGCATCCTCCAGTATTAAATCAATGGGAAGCCAAAGTGAACTATCATTGTGAGATTGGACCGCACTAGCACTAGCAGTTGCAGCCAATACTGAACTCAGCTTCATCTTCTTCTTCGGTTCACTAGACAAAGGCCAGTTTGATTTTAAATTCAAAGGGAAAAACAACTCTGGAGATAAATTTTTCAACGTCCTCAATATCATCGAGTTCCCCGCGAGTTGCTCTAGCTCATCAACGAATGCTCCCCAGTGTGTTGGTCTTGAGTTTAGAATTATGTTTTACATAAGGCGATGGGATAGCATTACTGTAGTAGGGCTTTACCCTAGGAGTTTCATCCTTTTGATCTTTTCTCTGAGAGTAATCAAGAACAGGTAGGCCACCATGATTAACAGCAAATGGCTCATTCAAATTGTTCTTGGAATGAATTCCTGCATGACTTGGAGACTTCATAGCAGTGGCAGCGTTTTTTATCATCAACACCGTCATCATCTTTTGCAGCAGTTGAAAAAGTAGAGACTAATATCTTCATCTGAAACATTCAGCTGCAAGTCAGCCACTCTGCGATCAACAGGAACACTCCACACCTCAGCAGATAAATACTCGTATAAGATCCCACCGATGCAATCAACTAAATAATTCTTCACAACTGTATCTTTTGACACCTTCCAGAAAGATTCATGATCAGCACAATCAAGTTTGTATAATTGAACCAGAACTTCTTTGCTAAAAGGAAACCTATGAAATATTCTAGCAAAAATCATTAATTGCTTTATCTGATAGGCCAAATATCATCTCATTCATCATACATGCAGCTGTGATTTCTTGCCGCAATAACTGTCCAGAACCAATCCTTTCGTACCATGACTGCCAGCTTTCATTGATGTATTTACACGCTTCTCGCATAGCAAGCCTATATCTACTGATAAATGAAGTTGGATGAATCTTATTCCCAACAAGATCATTTGCTCTTTTAAGAAGCTCCACAGCCACAATGACGACAGAAGTCGTACCATCTCCAACTTCTCTAGCTTGAAGTTCAGCAAGCTCAAACAAAACCTTAGCAGCAGGATGTTCAAATTCCAGCATCTGGGGAGTGGTATCACCAAGGACATGGCTGACATATTCAGACACTAAAAGCTTGTAACCTGCCTTCATTACGTGTGTCAACAAATGAAGGATCAATTTCTTCAAAATACCGTAGCACCGCCACATAGTTTACGGCATTCCATCAGCAGTTGCAGTAGGTGTGAAGGAGGTGCTTCCATCATCATCTTCCTTAAAAATATACAGCTCAGAACTTCTACCAGGAGCAAGCTGACTCTCATATCTCAACATTTGTCACAACATGTGCTCCAGCTGTGACAGCAACACTAGCAATGGCCTTGGATATTGAACCCATTCTACCTTCAACATATGACCAAACTTCACGCTCTCCATCAGTTTCTTATTTCATTGACAAGCAACGATGGAAGAGCCTTTTGGTCCCGATTAGCTGTAGAATCGTATATTTGAGATGGAAGAACCTCTGCAGGATAGGCCCCGCATTTTAAGCATGTCATATCAAGAATCACTTACACCTTCTTCCCACCAAGGAAGTCAATGAAAGATAGCTGCAAATCAAGTTGATGAACTGACTGAG
This sequence comes from Lathyrus sativus, assembly GCA_963859935.3. Classification (NCBI taxonomy): domain Eukaryota; kingdom Viridiplantae; phylum Streptophyta; class Magnoliopsida; order Fabales; family Fabaceae; genus Lathyrus; species Lathyrus sativus. Next base: position 199,756,318 of record OZ012739.1, on the reverse strand, counting down.
AATTGAACTTAGCCTCAACCAAATTTCCAATCTCTATCCGAGCTAACTGAACCTCCTCAACCACATCTAGCAAATTACTTAAAAGTGAACCCGTTATTTGTGTTTCTTGTGCCATACTGATCTGACCTGTGCATTTGCTAGTGGTAATTGGATTTAAAGCACATAGAAATGCAGAGAAAGCATCCATATTTGGATAGGTCTTTCCAATATTCACATCATTCAAGCTATTTGATACTATAATGCTTGATAGACCAGCATTTACTGTGAACCTTTGGATGATATATCCGCGATAGTTGAGAGTTATTAGGTGATAATCATCCTTACGCTGAAAACCTTCAATATCCCACAACTTCAATTTCTGGAAAACCAACTTATAAGACACTCTCTTTTCTAAATAATCAGGAACAGATTTGAGGATGTTAGTACAGCTTTGATCCCCTTCCATCTTGCAGTGACTATAAAAGAATTCACTTAAAGATTTTGCTTTCTGATTCAAACTTTCAAGCTCCTGCCTCACTTCCATCCCTTTATTGCAAGAAACCTGACATTTTCCTTGGGAATTAAAAATTCTTGCATTGATATGACTATCATCAGCTTGAATGTCAACCGGTCCACTCTTAGCGGAACATAGTATTGAATTTTTTATAATCTGAGCCTCTTGAAGCCCAGAACTCAGCTGTTGTGCCTTTTTTCAGTAATCTGTCACGCTTGACATTCATTAATTGTAGCTTGGTCTTCTCATATGCAATATTAAAAAGCAACATTTTCACTTCCACAACTCTTTTGTGTCGGGTATCTTGAGGATCTGCAAATTTCTGAGATTGAATTTCAGAAGAAAGAATATCCCATTTCTTAACTTTCTGCAGATTAACCAAAATATCCTCCAGCCTGCCCATCGATCTCAAATTTAGCTTATCAAACGACGGAGAAAGCAACTGTTTTGTGCTGGTTGAGAATCTTTTTAGAATATGGTCCCAATCATTCCACTCCTGATCTCCAAACTTTTCTCTTTCACTTCTCATATAACTTGTTTGCTCCAAAACAAATGGTAGGTCTCCATTCCCACGCTTATGAACCTCTGGACTTCTGGACCAAACTTCTCATAGAACACACCGCGGGTAATTCACAGTTGAAGCAAACCCTTGATAGTTTGACCAAGATGAGGTCAAACGTCCATCTGATTTAAACTTGAATGAATGTCTTTGCCATCAATTTCCCTGCAAAACCCTAAACACACAGAGAAGAAGAAACAAAAATATTTTTGGTATTTTGATTAAATGTTAGTAAACAGAAACAAACATAAAGTAAATAAGAAACACAAAGTAAGATCTTGTTTGTGGAATGATATGCAAATGAAATGTGGGATCTTAGGGGTAAAAATTAGGGTATTACAGCTGCCCCTATTTAAGATTCTTCTATCCGGAGATATGAAGATTGACATCTTTGTCTCGACTAGATAGAAGAGACTTAAATATAACAATAAACCCAATTTTTAACCCTAAGAGACCACAAAATGATATGATTATGCTAATGATATGCGAACATAAGACTTCTGTGGGGAAATAATGCCACAGGAGACAAACAAAAGCTCGGGAGAAAAAGAGAGACTCCACATGAGAAAACAAAAGAACAAGATCCTATTCCGATAAGGGAAAGGAAACGACTCAGTGGGGAAAGAGATACCAACTGCCAGTTACTGGGCGAAGATATTCGAACCGAAGAGAATAGGTAAAATACTTTCTACCGGTTACTGAGTAGAAAATATGTGCAAAAACACAAGAGAATTGTTATCTACCAGTTACTGGGTGGAAAACAAAGAAATGTATTACCTATTACCAGTTACTGGGTAAAAAGTAATCCACTCATTGAGATATAATCAACTACCTGTTACTGGGTAGGAAAATAAGCAACGCCAACTACTGGTTACTGAGTAGTTTAGCGAGATTAATAAACTTGAATGAAAGGGGTTACCATCTATCGGTTACTGGATAGGGTAAACAAAATGTCGACTACCTGTTACTGGGTAAGACGGACTCGACTACCTGTTACTGGGTAGGAGAAAAAGATATATCATCAGCTACTTGTTACTGAGCAGCTCCAAACACAACAAACTTCTCAAATAAAGAGACAACCATTTGTTGGAAAAAGATATTAACAACTCTGGCGAGGATCTAAAAAAAGATACAAGCAGGTTGAACCATGCAATAGAATTCTCATTGGGAACTATTCCACAGAAATTCCAATTGACAGAAAAGTTGGTCGGATAAAGATCCATCATTTCACAATAAACTTCTCTGTTGAGGATGAACCAGATAAATGTTATTTATTGCGAAGGTAAATTTCTGGAGATTACACAAGCTGCTCAAATAAAGAGGCTTCCACATGAAGTTGCATAAGTAATTACCAAGAGAGTGTTATCAAAACACTACTGGGAGAATCAAATCTTCATCTTCTATTGGGGATCAGTAACAGATTCCTGCTGAGGAAAATAAATCCTCAAAAATACCTTCTTGTCATCCCGGTTCCACAGCCCAGGGAAAACTAAAGTAACTGCTGCAAGAGACCAAAGTTCAATCCAGGAACAAACTGGAAAGAAACAGTCAAACAAGACTCGACCCAATGAGGAAATAACTCAACTGGGGAACAATTCCATCCAGATAAAAACTGGGGAGGAAAGCTAAACAAAACATCTTCCACGAGGCATAAACTCAGTGGGGAATTAAAAATGATAGGTATTTTCTGCTTAGGGGTCGACACTCTAATGACGAGAGGACACACGCATTCTGCGAGATAACAACATCGGGAAAAGGGAAATACCAACAAAAAATGCAGGATGCACAATGCAACAAAGACATGCTATGCTCAACCAAAATGAATGCGCATGCAATGAGTATGAATATGCTGATAAATCAGACAAAAAGGGCAAACAGAGGGTGAACAAAACACCACAACACTACTGAAATACTCGGCTAATCTCTGCGAGTTAGAGATATCATCGGAGATCGTGCTGGGGATCAGCAACAGAAAATCTGCAAGAGATACACAAGAGCCATCAAAGGAAAATAAATCCTACTACAAGGCTTAAGTCTCGCTGAATAAACAGAGATATTGCTTGGGGAAAAGACCCCAAAGATCAATCTTCAACCATTAATAATTCAACAATATAAACTCCGCTTCGAGGGAAAAAAACTGTTGGAGAAAAACATAGCAACACAAATCTTCCAACCCTGCCAGGGGAATAAGAAGTTAACATCATAGCAAAAAGTCAAACTGTGGGGGATTTTAAATCAACACACAATCACAAAGTGAGAGAAAACCCGACAGGTGACTGCTATGTCAACACTTCTCAACATTGTTCTCTACTTAGGGAATAATCCAAATGCATAACCTCCGCTAGGAATCATCAAAGACAAATCTCCGCCTGGGCAAAAAACAATCAAGGATAAGTGGTCTTCTTCAAATTTCTCAACTGTCCGATCATTTGAATCAAGACTTTGCTGTGGAAAACCGTTCTACACTCGTCTGGTTTATCCAAAGAAACAAAACTCTGCTAAGGGAATATCAGCAGACTCTACTGAAGAGACCTCCATATAGCTCAAATGGGGAAACATCAACACAACTCTACTGGGGAGCTGCCAATAAATTCTATCAGAGAGGCAAGAAAGAAACCTGCTGAAGAGAGCACTTATGCTTTTCGCTTCAAGATTCTACCATTCTTGGGATTACTGTTGATATTCTTTCTTTTATTTTCACAAATCAAAGAAAAATGTTTTTATAATTTTCAAAATTTAAATCAATTATTCACATTTGTTTCAAAAATCATCATCAAAAATAAAATGAAATTCTATAAACAGAAACAAAATAAGAATTGCAAACAAAGGGACAAAGGCCCAAATTATATTGATAGAATGGTAGTCCGCAAATGGCGTAACTCCATGGATCATTACAAAGTTTGAAAAATGGTAAGTACAATGGAAAGTTCTACATTGAAATACAATGACCATTATTCTCCCTAACAACTTTGAATTCCAACTGTGCTTGAGACTTCAGCGGAGAATATCTGAAGTAAAACCTTTGATAGGAAATGTTGCTTCAAACGATCAAGATTGGCCAGATGCAGTTACTTGCCATGATCCCTAACTTTTGCCTAGATTGCCCTCTCGGGTTTTCAATCTACCGGGATGATTATTTCTATTTTTGTCTCTAATTTTTGCCTGGACCGCCCTTTCGGGTTTTCAATCCACCGAGACGCTCATTTTTGCCTAAGCCTCCCTTTCAGGTTTTCAACTTAGCGAGCTGTTCTTTTATCTTTTAGGCGAAGTATTTCTTGACTGCATCGGCATTCACAGGACGAGTGAACTCTTCTCCATCCATAGTTGTAAGAATTAATGCACCGCCAGAGAAGGCTCTCTTAACAACATATGGGCCTTCATAATTAGGAGTCCACTTGTCCCTAGAATCAGTAGTAAAAGTCGAGATCTTTTTGAGCACGAGGTCACCTTCTCTGAACACACGGGGTCGAACCTTCTTATCAAATGCTTTCTTCATTCTTTGTTGATATAATTGGCCATGACACAAAGCCGTCATTCTTTTCTCTTCAATCAGATTCAACTGGTCGTATCTACTTTGACACCATTCAGCCTCAGCCAATTCAGTTTCCATCAAAACTCTCATAGAAGGGATTTCAACCTCTATCGGGAGCACTGCTTCCATGCCATAAACAAGAGAAAAAGGGGTTGCCCCTGTTGAAGTGCGAACGGATGTACGATACCCATGCAGAGCGAAAGGAAGCATATCATGCCAATCCTTGTATGTAACAACCATCTTTTGAATAATCTTCTTAATGTTCTTATTAGCAGCTTCAACAGCCCCATTCATCTTGGGTCTATAAGGAGAAGAATTATGATGCTCAATCTTAAACTCATCGCATAATTCCTTCATCATCTTGTTATTTAAATTCGACCCATTATCAGTGATGATCTTGCTCGGAACACCATACCGACAGATGATTTGATTCTTGATAAACCTGACCACTACTTGCTTAGTCACATTTGCATATGATGCAGCTTCAACCCATTTGGTAAAATAGTCAATAGCCACCAATATGAAACGGTGTCCGTTTGACGCTTTAGGCTCAATCATTCCAATCATATCAATGCCCCACATTGAAAAAGGCCATGGAGAAGAGATAACATTGAGAGGAGTTGGAGGCACATGAATCTTGTCAGCATAAATCTGGCATTTATGGCACTTTTTCACGTATTTACAACAGTCAGATTCCATTGTCAGCCAATAGTAACCTGCCCTTAACATCTTCTTAGCCATCGCATGTCCATTGGCATGGGTGCCAAAGGATCCTTCATGGATTTCTTTCATCAACATATCTGCTTCGTGTCCATCCACGTATCTGAGCAAGATCATGTCATAATTTCTCTTATACATCACATCATCATTCAAGAAGAAACTACCAGCCAATCTTCTCAAAGTTTTCCTATCCTTTTTGGATGCCCCAAGTGGGTACTCTTGATTCTGAAGAAAGCATTTAATATCATAATACCATGGTTTATCATCAACAACTTCTTCAACTACAAACACATGAGCTGGTCTATCAAGACGCATCACATCAATCTTTGGCACATCATTCCAATGATTTACCACAATCATGGAGGATAAAGTCGCTAAAGCATCTGCCATTTGATTCTCTGCTCTTGGTATGTGGTGAAACTCAACTTTATTGAAGAAAGTTGACAACCTTCTTGCATAATCACGATAAGGAATCAAATCAGGTTGACGCGTCTCCCATTTCCCTTTAATCTGATTAATCACTAAAGCTGAATCTCCATACACATCAAGAATCTTGATTCTTAAATCGATAGCTTCTTCCAAGCCCATAATACACGCTTCATACTCAGCCGCATTATTTGTGCAATTGAAAACCAACCTTGCAGTGAAAGGAATATGAGAACCATGAGGAGTAACAATAATTGCACCAATACCTCTGCCATATTCATTAACCGCCCCATCAAAAATCAAACCCCAACGAGATCCTGGCGCAGGTCCTTCTTCATGTAATGGCTCCTCACAATCTTTAACCTTTAGATACATCACATCCTCATCAGGAAAGTCAAACTGAATAGGTTGATAATCATCAATTGGCTGGTGTGCCAAATGATCAGCCAAAACACTTCCTTTTATCGCCTTTTGAGTTCGATACTCGATATCATATTCTGATAACAACATTTGCCAACGAGCAATCCTCCCAGTTAAAGCAGGCTTTTCAAAGATATACTTGATTGGATCCATTTTAGATATCAACCAAGTTGTACAATTCAACATATACTGACGGAGGCGCTTGGCAGCCCAAGCTAGAGCACAACATGTCTTTTCAAGCATCGTGTATCGAGACTCACAATCAGTGAATTTCTTGCTCAAATAATAAATGGCAAATTCTTTTCTCCCGGATTCATCTTGTTGACCCAGAACGCAACCCATAGACTCTTCTAGCACGGTCAAATACATGATCAAAGGTCTTCCTTCTACGGGAGGAGACAAAATAGGAGGTTCAAGCAGATACTCTTTAATTCTTTCGAAAGCTTTCTGACAATCTTCTGTCCAAACACAACCCTGATCTTTGCGGAGAAGTTTGAAAATCGGTGCACATGTGGCAGTCATATTAGATATAAATCGAGAGATATAGTTTAAACGTCCCAAGAATCCTCTTACTTGTTTTTCTGTTCTGGGTGTAGGCATCTCCTGGATAGCTTTAACTTTACCAGGATCAACTTCAATGCCTTTCTGACTGACAATAAAGCCTAACAATTTTCCAGAACGAACACCAAAAGTGCATTTATTAGGATTCAGACGGAGCTTAAACTTTCTCAAACGTTGAAACAACTTCAATAAATTTTTAATATGATCTTCTTCAGTCTTCGACTTACAAATCATATCATCCACATAGACCTCAATTTCTTTATGCATCATATCATGGAACAGGGTGGTCATAGCTCTCTGGTACGTTGCACCAGCATTTTTTAAACCGAAGGGCATCACTCTGTAACAGAATGTTCCCCAGGGTGTAATGAATGTTGTTTTTTCCATATCCTCAGGCGCCATCTTTATTTGATTATAACCGGAAAATCCATCCATAAATGAAAAGATATTGAACTTAGCAGTATTATCTACCAACAAATCAATGTGTGGTAGTGGAAAATCATCTTTTGGACTTGCTTTATTCAAATCTCTATAGTCAACACACATTCGGACTTTTCCGTCTTTCTTTGGAGCAGGCACGATATTGGCCATCCATTGAGGATATTCTACGGTCACAAGAAAACCAGCATCAATCTGCTTTTGAACCTCTTCTTTAATCTTTACTGCCATGTCAGGATGAGTTCTTCTCAATTTCTGCTTCACGGGTGAACATTCAGGCTTTAATGGCAAATGGTGCTCCACAATACCGGTATCAAGACCAGGCATGTCTTGATAGGACCAAGCAAACACGTCAACATATTCTCTAAGAAGCTCTACCATCCTCTTCTTAACATCTGACTGAAGCAGTGCCCCAATCTTGACTTCTTTCTTATCATCATCGGAACCCAGATTAACCAATTCCACCGGCTCTTCATGAGGCTGAATGGCCTTCTCCTCGTGCTCAAGCAATCGAGAAATCTCATCAGGAATTTCTTCAATATCCTCCTCTTCCGCTTCAAACACAGGGAACTCAAAGTTGGGAGGGGGCATATGGTCATTGTTTCCAATGGGTTTAACAATCAATCTGCACAATGATTTTATGTTTGATTTTAGAATATGAACAAAAAAATGAAAATATTATGCAGATAAGAGTGATTATAACATTATTATACTTTTTTCGGTTTTTTATGTTACCATTTTTCAGAAGTAAAGCAAAAAAGGAAAACAACATATGGATAAACAGAAAAACATTTTATTGATGATGATAAAAGTTGAAACAAAGCCCTCACAAATTCATTTTCACCTTGGGCAGAGTGAAAGGATTTTTGAAAGAAACAAAAACAAATTACTTTGAAACATGAACGACAGTAGGAACATCAACAGCGATCCAATTCTGGCATATCAATCCACGTGTCACAAAGTTGGGCATTTCTTCCTCTTGGTCATCTTCAAGAATTGCAGCTGTAGAATGATCTTTGCAATGGATGAACCCAGCACTTCGAAAGACTTCATGAATACTCTTCAGCTCATTTTGGGTAGAACCAGATGTAAAACCCAAACCAGCTCTATCTTTTTTCTCAGCAACTTCAATGATTCGGCCCCATCCATCAGCTTGGCCATTATCCACTGCACGTTGTGCATCTTTTAAAGAAGACATGGACACCCCATCCTTCTTAACAGCTTTATCAACCACAGAAAGAGCCTGAAACGGAGTTCCAATATCCTCTTCCGCATCGATATAAGAAAAAGACGACAAACTGCTTACCAACATAGCCTGTTCTCCACCAACAACGACAAGTTTACCATTCTGCACGAATTTTAACTTTTGATGCAGTGTCGAAGTAACAGCTCCAGCTTCATGAATCCATGGGCGTCCTAGAAGACAACTGTAAGCAGGACGAATATCCATGACTTGAAAAGTGATCTGGAAAAAACATGGACCAATCTTGATAGGGAGATCAACCTCTCCAATCACGGTTTTCCTCGATCCATCAAAGGCTTTCACAATGACCCCACTGAACCTCATAGGAGTACCTTGATAAGATAATCTGGACAAAGTAGATTTTGGCATCACATTCAACGATGACCCAGTATCAACCAGCACATTGGATAGAGCGTCTTCCTGGCAATTCATGGAAATATGGAGAGCCAAATTATGATTTCTTCCATGATCAGTCAACTCTTCATCACAAAAACTCAGATTATTACACGCAGTGATATTGGCAACAATGCTATCAAACTGATTAACAGTCACATCATGATCTACATAAGCTTGTTCCAATACTTTCTGCAATGATTCACGATGAGCCTCAGAGCTCATTAACAGAGATAGAACAGATATTTTTGACGGTGTATGTAACAATTGATCCACCACATTATATTCACTCTTCTTGATCAATTTCAATACCTCATCATTATCTGACTTCTGATTTACATCACTTGATTGACCAGACTCCACAGTAGTCCTCAACTGAATTTGCTTACTCCCAGTATCTTCACTTGTCTTTGAAGGCACATTATCAAATACTCGACCACTTCTGGTTACACGTCCGACATCAGCAATAGTCACAACTGAGGGAAGAGAAGGAATGGGAACCTCTTTTCCATCCTCCAACATAGTAGCATTGTATTTGTAGGGAACAGCTTTATCGGATTCATACGGCGTCGGGCCAGGCAAACGGATAACCAAAGGCGTCACAGCAGATTTCTGACTGTTGTAAGAAATTACAACCCGCTCAGGAATATTGAAACGTGGGACTATGACATTCACCTCGTTCTCCACTTCATTTCTGTTTGCAGTAACCTGAATCAAATTCTCATCCATCATCTTTTGTAAGTCCCTTTTCACAATCACACACCCTCGAGGGTTCACAGAACAAATACAACAGGCGGCATAATCATGCTCAATATCATGGAACTCACTCAAAGTAGCATGCATTTCAACAAGCGATCTCCGAATCCAGCGAATGTCGAAAATACGGTATGTACCAGGACAACCATATACCATATTAACAGTTGCATTACCATGTTTAGGAAACGGATTTGATTGCACATTAGGGTTGGTGTCTTCAAAAGACAGAATACCGCTTTTTACGAGCTTTGCAACTTCATGCTTCAGAGGATAGCAATTTTCGATATCGTGTCCAGGGGCACCTTGATGAAATGCGCAATGAGCATCTGGCTTATACCACCATGGAATTTCAGTTGGAACAGCCGGCGGATCACGAGGTTGAACCAAATTATTCTTTATTAAAGCCGGAAAGAGCTCAGTATACGTCATTGGAATGGGATCAAATTGTGTTTTCCTCTGTGTACGACCTTGTTGAGTTGTCTTCTCTTGGAAACGTGGTTGATAACTTGCAGTAGCTTGAGCGGTAGGGGTGTTACTGACAACAGGCATAACAGATGCTACTTGTTGCTGACGACGACTACCATTGTTGTTCACAACTCTGCGTCTTCTAGACCTTTCCTGAGATATAGCATTAGTTTCTCCCTCTTTTTTCTTAGGGAACCCAACTCCAGGCTTTTTTGTACTTCCAGAATTTCCTTCTTTTATCAGACGTCCCTCACGGACAGCTTCCTCTAATCTCATCCCCATATTAACCATTTCCGTGAAATCACTAGGAGCGCTCGCAACCATCCTTTCATAGTAAAATGAATCCAGAGTCTTCAGAAAAATCTTGGTCATTTCTTTCTCTTCAAGCGGAGGGCTTATCTGAGCTGCAATCTCACGCCATCTTTGCGCATATTCTTTAAAAGTTTCTTTCTCTTTTTGAGACATTGCACGAAGCTGATCACGGTCTGGCGCCATATCGAGATTATACTTATACTGACGAACAAAAGCTTCACAAAGATCATTGAATGTCTTGATTTGTGTACTATCGAGTCCCATATACCATTTCAGCGCAGCACCAGTAAGACTATCTTGAAAAATAGTGGATCAACAACTGATGGTTGTCAGTATAGGTAGACATCTTTCTAGCATACATAATCAAATGACTTTGCGGACAAGTGTTCCCTTTGTATTTTTCAAATTCCGGAACTTTGAACTTAGCGGGAATCTTCACATTTGGAACAAGGCAAAGCTCATGAGCATTCTTTCCAAATAACTCCTTTCCCCTTAAAGCCCTGATTTCTCTTTGCATTTCAGCAAACTGATCTTGAAAGTCATCTATTCGATCCATAACATCCAAACTCTCGCTCGGAGCAGTATGGAAAATTTGTTCTTCAGTATAAGGCATAGCGTGAGTTACAGGCGGTGGCACAGGGATGACAGTAGGAACAACCGGAACTTCAGCATTAGGAACAACATTAACCACAGGAGGTGGTACAGCCATGACAGCAGGGAGTCTAGAACCTTCGGGAACAGGAGGGCGATATCCCTCTGGCACATAATTGTTAGGCATGCCCCAAGGGAAACCAACAGGCATTTGATATTGAGAAGCATTAATCGGGGCCACAGAAATGGGCGTTGATCCGATTTCAGAAATCACAGTTCCTTGGACAGGAGAAGGAGGAGGTAGTGGTGGTTGATTCTGAGCAGCCACCAGAGCTTCCATTGCGGCAGTCAGTCTTTCCAAACCATCTTTCAGAGTTGATACCTCTTCACGGAGCTCGCGATTCTCTTGTTGCAACTGATCCATCTTTTTCTTAGAGTTAGCCCGAGTGTTGTAGTGATGCGACAGCTTGACTGAAGGAAGGCCAAAAGAAACAAATAAGACAACTGGAAAAGGCAACACACAATGCGAATGCAAATGCAAAATGCAGGTGTTTCAACCATTCTTCAAGGATCTTTAAGATATAAAGCAATTACAAACATCATAAAGAAAAATAACACTTCTTGAAATACTGATAAACATCTCATTTCATTGAATATTGGAAAGAGTTACACTAGGAAGTACAAAATACAATAATATCAAAAATAAGAAAAAGCTAGGCCCTAAGGAACATCTGATGACGATCCAAGCTGATACTTCCTTCGGAGTCTCTTAATCTCTTTCTCATAGTTGTGCTTCATGGTGATCTTCTCTAGCACAAGCTGATCCACAATACCCTTCCAAGCACCAGAAGTAGGAGTATGTGCTGATGGAGTAGTAGAGGAAAATAAATCCTCTGCATGCCTCTTCACAGCGCGCCGCTCAAGTAACTCTATCAAGTCATCTTTCTCCTTCATCTGTTTTTGCAATTCCATCTTCTCTTTGTCAGAAGCTTGAAACTTACTTTCCCACATCTCTTTCTCTTCCTTCATCTTAGCCAAAGCATCTTGAAGTGTCTTCACATCATCAGAAGAGACAGGGATTGCCGTAGGGAGTGGCGTAGAGATCACAGTAGTCAGAGGTTTCTCAATAGGATAAGGCATCTTAAGCTCCATAGCCCTCTTCTTCACCCAAAGTGTGTACGGTTCTAAAGCAATGCAAACTTGTCTTCCAAGCTCCCCTCTACCCAACCTGTGAATCTTAGTCCAGGCATGAGCCATTCTTCTTCTCAAACCAAGAGAATCATCCCCTCCTTGAAAGAATAAACCCTCTAATAAAATATTCTTAGGCCTATCCTTCAGCATGTAACCCAGCTGGCGGCGAGCTAGACTCGGGTTGTAGTTAATTCCGCCTTGTATTCCAAGAAGAGGAACATTAGCGAATTCTCCACAACTATCAATAATCTGGACATTATCGTAAACCGAAGAAGACCAAGTGATATCAGTATGCGTAAGAGACATAATCCTTTGAGACCACCTTAAGCAATCCTTGTTTTTCCTAAAAGCAGATGTCTGAGGTAAGTGTGAAACGAACCAATTATACAGCAGAGGTATACAGCAAACAATGGTACCGTTTCCCTTAGAAGTCCTACTATGGATGGAAAAATAAGTATCACCAAGCAAAGTTGGAACAGGGTTCCCAATCGAGAAAATCCTAATAGCATTAATGTCCACAAAATTATCAATATTAGGAAACAAGACTAGTCCATAAATGAGTAAAGCCAATATAGCCTCAAACGCCAATGTGCGACCAATGTCAGCAAATAAAGTAGCCTTCTCAATCAAGAACTTAGCAGTTAAACCCTTGAGGCCTCCCTTAGTCTTTAGATTTGCATCAATATCCGACTTCGTCAAATGGGTAACTTCAGCAATATCTTGAGGCTTAAGAGCTTCCTCCAAACTAGTATACGGAACTTTATCGGAAACCGGTACACCCAACAAATAAGCATATTCTTCCAAAGTCGGCATGAGCTGATAATCGGGAAATGTGAAGCATCGGTAAATAGGATCATAGAACTGCATAAGGGTATTCAGAATTCCGTCTTCAATATTGGTAGAAAGAACAAATAAAAGTCTCCCATAACGAGATAAGAAGCCTGAACGATCATCTACCAAGGACACTAGCTTTTTCAACTCTGTAAGATCAGGAGCCCGAAAACCGTACTTCTGAGTGTTTCTCCTTCCAATATCCATAATCAACAATATCTGCGATGTTTGCAAAAGAAAATCTCTGAGATCCTTAAAAACCAGCTGAAACACAATGCTCATGAATGCATGAGTGCAAGATGCAACACCCACAAACAAGACATACAAAGCACACAGGTTCAAAGGTTCGGCACGAGCATGGAGCCAAAGGTAAGAATCAACCAACCCACAATGGTATGTACTATGGTTATATCATCACCTGTAGAACAAGGTTCTAAAAAGTTCCCAGAATCATAATTCCATCTTTTGGATATTATCGGCTTAAACGACTACTCGTCGGCCAACAATATTCTCAAGAGAAACTCATCTGAGTGTGGTATCGCGTAACGACCAATTCAAGTCTACACCTGAACAGCCATCGCACCACGTCCTAATAAGGCCAAGATGGGTTAAAGGGTTCTAAGGTCCTCAGCTTCTCAGGCTCCCAATCGGAAAAAGTAATATCAATTACGACTACTCGTAAGACATCAGTAATTTCCAAAGGGGCCTCCACCGAGCGGGGGATCTCAAGTCAGCTTAGTAAGGACTACTCCACGTAAGCCAACAAGACTATACCACCCTCCTATCATAAGTGCACTCAAGTCCGGGTTAGGACTTATCTCACCACACAAATTACCAGGCACCAAAACAGAACAATCAGTAACAAACAAGTCAAACAGAAAGCGATAAATAAATCAAAGTAGGCGAAACCCACTAGGAACCGTTGGAGTCCCCAGCAGAGTCGCCACTTTTCTGTAGCGGTAAAAATCGTGAGTGTAAGTTATTGACTAACTTAACTCAAAGAAAACAAGAGTCGCCACCGCACTTTTATTTTATCCAAATAAAGGAAAGGAAAAAGAGCGAACAAAACCAAAGAGTTCTAAAATAAGAACACGAGACAGAGATCGGGGTAAGGGGGTTGGTTACGCAATGGGAAGGTGTTAGCACCCAAAACGTCTATAGTACTCTATAGGAGCCCTTTGAAATATTTACGCTTTTTGGTTTGAAAATGGTTTGTTTGAAAAGAGATTGGGGAGATGAGAAGAGAATATTTTTTTTAGATTTTTTGTGTTTGGAGAGACTTATCGTCTCATGCCTACGTACCCATAAAGTGCAATATGGAATCAAAACCCCGTAGTTCGTGGTACAAATGACAAAATTTTGTTGGTTTTGATTGATTTTAGATGTTCAAACAAGTCGTCATTTCAAGGAGAAAACTGCGACTATCCACCCACGAGTATTAAGACAACATCTGCGTCACATAAAGATGGAGGATTTTGCTTGGATTATCAACAAGACTATCACTCAACATCAACGTGGAAAATGTCAAAGTCTTAATAATATGGGGAATAGGAGATTTACATCTCAACTATAGAAATGAATCATGTCTAAACTTTATGAAAAAGTTTTAAAGTGAAAAAATGCATAAAGGCACGAAAAGAGTTGATGAGTTTTTGTATTTTTTATGTCTTTTGAAATTGGTCAAAACATGATTAACATTGATTGACTTTTATTTAAGAAAAACAAAGTTTAAAAATCACTTGACGAAAGTCAAGGTTTTATTGCGAAAGCGGTTTTGAAGTTTGAAACCAAGAAGGTTTTGAAAAAGGGAGAAAGTTTTGAAAATTTAAGAAGGGGAGGAGATGAAGTGACTATCCTAAAAAAAAAATAAGAGCTAGAGATAAGAAAGATCTAACCGACTTGTAGCACACTCCAAAGCAAGCAAAAAAAATTTCCATCCGATTTAAAGCATAAGCCAAGGATCGAGCCAAATAAAGGCTAAGATTCAAAATACTCCAAGCATAGGGAAGAAAGTCCTAATCCTAAGTCCAAAATGTCCATGAAGTCCAAGGTCTAAGAATGGTCCAAGAGTATAACCACAAAATTAATAGCACCAAATTTTTAGATGTTTTATCCTTTATTAATGTTTTGAACAAAGTATGGTCCAAGTGGACAAAAGAAAAATGACATAAACATAAACAAAGATATGGTATGTAATGATAAAATGGAAGCATAAAAGTAAAAAATAAAGAGTAAGAAGAGAATATAAACAAAATTAAACAAGGATATTGTTAGTGAATTAGTAGTTAGTGGTTAGAACATATGATCAATGATGATTAATTCTTGCACTTAGACCAAGATTAATGAAAATTCATTAGAGGATTGATAGAATCAAAGCCTCCTAACAATGATTTTCATAGGTATTGGAGTTAAGACAAGCAACTAATCATACTTGGACTTTTAAACGTAAGTTTGAGCCACGAATGATCATTTTCCGATTAAGGGACACTTTAGCGCTATGTTAAGCAATCGTAATCGGGTTTATGTAGAAACCACGACTATCTGAGGCCGGTCAATAAAATGTTAGTGTTAATACATGTTAGAGAAATGATATATAAATCACTCTCCTAAAACATGCCACACAAAAAGAAAAGAGGTGGTGATCTCATCATAATCAAGATTTTTAATTAATTAATCAAAGGTAATCTATCACTATTCCAAAGTAAGGAGAATTATCTCAATGATTATTCGTCCATAGATTTGAAATAATGAAGATTAAACAACCTTGATAATCAATTATCTATGATCCATAGATTTCATCGATCAAAAATAAAAATAAAAAAAAAGAAGAAAGAAAATAAGAATGAAAAGAAATCACAATTTGAATCTTAAATCGATTAAATTATCATCAATATCAATCACCTCTCTTGGTGGATAAAAATCAACACCCAAAGTCCATTGATATTGATGAAATCTTATCAAAATTCAAGATCCAAAACCACCAACAATTAATCAAAATATTTTCAAATAATTTTTTAATGCTTTCTTTTTTCAAGAATATTATTATTAGTTTATAAAAATAAACTAATAACAATATAAAAAAAAAGAAAAGATAAAAAAAAAGAATAAATAAATGAAAAAAACAAATTAAAAGGAGAAAGAGAAACAGAAACTTCATCTTCTCCTTTCTTCTTCACGGTAACATTCTTCGCACCATTTTTTCTCGAGCTCAAAGCTTGCTTAGATCAAAGCGACGGGATGCGAAAATTACACCGAACAGATCGAAATCAAAAGCTCTTCACAATGGTACCAACAATTCAGAGAATCACAACAAAAGATAACGGATCGAAAATGACGGTGAAGCTCAATCTACCTTCAAACTCAGGTAAGAAATCAATCCAAGCTTCTTCTTGCTTCTCTTCTTCTTCTGAACGAATTCTGGTTCGAAATTGATCTGTGTTTGAGGTTGATTTGAAGTTAATTTGGTGGAATGAAGTATGAGAAGAGAATGAACGGAGGTTTTTCTGGTAGTGAGGAATTGAGGAAGAAAATCAGCAGAGATTTTTTGGCTTGAAAAGCTTGAAGAATAGAGTGAGGGATGAATTCTATTTATAGATGAGAATGAGTGAAAAATGATTTGCAGTTTGTGAGAATTCTCTGCCGTTTTGAAGTAGGTGTGTTGTGCGTGATATTTTTTTGCTGGTATTTGACATGTCGTTTTGCAATTTCTCTTTGTAGCTCATTTAAGTGACATGGATAGCTTGTGGGGTCAGCTTGGAGTGTAATCTCACAGCTTGAATTATATTCACATGGCTTGCAATATGGCTTGGATAAGTGATGAATTACTTTCTCAGCTCAACCTCAATTTCGAGCCGTTTTCACTCTGCTTCATATATACAACACTCCTCAGAAAATTTTGCTCCTATTTTAATTTCTTTTTGGAAATCTCTGCCGGCGCGGGTAGCTCTGAAATTTGGCAATTGTATCAGATGACAGAAAATGACACTCAATTTTTAAATCCAAAAATGAGCTCTGCTTGAGTTGAAGAGTTCCAGATAATCTCTGGTGTGTCAGAATCAGAAACCATTGCTGCCGCAAAAGCCGCTGGACCACTACGCTCTAGTACATACAGTAAAGATTCAGGTAGAAGTCCAGCAAGAACACTGCGTTTTGCCAAAGGCAATGAAGAAGAAACTGCAGCCTCTTCGCCACCATGAAAGGCTTGATGGACATCAACACCTGTGGCAGCCAGAATTTTTTTGATTTGTTGCTCGACAAGGGATAAATTAGCAGCAGGACTAGGCCAATCAGTTCCATTCATAAAAGCCGGCTTCCATACACCACGTGTTACTTCAGCTGATAAGTAGCTTACAATGGTTGCCAAAGACGCCGGAAGAAAATCAGCAATATCTTTGAGACCTGTAGCCAGTTCACGGGGGCAGAGTCTTCCGTGAGCACAAGCTGTAAGGGCAGCATCAAGAACAAATGGAGTTGCTTCAAGGATATCCCATGCTGGAACTTTGAGTTTCATTAAAGAGTCATCCAATGATGAACCTGATGAGTTGCTGCTTCCTGAAGTTGTAGATGTCAATGATTGAGGACTTTTATTTATTTTCCTGCACATCATACTTAGAAGCGCATCAACAATCTGAAGAGTAGGCCCTCCAGGAACAAGAGCACGTCGAGTTGATGCAAGACATTCTTGATGTTGCTGATACCAAGTGTTTAATTTTGGAAAGAAATCCATAAATACAGGCTCTGGAGAAAAACTTATCATTTTTTAAAATCTTCTGCTTCTTATTCTATCTCTTGGTGATTTCCCAAAGGATGCTAACGTACTATTCCGAACCAATAAAAGGAACTCAGGACCTAACTGTGATCCTAATGCTGGAGTTGCTGCACCTCCCATCACATGTTCAACAGGTGGATGATTAAACTGCCATAATCTCAGCAGGAGAATAAATGCACTAGAGAAACACTGCATGGCAAGAGAGCTTTTCACCAGTTGCAGCAGTCCATGACTCACTTGGAACACATGATCCAAAAGCCTCACATATTGGCATTAATGCAGCAGCAAGTAGTGGAACCGCACCGTGTAGGGAGAAAATCTGAACACTGTCTACAGATGAAATTCCAACCAGAAGGACATTCAAAAATGGAGCATAGCTAATCAAGTGGTTTTCAGTCCCAGAGTAGTTAGGAGAAGCTGGAGGAGAAAGCAATTTTATGATGAAAAAAACGACGTGTTCCTGCACATTCCACCCACGAACTAGAGATGCCCCACAAAGAATGCTAGCCGCGGATACTTTTTCTTCATCTGAGCCATTGATTGCGAAGTCAAAAATTTTCTCAATCTCTGCTAAGCTGGAAGCAGGAGTTACACTTAAGACATTAACCATTGGAGGAGTAAGCGGTGAACCCTTCATCAATGATGACCAGCTGGGCAAATGGTTAGGAATACTATGAGGTAGTTGATTGTAAGGTGCACTTACATAACCAGGCCAAAAATAAGCTGAGGTATCAATCAGATGTCTTGCAATACAAGCCTCAATACTCAGGTGCCATAGGTTACCAGAGCAGTTTGTGGGCAAGTCATTCACATTCACATGTTCCAAGTATCCACTATGTCCCGATACAAACATGATAGCCTTGGCAGCGGCCTGATTAGCTACCCAAGTAACAGGTTGAGGTGGATTGAGTAAATCTTCATAATCACCCAATAACTGTAAGCTTGTAACCAATTCCCCGCGACGCTTTCCAGTAGCTGGCTTATTCTTCCTTTGATTCATAGGGCTACGCTCAGCTTCTTCAATTAGTTCACCTTCCTCTTCTTCAATAAGATTCGCAACTACAAGGGTTGTAATGCACAATAGCATACACAAGCAGGTATCAAGGCGAGGTACAAGACCCTCACATGGATCCCTCTCCCGTTGAACCAGTCGTAGTGCAGCAATCCATAAACCTAAAAATGCATTGTGCCATGCAGTACCATTAACTGCTTGTAAAGCCTTCACCAACCCAGTAAAAAGTTCAACAGCACTGGCAGCCATGACATGATGACCATCCATTGCATCCTCCAGTATTAAATCAATGGGAAGCCAAAGTGAACTATCATTGTGAGATTGGACCGCACTAGCACTAGCAGTTGCAGCCAATACTGAACTCAGCTTCATCTTCTTCTTCGGTTCACTAGACAAAGGCCAGTTTGATTTTAAATTCAAAGGGAAAAACAACTCTGGAGATAAATTTTTCAACGTCCTCAAAATCATCGAGTTCCCCGCGAGTTGCTCTAGCTCATCAACGAATGCTCCCCAGTGTGTTGGTCTTGAGTTTAGAATTATGTTTTACATAAGGCGATGGGATAGCATTACTGTAGTAGGGCTTTACCCTAGGAGTTTCATCCTTTTGATCTTTTCTCTGAGAGTAATCAAGAACAGGTAGGCCACCATGATTAACAGCAAATGGCTCATTCAAATTGTTCTTGGAATGAATTCCTGCATGACTTGGAGACTTCATAGCAGTGGCAGCGTTTTTTATCATCAACACCGTCATCATCTTTTGCAGCAGTTGAAAAAGTAGAGACTAATATCTTCATCTGAAACATTCAGCTGCAAGTCAGCCACTCTGCGATCAACAGGAACACTCCACACCTCAGCAGATAAATACTCGTATAAGATCCCACCGATGCAATCAACTAAATAATTCTTCACAACTGTATCTTTTGACACCTTCCAGAAAGATTCATGATCAGCACAATCAAGTTTGTATAATTGAACCAGAACTTCTTTGCTAAAAGGAAACCTATGAAATATTCTAGCAAAAATCATTAATTGCTTTATCTGATAGGCCAAATATCATCTCATTCATCATACATGCAGCTGTGATTTCTTGCCGCAATAACTGTCCAGAACCAATCCTTTCGTACCATGACTGCCAGCTTTCATTGATGTATTTACACGCTTCTCGCATAGCAAGCCTATATCTACTGATAAATGAAGTTGGATGAATCTTATTCCCAACAAGATCATTTGCTCTTTTAAGAAGCTCCACAGCCACAATGACGACAGAAGTCGTACCATCTCCAACTTCTCTAGCTTGAAGTTCAGCAAGCTCAAACAAAACCTTAGCAGCAGGATGTTCAAATTCCAGCATCTGGGGAGTGGTATCACCAAGGACATGGCTGACATATTCAGACACTAAAAGCTTGTAACCTGCCTTCATTACGTGTGTCAACAAATGAAGGATCAATTTCTTCAAAATACCGTAGCACCGCCACATAGTTTACGGCATTCCATCAGCAGTTGCAGTAGGTGTGAAGGAGGTGCTTCCATCATCATCTTCCTTAAAAATATACAGCTCAGAACTTCTACCAGGAGCAAGCTGACTCTCATATCTCAACATTTGTCACAACATGTGCTCCAGCTGTGACAGCAACACTAGCAATGGCCTTGGATATTGAACCCATTCTACCTTCAACATATGACCAAACTTCACGCTCTCCATCAGTTTCTTATTTCATTGACAAGCAACGATGGAAGAGCCTTTTGGTCCCGATTAGCTGTAGAATCGTATATTTGAGATGGAAGAACCTCTGCAGGATAGGCCCCGCATTTTAAGCATGTCATATCAAGAATCACTTACACCTTCTTCCCACCAAGGAAGTCAATGAAAGATAGCTGCAAATCAAGTTGATGAACTGACTGAGAATTGAACTTAGCCTCAACCAAATTTCCAATCTCTATCCGAGCTAACTGAACCTCCTCAACCACATCTAGCAAATTACTTAAAAGTGAACCCGTTATTTGTGTTTCTTGTGCCATACTGATCTGACCTGTGCATTTGCTAGTGGTAATTGGATTTAAAGCACATAGAAATGCAGAGAAAGCATCCATATTTGGATAGGTCTTTCCAATATTCACATCATTCAAGCTATTTGATACTATAATGCTTGATAGACCAGCATTTACTGTGAACCTTTGGATGATATATCCGCGATAGTTGAGAGTTATTAGGTGATAATCATCCTTACGCTCAAAACCTTCAATATCCCACAACTTCAATTTCTGGAAAACCAACTTATAAGACACTCTCTTTTCTAAATAATCAGGAACAGATTTGAGGATGTTAGTACAGCTTTGATCCCCTTCCATCTTGCAGTGACTATAAAAGAATTCACTTAAAGATTTTGCTTTCTGATTCAAACTTTCAAGCTCCTGCCTCACTTCCATCCCTTTATTGCAAGAAACCTGACATTTTCCTTGGGAATTAAAAATTCTTGCATTGATATGACTATCATCAGCTTGAATGTCAACCGGTCCACTCTTAGCGGAACATAGTATTGAATTTTTTATAATCTGAGCCTCTTGAAGCCCAGAACTCAGCTGTTGTGCCTTTTTTCAGTAATCTGTCACGCTTGACATTCATTAATTGTAGCTTGGTCTTCTCATATGCAATATTAAAAAGCAACATTTTCACTTCCACAACTCTTTTGTGTCGGGTATCTTGAGGATCTGCAAATTTCTGAGATTGAATTTCAGAAGAAAGAATATCCCATTTCTTAACTTTCTGCAGATTAACCAAAATATCCTCCAGCCTGCCCATCGATCTCAAATTTAGCTTATCAAACGACGGAGAAAGCAACTGTTTTGTGCTGGTTGAGAATCTTTTTAGAATATGGTCCCAATCATTCCACTCCTGATCTCCAAACTTTTCTCTTTCACTTCTCATATAACTTGTTTGCTCCAAAACAAATGGTAGGTCTCCATTCCCACGCTTATGAACCTCTGGACTTCTGGACCAAACTTCTCATAGAACACACCGCGGGTAATTCACAGTTGAAGCAAACCCTTGATAGTTTGACCAAGATGAGGTCAAACGTCCATCTGATTTAAACTTGAATGAATGTCTTTGCCATCAATTTCCCTGCAAAACCCTAAACACACAGAGAAGAAGAAACAAAAATATTTTTGGTATTTTGATTAAATGTTAGTAAACAGAAACAAACATAAAGTAAATAAGAAACACAAAGTAAGATCTTGTTTGTGGAATGATATGCAAATGAAATGTGGGATCTTAGGGGTAAAAATTAGGGTATTACAAATCCCGACACCAAAAGGATGTATGGTCTATCACCAAAAGGATGATAGAGAACACTCGCATAATCTGGCACCAAAAGGATTACAGATCCATCATCCAAAGGATGATAGAGCAACACACGCACACAATCCTGACACCAAAAGGATGCAGGGCGTATCACCAAAAAGATGATAGAAAAGACTCGCACAATCTGGCACCAAAACGATGACAGGCCTATCACCAATAGGATAATAGAGTGACACACGAAGATAATCCCGACACCAAAAGGATGTAGGGCCTATCACCAATAGGATCATAGAGAACACTCGGAAAATCTAGCACCAAAAGGATGACAGATCCATCCTCCAAAGGATGATAGAGCGACACACGCACACAATCCCGACACCAAATGGAGGCAGGGCCTATCACCAAAAAGACGATAGAGAACACTCACACAATCTGGTACCAAAAAGATGAGACACCTATCACCAAAAGGATGATAGAGTGATGCACGCACACAATCCCGACACCAAAAGGACGCAGGGCCTATCACCAAAAAGATGATAGAGAACATTCGCACAATCTGGCACCAAAAGGATGACAGACCAATCACCAAAAGGATGATAGAGTGACACACGCACACAATTCCGACACGAGAAGTAAGTAGGGTCTATCACCAAAAAGATGATAGAGAACACTCGCACCATCTGGCACCAAAAGGATGATAGACCCATCACCAAAAGGATGATAGAGCGACACACGCACACAATCCCGACACCAAAAGGATGCAAGGCGTATCACCAAAAAGATGATAGAGAAGACTCGCACAATCTGGCACCAAAAGGATGACAGACCTAGCACCAATAGGATGATAGAGTGACACACGAAGATAATCCCGACACCAAAAGGATGTAGGGTTATCACCAAATGGATCATAGAGAACACTCGGAAAATCTAGCACCAAAAGGATGACAGATCCATCCCCCAAAGGATGATAGGGCGATCAACGCACACAATCCCGACACCAAATGGAGGCAGTGCCTATCACCAAAAAGATGATAGAGAACACTCACACAATCTGGCACCAAAAAGATGAGACACCTATCACCAAAAGGATGATAGAGTGACGCACGCACACAATACTGACACCAAAAGGACGCAGGCATATCAAAAAAATGATGATAGAGAACATTCGCACAATCTGGAACCAAAAGGATGAAAGGCCAATCACCAAAAGGATGATAGAGTGACACACGCACACAATCCCGACACGAGAAGAAAGTAGGGTCTATCACCAAAAGGATGATAGAGAACACTCGCACAATCTGACACCAAAAGGATGACAGACCCATCACCAAAAGGATGATAGATCGACACACGCACACAATCCCTACACCAAAAGGATGCATACCTATCACCAAAAGGATGATAGAGAAGACTCGCACAATCTGGCACCAAAAGAATGACAGACCTATCACCAAAAGGATGATAGAGTGACACACGTACACAATCCCGACACCAGAAGGATGTATGGTCTATCACCAAAAGGATGATAGAGAACACTCGCACAATCTGGCACCAAAAGGATGACAGATCCATCACCCAAAGGATGATAGAGCGACACACGCACAGAATCCCAACACCAAAAGGATGCAGGGCCGATAACCAAAAAGATGATAGAGAACACTCGCACAATTTGGAACCAAAATGATGACAGACCTATCATCAAAAGGATGATAGAGTGACACACGCACACAATCCCGACACCAAAAGGATGTAGGGCCTATCACCAAAAAGATGATAGAGAACACTCGCACAATCTGGCACCAAAAGGATGAAAGACCCATCACCAAAAGGATGATAGAGTGACACACGCACACAATCCCGACACCAAAAGGATGCAGGCCTATCACCAAAAGGATGATAGAGAACAATCGCACAATCTGGCACCAAAAGGTTGACAGACCTATCACAAATAGGATGATAGAGTGACACACGAAGGTAATCCCGACACCAAAAGGATGTATGGTCTATCACCAAAAGGATGATAGAGAACACTCGCACAATCTGGCACCAAAAGGATTACAGATCCATCACCCAAAGGATGATAGAGCGACACACGCACACAATCCCGACACCAAAAGGATCCAGGGCCTATCACCAAAAAGACGATAGAGAACACTCACACAATCTGGCACCAAAAAGATGAGACATCTATCACCAAAAGGATGATAGAGTGACGCACGCACACAATCCCGACACCAAAAGGACGCAGGGCCTATCACCAAAAAGATTATAGAGAACATTTGCACAATCTGGCACCAAAAGGATCACAGACCAATCACCAAAAGGATGATAGAGTGACACACGAAGATAATCCCGACACCAAAAGGATGTACGGTCTATCACCAATAGGATCATAGAGAACACTCGGAAAATCTAGCACCAAAAGGATGACAGATCCATCCCCCAAAGGATGATAGAGCGACACACGCACAGAATCCCGACACCAAAAGGATGCAAGGCGTATCACCAAAAAGATGATAGAGAAGACTCGCACAATTTGGCACCAAAAGGATGACAGACCTATCACCAATAGGATGATAGAGTGACACACGCATATAATCCCGACACCAAAAGGATGTAGGGCCTATCACCAATAGGATGATAGAAAACACTCACACAATCTAGCACCAAAAGGATGACAGATCCATCACCCAAAGGATGATAGAGCGACACACACACACACACAATCCCGAGACGAAAAGGAGGCAGGGCCTATCACCAAAAAGACAATAGAGAAAACTCACACAATCTGGCACCAAAAAGATGAGAGACCTATCACCAAAAGGATGATAGAATGACACACGCACACAATACTGACACCAAAAGGACGCAGGCCTATCACCAAAAGAATGATAGAGAATATTCGCACAATCTGGCACCAAAAGGATGACAGACCAATCACCAAAAGGATGATAGAGTGACACACGCACACAATCCCGACACGAGAAGAAAGTAGGGTCTATCACCAAAAGGATGATAGAGAACACTCGCACAATCTGACACCAAAAGGATGACAGACCCATCACCAAAAGGATAATAGATCGACACACGCACACAATCCCGACACCAAAAGGGTCTATCACCAAAAGGATGATAGAGAACACTCGCACAATCTGGCACCAAAAGAATGACAGACCTATCACCAAAAGGATGATAGAGTGACACACGTACACAATCTCGACACCAGAAGGATGTAGGGTCTATCACCAAAAAGATGATAGAGAACACTCGCACAATCTGGGACCACAAGGATAACAGATCCATCACCCAAAGGATGATAGAACGACACACGCACACAATCCCGACACCAAAAGGATGCAGGACCTATCACCAAAAAGATGATAGAGAACACTCGCATAATTTGGCATCAAAATGATGACAGACCTATCACCAAAAGGATGATAGAGTGACACACGCACACAATCCCGACACCAAAAGAATGTAGGGTCTATCACAAAAAAGATGATAGAGAATACTCGCACAATCTGGCACCAAAAGGATGATAGACCCATCACCAAAAGGATGATAGAGCGACACACGCACACAATCCCGACACCAAAAGGATGCAGGCCTATCACCAAAAGGATGATAGAGAACACTCGCACAATCTGGCACCAAAAGGATTACAGACCTATCACCAATAGGATGATAGAGTGACACACGCACACAATCCCGACACCAAAAGGATGCATGGTCTATAACCAAAAGGATGATAGAGAACACTCGCACAATCTGGCACCAAAAGGATTACATATCCATCACCGAAAGGATGATAGAGCGACACACGCACACAATCCCGACACCAAAAGGATGCAAGGCGTATCACCAAAAAGATGATAGAGAAGACTAGCACAATCTGGCACCAAAAGGATGACAAACCTATCACGAATAGGATGATAGAGTGATACACGCACATAATCCCGACACCAAAAGGATGTAGGGTCTATCACCAATAGGATGATAGAGAACACTCGCACAATCTAGCACTAAAAGGATGACAGATCCATCACCCAAAGGATGATAGAGCGATACACGAACACAATCCCGACACGAAAAGGAGGCAGGGCATATCCCCAAAAAGACGATAGAAAACAATCACACAATCTGGCACCAAAAAGATGAGAGACCTATCACCAAAAGGATGATAGAGTGACACACGCACACAATCCCGACACCAACAGGATGTATGGTCTATCACCAAAAAGATGATAGAGAACACTCGCACAATCTGGCACCAAAAGGATGAAAGACCCATCACCAAAAGGATGATAGAGCGACACACGCACACAATCCCGACACCAAAAGGATGCAGGCCTATCACCAAAAGGATGATAGAGAACACTCACATAATCTGGCACCAAAAGAATGACAGACCTATCACCAAAAGGATTATAGAGTAACACACGCACACAATCCCGACACCAGAAGGATGTAGGGTCTATCACCAAAAGGATGATAGAGAACACTCGCACAATCTGGCACCAAAAGAATGACAGACCCATCACCCAAAGGATGATAGAGCGACACACGCACACAATCCCGACCCCAAAAGGATCCAGGGTGTATCACCAAAAAGATGATAGAGAGGACTCGCACAATCTGGCACCAAAAGGATGACAGAACTATCACCATTAGGATGATAGAGTGACACACAAAGATAATCCCGACACCAAAAGGATGTAGGGCCTATCACCAATAGGATAATAGAGAACACTCGGAAAATCTAGCACCAAAAGGATGACAGATCCATCCCTCAAAGGATGATAGGGCGACACACGCACACAATCTCGACACCAAATGGAGGCAAGGCCTATCACCAAAAAGATGATAGAGAACACTCACACAATCTGGCACCAAAAAGATGAGACACCTATCACCAAAAGGATGATAGAGTGACGCACGCACACAATCCCGACACCAAAAGGACGCAGGGCCTATCACCAAAAAGATTATAGAGAACATTTGCACAATCTGGAACCAAAAGGATCACAGACCAATCACCAAAAGGATGATAGAGTGACACACGAAGATAATCCCGACACCAAAAGGATGTACGGTCTATCACCAATAGGATCATAGAGAACACTCGGAAAATCTAGCACCAAAAGGATGACAGATCCATCCCCCAAAGGATGATAGAGCGACACACATACACAATCCCAACACCAAAAGGATGTAAGGCGTATCACCAAAAAGATGATAGAGAAGACTCACACAATCTGGCACCAAAAGGATGACAGACCTATCACCAATAGGATGATAGAGTGACACACGCACATAATCCCGACACCAAAAGGATGTAGGGTCTATCACCAATAGGATGATAGAGAACACTCACACAATCTAGCACCAAATGGATGACAGATCCATCACCCAAAGGATGATAGAGCGACACACACACACACACAATCCCGAGATGAAAAGGAGGAAGGGCCTCTCACCAAAAAGACAATAGAGAAAACTCACACAATCTGGCACCAAAAAGATGAGAGACCTATCACCAAAAGGATGATTGAATGACACACGCACACAATACTGACACCAAAAGGACGCAGGCATATCACCAAAAGAATGATAGAGAATATTCGCACAATCTGGCACCAAAAGGATGACAGACCAATCACCAAAAGGATGATAGAGTGACACACGCACACAATCCCGACACGAGAAGAAAGTAGGGTCTATCACCAAAAGGATGATAGAGAACACTCGCACAATCTGACACCAAAAGGATGACAGACCCATCACCAAAAGGATAATAGATCGACACACGCACACAATCCCGACACCAAAAGGGTCTATCACCAAAAGGATGATAGAGAACACTCGCACAATCTGGCACCAAAAGAATGACAGACCTATCACCAAAAGGATGATAGAGTGACACACGTACACAATCCCGACACCAGAAGGATGTAGGATCTATCACCAAAAAGATGATAGAGAACACTCGCACAATCTGGGACTACAAGGATGACAGATCCAACACCCAAAGGATGATAGAGCGACACACGAACACAATCCCGACACCAAAAGGATGCAGGACCTATCACCAAAAAGATGATAAAGAACACTCGCATAATTTGGCATCAAAATGATGACAGACCTATCACCAAAAGGATGATAGAGTGACACACGCACACAATCCCGACACCAAAAAGATGTAGGGTCTATCACCAAAAAGATGATAGAGAACACTCACACAATCTGGTACCAAAAAGATGAGACACCTATCACCAAAAGGATGATAGAGTGATGCACGCACTCAATCCCGACACCAAAAGGACGCAGGGCCTATCACCAAAAATATGATAGAGAACATTCGCACAATCTGGCACCAAAAGGATGACAAACCAATCACCAAAAGGATGATAGAGTGACACACGCACACAATTCCGACACGAGAAGTAAGTAGGGTCTATCACCAAAAAGATGATAGAGAACACTCGCACAATCTGGCACCAAAAGGATGATAGACCCATCACCAAAAGGATGATAGAGCGACACACGCACACAATCCCGACACCAAAAGGATGCAGGGCGTATCGCCAAAAAGATGATAGAGAAGACTCGCACAATCTGGCACCAAAAGGATGACAGACCTATCACCAATAGGCTGATAGAGTGACACACGAAGATAATCCCGACACCAAAAGGATGTAGGGTCTATCACCAATAGGATCATAGAGAACACTCGGAAAATTTAGCACCAAAAGGATGACAGATCCATCCCCCAAAGGATGATAGGGCGACACACGCACACAATCCCGACACCAAATGGAGGCAGGGCCTATCACCAAAAAGACGATAGAGAATACTCACACAATTTGGCACCAAAAAGATGAGACACCTATCACCAAAAGGATGATAGAGTGACGCACGCACACAATACTGACACCAAAAGGACGCAGGCATATCACCAAAATGATGATAGAGAACATTCACACAATCTGTCACCAAAAGGATGACAGGCCAATCACCAAAAGGATGATAGAGTGACACACGCACACAATCCCGACACGAGAAGAAAGTAGGGTCTATCACCAAAAGGATGATAGAGAACACTCGCACAATCTGACACCAAAAGGATGACAGACCCATCACCAAAAGGATGATAGATCGACACACGCACACAATCCCGACACCAAAAGGATGCATGCCTATCACTAAAAGGATGATAGAGAAGACTCGCACAATCTGGCACCAAAAGAATGACAGACCTATCACCAAAAGGATGATAGAGTGACACACGTACACAATCCCGACACCAGAAGGATGTATGGTCTATCACCAAAAGGATGATAGAGAACACTCGCACAATCTGGCACCAAAAGGATGACAGATCCATCACCCAAAGGATGATAGAGCGACACACGCATACAATCCCGACACCAAAAGGATGCAGGGCCTATAACCAAAAAGATGATAGAGAACACTCCCACAATTAGGAACCAAAATGGTGACAGACATGTCACCAAAAGGATGATAGAGTGACACACGCGCATAATCCCTACACCAAAAGGATGTAGGGTTTATCACCAAAAAGATGATAGAGAATGCTCGCACAATCTGGCACCAAAAGGATGAAAGACCCATCACCAAAAGGATGATAGAGCGACACACGCACACAATCCCGACACCAAAAGGATGCAGGCCTATCACAAAAAGGATGA
Source organism: Lathyrus sativus (assembly GCA_963859935.3). Classification (NCBI taxonomy): domain Eukaryota; kingdom Viridiplantae; phylum Streptophyta; class Magnoliopsida; order Fabales; family Fabaceae; genus Lathyrus; species Lathyrus sativus. The sequence continues at coordinate 199,726,594 of OZ012739.1, read as the reverse complement.
TAGAGAACACTCGCACAATCTGGCACCAAAAGGATGACAGACCAATCACAAATAGGATGATAGAGTGACACACGCACACAATCCCGACACCAAAAGGATGTATGGTCTATCACCAAAAGGATGATAGAGAACACTCGCATAACCTGGCACCAAAAGGATTATAGATCCATCATCCAAAGGATGATAGAGCAACACACGCACACAATCCCGACACCAAAAGGATGCAGGGCGTATCACCAAAAAGATGATAGAAAAGACTCGCACAATCTGGCACCAAAACGATGACAGGCCTATCACCAATAGGATAATAGAGTGACACACGAAGATAATTCCGACACCAAAAGGATGTAGGGCCTATCACCAATAGGATCATAGAGAACACTCAGAAAATCTAGCACCAAAAGGATGACAGATCCATCCTCCAAAGGATGATAGGGCGACACACGCACACAATCCCGACACCAAATGGAGGCAGGGCCTATCACCAAAAAGACGATAGAGAACACTCACACAATCTGGTACCAAAAAGATGAGACACCTATCACCAAAAGGATGATAGAGTGATGCACGCACACAATCCCGACACCAAAAGGACGCAGGGCCTATCACCAAAAAGATGATAGAGAACATTCGCACAATCTGGCACCAAAAGGATGACAGACCAATCACCAAAAGGATGATAGAGTGACACACGCACACAATTCCGACACGAGAAGTAAGTAGGGTCTATCACCAAAAAGATGATAGAGAACACTCGCACAATCTGGCACCAAAAGGATGATAGACCCATCACCAAAAGGATGATAGAGCGACACACGCACACAATCCCGACACCAAAAGGATGCAAGGCGTATCACCAAAAAGATGATAGAGAAGACTCGCACAATCTGGCACCAAAAGGATGACAGACCTATCACCAATAGGATGATAAAGTGACACACGAAGATAATCCCGACACCAAAAGGATGTAGGGTTATCACCAAATGGATCATAGAGAACACTCGGAAAATCTAGCACCAAAAGGATGACAGATCCATCCCCCAAAGGTTGATAGGGCGATCAACGCACACAATCCCGACACCAAATGGAGGCAGTGCCTATCACCAAAAAGATGATAGAGAACACTCACACAATCTGGCACCAAAAAGATGAGACACCTATCACCAAAAGGATGATAGAGTGACGCACGCACACAATACTGACACCAAAAGGACGCAGGCATATCACAAAAATGATGATAGAGAACATTCGCACAATCTGGAACCAAAAGAATGACAGACCTATCACCAAAAGGATGATAGAGTGACACACGTACACAATCCCGACACCAGAAGGATGTATGGTCTATCACCAAAAGGATGATAGAGAACACTCGCACAATCTGGCACCAAAAGGATGACAAATCCATCACCCAAAGGATGATAGAGCGACACACGCACAGAATCCCAACACCAAAAGGATGCAGGGCCGATAACCAAAAAGATGATAGAGAACACTCGCACAATTTGGAACCAAAATGATGACAGACCTATCATCAAAAGGATGATAGAGTGACACACGCACACAATCCCGACACCAAAAGGATGTAGGGCCTATCACCAAAAAGATGATAGAGAACACTCGCACAATCTGGCACCAAAAGGATGAAAGACCCATCACCAAAAGGATGATAGAGTGACACACGCACACAATCCCGACACCAAAAGGATGCAGGCCTATCACCAAAAGGATGATAGAGAACAATCGCACAATCTGGCACCAAAAGGTTGACAGACCTATCACAAATAGGATGATAGAGTGACACACGAAGGTAATCCCGACACCAAAAGGATGTATGGTCTATCACCAAAAGGATGATAGAGAACACTCGCACAATCTGGCACCAAAAGGATTACAGATCCATCACCCAAAGGATGATAGAGCGACACACGCACACAATCCCGACACCAAAAGGATCCAGGGCCTATCACCAAAAAGACGATAGAGAACACTCACACAATCTGGCACCAAAAAGATGAGACACCTATCACCAAAAGGATGATAGAGTGACGCACGCACACAATCCCGACACCAAAAGGACGCAGGGCCTATCACCAAAAAGATTATAGAGAACATTTGCACAATCTGGCACCAAAAGGATCACAGACCAATCACCAAAAGGATGATAGAGTGACACACGAAGATAATCCCGACACCAAAAGGATGTACGGTCTATCACCAATAGGATCATAGAGAACACTCGGAAAATCTAGCACCAAAAGGATGACAGATCCATCCCCCAAAGGATGATAGAGCGACACACGCACAGAATCCCGACACCAAAAGGATGCAAGGCGTATCACCAAAAAGATGATAGAGAAGACTCGCACAATCTGGCACCAAAAGGATGACAGACCTATCACCAATAGGATGATAGAGTGACACACGCATATAATCCCGACACCAAAAGGATGTAGGGCCTATCACCAATAGGATGATAGAGAACACTCACACAATCTAGCACCAAAAGGATGACAGATCCATCACCCAAAGGATGATAGAGCGACACACACACACACACACAATCCCGAGACGAAAAGGAGGCAGGGCCTATCACCAAAAAGACAATAGAGAAAACTCACACAATCTGGCACCAAAAAGATGAGAGACCTATCACCAAAAGGATGATAGAATGACACACGCACACAATACTGACACCAAAAGGACGCAGGCCTATCACCAAAAGAATGATAGAGAATATTCGCACAATCTGGCACCAAAAGGATGACAGACCTAGCACCAAAAGGATGATAGAGTGACACACGCACACAATCCCGACACGAGAAGAAAGTAGGGTCTATCACCAAAAGGATGATAGAGAACACTCGCACAATCTGACACCAAAAGGATGACAGACCCATCACCAAAAGGATAATAGATCGACACACGCACACAATCCCGACACCAAAAGGGTCTATCACCAAAAGGATGATAGAGAACACTCGCACAATCTGGCACCAAAAGAATGACAGACCTATCACCAAAAGGATGATAGAGTGACACACGTACACAATCTCGACACCAGAAGGATGTAGGGTCTATCACCAAAAAGATGATAGAGAACACTCGCACAATCTGGGACCACAAGGATAACAGATCCATCACCCAAAGGATGATAGAGCGACACACGCACACAATCCCGACACCAAAAGGATGCAGGACCTATCACCAAAAATGATGATAGAGAACACTCGCATAATTTGGCATCAAAATGATGACAGACCTATCACCAAAAGGATGATAGAGTGACACACGCACACAATCCCGACACCAAAAGAATGTAGGGTCTATCACAAAAAAGATGATAGAGAATACTCGCACAATCTGGCACCAAAAGGATGATAGACCCATCACCAAAAGGATGATAGAGCGACACACGCACACAATCCCGACACCAAAAGGATGCAGGCCTATCACCAAAAGGATGATAGAGAACACTCGCACAATCTGGCACCAAAAGGATTACAGACCTATCACCAATAGGATGATAGAGTGACACACGCACACAATCCCGACACCAAAAGGATGCATGGTCTATCACCAAAAGGATGATAGAGAACACTCGCACAATCTGGCACCAAAAGGATTACATATCCATCACCGAAAGGATGATAGAGCGACACACGCACACAATCCCGACACCAAAAGGATGCAAGGCGTATCACCAAAAAGATGATAGAGAAGACTAGCACAATCTGGCACCAAAAGGATGACAAACCTATCACGAAGAGGATGATAGAGTGATACACGCACATAATCCCGACACCAAAAGGATGTAGGGTCTATCACCAATAGGATGATAGAGAACACTTGCACAATCTAGCACTAAAAGGATGACAGATCCATCACCCAAAGGATGATAGAGCGATACACGCACACAATCCCGACACGAAAAGGAGGCAGGGCATATCCCCAAAAAGACGATAGAAAACAATCACACAATCTGGCACCAAAAAGATGAGAGACCTATCACCAAAAGGATGATAGAGTGACACACGCACACAATCCCGACACCAAAAGGATGTATGGTGTATCACCAAAAAGATGATAGAGAACACTCGCACAATCTGGCACCAAAAGGATGAAAGACCCATCACCAAAAGGATGATAGAGCGACACACGCACACAATCCCGACACCAAAAGGATGCAGGCCTATCACCAAAAGGATGATAGAGAACACTCACATAATCTGGCACCAAAAGAATGACAGACCTATCACCAAAAGGATTATAGAGTAACACACGCACACAATCCCGACACCAGAAGGATGTAGGGTCTATCACCAAAAGGATGATAGAGAACACTCGCACAATCTGGCACCAAAAGAATGACAGACCCATCACCCAAAGGATGATAGAGCGACACACGCACACAATCCCGACCCCAAAAGGATCCAGGGTGTATCACCAAAAAGATGATAGAGAGGACTCGCACAATCTGGCACCAAAAGGATGACAGAACTATCACCATTAGGATGATAGAGTGACACACAAAGATAATCCCGACACCAAAAGGATGTAGGGCCTATCACCAATAGGATAATAGAGAACACTCGGAAAATCTAGCACTAAAAGGATGACAGATCCATCCCTCAAAGGATGATAGGGCGACACACGCACACAATCTCGACACCAAATGGAGGCAGGGCCTATCACCAAAAAGATGATAGAGAACACTCACACAATCTGGCACCAAAAAGATGAGACACCTATCACCAAAAGGATGATAGAGTGACGCACGCACACAATCCCGACACCAAAAGGACGCAGGGCCTATCACCAAAAAGATTATAGAGAACATTTGCACAATCTGGAACCAAAAGGATCACAGACCAATCACCAAAAGGATGATAGAGTGACACACGAAGATAATCCCGACACCAAAAGGATTTACGGTCTATCACCAATAGGATCATAGAAAACACTCGGAAAATCTAGCACCAAAAGGATGACAGATCCATCCCCCAAAGGATGATAGAGCGACACACACACACAATCTCAACACCAAAAGGATGTAAGGCGTAACACCAAAAAGATGATAGAGAAGACTCGCACAATCTGGCACCAAAAGGATGACAGACCTATCACCAATAGGATGATAGAGTGACACACGCACATAATCCCGACACCAAAAGGATGTAGGGTCTATCACCAATAGGATGATAGAGAACACTCACACAATCTAGCACCAAAAGGATGACAGATCCATCACCCAAAGGATGATAGAGCGACACACACACACACACACAATCCCGAGACGAAAAGGAGGCAGGGCCTCTCACCAAAAAGACAATAGAGAAAACTCACACAATCTGGCACCAAAAAGATGAGAGACCTATCACCAAAAGGATGATAGAATGACACACGCACACAATACTGACACCAAAAGGACGCAGGCATATCACCAAAAGAATGATAGAGAATATTCGCACAATCTGGCACCAAAAGGATGACAGACCAATCACCAAAAGGATGATAGAGTGACACACGCACACAATCCCGACACGAGAAGAAAGTAGGGTCTATCACCAAAAGGATGATAGAGAACACTCGCACAATCTGACACCAAAAGGATGACAGACCCATCACCAAAAGGATAATAGATCGACACACGCACACAATCCCGACACCAAAAGGGTCTATCACCAAAAGGATGATAGAGAACACTCGCACAATATGGCACCAAAAGAATGACAGACCTATCACCAAAAGGATGATAGAGTGACACACGTACACAATCCCGACACCAGAAGGATGTAGGATCTATCACCAAAAAGATGATAGAGAACACTCGCACAATCTGGGACTACAAGGATGACAGATCCATCACCCAAAGGATGATAGAGCGACACACGCACACAATCCCGACACCAAAAGGATGCAGGACCTATCACCAAAAAGATGATAAAGAACACTCGCATAATTTGGCATCAAAATGATGACAGACCTATCACCAAAAGGATGATAGAGTGACACACGCACACAATCCCGACACCAAAAGGATGTAGGGTCTATCACCAAAAAGATGATAGAGAACACTCGCACAATCTGGCACCAAAAGAATGACAGACCTATCACCAAAAGGATTATTGAGTAACTCACGCACACAATCCCGACACCATAAGGATGTAGGGTCTATCACCAAAAGGATAATAGAGAACACTCGCACAATCTGGCACCAAAAGGATGACAAACCTATCACGAATAGGATGATAGAGTGATACACGCACATAATCCCGACACCAAAAGGATGTAGGGTCTATCACCAATAGGATGATAGAGAACACTCACATAATCTAGCACTAAAAGGATGACAGATCCATCACCCAAAGGATGATAGAGCGATACACGCACACAATCCCGACACGAAAAGGAGGCAGGGCCTATCCCCAAAAAGACGATAGAAAACAATCACTCAATCTGGCACCAAAAAGATGAGAGACCTATCACCAAAAGGATGATAGAGTGACACACGCACACAATCCCGACTCGAGAAGAAAGTAGGGTTTATCACACAAAGGATGATAGAGAACACTCGCACAATCTGACACCAAAAGGATGACAGACCCATCACCAAAAGGATGATAGATCGACAGACGCACACAATCCCGACACGAAAAGGATGAATGCCTATCCCCAAAAGGATGATAGAGAACACTCGCATAATCTGGCACCAAAAGAATGACAGACCTATCACCAAAAGGATTATTGAGTAACACACGCACACAATCCCGACACCAGAAGGATGTAGGGTCTATCACCAAAAGGATGATAGAGAACACTCGCACAATCTGGCACCAAAAGAATGACAGACCCATCACCCAAAGGATGATAGATCGACACATGCACACAATCCCGACACCAAAACGATGAATGCCTATCACCAAAAGGATGATAGAGAACACTCGCACAATCTGGCATCAAAAAAATGAGAGACCTATCACCAAAAGGATTATAGTGTAACACACGCACGCAATCCCGACACCAGAAGAATGTATGGTCTATCACCAAAAGGATGATAGAGAACACACGCATAATTTGGCACCAAAAGGATTACAGATCCATCACCCAAAGGATGATAGAGCGACTCACGCAAACAATCCCGACACCAAAAAGATGCAGGGCGTATCACCAAAAAGATGATAGAGTACACTCGCACAATCTGGCACCAAAAGGATGACAGACCTATAACCAATAGAATGATAGAGTGACACACGCACATAATACCGACACCAAAAGGATGTAGGGTCTATCACCAATAGGATAATAGAGAACACTCGCACAATCTGGCACCAAAAGGATGATAGATCCATCACCCAAAGGATGATAGAGCGACACACACACACAATCCCGACACCAAAAGGATGCAGGCCTATCACCAAAAGGATGATAGAGAACACTCACACAATCTACCACCAAAAAGATGAGAGACCTATCACCAAAAGAATGATAGAGTGTCACACGCACACAATCCCGACACCAAAAGGATGCAGGCCTATCACCGAAAGGATGATAGACCTATGACCAATAGGTTGATAGAGTGAGACACGCACACAATCCCGACACCAAAAGGATGTATGGTCTATCACCAAAAGGATGATAGAGAACACTCGCACAATCTGGCACCAAAAGGATTACATATCCATCACCCAAAGGATGATAGAGCGACACACGCACACAATCCCGACACCAAAAGGATGCAAGGCGTATCACCAAAAAGATGATAGAGAAGACTCGCACAATCTGGCACCAAAAGGATGACAGACCTATCACCAATAGGATGATAGAGTGACACACGCACATAATCCCGACACCAAAAGGATGTAGGGTCTATCACCAATAGGATGATAGAGAACACTCACACGATCTACCACCAAAAGGATGACAGATCCATCACTTAAAGGATGATAGGGTGACACACGCACACAATCCCGAGACGAAATGGAGGCAGGGCCTATCACCAAAAAGACGATAGAGAACACTCACATAATCTGGCACCAAAAAGATGAGAGACCTATCACCAAAAGGATGATAGAATGACACACGCACACAATACTGACACCAAAAGGACGCAGGCCTATCACCAAAAGAATGATAGAGAACATTCGCACAATCTAGCACCAAAATGATGACAGTCCAATCACCAAAAGGATGATAGAGTGACACACCACACAATCCCGACACGAGAAGAAAGTAGGGTCTATCACCAAAAGGATGATAGAAAACACTCGCACAATATAACACCAAAAGGATGACAGACCCATCACCAAAAGGATAATAGATCGACACACACACACAATCCCGACACCAAAAGGGTCTATCACCAAAAGGATGATAGAGAACACTCGCACAATCTGGCACCAAAAGAATGACAGACCTATCACCAAAAGGATGATAGAGTGACACACAAAGATAATCCCGACACCAGAAGGATGTAGGGTCTATCACCAAAAAGATGATAGAGTACACTCGCACAATCTGGGACTACAAGGATGACAGATCTAACACCCAAAGGATGATAGAGCGACACACGCACACAATGCCGACACCAAAAGGATGCAGGACCTATCACCAAAAAGATGATAGAGAACACTCGCATAATTTGGCATCAAAATGATGACAGACCTATCACCAAAAGGTTGATAGAGTGACACACGCACACAATCCCGACACCAAAAGGATGTAGGGTCAATCACCAAAAAGATGATAGAGAACACTCGCACAATCTGGCACCAAAAGGATGATAGAGCGACACACGCACACAATCCCGACACCAAAAGGATGCAGGCCTATCACCAAAAGGATGATAGAGAACACTCGCACAATCTGGCACCAAAAGGATTACAAACCTATCACCAATAGGATGATAGAGTGACACACGCACACAATCCCGACACGAAAAGGATGCATGGTCTATCACCAAAAGGATGATAGAGAACACTCGCACAATCTGGCATCAAAAGGATTACATATCCATCACCGAAAGGATGATAGAGCGACACACGCACACAATCCCGACACCAAAAGGATGCAAGGCGTATCACCAAAAAGATGATAGAGAAGACTAGCACAATCTGGCACCAAAAGGATGACAAACCTATCACGAATAGGATGATAGAGTGATACACGCACATAATCCCGACACCAAAAGGATGTAGGGTCTATCACCAATAGGATGATAGAGAACACTCGCACAATCTAGCACTAAAAGGATGACAGATCCTTCACCCAAAGGATGATAGAGCGATACACGCACACAATCCCGACACGAAAAGGAGGCAGGGCCTATCCCTAAAAAGACGATAGAAAACAATCACACAATCTGGCACCAAAAAGATGAGAGACCTAACACCAAAAGGATGATAGAGTGACACACGCACACAATCCCGACTCGAGAAGAAAGTAGGGTCTATCACCAAAAGGATGATAGAGAACACTCGCACAATCTGACACCAAAAGGATGACAGACCCATCACCAAAAGGATGATAGATCGACAGACGCACACAATCCCGACACGAAAAGGATGAATGCCTATCCCTAAAAGGATGATAGAGAACACTCGCATAATCTGGCACCAAAAGAATGATAGACCTATCACCAAAAGGATTATAGAGTAACACACGCACACAATCCCGACACCAGAAGGATGTAGGGTCTATCACCAAAAGGATGATAGAGAACACTCGCACATTCTGGCACCAAAAGAATGACAGACCCATCACCCAAAGGATGATAAATCGACACATGCACACAATCCCGACACCAAAAGGATGACAGACCTATAACCAATAGAATGATAGAGTGACACACGCACATAATCCCGACACCAAAAGGATGTAGGGTCTATCACCAATAGGATAATAGAGAACACTCGCACAATCTGGCACCAAAAGGATGATAGATCCATCACCCAAAGGATGATAGAGCGACACACGCACACAATCCCGACACCAAAAGGATGCAAGCCTATCACCAAAAGGATGATAGAGAACACTCACACAATCTGCCACCAAAAAGATGAGAGACCTATCACCAAAAGAATGATAGAGTGTCACACGCACACAATCCCGACACCAAAAGGATGCAGGCCTATCACCAAAAGGATGATAGAGTGACACACACACACAATCCCGACACGAGAAGAAAGTAGGGTCTATCACCAAAAGGATGACAGAGAACACTCGCATAATCTGACACCAAAAGGATGACAGACCCATCACCAAAAGGATGCTAGATCGTCACACGCACACAATCCCGACACCAAAAGGATGCATGCCTATCACCAAAAGGATGATAGAAAACACTCGCACAATCTGGCACTAAAAGGACGACAGACCTATCACCAAAAGGATGATAGAGTGACACACGTACACAATCCCGACAATAAAAGCATGTAGGGTCTATCACCAAAAGGATGGTAGAGAACACTCGCACAATCTGGAACCAAAAGGGTGACAGATCCATCACCCAGAGGATGATAGAGCGACACGCGCACACAATCCCGACACCAACAGGATGCAGGGCCTATCACCAAAAAGATGATAGAGAACACTGGCACAATATGGCACTAAAAAGATGAGAGACCTATCACCAAAAGGATGATATAGTGACACACGCACACAATCCCGACAACAAAAGGATATAGGCCTATCACCAAAAGGATGATAGACAACATTCGCACAATCTGGTACCAAAAGGATGACAGACCAATCACCAAAAGGATGATAGAGTGACACACACACACAATCCCGACACGAGAAGAAAGTAGGGTCTATCACCAAAAGGATGATAGAGAACACTACCATCTGACACCAAAAGGATGACAGACCCATCACCAAAAGGATGATAGATCGACCCACGCACACAAACTCGACACTAAAAGGATGCATGCGTATCACACAAAGGATGATAGAGAACACTCGCGTAATCTGGCACCAATAGATTGACAGACCTATCACCAAAAGGATTATAGAGTGACACACGCACACAATCCCGACACCAAAAGGATGTAGGGTCTATCACCAAAAAGATTATAGAGAACACTCGCACAATCTAGCACAAAAGGATGACAGACCTATCACCAAAAGGATGATAGAGTGACACACGCACACAATCCCGACAATAAAATCATGTAGGGTCTATCACCAAAATGATGATAGACAACACTCGCATAATCTGGAACCAAAAGGGTGACAGATCCATCACCCAAAGGATAATAGAGCGACACATGCACACAATCTCGACACCAAAAGGATGCAGGGCCTATCACCTAAAAGATGATAGAGAACACTCGCACAATTTGGCACCAAAATGATGACAGACCTATCAGCAAAAGGATGATAGAGTGACACACGCACACAATCCCGACACCAAAAGGATGTAGGTTCTATCACCAAAAAGATGATAGAGAACACTCGCACAATCTGGCACCAAAAGGATGATAGAACTATCACCAAAAGGATGATAGAGCGACACACGCACACAATCCCGCACCAAAAGGATGCAGGCCTATGACCAAAAGGATGATAGAGAATACTCGCACATTCTGGCACAAAAAGGATGCTAGATCTATCACCAATAGGATGATAGAGTGACACGCGCACACAATCCCGACACCAAAAGAATGTATGGTCTATCACCAAAAGGATGATAGAGAACACTTGCATAATTTGGCACCAAAAGGATAACAGATCCATCATCCAAAGGATGATAGAGCGAGACACGCAAACAATCCCGACACCAAAAGGATGCAGGGCGTATCACCAAAAAGATGATAGAGAACACTTGCACAATCTGGCACCAAAAGGATGACAGACCTATCACCAATAGAATGATAGAGTGACACGCGCACATAATCCCGACACCAAAAGGATGTAGGGTCTACCACCAATAGGATAATAGAGAACACTCGCACAATCTGGCACCAAAAGGACTACAGATCCATCAACCAAAGGATGATAGAGCGACACACGCACACAATCCCGACAACAAAAGGATGCAGGGCCTATCACCTAAAAGATGATAGAGAACACTCGCACAATTTGGCACCAAAATGATGACAGACCTATCACCAAAAGGATGATAGAGTGACACAAGCACACAATCCCGACACCAAAAGGATGTAGGGTCTGTCACCAAAACGATGATAGAGAACACTCGCACAATCTGGCACCAAAAGGATGATAGAACCATCACCAAAAGGATGATAGAGCGACACACGCACACAATCCCGACACCAAAAGGATGCACGCCTATCACCATAAGGATGATAGAGAACATTTGCACAATTTGGCACCAAAAGGATGACAGACCAATCACCAAAATGATGATAGAGTGACGCACGCACACAATCCCGACACGAGAAGAATGTAGGGTCTATCACCAAAAGGATGAGAGAGAACACTCGCAGAATCTGACACCAAAAAGATGACAGACCCATCACCAAAAGGATGATAGAGCGACACACGCACACAATCCCGACACCAAAAGGATGAATGCCTATCACCAAAAGGATGATAGAGAACACTCGCACAATCTGGCATCAAAAGAATGAGAGACCTATCACCAAAAGGATTATAGAGTAACACACGCACGCAATCCCGACACCAGAAGAATGTATGGTCTATCACCAAAAGGATGATAGAGAACACTCGCCTAATTTGGCCCCAAAAGGATTACAGATCCATCACCCAAAGGATGATAGAGCGACTCACGCAAACAATCCCGACACCAAAAGGATGCAGGGCGTATCACCAAAAAGATGATAGAGTACACTCCCACAATCTGGCACCAAAAGGATGAAAGACCTATCACAAATAGAATGATAGAGTGACACACGCACATAATCCCGACACCAAAAGGATGTAGGGTCTATCACCAATAGGATAATAGAGAACACTCGCACAATCTGGCACCAAAAGGATGATAGATCCATCACCCAAAGGATGATAGAGCGACACACGCACACAATCCCGGCACCAAAAGGATGCAGGGCCTATCACCAAAAAGATGATAGAGAACACTCACACAATCTGGCACCAAAAAGATGAGAGACCTATCACCAAAAGAATGATAGAGTGACACACGCACACAATCCCGACACCAAAAGGATGCATGCCTATAACCAAAAGGATGATAGAGTAACACACGCATACAATCCCGACACGAGAAGAAAGTAGGGTCTATCACCAAAAGGATGATAGAGAACACTCGCATAATCTGACACCAAAAGGATGACAGACCCATCACCAAAAGGATGATAGATCGACAGACGCACACAATCCCGACACCAAAAGGATGCATGCCTGTCACCAATAGGATGATAGAGAACACTCGCACAATCTGGCACCAAAAGGATGACAGACCAATCACCCAAAGGATGATAGTGTGACACACACACACAATCCCGACACGAGAAGAAAGTAGGGTCTATCACCAAAAGGATGATAGAGAACACTCGCACAATCTGACACCAAAAGGATGACAGACCCATCACCAAAAGGATGATAGAGTGACACACGCACACAATCCCGACAATAAAAGCATGTAGGGTCTATCACCAAAAGGATGATAGAGAACACTCGCACTATCTGCAACCAAAAGGGTGACAGATCCATCACCCAAAGGATGATAGAGCGACACACGCACACAATCCCGACACCAAAAGGATGCAGGGCCTATCACCTAAAAGATGATAGAGCACACTCGCACAATCTAGCACCAAAAAGATGAGAGACCTATAACCAAAGGGATGATATAGTGACACACGCACACAATCCCGACACCAAAAGGATGTAGGCCTATCACCAAAAGGATGATAGACAACATTCGCACAATCTGACACCAAAAGTATGACAGACCAATCACGAAAAGGATGACAGAGTGACACACGCACACAATCCCGACACGAGAAGAAAGTAGGGTCTATCAACAAAAGGATGATAGAGAACACTCGCACAATCTGACACCAAAAGGATGACAGACCCATCACCAAAAGGATGATAGATCGACACACGCACACAAACCCGACACCAAAACGATGCATGCCTATCACACAAAGGATGATAGAGAACACTCGCATAATCTGGCACCAAAAGGGTGACAGATCCATCACCCGAAGGATGATAGAGCGACACACGCACACAATCCCGACACCAAAAGGATGCAGGGCCTATCACCTAAAAGATGATAGAGAACACTCGTACAATTTGGCACCAAAATGATGACAAACCTATCCCCAAAAGGATGATAGAGTGACACACGCACACAATCCCGACACCAAAAGGATTAGGGTCTATCACCAAAAAGATGATAGAGAACACTCGCACAATCTGGCACCAAAAGGATGATAGAACCATCACCAAAAGGATGATAGAGTGACACACGCACACAATCCCGCACCAAAAGGATGCAGGCCTATCACCAAACGGATGATAGAGAATACTCGCACATTCTGGCACAAAAAGGATGGCAGACCCATCACCAATAGGATGATAGAGTGACACGCGCACACAATCCCGACACCAAAAGAATGTATGGTCTATCACCAAAAGGATGATAGAGAACACTCGCATAATTTGGCACCAAAAGGATAACAGATCTATCACCCAAAGGATGATAGAGCGACACACGCAAACAATCCCGACACCAAAAGGATGCAGGGAGTATCACCAAGAAGATGATAGAGAACACTCGCACAATCTGGCACAAAAAGGATGAGAGAGCTATCACCAATAGAATGATATAGTGACACACGCACATTATCCCGACACCAAAAGGATGAAGGTTCTATCACCAATAGAATACTAGAGAACACTCGCACAATCTGGCACCAAAAGGATGATAGAGCGACACACGCACACAATCCCGACACCAAAAGGATGCAGGCCTATCACCAAAAGGATGATAGAGAACACTCGCACAATCTGACACCAAAAGGATGACAGACCCATCACCAAAAGGATGATAGATCGACACATGCACACAATCCCGACACCAAAAAGATGCAGGCCTATCACCAAAAAGATGATAGAGAACACTCGCACAATCTGGCACTAAAAGGATGACAGACCTCTCACCAAAAGGATGATAGAGTGACACACGCACACAATCTCGACAATAAAAGCATGTAGGGTCTATCACCAAAAGGATGATAGAGAACACTCGCAGAATCTGCAACCAAAAGGGTGACAGATCCATCACCCAAAGGATGATAGAGCGACACACGCACACAATCCCGACACCAATAGGATGCAGGGCCTATCACCAAAAAGATGGTAGAGAACACTGCCACAATCTGGCACCAAAAAGATGAGAGACCTATCACCAAAAGGTTGATATAGTGACACACGCACACAATCCCGACACCAAAAGGATGTAGGCCTATCACCAAAAGGATGATAGACAACATTCGCACAATCTAACACCAAAAGAATGACAGACCAATCACGAAAAGGATGATAGAGTGACACACGCACACAATCCCGACACGAGAAGAAAGTAGGGTCTATCACCAAAAGGATGATAGAGAACACTCGCACAATCTGACACCAAAAGGATGAAAGACCCATCACCAAAAGGATGATAGATCGACACACGCACACAAACCCGACACCAAAAGGATGCATGCCTGTCACACAAAGGATGATAGAGAACACTCGCACAATCTGGCACCAAAAGAATGACAGACCTATCAGCAAAAGGATTATAGAGTGACACACGCACACAATCCCGACACCAAAAGGATGTACGGTCTATCACCAAAAAGATGATAGAGAACACTCGCACAATATGGCACTAAAAGGATGACAGACCTATAACCAAAAGGATGATAGATTGACATACGCACACAATCCCGACAATAAAAGCATGTAGGGTCTATCACCAAAAGGATGATACACTACACTCGCACAATCTGGAACCAAAAGGGTGACAGATCCATAACCCAAAGGATGATAGAGCGACACACGCCCACAATCCCGACACGAGAAGAATGTAGGGTCTATCACCAAAAATATGATAGAGAACACTCGCACAATCTGTCACCAAAAGGATGACAGAACCATCACCAAAAGGATGATAGATCGACACATGCACACAATCCCGACACCAAAAGGATGAATGCCTATCACCAAAAGGATGATTGAGAACACTCGCACAATCTGGCATCAAAAGAATGAGAGACCTGTCACCAAAACGATTATAGAGTAACACACACACACAATCCCGACACCATAAGAATGCATGGTCTATCACCAAAAGGATGATAGAGAACACTCGCATAATTTGGCACCAAAAGGATTACAGATCCATCACCCAAAGGCTGATAGAGCGACTCACGCAAACAATCCCGACACCAAAAGGATGCAGGGCGTATCACATAAAAGATGATAGAGTACACTCGCACAATCTGGCACCAAAAGGATGATAAACCTATCACCAATAGAATGATAGAGTGACACACGCACATAATCCCGACACCAAAAGGATGTAGGGTCTATCACCAATAGGATAATAGAGAACACTCGCACAATCTGGCAACAAAAGGATGATAGATCCATCACCCAAAGGATGATAGAGCGACACACGCACACAATCCCGACACCAAAAGGATGCAGGGCCTATCACCAAAAAGATGATAGAGAACACTCACAAAAAGGATGATAGAGTGACACACGCACACAATCCCGACACCAAAAGGATGTACGGTCTATCACCAAAAAGATGATAGAGAACACTCGCACAATCTGGCACTAAAAGGATGACAGACCTATCACCAAAAGGATGATAGAGTGACACACGCACACAATCCTGACAATAAAAGCATGTAGGGTCTATCACCAAAAGGATGATACACAACACTCGCACAATCTGGAACCAAAAGGGTGACAGATCCATCATCCAAAGGATGATAGAGCGACACACGCACACAATCCCGACACCAAAAGGATGCAGGGCCTATCACCTAAAAGATGATAGAGAACACTCGCATAATTTGGTACCAAAATGACGACAGACCTGTCACCAAAAGGATGATAGAGTGACACACGCACACAATCCCGACACTAAAAGGATGTAGGATCTATCACCAGAAAGATGATAGAGAACACTCGCACAATCTGGCACCAAAAGAATGACAGACCTATCACCAAAAGGATGATAGAGTGACACACGCACAAAATCCCGACAATAAAAGCATGTAGGGTCTATCACCAAAAGGATGGTAGACAACACTCGCACAATCTGGAACCAAAAGGGTGACAGATCCATCACCCAAAGGATGATAGAGCGACACACGCACACAATCCCAACACCAAAAGGATGCAGGGCCTATCACCTAAAAGATGATAGAGAACACTCGCACAATTTGGCACCAAAATGATGACAGACCTATCACCAAAAGGATGATAGAGTGACACATGCACACAATCCCGACACCAAAAGGATGTAGGGTCTATCACCAAAAAGATGATAGAGAACACTCGCACAATCTGGCACGAAAAGGATGATAGAACCATCACCAAAAGGATGATAGAGCGACACACGCACACAATCACGCACCAAAAGCATGCAATCCTATCACCAAAAGGATGATAGAGAATACTCGCACATTCTTGCACAAAAAGGATGATAGACCTATCACTAATAGGATGATAGAGTGACACGCGCACACAATCCCGACACCAAAAGAATGTATGGTCTATCACCAAAAGGATGATAGAGAACACTCGCATAATTTGGCACCAAAAGGATAACAGATCCATCACCCAAAGGATGATAGAGCGACACACGCAAACAATCCCGACACCAAATGGATGCAGGGCGTATCACCAAAAAGATGATAGAGAACACTCGCACAATCTGGCACCAAAAGGATGACAGACCTATCACCAATAGAATGATAGAGTGACACACGCACATAATCCCGACACCAAAAGGATGTAGGGTCTATCACCAATAGGATAATAGAGAACACTCGCACAATCTGGCACCAAAAGGATGACAGGTCCATTACCCAAAGGATGATAGAGCGACACATGCACACAATCCCGACACCAAAAGGATGCAGGGCCTATCACCTAAAAGATGATAGAGAACACTCGCACAATTTGGAACCAAAATGATGAGAGACCTATCACCAAAAGGATGATATAGTGACACACGCACACAATCCCGACACCAAAAGGATGTAGTCCTATCACCAAAAGGATGATAGACAACATTCGCACAATCTGGCACCAAATGGATGACAGGCCAATCACCAAAAGGATGATAGAGTGACACACGCACACAATCCTGAAACGAGAAGAAAGTAGGGTCTATCACCAAACGGATGATAGAGAACACTCGCACAATCTGGCACCAAAAGAATGACAGACCTATCACCAAAAGGATGATAGAGTGACACACGCACAAAATCCCGACAATAAAAGCATGTAGGGTCTATCACCAAAAGGATGGTAGACAACACTCGCACAATCTGGAACCAAAAGGGTGACAGATCCATCACCCAAAGGATGATAGAGCGACACACGCACACAATCCCAACACCAAAAGGATGCAGGGCCTATCACCTAAAAGATGATAGAGAACACTCGCACAATTTGGCACCAAAATGATGACAGACCTATCACCAAAAGGATGATAGAGTGACACATGCACACAATCCCGACACCAAAAGGATGTAGGGTCTATCACCAAAAAGATGATAGAGAACACTCGCACAATCTGGCACGAAAAGGATGATAGAACCATCACCAAAAGGATGATAGAGCGACACACGCACACAATCACGCACCAAAAGCATGCAATCCTATCACCAAAAGGATGATAGAGAATACTCGCACATTCTTGCACAAAAAGGATGATAGACTTATCACTAATAGGATGATAGAGTGACACGCGCACACAATCCCGACACCAAAAGAATGTATGGTCTATCACCAAAAGGATGATAGAGAACACTCGCATAATTTGGCACCAAAAGGATAACAGATCCATCACCCAAAGGATGATAGAGCGACACACGCAAACAATCCCGACACCAAATGGATGCAGGGCGTATCACCAAAAAGATGATAGAGAACACTCGCACAATCTGGCACCAAAAGGATGACAGACCTATCACCAATAGAATGATAGAGTGACACACGCACATAATCCCGACACCAAAAGGATGTAGGGTCTATCACCAATAGGATAATAGAGAACACTCGCACAATCTGGCACCAAAAGGATGACAGGTCCATTACCCAAAGGATGATAGAGCGACACATGCACACAATCCCGACACCAAAAGGATGCAGGGCCTATCACCTAAAAGATGATAGAGAACACTCGCACAATTTGGAACCAAAATGATGAGAGACCTATCACCAAAAGGATGATATAGTGACACACGCACACAATCCCGACACCAAAAGGATGTAGTCCTATCACCAAAAGGATGATAGACAACATTCGCACAATCTGGCACCAAATGGATGACAGGCCAATCACCAAAAGGATGATAGAGTGACACACGCACACAATCCTGAAACGAGAAGAAAGTAGGGTCTATCACCAAACGGATGATAGAGAACACTCGCACAATCTGACACCAAAAGGATGACAGACCCATCACCAAAAGGATGATAGATCGACACACGCACACAAACCCGACACCAAAAGGATGCATGCCTATCACACAAAGGATGATAGAGAACACTCGCACAATCTGGCACCAAAAGAATGACAGACCTATCACCAAAAGGATTATAGAGTGACACACGCACACAATCCCGACACCAAAAGGATGTAGGGTGTATCACCAAAAGTATGATAGACAACACTCGCACAATCTGGAACCAAAAGGGTGACAGATCCATCACCCAAAGGATGATAGAGCGACACACGCACACAATCCCGACACCAAAAGGATGCAGGGCCTATCACCTAAAAGATGATAGAGAACACTCGCGCAATTTGGCACCAAAATGATGACAGACCTATCACCAAAAGGATGATAGAGTGACACATGCACACAATCCCGACACCAAAAGGATGTAGGGTCTATCACCAAAAAGATGATAGAGAACACTCGCACAATCTCGCACCAAAAGGATGATAGAACCATCACCAAAAGGATGATAGACCGATACACGCACACAATCCCGCACCAAAAGGGTGCAGGCCTATCACCAAAAGGATGATAGAGAATACTCGCACATTCTGGCACAAAAAGGATGATAGACCTATCACCAATAGGATGATAGAGTGACACGCGCACACAATCCCGACACCAAAAGAATGTATGGTCTATCACCAAAAGGATGATAGAGAACACTCGCATAATTTGGCACCAAAAGGATAACAGATCCATCACCCAAAGGATGATAGAGCGACACACGCAAACAATCCCGACACCAAAAGGATGCAGGGCGTATCACCAAAAAGATGATAGAGAACACTCGCACAATCTGGCATCAAAAGGATGACATACCTATCACCAATAGAATGATAGAGTGACACACGCACATAATCCCGACACCAAAAGGATGTAGGGTCTATCACCAATAGGATAATAGAGAACAATCGCACAATCTGGCACCAAAAGGATGACAGATCCATCACCCAAAGGATGATAGAGCGACACACGCATACAATCCCGACACCAAAAGGATGCAGGGCCTATCACCAAAAAGATGATACAAAACACACACACAATCTGGCACCAAAAAGATGAGATACCTATCACCAAAAGAATGATAGAGTGGCACACGCACACAATCCCGACACCAAAAGGATGCAGGCCTATCACCAAAAGGATGATAGAGTGACACACGCATACAATCCCGACACGAGAAGAAAGTAGGATCTATCAACAAAAGGATGATAGAGAACACTCGCATAATATGACACCAAAAGGATGACAGACCCATCACCAAAAGGATGATAGATCGACACACGCACACAATCCCGACACCAAAAGGATGCATGCCTATCCCCAAAAGGATGATAGAGACCACTCGCACAATCTGGCACCAAAAGGATGACAGACCAATCACCAAAAGGATGATAGAGTGACAGACACACACAATCCCGACACGAGAAAAAAGTAGGGTCTATCACCAAAAGGATGATAGAGAACACTCGCACAATCTGACACCAAAAGGATGACAGACCCATCACAAAAAGGATGATAGATCGACACATACACACAATCCCGACACCAAAAAGACGCAGGCCTATCACCAAAAGGATGATAGAGAACACTCGCAAAATCTGGCACTAAAAGGATGATAGACCTATCACCAAAAGGATGATAGAGTGACACACGCACACAATCCCGACAACAAAAGTATGTAGGGTCTATCACCAAAAGGATGATAGAGAACACTCGCACAATCTGCAGCCAAAAGGGTGACAGATCCATCACCAAAAGGATGATAGATCGACACACGCACACAAACCCGACACCAAAAGGATGCATGCCTATCACACAAAGGATGATAGAGAACACTCGCACAATCTGGCACCAAAAGAATGACAGACCTATCACCAAAAGGATTATAGAGTGACACACGCACACAATCCCGACACCAAAAGGATGTAGGGTGTATCACCAAAAGTATGATAGACAACACTCGCACAATCTGGAACCAAAAGGGTGACAGATCCATCACCCAAAGGATGATAGAGCGACACACGCACACAATCCCGACACCAAAAGGATGCAGGGCCTATCACCTAAAAGATGATAGAGAACACTCGCGCAATTTGGCACCAAAATGATGACAGACCTATCACCAAAAGGATGATAGAGTGACACATGCACACAATCCCGACACCAAAAGGATGTAGGGTCTATCACCAAAAAGATGATAGAGAACACTCGCACAATCTGGCACCAAAAGGATGATAGAACCATCACCAAAAGGATGATAGACCGATACACGCACACAATCCCGCACCAAAAGGGTGCAGGCCTATCACCAAAAGGATGATAGAGAATACTCGCACATTCTGGCACAAAAAGGATGATAGACCTATCACCAATAGGATGATAGAGTGACACGCGCACACAATCCCGACACCAAAAGAATGTATGGTCTATCACCAAAAGGATGATAGAGAACACTCGCATAATTTGGCACCAAAAGGATAACAGATCCATCACCCAAAGGATGATAGAGCGACACACGCAAACAATCCCGACACCAAAAGGATGCAGGGCGTATCACCAAAAAGATGATAGAGAACACTCGCACA
This sequence comes from Lathyrus sativus, assembly GCA_963859935.3. Taxonomy (NCBI): domain Eukaryota; kingdom Viridiplantae; phylum Streptophyta; class Magnoliopsida; order Fabales; family Fabaceae; genus Lathyrus; species Lathyrus sativus. Next base: position 199,704,306 of record OZ012739.1, on the reverse strand, counting down.
ATCTGGCATCAAAAGGATGACATACCTATCACCAATAGAATGATAGAGTGACACACGCACATAATCCCGACACCAAAAGGATGTAGGGTCTATCACCAATAGGATAATAGAGAACAATCGCACAATCTGGCACCAAAAGGATGACAGATCCATCACCCAAAGGATGATAGAGCGACACACGCATACAATCCCGACACCAAAAGGATGCAGGGCCTATCACCAAAAAGATGATACAAAACACACACACAATCTGGCACCAAAAAGATGAGATACCTATCACCAAAAGAATGATAGAGTGGCACACGCACACAATCCCGACACCAAAAGGATGCAGGCCTATCACCAAAAGGATGATAGAGTGACACACGCATACAATCCCGACACGAGAAGAAAGTAGGATCTATCAACAAAAGGATGATAGAGAACACTCGCATAATATGACACCAAAAGGATGACAGACCCATCACCAAAAGGATGATAGATCGACACACGCACACAATCCCGACACCAAAAGGATGCATGCCTATCCCCAAAAGGATGATAGAGACCACTCGCACAATCTGGCACCAAAAGGATGACAGACCAATCACCAAAAGGATGATAGAGTGACAGACACACACAATCCCGACACGAGAAGAAAGTAGGGTCTATCACCAAAAGGATGATAGAGAACACTCGCACAATCTGACACCAAAAGGATGACAGACCCATCACAAAAAGGATGATAGATCGACACATACACACAATCCCGACACCAAAAAGACGCAGGCCTATCACCAAAAGGATGATAGAGAACACTCGCAAAATCTGGCACTAAAAGGATGATAGACCTATCACCAAAAGGATGATAGAGTGACACACGCACACAATCCCGACAATAAAAGTATGTAGGGTCTATCACCAAAAGGATGATAGAGAACACTCGCACAATCTGCAGCCAAAAGGGTGACAGATCCATCACCCAAAGGATGATAGAGCGACGCACGCACAAAATCCCGACACCAAAAGGATGCAGGGCCTATAACCAAAAAGATGATAGAGAACACTGGCACAATCTGGCACCAAAAAGATGAGAGACCTATCACCAAAAGGATGATATAGTGACACACGCACACAATCCCGACACCAAAAGGATGTAGGACTATCACCAAAAGGATGATAGACAACATTCGCACAATCTGGCACCAAAAGGATGACAGACCAATCACCAAAAGGATGATAGAGTGACACACGCACACAATCCCGACACGAGAAGAAAGTAGGGTCTATCACCAAAAGGATGATATAGAACACTCGCACAATCTGACACCAAAAGGATGACAGACCCATCACCAAAAGGATGATAGATCGACACACGCACACAAACCCGACACCAAAAGCATGCATGCTTATCACACAAAGGATGATAGAGAACACTCGCACAACCTGGCACCAAAAGAATGACAGACCTATCACCAAAAGGATTATAGAGTGACACACGCACACAATCCCGACACCAAAAGGATGTAGGGTCTATCACCAAAAAGATGATAGAGAACACTCGCACAATCTGGCACTAAAAGGATGACAGACCTATCTCCAAAAGGATGATAGAGTGACACACGCACACAATCCCGACAATAAAAGGATGTAGGGTCTATCACCAAAAGGATGATAGAGAACACTCGCACAATCTGGAACCAAAAGGGTGACAGATCCATCACCTAAAGGAGGATAGAGCGACACACGCACACAATCCCGCTCCAAAAGGGTGCAGGCCTATCACCAAAAGGATGATAGAGAATACTCGCCCATTCTGGCACAAAAAGGATGATAGACCTATCACCAATAGGATGATATACTGACACGCGCACACAATCCCGACACCAAAAGAATGTATGGTCTAACACCAAAAGGATGATAGAGAACACTCGCATAATTTGGCACAAAAAGGATAACAGATCCATCACCCAAAGGATGATAGAGCGACAAACACAAACAATCCCGACACGAGAAGAAAGTAGGGTCTATCACCAAACGGATGATAAAGAACACTCGCAAAATCTGAGACCAAAAGGATGACAGACCCATTACCAAAAGGATGATAGATCGACACACGCACATAAACCCGACACCAAAAGGATGCATGCCTATCACACAAAGGATGATAGAGAACACTCGCACAATCTGGCACCAAAAGAATGACAGACCTATCACCAAAAGGATTATAGAGTGACACACGCACACAATCCCGACACCAAAAGGATGTAGGGTCTATCACCAAAAGGATGATAGAGAACACTCGCACAATCTGACACCAAAAGTATGACAGACCCATCACCAAAAGGATGATAGATCTACACATGCACACAATCCCGACACCAAAAAGACGCAGACCTATCACCAAAAGGATGATAGAGAACACTCGCATAATCTGGCACTAAAAGGATGACAGACCTATCACCAAAAGGATGATAGAGTGACACACGCACACAATCCCGACAATAAAAGCATGTAGGGTCTATCACCAAAAGTATGATAGAGAACACTCGCACAATCTGCAACCAAAAGGGTGACAGATCCATCATCCAAAGGACGATAGAGCGACACACGCACACAATCCCGACACCAAAAGGATGCAGGGCCTATCACCAATAAGATGATAGAGAACACTGGCACAATCTGGCACCAAAAAGATGAGAGACGTATCACCAAAAGGATTATATAGTGACACACGCACACAATCCCGACACCAAAAGGATGTAGGCCTATCACCAAAAGGATGATAGACAACATTCGCACAATCTGGCACCAAAAGGATGACAGACCAATCACCAAAAGGATGATAGAGTGACACACGCACACAATCCCGACACGAGAAGAAAGTAGGGTCTATCACCAAAAGGATGATAGAGAACACTCGCACAATCTGACACCAAAAGGATGACAGACCCATCACCAAAAGGATGATAGATCGATACACGCACACAAACCTGACACCAAAAGGATGCATGCTTATCACACAAAGGATGATTGAGAACACTCGCACAATCTGACACCAAAAGAATGACAAACCTATCACCAAAAGGATTATAGAGTGACACACGCACACAATCCCGACACCAAAAGGATGTAGGGTCTATCACCAAAAAGATGATAGAGAACACTCGCACAATCTGGCACTAAAAGGATGACAAACCTATCACCAAAAGGATGATAGAATGACACACGTACACAATCCCGACAATAAAAGCATGTAGGGTCTATCACCAAAAGGATGATAGAGAACACTCGCACAATCTGGAACCAAATGGGTGACAGATCCATCACCCAAAGGAGGATAGAGCGACACATGCACACAATCCCGACATCAAAAGGATGCAGGGCCTATCATCAAAAAGATGATAGAGAACACTGGCACAGTCTGGCACCAAAAAGATGAGAGACCTACCACCAAAAGGATGATATACTGACACACGCATACAATCCCGACACCAAAAGGATGTAGGCCTATCACAAAAAGGATGATAGACAACATTCACACAATCTGGCACCAAAAGGATGACAGACCAATCACCAAAAGGATGATAGAGTGACACACGCACACAATCCCGACACGAGAAGAAAGTAGGGTCTATCACCAAACGGATGATAGAGAACACTCGCACAATCTGACACCAAAAGGATGACAGACCCATCACCAAAAGGATGATATATCGACACACGCACACAAACACGACACCAAAGTGATGCATGCCTATCACACAAAGGATGATAGAGAACACTCGCACAATCTGGCACCAAAAGAATGACAGACCTATCACCAAAAGGATTATAGAGTGACACACGCACACAATCCCGACACCAAAAGGATGTAGGGTCCATCACCAAAAGGATGATAGAGAACACTCGCACAATCTGACACCAAAAGAATGACAGACCCATCACCAAAAGGATGATAGATCGACACATGCACACAATCCCGACACCAAAAAGACGCAGGCCTATCACCAAAAGGATGATAGAGAACACTCGCACAATCTGGCACTAAAAGGATGACAGACCTATCACCAAAAGGATGATAGAGTGACACATACACACAATCCCGACAATAAAAGCATGTAGGGTCTATCACCAAAAGGATGATAGAGAACACTCGCACAATCTGCAACCAAAAGGGTGACAGATCCATCACTCAAAGGATGATAGAGTGACACACGCACACAATCCCGACACCAAAAGGATGCAGGGCCTATCCCCAAAAAGATGATAGAGAACACTGGCACAATCTGGCACCAAAAAGATGAGAGACCTATCACCAAAAGGATGATATAGTGACACACGCACACAATCCCGTCCCAAAAAGGATGTAGGCCTATCACCAAAAGGACGATAGACAACATTCGCACAATCTGGCACCAAAAGGATGACAGACCAATCACCAAAAGGATGATAGAGTGACACACGCACACAATCCCGACACGAGAAGAAAGAAGGGTCTATCACCAAAAGGATGATATAGAACACTCGCACAATCTCACACCAAAAGGATGACATACCCATCACCAAAAGGAAGATAGATCGACACATGCACACAATCCCGACACCAAAAAGACGCAGGCCTATCACCAAAAGGATGATAGAGAACACTCGCACAATCTGGCACTAAAAGGATGACAGACCTATCACCAAAAGGATGATAGAGTGACACACGTACACAATCCCGACAATACAAGCATGTAGGGTCTATCACCAAAAGTATGATAGAGAACACTCGCACAATCTGCAACCAAAAGGGTGACAGATCCATCACCCAAAGGATGATAGAGCGACACACGCACACAATCCCGACACCAAAAGGATGCAGGGCCTATCACCAAAAAGATGATAGAGAACACTGGCACAATGTGGAACTAAAAAGATGAGAGACGTATCACCAAAAGGATGATATAGTGACACACGCACACAATCCCGACACCAAAAGGATGATAGACAACATTCGCACAATCTGGCACCAAAAGGATGACAGACCAATCACCAAAAGGATGATAGAGAGACACACGCACACAATCCCGACACGAGAAGAAAGTAGGGTCTATCACCAAAAGGATAATAGAGAACACTCGCACAATCTGACACCAAAAGGATGACAGACCCATCACCAAAAGGATGATAGATCGACACACACACACAAACCCGACACTAAAAGGACGCATGCTTATCACACAAAGGACGATAGAGAACACTCGCACAATCTGGCAGCAAAAGAATGACAGACCTATCACCAAAAGGATTATAGAGTGGCACACGCACACAATCTCGACACCAAAAGGATGTACGGTCTATCACCAAAAAGATGATAGAGAACACTCGCACAATCTGGCACTAAAAGGATGACAGACCTATCACCAAAAGGATGATAGAGTGACACACGCACACAATCCCGACAATAAAAGCATGTAGGGTCTATCACCAAAAGGATGATAGAGAACACTCGCACAATCTGGAACCAAAAGGGTGACAGATCTATCACCCAAAGGAGGATAGAGCGACACACGCACACAATCCCGACACCAAAAGGATGCAGGGCCTATCACCAAAAAGATGATAGAGAACACTGGCACAGTCTGGCACCAAAAAGATGAGAGACCTATCACCAAAAGGATGATATACTGACACACGCACACAATCCCGACACCAAAAGGATGTAGGCCTATCACAAAAAGGATGATAGACAACGTTCACACAATCTGGCACCAAAAGGATGACAGACCAATCACCAAAAGGATGATAGAGTGACACACGCACACAATCCCGACACCAAAAGGATGTAGGGTCTATCACCAAAAAGATGATAGAGAACACTCGCACAATCTGGCACTAAAAGGATGACAGACCTATCACCAAAAGGATGATAGAGTGACACACGCACACAATCCCGACAATAAAAGGATGTAGGGTCTATCACCAAAAGGATGATAGAGAGCACTCGCACAATCTGGAACCAAAAGGGTGACAGATCCATCACCCAAAGGAGGATAGAGCGACACACGCACACAATCCCGCTCCAAAAGGGTGCAGGCCTATCACCAAAAGGATGATAGAGAATACTCGCCCATTCTGGCACAAAAAGGATGATAGACCTATCACCAATAGGATGATATACTGACACGCGCACACAATCCCGACACCAAAAGAATGTATGGTCTAACACCAAAAGGATGATAGAGAACACTCGCATAATTTGGCACAAAAAGGATAACAGATCCATCACCCAAAGGATGATAGAGTGACACACACAAACAATCCCGACACGAGAAGAAAGTAGGGTCTATCACCAAACGGATGATAAAGAACACTTGCAAAATCTGACACCAAAAGGATGACAGACCCATCACCAAAAGGATGATAGATCGGCACACGCACACAAACCCGACACCAAAAGGATGCATGCCTATCACACAAAGGATGATAGAGAACACTCGCACAATCTGGCACCAAAAGAATGACAAACCTATCACCAAAAGGATTATAGAGTGACACACGCACACAATCCCGACACCAAAAGGATGTAGGGTCTATCACCGAAAGGATGATAGAGAACACTCGCACAATCTGACACCAAAAGTATGACAGACCCATCACCAAAAGGATGATAGATCTACACATGCACACAATCCCGACACCAAAAAGACGCAGGCCTATCACCAAAAGGATGATAGAGAACACTCGCACAATTTGGCACCAAAATGATGACAGACCTATCACCAAAAGGATGATAGAGTGACACATGCACACAATCCCGACACCAAAAGGATGTAGGGTCTATCACCAAAAAGATGATAGAGAACACTCGCACAATCTGGCACGAAAAGGATGATAGAACCATCACCAAAAGGATGATAGAGCGACACACGCACACAATCACGCACCAAAAGCATGCAGGCCTATCACCAAAAGGATGATAGAGAATACTCGCACAATCTGACACCAAAAGTATGACAGACCCATCACTAATAGGATGATAGAGTGACACGCGCACACAATCCCGACACCAAAAGAATGTATGGTCTATCACCAAAAGGATGATAGAGAACACTCGCATAATTTGGCACCAAAAGGATAACAGATCCATCACCCAAAGGATGATATAGCGACACACGCAAACAATCCCGACACCAAATGGATGCAGGGCGTATCACCAAAAAGATGATAAAGAACACTCGCACAATCTGGCACCAAAAGGATGACAGACCTATCACCAATAGAATGATAGAGTGACCCACGCACATAATCCCGACACCAAAAGGATGTAGGGTCTATCACCAATAGGATAATAGAGAACACTCGCACAATCTGGCACCAAAAGGATGACAGGTCCATTACCCAAAGGATGATAGAGCGACACATGCACACAATCCCGACACCAAAAGGATGCAGGGCCTATCACCTAAAAGATGATAGAGAACACTCGCACAATTTGGAACCAAAATGATGAGAGACCTATCACCAAAAGGATGATATAGTGACACACGCACACAATCCCGACACCAAAAGGATGTAGTCCTATCACCAAAAGGATGATAGACAACATTCGCACAATCTGGCACCAAATGGATGACAGGCCAATCACCAAAAGGATGATAGAGTGACACACGCACACAATCCTGACACGAGAAGAAAGTAGGGTCTATCACCAAACGGATGATAGAGAACACTCGCACAATCTGACACCAAAAGGATGACAGACCCATCACCAAAAGGATGATAGATCGACACACGCACACAAACCCGACACCAAATGGATGCATGCCTATCACACAAAGGATGATAGAGAATACTCGCACAATCTGGCACCAAAAGAATGACAGACCTATCACCAAAAGGATTATAGAGTGACACACGCACACAATCCCGACACCAAAAGGATGTAAGGTGTATCACCAAAAGTATGATAGACAACACTCGCACAATCTGGAACCAAAAGGGTGACAGATCCATCACCCAAAGGATGATAGAGCGACACACGCACACAATCCCGACACCAAAAGGATGCAGGGCCTATCACCTAAAAGATGATAGAGAACACTCGCAAAATTTTGCACCAAAATGATGACATACCTATCACCAAAAGGATGATAGAGTGACACATGCACACAATCCCGACACCAAAAGGAAGTAGGGTCTATCACCAAAAAGATGATAGAGAACACTCGCACAATCTAGCACCAAAAGGATGATAGAACCATCACCAAAAGGATGATAGAGCGATACACGCACACAATCGCGCACCAAAAGGGTGCAGGCCTATCACCAAAAGGATGATAGAGAATACTCGCACATTCTGGCACAAAAAGGATGATAGACCTATCACCAATAGGATGATAGAGTGGTACGCGCACATAATCCCGACACCAAAAGAATGTATGGTCTATCACCAAAAGGATGATAGAGATCACTCGCATAATTTGGCACCAAAAGGATAACAGATCCATCACCCAAAGGATGATAGAGCGACACACGCAAACAATCCCGACACCAAAAGGATGCAGGGCGTACCACCAAAAAGATGATAGAGAACACCCGCACAATCTGGCATCAAAAGGATGACAGACCTATCACCAATAGAATGATAGAGTGACACACGCACATAATCCCGACAACAAAAGGATGTAGGGTCTATCACCAATAGGATAATAGAGAACAATCGCACAATCTGGCACCAAAAGGATGACAGATCCATCACCCAAAGGATGATAGAGCGACACACGCACACAATCCCGACACCAAAAGGATGCAGGGCCTATCACCAAAAAGATGATAGAGAACACACACACAATCTGGCACCAAAAAGATGAAAGACCTATCACCAAAAGAATGATAGAGTGACACACGCACACAATCCCGACACCAAAAGGATGCAGGCATATCACCAAAAGGATGATAGAGTGACACACGCATACAATCCCGACACGAGAAGAAAGTAGGATCTATCACCAAAAGGATGATAGAGAACACTCGCATAATATGACACCAAAAGGATGACAGACCCATCACCAAAAGGATGATAGATCGACACACGCACACAATCCCGACAGCAAAAGGATGCATGCCTATCACCAAAAGGATGATAGAGAACACTCGCACAATCTGGCACCAAAAGGATGACAGACCAATCACCAAAAGGATGATAGAGTGACACACACACACAATCCCGACACAAGAAGAAAGTAGGGTCTATCACCAAAAGGATGATAGAGAACACTCGCACAATCTGACACCAAAAGGATGACAGACCCATCACAAAAAGGATGATACATCGACACATACACACAATCCCGACACCAAAAAGACGCAGGCCTATCACCAAAAGGATGATAGAGAACACTCGCAAAATCTGGCACTAAAAGGATGATAGACCTATCACCAAAAGGATGATAGAGTGACACACGCACACAATCCCGACAACAAAAGTATGTAGGGTCTATCACCAAAAGGATGATAGAGAACACTCGCACAATCTGCAGCCAAAAGGGTAACAGATCCATCACCCAAAGGATGATAGAGCGACGCACGCACAAAATCCCGACACCAAAAGGATGCAGGGCCTATAACCAAAAAGATGATAGAGAACACTGGCACAATCTGGCACCAAAAAGATGAGAGACCTATCACCAAAAGGATGATATAGTGACACACGCACACAATCCCGACACCAAAAGGATGTAGGACTATCACCAAAAGGATGATAGACAACATTCGCACAATCTGGCACCAAAAGGATGACAGACCAATCACCAAAAGGATGATAGAGTGACACACGCACACAATCCCGACACGAGAAGAAAGTAGGGTCTATCACCAAAAGGATGATATAGAACACTCGCACAATCTGACACCAAAAGGATGACAGACCCATCACCAAAAGGATGATAGATCGACACACGCACACAAACCCGACACCAAAAGCACTCATGCTTATCACACAAACGATGATAGAGAACACTCGCACAATGTGGCACCAAAAGAATGACAGACCTATCACCAAAAGGATTATAGAGTGACACACGCACACAATCCCGACACCAAAAGGATGTAGGGTCTATCACCAAAAAGATGATAGAGAACACTCGCACAATCTGGCACTAAAAGGATGACAGACCTATCTCCAAAAGGATGATAGAGTGACACACGCACACAATCCCGACAATAAAAGGATGTAGGGTCTATCACCAAAAGGATGATAGAGAACACTCGCACAATCTGGAACCAAAAGGGTGACAGATCCATCACCCAAAGGAGGATAGAGCGACACACGCACACAATCCCGCTCCAAAAGGGTGCAGGCCTATCACCAAAAGGATGATAGAGAATACTCGCCCATTCTGGCACAAAAAGGATGATAGACCTATCACCAATAGGATGATATACTGACACGCGCACACAATCCCGACACCAAAAGAATGTATGGTCTAACACCAAAAGGATGATAGAGAACACTCGCATAATTTGGCACAAAAAGGATAACAGATCCATCACCCAAAGGATGATAGAGCGACAAACACAAACAATCCCGACACGAGAAGAAAGTAGGGTCTATCACCAAACGGATGATAAAGAACACTCGCAAAATCTGACACCAAAAGGATGACAGACCCATCACCAAAAGGATGATAGATCGACACACGCACATAAACCCAACACCAAAAGGATGCATGCCTATCACACAAAGGATGATAGAGAACACTCGCACAATCTGGCACCAAAAGAATGACAGACCTATCACCAAAAGGATTAGAGAGTGACACACGCACACAATCCCGACACCAAAAGGATGTAGGGTCTATCACCAAAAGGATGATAGAGAACACTCGCACAATCTGACACCAAAAGTATGACAGACCCATCACCAAAAGGATGATAGATCTACACATGCACACAATCCCGACACCAAAAAGACGCAGGCCTATCACCAAAAGGATGATAGAGAATACTCGCATAATCTGGCACTAAAAGGATGACAGACCTATCACCAAAAGGATGATAGAGTGACACACGCACACAATCCCGACAATAAAAGCATGTAGGGTCTATCACCAAAAGTATGATAGAGAACACTCGCACAATCTGCAACCAAAAGGGTGACAGATCCATCATCCAAAGGACGATAGAGCGACACACGCACACAATCCCGACACCAAAAGGATGCAGGGCCTATCACCAATAAGATGATAAAGAACACTGGCACAATCTGGCACCAAAAAGATGAGAGACGTATCACCAAAAGGATGATATAGTGACACACGCACACAATCCCGACACCAAAAGGATGTAGGCCTATCACCAAAAGGATGATAGACAACATTCGCACAATCTGGCACCAAAAGGATGACAGACCAATCACCAAAAGGATTATAGAGTGACACACGCACACAATCCCGACACCAAAAGGATGTAGGGTCTATCACCAAAAGGATGATATAGAACACTCGCACAGTCTGACACCAAAAGGATGACAGACCGTTCACCAAAAGGATGATAGATCGACCCAAGCACACAAACCTGACACCAATAGGATGCATGCCTATCACACAAAGGATGATAGAGAACACTCGCACAATCTGGCACCAAAAGAATGACAAACCTATCACAAAAACGATTATAGAGTGACACACGCACACAATCCCGACTCCAAAAGGATGTAGGGTCTATCACCAAAAAGATGATAGAGAACACTCGCACAATCTGGCACTAAAAGGATGACAGACCTATCACCAAAAGGATGATAGAGTGACACACGCGCACAATCCCGACAATAAAAGAATGTAGGGTCTATCACCAAAAGGATGATAGAGAACACTCGCACAATCTGGAACCAAAAGGGTGACAGATCCATCACCCAAAGGAGGATAGAGCGACACACGCACACAATCCCGACACCAAAAGGATGCAGGGCCTATCACCAAAAAGATGATAGAGAACACTGGCACAGTCTGGCACCAAAACGATGAGAGACCTATCACCAAAAGGTTGATATACTGACACACGCACACCATCCCGACACCAAAAGGATGTAGGCCTATCACAAAAAGGATGATAGACAACATTCACACAATCTGGCACCAAAAGGATGACAGACCAATCACCAAAAGGATGATAGAGTGACACACGCACACAATCCCGACACGAGAAGAAAGTAGGGTCTATCACCAAACGGATGATAGAAAACACTCGCACAATCTGACACCAAAAGGATGGCAGACCCATCAACAAAAGGATGATAGATCGACACACGCACACAAACCCGACACCAAAAGGATGCATGCCTATCACACAAAGGATGATAGAGAACACTCGCACAATCTGGCACCAAAAGAACGACAGACCTATCACCAAAAGGATTATAGAGTGACACACGCACACAATCCCGACACCAAAAGGATGTAGGGTCTATCACCAAAAGGATGATAGAGAACACTCGCACAATCTGACACCAAAAGGATGACAGACCCATCACCAAAAGGATGATAGATCGACACACGCACACAAACCTGACACCAATAGGATGCATGCCTATCACACAAAGGATGATAGAGAACACTCGCACAATCTGGCACCAAAAGAATGACAGACCTATCACAAAAAGGATTATAGAGTGACACACGCACACAATCCCGACTCCAAAAAGATGATAGAGAACACTCGCACGATATGGCACTAAAAGGATGACAGACCTATCACCAAAAGGATGATAGAGTGACACACGCACACAATCCCGACAATAAAAGCATGTATGGTCTATCACCAAAAGGATGATAGAGAACACTCGCACAATCTGGAACCAAAAGGGTGACAGATCCATCACCCAAAGGAGGATAGAACGACACACGCACACAATCCCGACACCAAAAGGATGCAGGGCCTATCACCAAAAAGATGATGGAGAACACTGGCACAGTCTGGCACCAAAAAGATGAGAGACCTATCACCAAAAGGATGATATACTGACACACGCACACCATCCCGACACCAAAAGGATGTAGGCCTATCACAAAAAGGATGATATACAACATTCACACAATCTGGCACCAAAAGGAATACAGACCAATCACCAAAAGGATGATAGAGCGACACACGCACACAATCCCGACACGAGAAGAAAGTAAGGTCTATCACCAAACGGATGATAGAGAACACTCGCACAATCTGACACCAAAAGGATGGCAGACCCATCAACAAAAGGATGATAGATCGACACAAGCACACAAACCCGACACCAAAAGGATGCATGTCTATCACACAAAGGATGATAGAGAACACTCGCACAATCTGGCACCAAAAGAACGACAGACCTATCACCAAAAGGATTATAGAGTGACACACGCACACAATCCCGACACCAAAAGGATGTAGGGTCTATCACCAAAAGGATGATAGAGAACACTCGCACAATCTGACACCAAAAGGATGACAGACCGATCACCAAAAGGATGATAGATCGACACACGCACACAAACCTGACACCAATAGGATGCATGCCTATCACACAAAGGATGATAGAGAACACTCGCACAATCTGGCACCAAAAGAATGACAGACCTATCACAAAAAGGATTATAGAGTGACACACGCACACAATCCCGACTCCAAAAGGATGTAGGGTCTATCACCAAAAAGATGATAGAGAACACTCGCACAATATGGCACTAAAAGGATGACAGACCTATCACCAAAAGGATGATAGAGTGACACACGCACACAATCCCGACACCAAAAGCATGTAGGGTCTATCACCAAAAGGATGATAGAGAACACTCGCACAATCTGGAACCAAAATGGTGAGAGATCCATCACCCAAAGGATGATAGAGCGACACACGCACACAATCCCGACACCAAAAGGATCCAAGGCCTATCACCAAAAAGATGATAGAGAACACTGGCACAATTTGGCACCAAAAAGATGAGAGACCTATCACCAAAAGGATGATATAGGGACACACGCACACAATGCCGACACCAAAAGGATGTAGGCCTATCACCAAAAGGATGATAGACAACATTCGCACAATCTGGCACCAAAAGGATGACAGACCAATCACCAAAAGGATGATAGAGTGACACACGCACACAATCCCGACACGAGAAGAAAGTAGGGTCTATCACCAAACGGATGATAGAGAACACTCGCACAATCTGACACCAAAAGGATGGCAGACCCATCAACAAAAGGATGATAGATCGACACACGCACACAAACCCGACACCAAAAGGATGCATGCCTATCACACAAAGGATGATAGAGAACACTTGCACAATCTGGCACCAATAGAATGACAGACCTATCACCAAAAGGATTATAGAGTGACACACGCACACAATCCCGACACCAAAAGGATGTAGGGTCTACCACCAAAAGGATGATAGAGAACACTCGCACAATCTGACACAAAAAGGATGACAGACCGATCACCAAAAGGATGATAGATCGACACACGCACACAAACCTGACAGCAATAGGATGCATGCCTATCACACAAAGGATGATAGAGAACACTCGCACAATCTGGCACCAAAAGAATGACAGACCTATCACAAAAAGGATTATAGAGTGACACACGCACACAATCCTGACTCCAAAAGGATGTAGGGTCTATCACCAAAAAGATGATAGAGAACACTCGCACAATATGGCACTAAAAGGATGACAGACCTATCACCAAAAGGATGATAGAGTGACACACGCACACAATCCCGACAATAAAAGCATGTAGGGTCTATCACCAAAAGGATGATAGAGAACACTCGCACAATCTGGAACCAAATGGGTGAGAGATCCATCACCCAAAGGATGATAGAGCGACACATGCACACAATCCCGACACCAAAAGGATCCAAGGCCTATCACCAAAAAGATGATAGAGAACACTGGCACAATTTTGCACCAAAAAGATGAGAGACCTATCACCAAAAGGATGATATAGTGACACACGCACACAATCCCGACACCAAAAGGATGTAGGCCTATCACCAAAAGGATGATAGACAACATTCGCACAATCTGGCACCAAAAGGATGACAGACTAATCACCAAAAGGATGATAGAGTGACACACGCACACAATCCCGACACGAGAAGAAAGTAGGGTCTATCACCAAAAGGATGATAGAGAACACTCGCACAATCTGACACCAAAAGAATGACAGACCCATCACCAAAAGGATGATAGATCGACACACGCACACAAACCTGACACCAAAAGGATGCATGCTCATCACACAAAGGATGATTGAGAACACTCGCACAATCTGGCACCAAAAGAATGACAGACCTATCACAAAAAGGATTATAGAGTGACACACGCACACAATCCTGACTCCAAAAGGATGTAGGGTCTATCACCAAAAAGATGATAGAGAACACTCGCACAATATGGCACTAAAAGGATGACAGACCTATCACCAAAAGGATGATAGAGTGACACACGCACACAATCCCGACAATAAAAGCATGTAGGGTCTATCACCAAAAGGATGATAGAGAACACTCGCACAATCTGGAACCAAATGGGTGAGAGATCCATCACCCAAAGGATGATAGAGCGACACATGCACACAATCCCGACACCAAAAGGATCCAAGGCCTATCACCAAAAAGATGATAGAGAACACTGGCACAATTTTGCACCAAAAAGATGAGAGACCTATCACCAAAAGGATGATATAGTGACACACGCACACAATCCCGACACCAAAAGGATGTAGGCCTATCACCAAAAGGATGATAGACAACATTCGCACAATCTGGCACCAAAAGGATGACAGACTAATCACCAAAAGGATGATAGAGTGACACACGCACACAATCCCGACACGAGAAGAAAGTAGGGTCTATCACCAAAAGGATGATAGAGAACACTCGCACAATCTGACACCAAAAGAATGACAGACCCATCACCAAAAGGATGATAGATCGACACACGCACACAAACCTGACACCAAAAGGATGCATGCTCATCACACAAAGGATGATTGAGAACACTCGCACAATCTGGCACCAAAAGAATGACAGACCTATCACCAAAAGGATTATAGAGTGACACACGCACACAATCCCGACACCAAAAGGATGTAGGGTCTATCACCAAAAAGATGATAGAGAACACTCGCACAATCTGGCACTAAAAGGATGACAAACCTATCACCAAAAGGATGATAGAGTGACACACGCACAGAATCCCGACAATAAAAGCATGTAGGGTCTATCACCAAAAGGATGATAGAGAACACTCGCACAATCTGGAACCCAAAGGGTGACAGATCCATCACCCAAAGGAGGATAGAGCGACACATGCACACAATCCCGACACCAAAAGGATGCAGGGCCTATCACCAAAAAGATGATAGAGAACACTGGCACAGTCTGGCACCAAAAAGATGAGAGACCTACCACCAAAAGGATGATATACTGACACACGCACACAATCCCGACACCAAAAGGATGTAGGCCTATCACAAAAAGGATGATAGACAACATTCATACAATCTGGCACCAAAAGGATGACAGACCAATCACCAAAAGGATGATAGAGTGACACACGCACACAATCCCGACACGAGAAGAAAGTAGGGTCTATCACCAAACGGATGATAGAGAACACTCGCACAATCTGACACCAAAAGGATGACAGACCTATCACCAAAAGGATGATATATCGACACATGCACACAAACCCGACACCAAAATGATGCATGCCTATCACCAAAAGAATGATAGAGAACACTCGCACAATCTAGCACTAAAAGGATGACAGACCTATCACCAAAAGGATGATAGAGTGACACACACACACAATCCCGACAATAAAAGCATGTAGGGTCTATCACCAAAAGGATGATAGAGAACACTCGCACAATCTGCAACCAAAAGGGTGACAGATCCATCACTCAAAGGATGATAGAGCGACACACAAACACAATCCCGACACCAAAAGGATGCAGGGCCTATCACCAAAAAGATGATAGAGAACACTGGCACAATCTGGCACCAAAAAGATGAGAGACCTATCACCAAAAGGATGATATAGTGACACACGCACACAATCCCGACACCAAAAGGATGTAGGCCTATCACCAAAAGGATGATAGACAACATTCGCACAATCTGGCACCAAAAGGATGACAGACCAATCACCAAAAGGATGATAGAGTGACACACGCACACAATCCCGACACGAGAAGAAAGAAGGGTCTATCACCAAAAGGATGATAGAGAACACTCGCACAATCTGGCACCAAAAGGATGACAGACCCATCACCAAAAGGATGATAGATCGACACATGCACACAATCCCGACACCAAAAAGACGCAGGCCTATCACCAAAAGGATGATAGAGAACACTCGCACAATCTGGCACTAAAAGGATGACAGACCTATCACCAAAAGGATGATAGAGTGACACACGCACACAATCCCGACAATAAAAGCATGTAGGGTCTATCACCAAAAGTAAGATACAGAACACTCGCACAATCTGCAACCAAAAGAGTGACAGATCCATCACCCAAAGGATGATAGAGCGACACACGCACACAATCCCGACACCAAAAGGATGCAGGGCCTATCACCAAAAAGATGATAGAGAACACTGGCTCAATCTGGCACCAAAAAGATGAGAGACGTATCACCAATAGGATGATATAGTGACACACGCACACAATCCCGACACCAAAAGTATGATAGACAACATTCGCACAATCTCGCACCAAAAGGATGACAGACCAATCACCAAAAGGATGATAGAGAGACACACGCACACAATCCCAACACGAGAAGAAAGTAGGGTCTATCACCAAAAGGATGATAGAGAACACTCGCACAATCAGACACCAAAAGGATGACAGACCCATCACCAAAAGGATGATAGATCGACACACGCACACAAACCCGACGCCAAAAGGATGCATGCTTATCACACAAAGGATGATAGAGAACACTCGCACAATCTGGCAGCAAAAGAATGACAGACCTATCACCAAAAGGATTATAGAGTGGCACACGCACACTATCCCGACACCAAAAGGATGTACGGTCTATCACCAAAAAGATGATAGAGAACACTCGCACAATCTGGCACTAAAAGGATGACAGACCTATCACCAAAAGGATGATAGAGTGACACACACACACACACAATCCCGACAATAAAAGCATGTAGGGTCTATCACTAAAAGGATGATAGAGAACACTCGCACAATCTGGAACCAAAAGGGTGACAGATCCATCACCCAAAGGAGGATACAGCGACACACGCACACAATCCCGACACCAAAAGGATGCAGGGCCTATCACCAAAAAGATGATAGAGAACACTGGCACAGTCTGGCACCAAAAAGATGAGAGACCTATCACCGAAAGGATGATATACTGACACACGCACACCATCCCGACACCAAAAGGATGTAGGCCTATCACAAAAAGGATGATAGACAACATTCACACAATCTGGCACCAAAAGGATGACAGACCAATCACCAAAAGGATGATAGAGTGACACACGCACACAATCCC
This sequence comes from Lathyrus sativus, assembly GCA_963859935.3. Classification (NCBI taxonomy): domain Eukaryota; kingdom Viridiplantae; phylum Streptophyta; class Magnoliopsida; order Fabales; family Fabaceae; genus Lathyrus; species Lathyrus sativus. The sequence continues at coordinate 199,685,757 of OZ012739.1, read as the reverse complement.
GACACGAGAAGAAAGTAGGGTCTATCACCAAACGGATGATAGAGAACACTCGCACAATCTGACACCAAAAGGATGGCAGACCCATCAACAAAAAGATGATAGATCGACACACGCATACAAACCCGACACCAAAAGGATGCATGCCTATCACACAAAGGATGATAGAGAACACTCGCACAATCTGGCACCAAAAGAACGACAGACCTATCACCAAAAGGATTATAGAGTGACACACGCACACAATCCCGACACCAAAAGGATGTAGGGTCTATCACCAAAAGGATGATAGAGAACACTCGCACAGTCTGACACCAAAAGGATGACAGACCGTTCACCAAAAGGATGATAGATCGACACACGCACACAAACCTGACACCAATAGGATGCATGCCTATCACACAAAGGATGATAGAGAACACTCGCACAATTTGGCACCAAAAGAATGACAGACCTATCACCAAAAGGATGATAGACAACATTCGCACAATCTGGCACCAAAAGGATGACAGACCAATCACCAAAAGGATGATAGAGTGACACACGCACACAATCCCGACACGAGAAGAAAGTAGGGTCTATCACCAAACGGATGATAGAGAACACTCGCACAATCTGACACCAAAAGGATGGCAGACCCATCAACAAAAGGATGATAGATCGACACACGCACACAAACCCGACACCAAAAGGATGCATGCCTATCACACAAAGGATGATAGAGAACACTTGCACAATCTGGCACCAAAAGAATGACAGACCTATCACCAAAAGGATTATAGAGTGACACACGCACACAATCCCGACACCAAAAGGATGTAGGGTCTATCACCAAAAGGATGATAGAGAACACTCGCACAATCTGACACCAAAAGGATGACAGACCGATCACCAAAAGGATGATAGATCGACACACGCACACAAACCTGACACCAATAGGATGCATGCCTATCACACAAAGGATGATAGTGAACACTCGCACAATCTGGCACCAAAAGAATGACAGACCTATCACAAAAAGGATTATAGAGTGACACACGCACACAATCCCGACTCCAAAAGGATGTAGGGTCTATCACGAAAAGGATGATAGAGAACACTCGCACAGTCTGACACCAAAAGGATGACAGACCGTTCACCAAAAGGATGATAGATCGACACACGCACACAAACCTGACACCAATAGGATGCATGCCTATCACACAAAGGATGATAGAGAACACTCGCACAATTTGGCACCAAAAGAATGACAGACCTATCACAAAAAGGATTATAGAGTGACACACGCACACAATCCCGACTCCAAAAGGATGTAGGGTCTATCACCAAAAAGATGATAGAGAACACTCGCACAATATGGCACTAAAAGGATGACAGACCTATCACCAAAAGGATGATAGAGTGACACACGCGCACAATCCCGACAATAAAAGCATGTAGGGTCTATCACCAAAAGGATGATAGAGAACACTCGCACAATCTGGAACCAAAATGGTGAGAGATCCATCACCCAAAGGATGATAGAGCGACACACGCACACAATCCCGACACCAAAAGGATGCAGGGCCTATCACCAAAAAGATGATAGAGAACACTGGCACAATTTGGCAAAAAAAAGATGAGAGACCTATCACCAAAAGGATGATATAGTGACACACGCACACAATCCCGACACCAAAAGGATGTAGGCCTATCACCAAAAGGATGATAGACAACATTCGCACAATCTGGCACCAAAAGGATGACAGACCAATCACCAAAAGGATGATAGAGTGACACACGCACACAATCCCGACACGAGAAGAAAGTAGGGTCTATCACCAAACGGATGATAGAGAACACTCGCACAATCTGACACCAAAAGGATGGCAGACCCATCAACAAAAGGATGATAGATCGACACACGCACACAAACCCGACACCAAAAGGATGCATGCCTATCACACAAAGGATGATAGAGAACACTTGCACAATCTGGCACCAAAAGAATGACAGACCTATCACCAAAAGGATTATAGAGTGACACACGCACACAATCCCGACACCAAAAGGATGTAGGGTCTATCACCAAAAGGATGATAGAGAACACTCGCACAATCTGACACCAAAAGGATGACAGACCGATCACCAAAAGGATGATAGATCGACACACGCACACAAACCTGACACCAATAGGATGCATGCCTATCACACAAAGGATGATAGTGAACACTCGCACAATCTGGCACCAAAAGAATGACAGACCTATCACAAAAAGGATTATAGAGTGACACACGCACACAATCCCGACTCCAAAAGGATGTAGGGTCTATCACCAAAAAGATGATAGAGAACACTCGCACAATATGGCACTAAAAGGATGACAGACCTATCACCAAAAGGATGATAGAGTGACACACGCACACAATCCCGACAATAAAAGCATGTAGGGTCTATCACCAAAAGGATGATAGAGAACACTCGCACAATCTGGAACCAAAAGGGTGAGAGATCCATCACCCAAAGGATGATAGAGCGACACACGCACACAATCCCGACACCAAAAGGATACAAGGCCTATCACCAAAAAGATGATAGAGAACACTGACATAATTTGGCACCAAAAAGATGAGAGACCTATCACCAAAAGGATGATAGAGCGACACACGCACACAATCCCGACACCAAAAGGATACAAGGCCTATCACCAAAAAGATGATAGAGAACACTGGCACAATTTGGCACCAAAAAGATGAGAGACCTATCACCAAAAGGTTGATATAGTGACACACGCACACAATCCCGACACCAAAAGGATGTAGGCCTATCACCAAAAGGATGATAGACAACATTCGCACAATCTGGCACCAAAAGGATGACAGACCAATCACCAAAAGGATGATAGAGTGACACACGCACACAATCCCGACACGAGAAGAAAGTAGGGTCTATCACCAAACGGATGATAGAGAACACTCGCACAATCTGACACCAAAAGGATGGCAGACCCATCAACAAAAGAATGATAGATCGACACACGCACACAAACCCGACACCAAAAGGATGCATGCCTATCACACAAAGGATGATAGAGAACACTCGCACAATCTGGCACCAAAAGAATGACAGACCTATCACCAAAAGGATTATAGAGTGACACACGCACACAATCCTGACACCAAAAGGATGTAGGGTCTATCACCAAAAGGATGATAGAGAACACTCGCACAATCTGACACCAAAAGGATGACAGACCGATCACCAAAAGGATGATAGATCGACGCACGCACACAAACCTGACACCAATAGGATGCATGCCTATCACCCAAAGGATGATAGAGAACACTCGCACAATCTGGCACCAAAAGAATGACAGACCTATCACAAAAAGGATTATAGAGTGACACACGCACACAATCCCGACTCCAAAAGGATGTAGGGTCTATCACCAAAAAGATGATAGAGAACACTCGCACAATATGGCACTAAAAGGATGACAGACCTATCACCAAAAGGATGATAGAGTGACACACGCACACAGTCCCGACAATAAAAGCATGTAGGGTCTATCACCAAAAGGATGATAGAGAACACTGGAACAATCTAGCACCAAAAAGACGAGAGACCTATCACCAAAAGGATGATATAGTGACACACGCACACAATCCCGAAACCAAAAGGATGTAGGGTCTATCACCAAAAAGATGATAGAGAACACTGGCACAATTTGGCACCAAAAAGATGAGAGACCTATCACCAAAAGGATGATATAGTGACACACGCACACAATCCCGACACCAAAAGGATGTAGGCCTATCACCAAAAGGATGATAGACAATATTCGCACAATCTGGCACCAAAAGGATGACAGACCAATCACCAAAAGGATGATAGAGTGACACACGCACACAATCCCGACACGAGAAGAAAGTAGGGTCTATCACCAAACGGATGATAGAGAACACTCGCACAATCTGACACCAAAAGGATGACAGACCCATCACCAAAAGGATGATATATCGACACACGCACACAAACCCGACATCAAAATGATGCATGCCTATCACACAAAGGATGATAGAGAACACTCGCAAAATCTGGCACCAAAAGAATGACAAACATATCACGAAAAGGATTATAGAGTGACACACGCACACAATCCCGACACCAAAAGGATGTAGGGTCCATCACCTAAAGAATAATAGAGAACACTCGCACAATCTGACACCAAAAGGATGACAGACCCATCACCAAAAGGATGATAGATCAACACATGCACACAATCCCGACACCAAAAAGATGCAGGCCTATCACCAAAAGGATGGTAGAGAACACTTGCACAATCTGGCACTAAAAGGATGACAGACCTATCACCAAAAGGATGATAGAGTGACACACGAACACAATCCCGACAATAAAAGCATGTAGGGTCTATCACCAAAAGGATGATAGAGAAGACTCGCACAATTTACAACCAAAAGGGTGACAGATCCATCACTCAAAGGATGATAGAGCGACACACGCACACAATCCCGACACCAAAAGGATGCAGGGCCTATCACCAAAAAGATGATAGAGAACACTGGCACAATCTGGCACCAAAAAGATGAGAGACCTATCACCAAAAGGATGATATAGTGACACACGCACCCAATCCCGACACCAAAAGGATGTAGGCCTATCACCAAAAGGATGATAGACAACATTCGCACAATCTGGCACCAAAAGGATGACAGACCAATCACCAAAAGGATGATAGATTGACACACGCACACAATCCTGACACGAGAAGAAAGAAGGGTCTATCACCAAAAGGATGATAGAGAACACTCGCATAATCTGACACCAAAAGGATGACAGACCCATCACCAAAAGGATGATAGATCGACACATGCACACAATCCCGACACCAAAAAGACGCAGGCCTATCACCAAAAGGATGATAGAGAACACTCGCACAATCTGGCACTAAAAGGATGACAGACCTATCACCAAAAGGATGATAGAGTGACACACGCACACAATCCCGACAATAAAAGCATGTAGGGTCTATCACCAAAAGTATGATAGAGAACACTCGCATAATCTGCAACCAAAAGGGTGACAGATCCATCACCCAAAGGATGATAGAGCGACACACGCACACAATCCCGACACCAAAAGGATGCAGGGCCTATCACCAAAAAGATGATAGAGAACACTGGCACAATCTGGCACCAAAAAGATGAGAGACGTATCACCAAAAGGATGATATAGTGACACACGCACACAATCCCGACACCAAAAGGATGATAGAAAACATTCGCACAATCTGGCACCAAAAGGATGACAGACCAATCACCAAAAGGATGATAGAGAGACACACGCACACAATCCCGACACGAGAAGAAAGTAGGGTCTATCACCAAAAGGATGATAGAGAACACTCGCACAATCTGACACCAAAAGGATGACAGACCCATCACCAAAAGGATCATAGATCGACACACGCACACAAACCCGACACCAAAAGGATGCATGCTTATCACACAAAGGATGATAGAGAACACTCGCACAATCTGGCAGCAAAAGAATGACAGACCTATCACCAAAAGGATTATAGAGTGCCACACGCACACAATCCCGACACCAAAAGGATGTACGGTCTATCACCAAAAAGATGATAGAGAACACTCGCACAATCTGGCACTAAAAGGATGACAGACCTATCACCAAAAGGATGATAGAGTGACACACGCACATCATCCCGACAATAAAAGCATGTAGGGTCTATCACCAAAAAGATGATAGAGAACACTCGCACAATCTGGAACCAAAAGGGTGACAGATCCATCACCCAAAGGAGGATAGAGCGTCACACGCACACAATCCCGACACCAAAAGGATGCAGGGCCTATCACCAAAAAGATGATAGAGAACACTGGAACAGTCTGGCACCAAAAAGATGAGAGACCTATCACCAAAAGGATGATATACTGACACACGCACACAATCCCGACACCAAAAGGATGTAGGCCTATCACAAAAAGGATGATAGACAACATTCACACAATCTGGCACCAAAAGGATGACAGATCAATCACCAAAAGGATGATAGAGTGACACACGCACACAATCCCGACACGAGAAGAAAGTAGGGTCTATCACCAAACGGATGATAGAGAACACTCGCACAATCTGACACCAAAAGGATGGCAGACCCATCAACAAAAGGATGACAGATCGACACACGCACACAAACCCGACACCAAAAGGATGCATGCCTATCACACAAAGGATGATAGAGAACACTCGCACAATCTGGCACCAAAAGAATGACAGACCTATCACCAAAAGGATTATAGAGTGACACACGCACACAATCCCGACACCAAAAGGATGTAGGGTCTATCACCAAAAGGATTATAGAGAACACTCGCACAATCTGACACCAAAAGGATGACAGACCGATCACCAAAAGGATGATAGATCGACACACACACACAAACCTGACACCAATAGGATGCATGCCTATCACACAAAGGATGATAGAGAACACTCGCACAATCTGGCACCAAAAGAATGACAGACCTATCACAAAAAGGATTATAGAGTGACACACGCACACAATCCCGACTCTAAAAGGATGTAGGGTCTATCACCAAAAAGATGATAGAGAACACTCGCACAATATGGCACTAAAAGGATGACAGACCTATCACCAAAAGGATGATAGAGTGACACACGCACACAATCCCGACAATAAAAGCATGTAGGGTCTATCACCAAAAGGATGATAGAGAACACTCGCACAATCTGGAACCAAAAGGGTGAGAGATCCATCACCCAAAGGATGATAGAGCGACACACGCATATAATCCCGACACCAAAAGGATCCAAGGCCTATCACCAAAAAGATGATCGAGAACACTGGCACAATTTGGCACCAAAAAGATGAGAGACCTATCACCAAAAGGATGATATACTGACACACGCACACAATCTCGACACCAAAAGGATGTAGGCCTATCACCAAAAGGATGATAGACAACATTCGCACAATCTGGCACCAAAAGGATGACAGACCAATCACCAAAAGGATGATAGAGTGACACACGCACACAATCCCGACACGAGAAGAAAGTAGGGTCTATCACCAAACGGATGATAGAGAACACTCGCACAATCTGACACTAAAAAGATGGCAGACCCATCAACAAAAGGATGATAGATCGACACACGCACACAAACCCGACACCAAATGGATGCATGCCTATCACACAAAGGATGATAGAGAACACTCGCACAATCTGGCACCAAAAGAATGACAGACCTATCACCAAAAGGATTATAGAGTGACACACGCACACAATCCCGACACCAAAAGGATGTAGGGTCTATCACCAAAAGGATGATAGAGAACACTCGCACAATCTGACACCAAAAGGATGACAGACCAATCACCAAATGGATGATAGATCGACACACGCACACAAACCTGACACTAATAGGATGCATGCCTATCACACAAAGGATGATAGAGAACACTCGCACAATCTGGCACCAAAAGAATGACAGACCTATCACAAAAAGGATTATAGAGTGACACACGCACACAATCCCGACTCCAAAAGGATGTAGGGTCTATCACCAAAAAGATGATAGAGAACACTCGCACAATATGGCACTAAAAGGATGACAGACCTATCACCAAAAGGATGATAGAGTGACACACGCACACAATCCCGACAATAAAAGCATGTAGGGTCTATCACCAAAAGGATGATAGAGAACACTCGCACAATCTGGAACCAAAAGGGTGAGAGATCCATCACCCAAAGGATGATAGAGCGACACACGCACACAATCCCGACACAAAAGGATCCAAGGCCTATCACCAAAAAGATGATCGAGAACACTGGCACAATTTGGCACCAAAAAGATGAGAGACCTATCACCAAAAGGATGATATAGTGACACACGCACACAATCCCGACACCAAAAGGATGTCGGCCTATCACCAAAAGGAAGATAGACAACATTCGCACAATCTGGCACCAAAAGGATGACAGACCAATCACCAAAAGGATGATAGAGTAACACACGCACACAATCCCGACACGAGAAGAAAGTAGGGTCTATCACCAAAAGGATGATAGAGAACACTCGCACAATCGGACACCAAAAGGCTGATAGATCGACACACGCACACAAACCTGACACCAAAAGGATGCATGCCTATCACACAAAGGATGATAGAGAACACTCGCACAATCTCGCACCAAAAGAATGACAGACCTATCACCAAAAGGATTATAGAGTGACACACGCACACAATCCCGACACCAAAAGGATGTAGGGTGTATCACCAAAAGGATGATAGACAACACTCGCACAATCTGGAACCAAAAGGGTGACAGATCCATCACCCAAAGGATGATAGAGAGATACACGCGCACAATCCCGACACCAAAAGGATGCAGGGCCTATCACCAAAAAGATGATAGAGAACACTCGCACAATCTGGCACCAAAAGAATGACAGACCTATCACCAAAAGGATTATAGAGTGACACAAGTACACACAATCCCGACACGAGAAGAAAGTAGTGTCTATCGACAAAAGGATGATAGCGAACAGTCGCACAATCTGACACCAAAAGCATGACAGACCCATCACAAAAAGAATGATAGATCAACACACGCACACAATCCCGACACCAAAAGGATGCATGCGTATCACCAAAAGGATGATAGAGAACACTCGCACAATCTGACACCAAAAGGATGACAGACGCATCACCAAAAGTATGATAGATCGACACACGCACACAATCCCGACACCAAAAAGATGCAGGCCTATCACCAAAAGGAATATAGAGAATACTCGCACAATCTGGCACTAAAACGATGACAGACCTATCACCAAAAGGATGATAGAGTGACACACGCACACAATCCCGACAATAAAAGCATGTAGGCTCTATCACCAAAAGGATGATAGAGAACACTCGCACAATCTGGAACCAAAAGGGTGACAGATCCATCAGCCAAAGGATGATAGAGGGACACACGCACACAATCCCGACACCAAAAGGATGCAGGGCCTATCACCAAAAAGATGATAGAGAACACTCACACAATCTGGCACCAAAAAGATGAGAGACCTATCACCAAAAGGATGATAGAGTGACACACGCACACAATCCCGACAACAAAAGGATATAGGCCTATCACCAAAAGGATGATAGAGAACATTCGCACAATCAGGCACCAAAAGGATGACAGACCAATCACTAAAAGGATGACAAAGTGACACACGCACACAATCCCGACATGAGAAGAAAGTAGGGTCTATCACCAATAGGATGATAGAGAACTCTCGCACAATCCTGACACCCAAAGGATGTAGGGTCTATCACCAAAACGATGATAGAGAACACTGACACAATCTAGCACCAAAAGGATGAGAGACCCATCACCAAAAGGTTGTTAGAGCAATACACGCACACAATCCCAACACCAAAAGGATGCAGGGCGTATCACCAAAAAGATGATAGAGAACACTCGCACAATATGGCACCAAAATGATAACAGACCTATCACCAAAAGGATGATAGAGTGACACACGCACACAATCCCGACACCAAAAGGATGTAAGGTATATCACCAAAAGGATGATAGACAACATTCGCACAATCTGGCACCAAAATAATGACAGACCAATCAAAGGATGATAGAGTGACACATGCACACAATCCCGACACGAGAAGAAAGTAGGGTCTATCAACAAAAGGATGATAGAGAACACTCGCACAATCTGACACCAAAAGGATGAGAGACCCATCACCAAAAGGATGATAGATCGACACACGCACACAAACCCGACACCAAAAGGATGCATGCCTATCACACAAAGGATGATAGAGAACACTCGCACAATATGGCACCAAAAGAATGACAGACCTATCACCAAAAGGATTATAGAGTGACACACGCACACAATCCCGACACCAAAAGGATGTAGGGTCTATCACCAAAAGGATGATACAAAACACTCGCACAATCTGGCACCTAAAGGATGACAGATCTATCACCCAAAGGATGATAGAGCGATACACGCACACAATCCCGACACGAAAAGGATGCAGGGCCTATCACCAAAAAGATGATAGAGAATACTTGCACAATTTGGCACCAAAATGATGACAGACCTACCACCAAAAGGATGATAGAGTGACACACGCACACAATCCCGACACCAAAAGGATGTGGGGTCTATCACCAAAAAGATGATAGAGAACACTCGCACAATCTGACACCAAAAGGATGCAGGCCAATCACCAAAAGGATGATAGAGAACACTCGCACATTCTGGAACCAAAAGGATGACAGACCTATCACCAATAGGATGATAGAGTTATACACGCACACAATCCCGACACCAAAAGGATGTATGGTGTATCACCAAAAGGATGATAGAGAACACTCGCAAAATCTGGCACCAAAAGGATGTATGGTGTATCACCCAAAGGATGATAGAGTGACACACGCACACAATCCCGACACCAAAAGGATGCAGGGCGTCTCACCAAAAAGATGATAGAGAACACTCGCACAATCTGGCACCAAAAGGATGACAGACCTATCAACAAAAAGATTATAGAGTGACACACGCACACAATCCCGACACAAAAAGGATGTAGGGTCCATCAGCAAAAAGATAATAGAGAACACTCGCACAATCTGGCACCAAAAGGATGACAAATCACACAAAGGATGTTAGAGCGACACACGCGCACAATCCCGACACCAAAAGGACGCAGGGCCTATCACCAAAAAGATGATAGAGAATACTCACACAATCTGGCAACAAAAAGATGAGATACCTGTCATCAAAAGGATGATAGAGTGACACACACACACACAGTCCCGACACGAGAAGATACCTATCACCAAAAGCATGACAGACCCATCACAAAAAGAATGATAGATCGACACACGCACACAATCCCGACACCAAAAGGATGCATGCCTATCACCAAAAGGATGATAGAGAACACTCGCACAATCTGACACCAAATGGATGACAGACCCATCACGAAAAGGATGATAGATCGACACACGCACACAATCCCGACACCAAAAAGATGCAGGCCTATCACCAAAAGGAATATAGAGAATACTCGCACAATCTGGCACTAAAAGGATGACAGACCTATCACCAAAAGGATGATAGAGTCACACACGCACACAATCCCGACAATACAAGCATGTAGGCTCTATCACCAAAAGGATGATAGAGAACACTCGCACAATCTGGAACCAAAAGGGTGGCAGATCCATCAGCCAAAGGATGATAGAGGGATACACGCACATAATCGTGACACCAAAAGGATGCAGGGCCTATCACCAAAAAGATGATAGAGAAAACTCACACAATCTGGCACCAAAAAGATGAGAGACCTAGCACCAAAAGGATGATAGAGTGACACACGCACACAATCCCGACACCAAAAGGATGTAGGCCTATCACCAAAAGGATGATAGAGAACATTCGTACAATCTGGCACCAAAAGGATGACAGACCAATCACCAAAAGGATGACAGAGTGACACACGCACACAATCCCGACACAAGAAGAAAGTAGGGTCTATCACCAATAGGATGATAGAGAACTCTCGCACAATCCTGACACCAAAAGGATGTAGGGTCTATCACCAAAAGGATGATAGAGAACACTGGCACAATATAGCACCAAAAGGATGAGAGACCCATCACCAAAAGGTTGTTAGAGCAATACATGCACAGAATCCCAACACCAAAAGGATGCAGGGCGTATCACCAAAAAGATGATAGAGAACACTCGCACAATATGGAACCAAAATGATAACAGACCTATCACCAAAAGGATGATAGAGTGACACACGCACACAATCCCGACACCAAAAGGATGTAGGGTATATCACCAAAAGGATGATAGAGAACACTCGCACAATCGGGCACCAAAACAATGATAGACCCATCACCAAAAGGATGATAGAGCGACACACATACCCAATCCCGACACCAAAAGGATGAGGGCCTATCACCAAAAAGATGATAGAGAACGCTCGCACAATTTGTCACCAAAATGATGATAGACCTATCACAAAAAGGATGATAGAGTGACAGACGCACACAATCCCGACACCAAAAGGATGTAGGGTCTATGACCAAAAGGATGATAGAGAACACTCGCACAATCTACCACCAAAAGGATGATAGACCCATCACCAAAAGGATGATAGAACGAAACACACACACAATCTTGATAGAGACCAAAAGGATGATAGAGACCTATCACCAATAGGATGATAGAGTGACACACGCACACAATCCCGACACCAAAAGGATGTTGGCCTATCACCAAAAGGATGATAGAGAACATTCGCACAATCTGCCACCAAAAGGATGACAAACCAATCACCAAAAGGATGATAGAGTAACACGCGCACACAATCCCGACACGAGAAGAAAATAGGGTCTATCACCAATAGGATGATAGAGAACTCTCGCATAATCTGACACCAAAAGGATGACATAGTGACACACGCACTCAATCCCGGCACCAAAAGGATGCAGGGCGTCTCACCAAAAAGATAATAGAGAACACTCGCATAATCTAGCATCAAAAGGATTTATGGTCTATTACCAAAAGGATGCATGCGTATCACCAAAAGGATGATAGAGAACACTCGCACAATCTGACACCAAAAGGATGACAGACGCATCACCAAAAGTATGATAGATCGACACACGCACACAATCCCGACACCAAAAAGATGCAGGCCTATCACCAAAAGGAATATAGAGAATACTCGCACAATCTGGCACTAAAACGATGACAGACCTATCACCAAAAGGATGATAGAGTGACACACGCACACAATCCCGACAATAAAAGCATGTAGGCTCTATCACCAAAAGGATGATAGAGAACACTCGCACAATCTGGAACCAAAAGGGTGACAGATCCATCAGCCAAAGGATGATAGAGGGACACACGCACACAATCCCGACACCAAAAGGATGCAGGGCCTATCACCAAAAAGATGATAGAGAACACTCACACAATCTGGCACCAAAAAGATGAGAGACCTATCACCAAAAGGATGATAGAGTGACACACGCACACAATCCCGACAACAAAAGGATATAGGCCTATCACCAAAAGGATGATAGAGAACATTCGCACAATCAGGCACCAAAAGGATGACAGACCAATCACTAAAAGGATGACAAAGTGACACACGCACACAATCCCGACATGAGAAGAAAGTAGGGTCTATCACCAATAGGATGATAGAGAACTCTCGCACAATCCTGACACCCAAAGGATGTAGGGTCTATCACCAAAAGGATGATAGAGAACACTGACACAATCTAGCACCAAAAGGATGAGAGACCCATCACCAAAAGGTTGTTAGAGCAATACACGCACACAATCCCAACACCAAAAGGATGCAGGGCGTATCACCAAAAAGATGATAGAGAACACTCGCACAATATGGCACCAAAATGATAACAGACCTATCACCAAAAGGATGATAGAGTGACACACGCACACAATCCCGACACCAAAAGGATGTAAGGTATATCACCAAAAGGATGATAGACAACATTCGCACAATCTGGCACCAAAATAATGACAGACCAATCAAAGGATGATAGAGTGACACATGCACACAATCCCGACACGAGAAGAAAGTAGGGTCTATCAACAAAAGGATGATAGAGAACACTCGCACAATCTGACACCAAAAGGATGACAGACCCATCACCAAAAGGATGATAGATCGACACACGCACACAAACCCGACACCAAAAGGATGCATGCCTATCACACAAAGGATGATAGAGAACACTCGCACAATATGGCACCAAAAGAATGACAGACCTATCACCAAAAGGATTATAGAGTGACACACGCACACAATCCCGACACCAAAAGGATGTAGGGTCTATCACCAAAAGGATGATACAAAACACTCGCACAATCTGGCACCTAAAGGATGACAGATCTATCACCCAAAGGATGATAGAGCGATACACGCACACAATCCCGACACGAAAAGGATGCAGGGCCTATCACCAAAAAGATGATAGAGAATACTTGCACAATTTGGCACCAAAATGATGACAGACCTACCACCAAAAGGATGATAGAGTGACACACGCACACAATCCCGACACCAAAAGGATGTGGGGTCTATCACCAAAAAGATGATAGAGAACACTCGCACAATCTGACACCAAAAGGATGCAGGCCAATCACCAAAAGGATGATAGAGAACACTCGCACATTCTGGAACCAAAAGGATGACAGACCTATCACCAATAGGATGATAGAGTTATACACGCACACAATCCCGACACCAAAAGGATGTATGGTGTATCACCAAAAGGATGATAGAGAACACTCGCAAAATCTGGCACCAAAAGGATGTATGGTGTATCACCCAAAGGATGATAGAGTGACACACGCACACAATCCCGACACCAAAAGGATGCAGGGCGTCTCACCAAAAAGATGATAGAGAACACTCGCACAATCTGGCACCAAAAGGATGACAGACCTATCAACAAAAAGATTATAGAGTGACACACGCACACAATCCCGACACAAAAAGGATGTAGGGTCCATCAGCAAAAAGATAATAGAGAACGCTCGCACAATCTGGCACCAAAAGGATGACAAATCACACAAAGGATGTTAGAGCGACACACGCGCACAATCCCGACACCAAAAGGACGCAGGGCCTATCACCAAAAAGATGATAGAGAATACTCACACAATCTGGCAACAAAAAGATGAGATACCTGTCATCAAAAGGATGATAGAGTGACACACACACACACAGTCCCGACACGAGAAGATACCTATCACCAAAAGCATGACAGACCCATCACAAAAAGAATGATAGATCGACACACGCACACAATCCCGACACCAAAAGGATGCATGCCTATCACCAAAAGGATGATAGAGAACACTCGCACAATCTGACACCAAATGGATGACAGACCCATCACGAAAAGGATGATAGATCGACACACGCACACAATCCCGACACCAAAAAGATGCAGGCCTATCACCAAAAGGAATATAGAGAATACTCGCACAATCTGGCACTAAAAGGATGACAGACCTATCACCAAAAGGATGATAGAGTCACACACGCACACAATCCCGACAATACAAGCATGTAGGCTCTATCACCAAAAGGATGATAGAGAACACTCGCACAATCTGGAACCAAAAGGGTGGCAGATCCATCAGCCAAAGGATGATAGAGGGATACACGCACATAATCGTGACACCAAAAGGATGCAGGGCCTATCACCAAAAAGATGATAGAGAAAACTCACACAATCTGGCACCAAAAAGATGAGAGACCTAGCACCAAAAGGATGATAGAGTGACACACGCACACAATCCCGACACCAAAAGGATGTAGGCCTATCACCAAAAGGATGATAGAGAACATTCGTACAATCTGGCACCAAAAGGATGACAGACCAATCACCAAAAGGATGACAGAGTGACACACGCACACAATCCCGACACAAGAAGAAAGTAGGGTCTATCACCAATAGGATGATAGAGAACTCTCGCACAATCCTGACACCAAAAGGATGTAGGGTCTATCACCAAAAGGATGATAGAGAACACTGGCACAATATAGCACCAAAAGGATGAGAGACCCATCACCAAAAGGTTGTTAGAGCAATACATGCACAGAATCCCAACACCAAAAGGATGCAGGGCGTATCACCAAAAAGATGATAGAGAACACTCGCACAATATGGAACCAAAATGATAACAGACCTATCACCAAAAGGATGATAGAGTGACACACGCACACAATCCCGACACCAAAAGGATGTAGGGTATATCACCAAAAGGATGATAGAGAACACTCGCACAATCGGGCACCAAAACAATGATAGACCCATCACCAAAAGGATGATAGAGCGACACACATACCCAATCCCGACACCAAAAGGATGAGGGCCTATCACCAAAAAGATGATAGAGAACACTCGCACAATTTGTCACCAAAATGATGATAGACCTATCACAAAAAGGATGATAGAGTGACAGACGCACACAATCCCGACACCAAAAGGATGTAGGGTCTATGACCAAAAGGATGATAGAGAACACTCGCACAATCTACCACCAAAAGGATGATAGACCCATCACCAAAAGGATGATAGAACGAAACACACACACAATCTTGATAGAGACCAAAAGGATGATAGAGACCTATCACCAATAGGATGATAGAGTGACACACGCACACAATCCCGACACCAAAAGGATGTTGGCCTATCACCAAAAGGATGATAGAGAACATTCGCACAATCTGCCACCAAAAGGATGACAAACCAATCACCAAAAGGATGATAGAGTAACACACGCACACAATCCCGACACGAGAAGAAAATAGGGTCTATCACCAATAGGATGATAGAGAACTCTCGCATAATCTGACACCAAAAGGATGACATAGTGACACACGCACTCAATCCCGACACCAAAAGGATGCAGGGCGTCTCACCAAAAAGATAATAGAGAACACTCGCATAATCTAGCATCAAAAGGATTTATGGTCTATTACCAAAAGGATGCATGCGTATCACCAAAAGGATGATAGAGAACACTCGCACAATCTGACACCAAAAGGATGACAGACGCATCATCAAAAGTATGATAGATCGACACACGCACACAATCCCGACACCAAAAAGATGCAGGCCTATCACCAAAAGGAATATAGAGAATACTCGCACAATCTGGCACTAAAACGATGACAGACCTATCACCAAAAGGATGATAGAGTGACACACGCACACAATCCCGACAATAAAAGCATGTAGGCTCTATCACCAAAAGGATGATAGAGAACACTCGCACAATCTGGAACCAAAAGGGTGACAGATCCATCAGCCAAAGGATGATAGAGGGACACACGCACACAATCCCGACACCAAAAGGATGCTGGGCCTATCACCAAAAAGATGATAGAGAACACTCACACAATCTGGCACCAAAAAGATGAGAGACCTATCACCAAAAGGATGATAGAGTGACACACGCACACAATCCCGACAACAAAAGGATATAGGCCTATCACCAAAAGGATGATAGAGAACATTCGCACAATCAGGCACCAAAAGGATGACAGACCAATCACTAAAAGGATGACAAAGTGACACACGCACACAATCCCGACATGAGAAGAAAGTAGGGTCTATCACCAATAGGATGATAGAGAACTCTCGCACAATCCTGACACCCAAAGGATGTAGGGTCTATCACCAAAAGGATGATAGAGAACACTGACACAATCTAGCACCAAAAGGATGAGAGACCCATCACCAAAAGGTTGTTAGAGCAATACACGCACACAATCCCAATACCAAAAGGATGCAGGGCGTATCACCAAAAAGATGATAGAGAACACTCGCACAATATGGCACCAAAATGATAACAGACCTATCACCAAAAGGATGATAGAGTGACACACGCACACAATCCCGACACCAAAAGGATGTAAGGTATATCACCAAAAGGATGATAGACAACATTCGCACAATCTGGCACCAAAATAATGACAGACCAATCAAAGGATGATAGAGTGACACATGCACACAATCCCGACACGAGAAGAAAGTAGGGTCTATCAACAAAAGGATGATAGAGAACACTCGCACAATCTGACACCAAAAGGATGACAGACCCATCACCAAAAGGATGATAGATCGACACACGCACACAAACCCGACACCAAAAGGATGCATGCCTATCACACAAAGGATGATAGAGAACACTCGCACAATATGGCACCAAAAGAATGACAGACCTATCACCAAAAGGATTATAGAGTGACACACGCACACAATCCCGACACCAAAAGGATGTAGGGTCTATCACCAAAAGGATGATACAAAACACTCGCACAATCTGGCACCTAAAGGATGACAGATCTATCACCCAAAGGATGATAGAGCGATACACGCACACAATCCCGACACGAAAAGGATGCAGGGCCTATCACCAAAAAGATGATAGAGAATACTTGCACAATTTGGCACCAAAATGATGACAGACCTACCACCAAAAGGATGATAGAGTGACACACGCACACAATCCCGACACCAAAAGGATGTGGGGTCTATCACCAAAAAGATGATAGAGAACACTCGCACAATCTGACACCAAAAGGATGCAGGCCAATCACCAAAAGGATGATAGAGAACACTCGCACATTCTGGAACCAAAAGGATGACAGACCTATCACCAATAGGATGATAGAGTTATACACGCACACAATCCCGACACCAAAAGGATGTATGGTGTATCACCAAAAGGATGATAGAGAACACTCGCAAAATCTGGCACCAAAAGGATGTATGGTGTATCACCCAAAGGATGATAGAGTGACACACGCACACAATCCCGACACCAAAAGGATGCAGGGCGTCTCACCAAAAAGATGATAGAGAACACTCGCACAATCTGGAACCAAAAGGATGACAGACCTATCAACAAAAAGATTATAGAGTGACACACGCACACAATCCCGACACAAAAAGGATGTAGGGTCCATCAGCAAAAAGATAATAGAGAACGCTCGCACAATCTGGCACCAAAAGGATGACAAATCACACAAAGGATGTTAGAGCGACACACGCGCACAATCCCGACACCAAAAGGACGCAGGGCCTATCACCAAAAAGATGATAGAGAATACTCACACAATCTGGAAACAAAAAGATGAGATACCTGTCATCAAAAGGATGATAGAGTGACACACACACACACAGTCCCGACACGAGAAGATACCTATCACCAAAAGCATGACAGACCCATCACAAAAAGAATGATAGATCGACACACGCACACAATCCCGACACCAAAAGGATGCATGCCTATCACCAAAAGGATGATAGAGAACACTCGCACAATCTGACACCAAATGGATGACAGACCCATCACGAAAAGGATGATAGATCGACACACGCACACAATCCCGACACCAAAAAGATGCAGGCCTATCACCAAAAGGAATATAGAGAATACTCGCACAATCTGGCACTAAAAGGATGACAGACCTATCACCAAAAGGATGATAGAGTCACACACGCACACAATCCCGACAATACAAGCATGTAGGCTCTATCACCAAAAGGATGATAGAGAACACTCGCACAATCTGGAACCAAAAGGGTGGCAGATCCATCAGCCAAAGGATGATAGAGGGATACACGCACATAATCGTGACACCAAAAGGATGCAGGGCCTATCACCAAAAAGATGATAGAGAAAACTCACACAATCTGGCACCAAAAAGATGAGAGACCTAGCACCAAAAGGATGATAGAGTGACACACGCACACAATCCCGACACCAAAAGGATGTAGGCCTATCACCAAAAGGATGATAGAGAACATTCGTACAATCTGGCACCAAAAGGATGACAGACCAATCACCAAAAGGATGACAGAGTGACACACGCACACAATCCCGACACAAGAAGAAAGTAGGGTCTATCACCAATAGGATGATAGAGAACTCTCGCACAATCCTGACACCAAAAGGATGTAGGGTCTATCAAAACAATCGGGCACCAAAACAATGATAGACCCATCACCAAAAGGATGATAGAGCGACACACATACCCAATCCCGACACCAAAAGGATGCAGGGCCTATCACCAAAAAGATGATAGAGAACACTCGCACAATTTGTCACCAAAATGATGATAGACCTATCACAAAAAGGATGATAGAGTGACAGACGCACACAATCCCGACACCAAAAGGATGTAGGGTCTATGACCAAAAGGATGATAGAGAACACTCGCACAATCTACCACCAAAAGGATGATAGACCCATCACCAAAAGGATGATAGAACGAAACACACACACAATCTTGATAGAGACCAAAAGGATGATAGAGACCTATCACCAATAGGATGATAGAGTGACACACGCACACAATCCCGACACCAAAAGGATGTTGGCCTATCACCAAAAGGATGATAGAGAACATTCGCACAATCTGCCACCAAAAGGATGACAAACCAATCACCAAAAGGATGATAGAGTAACACACGCACACAATCCCGACACGAGAAGAAAATAGGGTCTATCACCAATAGGATGATAGAGAACTCTCGCATAATCTGACACCAAAAGGATGACATAGTGACACACGCACTCAATCCCGACACCAAAAGGATGCAGGGCGTCTCACCAAAAAGATAATAGAGAACACTCGCATAATCTAGCATCAAAAGGATTTATGGTCTATTACCAAAACGGTGATAGAGAACACACGCACACAATCCCGACACCAAAAGGATGCAGGGCCTATCACCAAAAGGATGATAGAGAACACTCACACAATCTGGCACCAAAAGGATGATAGATCGACACACACACACAATCCCGACAGCAAAAGGATGCATGCCTATCACCAAAAGGATGATAGAGAACACTCGCACAATCTGGCACCAAAAGGATGACTGACCAATAACCAAAAGGATGATAGAGTGACACACACACACAATCCCGACACGAGAAGAAAGTAGGGTCTATCACCAAAAGGATGATAGAGAAAACTCGCACAATCTAGCACCAAAAGAATGACAGACCTATCACCAAAAGGATTATAGAGTGACACACGCACACAATCCCGACACCAAAAGGATGTAGGGTCTATCACCAAAAAGATGATAGAGAACACTCGCATAATCTGGCACTAAAAGGATGACAGACCTATCACCAAAAGGATGATAGAGTGACACACGCACACAATCCCGACAATAAAAGCATGTAGGGTCTATCACCAAAAGGATGATAGAGAACACTCACACAATCTGGAACCAAAAGGGTGACAGATCCATCACCCAAAGGATGATAGAGCGACACACGCACACAATCCCGACACCAAAAGGATGCAGGGCCTATCACCAAGAAGATGATAGAGAACACTGGCACATTCTGGCACCAAAAAGATGAGAGACCTATCACCAAAAGGATGATATAAGGATGATAGAGCGACACACACACACACAATCCCGACACCAGAAGAATGTAGGGTCTATCACCAAAACGATGATAAAGAACACTCGCACAATCTGGCACCAAAAGGATGACAGACCCATCACCAAAAGGATGACAGAGCGACACACGCACACAATCCCGACACCAAAAGGATGCAGGGCCTATCACCAAAAAGAAGAAAGAGGACACTCGCACAATCTGGCACAAAAATAATAAAAGTCATATCACCAAAAGGATGATAGAGTGACACATGCACACAATCCCGACATCAAAAGGATGTAGGGTCTGTCACGAAAAGGATGATAGAGAACACTCGCACAATCCGACACCAAAAGGATGATAGATCCCTCGCCAAAAGGATGATAGAGCGACACACGCATACAATCCCGACACCAAAAGGATGATAGAGAACATTCGCACAATCTGGCACCAAAAGGATGACAGACCCATCACCGAAAGGATGATAGAGCGACACACGCACACAATCCCGACACCAAAAGGATGCAGGCCTATCACCAAAAGGATGATAGAGAACACTCGCACAATCTGACACCAAAAGGATGACAGACCCATCACCGAAAGGATGATAGAGCGACACACACACACAATCCCGACACCAGAAGAATGCAGGGTCTCTCACCAAAAAGATGATAGAGAACACTCGCACAATCTGGCACCAAAAGGATGACAGACCCATCACCAAAAGGATGAAAGAGCGACACACGTACACAATCCCGACACCAAAAGGATGCAGGCGTATCACCAAAAGGATGATAGAGAGCACTCGCACAATCTAGCACCAAAAGGATGACAGACCCATCACCGAAAGGATGATAGAGCAATACACGCAAAAAATCCCGACACCAAAAGGATGCAGGCCTATCACCAAAAGGATGATAGAGAACACTCGCACAATCTGGCATCAAAAGGATGACAGATCCATCACCCAACGGATGATAGAGCGACACACGCACACACAATCCCGACACCAAAAGGATGCAGGCCTATCCCCAAAAGGATGATAGAGAACATTCGCACAATCTAGCACCAAAAGGATGACAAACCCATCACCGAAAGGATGATAGAGCGACACACGAACACAATCCCGACACCAAAAGGATGCAGGCCTATCACCAAAAGGATGATAGAGAACACTCGCACAATCTGGCACCAAAAGGATGACAGACCCATCACCGAAAGGATGATAGAGCGAGACACGTACACAGTCCCGACACCGGAAGAATGTAGAGTCTAGTACCAAAAGGATGATATAGAACACTCGCACAATCTGGCACCAAAAGGATGACAGACCAATCACAAAAAGGATGATAGAGCGACACACGCACACAATCCCGACACCAAAAGGATGCAGGGCCTATCACCAAAATGATGATAGAGAACACTCGCACAATCTGGCACCAAAATGATAACAGACACATCACCAAAAGGATGATAGAGTGACACACGCACACAATCCCAACACAAAAAGGAAGTAGGGTCTATCACCAAAAGAATGATAGAGAACACTCGCACAATCTGGCACCAAAAGTATGACAGACCTATCACCAAAAGGATAATAGAGTGACACACGCACACAATCCCGACACCAAAAGGATGCAGGCCTATGACCAAAAGGATGATAGAGAACACTCGCACAATCTGACACCAAAAGGATGACAGACCCATCACCGAAAGGATGATAGAGCGACACACACACACAATCCCGACACCAGAAGAATGCAGGGTCTATCACCAAAAAGATGATAGAGAACACTCGCACAATCTGTAGTAAGGAAATCCATTCGTGACATGCAACATACCAAGCTTCACACTACTCGGTGTTAACTCACAAACCAAACTCAAATCTCTAAAGTTCTCCAAGAGTTCCCACTCTCTAACCATCAAAGTAGACACGTGCAACGACTTCCGACTTAAGGCATCGGCTACCACATTCGCCTTACCCGGATGATAATTTAAACCAAAATCATAGTCCTTCAAAAGTTCTAGCCATCTCCTTTGCCTCATATTCAATTCCTTTTGATCAAACAAATACTTCAAACTCTTGTGATCGCTAAAAACTTCAAATCTTGCACCATAAAGATAGTGCCTCCAAATTTTTAAAACGAACACTACGGCCGCTAACTCCAAATCATGAGTAGGATAATTCTTTTCATGCACTCTCAACTGCCTAGAAGCATACGCCACGACCTTCCCATCTTGCATCAATACACCACCCAATCCTGACAAAGAAGCATCGCAATAAACCACAAAAGGTTCCATAGGATTCGGCAAAATCAAAACTGGCGTTGTTGTTAACCTTCTCTTTAATTCCATGAAACTCTCTTCACAATTAACATCCCAAATAAAAGCCTTTCCTTTACAAGTCAACTGCGTTAACGGAAGTGCTAACTTTGAAAATCCTTCGATAAACCTCCGGTAGTAACCGGCCAAGCCCAAAAAGCTTCGAATTTCCGTAACCGATCTTGGAGTCTCCCATTGCATTACCGCATCGATCTTGGATGGATCCACACTAATACCATTGTCGGAAATAATATGTCCAAGAAAACTCACCTTCGACAACCAAAACTCACACTTAGACAACTTTGCATACAACTTCTTCTCTTTCAAAATCCGCAACACAATCCTTAAATGTTCTTCGTGTTCCTCTCGAGACTTAGAATAAATCAAAATGTCATCGATAAACACCACCACAAAACGATCCAACTGCTCGTGGAAGATACGGTTCATATATTCCATGAAAACACCCGGCGCATTAGAAACTCCGAATGGCATCACCGTATACTCGTAGTGACCATATCGTGTTCTAAAAGCCGTCTTCGAAATATCTTCTTCCTTAACCCGAATCTGGTGATAACCGGATCTTAAATCAATCTTACTAAAAACACGGGCTCCAACCAATTGATCCATCAAATCATCAATTCTTGGAAGCGGATACTTGTTCTTAATTGTCACCTTATTCAACTGCCGATAATCAATACACAATCGCATACTACCATCCTTCTTCTTTACCAACAATACCGGCGCACCCCAAGGAGAAACACTTGGTCTTACAAATCTCTTATCCAACAAATCACTCAACTGCTTCTTCAATTCCACCAACTCCGATGCCGACATCCGATACGGGGCCATCGAAATCGGTCTAGTACCCTGAACTAGATCAATAGAAAATTCAACCTCTCTCTTTGGCGGCACATCCGCAACATCTTTCGGAAACACTTCAGGAAATTCACAAACCACAGGAAACACGTCGAGCTCAACTTTGCTCTCCGCCGACAACGATGCAAACAAACCAAACAACTGAGCTTCGTCCGCTAAAAGTTTCTTCAACTCTTTAGTGGAAAGAAAACTCTCGTTTTCACCATCTTCCAAAGAAGGAAACCTTACTAACTTGTGATAGCAATCCAAATGAACTCTATTAAATTGCAACCAATTCATACCCAAGATTACATCCAAACCTTCCAACGACAAACACACTAAATCCATAATGAAGTCCTTACCATACATGGTCAAAGGACAACTTGCACACACCAAAGAAGTAGTTACCGACCCCGAAGCGGGAGTCCCAATAACCATACCACTACTCAAAGAAACCATACACAAATCCAACCGCTTAGCACACGCAAGAGAAATGAACGAGTGAGTCGCTCCAGTATCAATAATAGCAACTAAAGGCATATCATTAATAAAGCATGTACCTTTAATCAAACGATCTGCCGCATTAGTGGCGTCTGAACCTGCTAATGCGAATACTTTTCCGCCCGCCGGAGCTTGCTTCGGTTTGGTACAATTCGGGCTAATGTGACCCACCTCGCCACAATTAAAACACTTCACAGCATTCTTTCTACACTCTGCTGCATCATGACCAAAGAGTCCACAGTTGGAACACTTCGCCTTGAACTTTCCACAATCATAAGACTTGTGGCCCATCACGCCACACTTAAAACATTTGATCGCACCGGA
Organism: Lathyrus sativus; assembly: GCA_963859935.3. Taxonomy (NCBI): domain Eukaryota; kingdom Viridiplantae; phylum Streptophyta; class Magnoliopsida; order Fabales; family Fabaceae; genus Lathyrus; species Lathyrus sativus. Next base: position 199,660,701 of record OZ012739.1, on the reverse strand, counting down.
ACCTCCTCCGGGTCTCCTATCAAAGTTTCCCCTATGTTTGCCCTTATCAGCAGGCGTCACATAAGGTCCGCTTCGTACTTGCTGCTTCCCTCTCCTCTCGCTCAAACCCTTATAATGAGTAGAACGAGCTCTACTATCTTCTTCATAAATTCTACAACACTCGGTCAAATCCGAAAATCTTCGTATCCTTTGATAACCCACCGCTTGCTTTATCTCCGGACGCAAGCCATTCTCATACTTGATACATTTGGAAAATTCCGTCGTAACCGCATCATAGTGAGGGTGAAACTTCACTAACTCAGTAAACTTAGCGGTGTAGTCCACCACCGACATATTACCTTGTTTCAACTCCAGAAATTCCATTTCTCTCTTCCCTTTAACACTTTCGGGATAATACTTCCTTAGAAACTCAGCACGAAATAAATCCCACGTAATCTCCTCGTCGTCGACCTCAAGAACTTGCCTCATGCTGACCCACCAGTCATCGGCCTCTTCTCTCAGCATGTGAGTCCCTAGTCTCACCTTATTCCCTTCCGCACAATCCATCACCCTAAAAATTCTCTCAATTTCCTTTAACCATATCTGAGCACCATCCGGATCAAATCTCCCTTTAAACACCGGTGGTTGGTTCTTCCTGAACTCATCATTCGCATTCATGTTAGGTGCACCCTGCACAGCTCTGGCCATCGCCTCTAACGCCGCTGCCATAGCATTGTCATTACGACCTGCCATATTCTGAGGATTCCCAAAAATAACAACAAGGTTAAACAACCGTTCAACCAACAAAACAACAAGACAGACACGACTGACTCAACACTGGCTCTGATACCACTTAATGTAACACCCCCTTTCTATACCCCAAATAAATTAGATAAATCAATTAGGTACATAGAAAATTTATTTCATCAGAGTTTGATTAAAACATGGTATAAAAGAGGCGCATCACATTATCATGAAATTAAACACATACGATACCTGCTCAAAATAGATATGCAACAATGGGTAACCCACATCTCAATATTTAGAATAAAGCGGAAACATCCAAATATTGAATCGATCTCATTCATAAAAGTATATACAACCATCAGTTAATTCATGTTTTATAACGTATCCACAACAGATACATACACATATGTATCACAAAAGAATCAAAACAAATGTAACTCCAAAAGAGTCAAAGGCTTCCTAACTACCCAGATGTTACATATCAGAGCCATTGACCAAAAAGAATGAAGACATCGCTTCACAAAAAGAACCTCCAGCTTCCTACTCTGCAATGCCTCATAGAGCATTAGAAAACAGCAGAAGGGTGAGAAACAACATCATAACAGTTAATGCATAAAATTGTATATATACATAACTCCATAATTATACAAGTTATACTCAAATTATGTTCTCACCACATGAAGCATATACAAATAATCATGTCTCTACACATACACATGAACATTCACTATATTTTCTCCAAACAATCACATAAAACATACACAGTTATATTCACACAACCAATGCATCATACACAGATGACTCATGCAACTCATAGAGACCGACACACGACTCTATGCAGATGCAAATGCGGTACCGACTCATTCAACAAATTCCCTAAGGAATCGAGTATTCAGCAGATCCTCCACGGGATCAAGTACTCAGCAGATTCTCCACGGAATCAAATATTCATCAGATTCTCCACGGAATCGAATATTCAGCAGATCCTCCACGGGATCAAGTACTCAGCAGATTCTCCACGGAATCAAATACTCTAACCAATCCTCCACGGGATTACATGATATGACCGATTCTCCGAGGAATCACACAATGCAACCGATTCTCCACGGAATCGAATATAACCATCGTATCATACGAGGTTCTACAAATCCTCCACGGGATCAATCACAAAAATGCATACTATGTTCACAAACATACTCATTGCATTTATCACATATATTCATTATGCATTCACATTATACACCATTTCACACAAGGTTTACATACCTATTAATCCATCAATGCATTTCTATCTAATTCGAGCAAACGCACAACATTATCAAACGATTAAGATTCACAATCGGCTCCACAATCTAGGATTCACGCCTTTCGGCCACCCACAGCACAACATGTTGAAACAGTTCACACACCAATCATTCATATAGGCATTAATCATAATTGAATCAACCATACATCATGCCATGAACAAACAGCAAAACAAATAACACTGCCAGGTTCGCCAACCTTCGCCTGGCGAAGCCACGCAGCGAATGCTCGCTGGCCTTCGCCTGGCGAACTCCCCAGCGAAGTCCACTGGGAGTAATTCTGGAATTACTCGCTGAGGCTCGCTACCCACTCGCCTGGCGAACCTTCGCCAACTCACCTCGCCTGGCGAACTTGCCAGCGAATACAGGGTATTAGCTTCTGACTTGCTTCGCTACAGCTCGCTGGGCTTCGCCTGGCGAAGCTTCGCTGCCTTTCGCCTGGCGAACTTGCGAAGACAGAACTTCCATGGCTGTCTCAAGAGCCCAAACTCCACAAAATCAACCGATTAAATCCAAACCAGTCTCAGTGGCACAACCCAACCATCACCCGACTAAACTACATCGTCTAATCCGAGTTCTAACCGATTAAAAACTCATTCTACTCACAAAACCAACTTCTAACCTAAGTGGAAAAAGAGTAGAAACTCTACAAAATCCACACACACACACACATACAATCATATACATTAAAGAGATGATGGAGTTTCACACCCTTACCGATCGATTGCAAGCTTTGGTGATGATCCCTTGATGATTCTAGGTTTTCCTCTCCACTTTCTCTTCTCTTTCTCTTCTCCTCTTTTCTTTCTCTTGTTTTTCCTCTTATGTTACTACCTTTCTTCCTTTTTCCTCTCTTATTCTATTTCTATCTCTATTTATTTCCTCTCAAGTTCTTTCCAACACTTACCAATCAATTCTCACACTAAATTGCTAAATGTCTAAAATGCCCTTTTTACTCTAATTCCCCGAAAACTCTCTGAATCGGTAAAAATAGATAAAATAAGCAAAACACCACATAGCAATATATAATTTCTCAATTTAAAACAAACATCAATTAAATAAATTAAAAGACTCAAAAATTAATGGGAATTCAGAATCGGGGCGTTACAACTCTCCCCCACTTTAGAAATTTTCGTCCTCGAAAATATCACCTGATTCAAACAACTCTGGATGCGATTCTCGCATCTTGCTCTCCAATTCCCAAGTCATGTTGCCTTCCGCGGCACCTCCCCAGGACACTTTCACAAGCGCAATATCCTTGCCTCTCAGTTTCTTAACTTCACGGTCCAAAATACTAACCGGTAAAACTTCAACTGTAAGGTTATCTCTTACTTCAACTTCATCCATTGGGATCACATGTGACGGATCCGGAACATACTTCCGAAGTTGCGAGACATGGAATACATCATGCAAATTCGAAAGGTTCGGAGGCAACGCCACACGATACGCCACAGCACCAACCCGTGCGACAATCTGATACGGACCAATAAAACGAGAAGTCAACTTTCTCGACTTCAAGGTACGACCCACACCCGCAACTGGTGTAACTCTCAAAAACACATGGTCTCCCTCCTGAAACTCGAGATCCTTTCTCCTTTTATCATGATAACTTTTCTGTCTATTCTGAGAAGCTCTCATCTTTTCCCGAATAAATTTCACCTTTTCCGTCGTTTGCTGTACCATTTCAGGACCAACTACCGACCTTTCACCCGTCTCATGCCAACACAGAGGTGTTCGACATCTCCGTCCATATAAAGCCTCAAATGGCGCCATACCGATACTCGAATGGAAAATGTTATTATAGGTGAACTCAATCAACGCTAAATAACCGTCCCACGCACCACCTTGTTCAAGCACACAAGCACGCAACAGATCTTCTAACGATTGAATCGTCCTCTCGGTTTGACCATCCGTTTGCGGATGATATGCCGAACTCAATCTCAACTTAGAACCCAAGGCACCTTGCAAACTCTCCCAAAATCTTGAAGTAAATCTAGGATCTCTATCCGACACAATATTCTTAGGAACTCCATGAAGCTTCACAATAGTGCCAACATAAATCTCGGCTAACCTTTCCAAAGAATAAGTAATATCAATCGGAATAAAGTGAGCCGATTTAGTAAGCCTATCAACAATCACCCAAATAGCATTATGTCCTCTTTGCGTATTCGGCAATCCCGTAACAAAATCCATCGATATACTATCCCATTTCCATTCCGGAATATCCAACGGTTGCATCAATCCACTAGGCTTCTGATGCTCCACCTTAGACTTCTGACAAGTCAAACACGAGTACACAAAACGAGCAACATCGCTTTTCAATCCAGACCACCAAAAGATCTTCTTCAAATCCTGATACATCTTATTCGCTCCCGGATGAATACTTAAGTTACTCCGATGTCCCTCTTCCAATATCATCTTTTTCAAATCCGCGTCATCGGGAATACAAATACGACCTTGAAACCTCAAAACTCCTAATTCATCAACATTGAAATCTTCACTTTCATTCGTCATCAAATCCACAAATTTCAAATCCAACTTTTGCTTTTCACACACTGTAGTAAGGAAATCATTCGTGACATGCAACATACCAAGCTTCACACTACTCGGTGTTAACTCACAAACCAAACTCAAATCTCTAAAGTTCTCCAAGAGTTCCCACTCTCTAACCATCAAAGTAGACACGTGCAACGACTTCCGACTTAAGGCATCGGCTACCACATTCGCCTTACCCGGATGATAATTTAAACCAAAATCATAGTCCTTCAAAAGTTCTAGCCATCTCCTTTGCCTCATATTCAATTCCTTTTGATCAAACAAATACTTCAAACTCTTGTGATCGCTAAAAACTTCAAATCTTGCACCATAAAGATAGTGCCTCCAAATTTTTAAAACGAACACTACGGCCGCTAACTCCAAATCATGAGTAGGATAATTCTTTTCATGCACTCTCAACTGCCTAGAAGCATACGCCACGACCTTCCCATCTTGCATCAATACACCACCCAATCCTGACAAAGAAGCATCGCAATAAACCACAAAAGGTTCCATAGGATTCGGCAAAATCAAAACTGGCGCTGTTGTTAACCTTCTCTTTAATTCCATGAAACTCTCTTCACAATTAACATCCCAAATAAAAGCCTTTCCTTTACAAGTCAACTGCGTTAACGGAAGTGCTAACTTTGAAAATCCTTCGATAAACCTCCGGTAGTAACCGGCCAAGCCCAAAAAGCTTCGAATTTCCGTAACCGATCTTGGAGTCTCCCATTGCATTACCGCATCGATCTTGGATGGATCCACACTAATACCATTGTCGGAAATAATATGTCCAAGAAAACTCACCTTCGACAACCAAAACTCACACTTAGACAACTTTGCATACAACTTCTTCTCTTTCAAAATCCGCAACACAATCCTTAAATGTTCTTCGTGTTCCTCTCGAGACTTAGAATAAATCAAAATGTCATCGATAAACACCACCACAAAACGATCCAACTGCTCGTGGAAGATACGGTTCATATATTCCATGAAAACACCCGGCGCATTAGAAACTCCGAATGGCATCACCGTATACTCGTAGTGACCATATCGTGTTCTAAAAGCCGTCTTCGAAATATCTTCTTCCTTAACCCGAATCTGGTGATAACCGGATCTTAAATCAATCTTACTAAAAACACGGGCTCCAACCAATTGATCCATCAAATCATCAATTCTTGGAAGCGGATACTTGTTCTTAATTGTCACCTTATTCAACTGCCGATAATCAATACACAATCGCATACTACCATCCTTCTTCTTTACCAACAATACCGGCGCACCCCAAGGAGAAACACTTGGTCTTACAAATCTCTTATCCAACAAATCACTCAACTGCTTCTTCAATTCCACCAACTCCGATGCCGACATCCGATACGGGGCCATCGAAATCGGTCTAGTACCCTGAACTAGATCAATAGAAAATTCAACCTCTCTCTTTGGCGGCACATCCGCAACATCTTTCGGAAACACTTCAGGAAATTCACAAACCACAGGAAACACGTCGAGCTCAACTTTGCTCTCCGCCGACAACGATGCAAACAAACCAAACAACTGAGCTTCGTCCGCTAAAAGTTTCTTCAACTCTTTAGTGGAAAGAAAACTCTCGTTTTCACCATCTTCCAAAGAAGGAAACCTTACTAACTTGTGATAGCAATCCAAATGAACTCTATTAAATTGCAACCAATTCATACCCAAGATTACGTCCAAACCTTCCAACGACAAACACACTAAATCCATAACGAAGTCCTTACCATACATGGTCAAAGGACAACTTGCACACACCAAAGAAGTAGTTACCGACCCCGAAGCGGGAGTCCCAATAACCATACCACTACTCAAAGAAACCATACACAAATCCAACCGCTTAGCACACGCAAGAGAAATGAACGAGTGAGTCGCTCCAGTATCAATAATAGCAACTAAAGGCATATCATTAATAAAGCATGTACCTTTAATCAAACGATCTGCCGCATTAGTGGCGTCTGAACCTGCTAATGCGAATACTTTTCCGCCCGCCGGAGCTTGCTTCGGTTTGGTACAATTCGGGCTAATGTGACCCACCTCGCCACAATTAAAACACTTCACAGCATTCTTTCTACACTCTGCTGCATCATGACCAAAGAGTCCACAGTTGGAACACTTCGCCTTGAACTTTCCACAATCATAAGACTTGTGGCCCATCACGCCACACTTAAAACATTTGATCGCACCGGAACCTCCTCCGGGTCTCCTATCAAAGTTTCCCCTATGTTTGCCCTTATCAGCAGGCGTCACATAAGGTCCGCTTCGTACTTGCTGCTTCCCTCTCCTCTCGCTCAAACCCTTATAATGAGTAGAACGAGCTCTACTATCTTCTTCATAAATTCTACAACACTCGGTCAAATCCGAAAATCTTCGTATCCTTTGATAACCCACCGCTTGCTTTATCTCCGGACGCAAGCCATTCTCATACTTGATACATTTGGAAAATTCCGCCGTAACCGCATCATAGTGAGGGTGAAACTTCACTAACTCAGTAAACTTAGCGGTGTAGTCCACCACCGACATATTACCTTGTTTCAACTCCAGAAATTCCATTTCTCTCTTCCCTTTAACACTTTCGGGATAATACTTCCTTAGAAACTCAGCACGAAATAAATCCCACGTAATCTCCTCGTCGTCGACCTCAAGAACTTGCCTCATGCTGACCCACCAGTCATCGGCCTCTTCTCTCAGCATGTGAGTCCCTAGTCTCACCTTATTCCCTTCCGCACAATCCATCACCCTAAAAATTCTCTCAATTTCCTTTAACCATATCTGAGCACCATCCGGATCAAATCTCCCTTTAAACACCGGTGGTTGGTTCTTCCTGAACTCATCATTCGCATTCATGTTAGGTGCACCCTGCACAGCTCTGGCCATCGCCTCTAACGCCGCTGCCATAGCATTGTCATTACGACCTGCCATATTCTGAGGATTCCCAAAAATAACAACAAGGTTAAACAACCGTTCAACCAACACAACAACAAGACAGACACGACTGACTCAACACTGGCTCTGATACCACTTAATGTAACACCCCCTTTCTATACCCCAAATAAATTAGATAAATCAATTAGGTACATAGAAAATTTATTTCATCAGAGTTTGATTAAAACATGGTATAAAAGAGGCGCATCACATTATCATGAAATTAAACACATACGATACCTGCTTAAAATAGATATGCAACAATGGGTAACCCACATCTCAATATTTAGAATAAAGCGGAAACATCCAAATATTGAATCGATCTCATTCATAAAAGTATATACAACCATCAGTTAATTCATGTTTTACAACGTATCCACAACAGATACATACACATATGTATCACAAAAGAATCAAAACAAATGTAACTCCAAAAGAGTCAAAGGCTTCCTAACTACCCAGATGTTACATATCAGAGCCATTGACCAAAAAGAATGAAGACATCGCTTCACAAAAAGAACCTCCAGCTTCCTACTCTGTAATGCCTCATAGAGCATTAGAAAACAGCAGAAGGGTGAGAAACAACATCATAACAGTTAATGCATAAAATTGTATATATACATAACTCCATAATTATACAAGTTATACTCAAATTATGTTCTCACCACATGAAGCATATACAAATAATCATGTCTCTACACATACACATGAACATTCACTATATTTTCTCCAAACAATCACATAAAACATACACAGTTATATTCACACAACCAATGCATCATACACAGATGACTCATGCAACTCATAGAGACCGACACACGACTCTATGCAGATGCAAATGCGGTACCGACTCATTCAACAAATTCCCTAAGGAATCGAGTATTCAGCAGATCCTCCACGGGATCAAGTACTCAGCAGATTCTCCACGGAATCAAATATTCATCAGATTCTCCACGGAATCGAATATTCAGCAGATCCTCCACGGGATCAAGTACTCAGCAGATTCTCCACGGAATCAAATAATCTAACCAATCCTCCACGGGATTACATGATATGACCGATTCTCCGAGGAATCACACAATGCAACCGATTCTCCACGGAATCGAATATAACCATCGTATCATACGAGGTTCTACAAATCCTCCACGGGATCAATCACAAAAATGCATACTATGTTCACAAACATACTCATTGCATTTATCACATATATTCATTATGCATTCACATTATACACCATTTCACACAAGGTTTACATACCTATTAATCCATCAATGCATTTCTATCTAATTCGAGCAAACGCACAACATTATCAAACGATTAAGATTCACAATCGGCTCCACAATCTAGGATTCACGCCTTTCGGCCACCCACAGCACAACATGTTGAAACAGTTCACACACCAATCATTCATATAGGCATTAATCATAATTGAATCAACCATACATCATGCCATGAACAAACAGCAAAACAAATAACACTGCCAGGTTCGCCAACCTTCGCCTGGCGAAGCCACGCAGCGAATGCTCGCTGGCCTTCGCCTGGCGAACTCCCCAGCGAAGTCCACTGGGAGTAATTCTGGAATTACTCGCTGAGGCTCGCTACCCACTCACCTGGCGAACCTTCGCCAACTCACCTCGCCTGGCGAACTTGCCAGCGAATACAGGGTATTAGCTTCTGACTTGCTTCGCTACAGCTCGCTGGGCTTCGCCTGGCGAAGCTTCGCTGCCTTTCGCCTGGCGAACTTGCGAAGACAGAACTTCCATGGCTGTCTCAAGAGCCCAAACTCCACAAAATCAACCGATTAAATCCAAACCAGTCTCAGTGGCACAACCCAACCATCACCCGACTAAACTACATCGTCTAATCCGAGTTCTAACCGATTAAAAACTCATTCTACTCACAAAACCAACTTCTAACCTAAGTGGAAAAAGAGTAGAAACTCTACAAAATCCACACACACACACACATACAATCATATACATTAAAGAGATGATGGAGTTTCACACCCTTACCGATCGATTGCAAGCTTTGGTGATGATCCCTTGATGATTCTAGGTTTTCCTCTCCACTTTCTCTTCTCTTTCTCTTCTCCTCTTTTCTTTCTCTTGTTTTTCCTCTTATGTTACTACCTTTCTTCCTTTTTCCTCTCTTATTCTATTTTTATCTCTATTTCTTTCCTCTCAAGTTCTTTCCAACACTTACCAATCAATTCTCACACTAAATTGCTAAATGTCTAAAATGCCCTTTTTACTCTAATTCCCCGAAAACTCTCTGAATCGGTAAAAATAGATAAAATAAGCAAAACACCACATAGCAATATATAATTTCTCAATTTAAAACAAACATCAATTAAATAAATTAAAAGACTCAAAAATTAATAGGAATTCAGAATCGGGGCGTTACAAACACAACGTTTCATTTATGACTCAGTGGATGAGTCAGCTCCCCACATGGACATGCGCGTTACTCTTGGATCTGTTTACTAAGTCTGTTGATCCTACGCCCCTGATTAATTCCTAGCATTATAATTCTTTAATTCTTTTTTCTATTTTCATTAATTGCTTTTATCTTCTAAAATCATTTTAAAATTAAATAATTGCCAGAAAAATAAAATAAAAATATGCTCATGTTCCTCTCTTGATTTGTGATTTTTCTGTGCCATTAAATTTAATTTTTGTTGATTTTTCAATTTAATGCATATTTTTCCTATTTTTTATATTTCATTAATTAGGCATAATTGAGTTGTCTATTTGTTGATTTTTGTTCTCTCAATTGGTGTGGAATTTTGTTGTGAATTTTTGATAGATGCTAGGTTAGAGATGTATGCTCCCATATGAACTTTCTCACATTTTTTAGAAAATCATAGCTTCTGATTTAGAGATAGGTTTAGAGTCGTTCCCCATTAATGGTTTCCCTTGATACCTTTCAACTTAGGATTTTATTAGAGGACTTAGAAATTGAATTAGGTCCTGATTTTTGAACTATAGATCATCAACAAATGCATGTTCCCATACAAAAATAATGAGATTTTTAGGATGTGTTTTGATATTTTAGATAGAATATTCAATTTGTTTGTTCCTTTGGTGCTTCAACCTTGGTGATTGTTTTGGAATGGACTCAAAGTGGGCTTCTCTTGCATGTTGGGCTTCTGGTTCCTCTTGGATGATGTCATGAGCATGATGAAGTTTTTGAGGAGTGGCTGGTGGAGTTTGGTTTGGAGCTTTTCTTTTCTTTTTGTTAGCTTTTTGTAGCTTGTAAGATTAGGGTTTTTCAGGAGAGAGCTTTAGAAGTAGTTTTTCCTTCAAACAAGCATGGTTGGTTTCACTTGCCTTCCATCCTCATCCTATGATTCAAAGTCCTCATGTGAAATTCTCATCTCTCCTTTGGAGGGATGTGTGACATTTTACAATGAGTAGAACCTTTGAGGATGCCTTTCTCTGATGACAGGTTAAGTGTCAGGTGGGATTCCTTTGGTTTCCTGCCCGCTTCCCATCATCAAATACTCATCTTGTTGATTCTCTTCATTCTTGGTGGAGTGGTTTGGTAGAGTTTGAAGATGGAGCATCCCTTTCCTTCTCTTGAAGATGGTGTGAACTTGAAGAGCAGTTACAGACTTTGGATTGGATTGCTATCAGAAGGTTGCTCTGCTGTTGAGATTGCTGGCTTGTTTTCCCTGTTTGTCTATTTTCTTCTTGTTCTACTGAATTGATGTGATTTCCTTGGAGTGTTGCATTAGATTTAGGCTTCATATAGATGACCATAGGCCTAAGAGCATCCTAAGGGTTGAGCTTCTCCCCATGCTTGTATTGCATTAGAGGTTCAATTTCTCCCTCTGCTTGTATTTTTACTGTGTGGCTTTGCTTGCTGGTATTTGGTACAGCTCAGCTCCCTTGCATGTGTGGTGTGTGGCCTTTGTGCGTTGTTTGTTTAGAAGTTGAGCTTGGCTCCTTCTGCTTGTGTGATGCATAGCATGCATTTTATTTACAGCATTTTGTTTACAGTAATTTCTTTTTCAGTTAATTTATTTACTGTTTGTTTTCCTTTGCCATGTTCCCTAGGAACTCTGACTTCTCTGGTTCCGGAGAAGTTATGACAGACATTAGGGTTCTAACCATGCATGATAACATTAGTTAGTTTCCCTCCTAACCTCAACTGTATGTCCATTTTGCATGACAACTTTAGGATTGGCTCAGTTCCCCTTTAGTGCGTCTTTTCTCTTCTCATTTGTAAACAAATCAAAATACAGTAATAAAGGTTAATTGACGTCGTACATTACGAACCTTAAGCTACCTGAGAAAGGATTGTTGAAGAATTTCTTTTTAATATTCTGGATGTTTAGTATGGTACCCTTTGAGTGACATGAGACGCATTCACTCTCAGGTCATAGTCTCTAGTGCGATATCAGTTGCAAACATCCATAAAATACACTTCTCTAAAAAACAGAAAACAATGATCAAACTCTTTTTGTCCTCTTGGACCTTTAATCCCTTGGGAAACCTTTTCCAGAAGGAGAGTTCTGTTAACTCTCGGTTCTACCGCAAACGGTAAACGCCTAAGTCTCCGTCGAGCGAGCTGCATACACCAAACTGCTGGACCCGTCTGTTAACCCTACTCGGATAAAAAAAGACAAATCTGTGTCTCTCGTGTCCCGAACTAAGTTTGCTCTGATCTTTCGCCCCGTGCGAAAGTACGTAGGCACATGATGCGAAATCTTGGCGAGCAACCTTCCTCCGTAGTTAGGAGAACTACGTTGACTCTGATTTCTCGTTCCAGACGGGAATACGTAGGCATAAAGTGCGACGCTTTGCCGAGTCATTTTCTCTTCTTTTTAGACCAGACTCTTAGTGTAGATAGATGTAATAAACCCGTCAAGTAAACATAACAAGCGTGGATCCCATCGAGTACGATGGACATGACGGGTGCTAATACCTTCCCCTTGCGTAACCGGCTCCCGAATCCAGACAATGGTTGCGATGACCTTGTCTTATACCTTTTCGACAGGTTTTTTCCGATCGTTTCCTTTCCCTTTCTGAGGGATAAATAACGAAAGGTGGCGACTCTTCTGTCTTGTCGGCCTCGTTTTTCGCAGTAGCGACAGCTAGCGACTCTGCTGGGGACTCCAACGGTTCCCTGTGCTAGTCAATCCTAGCGCTTCTGTGTTTACCTGTTGGGTTTTATTTATTGCATTTACTTTCCGCATTTTATTTTCATTATGATTATTATTATTGTGCTGTTGTGGGAAGGGGATCTGATGAGCGAGAAGCCAGACCCAGGCTTGAGTGTACTTAGCATTAGTTGTGGAAATTAGTGGGCGCGTGCTTGCTTTGCAGGCACTAGTGTCTCATGAAATCCACGCTCAGACGAGGTTCTCCCGGTTGACTTCTTTTCCGGCCCTTTGGGTCTGAGGGGTTGTTGGTTAGGAGGATTGTCGACTCTGGGGACCGATCATTTGTGACTCAGCAGAGTGAGGCCACTTCAAGAGACGATGATTCCACACCTTATGGGTATCGTATCATCGCTCTTGAAAGTCTGTGACGCTGGGAAACGTATAGGATGCCATACCTTGTCTGTGATTTAGGTCCATACCTGTGAGCTTGGTTGGTTTTCTTGTCAGTGAATCAGTGTTGTTGGGTTCAGAGGTTCTTATCGTCAGAGATGTGGTTGTTCTCGATAGTGTGTATTTATTGGTCCCCTTCAGGGTTGTGCTATCAGAGCAATGTGGTGATTGTGTTGGATTAGGGCTTTTGATCTTCTCAGCAGCCATCTTAATCCTCTGTTGCATTGCATTTTGCATTTTGCATACTCATTTGCATATCATTAACGTGTGTCTGTGTTGCAGGGACATTATCCCCCGGTTCCTGTATTTTCTTGCCTGCTATTGTGCTATTATGGGTTCTCTGAGGAAGACTGTGGCCTACAAGCTCCCCACTCCAGATGTTGCTCAGTTGTCCAGTTTGATTGCTTTGGCAAATGATACTGTTAGAGGTGAATTCAGAAAGTCTTATGGGAAGCTGCTCAGTTTGGCCCGTAAACCTTCTGTGTATGAGTTGAATGGGTTATATGCCTTGTTGCAGTTCTATGATCCTCCTTTGAGATGCTTTACTTTCCCGGACTTCATTCTTGCACCTACATTAGAGGAGTATACTGATTTATTGGGTGTGCCTATCAGGAGTCAGATGCCTTTTGTTCATATGGATGCTGAGCCTAATCTGGCTAATCTAGCTCTTTCTCTTTATCTGGATGCCTCTGAGTTAATCTTGTCTAGTTGGAACGGGGTTCCTGGTTTTTCTTTGCAGTTCTTAGTTGGGAAAGCCCAACAGTGTGCCAAAGACGGTTGTTGGATTGTGTTCAACGCCATTCTTGCTCTCTGCATATATGGTATCATTCTGTTTCCTAATATGCTTGATTTTGTGGACTTAGATGCCTTTCTTATCTTTGCATCAGGGAATCCGGTCCCTAACTTGATTGGCGATGTGTATCATTCCATCCATTACAAGAAAGAGAATAGAAGAGGTAAGAATGTATCATGCTGTGTGTCGTTGTTCTACCAATGGTTTGATAGTCACCTACCCAAGAAGGGTCTCTTTGCTTCATCTGCAGCCACAACAGAGTGGTCTGAGTGCTTGATGAGTTTATCAGCAGAGAGTGTTGTTTGGTTTGATAGGAATATGTTGGGTACTGAAGTTATATTCAGCTGCAGTGGGTTTCCGAATGTGCCTTTAATAGGAAGGAAGGGTTGTATCAACTATAATCCATCTTTGCTTGTCCGACAATTTGCTTATGCTTTGAGGGTTCCGCCAAAGGATGAAGAGGTGCAGGAATCTCTGTACCTCACTGGTCTTCTAGAGGGGAATATGTTATCTAAGCTTCAGCATGCTTGGAATGATATCAGTAGACGAGGGAAGCCATTGTTGGGAAAAAGTAATAGCCAAGCCTACGCTCCGTATGTGACCTGGATCAGAGCCAGAGCAGAGATTATAGGGATGCCTTTTCCACCTGAGAAGAAGGAATGCCCTCCAGTGGTGGAAGAGCCTACTACCGTGTTTATTCAGCAGTATAATCAGGTGTTAGCTGAGAGAGAAGAACTGAAGAAGGCAAATGAAGAGTTAGAGAAAGAGTTGGCACATATCAGAAGCGAGAGAAATGAAGTCGTCCACTCCTTTAAGAGGCAAACAGAGTTGGTGAACAGGTTAGGTACGGATTTGACTAAGCAGATGGCTGAGCGTGAGCGTTTGGATCGGGACTTTAAATCTGTCAATGACGTACTGGCCACTAAGAAGCAGCACTTGGATGAAGCGTACCGAAGAATATCCAAGTTTAGTTAGTAGTGAAATGCCACCATAACCAACAACAAAGAGAGGGAGGATAAACTAAAGCAGCAGATCTCCACATTGAAGGCTCAGGTGAAGGCTAGAGAGAAGAGGTTTGATGAGGAGACCGCTGGCAGATACGCCACCGAAGATTTGTTGAACAAAGCTCTCGCTAACTTGAAGGATCACAAGCAGAGGTTCGAGTCTAAGAAGCGAAAGCTAGAGGATTGCTTTGGCCAGGGAGCTTGGGAAGATTCCGTTGAGGGTCTCCAGTGTACTATCATGCAGAGAGAGTTGCTTGTTGAAGGGTTGCTCACTCGTCCTGATCACCCCGAGACTAGAGAGTTGCTGGAGGAGTGTCGGGCCCACGGTCGCACTTGATTATCTTTGTAGCTCTTTGCTTTTTTATTCTTGTTGTAGGCTGACCATCACCAGGCTTGTTGGTTGAGGTCATGCTATTCCCATTGTATTCATTGATTTTGTACTACTGCCTTGTTGGCCCATCTATATATGAGATGTTATTCCAGTGGCTATACTCGGACTTCTTGTTATCAGCGCTTGCACTCAGGCATTCGAATCGGGGAAAATCTCCCCAACGCACAGACACACGTTTTCATTTGCATAAATCATTCGCATAGCAGGTACCTTGTACTGTTCTCTTAACTCTCTGTTGATGCAGGTTCCAAGATTGTCGACCAGCGAATTCATCGCTATCCTACCAGAAGTAACTGTAAGAAAGTCATGGACCAGATGCAGACTGGGATGCAGGAGATGCGTGACTGTATGGCGCAGTTCATGCAGGTGATGGAGACTGTGGCTAAGGGCCAGGAGCAGCTGCAAACTGTAACACCCCAATTTTTAGTAATTATTTATTAATTAAATTAATTGATTAATTATGTGATTTTAGGCCTAATTGAATTAACTAATTTATGTGATTTATTTGATATAATTGAATTAGTTGATTTATTGAATTTATATAAATTATTTGATTTATTTGAGTTGTTTGGATTAATTGAATTATTGGACATATTCGAAATAATTGATTCAATAATCTAAATAATACTAATATATTTTCACTTAAATTTTAATAATTATTTTAAGTTATCACATGAATATTGATTCAAAACAGTAAGTGTGAGTAATTGGTTAATTGGCACTCAAACTAATTGTTGATAGTCAGTCTTTACATAATGAGGTTAGTGGATCATGTTGTATTGAATTAAGTATGCCTTATTACCAATATTATAATTCAATTTCCTGTTCCATTGTTGAATTTTCTCTTAAATATTTATTTGATTAATTTCAATTTTTAAGATGCTACTGACGGTAACAAACCATAACTTGTTGTCAGCGAACAAGAAATTTTCATTTAGTTTGGGTCTAACTTCTTGATATTGGTGTCTAAAGGTCAAATTAACAATAGTCATGATATACTATTGGGACTACTTACTATTTTACTAATACCATGAAATCTTAATATTCAATCATAAGATTTACTTTGAAATTGGTTATAATTGTTTCATTCCTTAAAAAGAAAAAGAGTTAAATTCTCTGGACATACCACTGTTATCCTATTTTAAATAATTTTGTTTTAAACTCATTCGGGTTACATCCTTTCATAATTGCTTTATGCTGTGTACTAGAGGTTGACACTTACTAAATATTAGAACTATATCAAATATTAATTGTTTATTAAAATATTAATTATTTATTAAAATAATAATGGTTTGTTAAAATATTAATTATTCTATATTAATTAGTGATGTGTGTTTTATGAATTGAGGTTGGATCCTGTTGATACTTGTGTATTACTTGTTAATTGTGGTGATGATGTTTGAAGTAAGAATGCCATGATTTTTGATAATGTGATTGTGTGTGCAATTGTGTGGTAATTCAAGTGTGATGAATTATTGAAGATATGCATGGATGTTAAGATTAGGGAATGGTCTTAATTTGCATATGGTTGTTGAATTTGCATACGCATCATTTGTGTCAAGAGGCAATGCTTGTTAGTTCCGTGGGAGCTAGTGACTTGTCCCAAACCTAGAGCGGGGTTTGAAAGCTTAGGGAATGGGCTTTTTGTGTGTTATTGGTCTAGGGAACGGACCCGATTTAAATGTAAAAACCGAAAAATAATAACAAGTGTTGGTACCACATGACATGAGTTGCATTGAGTCTTGCATTGAGTCTCATTATGTATATTCATGTGCTATGAGATTATGTGTAATATGTGGAACTGATAAACTGGTGAATTATGGAGTTGTGTGTATATACTTGTGAATAGTATGGTTACTTGAATAATATTGTGTTGATGAAACTTTTGAAGTGTGAGAATAATAGTGATTATGTTTGTATGCCTTAAATTATATATTATCTTATAATTTCAATAATTATGTGAATTCTCACCCTTCTGTTGGAATGATGTTTTATACGACATCGCTCAGGTACTGAGGAGTAGAGTTGCTTCTAGCACGAGGTAGCCGTTGGAGTAGCTTGAGTTGTGTCTTTATTTATTTTGGGTCGAGTCATGCTCTGATTATGTAACACCGGGGAATATTTTGATTTCATATTTGGAGAGATATTTTATGTACTCTACTTTATTTTGTTGTTGTCATTTTGAATTATATGAAGAATTGGCTTTTAAGCCTAAGTATTAAAAAAATGAGATGAGCATGAGACTTTTATTATGTCTATCATGATTAAAGCAAATCCGCTGCTACATGTTAATGTGAAGGTGTATAAAAAGCATAAAGTTATTTTTATATTATTGAGCATGACAGGTGTTGTGTGATGTTTGAAAATTTATGTGACACCCTTTTGTGAAATGCATGATAATTACTCTGATCTATTTATATTTATTCTGCGGGGTTAGAAGGGTGTTACACAAACTCTGGTGCAAACTCTAATTACTAGGGTTGATAGTCAGGGTGTGCTACATGGCGGTTTTGCTAATCATCCTTCTCGAGTCGTGACTCCGCGAGCAGATGACACGGTGCCTCTGGTTGCCCTCAATACGACTGAGAATGATAACAGAGCTGAGAATGCGGATGTGACGGGGAATGCTGGTTTCAATGTTGGCACTGGAAATGCTGGTTTCGGTGTTGGGAATACTAGTATGGGTATTGGCAACGTAGGTGTCGCTTCCGCGAAAATAAGGTGCTGGCAAAACAGAAGAGTCGCCACCTTTCGTTATTTATCCCTCAGAACGGGAAAGGAAAGATCGGAAAAACCTGACGAAAAAGGTATAAGACAAGGTCGTCGCAATTGTTGTCTGGGTTTGGGAGTCGGTTATGCAAGGGGAAGGTATTAGCACCCCTCACGTCCATCGTACTCGATGGGATCCACGCTTGTTGTGTTTATCTGATGGGTTGGTTTTATCTATCTACCTATCAAGGCTGGCTTAAAAAGAAAAGAAAATGACTCAGGAAAGCGTCCCACTTTATGCCTACGTATTCTCATCAGAGAATGAGAAATCAGAGTCAACGTAGTTCGGCTAACTACGGGTTACGGGGAAGGTGGCTCGCCAATACGTCAGTATTGTGCCTACGTACTCTCAACAGGTATGAGAGATTAGAGCTTACGTAGTTCAGGATAATACGGATTACGGGAATTCAGATTCATCTGTTTTTATCGAGTAGGGTTAACAAACAGTTCCAGCAGTTTGGTGTACGCAACTCGACCCTTGGAGACTTAGGCGTTACCGTTTGCGGTAGAACTGAGAGTTAACGACACTCTTTTCTTCAGAAAAGCTTCCTTTGAATTACGGGCCCACGGGGCAAAAAGGTTTGAAGTTTGTTTTCTGTCTTTTACGAAAGAACTGTTTTTTATGGATGTTTGCAACCAATATCGCACTAGATACTATGACCTGAGAGTGAATGCGTCGCATGTCACCCAAAGGGTGCCATACTAAACATCCAGACTGTTGAAAAGAAACTCTCCAACAATCCTTTCTCAGATAGCTTAAGGCTTGTAACGTGCGACGTCAGTTAACCTTTATTACTGTATTTTAATTTGTTTTGAGATGAGAAGAGAGAGGGACAACTACGGGGAGACTATCAAGTCCTAATGTTGTCATGCCAAGGATTCATCCTATGGTTGAAGTTTGAAACAGGGAACTCCTAGAAGTTATCATGCATAGGTTTCAACCTAAAGTTATAATCATCACTTCCTTATCAAAGGAAGTAAGATTCCTAGGGGATCACGCCAGGGTAAACAGAAACAGATAAAGCATCAGCTTAAACAGTAAACAGATATACAGTAAACGATTGTAAAATGCATGCAATGCAAGTGAGGGAGGAAATGTGTTTGGGGTATCAGCCTCCACAAGCTCATCTCAACCTCAAGCCAGACATGAATAACTGTAATCATACAGAGGAAATAACATGCTATCAAGCAAGATAATAACTGCAATCATACAGAAGAAGTAAACTGTTATCAAGCAAAATAACAAACCACATAGGCAATGGAGCTGGGCTCTACCGAATACCCGCAAGCAAAGCCATACAGTAAAAATACAAGCAGAGGGAGAAACTCAACCTCTAATGCAATCATGCTCCTATCTTAACATAATCTAAGTATGAACTTATTCTAATGCATCAAGCAAATCAAACAAGTCACTGCAATACAGTTGCACAGAAAGCAA
The DNA here is from genome assembly GCA_963859935.3 of Lathyrus sativus. Taxonomy (NCBI): domain Eukaryota; kingdom Viridiplantae; phylum Streptophyta; class Magnoliopsida; order Fabales; family Fabaceae; genus Lathyrus; species Lathyrus sativus. The sequence goes on along the minus strand of OZ012739.1, from coordinate 199,641,232 downwards.
ACAGACAAAAAAGCAGATCAACAGCTTCCACAGCAAAGCAATCCTCTGACAGCAGTTCAGTCATCAGTCTTCAACTACTTTTCAAGGCTATCATCTCCAATAGCAAGTATCAACTTGCTTCTCCAAGCTTTCAATACATAAAACATAAGTATCAACTTATTCTCTCTTCTTTAGGCCTCAGCTCCAAAGTGAACTCCACCTTCAGGCTTCAATCCTAACTGCAAGTATCAACTTGTTCCTTCAGGGACTCAGTGCATTAAACTCACAAGTATCAACTTGCTTCTTCCTTAAGCTTTAGCTCCTTCATTCAATCTCCAATTTGATCTTCTCACTAGTATCAACTTGTTCTTCTTCAGCTTCAGCTCTCTCTTCTTTACCAGTATCAACTTGCCCTTCCTGATCTACAAGCTTCAGCTTCTAAGGGTAATCCTCAAACACAAAGAAGTAGCAACCTCTAGCCCCTTCAACAAGGAACTCCATCCTCTAGCAAGGAAAAAGATTCATCTAACAAGAGCAAAGTTGGGATGATTGACAGCAGAGTGAAGACCAAAGGTCACCAATAAGCATCCTATCGCCAGAGAAAGGGACCCTCAAAGGTTCTACCCACTTGTAAAGAGCCACACATCCTACCAAAGGAGGGATGAGGCCTTTACAAGGGGACCTTACATCATAGGGAAGAATGGAAGTGATCAACATCTTCCATGTTTATGAAGGAGGAGAATCTATCTAGAAGCTCTGCCTACAAACCCTAATCTTAACACCTAATCAACACTACACCAAAAGAAGGGGAGGTCTTCACATCCAAGCTTCCTTAAGCATTCCATGGTAGCCCAAACTTTCTTTCATCATCCACCAAGGGCAAGAGAGACAAAACCCTAATCTAAGGGAACTAAAGAAGTCATTCTAGTTGAATTAGTGCATTAGAATCATCTAAAGTTAGCACCTAAACTAAAATCAAACAAAAATAGTAAACTACATTGTAAATTCCTACAAAAATTCCTAAGGGATCCTAATTCAATCATGAATCTACCATACAAAAATCAAAGGTTGAATCATCCACCAAGTTCTAGATATAAAACCTAAATCATAAGGTATCAACCATAAACCCTAAAAATGGAGCTCTTAAAGTTTCAACCTAAAACTACCACTTACATTCATCACAAAAATGTGATAAAAATATAGGGGGAACATGCATATCTATGCTAGCTACACAAAAACAATCAAGGCAAAAATCATCATCAAATGATCAAACTAAAATCAACAAAACCAAGCATCAACCATGGTCATTTTAATATCAATTAAAATTCAACAAATGCAAATAAAATCAAAAATTCATGAAATATTAATATTTTTTTATCTAAAAAAAACTAGATTCAATCATGAATCCATGGAAAAAAGAATGGAATTAATTGAGTCATTCTTCAATTTTTTATGGATTATTCAATAACCATGAATGAAATGAAGAAAATAAAAGAAAATAATGAGAAATTGATAAGTGCGCGGTGCAGGTAGCAAATATTCTCAGTTCATTTCAGTGTTGGGCCCAAAAAGGGGGTGTTGGTTGCAATCTGTGTTTAAGCCCATGACCAACATTTAAATGAAACGCATCGTTTCATATCAACTCAGAATCCTTCACTAATTAAAATCAATTCCTGGCCGTTATATCCCACTTTGGTCAAAGTCTCACATCTAATCCAATGGCTATGAGGTTGTCTTCTTCCTTTTGAATTTCTGAACTCCCTTCACCTGCGCGCTAGGGTCACCGCCGGTGACTTCTCCGGTCAACCTCTCCCAACCCTAAATCTCTCCACAAGCCTCCATTCCAAATGGTCTCTACACGAATCTTGTCCCATATTTCACAAGGAATCTTCCTATACTACTCAATCATTCTAAAAGCTCAAGAATCCAAGAATAGCAATCTCAACCGAAAATTGCATAAACCCTAAATTGTCACCAATCTTCCAATTAATGATCCAGAAAGCTTCCTACACCAGTCTACAATGATTCTAACCTAACAAATCCTATTGATTCTACCTAAATTAAGCCATGGAATGAGAATTAGATACCTGGTAAAATCGTGTGAACAGAATGGTTAAATCTTCATATCAACCCTCAGGAACTTCCAGACTCCTTCACTAGCCTCCAATCAACCTTATGTATGCAAAGAAAAGAGTTGAAGCTTGATAGATTCTTGAACCTGATTCTGAGTTGTAAGCTTCAAACTCCCATGGCCAACTCACGATTCTTCCACAGTTTTGCCTTGAATTTGATCTGGGATCAATCACCAACCTCAGAGCAAGCTATTGGGATCAAGAACTTGGACTGAAATGGCTCTAATGGCTGTAACAGATTTTGATTTGCAATGTGCAAATTCAAAATGCAATCTCACTCTCCTCTCTCAATTCTCACCAACCATGGCTCTGAATCACTTCATAATCATATATAGGACATGAATGAATGATCTAGAAAGTTCTGGATCACTCTAATGAGAAGTTCAATATCTCATCTCACTTGAAATTCAATCTCATGCCATGGTCATATCATTTTTGCTAGCAGCTTGCATTTGCCCTCATTCTCATCCAAATTCTCTCCACATGAGATTTTGAGTGTGTTTGGATGTGTTTGCACCTTGGTTGTGATCTTATGTGTAGTTTGGCATATGTACCTTAAGCCTTAAGTAACAAAATGCAACTCCATGATTTTGACCTCAAATGAGAAAAGTAATATTGTCAATGTCTTTAAAATGTCATTTCTGATCAAAATGACATATTACATGCCTTATCTTGGCCTTGGAATGAAAAATCACAAATTTGGTCTTTTTAATGAACTTCCATTCTTCCTTTTTAAGTCAATTTTTCAATTTTGAGTTACAAGCAATATCAACCTCTCATGACCACTTGGTTAGCCTTAAAACATCATTTTGAACAAGGTTGATGTTGAACATTTTCCCATTTGAAGCTTGCAAATAGGAGTTATGGCCTTATGATTGAAATGACCTGTAATCTTCAAATACCCAAAATACCCTTGACTTGTCAAAGCCATAACTTGAGTTCTACAAATCCTATCAAGGACTTATAGTACTCTATAGAAAGCTAAGAAGATAAGGAACATCATTCATGTTGACCAAAATTTAATAGGAATCATCCTTCTAGGGCAAAAGAGCCATGCAAGTTGGGTAACTTTCAAGCTCCAAATTCACATGCCTCAGATGACTTGTAACTTGTCAAAGTCTTAACTTGAGTTCTACAAATCCTATCAAGGACTTCTAGCACTCAAATTAAAGCTAAGATCATGCTCTAAAACAATCATGTTGGGGGAAAGATGAGATGACAAACACATCTTGAGCTAAGTTGCCTTGAAGATAGGGGTCAAACTAGGGGATTTTACACTGTCGAGCCTTAGAAACCCTAGCTTGAAACTTCTCAAACTCTTCAATCATGATGAGTTAGCCTTGGAATCATCCTTATAACATCTCAATGCATCAATCCATGATCACATGGCTCTTGGATTAGGTCTCAGCCTTCTCCAAATCATCAGTTGACTTAGGGTTGACCCAGTCAAACCCTAATTGCACCACTCATGGCTGAGCCTTCTTAATCTTGCACAATGACCTGTCTAGGCCTCAAAGTGATCTTCAACACTTCTCATAAGCTCACTAAAGACCTCAAGTCTAACTTCATGGCTTCAGAATCATCTGATGGCTTTCCACAACTTTCAAGTTAGGAGACACACATACTTGGTTTCAATCACTCTCTCTGAGGATCTTTTAACTTCTCGGACAAGGATATCAACCCTTAAGCATTTGAATAACCTTCTTAGCTAGCTTCATAGTCTTATATAGCTCTTAATTGGTAATCATACCTCTTTATCTCCTGCACACATGTCAATGAAATGCAAATGATAATGCTAATGTGAATGAAATGAAACACAAGCTAGGTAAAGAAATGTTGGTCAAATTTTGGGGTGCAACAGCTGCCCCTATTCAAACGGCTTGGACCTGACTGGGTGAGAAGCGAACGGCTCTCAAAAAATCAAGGTAAAAGATGGTTGAATACCAATAAACCCGGAAATTTGCCAACTGCACAAGTACACGGTACTCTGATGGGGACAAATCTTCGGAAACTGAAATGATAGCTGCACGGCAACTAGCTGGAGAAATACTGATCTAAATCTCCATCAGGATGATTCTCTGATTTATCTGATATCATTGCGTCCTCAAATCATCGAGGGATCACTAGTTACACGGTAACGGGTGATTTGCCAACCGCACAGGTAAACAATACTTGGATTGGTAGGAACATCTTCAAAACTGAGCATGCCAGTTGCACGGCAACTATGCTGGAGAATTGGTCACACGGTAACCGGTGAAAGGTCTAATCTCAAATCTCCGTCGGGATGATCATCTGATTTTGCTGTATATCTTCGTCCTCAAGTCATCAAGGGATCACCGGTTACACGGTAACTGGTAATTGATGGTTGATCATGCCGTCAGGCGTTCTGTGTCATAGCAGAAGAATTCCTCGGGACTCATCAGGTCATTAGGAGTTTTTTAACAATCAAGTTAATTATGCTGTCGGGCATTCACAGAACATCTCGGGCGTCAGTCGGACTTCATCAGAAAGTCGGAAACAGACTCCTCAATCAATCATGAACCCAATAGGGATACACAATCTTTTGCCGTCAGGCACTCCGCGTCAGCTGAGATAACTGCTTCGGTCTCGCAGTTAGACTCCATCAATAAGTCTGGGGTTTTGGCACTACTGCCAGACTTCAATCATCAATTCTTCAAGGAAATTTCAACTTCTCTGTTTAAAACCTGCTAGGGATGACGCCTCTCCGCTGGGGATTCTGGAGAACTATCAAGTAACTCTGCTTCGGGGTTCCAGAAATCGTTCTGGGCAAATAAACTCAGCTGAGGAAATCAAGAATCATCTTGAACAAATAAATCCGTCGGGGATTTCAAGAACCATCTTGAACCAATAACTCTGCTGGAGATTTCAGGAATCATCCTGAGCAAACACTCTGCCGGGGACTCTAAGCATCAACTTAAGCAACCCCCTCTGGTGACTTCACTGGGGATTTTAAGAATCATCGTAAGCAATCGACTTCGCTGTGGCGTTCAAGAATCATCTTGGGCGAGCGACTTTGCTGGGGGAATTCAAGAATCATCCTGAGCCACACAACTCTTCTGAGATTTCAGGAATCGTCCTGAGAAAACACCCAGTCAGGGAACACCTGCAAAACAAGAACGGTAACGACCTAGCTCATGTTTCATATGCATATGACCGACAATGGTGCAATGCTCCACACGGTGGAAATGCTACGCGTTTAGGGTAAATGCTATGCAATCATGCACAATGCTACGACCCCATCAGCAAAATAAATGCTGAAGGGAGAATCCTCCTGTCAAGGGGAAAGGACCACTCTGGGGGGAAGGAGGAATCATCCTGCCGAGGAGAAGAAGTCGTGCCAATCTCAATTGGACTCCGCCTGGGGAAACGAACTTCAGTCAACTGCTGCAGGGGAATGAAGCTCTACGAGAACCTGAACCTGCTCATCTAGGTATTCAAACCACAAACTATCGAGGAAACGATATCAATCGCGGAAATAAACTGCGCGGCCTTCGCGACTAAACTTTCCTGGAGATAACGACTCCGGTGGGGAAATACAGCATCAGTTATTCAACACTCTACTGGGGAAAACCAATCATGGCCTGAACGGCTTGCCGAGACTCGGCTCTCTTAGGGGATCTGCAAACGCGGCTGGGGAAGGAGGAATCATCCTGCTTGCTGGGGAGAGTACGACTCTGTGGGGAATTTCAATTCCGCTGGAGACTTCAGTCTTGAACCATCGAGTGCTGCACACTTTAGTGTATGACTCAGCTGGGGATATGACGTTCCTTCAGGATGCATCTGATTGGGGAGAGAATCTTCTCTGCTTGGGGAGACATATCAATGTTTACGATCTCATGTTCAGACTTTCTGGGGAGAGGATGCCGAACTTGGCTGGAGGAGAAGGAATCATCCTGCTTGGGGACGCATATGACGTACTGCCTGGTATATGCTACACCTGTAACAACACAAACAAACAGACAAGATACCCTTCTCAAAGGGACCTATCAAGGTTATCATCTTGTGACAATGTTCAAGTAATTCATTGTTTCAACAATCAGTGGCCTAGGCCAGTAAGTTTATGTATGCGCATTTTATCAAAATTATTGGCGTTCTTTTTCGCAAACAAAACAGATATGTGCTAAACAGGCAAACAAAATTGCTGAATAGTATACGTTTTATTGATAACGGACCCCTGAATGGGTAAAAATGTTTTACAACAGATGCAAGCTCCTGGAATGAGGAAGTTGCGCAAATATAAACCATAAATATACATCAGTATATACACAAATGTCGGCAATGAGGCATAGACGAACAACATGAGTTGATCCCTCTATGACCCACTCGACTTTGATACTTCTCTGATGCTTCAGCTTCAGAAGAGATTGATTCAAATAAACGGCCCTCAGGTCTTCCAAACCACTAAACAATGAGAGTCCATACGCGGAACGCAGTCATTTGCTTTTTCAAATCCCTAACTTTTGCCTGAATCGCCCTTTCAGGTTTTCGAATCACCGGGATACCCTTTTTTGTCAAAGTCACCCTTCCAGGTTTTCGACTTTGCGTGTGTACATTCTTTTCTTTATATCCCTAATTTTTGCCTAAACCTTTTTCCTTTTTTATGGTTCGCCGGGATTCCCCATTTTTGCCGGGATATTCTTTTTCTTTCCAGCGGGTCATTTTTTAAGCAAAGTATTTTTTAACTGCGTCCGTGTTCACCGGGGATGCAAAATCTTCGCCATCCATCGTGGATAACAACAAGGCTCCTCCTGAAAAGACCTTGCTGACGACGTACAGACCTTCGTAATTGGGAGTCCACTTGCCCCGGTGATCGGAGTGTGTCGGAATGTGGACGAAGAATCTTCTTCAGGACGAGATCACCCGTCTGAAAGCTTCTAGGACGCACCTTCTTATCATAAACTTTCTTTATTCGGCTTTGGTACAGACGACCATATGCAATCGATGCTAACCTCTTCTCGTCCATCAGGCTGAGTTGGTTTAGTCGGTTCTTAATCCATTCTGCCTCATCGAGTTTCACGTCAACCAAAACTCACAAAGAAGGAATCTCAACTTCTAACGGTGGGACAGCTTCCATACCGTACACCAATGAGAAAGGAGTTGTCCCGGTTGATGTACGCACCGTGGTACGATAACCGTGCAATGCAAATGGCAACATCTCGTGCCAATCCTTGTTGGTCACAACCATCTTCTGTACAATCTTCTTAATGTTCTTGTTAGCCGCTTCAACGGCGCCATTCATCTTCGGCCGGTAAGGAGATGAGTTGTGGTGTTCAATCTTGAAACTCTGGCACAACTCCTTCATCATCTTGTTATTCAGATTCGAACCATTATCAGTAATGATCCACTCGGGAATTCCGTAACGACAGATGATGTCCCTCTTTATGAATTTAGCCACCACCTGCTTGGTCACATTAGCGTATGAGGCTGCCTCCACCCACTTGGTGAAGTAGTCGATAGCCCCACATGGAGAACGGCCACGGGGAGGACATGACATTCAACGGGCACGGCGGTACATGAACCTTATCAGCATAAATCTGGCATTTATGACATCTCTTAGCGAATTTAAAGCAATCCGATTCCATCGTCAGCCAGTAGTATCCTGCTCTCAGGATCTTTCTCGTCATAGCATGCCCGCCGGCGTGCGTACCAAATATGCCTTCATGGACTTCTTCCATGAGCATACTCACTTCTTTCTCATCTACACATCTGAGTAGCACGAGATCGTGGTTTCTTTTATACAAAACTCCATCAGGATTGAGATAAAAATTTCCAGACAGCCTCCTCAGAGTCTTCTTGTCCTGGGTTGACGCTCCCGCTGGATACTCCTTAGTCATAAGGAAAGTCTGGATATCATGGAACCATGGCTTGTCGTTGGAGGCTTCCTCGATTGTGAAAATGAACGCCGGTCTATCAAGACGAGAAAGGACAATCCTTGGAGCTTCATTCCAAAAATTGACTTTATACATCGAAGCCAACGTGGCTAGGGCATTAGCCATCTGATTCTCTGCTCTGGGCACATGATGGAGTTCCACTCGATCAAAGAACGGAAGCAGCCTTCTGGCATAGTTCATGTACGACACCAAATTCGACTGACGAGTCTCCCACTCCCCTTTAATCTGGTTAATCATAAGTGTCGAGTCACCATATACATCTAGGTTCTTGATTCTCAAATCAATTGCTTCCTCCAGACCCATGATGCATGCTTCGTACTCCGCTTTGTTATTGGTGACTGGAAACGTCAGTCTCGCAGTGAACGGGATATGGGATCCATGGGGAGTTGTGAAGATCGCCCCAATGCCACTTCCATAAGAATTAACCGCCCCGTCAAATATCAATTGCCACTGGGATTTCCTATCTGGACCCTCGTCGGGCAATGGTTCATCGCAATCTTTCACCTTGAGAAACATGATATCCTCATCAGGGAATTCAAATTTCATCGACTGGTAATCCTCGATTGGCTGTTCGACAAGGTATTCGGACAATATGCTTCCCTTGATGGCCTTCTGGGAAACATATTGAATGTCATATTCCGTCAACACCATTTGCCATCTGGAAATCCTGCCCGAAAGCGCTTGTTTCTCGAAGACGTACTTGATCGGATCCATCTTCGAAATTAGCATGGTGGTGTGGTTGAGCATGTACTGTCGTAAACGTTTGGCAGCCCAGGCTAGTGCATAACACGTCTTCTCCAGCATCGAGTAACGAGATTCACATTCTGTGAACTTTTTACTCAAGTAATAAATGGCATGCTCCTTTCTGCCCGTCTCGTCGTGCTGACCGAGAACACACCCCATACTATTCTCAAGAACTGTCAAGTACATGATTAGGGGTCTTCCGGCCACTGGGGGTATCAAGATTGGAGGTTCCTGTAGATACTGCTTTATCTTATCGAATGCCTTCTGGCAATCCTCGTTCCAGGTAATCGCCTGATCTTTCTTTAGTAGTTTGAACATTGGTTCACACGTGGCCGTGAGCTGAGAAATAAACCTTGCAATGTAGTTTATTCTGCCCAGGAAACCATGAACTTCTTTTTCAGTTTTTGGCGCTGGCATTTCTTGTATTGCTTTTATCTTTGCAGGATCAACCTCGATGCCTCTTTCGCTCATGATAAACCCCAGTAGTTTTCCAGACCGTACTCCGAAAGTACACTTGTTAGGATTCAGCCTCAACCTGAACTTCCTAAGCCTCTCAAAAAGCTTCAGCAAATTGACCAGATTTCCTTCCTTCGTTTGGGACTTCGCAATCATGTCATCAACATAGACTTCAATCTCATGATGAATCATGTCATGAAACAAAGTAACCATTGCTCGTTGGTAAGTGGCCCCTGTGTTCTTCAGACCGAAAGGAATTACCTTGTAGCAAAACGTTCCCCAGGGTGTAATAAACGTAGTTTTCTCCATGTCCTCCGGCGCCATCTTGATCTGATTGTAACCGGAGAAGCCATCCATGAATGAAAATACGGAGAACTGAGCTGTATTGTCGACCAACACATCAATATGAGGGAGCGGGAAATCATCTTTAGGGCTCGCCCTATTCAAATCCCGATAATCGACGCACATTCGCACCTTACTGTCCTTCTTCGGTACAGGCACTATGTTGGCGACCCACAGAGGGTAAGTAGTGACCGCTAAAAAGCCAGCATCAAGCTGCTTCTACACTTCTTCTTTGATCTTAACGGCCATATCTGGTCGCGTCCTCCTAAGCTTCTGCTTAACGGGAGGGCAATCTTCTTGGAGCGGAAAGTGATGGACCACGATGTCAGTATCAAGTCCGGGCATATCTTCGTATGACCAAGCAAAGACGTCACTATACTCTCTCAGCATCTCAACCAATCTCTGCTTGACATCACTCTGCAATGCAGCCCCTATCCTGACATTCCTGACTAGTTCTTCAGAACCCAGATTCACAATCTCGATCTCTTCTTCGTGAGGCCGAATAACTTTCTCTTCTTGTTTCAAAAAGCGGGCCAACTCTTCGGGAAGGTCTTCGTCTTCATCGATCTCTTCTTCGGCTTGATAGATCGGGCAATCGAAGTCGAAGTGAGTCGTAGAAGGTCCAGAGTCGATGTCATCTGCTATGTGGATCCTGCAATAACAATGGATAAGCTTAAAACGAGGATATGCAGGTTAGCACAAACCCCATTGCCATTTTATTGTTTTTCAAAACAAATATAAAACAGGAATAACAGAGATCACAATATTTGAATACGAAGAAAAACGCCTTTTGATTTATTGGTAAAATGCATGTACATAACCAAACGAGGCCCTGACAATAAAACCACTATGCCCCGGGTAGGACATAGGGTTGTACAATGATTGGAGAAAGTAAATCATTACTCTTTGCCTGTCACTTGGATGATATCCCTGATGGACCAGTTGTTAAGGCTGTCGCTTGATTTGCTTGGTTGGATCCAAGAGTCTAGGTCGCAATCACTGTCTTCTCCGTCTTCAGACACCGCGTTGACACTTTCAGATATTACTCCGCCGCTTGTAAACTGGATCGGCCCTTTACCTCGCGACGCACTGTGAGAAGAGGAGGCTTCAGCCGCAGGAGAATATCCCAACCCAAACTTGTCCTGCTTGTTAGGTATCTCTAGAATTCTCCCCTAGCCTAGGGTAGATCCGGCCTAAACAACGGCCCGGGCTTCCTTGAAGGAAGAGAGAGTCATCTCGGGTTTCTCGGTGATTACAGGAGCTACGTTCTTGACTTTAACAGCTTCGAACGCCTGGCATAGGGTTTCTTGGATTTCCCCATCCATCTCAACATATTTGAAGGATGACAAATGGCTCACCATTATATCCTCCTCGCCACATACGGTCACGACGCTACCTCCAACAACATACTAAAGCTTCTGGTGCAACATGGAGGTCACGGCGCCAGCAGAGTGGATCCATGGCCGGCCTAGGAGACAGCTGTAGGCAGGCATGATGTCCATAATGTAGAAGACTGCGTCGAATGTTTCCGGCCCGACTTGGATTGGCAGCGTCACCTCCCCGAAAACATGACGTTTGGTTCCATCGAACGCTTTCACCACCAGATCACTAGGTGTGAAAATCAATCCTCGAGTATCTAACTTCATCAATGCTTTCTTCGGAAGAACATTGAGTGACGACCCCGTGTCCACCAACACGTGAGACATAATCGTTCCCCTACACTCTATCGAGATGTGCAGGGCGCTGTTGTGATTTCTTCCCTTCGGCGTCAGCTCCAGGTCAGTGAACCCTAACCTGTTTCCAGCATTCACGTAGGCTACGACCCCCTCTAACTGGTTGACCGATATTTCCTGCGGCACATACATGGCATTCAAAACCTTCAGCAGCGCGTTGCGATGTGCCTCAGAACACAACAACAAATTCAGGATGGAAATTTTCGAAGGTGTTTGATGGAGGTGATCCACGATCTTGTAGTCACTCTTCTTAATCAACCTCATAAATTCTTCAGCGTCATTTACAAGTAAGTCCTTCTCCACCCCACGAGGGGTTTCCTCAACGACTTTACTCTTTCCCTTATCGGTTACATCAGTTTTGTCTGCTTTGTCCGCCACAATCTCAGGTGGAGCAAATACTCTTCCGCTGCGAGTGATTCCGCCAATGCCCACTAGGTTATCCATAGATCGCCCAGATGGTTCTAGTTCCAACTTCTATCCGTTGCAGTAGATGTCTGCCCCATAATGCCACGGGACAGCATTGGTGCTCTCAAAAGGTATCGGCCCAGCCTTGGTGATGGTAATCGCGGGCGGCCTGGGTGCAGAAATAGTTATCGTCCGACGAGGGATGGTGATGGTGGCAACCTCATCATCTTGCTTCAGCATTACCTCTCCCAATCCGCTTTCGGCCTTTCGGCTAAACTGCAAGATTCCTTCAGTCATCAGACTCTGAATCCCCTCTATCAACTGTTCACATCCATCACGACACATCGCACAACCCATACACAGTTCTCCACATCCCGGGACGAAACCTCTTTTCATCAGCTTGGCTTTAACGAAGCTAAGCGGTGTCTTCAGATCCTTGACATCAGTCAACAAATCCAAGCTCTCGTCTTCTATAATGGCATTTACCCCACCTCCCTTATGATTCGGCATAGGGTTCTTCGTGACGTTTGGCACATTATCTGAGAAATTGATGATCTTAGCGTCCACCATATCCTGCACCTTGTGCTTAAAGGCTTTGCAATTTTCTATCGTGTGGCCTGGTGCCCCTGAGTGAAACTCACATGTTGCATTCGCATCATAACCTGGCGGAGGTGCCCCTGTCAAGGGAGCCAGGGTTCTCTTCTGGATTAGCTATAACTGAAGCAGAGTCTGTAACAGTTGAGCATAAGACATGGGCGGCGTCTCGAGGTGGCGACTTGATAGAGGTGCCCTGTTCTGATACTTCCTGTACCCTTGCTGATTCGGCTGTTGCTGCTGCTGCTGCTGTGGCTGGGGTTGTTGGACAGCGGGGATGGTTATACTGGCCACCTGCTGGTGAGGGCCCTTGCCTTTCCTTCGAGCGTTAGACACGACGCTCGTCTCTCCTTCCCTCCTTTTGCCACCATACGGTTTCTTTCCTCCTCCAGCTGAGCATAGATCACCTTGAATTTTCCCCAGTTTGATCCCATTTTCAACGTGCTCGCCCGTGATAATGAGATTTGAGAAGCTTCCAGACATACTGCTGACCAATTTCTCGTAATAAACCCCTGGGAGGGTGGCTACGAACAGTTCAACAAGCTCCCGTTCAACCATCGGCGGCTGAACCCTAGCTACTAATTCACGCCACCTCTGGGCGTATTCGTTGAACCCTTCGTTGTTCCTCTGTGACAAATTTTGCAGTTGGACCCGGTTCGGAGCCAAGTCACTGTTATATTGGTAATGGTGCACGAATGCTTCAGCAAGTTCCTTCCACGTGCGCACACTGGTAGGTTCCAGACTCATGTACCATTCCAGGGAGGGCCCGGACAAGCTATCCTGAAAGAAGTGCATCAGCAACTTCTCGTCTTCAGAGTGAGCGAACATTTTCTGGTAGTATGATCTCAGATGGACGCGAGGGCAAATGGTGCCCTTGTACTTCTCAAAGTCGGGTACCTTGAACTTGGGAGGCACCTTGAAATCAGCAATCAGTCCCAGCTTAGACATGTCAACACCCATAGTGTTCAGGTTCTCGAAATTCCTCATCTTTTCCTTGAGTGCCTTAAACCTCAGACGTGCTTCAGCAGTCAGCTCTCCTTCAGCACCTTTTTGTGAGAACACATCGTCTTGACGGTCTTCTAACCGTGGATGAGGCCCATACAGATTTCCAACACATGTGTTGCCGTTGCCCAGCCCAACATTAACATTAGCTTCGAAATTCCCATTACCGACGCCATTCGTATTACCATTGAGTCCCATGTTAGCGATCACATTGCCGTTGGCACTACCGTTCCCCCCAGTCACAGGGACGTCATTCTGAGGAGTTTCAACAGGTGGAGGGGTCGGAACAGTCCCACCATGGAGTACACCATTGCTGTCAACCCTTGAAATCAGAGGGTGGACCAAAGTTCTAAGCTGGTCCTGGCCGTTGGCAACCACTTGCATGAGTTCCATGAAGCGGTCCATCCTCTCTCGGAGTTCTTGAACGTCAGTCTGCACTTGCTCCATAGCTCTAGCTCGATTTGCTTTGGTCGGATAGCGGTGGATTGGCCTTTGATCAATCCTGGAACAACCTGCATACACAAAGGGTTAGAAAAACGACAAAGTGCTCGTTATGCAGATGCTTCATGCAAATGCAAACGTGTGTCTGTGCGTTAGGGAGATATCCCCCCCGATCCTAGTGTCTGAGTGCCAGTGCTGATAATAAGAAGTCTGAGTCCAGTCATGGAAATAACATCTCATATATATAAAGAAAGCCCATCAAGGCGGTACACAACGTCACTGAGTACAAGCAGAGTCAATAGCATGACCTCAACCAACAAGCCTGGTGATGGTCAGCATACAACAATGATCAACACAAAAGGATTACAAATAGTCAAGCACGGCCACGGGCGCGAAACTCTCCTAACAACCCCTTCGTTTCTAGATGATCAGGCCGAGTGAGAAACCCTTCGACGAGTGTCGCTTCCGCGAAAATAAGGTGCCAGCAAAACAGAAGAGTCGCCACCTTTCGTTATTTATCCCTCAGAGCGGGAAAGGAAACAATCGGAAAAACCTGACGAAAAGGGTAAGACAAGGTCGTCGCAACCGTCGTCTGGGTTCGGGAGTCGGTTACGCAAGGGGAAGGTATTAGCACCCCTCACGTCCGTCGTACTCGACGGGATCCACGCTTGTTGTGTTTACTGGACGATTTGGTTTATCTATCTACCTATCAAGGTTGGCTTAAACAGAAAAGAAAATGACTCGGCAAAGCATCGTGCTTTATGCCTACGTATTCTCATCAGAGAATGAGAAATCAGAGTCAACGTAGTTCGACCTACGACGGGATACGGGGAAGGTGGCTCGCCAATACATCAGTATTGTGGCTACGTACTCTCAACAGATATGAGAGATCAAAGCTTACGTAGTTCGAGCTAACTACAGATTACGGGGATTCAGATTCATCTGTTTTATCGAGTAGGGTTAAACAACAGTTCCAGCAGTTAGGGACAAAGCCTGTTTGCGATGGCGCTGAAGTTTAACGACACTCTTTTCTTCAGAAAAGCTTCCTTTGAATTATGGGCCCACGGGGCAAAAAGTTTTGAAGTTTGTTTTCTGTCTTTTACGGAAGAAGTGTTTTTTATTGTGTTTGCAATTTCAATCGCACTAAAGACTATGACCTAAGAGTGAATGCGTCGCATGTCACCCAAAGGGTACCATACTAAACATCCAGACTGTGGAAAAGAAACTCTCCCACAATCCTTTCTCAGATAGCTTAAGGCTCGTAACGTACGAAAGAAATCATTCATGATTACTGTATCTTAAGCTGTTTTGAGATGAGAAGAGAACAGGATCAACTACTGGGAGACTATCAAGTCCTACTGTTGTCATGCCAAGGATTCATCCTATGGTTGAAGTTTGAAACAGGGGACTCCTAGAAGTTATCATGCATAGGTTTCAACCTAAAGTTATATCATCATTTCCTTATCAAAGGAAGTGAGATTCCTAGGGGATCATATCAATGATACACAGAAACAGATAAAGCATCAGCTTAAACAGTAATACATTAAACGACTGTAAAATGCATGCAATGCAAGTGAGGGAGGAAATGTGTATGGGGCAACAGCCTCCACAAGCTCATCTCAACCTCAAGCCAGAATGAATAACAGTAATCATACTGAAATAATAAAACATGCTATCAAGCAAAATACAATAAACTACAATCATTCAGAAGGAATAAAATGCTATCAAGCGGAATAAACCACATGGGCAAGGGAGCTGGGCTCTACCGAATACCCGCAAGCAAAGCCATACAGTAACAATACAAGCAGAGGGAGCAACTCCACCTCTAGTGCAATCATGCTCCTAGATTAAAGTCTAGATATGAACTTATTCTAATGCATCAAGCAAGTCAAACAAGGCACATCAATACAGAAAAGAAAACAGACAAGAAAGCAGATCAACTCCTCTCCCGCCTCCAAGCCTCAGCTCTTCTGACAGCAACTCAGTCTTCAGACCTCCATCACTCTTGACAAATATCAATTTGCTTCTCCAGGTTTCAACCCTTCAACATAAGCTTCAACTTATCTTATCTTCTTTATGCTTCAGCTCTTCAGTCAGTTCCACCTTCAGGCTTCACTTTCACCACAAGTATCAACTTGATTCCTTCAGGATCTCCAAGCTTCAAAGTAAGTATCAACTTATCCTTTGTTCTTCAGCTTCAGCTTTACACTCAATCCTAATTGAATCCTCTTCATAAGTGTCAACTTAGTCTTCAAGCTCTCAAGCTCTCTTTGCTTTACCAGTCTCAACTTGGTCTTTTCTTCCTACAAGCTTTAGCTTCTCAGAGTAGTCTTCAATCATTTGGAAGTGTCAACTTCACCCTTCAATCTTTAAGCCTCAACTCTTCATTCAGTCTTTACTGGATCTTCATTGGGTCTTCAAGTATCAACTTGTCTTTATGCTTTTCAAGCTTCAGCTACAATGGCAATGCTCAGGGAATCATCCTCTTCCATACTCTTCAATGAAGTCTTCATCTTCACACTCAAGCCCAGCATCTCTCAAGATACTCAAACCAGAAGAAATCACTTAACTGGATAAGCTAGGATATTAAACTGCTTATTGACCACCAAAGGTGACCTATAAGGGTTTAACATCAAAAGAATGGTTCCCTCAAAAGTTCTACTTCCTAGGTACAATCACTTATCCCTCCAAAGGAGGGAGGTGAATACCATGGAAGGACCTTGAATCATGGGGAAGAATGGAGGTGAAAGATACCATCCATGTTTAAGAAAGGAATCAACTAAGTCTAAGCTTTTCCTAATCCCTAACCCTAAAACAACAACAAAACAAACAAGTCTTCAAGCTCTCAAGCTCCTTCCTCAATCCTCAAGTCTTCTACTATGCTCCTCCATGCTCCTCAAAGCAAGACCAAGCCCACCAAGCCAAGCAAAAGCCCCCACAAAGCAAGGCAAACAAAATACAAGCCCACAAAGGCAACACAAACAACAATCAACTACAAAAATCAATTAAAAATGGTATACTATTATATCAAAATCTAATATAATTTCTAAGGGAGCCTATATACCTACCCTTAATACCCTATATGTCCCAATATCTAACTTGACCTAGAAACCCAAAATTCTAGTGTTATTGTGGACCTATGTTAAGGATTGACCTAAATCTACACAACCTAAAGTCATCTAATCAAAACTTATCAAAAATTAATCACAAAATTATGGAATAAATCTAGAGGGGAGCTAAAATCCTAATCTAACTATCCTAAAAAGAATGGCATAAAAATTCGAAGGGAACTAGCTAAACAAAATTCTACAAATCTATGTATCAACATAAAAGGAAATAAAAGCTTTTAAAAGAAAAAATACTCAAAAAATATTAAAAATGCATGAAATGCAAATATTTTGATTTTATAATTTTCTAGACATTAACATGAAATAGTAGAAAAAATCCCCATGCAAAAATCATCATTTTTCTATTTAACATGATTTTTTCAAAGATTAAAGAAAAATGGGGAAAAAGAAATTAAAATATGAAAACATTGGTGCAGATACCAATGCCATACAGTTCAAATTCCAAATGGGCCCTAAATGGGGGTGTAACTATCAATGCGCGCTAGGCCCAATTTTCAATCAGAAAATCAATTCAAAATCATAAAGAAAAAAAGAAAAAAGCTCGGTGCAATAAGTAAGGAAAAATAGTTCAATATCCAGATGGGCCGGGAATTGGGGTGTGAATATCAATTAAGCTCAATATCCCATTTAATGAAACGCTTCGTTTTGGTGTGTCTTCAGACTTCTCTTCAAACGTGAGATTAAATCCCATCCACATGATCTGGCTTTGGTCAACCAGTCCTTGCATGATCCAACGGCCATGGAGTCATCTTCTTCCTCCAGCCATGGAAATGGAGGGAAAGCTCCATGAACAGAGCTTCATATCCCTAACTCAAACTCCATCCAAACTCAACCAAAATCCATGGTTCAAAACCCTAATCCGTTCTAAATTCAACCCTAAATCCAACCATAGCCTTAGAATCAATTGAAATGCCCTTAATCCCTAAACCCGATCCAAGATCAAAACTATGCTCAAACTTCAACTTTGATGATTCTTGAAATTGATTACCTCATAATGATCACCACCTCACACTGGTTAAATCTTGCTATTAAACTCATGATATACCTCACTATACCTCGTGTTCTTGATCAAAACAAAAATGGTGTCACCAACTCAAACTTCACCAAATGATCTCAAACTTCCCAGAATTCATCTCCTATTTGTCTCTAACCATTCTAACCTAACAAATATACCTAATTATGCTTAAATTAGGGTGTAGAAGGAAAGTTACTAACCTGTCAAATCTTGAATACCAGATGGGTCAAACCTCCACTTCCACCTCTCAAAGTCTTCAGAAACCTTCCTTGATTGATGATAAAGCTTCTGTTTGCAAAAGATTTGATCAAGAAAGCTTGAATCTCCAAACTCGATGGTGACTTGCAGCTCCCAAAATCCAAGTGCTAACTCTTCAATTCTTCATGATCTTGCCTTCAATTTGGTATGCACACATTCAGTATGATCAGTGGAAGGTGTTAGGATTGAAAGAAGCAATGGAAATGGTGTGGAAAGTAGAAATTAATTTCAACTTGCAATGGAAGAAATTGAAATGGCTATCTCACTCTCCTCTCTAATCTCTCACCAACCTTGCATCTGAGCAAGTTCTAAACACTATATAGGATGGTTCAGACCCATCCAGAACCTTCTGGAATCATCCAATGAGAATTTGGGATTCTCATGCCATGAGCTTTTGATTTCATCTTATCTCACATGCCATCTCATGCTATGCCTCTTGCAGCAACTTGTTCTGACTTGAAAATCTCCCTAGATGAGATATATGAGGTGTTAAGATACTTTACTAGCTTGTGTGTTGCCTTTCCTTGTGTTTTGCATATGTACCTTAATATGCAAGCAACCATTTTCCAAAGCAAGTCCATGATCTAAACCTCAAATCAAAAATGTGGATGAACCATTGTTTTTAAAATGCTCTTTAGAGTCAAAATGACGTATTACATGCCATGGTTTGGATGTGTAACTTGGAAATTTCAATTTCCAACTTTGACTTATTTAACTTATGCCTCCATTTTAGGCCATTTTTACCATTTTGAGCTACAAGCCTTTTCAACATCTCATGACCTCCTTACTAGCCTTAAAACATCATTTTAAGCATGTTTTATGTTGAAGATTTTTCCATTTGAAGCTTGGAAATAGGAGTTATGGCCTTATGCTTGAAATGACCTATAATCTCCAAATGACCAAAATGCCCTTGACTTGTCAAAGCCATAAGTTGAGTTCTACAAATCCTATCAAGGACTTCTAGTACTCTCTAGAAATCTAAGAAGATGAGGAACAACATTCATGTTGACCAAAAGTTCATAGGAATCATCCTTCTTGGGCAAACGTTTGATGCAAGTTGGGTGACTTTCAAGGCCCCAGATTCACATACCTCAGATGACCTGTAACTTGTCAAAGTCATAACTTGAGATCTACAAATACCTTCAAGGACTTCTAGTACTCAAATTAAATCTAAGAGCAAGCTCTACAACATTCATGTTTGGGGTAAGATGAGATGACAATCACATCTTGAGCTAAACTGCCTTGAAGATAGGGGTCAAACTAGGGGATTTTACACTGTCAAGCCTTAGAAACCCTAGCTTGAAACTTCTCAAACTCCTCAATCATGATGAGTTGATCTTGGAATAATCCTTATAGCATCTCAATGCATCAATCCATGATCACATGGCTCTTGGATTAGGTCTCAACCCTCTCCAAATCATCAGTTGACCTAGGGTTGACTCAGTCAAACCCTAATTACACCACTCATGGCTGAGTCTTCTTAAACTTGCACAATGACCTCTCTAGGCTTCATGATGGCTTTCAAGACATCTCATAAGCTCTCTCAAAGCTTCAAGTCCATCCTCACAGCTTCAGAATCATCTGAGGAGCTCCCACAACTCTCAAGTTAGGAGGCACACACTTTCTTGGTTTCAACCAATCTCTCTGAGGATCTCTTAACTTCTCTGACAAAGATATCAACCCTTGAACACTTGAATAACCTTCTTGGCTAGCTTCAAAGTATTGTGGTGCTCATGATTGGTAGTCATACCTCTTGATCTCCTGCACACATATCAATGAGATGCAGATGATAATGCTAATGTGAATGAGATGAACCACAAGCTAGGTAAAGAAATGTTGGTCAAATTTTGGGGTGCAACAGCTGCCCCTATTCAAACGGCTTGAACCTGACTGGGTGAGGAGCGAACGGCTCTCAGCCAATCAGGGTAAAAGACGGTTGAATACCAACAAACTCGGAAATTTGCCAACTGCACAAGTACACGGTACTCTGTTGGGAACAAATCTTCGAAAACTGAAATATTCGCTGCACGACAACTAGTTGGTGGATTGGTCATACGGTAACCGGTAATACATGGTCGATCATGTCGTCAGGCATCAAGATTCCTAGGGACTCATCAGGTCAACAATCAAGTTAAATCATGCCATCGGGCATTCTAAGAAATTTTTGGGCATCAGCCGGACTTCACCAGTAAGTCGGGAATAGAATTCTCGGTCAATCATGAACCACTTGGGGATATCCAAACTTCTGCCATCAGGCACTCCGCATCAGCTGAGAGAACTGCTTCGTTAACACGGTCGGACTTCAATCATCAAGTCTTCGAGGGAAGTTTCAACTTTGCTGTTCAGGAACCTGCTGGGGATGACGCATCTCCGCTGGGGATTCTGGAGAACTATCAAGTAACTCTGCTTCGGGGATCCAGGAATCATTCTGGATGAATCAGCTCTGCTGAGGACTTCAAGAATCATCTTGGACACATAACTCCGCCGGGGAACTTCAGGGATCATCCTGAGCCGATAACTCTGCTGGAGATTTCAGGAATCATCCTGAGCAAACACTCTGCCGGGGACTCTAAGCATCAGCTTGAGCAACCAACTCTGGAGACTGCACTAGGGGTTTTAAGAATCATCTTAAGCAAACGACTTTGCTGGGGAATTCAAGAATCATCTTGAGCAAGCGACTCCGTTGGGGAGAATTCAAGAATCATCTTGAGCAATCAATTCTGCGGCGGAACACCTGCAAAACAAGAACGGTAACAACCTAGATCATGCTTACTATGCATATGCTTCGGCAACGGCGCAATGCTCCACACGGTGGAAATGCTATGCGTTTATGATAAATGCTATGCAGTCATGCAAAATGATGCGATCCCGTCAGCAAAATAAATGCTGAAGGGAGAATCCTCCTGTCAAGGAGAAAGAACCACTTAGATAGGGGGAAGGAATCATCCTGCTGAGGAGAACAAGGTCACACCAATCTCAATTGAACGCTGTGGGGAAGTGAACTTCAGTTGACTGCTGCAGGGGAACAAAGCTCTACGAGAACCTGGACCTGCTGAGGGAAAGCGATGTCAATCGCGGGAATAAACTGCACGGCCTTCACGACTACTTCCCTAGGGAAAACGGCTCCGGCGGGGAAATACAGCATCATCTATTCAACGCTCTACTGGGGAAAACCAATCATGGTCCCAACTGCTTCCAAGGACTCGGCTATCTTGGGGATCTGCAAACTCGGCTGAGGAAGAAGAAATCATTTTGCTTGCTGGGGAGAGTACGACTCTGTGGGGAAACTCAATTCCGCTGGAGACTTCAGTCTTGACTATCAACTGCTGCACACTTCGGTGAATGACTCAGCTGAGGAGATGACGTTCCTTCAGGATGCATCTGATCGGGGAGAGAATCTTCTTTGCCTGGGGAGACATATCAATGCTCACGATCTCGGGTTCAGACTCTGCGGGGAGAGGCTGCTGAACTTTACGGGAGAAGGAGGAATCATCCTGCTTGGGGATGCGCACGACGTACTGTCTGGAGTATACTACACCTGTAACAACACAAACAAACAGACAAGACACCCTTCTCAAAGGGACCTATCAAGGTTATTATCTTGTGACAATGTTCAAGTAATTCATTGTTTCAACAATCAGTGGCCTAGGCCAGTAAGTTTATGTATGTGCATTTTATCAAAAACATCGGCGTTCTTTTTCGCAAACAAAACAAATAAATGCTAAACAGGAAAACATAATTGCTGAATAGTATACATTTTATTGATAACGAACCCCTGAATGGGCAAAAGTGTTTTACAACATATGCAAGCTCCTGGAATGAGGAAGCCGCGCAAAAATAAAACATAAATATACATCAGTATATACAAATGTCGGCAACGAGGCGTAGACGAACACCATGAGTTGATCCCTCTATGACCCACTCGACTTCGATACCCCTCCGACGCTTCAGCTTTAGAAGAGATTGATTCAGATAAACGGCCCTCAGGTCTTCCAAACCACTAAACAAAGAAAGTTCGCACGCGGAACGCAGTCATTTGCTTTTTCAAATCCCTAACTTTTGCGTGAACCTCCCTTTGCGGGTTTTCAGTTCACCGGGATACCCCATTTTGCCAAAGTCGCCCATCCGGGTTTTCGACTTTGCGGGTGTACATTTTTTCAATTTATATCCCTAATTTTTGCCCGAACCTTTTTCCTTTTTTATGGTTCGCCGGGATGCCCCATTTTTGCCTGGACTCTCTTTTTACTGTCCAACGGGTCGCTTTCAAGCAAAGTATTTTTTAACTGCGTCCGCGTTCACCAGGGATGCAAAATCTTCACCATCCATCGTGGATAACAACAAAGCTCCTCCCGGAAGACCTTGCTGACGATGTACGGACCCTCGTAATTGGGAGTCCACTTGCCCCGGTGATCGGAGTGTGGAGGAAGGATCTTCTTCAGGACGAGATCACCCGTCCGAAAGCTTCTAGGACGCACCTTCTTATCATAAGCTTTCTTCATTCGACTTTGGTATAAACGACCATGCGCAATTGATGCTAACCTCTTCTCGTCCATCAGGCTGAGTTGGTTCAGTCGGTTTGTAATCCATTCTGCCTCGTCGAGTTTCACATCAACCAAAACTCGTAAAGAAGGGATCTCCACTTCTAACGGTAGGACAGCTTCCATACCGTACACCAAGGAGAAAGGAGTTGCCCCGGTTGATGTATGTACCGTCGTACGATAACCGTGCAATGCAAATGGTAGCATCTCGTGCCAATCTTTGTAGGTCACAACCATCTTCTGAACAATCTTCTTTATGTTCTTATTGGCCGCTTCAACGGCACCATTCATCTTTGGCCGGTAAGGAGATGAGTTGTGGTGTTCAATCTTGAAACTCTGGCACAGCTCCTTCATCATCTTGTTATTCAGATTCGAACCATTATCAGTAATGATCCGCTCGGGAATCCCGTAACGACAGATGATGTCCCTCTTTATGAATTTAGCCACCACCTGCTTGGTCACATTAGCATATGAGGCTTCCTCCACCCACTTGGTGAAGTAGTCATAGCTACTAGAATGAAGCGATGACCGTTAGATGCAGTGGGCTCGATCTTGCTTATCATGTCGATGCCCCACATGGAGAACGGCCACGGGGAGGACATGACATTTAACGAGCACGGCGGCACATGAACTTTATCAGCATAAATCTAGCATTTATGACATCTCTTCGCAAATTTAAAGCAATCTGATTCCATCGTCAGCCAGTAATATCCTGCTCTCAGGATCTTTCTTGTCATAGCATGCCCGCCGGCGTGCGTACCAAATGTGCCTTCATGGACTTCTTCCATGAGCATACTCGCCTCTTTCTCATCTACACATCTGAGTAGCACGAGATCGTGATTTCTTTTGTACAACACTCCATCAGGATTGAGATAAAAATTTCCAGACAGCCTCCTCAGAGTCTTCTTATCCTGGGTTGACGCTCCCACAGGATACTCCTTAGTCATAAGGAAGGTCTAGATGTCATGGAATCATGGCTTGCCGTCGGAGGCCTCCTCGATCGCAAAGACAAATGCAGGTCTACCAAGACGAGAAAGGACAATTCTTGGAGCTTCATTCCAAAAATTGACCTTATACATCGAAGCCAACGTGGCTAAGGCATCAGCCATCTGATTTTCCGCTCTGGGCACATGATGGAGTTCTACTCGATCAAAGAACGGAAGTATCCTTCTGGCATAATTCATATACGGCACCAAATTCGATTGATGAGTCTCCCACTCCCCTTTAATCTGGTTAATCACAAGCGCCGAGTCACCATATACGTCTAGGTTCTTGATTCTCAAATCAATTGCCTCTTCTAGACCCAAGATGCATGCTTCGTACTCCACCTCATTATTGGTGACTGGAAACGTCAGTCTCGCAGTGAACGGGATATGGGATCCGTGGGGAGTCGTGATGACCGCCCCTATGCCACTTCCGTAGGAATTAACCGCCCCGTCAAATATCAATTACCACTGGGATTTCCTATCTGGCCCCTCGTCGGGCAACGGTTCATCGCAATCCTTCGCTTTGAGAAACATGATATACTCATCAGGGAATTCAAATTTCATCAGCTGGTAATCCTCGATCGACTGTTCGGCAAGGTAATCAGACAATATGCTTCCCTTGATGGCCTTTTGGGAAACGTACTGAATATCATATTTCGTCAACACCATTTGCCATCTGGCAATCCTGCCCGAAAGCGCTTGCTTCTCGAAGACGTACTTGATCGGATCCATCTTCGAAATTAGCATGGTGGTGTGATTGAGCATGTACTGTCGTAAACGTTTGGCAGCCCAGGCTAGTGCACAACACGTTTTCTCCAGCATCGAGTAACAAGATTCACAGTCAGTGAACTTTTTACTCAAGTAGTAAATGGCATGTTCCTTTCTGCCCGTCTCGTCGTGCTGACCGAGAACACACCCCATACTATTCTCAAGAACTGTCAAGTACATGATTAGTGGCCGTCCAGCCACTGGGGGTATCAAGATTGGAGGTTCCTGAAGATACTGCTTTATCTTATCAAATGCCTTCTGGCAATCCTCATTCCAGATAATCGCCTGATCTTTCTTTAAAAGCTTGAACATCGGTTCACACGTGACCGTGAGCTGAGAAATAAACCTTGCAATGTAGTTTATTCTGCCAAGGAAACCACGAACTTCTTTTTCTATTTTCGGCACTGGCATTTCTTGTATCGCTTTTATCTTCGCAGGATCAACCTCGATGCCTCTTTCGCTCACGATAAACCCCAGTAACTTTCCGGACCGTACTCCGAAAGTACATTTGTTAGGATTCAGCCTCAACCTGAACTTCCTAAGCCTCTCAAAAAGCTTCAGCAAATTGACCAGATGTCCCTCCTCCGTTTGGGACTTCGCAATCATGTCATCAACATAGACTTCAATCTCATGATGAATCATGTCATGAAACAAAGTTACCATCGCTCGTTGGTAAGTGGCCCCTGCGTTCTTCAGACCGAAAGGCATTACCTTATAGCAAAATGTTCCCCAGGGAGTGATAAACGTCGTTTTCTCCATGTCCTCCGGCGCCATCTTGATCTGATTGTAACCGGAGAAGCCATCCATGAACGAAAACACGGAGAACTGGGCTGTGTTGTCGTCCAACACATCGATATGAGGCAGCGGGAAATCATCCTTAGGGCTTGCCCTATTCAAATCCCAATAATCGACGCACATTCGTACCTTACCGTCCTTCTTCGGTACAGGCACTATGTTGGCGACCCACGGAGGGTAAGTGGTGACCGCTAAGAAGCCAGCATCAAGCTGTTTCTGCACTTCTTCCTTGATCTTAACGGCCATATCTGGTCGCGTCCTCCTAAGCTTCTGCTTAACGGGAGGACAATCCTCTGCTTGACATCACTCTGCAGTGCAGCCCCTACCCTGACGTTTCTGACGAGTTCTTCAGAACCCAGATTCACGATCTCGATCTCCTCCTCATAAGGCAGAATAATTTTCTCCTCTTGTTTCAACAAGCGGGCCAACTCTTCAGGAAGGTCTTCGTCTTCATCAATCTCTTCTTCGGCTTGATAGATCGGGCAATCGAAGTCGAAGTGAGCCGTAGAAGGTCCAGAGTCGATGTCATCTGTTATGTGGATCCTGCAATAACAAGGGTTAAGTTTAAAACAAGGATGTGCAGGTTAGCACAAACCCCATTGCCATTTTATTGTTTTTCAAAACAAATATAAAACAGGAATAACAGAGATCACAATATTTGAATACGAAGAAAACGCCTTAGATTTATTAACAAAATACATGTACATAATCTAACAAGGCCCTGACAATAAAACCACTATGCCCCGGGTAGGACATAGGGTTGTACAATGATTGGAAAAAGTAAATCATTACTCTTCGCTTGTCATCTGGATGATATCCTTGACGGACCAGTTGGTAAGGCCCTCGCCTGGCTTGCTTGGCTGGATCCAAGAGTCGAGGTCACAGTCGTTATCTCCGTTGTCTTCAGACACCGCGTTGATGCTTTCAAAAATCACCCCGCCATTGGTAAACTGGATCGGGCCCTTACCTCGCGACGCACTGCTAGAAGAAGAAGAAGCTTCAGCCCCAGGAGAATATCCCAACCCGAACTTATCTTGCTTGTTGGGTATCTCCAAAATTCGCCCCCACCCTGGGGTAGATCCGGCTTGGACAACGGCCCGAGCTTCCTTGAATAAGGAGAGAGTCATCTCTGGCTTTTCTGTAACTACAGGTACGTCCTTCACTTTGACAGCTTCGAACGCTTGGCATAGAGTCTCATGGATTTCGCCATCCATCTCCACATACTTGAAGGACGACAAATAGCTCACCATTATGTCTTCCTCGCCACACACGGTTACGATGCTACCTCCGACATTATATTTGAGTTTCTGGTGCAACGTGGAGGTTACGGCACCAGCAGCATGGATCCATGGCCGGCCCAAGAGACAACTGTAGGCAGGCATGATGTCCATAATATAAAAGACCGCGTCGAACATTTCCGGACCAACTTGGATTGGCAGGGTCACCTCCCCGAAAACATGTCGTTTAGTTCCGTCGAACGCCTTCACAACCAGATCACTGGGTGTGCAAATCACTCCACGAGTATCCAACTTCATTAATGCTTTCTTCGGAAGAACATTAAGTGACGAACCCGTGTCCACCAGCACGTGCGACATAATCGTGCCCCTACACTCTATCGAGATGTGCAGGGCGCTATTGTGATTCCTCCCTTTTGGCGTCAGCTCCAGGTCAGTGAACCCTAACCCATTTCCAGCATTCACATGGGCTACGACCTCTTCTAGCTGAGTCACCGATATTTCCTGCGGTACATATGCGGCGTTCAACACCTTCAGCAGCGCGTTGCGGTGTGCTTCAGAACACAGCAACAAGTTTAGAATGTAAATCTTCGAGGGCGTCTGATGGAGATGATCCACAATCTTGTAGTCACTCTTTTTAATCAACCGCATAAACTCCTCGACATCTTTAACAAGAAAGTCTTTTTCTGCCCCACGCGGGACCTCTTCAACGACTTTACTTTTCCCTTTATCAGCCGCATCAGCTCTGACTGCTTTATCCGCCACGACCTTTGGTGGTGCAAACACTCTCCCGCTGCGAGTAATACCACTGATTCCCGCAAGGTTCTCCATAGTCGACCCAAACGGTTCCAGCTCCAACTTTTGCCCGTTGCAGTAGACTTCAGCCCCATAATGCCACAGGACGACGTTAGTGCTCTCAAAGGGTATCGGCCCATCTTTGGTGATAGTAATTGTGGGCGGTCTGGGTGCAGAAATAGTTATCGTCTGGCGAGGGATGGTGATGGTGGCGACCTCATCGTCTTGCTTCAGCACTACCTCTCCTGATCCACATTCGGCCCTCCGGCTAAACTGTAAAATCCCTTCAGTCATCAGACTTTGGATTCCTTCGACCAACTGTTCACATCCATCAGAACGTGTGGCACAGTCCATGCATAGCTCTCCGCAACCTGGAAAGAACCCTCTTTTCAGCAACTTAACTTTAACGAAGCTAAGCGGCGTCTTCAGATCTCTGACGTCAGTCAGCAAGTCCGCACTCTCGTCTTCGATAATGGCGTTCACTCCGCCTCCCCTATGATTCGGCATAGGATTCTTCGTGACATTTGGCACATTATCCGAGAAGTTGATGATCTTGGCATCCACCATGTCTTGCACCTTATGCTTGAAGGCTTTGCAGTTCTCTACTATGTGGCCCAGTGCCCCTGAGTGAAACTCACAAGTGGCATTCGCGTCGTACCCTGGCGGAGGTGCCCCTGTCAAGGGGGCCAGCGTTCTCTTCTGGATCAACTGTAGCTGAAGCAAAGTCTGCAAGAGCTGCGCGTACGACATGGGCGGTGTCTCGAGGTGACGGTTCGACAAAGGTGCCCGATTCTGATAATTCTATATCCCTGTTGATTCGGTTGCTGCTGCTGCCGCTGTGGAACTGCCGGGATAGTTATACTGGTCACCTGCTGGTGAGGGTCTTTACCCTTCCTTCGAGCGTTGGTCACAGCGCTCGCTTCTCCTTCCCGTCTTTTGCCACTATAAGGTTTCTTTCCGCCTCCCCCAGCTGAGGATGAATCACCTTGAATTTTCCCGATCTTGATCCCATTTTCGACGTGCTCACCCGTGATAATGAGATCTGAGAAGGTTCCGGACATACCGCTGACCAACTTCTCATAGTAAACCCCTGGGAGGGTGGCTACAAACATCTGCACAAGCTCACGTTCAACCATCGGCGGCTGAACCCTGGCTGCCAACTCACGCCACCGTTGGGCGTATTCCTTAAACCCTTCATTGTTCCTTTGCGACAGATTCTGCAGTTGGACTCGGTTTGGGGCCAAGTCGCTGTTGTATTGGTAGTGGTGCACAAATGCTTCAGCAAGATCCTTCCACGTGCGCACACTAGTAGGCTCCAGACTCATGTACCACTCAAGGGATGGCCCGGAAAGACTGTCTTGAAAGAAGTGCATCAGCAACTTCTCGTCCTCAGAATGAGCGGACATTTTTCTGTAGTAGGATCTCAGGTGGACACGAGGGCAAGTGGTGCCCTTATATTTTTCAAAGTCAGGTACCTTGAACTTGGGAGGCACCTTGAAATCAGCAATTAGCCCCAACTTGGACATATCAACGCCCAAAGTATTCTGATTCTCGATATCTCTCATCTTATCTTCAAGTGCTTTGAATCTAAGCCGTGCTTCAGCATTCAGCTCCCCTTCAGCACCTCTCTGAGAGAACACATCGTCCTGACGATCCTCTAGCCATGGCTGAGGCCCAAACAGATTCCCGACGCCTGCATTGCCGTTGCCCAGCCCGACATTGACATTAGCTCCCAGACTCCCATTACCGACGCCCGTCGTATTGAGTCCCAGGTTGGCCATCACATTGTCGTTGGCACTGCCGTTTCCCCCGGTCACGGGAACACCATTCTGTGGAGTTTCAACTGATGGAGGAGTAGGCACAGTCCCACCATGGAGTATGCCATTGCTATCAACCCTTGAGATCAAAGGCTGAACCAAAGTTCTGAGCTGATCCTGGCCATTGGCGACCGCTTGCATGAGCTCCATGAAGCGATCCATTCTTTCGCGGAGTTCCTGAACATCAGTTTGCACTTGCTCCATGATCCTAGTTTGGTTATCTCTGGTCGGATAGCGGTGAATAGGTCTCTGATCAATCCTGGAACCACCTGAAACAACATGAAACAACCTGGAACAACCTGGAACAACCTGGAAAACACAAAAGGGTTAGGAAAAATGACAAAATGCTCGTTATGCAAATGCTTCATGCAAATGCAAACGTGTGTCTGTGCATTAGGGAGATCTCCCCCGATCCTAGTGCCTGAGTTCCAGTGCTGATAATAATAAGTCCGAGTCCAATAGTGGAAATAACAATCTCATATATAAAGAAAGCCCATCAACACAGTACACAACATCGGCGAGTACAAGATGAATCAACAGCGTGACCTCAGCCAACAAGCCTGGTAATGGTCAGCATACAATAATGATCAAAACAAAAGGAATAAAAATAGTCAAGTACGGCCACGGGCGCGATACTCTTCTAACAACTCCTTTGTTTTTGGATGATTCGGCAGAGTGAGTAACCCTTCGACGAGTAATTCCCTATGCACAATGGTGTATTGAAGTCCTTCGACCGAACCTTCCCATGCTCCTTCGCTGAAACAATCTTCTAACTTCCGTTTCTTGGACTCAAACGTCAGTTTGCGCTCCTTTAGGTTAGCGAGAGCCCTGTTGAGCTGGCCCTCGGCGGCGTATCTGCGAGCGGTTTCTTCATCAAACCTCTTCTCACTATCCTTCACCTGGGCTTCCAGCTTGGAGATCTGTAGCATCAGCTTATCCTCCCTCTCTTTCCTGGTGGCTAGGGAAGCCTTCCAGTGCTGGTTGAACTTGGATATCCTCCGATATGCTTTGTCCAAGTGTTGCTTCTTCGTAGCCAGTACGTCGTTGACAGCTTTGAAGTCTTGACCCATGCGCTCACGCTCGGCTATCTGCTTAGTCAGGTCTGTACCCAGCTGGTTCACCAGCTCTGTTTGCCTTTTGAAAGAATGAACAGCTTCGTTCCTCTCGCTTCGGAGCTGAGCCAACTCTTTCTCCAGTTCCTCATTCGCCCGCTTCAATTCATCTCGCTCAGCTAACACCTGATTATGCTGCTGAATGGGCACAGTAGTAGGCTCTTCAATCATTGGAGGGCTTTCTGGCTTGGCCTGAGGAAACGGCATCCCTATAGCATCTGCTCTGGCTCTGATCCACGTCACATACGGAGGGTAGGCTTGATTGTTGCTTCTCCCCAGCAATGGCTTTCCCCTCTTACTGATACCATTCCAGGCGCGCTGAAGCTTGGATAACAGATCCCCTTCTAGAAGACCAGTGAGGTACAGAGATTCCTGCACCTCTTCAACCTTCGGCGGAACTCTCAAAGCATACGCGAACTGTCGGACCAGCAAAGACGGATTGTAGTTTATACAGCCTTTCCTGCCTATCAAAGGCACGTTTGGAAACCCGCTGCAGCTGAAGATAATCTCGGTACCCAACCTATCTCTGTCAAACCAGTCAATATCCTCTGTAGATAAACTCATCAGACGCTCAGACCACTCAGCTGTGGCTGCAGACGAAACAAAAGGACCCCTCTTGGGCAGATGACTATCAAGCCATTTATAAAGCAAGGGTACACAGCATGAGACATTCTTGCCCCTCCTGTTTTCGTTTTTGTAGTGGATAGAATGGTAGACATCTCCTATCAAGGTAGGGACTGGATTCCCTGAAGCAAAGATATGAAATGCATCGAAGTCTACAAAATTGGGCATATTGGGGAACAGAATGATGCCATATATGCACAAAGCGAGAATGGCGTTGAACGCGACCCAACATCCGTCTTTGGCGCACTGCCGAGCCTTTCCCACTAAAAACTGCAAGGAGAAGCCAGGGACCTTGTTCCAACTAGTCAATACCAACTTGGAGGCATCCAGATGAAGCGAAGGAGCTAAACCAGCCAGATCAGGCTCATCATCCATATGAACAAAAGGCATCTGCCTCTTGATAAGCACACCTAACAAATCAGCATATTCCTCCAGCGTGGGTGCGAGAACGAAATCCTGAAAAGTGAAACACCTCAACGGAGGGTCGTAGAACTGCAGCAGAGCGTGCAACCCATTCAACTCGAACGCAGAAGGTTTACGAACCAAACTGAGCAATTTGCCGTAAGATTTTCTGAACTCATCCCTCACAGAATCATCTGCTAAAGCAACCAAACCGGTCAGCTGAACCACATCAGGGGCAGGGAACTTGTAAGCCACGGTCTTCCTCATAGAACCCATAACAATACAATAGGAGGCAAGAAATCCTGGATCGGGGAAAACGATACCTGCAACACAGACACGCGTTAATGAAATGCAAATGAGTATGCAAAATAATGTAAAATGTAATCATGCAGCAGGAGATCAAGGCAACTGTGCTGTGGAGATTTTGTCTCAACAAAACCATAATCCTGCTCTATCAAGAACAACCACTGCATCTGATAAGAAGAAAACCCGGGTATCAAACCACAAATCTGCTCTGTCAAGAACAACCATCTGATAGGGCCATGTACATAGGACCATAATTCTGCTCTGTCAAGAACAAACATCTGATAATAAGGACCTCTGATACAGGACCAAGAAAATCTGCTCTGTCAAGAACAAACATCTGGTAATAAAACTCTGTTCTATCAAGAACAAACATACATCTGCTGATGAGATCTTCAGACCCCAATCATAAATCTGCTCTGTCAAGAACAAACAACTGATGACCAAAACTCTGCTCTATCAAGAACAAACATCTGATAATGAGA
This sequence comes from Lathyrus sativus, assembly GCA_963859935.3. NCBI lineage: Eukaryota > Viridiplantae > Streptophyta > Magnoliopsida > Fabales > Fabaceae > Lathyrus > Lathyrus sativus. The sequence continues at coordinate 199,609,231 of OZ012739.1, read as the reverse complement.
TCCTCAGACCCCAGTCATAAACCTGCTCTGTCAAGAACAAATACACATCTGATGATAAGATCCTCTGATCAAAACCTGCTCTATCAAGAACAACTACTCATCTGATGATAAGATCCTCTGATCAAAACCTGCTCTATCAAGAACAAATACATATCTGATGATAAGATCCTCCGATCAAAACCTGCTCTATCAAGAACAAATACACATCTGATGATAAGATCCTCTGATCCCAATCAAAACCTGCTCTGTCAAGAACAATCATATATCTGCAGATGAGAACCTCCGGTACCAACAAAACTGATCCACTATCAAGAAAACCAGGTGGTCTGAAGGTCAAAGTTTCCTGCAATAAACTCAACCCTGCTCACAGGTATGGACCTAAACTGACTCAAGTTCGGCATCCTATGCGTTCATCAGCGTCACAGACATTCAAGAGGGGTGATACGATACCCAGAAGGTGTGGCATCACCAGCTCATGAAGCGGCCTCACTCGGCTGAATCACAAATGATCGGTCCCCAGAGTCGACAATCCTCCAAACCAGCAACCGTCTCAACCCAAAGGGTTGAAAGAGAAGCCAACCGGGAGAACCTCGTCTGAGCGTGGATTTCATGAGACACTAGTGCCTGCAAAGCAAGCACGCGCCCACTAATTTCCACAACTAATGCTATGTTCACTCAAGCCTGGGTCTAGCTTCTCACTCATCAGAATGCCCCTCCCACAACAGCACAGATAATCATATCATACTTAAAATAAAATGCGGGAAGTAAAAATGCGATAAATAAACACAACCCAACAAGTAATCATACAAGCGCTAGGATTGACTCGCATGGGGAACCGGAGAACCAGAGATTCTGGGTTTGATCCCCAGCAGAGTCGCCAGCTGTCGCTTCCGCGAAAATAAGGTGCCGGTAAAACAGAAGAGTCGCCACCTTTCGTTATTTATCCCTTAGAGCGGGAAAGGAAACGATCGGAAAAACCTGACGAAAAGGGTAAGACAAGGTCGTCGCAACCGTCGTCTGGGTTCGGGAGTCGGTTACGCAAGGGGAAGGTATTAGCACCCCTCACGTTCGTCGTACTCGACGGGATCCATGCTTGTTGTGTTTACTGGACGAGTTAGTTTATCTATCTACCTATCAAGGCTGGCTTAAACAGAAAAGAAAATGACTCGGCAAAGCGTCGCGCTTTATGCCTACGTATTCTCATCAGAGAATGAGAAATCAGAGTCAACGTAGTTCGACCTACGACGGGATACGGGGAAGGTGGCTCGCCAATACATCAGTATTGTGCCTACGTACTCTCAACAGATATGAGAGATCAGAGCTTACGTAGTTCGGGCTAACTACGGATTACGGGGATTCAGATTCATCTGTTTTATCGAGTAGGGTTAAACAACAGTTCCAGCAGTTAGGGACAAAGCCTGTTTGCGGTGGCGTTGAAGTTTAACGACACTCTTTTCTTCAGAAAAGCTTCCTTTGCATTATGGGCCCACGGGGCAAAAAGGTTTGAAGTTTGTTTTCTGTCTTTTACGGAAGAAGTGTTTTTTAATTGTGTTTGCAATTTCAATCACACTAAAGACTATGACCTGAGAGTGAATGCGTCGCATGTCACCCAAAGGGTACCATACTAAACATCCAGACTGTGGAAAAGAAACTCTCCCACAATCCTTTCTCAGATAGCTTAAGGCTCGTAACGTACGAAAGAAATCATTCATGATTACTGTATCTTAAGCTGTTTTGAGATGAGAAGAGAACAGGCTCAACTACTGGGAGACTATCAAGTCCTACTGTTGTCATGCCAAGGATTCATCCTATGGTTGAAGTTTGAAACAGGGGATTCCTAGAAGTTATCATGCATAGGTTTCAACCTAAAGTTCTATCATCATTTCTGTCATACCCCAAATTTTGACCACCTTAGATCCTCATAATCATATTAGAATCATACATCATGAATTTATCTAACACTAATCCAGTTCAAAGTTTCATTGTGAAGTTACAGATGAAATCAGGGTTCTCGCACCGACAAATTCAAAACAATCAAGGAAGGATCAACCAATGATTTGGGCCAATTCAATCATGGAATGAAATCAAAGACAATATCAAAGTCAAATGGGAAGTCAATTTGAAGAAATTGTTTCAGAATCAAGAACAGTGCAGTCAGGAGGCCCCGATTAGGGTTTTTAACCAGTGGAAAGTCAACTGTGGTTTGACTTTGATGTTGGGAAATGTTTTAATGGTGGGAGTGAGGTCCATGAAGTTAATATAGGCTATTAAAGACTATTCAAGAAGTGTCAAAGTCCCAGGATGTCCAGAATATCAACAGGCGACTCGATCGGCACCGATCGATCGTACGGTTGACCGAAAAGTCAACTCCTCGAATTTTGAGAATTGGAATCCAAGTTGTGAATCAAAGTTGTTCCTTATGTCATAATGGACTTGCATATCAATTTTCATGGTCATTGGATCAAAAATGAGAGAGTAATCGAGAAATCGGGAAATTAGGGTTTTGAAAAGGGCTAAACCGTATCTCCTTAACCACACATCCAATTGAGTTGGTTCTAGTCTCATTTGAAAGCTCTTGACAAGTCCTACAAAAGTCCCATACTAGTCCACAACCAGAAAATGCATACTTTTTGAGATATAAGCAAAAACATTCCTAGAAGGGAAAATAACTTAGAAAATTTCTAAGTTATTTTCACCTTAAAAGCTAAAATCAGCCAACTTCAAGGGGGTTTTTCACCTAGTTTCAAATAGAATCAAGATTTCTGGCCAACATGAAAGTTTTAGTACTATGTGAGGGCTTTCTAAAAAGTACAAGTACATCTCAAGGGGATTTATGAGCTGAGAGATACATGTGTTCAAAGTTGGCAATTTGTCACTTTTGTCCCACATTGATGAATTTTGCAAAAACACCTCTAGCACTCAAGTGGATCAATTTCAATGTGACAAACTCCTTCTATCTGATATATTAATCATCTCAAGCAGGTTGAATCAAAGAAATAGCAAGGAAAGCTCATGAAATTAATTTAGCAAGTTCATTGCCTAAGTTGCATTTTTTGACCTTTCAAAGCATGAGGTGTAAAGCAACCTCTGCTCCAGCCACTCTATCACACCTCTAGGCATTGAAATCTCTGTAAAAACATCATGAAAACTTGCTAATCAATGCAAAGAAACAGCTAGCAATCAGAAAAAGAGAAGCAAGTAGCCAAATGGATGGAAAATATCAAGGTTTCTTCATGGTGAAGCAAAATCAACAAGCAAGCTCCTCACTCATTTTTCCTATAAATAGAGACCTCTAACTCCTCATTTAGGACCTGAAGATCATTCTGAAAGCCTGTTAGAAGCAAGCACCTCACTATACCTCTCTCTTATTCACAAATTGCAAAATCACAAAAGTAGCCAAAAATGAGCAAAATTCAGCATTTGTACTTTTGATGCCATACTGAGTTCTACACTCTCTAAACCTCAAACAACCATCCATACACTCTCTAAACCATATATATGAGGTGTACCAACCATTAAACCACCCAAAAAAATCACCATATCAAAAAGTCAACATTTCATGGAGCCTTCTTTGACCTAAACCCTCAAAATCTTCCAAAATCTGATCCAAACACTTCCTTGATGTTTTGAACCTTTGTACACCTCAAATATCATATATATGTGCTGTCCAAACCATCATTGATCATCAAGAATCTCCAGAATTCATTTTAGCATCTCATTTGGAGTTGTTACTTCAAGTTCAAGTAAGCTCGTACACCAAATTCTTGGTTCAGCAATCTCTGGTTTTTCTCAACCTTTTGGCTTGCTTATCAACTTGCTAACAGGTATGTGGCCTATACTTTAGTCCTCTTGCATATATATCCATGGTTTGACATTTTAAGCATTATAGGATATTTTGAAAGTTCATGAATATTGGATGTTTATCATGCTTCATGCTTGCATACCAATATGATTTCCCTTGCTTGTACATGGTATGTTACTGTTCCTACAGCTCCACAAGGTCACATATGATATGTTCAAATGATTTAAAGTACCAAAACTTGACTGCACAATGAGTTACATCACATAATGCTTCATGATTCACATAATGCTTTAACTTGCAAAATGAATACTACATACTCATACCTATGTTCCAGTTCTGATTTTTTAATATATACACACTCCATATGATGTATTTAAGGTGTTAGAACAGGTGGAATTGCTTGAAACATCTCAGAACCAAAAATCACTTTTATCATGCATTTCCATATTTGGCAATTTGCAAATTGAATGACAAATGTTTGTACATATGTTCCAGATCTGATTTTTCTATCTACACATACTTTATATAACATGTTTGAGCTATTAGAATGATTAAAATCACTTGAAACAACCAGAAACAAAAAATCATCTTTGTTATGCATTTCATGATATGTAATTTGCAACTTTCATGTAACAGTCATAATCACTCATGCTTTGGCTCATTTCTTGCTTGCTACATGTTATATGTGATATGTATGATGTGTATGTGCCCTTACCTGAGTTGTAACATGCTTGTATCAAGTTTTCCACATCAATTTGCAAGCCAAAAGCATGAAATTGGTACCCTATCGGGTTTTGAGTAGGGAAAAGAATTTGAGAAAACCAACACCACCATCATCTTCCTCTCATTTTTCTACCCCAAATCCATATAAATTTTGTCTCGTTCCGATAAACGGTTAAAAAGTTATGATACAAAACGTATTTGACTAGACAGTATACTTTTACCGTACTGACAGTACAGATTCAAAACTTCACAGTATCATAACTTTCTCATTTTTTATCGTTTTTCATCCGTTCGTTTTTTGTTATGCTTGATTTAAATTGTAGTTTCATAATATGTAATCAATTTCCATTTTTGATCACTTTGAATTTCGCGCGATCCGCGCACTGACAGTATTAATTATAAGCAGCTGCAGATGAAATTTAGAACTGTTCCACTCACGTTCGTCGGAAATTTCGATTGATATCATGTTTTGATATGTTTGGCAACATATTAAAATATTTTCCTTGAATTGTTATTTTTCATTTTTTCATCTGTCTACTAACAGTCGTTTCAGGTACAGACTGTCAGCGTACCAAGCCTGATATTTTAATCTCTCTGTTTTTTATTCCAATTATTCGATATGGTTGTAATAATTAATTTATTTTTAATGTTTGTATGTTGCAATATTTATTCCTGTAATGTTTGTATGTGGCCCCAAGCGCCGAAGCACGTCCAATCGCCAATATTACTGTCCTCCAAAGGAAAAAGTCTGTCCTGTTGACAATCAATGTCTTGGACCAAAAACCAATTCTATCATACCCTCGACTTTGTCAAGTCACTTTTAACCCTAATTTCATCACCTTTAGACTTTGCTTGAAGTCTAAGAAACCTACCCATACTAGGAGTGTTCTTCACCTAGAACCCTAGGACAGAGTTCGTCAACTCTGTGTAAGAATCATCGTCATGATTTCTTACTTCCCCTTCAATGTAGCCTAGGGAGTTTTGTCAAACTCCACACAAACATCGTCATGTTTGTTCCCCCTTGAACCTTGATCGTCATCAAGTGTTCTTTTTCCCTTGTGAGGTGAACTACGATTGCTCTGATTCTATCCTAGTCAGGATACGTAGGCAAAAGGTGCGACGCCTTTGCGAGCAAACCTAGAAAACCACTTAGGCCTTTATTTTATTTTTATCCCAATTCCCCAATTAAACCGATGCATGTTTCACAGCCTTAGCAAGCAATGAACAGAAGGTTCCTGTAGAGTACTACAGATATTTAGGGTGCTAATACCTTCCCTAGATATAACCAACCCCCGAATCCCCGAATCTCTTAAGCGTTGTTGTTACATCGCGAAAAAGGTTCTTTCTTTCTTTAGACCTATCCTTTGGATAAATTAAAGACCGGTTGTAAAAGAAATACGGTTCAAGTTAATTAATAGCTTGATATCAAATTTTCACCGCGACAGAAATTGGCGACTTCACTGGGGAGTGTTTTTATTGTTTGAGGGTTTAACCTATTCTGCTTATATACTTGCTATTTGTGAATATTTGTGAATATGTGCAGACTTGTTCTTTTGGCTTTTGGGAAATGAAAAATGGTAAGACAGCACTATACCCGTGCTTGAGCGTACTTATGGTAGGAAGGTGGTATATTCAAGGAGGTTTATAGGGAGTTGATTCCCGAATAAGCCAACTTGAAAACCGCTGCTCAATGAAGGTCCTTTTAGAGGGTAATGTTGTTGATCGAGTATTCGTGAAAACAATGTTACTTTCTATAAGGGGCCCATGACATTGAGGACCTTTAGAACACATTACCCCACTTGGCCTTATTAGGATGTAGTGCGATAACTATGAGGGAGTATTTCTGAATAGTTGATACGCGATACTACACTCAGACGAGACTCTCTTGAGAATATTATTGACCCTCGAGTTATTTGGGCAGTTGATAATATCCGAAAGATGGGTCTAGGACTCTGGGAACTTTTTAGAACCTTGTTCTACAGGTGGAAGAAAGCCCTAGTACACTCCTTATTGGAAAGGGTAGACCTTGGCTCCTGATTGAATTTCCCTAAACCAAAACTTGATGTGTATATGTGAATACTTGTGTTTGCTGCATCCATGCATTCATAACATCATAACATAAAAGTTTTATGGAACTCAGTCTCTCATTTTAAAATTTTAGGAACATCATGGATCAAACAAAAAAGAAAACAATCAAGTACACATACAAGAGTCCTAAACTGGATGACATTGAAAGGTTGAGCACTTATATCACAGATGTAGAGGGTTTCAAGAGCAGATATGGTAACTTATTGTCACTGTTGAGAACTAAGAAGAAGATGGATTTGGGGCTCCTCTCCACCTTGCTACAGTTTTATGACCCTCTCTATCATTGCTTCACATTTCCAGACTATCAGCTCGTACCAACACTTGAAGAGTATTCCTGCCTAATCGGGTTGCCCATCATTGAAGATTCTCCTTTTCCATTCACGGAGAAGGACCCTAAGAAGGAAGAGATCGCCAGAGCAATATGTGTGGGAGTAAAGGATATACAGGAAAACATGACTACCAAAGGAGGAATCTCTGGTTTACCTGCTGGGTTCTTGATCAAGAAAGCACAGTATTATGCCGACCACCTGAGTATGGACGCGTTCGAGGCAATCTTAGCCTTACTCATCTATGGGATCTTCCTGTTCCCCAACATCGACAACTTTGTGGATCTCAATGCTATTAAGATCTTTCTGAAGAAGAATCCAGTACCAACTTTGCTGGGTAGTGCTCATCATTCCATTCACCTCAGGAATCTTCACAAGGGAGGTATGATCATCTGCTGTGTTCCGTTGTTGTACAAGTGGTTCCACTCTCACATGCCCAAGGCTCATGTATTCTGGAGAGAGGGTTGGTGGTCTGAGAAGATTATGGCACTGTCACATTCTGATATTGAATGGTACAGTAGGGATTACGATGGGATAAAAATTATTGACAGCTGTGGAAACTTTGGCAACGTACCCCTCCTTACTACAGATGGAGGAATCAGCTATAATCCAGTCCTCGCCCGACGACAACTCGGGTATCCACTGAAAGACCGTCCTAACAGTGCTCGTGTTGAAAGCTTGTTCTTTTTGGGAGAATCTGAATTGAAAGGAGAGTTTCTGGAAGCTTGGAAACATGTTCACAAAAGAGGGAAAGAAAGCCTGGGAAAGCAAAACTGTGTTTCCTTCGATCCTTATCTCCAATGGGTTCGAAGGAGAGCTATTCAGTTGAAGATGCCTTACGCCTTGCAAGAACCCATGGTCCTAAAAGAAGAACGCCCGTTGATTTTCTTCTCTGAGGAGGAAAAGCTGAAGATTGCATTGAGAAAATCACAACAGACGGAGGTATCTTGGAGGTATAAATATCAGGTGGTAATGGAAGAAAATGAAATGCTCCGCAAGCAGCTTCAAGAAAAGGAGGAGGAAATAAAGGCAAGCAAGAAAAGAAAGGCCCAGGAAAACTTGTTCTACTTCAGTAATCAGTCTACTCCGTGGAAGACAATGGTTGAGAAACTCATGGAAGAAAAGATTCGAGTGGAAGAAGAACTGCAAAAAGCAAATGCCACAGTGGAGTTTCTGTCAGAGGATTTCCTTTAGCACTGTTTAGTTTTCTTGTAATGTGTACTAAAAGATTTTGTAGTGCAACATCGAAAAATTAAATAAAATCCGTGATGTTTTGAATCCCGAGATCTGAGTTCTATAAAACTTTACGCATTTGCATCCGCATTTTTATTTTAAACATTCAAGGGGTTTTAAAATCATTTCACAGGTGTTAAAAATGGATCCAAGAAGGAGATCAGCGGTAGAGTTCAAGTTCCGACAACCAGATTTGGAGAACCTGAGAATATTGGGAAGAATGGTAGAAGACCCTGAAGCCTTCAAAACCCGACACGGAAATATGTTATCCTTACTTGAGATTCAGGTAGATGAGGAAATATTGTCCGCGCTCGTCAAATTCTACGATTCAACCTATCACTGTTTCACTTTCCCAGATTTCCAGCTGTTGCCAACTCTGGAAGAATACTCAGTGCTGATGGGATTGAATGTTGCTCCGAGACCGTTTTCTGGAAAAGAAGGTTTCCCTGATGAAAGAACAATCGCCGAGGCTATTCATCTCGAAATAGCTGAGGTACGAACCCTAATGACCGCTCAAGGGCACCCTTACGGTCTACCTACCAGGTTCTTGTTTGAAAAAGCACAGTTTCACGCCGAAGCCAAGAACTGGGAGGCATTTGAAGCTCTATTGGTGTTGTTAATCTACGGACTTTTCTTGTTCCCGTCTGACAACAGTTTCATCCACAAAAACGCAGTCAACTTGTTCCTGCTCCGAAATCCCGTTCCTACTCTCCTGGCTGATACCTACTACGCGATTCACCGCCGACACTTGTATGAGGCCGGACCGATTGAATGTTGCTCCACTCTCCTCTACAAATGGTTCATTTCACGCTTGCCAAGATATCCAGCACTGTGGGATATACGAAACAGTAACCCATGGGCTGAGAGGATACTGTTACTCCAGCACACCGACATTCAATGGTACGACCCCACTTATGGAGGGATCCCCATGATCCAGAGTTGTGGAGACTTCCCGAATGTACCACTCATAGGTACCAAAGGGTGCATCAGCTACAACCCGATCCTTGCTCGCAGACAGTTAGGGTATCCAATGATGGGCGAACCAGATTTCAACTTGATGAGGAGTTTCTGCATTCGAGACGGAAAAGACCGAGAATACAAAGCCAGGATCATCTACGCTTGGCGCCGTATCAACGTCAGGGGCATGACTGTTTTAGACTACCCTGACACGGCTGTATCAGACTCCTACCTAGCATGGGTGAAAGAGGCTTCTCTGAAAATGTTCTATACCCGATTCGAACCCGAATCAACAGAACCCACACTCGAGGAAGAATTGCAGACTACATTGGTAAAAGCAGAAGAAGAAGGAAAGACATGGAGGAACAAGTATTTCTTGGCTATGCAAGAAAAGGAAGCTCTCCAGGGTAGAGGAAGAAATCAACCAGAAGAGGGAGGACCTTCAAGTTAGAGATCACTGTGTGATGATGTAATCGCTGTTTTGTATTTCAATTTCCAACTGTTGTAAGCTCCCCAGTAGAGGGATAAAAAAAAATGATTGTAATGTTCCCCTTTTTAATATCTATGAATGACTTCTAAGAACCCCTTGAATGTTCGAAATATTGCATCCGCATGTCTGCATATCATAAGCATATCATAAACATGTCATAAGCATATCGTAAGTGTTGTTTCCTGTGTCGTGTCTCACCCCGCTGTCTGATCTTCAAACAGAGGAAAGCACACTGAATCCAACACACAAGTACAACACGAGAGCCAGAGCCCGTCAACTAATGGAGGCCCAAAATCAAGAGATTGTAAGAATTGACGACGAGCTCGGAGATCTCCGAGGCGGATTCAAGCAGATTATGGAAGCTTTACAGGTGATAAAAGCGAAGATGGATACCCAGGCTACTGTAGTTTCTGAGATTACTAGTGCTGCTATAGATCCAGTTCCAACGGCCGACACCATCGCCAACAATCCACCGTACGGCTTACACCCGGATTTTCTACATCCAACTCCAGTAAATCAGCAGAATGTTCCTTTGAGAGGAGAAGTGCCCCAGGCTATCCCTACTTATGCTCCAGCAGCTGTGCAAGCGCAAGTGCGCCCAATGTTTCATAATTATCAACCAGTGGTCGAAGATCAAGAAGAGTATGAAGGAGAGAATGAAGAACACGAGAGGTTGAAGGAAAGTGTCGAGACCATGGGAAGAAAGTTAAAAGCTATGGAAGGAAATGATATATTTGGGGCAGACACCCGGGATATGTGCTTGGTATCTGGGCTGATAATTCCGCCAAAATTCAAAGTTCCAAATTTTGACCAATATTCAGGGGCTTCCTGCCCACGAACACATCTTCTCATGTATTGCCGCAGGATGGCGGCTTATGTTGAAAATGACAAATTGATGATACATTGTTTCCAGGACAGTTTGAAAGGTGCACCGACAAAATGGTATTTGGGTTTGGATCAGACTAAAATTCTCAGCTTCCAAGACTTGGCCAATGCTTTCATGAGACATTACAAATATAACATGGATTTGGCGCCTGATCGAAGGCAATTACTGAGTATGTCCCAAAAAAGTTCTGAATCCTTCAAAGAGTACGCTCAACGATGGAGAGAGGTAGCTTCACAAGTGGAACCTCCGCTTAGTGAGAAAGAATTGACTGATTGGTTTGTTGACACTGTCCGACCAGAGTTCTATGAGAAGATGATCAGTAGTGTATCTGCCAGCTTCTCGGATATTGTAGCCGTGGGAGTCCGAGTAGAGCTAGGACTGAAAAACGGAAGAGTTACAGGCAGTTCCAGCAGTTCAAGTGGTCAGGTTAAGAAAACTGGTAATCCATTCCACAAGAAGAAGGAAGGCGAGACCAACGCCATCACCAGCGGAAAAAGTAGACATACGCAAAAACAACCTTACCAACAGCAACCTTATCTGAATTACAATCAACCAATACAGCCAAGTTATATGCAACAAGGTTACCCCGGAGCAATATATCCACCACAGTATGCCGCACAACCCTATGTGGCAGCTGTTACCCCTGCTTTCACTCGTCCCAACTACCAGGCAACACAACCTGCTCCCGGATATCAACCGTTTCAGCAAAGGCAACAACGAGCGCCCAACGCTCCGCCTCTCCTACAACTACAACAACAACAACCTCGAGCTCCGGCACCCCGCCAGGGCTCTCAAAATAGAAGACCGACAAACAAGCCAAATTTCCCGCAGATCCCGATGACTTACACAGAATTATACCCTTCATTGGTCCAGGAAGGTTTGGTGACTACAAGGCCCCTAAACCCTGATACAACATCTCCCTTTTACAATCCAAGCGCCCACTGCGCATTCCATGAAGGGGCCGCTGGTCATGATCTAGAAAGTTGCTTTGCCTTGAAGCATTTGGTGAGGGAATTGATTGAGAAAAAGATCCTGTCATTTAATGATATTCCACCCAATGTCAAGAGTAACCCGCTACCAAACCATGGAGGGGTTAACGCTGTGGATGAGTCCTCAACTGAAAGGCTAATCACTGAAGTATCAGAGATCAAAACACCATTAAAGATGTTGCATGAAAAACTGGTGAAAACAGGTTATATCCAGGGTAATCACAACGACTGTGGGGAATGTTCTGTCAATGCTGAGGTTTGTGGTACAGCACAGAAAGACATCCAAAGTTTGATTGATGAAGGATTATTACAAGTGTGCAGTAAGGTCAAAAGTGAAAATATTGCCGTGATAAAACCATCGTTTGATCAACCCAACAAAGACAAATGGATTCAAGCACCCAAAAGTGCAGAACCTGTATTCAACAGATCAGAGATCTCTCAACGCCGAGCCATTGTAATTCAAAGGCCGAAGCCATTTCCGTACAATGATCCAAAAGCAGTTCCTTGGAAATATGGTTTAACAGTGACACCTAGAAATGCGGACCAAGAAAAGAAAGAACAGAAAGAGCAAGACGATGTTACGAACATCGTGGGCACGAGCAAGATGACCCGCAGCGGTCGGATTTATCAACCCAAAATTACGATAGTGACTCCGAAGCCCACTACCCCGGTGGAAACACAGAACAGAGAAGTGACAGGTCCCGAAAAAGAAGATGATGAGTTTTTGAGGATTATCCGAAAAAGCGATTACAAGGTGGTAGATCAGCTCCACCAAACGCCAGCCAAGATATCTGTCCTGTCTCTATTGATAGATTCCCCCGCTCATCGGGAGGCACTGCAGAAGATACTCCAACAAGCCCATGTAACCAGAGATATAACACTGGGGCAATTTGATTCGGTAGTAGCCAATATCACAGCATGCAATACGTTGAGTTTCAGTGACGCTGAATTGCCAAAAGAAGGACGTAACCACAACAAAGCCTTACATATATCCATAAAGTGCCAGGAAGATACACTCGCACGAGTCTTAGTAGATAACGGATCATCTTTGAATGTGTTGCCCGCAAGGTCACTTGCGAGATTGGCCTATGTAGGGGCAGAAATGAGACCTACTTCCTTGATTGTGAAAGCTTTCGATGGGTCAAGAAGGGCTGTTATTGGAGAAGTAGAATTACCCATCATGGTAGGGCCACACGTGTTTGATATAACATTCCAGGTAATGGATATTAATCCCGCCTTCAGCTGTTTACTGGGCCGACCATGGATGCATGAAGCCGGGGCGGTGACATCTACTCTACATCAGCGGTTAAAGTATGTGGTAAATGATCAGCTAATAATTGTTCACGGCGAAGAAGACTTTATGGTGAGTAACCTATCATCCTTCAGATACATTGAAGCAGAAGAAGGCGCGCTGGAAACCTCATTTCAAGCTTTAGAAATTGCTCACGCGGTAATGGTAGAAGAAACAGTAGCCAAGGGTAATCCGTCGTTCGTTTCAGCCCAGGGCATCAGGTCAGCATTGAAAGAAGGCATTCCTGCAGGATGGGGAAAGATTATTGAAGTGCATCCCAAAATGAACAGACAAGGGTTGGGTTACAAACCAACTCAGGATGAAGATACAACAACTGGCCAAAAGCGTCCCAGAACAATCCAGGAAGTATTCATCAGCGGAGGGTCCCAAATTAATGCAATAGGGGACGAAGAAGAAAGTGAAGATATCAGACACTTAGTATATCAGTGCAACTCCCCCTTGAACAACTGGGAGGCTGTTGACATCCCTGTAGTGTGTCACGAGTTAAAGTAATTTGCTTTGTGTCTTTTTCTTGTTTTGTTATTTCAAAAACTCCATGACCGTGCCCAAGGTCATAGGAATATTTTGTACGGGCCCCGAAATTTCAAAGAATATCAATGAAAATGGACTGTTTTGCTAAAATCCTTCATTTCTTTTGGTGCTTTTATCGTTTTCACTTTTAAAAGAAAAATTGGCAATCATAAAAAACCCAAAAACAATCTTCTCTTTTGTGTGCTGCATTTATCTGTGCATGTTTAATAAAATTAAACCGTTCCCACCTGCAGCCGCATTCAAAAACCCATTGACGCCCATGACCAGGCATCTCCTCCTGACTTTGATTCACCAGTTTACCAAGCTGAAGAGGAGGGCGAAAACTTTGAAATACCTGATGAACTGGTAAGACTAACTCAAGACGAAGACAGAAAGCTCGAGCCTTACAAAGAACAGGTTGAAGTCATCAACTTGGGTTCAGAAGATGACAGGAAAGAAGTCAAGATTGGGGCAAGTCTAGAGACGAATATCAAACAGCAATTAAAAGAACTTTTGAAGGAATATGTGGATGTGTTTGCTTGGTCCTATCAAGATATGCCGGGTCTAAACACTGACATAGTGGTTCACAAGCTTCCGCTCAAGCCAGAGTGCCCGCCAGTAAAACAGAAACTCCGCAGAACCAGACCAGACATGGCACTCAAAATCAGAGATGAAGTAAAAAAGCAGGTAGATGCAGGGTTCTTGGCTGTATCCAAATATCCCGAATGGGTAGCCAACATTGTCCCAGTGCCTAAGAAGGATGGTAAAGTCCGGATGTGCGTAGATTACAGAGATTTAAACAAGGCCAGTCCAAAGGATGATTTCCCGTTACCTCACATTGATACGTTAGTAGACAACACTGCTCGTTTCGAAGTTTTCTCTTTTATGGATGGTTTCTCTGGGTACAATCAGATCAAGATGGATCCCGATGATATGGAAAAGACTACTTTCATCACCCCGTGGGGAACTTACTGTTACAAAGTCATGCCGTTCGGTTTAAAGAATGCTGGTGCCACCTACCAACGGGCCATGGTCACTCTGTTCCACGACATGATGCATAAAGAAATCGAAGTCTACGTGGATGACATGATTGCCAAATCCCAAAGTGAAGAGGGTCATCTCGAACATCTGTTAAAATTATTCAAAAGGCTCCGAAAGTACCAACTGAGGTTGAATCCTGCCAAATGTACCTTTGGGGTAAGATCAGGAAAGCTGCTTGGTTTCATTGTTAGTCAACGAGGAATTGAAGTAGATCCGGATAAAGTCCGTGCCATTCAAGACATGCCGGCTCCTCAAACTGAAAAACAAGTCAGAGGTTTTCTGGGAAGACTGAATTACATATCTCGGTTCATTTCTAACATGACACCAACCTGTGAACCCATCTTCAAACTGTTGCGCAAAGATCAGCCAGTGGTTTGGAACGAAGACTGTCAGCAGGCCTTTGACAAAATCAAAGGATATTTGCAAGAACCACCTATCCTGATACCCCCGGTCCCGGGGAGGCCATTATTTATGTACCTTACTGTCCTTGAAAATTCTATGGGCTGTATGTTGGGCCAACAAGACGAATCTGGACGAAGAGAGCACGCCATTTACTACTTGAGCAAAAAGTTTACTGATTGTGAAAGCCGTTATTCGCTCCTTGAGAAGACATGTTGTGCATTAGCATGGGCCGCCAAAAGACTAAGACAGTACATGGTCTGCCATACAACTCTACTAATTGCAAAAATGGATCCTATCAAGTATATCTTTGAAAAGCCCGCTCAGACCGGAAGACTTGCCAGATGGCACATGCTATTGTCAGAATACGACATCCAATATGTAACTCAAAAATCTATCAAAGGCAGTATCTTGTCAGATTACCTTGCCGAACAGCCAGTTGAAGACGATGAGTCTGTTAAGCTCGATTTTCCTGATGAAGACATTATGGCAGTAAAAGATTGTGAAAGGGTTGATCCTGTTGAAGACCCACCACCAAGTTCTCCTTGGAAGATGATGTTTGACGGTTCTTCAAATTACAGCGGACATGGAGTAGGGGCAGTCTTAATGAATCCTGAAGGTGGTTACACGCCGTTCACAGCGCGTTTGGATTTTGATTGTACAAATAACATCGCAGAATACGAAGCATGTATCCTTGGTCTTGAAGCAGCCATTGACCTCAAAATCAAAACTCTAGAGGTGAGTGGAGATTCAGCACTGGTCATTTACCAAGTTACAGGTGACTGGGAAACCCGCCATGAAAACTTGATTCCGTATAGGGCTTACATTGTCGATATGATCGAATACTTTGAGGATATCACCTTCAAGCATGTACCCAGGGCTGAAAATCACATTGCAGATGCTTTAGCCATGTTAGCTTCCATGTGGAAAGTCAGGGATGTTAATGATGCCACCCTCATCAGGATTGAGCGAAAAACAGAACCTGCTTACTGTCAGATGATCGATGAAGAGACAGATGGTAAACCGTGGTATCACGACATAAAGAACTTTCTGTTAACACAAGAATATCCGACAAATGCTACGTCTCTCGACAAGAAAACTCTGAGAAGATTAGCGTCAAAGTTCTTCATCAGCAATGGTATACTCTATAAAAGAAATCATGACATGGTTCTGCTCAGATGCGTTGACAAAAGAGAAGCAGATTTATTAATGAAAGATGTCCACGAAGGAATCTTCGGCACTCACGCCAACGGGTACGCAATGTCCAGAAAAATCTTGAGAGCCGGATACTACTGGCTGACATTAGAAAATGATTGCATCCAATTCTCCAGGAAGTGCCACAAATGTCAAATCTACGCAGATAAAATGCATGTACCTCCGACATTGTTAAATGTACTGTCATCACCGTGGCCATTCTCAATGTGGGGCATCGACATGATTGGGGCAATTGAGCCGAAAGCTTCCAACGGGCACCGCTTCATCCTGGTCGCCATTGATTACTTTACCAAATGGGTCGAAGCTGCTTCCTACACCAACGTGACTCGACAGGTGGTGGCACGCTTTATCAAGAAGGAAATAATCTGCCGATACGGGATTCCCAACCGAATCATTACGGACAACGGAACCAATCTGAACAACAAAGTAATGAAAGAATTATGTGATGAGTTCAAGATTGAGCATCATAATTCTTCTCCCTACCGTCCGAAGATGAACGGAGCTGTTGAGGCAGCTAACAAAAATATCAAAAAGATCTTGCAAAAGATGGTGAAGACCTACAAAGACTGGCATGAAATGCTGCCGTTTGCCCTGCACGGATACCGAACATCCGTCCGCACTTCAACAGGGGCAACCCCTTTTTCATTAGTATACGGGATGGATGCTGTACTCCCAATTGAAGTTGAGATCCCTTCGTTAAGGGTTATCATGGAAGCTAAGCTAGAAGAAGCAGAGTGGGTCAGAGAAAGGTTTGACCAACTGAATTTAATTGATGAAAAGCGTATATCAGCAATGTGTCATGGTCAGATATACCAGAAAAGGATCAAGAGAGCCTTTGACAAGAAGGTTCGTATCCGGGAGTTCCGAGAAGGCGAACTTGTACTAAAGAAGATCTTACCAGTTCACAAAGACGCCAGAGGGAAGTGGATGCCCAATTACGATGGCCCTTTCATTGTGAAAACAGTTTTCTCAGGAGGATCATTAATCCTTACAACCATGGATGGAGAGCAACTTACTCATCCAATAAATTCTGATGCAGTCAGAAAATATTACGCCTAAAAGAAAGCCCGATAAGTCGAAAACTCGCGAGAGCGGCTTATGCAAAAGTTAGGGTAAAAAGGAAAAAGAGAAAAAGAGAAAAGAATTGAAAGCTCGCTAAGTTGAAAACCCGAAAGGGCGGCTTAGGCAAAAATGAGCGTCCCGGTGGATTGAAAACCCGAAAGGGCGATCCAGGCAAAAATTAGGGACAAAGGCGTTTCACTGCATCAGAAGGTTGTCACCAATGCAGCAAGTTACACAAAGAAAACTCACTTCCCATCGCTCTCGTCAGAAGCAAGGATGTTGATGAATTCTGGTCTTTAGGGGATAAATGGTCATGGGATTCAATGTAACCTTTCCACAATTGCCATTTTTCGCTTGTACAATGTTCTATGGAATCTAGCCATTGGCAAGATCTCCCTCTTAAATAAAATCAGTCTTGAGCCATTCTTTTGTTTACAACTATTACTTTCCTTTATCATTTCTGTTATGCAAAGCGTTGTTCATTTATCAAATGATAGCTTTGAAAAACGTAAGAGGTCAAGATTTTTCATAATAAAACTTGAAAAAGATTTGCAAAAACAAACGCTTTAACTTGTGAGACACTCAGCCCGATCATATGCCCCCTGATGTCTCGAGGTGGCAGGAGCATTGATATACATGTGTGTCATTCCCCCAGTTGAAGCATTAACAAATTCGTTCACTTAGGATCGCCTTTGGTCATGTGTAGTAACCAAGACTAAAGAAACCCTCATGTGAAGGTTGAAGAACTCACCCTCGACAGGGTTATCAAAAGACAGTGATCACTTGTACATTGCGGATTGACTTGATTAAAGCTCCATTCCTCAGTACAGTTTCAGATTATTTACCACTCGGCCTGGATTCAGTGTGGTTTTCCCCGCCCCCCAGTGTTGTGTTATCTCATTATTTGTTTGTTACTTCAAGTCCAGTTGTCACTGGCATCCATATATTTTATCTCGTAGTTGTCACTACAGCTTTTCAAAGTCCAGTTGTCACTGGCACCGTGTGTTTGTTGGTCGTCACCAACATTCCCTTTTGAAGTCCAGTCGTCACTGGCACCTGATATTTCTGTTGGTCGTCACCAACCTTTCCTAGTAAAGTCCAGTTGTCACTGGCACCGCAAAATCCAATTGTCATTGGTATCGTTTGTTGGTAGTCACCAACGTCCCCAGTCAAGTCCAGTTGTAACTGGCAACCTCCAACCGAACCGTGGTTTGTAATTGTTGTTATTAAATCCCCGTGAAGTCCAGTTGTCACTGGCATCATTAAATCCAATTGTCATTGGTATCTTGTGTTGGTCGTCACCAACCTCCCCATTGAAGTCCAGTCGTAACTGGCATTCTCACCCAAATTGTCATTTGTGGTTGTTACTCAGATTTCCCCAGTAAGTCCAGTTGTCACTGGCATCCTTATCCGACATCACTATTGGTCGTTACCAAATTCTGTGAAAATCCAGTTGTAACCGGTATTGTTGTTTATCCATTCGGTCGTCACCGATACAGTTAGCTAAAGTCCAGTTGTCACTGGCATTCCTTACCTTTTGCTCTGGATGGGTAGTCACCCTTATCCCGGCATGTCTTTGCTTTTCCAGTCTGGTCCTGGAGGTCTAGTAGTCACTAGTATCCCCCGTGTGTCCGGTTCTTGTTTATAGTCCATTCCTGAAAATCCCGTTTGAACTCTTCACTATAGGAAGGCCTTGACTGATCATTCCCAGCAAGGTTTGACTCATTTTCCTTTGTTTCCCCATGTGGAGTCACCCTTTCCCCGGTAAAGTTATCTTTTCCCCAGTGGAACGCATCTCTTTCCCCGGTGAAATACCCCTTTTCCCCAGTGAACGGTCGTCCTCGTCAGGTCCCGCTCCTCCAGTCAAGTTATATTCTCAGTTGTCATCATTTAGTCATGTCTGAACTATCTGATATCCAGTCTCTCTTTCCCCAGTGCGTGTCCTTCTATAAGGACATTCCCAGTGTGTCGAGTCTTCTGAGACTATTCCCCAGTGGATAGCAGTCTGTTTTACCTTTTGCGTGCCTTGCATCTTCATGCATCATAAATCATCATGTAGGAAGCATAGCATTTGAACATTTATCCTTTGCATAGCATCGGATCTAAGGTGCAAGATTTTTGGTTCTTCTGTATTTAAATACCTCTCACTACGATTCTCCGAGGATTGCCATCCCCAGTTCATCTAGTGAAGATATTTAAATAGGGGCAACTGTCATACCCCAAATTTTGACCACCTTAGATCCTCATAATCATATTAGAATCATACATCATGAATTTATCTAACACTAATCCAGTTCAAAGTTTCATTGTGAAGTTACAGATGAAATCAGGGTTCTCGCACCGACAAATTCAAAACAATCAAGGAAGGATCAACCAATGATTTGGGCCAATTCAATCATGGAATGAAATCAAAGACAATATCAAAGTCAAATGGGAAGTCAATTTGAAGAAATTGTTTCAGAATCAAGAACAGTGCAGTCAGGAGGCCCCGATTAGGGTTTTTAACCAGTGGAAAGTCAACTGTGGTTTGACTTTGATGTTGGGAAATGTTTTAATGGTGGGAGTGAGGTCCATGAAGTTAATATAGGCTATTAAAGACTATTCAAGAAGTGTCAAAGTCCCAGGATGTCCAGAATATCAACAGGCGACTCGATCGGCACCGATCGATCGTACGGTTGACCGAAAAGTCAACTCCTCGAATTTTGAGAATTGGAATCCAAGTTGTGAATCAAAGTTGTTCCTTATGTCATAATGGACTTGCATATCAATTTTCATGGTCATTGGATCAAAAATGAGAGAGTAATCGAGAAATCGGGAAATTAGGGTTTTGAAAAGGGCTAAACCGTATCTCCTTAACCACACATCCAATTGAGTTGGTTCTAGTCTCATTTGAAAGCTCTTGACAAGTCCTACAAAAGTCCCATACTAGTCCACAACCAGAAAATGCATACTTTTTGAGATATAAGCAAAAACATTCCTAGAAGGGAAAATAACTTAGAAAATTTCTAAGTTATTTTCACCTTAAAAGCTAAAATCAGCCAACTTCAAGGGGGTTTTTCACCTAGTTTCAAATAGAATCAAGATTTCTGGCCAACATGAAAGTTTTAGTACTATGTGAGGGCTTTCTAAAAAGTACAAGTACATCTCAAGGGGATTTATGAGCTGAGAGATACATGTGTTCAAAGTTGGCAATTTGTCACTTTTGTCCCACATTGATGAATTTTGCAAAAACACCTCTAGCACTCAAGTGGATCAATTTCAATGTGACAAACTCCTTCTATCTGATATATTAATCATCTCAAGCAGGTTGAATCAAAGAAATAGCAAGGAAAGCTCATGAAATTAATTTAGCAAGTTCATTGCCTAAGTTGCATTTTTTGACCTTTCAAAGCATGAGGTGTAAAGCAACCTCTGCTCCAGCCACTCTATCACACCTCTAGGCATTGAAATCTCTGTAAAAACATCATGAAAACTTGCTAATCAATGCAAAGAAACAGCTAGCAATCAGAAAAAGAGAAGCAAGTAGCCAAATGGATGGAAAATATCAAGGTTTCTTCATGGTGAAGCAAAATCAACAAGCAAGCTCCTCACTCATTTTTCCTATAAATAGAGACCTCTAACTCCTCATTTAGGACCTGAAGATCATTCTGAAAGCCTGTTAGAAGCAAGCACCTCACTATACCTCTCTCTTATTCACAAATTGCAAAATCACAAAAGTAGCCAAAAATGAGCAAAATTCAGCATTTGTACTTTTGATGCCATACTGAGTTCTACACTCTCTAAACCTCAAACAACCATCCATACACTCTCTAAACCATATATATGAGGTGTACCAACCATTAAACCACCCAAAAAAATCACCATATCAAAAAGTCAACATTTCATGGAGCCTTCTTTGACCTAAACCCTCAAAATCTTCCAAAATCTGATCCAAACACTTCCTTGATGTTTTGAACCTTTGTACACCTCAAATATCATATATATGTGCTGTCCAAACCATCATTGATCATCAAGAATCTCCAGAATTCATTTTAGCATCTCATTTGGAGTTGTTACTTCAAGTTCAAGTAAGCTCGTACACCAAATTCTTGGTTCAGCAATCTCTGGTTTTTCTCAACCTTTTGGCTTGCTTATCAACTTGCTAACAGGTATGTGGCCTATACTTTAGTCCTCTTGCATATATATCCATGGTTTGACATTTTAAGCATTATAGGATATTTTGAAAGTTCATGAATATTGGATGTTTATCATGCTTCATGCTTGCATACCAATATGATTTCCCTTGCTTGTACATGGTATGTTACTGTTCCTACAGCTCCACAAGGTCACATATGATATGTTCAAATGATTTAAAGTACCAAAACTTGACTGCACAATGAGTTACATCACATAATGCTTCATGATTCACATAATGCTTTAACTTGCAAAATGAATACTACATACTCATACCTATGTTCCAGTTCTGATTTTTTAATATATACACACTCCATATGATGTATTTAAGGTGTTAGAACAGGTGGAATTGCTTGAAACATCTCAGAACCAAAAATCACTTTTATCATGCATTTCCATATTTGGCAATTTGCAAATTGAATGACAAATGTTTGTACATATGTTCCAGATCTGATTTTTCTATCTACACATACTTTATATAACATGTTTGAGCTATTAGAATGATTAAAATCACTTGAAACAACCAGAAACAAAAAATCATCTTTGTTATGCATTTCATGATATGTAATTTGCAACTTTCATGTAACAGTCATAATCACTCATGCTTTGGCTCATTTCTTGCTTGCTACATGTTATATGTGATATGTATGATGTGTATGTGCCCTTACCTGAGTTGTAACATGCTTGTATCAAGTTTTCCACATCAATTTGCAAGCCAAAAGCATGAAATTGGTACCCTATCGGGTTTTGAGTAGGGAAAAGAATTTGAGAAAACCAACACCACCATCATCTTCCTCTCATTTTTCTACCCCAAATCCATATAAATTTTGTCTCGTTCCGATAAACGGTTAAAAAGTTATGATACAAAACGTATTTGACTAGACAGTATACTTTTACCGTACTGACAGTACAGATTCAAAACTTCACAGTATCATAACTTTCTCATTTTTTATCGTTTTTCATCCGTTCTTTTTTTGTTATGCTTGATTTAAATTGTAGTTTCATAATATGTAATCAATTTCCATTTTTGATCACTTTGAATTTCGCGCGATCCGCGCACTGACAGTATTAATTATAAGCAGCTGCAGATGAAATTTAGAACTGTTCCACTCACGTTCGTCGGAAATTTCGATTGATATCATGTTTTGATATGTTTGGCAACATATTAAAATATTTTCCTTGAATTGTTATTTTTCATTTTTTCATCTGTCTACTAACAGTCGTTTCAGGTACAGACTGTCAGCGTACCAAGCCTGATATTTTAATCTCTCTGTTTTTTATTCCAATTATTCGATATGGTTGTAATAATTAATTTATTTTTAATGTTTGTATGTTGCAATATTTATTCCTGTAATGTTTGTATGTGGCCCCAAGCGCCGAAGCACGTCCAATCGCCAATATTACTGTCCTCCAAAGGAAAAAGTCTGTCCTGTTGACAATCAATGTCTTGGACCAAAAACCAATTCTATCATACCCTCGACTTTGTCAAGTCACTTTTAACCCTAATTTCATCACCTTTAGACTTTGCTTGAAGTCTAAGAAACCTACCCATACTAGGAGTGTTCTTCACCTAGAACCCTAGGACAGAGTTCGTCAACTCTGTGTAAGAATCATCGTCATGATTTCTTACTTCCCCTTCAATGTAGCCTAGGGAGTTTTGTCAAACTCCACACAAACATCGTCATGTTTGTTCCCCCTTGAACCTTGATCGTCATCAAGTGTTCTTTTTCCCTTGTGAGGTGAACTACGATTGCTCTGATTCTATCCTAGTCAGGATACGTAGGCAAAAGGTGCGACGCCTTTGCGAGCAAACCTAGAAAACCACTTAGGCCTTTATTTTATTTTTATCCCAATTCCCCAATTAAACCGATGCATGTTTCACAGCCTTAGCAAGCAATGAACAGAAGGTTCCTGTAGAGTACTACAGATATTTAGGGTGCTAATACCTTCCCTAGATATAACCAACCCCCGAATCCCCGAATCTCTTAAGCGTTGTTGTTACATCGCGAAAAAGGTTCTTTCTTTCTTTAGACCTATCCTTTGGATAAATTAAAGACCGGTTGTAAAAGAAATACGGTTCAAGTTAATTAATAGCTTGATATCAAATTTTCACCGCGACAATTTCCTTATCAAAGGAAGTAAGATTCCTAGGGGATCATATCAATGATACACAAAAATAGATAAAGCATCAGCTTAAACAGTAAACAGTAATACAGTAAACGACTGTAAAATGCATGCAATGCAAGTGAGGGAGGAAATGTGTGTGGGGCAGCAGCCTCCACAAGCTCATCTCAACCTCAAGCCAGAATGAATAACAGTAATCATACTGAAATAATAAAACATGCTATCAAGCAAAATACAGTAAACTGCAATCATTCAGAAGGAATAAAATGCTATCAAGCCGAATAAACCACATGGGCAAGGGAGCTGGGCTCTACCGAATACCCGCAAGCAAAGCCATACAGTAACAATACAAGCAGAGGGAGCAACTCCACCTCTAGTGCAATCATGCTCCTAGATTAAAGTCTAGATATGAACTTATTCTAATGCATCAAGCAAGTCAAACAAGGCACATCAATACAAAAAAGAAAACAGACAAGAAAGCAGATCAACTCCTCTCCCGACTCCAAGCCTCAGCTCTTCTGACAGCAACTCAGTCTTCAGACCTCCATCACTCTTGACAAATATCAATTTGCTTCTCCAGGTTTCAACCCTTAAACATAAGCTTCAACTTATCTTCTCTTCTTTAAGCTTCAACTCTTCAGTCAGTTCCACCTTCAGGCTTCACTTTCACCACAAGTATCAACTTGATTCCTTCAGGATCTCAAGGCTTCAAAGTAAGTATCAACTTATCCTTTGTTCTTCAGCTTCAGCTTTACACTCAATCCTAATTGAATCCTCTTCATAAGTGTCAACTTAGTCTTCAAGCTCTCAAGCTCTCTTTGCTTTACCAGTCTCAACTTGGTCTTTTCTTCATACAAGCTTCAGCTTCTCAGAGTAGTCTTCAATCATTTGGAAGTGTCAACTTCACCCTTCAATCTTTAAGCCTCATCTCTTCATTCAGTCTTTACTGGATCTTCATTGGGTCTTCAAGTATCAACTTGTCTTTATGCTTTTCAAGCTTCAGCTACAATGGCAATGCTCAGGGAATCATCCTCTTCCATACTCTTCAATGAAGTCTTCATCTTCACACTCAAGCCCAGCATCTCTCAAGATACTCAAACCAGAAGAAATCACTTAACTGGATAAGCTAGGATATTAAACTGCTTATTGACCACCAAAGGTGACCTATAAGGGTTTAACATCAAAAGAATGGTTCCCTCAAAAGTTCTACTTCCTATGTACAATCACTTATCCCTCCAAAGGAGGGAGGTGAATACCATGGAAGGACCTTGAATCATGGGGAAGAATGGAGGTGAAAGATACCATCCATGTTTAAGAAAGGAATCAACTAAGTCTAAGCTCTTCCTAATCCCTAACCCTAAAACAACAACAAAACAAACAAGTCTTCAAGCTCTCAATCTCCTTCCTCAATCCTCAAGTCTTCTAATATGCTCCTCCATGCTCCTCAAAGCAAGACCAAGCCCACCAAGCCAAGCAAAAGCCCCCACAAAGCAAGGCAAACAAAATACAAGCCCACAAAGGCAACACAAACAACAATCAACTACAAAAATCAATTAAAAATGGTATACTATTATATCAAAATCTAATATAATTTCTAAGGGATACTATATACCTACCCTTAATACCCTATATGTCCCAATATCTAACTTGACCTAGAAACCCAAAATTCTAGTGTTATTGTGGACCTATGTTAAGGATTGACCTAAATCTACACAACCTAAAGTCATTTAATCAAAACTTATCAAAAATTAATCACAAAATTATGGAATAAATCCAAAGGGGAGCTAAAATCCTAATCTAACTATCCTAAAAAGAATGGCATAAAAATTCAAAGGGAACTAGCTAAACAAAATTCTACAAATCTATGCATCAACATAAAAGGAAATAAAAGCTATTAAAAGAGAAAATACTCAAAAAATATTAAAAATGCATGAAATACAAATATTTTGATTTTATAATTTTCTAGACATTAACATGAAATAGGAGAAAAAATCCCCATGCAACAATCATCATTTTTCTATTTAACATGATTTTTTAAAAGATTAAAGAAAAATGGGGAAAAAGAAATTAAAATATGAAAACATTGGTGCAGATAGTAATGCCATACAGTTCAAATTCCAGATGGGCCCTAAATGGGGGTGTAACTATCAATGCACGCGAGGCCCATTTTTCAATCAGAAAATCAATTCAAAATCATAAAGAAAAAAAGAAAAAAGCTCGGTGCAATAAGTAAGGAAAAATAGTTCAATATCCAGATGGGCCAGGAATTGGGGTGTGAATATCAATTAAGCCCAATATCCCATTTAATGAAACGCTTCATTTTGGTGTGTCTTCAGACTTCTCTTCAAACGTGAGATTAAATCCCATCCACACGATCTGGCTTTGGTCAACCAGTCCTTGCATGATCCAACAATCATGGAGTCATCTTCTTCCTCCAGCCATGGAAATGGAGGGAAAGCTCCATGAACAAAGCTTCAAATCCCTAACTCGAACTCCATCCAAACTCAACCAAAATCCATGGTTCAAAACCCTAATCCGTTCTAAATTCAACCCTGAATCCAACCATAGCCTTAGAATCAATTGAAATGCCCTTAATCCCTAAACCCGATCCAAGATCAAAACTATGCTCAAACTTCAACTTTGATGATTCTTGAAATTGATTACCTCAGAATGATCACCACCTCACACTGGTTAAATCTTGCTATTAAACTCATGATATACCTCACTATACCTCGTGTTCTTGATCAAAACAAAAATGGTGTCACCAACTCAAACTTCACCAAATGATCTCAAACTTCCCAGAATTCATCTCCTATTTGTCTCTAACCATTCTAACCTAACAAATCTACCTAATTATGCTTAAATTAGGGTGTAGAAGGAAAGTTACTAACCTGTCAAATCTTGAATACCAGATAGGTCAAACCTCCACTTCCACCTCTCAAAGTCTTCAGAAACCTTCCTTGATTGATGATAAAGCTTCTGTTTGCAAAAGATTTGATCAAGAAAGCTTGAATCTCCAAACTCGATGGTGACTTGCAGCTCCCAAAATCCAAGTGCTAACTCTTCAATTCTTCATGATCTTGCCTTCAATTTGGTATGCACACATTCAGTATGATCAATGGAAGGTGTTAGGATTGAAAGAAGCAATGGAAATGGTGTGGAAAGTAGAAATTGATTTCAACTTGCAATGGAAGAAATTGAAATGGCTATCTCACTCTCCTCTCTAATCTCTCACCAACCTTGCATCTGAGCAAGTTCTAAACACTATATAGGATGGTTCAGACCCATCCAGAACCTTCTGGAATCATCCAATGAGAATTTGGGATTCTCACGCCATGAGCTTTTGATTTCATCTCATCTCACATGCCATCTCATGCTATGCCTCTTGCAGCAACTTGTTCTGACTTGAAAATCTCCCTAGATGAGATATATGAGGTGTTAAGATACTTTACTAGCTTGTGTGTTGCCTTTCCTTGTGTTTTGCATATGTACCTTAATATGCAAGCAACCATTTTCCAAAGCAAGTCCATGATCTAAACCTCAAATCAAAAATGTGGATGAACCATTGTTTTTAAAATGCTCTTTAGAGTCAAAATGACGTATTACATGCCATGGTTTGGATGTGTAACTTGGAAATTTCAATTTCCAACTTTGACTTATTTAACTTATGCCTCCATTTTAGGTCATTTTTACCATTTTGAGCTACAAGCCTTTTCAACATCTCATGACCTCCTTACTAGCCTTAAAACATCATTTTAAGCAAGTTTAATGTTGAATATTTTTCCATTTGAAGCTTGGAAATAGGAGTTATGGCCTTATGCTTGAAATGACCTATAATCTCCAAATGACCAAAATGCCCTTGACTTGTCAAAGCCATAAGTTGAGTTCTACAAATCCTATCAAGGACTTATAGTACCCTCTAGAAATCTATGAAGATGAGGAACAACATTCATGTTGACCAAAAGTTCATAGGAATCATCCTTCTTGGGCAAAAGTTTGATTCAAGTTGGGTGACTTTCAAGGCCCCAGATTCACAAACCTCAAATGACCTGTAACTTGTCAAACTCATAACTTGAGATCTACAAATCCTTTCAAGGACTTCTAGTACTCAAATTAAAGCTAAGAGCAAGCTCTACACCATTTATGTTGGGGGTAAGATGAGATGACAATCACATCTTGAGCTAAACTGCCTTGAAGATAGGGGTCAAACTAGGGGATTTTACACTGTCAAGCCTTAGAAACCCTAGCTTGAAACTTCTCAAACTCCTCAATCATGATGAGTTGATCTTGGAATCATCCTTATAGCATCTCAATGCATCAATCCATGATCACATGGCTCTTGGATTAGGTCTCAACCCTCTCCAAATCATCAGTTGAGCTAGGGTTGACTCAATCAAACCCTAATTACACCACTCATGGTTGAGTCTTCTTAAACTTGCACAATGACCTATCTAGGCTTCATGATGGCTTTCAAGACATCTCATAAGCTCTTTCAAAGCTTCAAGTCCATCCTCACAGCTTCAGAATCATCTGAGGAGCTCCCACAACTCTCAAGTTAGGAGGCACACACTTTCTTGGTTTCAACCAATCTCTCTGAGGATCTCTTAACTTCTCTGACAAAGATATCAACCCTTGAACACTTGAATAACCTTCTTGGCTAGCTTCAAAGTCTTGTGGTGCTCATGATTGGTATTCATACCTCTTGATCTCCTGCACACATATCAATGAGATGCAGATGATAATGCTAATGTGAATGAGATGAACCACAAGCTAGGTAAAGAAATGTTGGTCAAATTTTGGGGTGCAACAACGAGTAACTCTCTCTGCATAATGGTGTACTGAAGACCTTCAACCGAATCTTCCCATGCTCCTTCTCCGAAACAATCTTCTAACCTCCGCTTCTTGGATTCAAACATCAGCTTGCGCTCCTTCAGGTTAGCAAGAGCCTTGTTGAGCTGTCATTCAGCGGCATATCTGCGAGCGGTTTCTTCATCAAACCTCTTCTCACTAGCCTTCACCTGGGCTTTCAATTTGGAGATCTGCTGCTTCAGTTTATCCTCCCGTTCCTTGCCGTTGGCTAGGGTGGCCTTCCAATGCTGATTAAACTTGGATATTCTCCGGTACGCTTCATCCAAGTGCTGCTTCTTAGTGGCCAGTACATCATTGACAGCTTTGAAGTCTCGACCCAAGCACTCACGCTCAGCTATCTGCTTAGTCAAATCTGTCCCTAACTGGTTCACCAGCTCTGTCTTCCTCTTGAAGGAATGGACAGCTTCGCTCCTCTCACTTCTGAGTTGAGCCAATTCCTTCTCCAGTTCTTCATTTGCCTTTTTCAGCTCATCTCTCTCAGCTAACACCTGATTATGCCGCTGAATAGGCACGGTGGTAGGCTCTTCAATCACTGGAGGGATTTCTGGCTTGGCAGGAGGAAACGACATCCCTATAGCATCTGCTCTGGCTCTGATCCAAGTCACATATGGGGCGTAGGCCCGACTGTTACTTTTTCCCAGCAATGGCTTTCCCTGCTTACTGATACCATTCCAAGCGTGTTGAAGCTTAGATAACATATCCCCCTCTAGAAGACCAGTGAGGTACAGAGATTCCTGCACCTCTTCATCCTTCGGTGGAGCTCTCAAAGCATAAGCAAACTGTCGGACCAGCAGAGATGGATTATAGTTTATACAGCCCTTCCTGCCTATCAAAGGCACATTCGAAAACCTGCTGCAGCTGAAGATAATCTCAGTACCTAACCTATCTCTATCAAACCAGGCAACATCCTCCGCTGATAAACTCATCAAACGCTCAGACCACTCAGCTGTGGCTGCAGACGAAGCAAAGGGACCCTTCTTGGGTAGGTGACTATCAAGCCATCTATAGAGCAGGGGCACACAGCAAGAGACATTCTTTCCCCTTCTGTTCTCGTTTTTGTAGTGGACGGAATGGTAGACATCTCCTATCAAGGTAGGGACTGGATTGCCTGATGCAAAGATGTGGAAGGCGTCGAAGTCTACAAAGTCAGGCATATTGGGGAACAGAATGATGCCGTATATGCACAGAGCAAGAATGGCGTTGAACACGACCCAACATTCGTCTTTGGCGCTCTGCTGAGCTTTTCCCACTAGGAACTGCAAGGAGAAACCGGGAACCTTGTTCGAACTAGACAAGACCAACTCGGAGGCATCTAGGTGAAGTGAGGGAGCTAAACTAGCCAGATTAGGCTCAGCATCCATATGAACAAAGGGCATCTAACTCTTGATAGACACACCTAAAAAATCAACATACTCCTCTAGTGTGGGTGCGAGAATAAAGTCCTGGAAAGTGAAGCATCTCAAAGGAGGGTCGTAGAACTGCAGCAAGGCGTGCAACCCATTCAACTCAAACGCAGAGGGTTTACGAACCAAGCTGAGCAGTTTCCCATAAGACTTTCTGAATTCATCTCTCACAGAATCATCTGCCAAAGCAATCAAACCAGTCAGCTGAACAACATCATGAGTGGGGAGCTTGTAAGCCACAGTCTTCCTCAGAGAACCCATAATAGCACAAGAGAAGGCAAGAAAACCTGAACTGGGGGAAACGGTACCTGCAACACAGACACACGTTAATGAAATGCAGATGAATATGCAAAACAATGCAAAATGCAATCATGCAGCAGGAGATCAAGACAACTGTGTTATTGAAGAGATGAAGGTTCTGTGTCAACAAAACCACAATACTGCTCTGTCAAGAACAACCCTATCTCCGATGAGAAGAAAACTCTGATATCGGACTATAAATTCTGCTCTGTCAAGAACACACACACATCTGATAATAAGGACCTCTGATATAGAACCATAAATCTGCTCTATCAAGAACACACATATATCTGATAATAAGGACCTCTGATACAGGACCATAAATCTGCTCTATCAAGAACACACATACATCTGATGATGAGAACCTCTGATACCAACGAAACTGATTCACTATCAAGAAAACCAGGTAGTCTGAAGGTTAAGGTTTCCTGCAACAAACCCAACCCTGCTCACAGGTATGGACCTAACCTGACACAAGTTCGGCATCCTATGCGGTCATCAGCGTCACAGACATTCAAGAGGGGTGATACGATACCCAGAAGGTGTGGCATCACCGTCTCCTGAAGCGGCCTCACTCAGCTGAATTCCAAATGATCGGTCCCCAGAGTCGACAATCCTCTAAACCAACAACCCCTCAGGCCCAAAGGGCCGGAAAAGAAGTCAACTGGGAGAACCTCGTCTGAGCGTGGATTTCACGAGACACTAGTTCCTGCAAAGCAACCACAACTAATGCTAGGTACACTCAAGCCTGGGTCTGGCTTCTCACTCATCAGAATGCCCCTCCCACAATAGTACAAATAATCATATCATACTGAAAATAAGATGCGGGAAATAAAATGCGATAAACAAACACAACCCAACAAGTAATCATACAAGCGCTAGGATTGACTCTCGCAGGGGACGTTGGATCCCCAAACTGACTCGCATAAGGGATGTTGGATCCCAAGAAACTATCAAGTCCCCAGCAGAGTCGCCAGCTGTCGCTTCCGCAAAAATAAGGTGCCGGCAAAACAGAAGAGTCGCCGCCTTTCGTTATTTATCCCTCAGAACGGGAAAGGAAACGATCGGAAAAACCTGACGAAAAAGGTATAAGACAAGGTCGTCGCAACCATTGTCTAGGTTCGGGAGTCGGTTACGCAAGGGGAAGGTATTAGCACCCCTCACGTCCATCGTACTCGATGGGATCCACGCTTGTTGTGTTTATCTGATGGGTTGGTTTTATCTATCTACCTATCAAGGCTGGCTTAAAAAGAAAAGAAAATGACTCGGCAAAGCGTCGCACTTTATGCCTACGTATTCTCATCGGAGAATGAGAAATCAGAGTCAATGTAGTTCGGCTAACTACAGGTTACGGGGAAGGTGGCTCGCCAATACGTCAGTATTGTGCCTACGTACTCTCAACAGGTATGAGAGATCAGAGCTTACGTAGTTCGGGATAATACGGATTACGAGAATTCAGATTCATCTGTTTTTATCGAGTAGGGTTAACAAACAGTTCCAGCAGTTTGGTGTACGCAGCTCGACCCTTGGAGACTTAGGTGTTACCGTTTGCGGTAGAACTGAGAGTTAACGACACTCTTTTCTTCAGAAAAGCTTCCTTTGAATTACGGGCCCACGGGGCAAAAAGGTTTGAAGTTTGTTTTCTGTCTTTTACGAAAGAACTGTTTTTTATGGATGTTTGCAACCAATATTGCACTAGAGACTATGACCTGAGAGTGAATGCGTCGCATGTCACCCAAAGGGTGCCATACTAAACATCCAGACTGTTGAAAAGAAACTCTCCAACAATCCTTTCTCAGATAGCTTAAGGCTCGTAACGTACGACGTTAGTTAACCTTTATTACTGTATTTTAATTTGTTTTGAGATGAGAAGAGAGAGGGACGACTATGTGGAGACTATCAAGTCCTAATGTTGTCATGCCAAGGATTCATCCTATGGTTGAAGTTTGAAACAGGGAACTCCTAGAAGTTATCATGCATAGGTTTCAACCTAAAGTTCTAATCATCACTTCCTTATCAAAGGAAGTAAGATTCCTAGGGGATCACGCCAGGGTAAACAAAAACAGATAAAGCATCAGCTTAAACAGTAAACAGATATATAGTAAACGACTGTAAAATGCATGCAATGCAAGTGAGGGAGGAAATGTGTGTGGGGTATCAGCCTCCACAAGCTCATCTCAACCTCAAGCCAGACATGAATAACTGTAATCATACAGAGGAAATAACATGCTATCAAGCAAGATAATAACTGCAATCATACAGAAGAAGTAAACTGCTATCAAGCAAAATAACAAACCACATAGGCAATGGAGCTGGGCTCTACCGAATACCCGCAAGCAAAGCCATACAGTAAAAATACAAGCAGAGGGAGCAACTCAACCTCTAATGCAATCATGCTCCTAGCTTAACACAATCTAAGTATGAACTTATTCTAATGCATCAAGCAAATCAAACAAGTCACTGCAATACAGTTGCACAGAAAGCAAACAGACAAAAAAGCAGATCAACAACTTCCACAGCAAAGCAATCCTCTGACAGCAGTTCAGTCATCAGTCTTCAACTACTTTTCAAGGCTATCATCTCCAATAGCAAGTATCAACTTGCTTCTCCATGCTTTCAATACATCAAACATAAGTATCAACTTATTCTCTCTTCTTTAGGCCTCAGCTCCAAAGTGAACTCCACCTTCAGGCTTCAATCCTAACTGCAAGTATCAACTTGTTCCTTCAGGGACTCAGTGCATTAAACTCACAAGTATCAACTTGCTTATTCCTTAAGCTTCAGCTCCTTCATTCAATCTCCAATTTGATCTTCTCACTAGTATCAACTTGTTCTTCTTCAGCTTCAGCTCTCTCTTCTTTACCAGTATCAACTTGCCCTTCCTGATCTACAAGCTTCAGCTTCTAAGGGTAATCCTCAAACACAAAGAAGTAGCAACCTCTATCCCCTTCAACAAGTAACTCCATCCTCTAGCAAGGAAAAAGATTCATCTAACAAGAGCAAAGTTGGGATGATTGACAGTAGAGTGAAGACCAAAGGTCACCAATAAGCATCTTATCATCAGAGAAAGGGACCCTCAAAGGTTCTACCCACTTGTAAAGAGCCACACATCCTACCAAAGGAGGGATGAGGCCTTTACAAGGGGACCTTACATCATAGGGAAGAATGGAAGTGATCAACATCTTCCATGTTTATGAAGGAGGAGAATCTATCTAGAAGCTCTGCCTACAAACCCTAATCTTAACACCTAATCAACACTACACCAAAAGAAGGGGAGGTCTTCACATCCAAGCTTCCTTAAGCATTCCATGGTAGCCCAAACTTGCTTTCATCATCCACCAAGGGCAAGAGAGACAAAACCCTAATCTAAGGGAACTAAAGAAGTCATTCTAGTTGAATTAATGCATTAGAATCATCTAAAGTTAGCACCTAAACTAAAATCAAACAAAAATAGTAAACTACATTGTAAATTCCTACAAAAATTCCTAAGGGATCCTAATTCAATCATGAATCTACCATACAAAAATCAGAGGTTGAATCATCCACCAAGTTCTAGATATAAAACCTAAATCATAAGGTATCAACCATAAACCCTAAAAATGGAGCTCCTAAAGTTTCAACCTAAAACTACCACTTACATTCATCACAAAAATGTGAAAAAAATCTAAGGGGAACATGCATATCTATGCTAGCTACACACAAACAATCAAGGCAAAAATCATCATCAAATGATCAAACTAAAATCAACAAAACCAAGCATCAACCATGGTCATTTTAATATCAATTAAAATTCAACAAATGCAAATAAAATCAAAAATGCATGAAATATTAATATTTTTTTATCTAAAAAAAACTAGATTCAATCATGAATCCATGGAAAAAAAGAATGGAATTAATTGAGTCATTTTTCAATTTTTTATGGATTACTCAATAACCATGAATGAAATGAAGAAAATAAAAGAAAATAATGAGAAATTGATAAGTGCGCGGTGCAGGTAGCAAATATTCTCAGTTCATTTCAGTGTTGGGCCCAAAAAGGGGGTGTTGGTAGCAATCTGTGTTTAAGCCCATGACCAACATTTAAATGAAACGCATCGTTTCATATCAACTCAGAATCCTTCACTAATTAAAATCAATTCCTGGCCGTTAGATCCCACTTTGGTCAAAGTCTCACATCTAATCCAATGGCTATGAGGTTGTCTTCTTCCTTTTGAATTTCTGAACTCCCTTCACCTGCGCGCGCTAGGGTCACCGCCGGTGACTTCTCCGGTCAGCCTCTCCCAACCCTAACTCTCTCCACAAGCCTCCATTCCAAATGGTCTCTACACGAATCTTGTCCCAAATTTCACAAGGAATCTTCCTATACTACTCAATCATTCTAAAAGCTCAAGAATCCAAGAATAGAAATCTCAACCGAAAATTGCATAAACCCTAAATTGTCACCAATCTTCCAATTAATGATCCAGAAAGCTTCCTACACCAGTCTACAATGATTCTAACCTAACAAATCCTATTAATTCTACCTAAATTAAGCCATGGAATGAGAATTACATACCTGGTAAAATCGTGTGAACAGAATGGTTAAATCTTCAAATCAACCCTTAAGAACTTCTAGACTCCTTCACTAGCCTCCAATCAACCTTCTGTATGCAAAGAAAGGAGTTGAAACTTGATAGATTCTTGAACCCGATTCTGAGTTGCAAGCTTCAAACTCCCATGGCCAACTCACGATTCTTCCACAGTTTTGCCTTGAATTTAATCTGGGATCAATCACCAACCTCAGAGCAAGCTATTGGGATCAAGAACTTGGACTGAAATGGCTCCAATGGCTGTAACAAATTTTGATTTGCAATGTGTAAATTCAAAATGCAATCTCACTCTCCTCTCTCAATTCTCACCAACCATGGCTCTGAATCACTTCATAATCATATATAGGACATGAATGAATGATCTAGAGAGTTCTGGATCACTCTAATGAGAAGTTCAATATCTCATCTCACTTGAAATTCAATCTCATGCCATGGTCATATCAGTTTTGCTAGCAGCTTGCATTTGCCCTCATTCTCATCCAAGTTCTCTCCACATGAGATTTTGAGTGTGTTTGGATGTGTTTGCACCTTGGTTTTGATCTTATGTGTAGTTTGGCATATGTACCTTAAGCCTTAAGTAACAAAATGAAACTCCATGATTTTGACCTCAAATGAGAAAAGTAATATTGCCAATGTCTTTAAAATGTAATTTCTGATCAAAATGACATATTACATGCCTTATCTTGGCCTTGGAATGAAAAATCACAAATTTGGTCTTTTTAATGAACTTCCATTCTTCCTTTTTAAGTCAATTTTGCAATTTTGAGTTACAAGCAATTCCAACCTCTCATGACCACTTGGATAGCCTTAAAACATCATTTTGAACAAGATTGATGTTGAACATTTTCCCATTTGAAGCTTGCAAATAGGAGTTATGGCCTTATGATTGAAATGACCTGTAATCTTCAAATACCCAAAATACCCTAGACTTGTCAAAGCAATAACTTGAGTTCTACAAATCCTATCAAGGACTTCTAATACTCTCTAGAAAGCTAAGAAGATAAGGAACAACATTCATGTTGACCAAGAGTTCATAGGAATCATCCTTCTAGGGCAAAAGTGCCATGCAAGTTGGGTAACTTTCAAGCTCCAAATTCACATGCCTCAGATGACTTGTAACTTGTCAAAGTCATAACTTGAGTTCTACAAATCCTATCAAGGACTTCTAGCACTCAAATTAAAGCTAGATCATGCTCTACAACAATCATGTTGGGGGCAAGATGAGATGACAATCACATCTTGAGCTAAATTGCCTTGAAGATAGGGGTCAAACTAGGGGATTTTACACTGTCAAGCCTTAGAAACCCTAGCTTGAAACTTCTCAAACTCTTCAATCATGATGAGTTAGCCTTGGAATCATCCTTATAACATCTCAATGCATCAATCCATGATCACATGGCTCTTGGATTAGGTCTCAGCCATCTCCAAATCATCAGTTGACTTTGGGTTGACCCAGTCAAACCCTAATTGCACCACTCATGGCTGAGCCTTCTTAATCTTGCACAATGACATGTCTAGGCCTCAAAGTGATCTTCAACACTTCTCATGAGCTCACTCAAGACCTCAAGTATAACTTCATGGCTTCAGAATCATCTGATGGCTTTCCACAACTTTCAAGTTAGGAGACACACATACTTGGTTTCAATCACTCTCTCTGAGGATCTTTTAACTTCTTTGACAAGGATATCAACCCTTAAGCATCTGAATAACCTTCTTAGCTAGCTTCATAGTCTTGTATAGCTCTTAATTGGTAATCATACCTCTTGATCTCCTGCACACATGTCAATGAAATGCAAATGATAATGCTAATGTGAATGAAATGAAACACAAGCTAGGTAAAGAAATGTTGGTCAAATTTTGGGGTGCAACAGTAGGTTTTGGTGGTAATCAATGTTATGGCAATCAGGGTTACATAAATCCGGGTTACGGTAATTAGGGCTTCGGAAATGCAGGCTTCAGCAATGCAAGCCATAATGGTATAGGAATGGGCGTTCATAATGCTGGTTTTGGGCCAGGCGCTGGAAATCAAGGTTTCAGTAATATGGGATACGGTCCCAGGATTAATCAGGCTGGTTTTGGCCCTCATAATGCTTATGCTGAGTATGGTAATGAGGATTCTCACTGGGGTGAAGATCGCCAGGAGGATGCTTTCCCTCCTCCAGGAAGGGATTTTGAGGCACCCGCTGACAATGATAGAAGGTTCAGGTTGTTGGAAGAACAGATGACGAATCTTGCTAATCAGAACGCCACGAGGCTGGATGTGGCTAACATGGGATTGGTTCCTGGCTTGAGGGTACCAATCAAATTCAAAGCGCCCACATTTGACAAGTACAAGGGGGATACTTGCCCGAGAGTTCACGTGCGATCTTACTTTAGGAGAATGTCCGCCTACTCTGATGATGAAAAGATGTTGATGCATTTTTTTCAAGACAGCTTGTCGGGACCGTCATTGGAATGGTACATGGTGTTAGAGCCTACTCAAATCGGTAGCTGGAAGGAGTTGGCAAAAGCTTTTGTCAAACATTACCAATACAACAGCGACCTTGCGCCGAACAGGGTCCAGCTCCAAAATCTCTCTCAGAAGAATAACGAGAGTTTCAAAGAATACGCCCAGAGGTGGCGTGAGCTAGCTGCCAGGGTGCACCCACCTATGGTAGAGCGGGAGTTGGTAGATATGTTTGTGGGCACTTTCTCCGGGCTGTACTATGACAGGCTCATTAATTGTACGACGGCTAATTTTTCCGAGTTGATACTCTTGAGGGAACGTATTAAAAATGGTGTTAAGATTGGTAAGATCGAAGCGGGTGAGTCAACCTCAGCTGGAGGTGGTAAGAAGGTCTTTGGGAACAAGAGACAGGGAGATACCAATGCAGTATACAATGATCGGAGAAGGGATAGGAGTTAGAATTGGCATAGGCAGCAGATTGCCAGCGTGACAATTCCTGTACCTCAACAGCAACAATAGCAACGACAACAGCCACAACAGCAACAGGGACAACAGCACGCTGCTCCACAGAGATATCAAGGTCGGGATAGGGCTGTGAAAAGAGTTTTTGAAACGCCTCCGCTACCTTATGCTCAGCTTCTTCCAACCTTGTTACAGTTGCAGCTTGTTGAGAAAAGGACGCTAGCTCCGCCGAAGGGCACGCCTCCTTATGGGTATGATGTTAATGCACATTGCGACTTCCACTCCGGGGCACCCGGTCATAACATCGATAATTGTCAAGCGTTCAAGCACAAGGTGCAAGATTTGCTAGATAGCAAAGCTATAAACTTTGGTAACGAAGCTCCCAATATTGAGAAGAATCCTATGCCGCCTCATGGAACTGCAAAGGTAGGTGTTGTGTTGGAGGATGTTAATTTGAATCTGATTATGAATGTGGACGAATTGAAAACGCCTTTGGGTTATGTCAAAGGCAGATTGCTAAAAGGGGGAGTGTTCCCTGGGTGTGACGCTGATTGCGTTGTTTGTTTGGCCCAGCCTGAGGGTTGTAATAACTTGAGAAGAGGTATTCAAGGAATGATCGACGAAGGTACGCTGCAATTTGATG
Source organism: Lathyrus sativus (assembly GCA_963859935.3). Classification (NCBI taxonomy): domain Eukaryota; kingdom Viridiplantae; phylum Streptophyta; class Magnoliopsida; order Fabales; family Fabaceae; genus Lathyrus; species Lathyrus sativus. Next base: position 199,571,189 of record OZ012739.1, on the reverse strand, counting down.
ACACTGCTGAAGATAAGCATGTGGAGGCAAAAATTGAGCAGCAGGGTGAAGTTGCAACGATTACAATACCGTTCAAAACTGTCACGATATCGACACCTCCTAAGAGGCCGACTATCACAATTACCAAAGCTGGAGCTATCCCGTATGAGAGTACTAAAGCCATCCCCTGGAATTATGGTGTGGAAGTATATTGCAATGGGGAGAAGATTAACTTGCCGAGCCCGCCTGTAGGATCTGTTAATAATCTTGTAGGGGCGGGGGGCATAACCCGCAGTGGCAGAATCTTTACGTCGCCAGAAGTAGAAGCTGAGAGAATGGCAAAGGGGAAAGGTAAAGTCAATGAGGAAGGGCCATCGCAGGAGAAATAAAAAGAGGCTTTGACCAAAGATGTAGAAGAATTCATGAGATTGATTCGGAAGAGCGATTATAAAATCGTCGATCATCTGCAGCAGACGCCTTCCAATATATCAATTTTGTCATTGCTGCTTTGTTCCGCTGCCTATGTACCCCATGAGATATCTGTGAATCAACTCGAAGGAGTGATGGCGCACGTGAATGCGGGGCATGGCCTTGGCTTTACTGACTTTGATTTGACGCCTAGGGGCCGTAACCATAATAGTGCGTTGCATATTTCTGTCGAGTGTATGGGCACTTTTATGTCCCACATCCTTGTTGACACTGCCTCATCCTTAAACGTCTTGTCCAAGAAAGCATTGTTGAAGCTAGATACTCGAGGAGTAATCTGCACGCCAAGTGATTTAGTGGTGAGAGCATTTGACGGGACGGGAAGGTCTGTATTTGGAGAATTGACTTTGCCGATCCAGGTCGGTCCAGAAGTGTTTGACATTGTGTTTTACATCATGGACATACAACCAGCTTATAGTTGTTTGCTTGGACGACCATGGATCCATGCTGCAGGGGTTGTGACATCGACGTTGCACCAAAAGCTTAAGCATGCGGTCGGTGGTAGTATTGTCACGATATGTGGGGAGGAAGACATTTTGGCCAGTCACCTGTCATCGTTTAAGTATGTCGAAGTGGATGGTGAGATCCACGAAACATTGTGTCAGGCCTTTGAAGGAGTGCAGATCAATCACAAATCTCCTGTCATCAGCAAGGGACCGGAAGTGGCTATGTCTTCGTACAGGGAAGCCCAGGCGGTGGTGCAAGCCAGTGAGGTTAAAGGTTGGGATCGAGTTCTGGAAGTTCCTGTTAAGCAGGACAAGTTCGGCTTAGGGTATCGCCCGTCGTCATCATCTTCACAGGGCAAGCCGGGATTCAAAGGGCCGATTGTGTTCACTCCGGGAGGAGTCAGTTTTGAACAGATCAACGCTGTGTCTGACAGTGAAGAAGGCGATAGCGACTGTGACATGGAGTCGTGGATCAAGCCCAGCGAGACAGGACAGAGCTTATGTAACTGGTATATCCAGGACTTTGTTCAAGTGACGCCGAAATAGTAATGCCTTGTTTTTTCAATTATTTTAAATCCTATGTCCTACCTGGGGCATAGTGATTTTATTTCAGGACCTACTTGCTTATGTGTATGCTTTGTTTTAATCATTAAATAAAGGCGTTTTCCTCATGCAAATTTTGTGATCCCTGTTTTTCTACTTTCTGTTTTTTATTTTTACAATAAAATGGCAATGCGGTCGTGTGCTTCGTTTGCATATCATTTGAAGCATTTAACCCTTTCTCTTGCAGGATCCATATTGCAGATGACACCGATCAAGATCTCCCTATGACTCGCTTCGACTTTGAGCACCCGATATTTCAAGCTGAAGAAGAGATTGCTGAGGATGATGACTTACTAGAAGAGCTGACTCGTCTGTTGAAACAAGAAGAGAGAATCATTTTGCCTCATCAGGAGGATATTGAGATCATTAATTTAGGTTCGGAAGAGATTGTCAGGAATGTCCGGATAGGGGCTGTGCTGCAAAGCGATATCAAGCAGAGACTTGTCGAGATGCTTCGATAGTATAGTGACATCTTTGCTTAGTCTTATGAAGATATGCCTGGGCTAGACACTGATATTGTGGTCCACCGCTTGCCATTGCGTGAAGACTGTCCGCCGGTCAAGCAAAAGCTCAGAAGAACGAAACCAGATATGGCCGTAAAGATTAAAGAGGAAGTACAAAAATAGTGGGACACTGGTTTCTTAGCTGTTACAACTTACCCTCCTTGGGTCGCCAGTATAGTACCTGTACCAAAGAAAGATGGTAAGGTACGGATGTGTGTTGACTATCGGGATATGAACAAGGCGAGCCCTAAGGACGACTTCCCACTTCCTCATATTGACGTGTTGGTCGACAACACTGCTTAATTCTCTGTGTTTTCCTTCATGGACGGCTTTTCGGGCTATAATCAGATTAAAATGGCGCTGGAGGATATGGAGAAAACAACTTTTATTACCCTGTGGGGAACGTTCTGCTACAAAGTGATGTCCTTTGGTTTGAAGAACGTTGGGGCAACGTATCAACGTGCTATGATGACACTCTTTCATGACATGATGCATAAAGAGATTGAGGTCTATGTTGACGATATGATTGCCAAATCCCAGACAGAGGAAGAGCATCGGTGAATCTTTTGAAATTGTTTAAAAGGCTTAGGAAATTCAGGCTGAGGCTGAATCCTAATAAGTGCACCTTCGGGGTGAGATCTGGTAAGCTACTAGGGTTTATTGTTAGTGAAAAAGGAATAGAGGTTGATCCTGCTAAAATAAAAGCAATACAAGAAATGCCAGCACCGAAAACAGAGAAAGAGGTTCGTGGTTTTTTATGGAGGTTGAACTACATTGCCCAGTTGATATCTCACCTAACTGCCACGTGTGAGCCAATGTTTAAATTGTTGAAAAAAGACCAGGCAATTGTCTGGAATGAAAATTGTCAAAAGGCGTTTGAAAAAATAAAAGAGTACTTGCATGAACCTCCGATTTTGATACCCCCAGTAGCCGGGAGACCACTGATCATGTACTTGACGGTTCTTGAGAATAGTATGGGTTGTGTTCTCGGTCAACATGACGAGACTGGACGAAAAGAGCATGCGATTTATTACTTGAGTAAAAAGTTCACATAATGTGAGTCTCGTTACTCAATGCTTGAAAGGACGTGTTGCGCACTTGCTTGGGCTGCCAAACGTCTGAGACAATACATGTTAAATCATACAACCATGCTAATTTTGAAGATGGATCCAATCAAATACGTCTTTGAAAAGCAGGCACTTTCTGGAAGGATTGCCGGATGGCAGATGGTACTAACAGAGTACGATATACAGTATGTCTCGCAAAAAGCTATAAAGGTAGGTACTGTCAGAGTACCTGGCTGAGCAGCCCATTGATGATTACCAGCCGATGAAGTTTGATTTTCCTGACAAGGATATCATGTACTTAAAGATGAAAGATTGAGAAGAGTCGTTGCATGGTGAAGGTCCTCAGCCGGGTTCCCAGTGGCAATTGATTTTTGACGGTGCTGTGAATTCATATGGAAGTGGAATTGGGGCAATCATCACGACTCCCTATGGGACACACATCCCGTTCACTGCCAGATTGACATTTCCAGTTACCAATAACGAAGCCGAATATGAGGCGTGTATCATGGGTCTCGAGGAGGCTATTGATTTGAGGATTAAAAATCTTGATGTGTATGGAGATTCCACGCTAGTCGTGAACCAGATCAAGGGTGAATGGGAGACCCGTCAGCCTAATCTGATTCCGTATATGAATTATGCAAGAAGATTGTTACCTTTCTTTGACAGGGTAGAGTTTCACCATGTGCCACGGGCAGAAAATTAGATGGCTGATGCTCTTGCGACGTTGTCTTCCATGTACAAAGTTAACTTCTGGAATGAGGCTCCCAGAATAGTTATCTCTCGCCTTGATAGGCCTGCCTTCATATTCGCCATTGAGGAAGCGTCCGATGGCAACCCGTGGTATTTTGATATCCAGAATTTCCTAAAGAACCAAGAGTATCCGAATGGGGCATCCAGTCGCGATAAGAAGACTCTTAGGAGATTGGCTGGTAATTTCTACTTGAATCCGGATGGTGTTCTGTATAGGAGAAACCATGATTTGGTGCTTTTGCAATGTGTTGATGAGAAAGAGGCTAATTTACTCATGGAAGAGGTCCACGAAGGAACCTTTGGCACGCATGCCGGCGGACACGCTATGTCTCGGAAGTTATTACGGGCAGGGTATTATTGGTTGACAATGGAAAGAGATTGCTTTAAGTTTGCAAAGAAGTGCCATAAATGTCAAATTTATGCGGACAAGATTCAGGTGCTGTCGAGCCCTTTGAATGTTATGGCGTCCCCGTGGCCTTTCTCCATGTGGGGCATCGATATGATTGGCAAAATTGAACCCACCGCATCCAATGGACACCAGTTCATCTTGGTGGCTATCGATTACTTCACCAAGTGGGTTGAAGCAGCATCTTACGCTAATGTCACCAAGCAAGTGGTAGCCAGGTTTATCAAAAAGGATATCATTTGTCGGTATGGCATCATAACTCGTCTCCTTATAGACCCAAGATGAATGGCGCTGTTGAGGCAGCCAATAAGAACATCAAGAAGATAGTTGAGAAGATGGTTGTGACATACAAAGACTAGCACGAGATGTTGCCCTTCGCTTTGCACGGTTATCGTACGACGGTACGCACATCAACCGGGGCAACACCTTTCTCACTGGTGTATAGTATGGAGGTTGTCCTGCCATTAGAAGTTGAGATTCCTTCCTTGAGAGTATTGCTCGATGTCCAACTTGATGAGGCAGAATGGGTGCGGAATAGGCTGAATCAACTCAGTTTGATGGATGAGAAGAGACTTGCATCTATCGCATATGGTCGGTTATATCAGAGTCGGATGAAGAAAGCTTACGACAAGAAAGTGCGCCCTCGAAGCTTTCAGACGGGCGATCTTGTGCTAAAGAAGATTCTCCCACCACAATCGGATCATAGGGGCAAATGGACTCCCAACTATAAGGGTCCATACATTGTGTGAAAGGTCTTCTCCGGAGGAGCCTTATTGTTGTCCACCATGGATGGCGAAGATTTTTCATCCCCTGTGAACTCGGACGTAGTTAAAAAATACTTTGCTTAAAAAAGACCCGCTGGACAGAAAAAAAGAGAGTCCAGGCAAAAATGGGGCATCCCGACGAACAAAAAAAAAAGAAAAAAAATAGGTTCGGGAAAAAATTAGGGATAAAAATTGAAAATATGTACACCCGCGAGGTCGAAAACCTGAGAAGGCGACTTCGGCAAAAAAGGGTATCTCGGTGAATCAAAAACCCGCAAAGGGCGATTCAGGCAAAAGTTAGGGATTAAAAAGCAAATGACTGTGGTCCGAGTTTGATACGACATTGCTTAGTGGTTTGGGAGCACCTAAGGGTCGATTATCCAAGTCAATCTCTTCCAAGGACGGAGCATCGGGAAAGTGTCGGAGTCAGGCGAGTCATAGGAGGATCAGCTCATGGTGTTCGTCTGTACCGTGTTGCCGACATGCATACCAATTTCTTTGTACCTTTGTACATATTTGTTTTTGTTTTGTAGCTTCCTCTTTTCAGGAGTTGCATCCATTGTACAAAACTTCGCCTATTTACAGGCCCGTTATAAATAAAACGTATATTATTCAGTACTTGATTATTTGTTTTGTTTTAACTTTTATTGTTTTGTTTGTGGAAAACGCCGATGTTTTTGATAAACTTGCACATGCATAAACTTGCAGGCTTAGGCCAATAATTGTTAAAACTTTGAATTGACTGAGCGTTTGTCACGGCTATTGACCGGGATATTTCCTTTTGTATAGGACATCTTGTTGTTGCTCATGTTTTGCAGGGTCGTTACCTTTGCAGCAAATAGCCCAGGGATCGTGTTTCCCCAGCCGGAGTCCCTTAACGTAGGAGCGGGCTCTAGGGGATTTTATTTCTCCCCAGCATATGGAAGTCGCATTTTTATCCCAGAAGAGTTAGATGCGAGTTAGCGAGCGGTCAGGCAGTGATGTGCATCCCCAACGGTGGTCATGTGTACATTTGATCCCCACCGGGTACAACCAGGTTGTCCATGGTTTGAAAAGGGTCGCCCCTGCGCAGGGTGGTTCTTTCTGTTCGCCAGCGGGTCTTTGTTCCTCCAGTAGGATGATCATCCTCAGCAGAGTTCATAATTCCGGACGGTAACGCTAGTCCCCAGCAGGATTGTCTCTTCTTCCCCAGCGGAGTCGGTGTGCCTTTCCAGCCTGCATTTTGCTGGAACAATTCCGTGATACCCGGTTATCCTCAGCAGAGCTAGCTTTGTTTTCAGCATTTATTTTGCTGAAGCGGTTCTGTACTCAGTTTTTCTCCAGCAGCCCGAGCCTGCATTTGCATCTCGCATACATCATCATATTTACAAATACGTAGCATTCCATTTCGTATGGAGCATTACGCCATTATCAACATATGCATTTTGAAGCATAAACCAGGTTGGTTATCTATTTTGTTCCAGGTGTTTCCCTGCAGGTTTGGAACTCTTGTTCAGGATGGTTTCAGATGTTCAAATTCTTGACATGAGATATGTGATGATCGCATTCATCCTATCATGCGTTCCCTCATCAGAGCTGCTTGGTTAAGTTTCTCTTTCTCCCCAACGGAGTTTTTCCTCGGATTGCTGTTACGTCAGCATTTTAAATCGTTGAAGTCTTTACTTGTCGTCAAGGTAAATGTATGGCGATTAATGTCAGCAATTCCCCAGTAGAGTCTTCCTCGGATGGCTGTTACGTCGACATTGAAAGCTTCATGATTATACCTTTGAAGTTGTTACCCATTTTTGATCAAGATGGATGTCTGGCAGCCGATGTCAAAAGTTCCCCGCAAAGTTGGATCAAGTTTGTGGATGCTCATTTCTCACTTTTATTTAGCGTATGCCCATTTCCGAGGAAATGGAAGGTCAGTGATATTGACATTTCTCGCTTTTATTTAGCGTTTGCCCATTTCCGAGGAAATGGAAGGTCAGTGATATTGACATTTCTTGCTTTATTTTAGCGTGTGCCCATTTCCGAGGAAATGGAAGGTCAGAGATATTGACAAGATTCGTTTTACGTAGCGTGTGCCTGTTTCTGAGAAAATGGAAGGTCAGTGATATTGACATTTCTCGCTTTTATTTAGCATTTGCCCATTTCCGAGGAAATGGAAGGTCACTGATATTTACATTTCTCGCTTTATTTTAGCGTGTGCCCATTTCCGAGGAAATGGAAGGTCAGAGATATTGACAAGATTAGATTTTATGTAGCGTGTGCCCGTTTATGCGGAAATGGAGGATCAAGGATATTGATGTCATGCTTTATGTAGTGCCCGCTTATCGTTGAGTTTGTCATTGACTCGACACCTGTGGCGTCACGCAGGTGTTTGATATTGAAATCAGGTTCTTTATCGGATGATTGATCAGTTGTTGCTGTGACAACCAGATTCAATTGTTTGGATGTAGTGTTCCAAAGCAGTTTGGAAGTTTATTTCTTCGGTTAGCAAATTTTCGGGTTCTCTGGTATTCAACCGTCTTCTACCTCGATTGCCTGATAGCCGTTCGCTTTTCATCCAGTCAGGTCCAAGCCGCTTGAATAGGGGCAGCTGTTGCACCTCAAAATTTGCCTAACCTTTTCTTACTTGGTTTATGTTTCATTTGCATTAGCATATCATTGCATTAGCATTTGTATAGCATAGCATTGTTCATTTAACATGGGATCAAGTGTGGAGCCTTTCTAGAGGTCTTATGCAAGTTTAAGAAGTCACCATAATCATCAAGAAGAAGGTTGGGTTCTTAAGAGGTTCATTTGATTGCATGGGGTTAGTCTCCTAATTTGAGGACCAATTGAAGATTATCAATGGATGGTGAGGTCTTGACCAAGGTGAGATGGTGTGAGTAGAGCTCATTGAAGTGCCTTGAAGGTCATGGTGGAGCTCAATCAAGTCAGTGTGCCAAGTGTGAAGAGCCACAATTGAAGGTGTTGCAAGTAGGGTTTTCATTTGAGTAATCCTAAGTCAACTGACCAATTGAAGAGGATCAAAGCTCAATTCTAGGCCTTTGCAATCATGGATAGTTGTGTTGTCACATGAGATGATATTTCAAGATCTATGCAAGAAAAGTTCCAGGTGTGAGGAGTTGCTAAATTAGGGTTCTCAGGGTAAAATCCCCTATTTAATGCCTAACTTCAAGACCACTTATCTCAAGATGCAAGTTTCATCTCCATTTTTGGCCAACATGAAACTTGTAGATCATGCTTTTAGCTTTAATTTGAGTACTAGACGTCCTCCATTGGATTTATAGAACTCAAGTTATGGTCCAGACAAATTACAGGTCCTCAGATGCCTCTTAAATTTGTCTGTGAAAATCATCTGACTTCCAAGCTACTTTTGACCTAAGAGGGTGTTTCTCCTAAACTTTTGTCCAACATGAAAGTTGTTCCTATTGATCTTAGATTTCCAAATTGTACTAGAAGTCTTCCATATGATTTTTAGAACTCAAGTTATGAGGTTTACAAGTTAGGGGTATTTTGGGATAGTGAGATTATAGGCCATTTTCAATTATAGGTCAAAATCTCCAACTTGCACATCTCAAATGCAATTTTTTTCAACATGGAACTTGCTCAAAATATGGTTTTTAGTTCAACCAAGAGCTCATGGTGAATTGATTTGGTATATAGTAAGAGTTGACTTCAAGTGGTTTGAAAGAAAGAGAAATTAAAGGCATTATTTGGTGGGAAATTCAAATAAATTGTTATGTGCACAAAATATGCCAAATGACCACTCAATTTGATCAGAAATGATGATTTAGAAACATTGGCATTATTATATTTTTCAATTGACCTATAATTCATGGTGTTTTGACATGTTTCTTCACAAATAAGCAACATCACAAGAAATCATTCATAAAGCCAATTTGGAAGCTCCTTGTGGTCTGAATTCATTCCAAATGTGTTATGCAAGCTAACCAAAGCTTCCCAAGCAAGCTTTTGAGCCAAATTTCACACATGGCATGTTGAAATTTTTGAAGAAATTTTGAAATTGGATCTTCTGAATTGGGCCTGGGCTGGACCTCTAGAAGGTTCTACCACACTCTATATATGTTCAGAAATTCATTTGGGCAAGGGTTGGTGATTCATTGGTGCTGAATTCAGAGATTGCAACTCACATTCTCAAGCTTCAACTCAAATTCGAATTCTCAGTTCAAGCCATTTTCAGATCAAATTGAAGGTTCTACAAGCTTTTACCATCATCACTGAGTAGATCTGGAGATTTTGAGAGCAAGAAACGAGCCATAGACACCTCTGTTTGAAGCTTCAAGTCAGGTTGGTAAATCTAGAATTTCCTCTTAATCTAGCATGATGTAGTTAGAAACAAGCATGTGGCTAGGATCTATGTGAAATGTAGCACGTTTTAGGATCAAATTGGTAGCAATTGGTGATGATTGATCATATGGTGCAACTTCTGTTTTGATCCGAGTAAGAGTGATCTTGAGATTTTAGCACAAGTGAAATAGCTTAGGTTAATCAGTGAAGTATGAGGATCATTTTTATACTATTAATTAGACATTTGGTGATGATCAAGAACATGACCTATTTTGGATCTTGCTCCGGGTTTGGAAATGCATGAAGATTCAGTCAATTCTAAGTTCATATTTGGATTCATGCTCGCCGGAGAAGACGGTTGTTTACACCGTGGGAGCCACCGTGGACGTTTCCCCCTCATCTGAGTTCCAAGGAAGAATAACATGTTGTAGCCATTGGATGCGTCTGGATATTTGACTTCGTATGCAAGATCAAAGGCTGAGATTTGAAATTAAGTTTTTCCTCCCATGGACGAAACGCAAGGTTTCATTTATGACTCAGCAGATGAGTCAGCTCCCCACGTGGACATGCGCGTTACTCTTGGATTTGTTTACTAAGTCTGTTGATCCTAGCCCCTGATTAATTCCTAGCATTATAATTCTTTAATTCTTTTTTCTATTTTCATTAATTGCTTTTATCTTCTAAAATCATTTTAAAATTCAATAATTATCAGAAAAATAAAATAAAAATATGTTCATGTTCCTCTGATTTGTGATTTTTCTGTGCCATTAGATTTATTTTTTGTTGATTTTTCAATTTAATGCATATTTTTCTTATTTTTGATATTTCATTAATTTGGCATAATTGAGATGTCTATTTGTTGATTTTTGTTCTCTCAATTGGTGTGGAACTTTGTTGTGAATTTTTGATAGATGCTAGGTTAGAGATGTATGCTCCCATATGAATTTTCTCACATTTTTTTAGAAAATCATAGCTTCTGATTTAGAGATAGGTTTAGAGCCTTTCCCCATTAATGGTTTCCCTTGATACCTTTCAACTTAGGATTTTATTAGAGGACTTAGAAATTGAATTAGGCCTGATTTTTGAACTATAGATCATCAACAAATGCATGTTCCCATAGAAAAGTAATGAGATTTTTAGGATGTGTTTTGATATTTTAGATAGAATATTCAAGTTGTTTGTTCCTTTGGTGCTTCAACCTTGGTGATTGTTTTGGAATGGACTCAAAGTGGGCTTCTCTTGCATGTTGGGCTTCTGGCTCCTCTTGGATGATGTCATGGGCATGATGAAGTTTTTGAGGAGTGGCTGGTGGAGTTTGGTTTGGAGCTTTTCTTTTCTTTTTGTTAGCTTTTTGTAGCTTGTAAGATTAGGGTTTTTCAGGAGAGAGCTTTAGAAGTAGTTTTTCCTTCAAATAAGCATGGTTGGTTTCACTTGCCTTCCATTCTCATCCTATGATTCAAAGTCCTCATGTGAAGGTCCATCTCTCCTTTGGAGGGATGTGTGACATTTTACAATGGGTAGAACCTTTGAGGATGCCTTTCTCTGATGACAGGTTGAGTGTCAGGTGGGATTCCTTTGGTTTCCTTCCTGCTTCCCATCATCAAATACTCATCTTATAAATTCTCTTCATTCTTGGTGGAGTGGTTTGGTAGAGTTTGAAGATGGAGCATCCCTTTCCTTCTTTCGAAGATGGTGTGAACTTGAAGAGCAGTTACAGACTTTGGATTGGATTGCTGTCAGAAGGTTGCTCTGCTGTGGAGATTGCTGGCTTGTTTTCCCTGTTTGTCTCTTTTCTTCTTGTTCTACTGTATTGATGTGATTTGCTTGGAGTGTTGCATTAGATTTAGGCTTCATATAGATGACCATAGGCCTAATAGCATCCTAAGGGTTGAGCTTCTCCCCTTGCTTGTATTGCATTAGAGGTTGAGTTTCTCCCTCTGCTTGTATTTTTACTGTGTGGCTTTGCTTGCTGGTATTTGGTAGAGCTCAGCTCCCTTGCCTGTGTGGTGTGTGGCCTTTGTGTCTTGTTTGTTTAGAAGTTGAGCTTGGCTCCTTCTGCTTGTGTGATGCATAGCATGCATTTTATTTAAAGCATTTTGTTTACAGTAATTTCTTTTTCAGTTAATTTGTTTACTGTTTGTTTTCCTTTGCCATGTTCCCTAGGAACTCTGACTTCTCTGGTTCCGGAGAAGTTATGACAGACATTAGGGTTCTAACCATGCATGATAACATTAGTTAGTTTCCCTCCTAACCTCAACTGTAGGTCCATTTTGCATGACAACTTTAGGATTGGATCAGTTCCCCTTTAGTGCGTCTTTTCTCTTCTCATCTGTAAACAAATCAAAATACAGTAATAAAGGTTAATTGACGTCGTACGTTACGAGCCTTATGCTACTTGACAAAGGATTGTTGAAGAGCTTCTTTTCAACAGTCTGGATGTTTAGTATGGTACCCTTTGGGTGACATGCGACGCATTCACTCTCAGGTCATAGTCTCTAATGCGATATCAATTGCAAACATCCATAAAAGACACTTCTCTAAAAAACAGAAAACAAAGATCAAACTCTTTTTGTCCTCTTGGACCTTTAATCCCTTGGGAAACCTTTTTCAAATGGAGAGTTCTGTTAACTCCCGGTTCTACCGCAAACGGTAAACGCCTAAGTCTCCATCGAGCGAGCTGCATACACCAAACTGCTGGAACCGTATTTTAACCCTACTCGGATAAAAAAAGACAAACTTGTGTCTCTCGTGTCCCGAACTACGTTTGCTCTGATCTTTCACGCCGTGTGAAAGTACGTAGGAACAAGATGATAGAGAACGATGGACGTGAGTGGTGCTAATACCTTCCCCTTGCATAATCGACTCCCGAATCCAGACAATGGTTGCGATGACATTGTCTTATACCTTTTCGACAGGTTTTTTTCGATCGTTTCCTTTCCCGTTCTGAGGGATAAATAACAAAAGGTGGCGACTCTTCTGCCTTGCTGGCCTCGTTTTTCGCAAAAGCGACAACACACACATAATCCCGACACCAAAAGGATGATAGAGAACATTCGCACAATCTGGCACCAAAAGGATGACAGACCCATCACCGAAAGGATGATTGAGCGACACACGCACACAATCCCGACACCAAAAGAAAGCAGGCGTATCACCAAAACGATAAAAGAGAAGACTCGCACAATCTGGCACCAAAAGGATGACAGACCCATCACCAAAAGAATGATAGAGCAACACACGCACCCAATCCCGACACCAAAAGGATGCAGGCCTATCACCAAAAGGATGATAGAGAACACTCGCACAATCTGGCACCAATATGATGACAGACCTATCACCAAAAGGATGATAGAGTGACACAAGCACACTATCCCGATACCAGAAGGATGTAGGGTCTATCACCAAAGGGATGATAGAGAACACCCACACAATCTAGCACCTAAAGGATGACAGACCCATCACCAAAAGGATGATAGAGCAACACACGCACACAATCCTAACACCAAAAGGATGCAGGGCCTATCACCAAAAACAAGATAGAGGACAATCGCACAATCTAGCACAAAAATGATAACAGGCATATCACCAAAAGGATGATAGAGTGACACATGCACACAATCCCGACACCAAAAGGATGTAGGGTCTATCACGAAAAGGATAATAGAGAACACTCGCACAATCCGGCACCAAAAGCATGATAGACCCATCCCCAAAAGGATGATAGAGCGCCACACGCACACAATCCTGACACAAAAAGGATGATAGATAACATTCACACAAACTGACACCAAAAAGATGACAGACTCATCACCGAAAGGATGATAGAGCGACACACGCACACAATCCTGACACCAAAAGGATGCAGGCCTATCACCAAAAGGATGATAGAGAACACTCGCACAATCTGGCTCCAAAAGGATGACAGACCCATCACCGAAAGGATGATAGAGCAACACACGCACACAATCCCGACACCAGAAGAATGTAGGGTCTATAACCAAAAGGATGATAGAGAACACTCGCACAATCTGGCACCAAAAGGGTGACAGACCCATCACCAAAAGGATGATAGAGCGACACACGCACACAATCCCGACACCAAAAGGATGCAGGCGTATCACCAAAAGGATGAGAGAGAAGACTCGTACAATATGGCACAAATATGATGACAGACCTATCACCAAAAGGATGATAAAGTGACACAAGCACACAATCCCGACACTAGAAGGATGTAGGGTCTGTCAACAGAAGGATGATAGAGAACACTCGCACAATCTAGCACCAAAAGGATGACAGATCCATCACCAAAAGTATGATAGAGCGAGACACACGCACAATCCTGACACCAAAAGGATGCAGGGCCTATCACCAAAAAGAAGATAGAGGACACTCGCACAATCTGGCACAAAAATGATAATAGACATATCACCAAAAGGATGATAGAATGACACAGCACACAATCCTGACACCAAAAGGATGTAGGGTCTATCACGAAAAGGATGATAGAGAACACTCGCACAATCCGACACCAAAAGCATGATAGACCCATCCCCAAAAGGATGATAGAGCGACACACGCACACAATCCCGACACAAAAAGGATGATAGAGAACATTCACACAATCTGGCACCAAAAAGATGACAGACCCATCACTGAAAGGATGATAGAGCGAGACACGCACACAATCCTGACACCAAAAGGATGCAGGCCTATCACCAAAAGGATGATAGAGAACACTCGCACAATCTGGCTCCAAAAGGATGCCAGACCCATCACCGAAAGGATGATAGAGCGACACACACACACAATCCCGACACCAGAAGAATGTAGGGTCTATAACCAAAAGGATGATAGAGAACACTCGCACAATCTGGCACCAAAAGGGTGACAGACCCATCACCAAAAGGATGACAGAGCGACACACGCACACAATCCCGACACCAAAAGGATGCAGGCGTATCACCAAAAGGGTGAGAGAGAAGACTCGCACAATATGGCACAAATATGATGGCACACCTATCACCAAAAGGATGATAAAGTGACACAAGCACACAATCCCGACACTAGAAGGATGTAGGGTCTGTCACCAAAAGGATGATAGAGAACACTCGCACAATCTAGCACCAAAAGGATGACAGATCCATCACCAAAAGTATGATAGAGCGACACACGCACACAATCCTGACACCAAAAGGATGCAGGACCTATCACCAAAAAGAAGATAGAGGACACTCGCACAATCTGGCACAAAAATGATATCAGACATATCACCAAAAGGATGATAAAATGACACAACACACAATCCTGACACCAAAAGGATGTCGGGTCTATCACGAAAAGGATGATAGAGAACACTCGCACAATCTGGCACCAAAAGGGTGACAGACCCATCACCAAAAGGAGGATAGAGCGACACACGCACACAATCCCGACACCAAAAGGATGCACGCGTATCACCAAAAGGATGATAGAGAAGACTCGCACAATCTGGCACCAAAATGATGACATACCTATCACCAAAACGATGATAGAGCGACACACGCACACAATCCCGACACCAAAAGGATGCAGGCATATCACCAAAAGGATGATAGAGAACACTCGCACAATCTAGCACCAATATGATAACAGACCTATCACCAAAAGGATGATAAAGTGACACAAGCACACAATCCCGACACCAGAAGGATGTAGGGTCTATCACCAAAAGGATGATAGAGAACACTCGCACAATCTAGCACCAAAAGGATGGCAGATCCATCACCAAAAGGATGATAGAGCGACACACGCTCACAATCCTGACACCAAAAGGATGCAGGATCTATCACCAAAAAGAAGATAGAGGACACTCGCACAATCTGGCACAAAAATGATAACAGATATACCACCAAAAGGATGATAGAGTGACACAATACACAATCCCGACATCAAAAGGATATAGGGTCTATCACGAAAAGGATGATAGAGAACACTCGCACAATCCGGCCACAAAAGGATGATAGATCCATCCCCAAAATGATGATAGAACGACACACGCACACAGTCCCGACACCAAAAGGATGATAGAGAACAATTGCACAATCTGGCACCAAAAGGATGACAGACCCATCACCAAAAGGATGATAGAGCAACACACGCACCCAATCCCGACACCAAAAGGATGCAGGCCTATCACCAAAATGATGATAGAGAGAACTCGCACAATCTGGCACCAAAAAGATGACAGACCCATCACCAAAAGGATGATAGAGCGACACACACACACAATCCCGACACCAAAAGGACGCAGGCCTATCACCAAAAGGATGATAGAGAACACTCGCACAATCTGGCTCCAAAAGGATGACAGACCCATCACCGAAAGGATGATAGAGCGACACACGCACACAATCCCGACACCAGAAGAATGTAGGGTCTATCACCAAAAGGATGATAGAGAACACTCGCACACTCTGGCACCAAAAGGGTGACAGAACAATCACCAAAAGGATGATAGAGAACATTCACACAATCTGGCACCAAAAAGATGACAGACCCATCACCGAAAGGATGATAGAGCGACACACGCATACAATCCAGACACCAAAAGGATGCAGGCCTATCACCAAAAGAATGATAGAGAATACTCGCACAATCTGGCTCTAAAAGGATGACAGACCCATCACCGAAAGGATGATAGAGCGACACACGCACACAATCCCGACACCAAAAGGATGCAGGCGTATCACAAAAAGGATGATAGAGAAGACTCGCACAATCTGGCACCAATATGATGAAAGACCTATCACCAAAAGGATGATAAAGTGACACAAGCACACAATCCCGACACTAGAAGGATGTAGGGTCTGTCACCAAAAGGATGACAGAGAACACTCGCACAATCTAGCACCAAAAGGATGACAGATCAATCACCAAAAGTATGATAGAGCGACACACGCACACAATCCTGACACCAAAAGGATGCAGGGCCTATAACCAAAAAGAAGATAGAGGACACTCACACAATCTGGCACAAAAATGATAACAGACATACCACCAAAAGGACGATAGAGTGACACATCACACAATCCCGACACCAAAAGGATGTAGAGTCTATCACGAAAAGGATGATAGAGAACACTCGCACAATCCGGCCACAAAAGGATGATAGATCCATCCCCAAAAGGATGATAGAACGACACACGCACACAGTCCCGACACCAAAAGGATCATATAGAACTTTCGCACAATCTGGCACCAAAAGGATGACAGACCCATCACCAAAAGGATGATAGAGCAACACACGCACCCAATCCCGACACCAAAAGGATGCAGGCCTATCACCAAAAGGATGATAGAGAGAACTCGCACAATCTGTTACCAAAAAGATGACAGACCCATCACCAAAAGGATGATAGAGTGACACACACACACACAATCCCGACACCAAAAGGACGCAGGCCTATCACCAAAAGGATGATAGAGAACACTCGCACAATCTGGCTCCAAAAGGATGACAGACCCATCACCGAAAGGATGATAGAGCCACACACGCACACAATCCCGACACCAGAAGAATGTAGGGTCTATCACCAAAAGGATGATAGAGAACACTCGCACACTCTGGCACCAAAAGGGTGACAGAACAATCACCAAAAGGATGATAGAGCGACACACACACACACACAATCCCGACACCAAAAGGATGCAGGCGTATCACCAAAAGGATGATAGAGAAGACTCGCATAATCTGGCACTAAAATGATGACAGACCTATTACCAAAAGGATGATAAAGCGACACACGCACACAATCCCGGCACCAAAAGGATGCAGGCCTATCACCAAAAGGATGATAGAGAACTCTCGCACAATCTAGCACCAAAAGGATGACAGATCCATCACCAAAAGAATGATAGAGCGACACACGCACACAATCCTGACACCAAAAGGATGCAGGGCCTATCACCTAAAAGAATATAGAGGACACTCGCACAATCTGGCACAAAAATGATAACAGGCATATCACCAAAAGGATGATAGAGTGACACATGCACACAATCCCGACACCAAAAGGATGTAGGGTCTATCATGAAAAGGATGATAGAGAACACTCGCACAATCCGGCACCAAAAGGATGATAGACCCATCCCCAAAAGGATGATAGAGCGACACACGCACACAATCCTAACACCAAAAGGATGATAGAGAACATTCGCACAATCTGGCAGCAAAAGGATGACAAACACATCACCGAAAGGATGATAGAGCAACACACGCACACAATACCGACACCAAAAGGATGCAGGCATATCACCAAAAGGATGATAGAGAACACTCGCACAATCTGGCACCAAAAGGATGACAGACCCATCACCGAAAGGTTGATAGAGCGACACACGCACAGAATCCCGACACCAGAAGAATGTAGGGTCTATCACCAAAAGGATGATAGAGAACACTCGCACAATATGGAACCAAAAGGATGACAGACCCATCACAAAAAGGATGATAGAGCGACACACGCACACAATCCCGACACCAAAAGGATGCACGCGTATCACCAAAAGGATGACAGAGAACACTCGTACAATCTGGCACCAAAATGATGACAGACCTATCACCAAAAGGATGATAGAGTGACACAAGCACACAATCCCGATACCAGAAGGATGTAGGGTCTATCACCAAAAGGATGATAGAGAACACCCACACAATCTAGCACCTAAAGGATGACCAACCCATCACCAAAAGGATGATAGAGCAACACACACACACAATCCTGACACCAAAAGGATGCGGGGCCTATCACTGAAAAGAAGATAGAGGACACTCGCATAATCTGGCACAAAAATGATAACAGACATATCACCAAAAGGATGATAGAGTGTCACATGCACACAATCCCGAAACCAAAAGGATGTAGGGTCTATCACGATAAGGATGATAGAGAACACTCGCACAATCCGGCATCAAAAGCATGATAGACCCATCCCCAAAAGGATGATAGAGACACACACGCACACAATCCTGACACAAAAAGGATGATAGAGAACATTCACACAATCTGGCACCAAAAAGATGACAGACCCATCACCGAAAGGATAATAGAGCGACACACGCACACAATCCTGACACCAAAAGGATGCAGGCCTATCACCAAAAGAATGATAGAGAACACTCGCACAATCTGGCTCTAAAAGGATGACAGACCCATCACTGAAAGGATGATAGAGCGACACACGCACATAATCCCGACACCAGAAGAATGTAGGGTCTATCACCAAAAGGATGATAGAGAACACTGGCACAATCTGGCACCAAAAGGGTGACAGACCCATCACCAAAAGGATGATAGAGCGACACACGCACACAATCCCGACACCAAAAGGATGCAGGCGTATCACAAAAAGGATGATAGAGAAGACTCGCACAATCTGGCACCAATATGATGAAAGACCTATCACCAAAAGGATGATAAAGTGACACAAGCACACAATCCCGACACTAGAAGGATGTAGGGTCTGTCACCAAAAGGATGACAGAGAACACTCGCACAATCTAGCACCAAAAGGATGACAGACCCATCACGAAAAGGATGATAGAGCGACACATGCACACAATCCCGACACCAAAAGGATGCAGGGCCTATCACCAAAAAGATGATAGAGAACACTCGCACAATCTGGCACCAAAATGATAACAGACCTATTACCAAAAGGATGATAGAGTGACACACGCACATAATCCCGACACCAAAAGGATGTAATGTCTATCACCAAAAGGATGATAGAGACCACTCGCACAATCTGGCACCAAAAGGATGACATATCCATCACCCAATGGATGATAGAGTGACACACGCACATAATCCCGACACCAGAAGAATGTAGGGTATATCACCAAAAGGTTGATAGAGAAGACTCGCACAATCTTGCACCAAAAGGATGACAGATCCATCACCAAAAGGATGATAGAGCGACACACGCACACAATCCTGACACCAAAAGGATGCAGGGCCTATCACCAAAAAGAAGATAGAGGTCACTCGCACAATCTGGCACAAAAATGATAACAGACATACCACCAAAAAGATGATAGAGTGACACAGCACACAATCCCGACACCAAAAGGATGTAGGGTCTATCACGAAAAGGATGATAGAGAACACTCGCACAATCCGGCCACAAAAGGATGATAGACCCATCCCCAAAAGGATGATAGAACGACACACGCACACAGTCCCGACACCAAAAGGATGATAGAGAACATTCGCACAATCTGGCACCAAAAGGATGACAGACCCATCACCAAAAGGATGATAGAGCAACACACGCACCCAACCCCGACACCAAAAGGATGCAGGCCTATCACCAAAAGAATGATCAAGAGCACTCTCACAATCTGGCACCAAAAAGATGACAGACCCATCACCAAAAGGATGATAGAGCGACACACGCACACAATCCCGACACCAAAAGGACGCAGGCCTATCACCAAAAGGATGATAGAGAACACTCGCACAATCTGGCTCCAAAAGGATGACAGACCCATCACCGAAAGGATGATAGAGCGACACACGCACACAATCCCGACACCAGAAGAATGTAGGGTCTATCACCAAAAGGATGATAGAGAACACTCGCACACTTTGGCACCAAAAGGGTGACAGACCCATCACCAAAAGGATGATAGAGCGACACACGCACACAATCCCGACACCAAAAGGATGCAGGCCTATCACCAAAAGGATGATAGAGAACACTGGCACAATCTGGCACCAAAAAGATGACAGACCCTTCACCGAAAGGATGATAAAGTTACACAAGCACACAATCCATACACTAGAAGGATGTAGGGTCTATCACCAAAAGGATGATAGAGAACACTCGTACAATCTAGCACCAAAAGGATGACAGATCCATCACCAAAAGAATGATAGAGCGACACACGCACACAATCCTGACACCAAAAGGATGCAGGGCCTATCACCAAAAAGAAGATCGAGGACACTCGCACAATCTGGCACAAAAATGATAACAGACATACCACCAAAAGGATGATAGAGTGACACACCACACAATCCCGATACCAAAAGAATGTAGGGTCTATCACGAAAAGGATGATAGAGAACACTCGCACAATCCGGCCACAAAAGGATGATAGACCCATCCCCAAAAGGATGATAGAACGACACACGCACACAGTCCCGAAACCAAAAGGATGATAGAGAACATTCGCACAATCTGGCACCAAAAGGATCACAGACCCATCACCAAAAGAATGTTAGAGCGACACACACATACAATCCCGACACCAAAAGGATGCAGGCTTATCACCAAAAGGATGATAGAGAGCACTCGCACAATCTAGCACCAAAAGAATGACAGACCCATCACCAAAAGGATGATAGAGCGACACACGCACACAATCCCGACACCAAAAGGATGCAGGCCTATCACCAAAAGGATCATAGAGAACACTCGCACAATCTGGCACCAATATGATGACAGACCTATCACCAAAAGGATGATAGAGTGACACAAGCACACAATCCTGATACCAGAAGGATGTAGGGTCTATCACCAAAAGGATGATAGGGAACACCCACACAATCTAGCACGTAAAGGATGACAGACCCATCACCAAAAGGATGATAGAGCGACACACGCACACAATCCCGACACCATAAGGATGCAGGCCTATCACCAAAAGGATGATAGAGAACACTCGCACAATCGGGTTCCAAAGGGATGACAGACCCATCACCAAAATGATGATAGAGTGACACACGCACACAATCCCGACACCAGAAGAATATAGGGTCTTTCACCAAAAGGATGATCGAGAACACTCACGCAATCTGGCACCAAAAGGGTGACAGACCCATCACCAAAAGGATGATAGAGCGACACACGCACACAATCCCGACACCAAAAGGATGCAGGAAAATCACCAAAAGGATGATAGAGAAGACTCGCACAATCTGGCACCAAAAAGATGACAGACCGATCACCGAAAGGATGATAGTGCGACACACGCACACAATCCCGACACCAAAAGGATGCAGGCCTATCACCAAAAGGATGATAGAGAACACTCGCAGAATCTGGCTCTAAACGGATGACAGACCCATCACCGAAAAGATGATAGAGCGACACACACACACAGTACCGACACCAGAAGAATGTAGGGTCTATCACCAAAAGCATGATAGAGAGCACTCGCACAATCTGGCACCAAAAGGGTGACAGACCCATCACCAAAAGGATGATAGAGCGACACACGCACACAATCCCGACACCAAAAGGATGTAGGCCTATCACCAAAAGGATGATAGAGAACACTCGCACAATCTGGCACTCATATGATGACAGACCTATCACCAAAAGGATGATAGAGTGACACAAGCACACAATCGTGATACCAGAAGGATGTAGGGTCTATCACCAAAAGGATGATAGAGAACACCCACACAATCTAGCACCTAAAGAATGACAGACCCATCACCAAAAGGATGATAGAGCGACACACGCACACAATCCTGACACCAAAAGGGTGCATGGCCTATCACTAAAAAGAAGATACAGGACACTCGCATAATCTGGCACAAAAATGATAACAGACATATCACCAAAAGGATGATAGAGTGACACATCGACACAATCCCGACACCAAAAAGATGTAGGGTCTATCACGAAAAGGATGATAGAGAACACTCGCACAATCTGGCACCAAAAGGGTGACAAACCCATCACCAAAAGGATGATAGAGCGACACACGCACACAATCCCGAAACCAAAAGGGTGCAGGCGTATCACCAATAGGATGATAGAGAACATTCGCACAATCTGGCACCAAAAAGATGACAGACCCATCACCGAAAGGATGATAGTGCGACACACGCACACAATCCCGACACCAAAAGGATGCATGCCTATCACCAAAAGGATGATAGAGAACACTCGCAGAATCTGGCTCCAAAAGGATGACAGACCCATCACCGAAAGGATGATAGAGCGACACATGCACACAATCCCGACACCAGAAGACTGTAGACTCTATCACCAAAAGGATGATAGAGAGCACTCGCACAATCTGGCACCAAAAGGGTGATAGACCCATCACCAAAAGGATGATAGAGCGACACACGCACACAATCCCGACACCAAAAGGATGCAGGCGTATCATCAAAAGGATGATAGAGAAGACTCGCACAATCTGGCACCAAAAGGATGACAGACCCTTCACCAAAAGGATGATAGAACGACACAAGCACACAATCTCAACACCAAAAAAACGCAGGCCTATCACCAAAAGGATGATAGAGAACACTCGCACAATCTGGCACCAAAAGAATGACAGACCCATCACCGAAAGGATGATAGAGCAAAACACACACACAATCCCAACACCAGAAGAATGTAGGGTCTATCACCAAAAGGATGATAGAGGAGACTCGCACAATCTGGCACCAAAATGATGACAGACCTATCACCAAAAGGATGATAGAGCGATACACGCACACAATCCCGACACCAAAAGGATGTTGGTGTATCACCAAAAGGATGATAGAGAACACTCGCACAATCTAGAACCAATATGATGACATACCTATCACCAAAAGGATGATAAAGTGACACAAGCACACAATTCCGACACCAGAAGGATGTAGGGTCTATCACCAAAAGGATGATAGAAAACACTCACACAATCTAGCACCAAAAGGATGACAGATCCATCACCAAAAGGATGATGGAGCGACACACGCACACAATCCTGACACCAAATGGATGCAGGGCCTATCACCAAAAAGAAGATAGAGGACACTCGCACAATCTGGCACAAAAATGATAACGGACGTATCACCAAAATGATGATAGAGTGACACATGCACACAATCCCGACACCAGAAGGATGTAGGGTCTATCACTAAAAGGACGATAGAGAACACTCGCACAATCCGGCACCAAAAGCATGATAAACCCATCCCCAAAAGGATGATAGAGTGACACATGCACACAATCCCGACACCAAAAGGATGTAGGGTCTATAACGAAAAAGATGATAGAGAACACTCGCATAATCCGGCACCAAAAGCATGATAGACCCATCCCCAAAAGCATAATAGAGCGACACACGCACACAAGCCCGACACCAAAAGGATGCAGGCCTATCACCAAAAGGACGATAGAGAAGACTCGCACAATCTGGCACCAAAAAGATGACAGACCCATCACTGAAAGAATGATAGAGCGACACACGCACACAATCCCGACACCAAAAGGATGCAGGCCTATCACCAAAAGGATGATAGAGAGCACTCGCACAATCTGGCTCCAAAAGAATGACAGACCCATCACCGAAAGGATGATAGAGCGACACACACACACAATCCCAACACCAGAAGAATGAAGGGTCTATCACCAAAAGGATGATAGAGAACACTCGCACAATCTGGCACCAAAAGGATGACAGACCCATCACCAAAAGGATGATAGAGCGACACACGCACACAATCCCGACACCAAAAGGATGCAGGCGTATCACCAAAATGATGATAGAGAAGACTCGCACAATCTGGCACCAAAATGATGACAGACCTATCACCAAAAGGATGATAGAGCGATACACGCACACAATCCCGACACCAAAAGGATGCAGGCCTGTCACCAAAAGGATGATATAGAACACTCGCACATTCTGGCACCAATATGATGACACACCTATCACCAAAAGGATGATAAAGTGACACAATCACACAATCCTGACACCAGAAGGATGTAGGGTCTATCACCAAAAGGATGATAGAGAACACTCGCACAATCTAGCACCAAAAGGATGACAGATCCATCACCAGAAGGATGATAGAGCGACAGACGCACACAATCCTGACACTAAAAGGATGCAGGGCCTATCACCAAAAAGAAGATAGAGGAGACTCGCACAATCTGGCACAAAAATGATAACGGATATATCACCAAAAGGATGATAGAGTGACACATGCACACAATCCCGACACCAAAAGGATGTAGGGTCTATCACGAAAAGGAGGATAGAGAACACTCGCACAATCCGGCACCAAAAGCACGATAGACCCATCCCTAAAAGGATGATAGAGCAACACACGCACACAAGCCCGATAGCAAAAGGATGCAGGCCTATCACCAAAAGGATGATAGAGAAGACTCGCACAATCTGGCACTAAAAGGACGACAGCCTATCACCAATAGGATGATAGAGTGACACACACACACAATCCCGACACCAAAAGGATGTAGGCTCTATCACCAAAAGGATGATAGTGAACACTCGCACAATCTGGCACCAAAAAGATGACAGACCCATCACCGAAAGGATGATATAGAGAAACACGCACACAATCCCGACACCAAAAGGATGCAGGTCTATCACCAAAAGGATGATAGAGAGCACTCGCACAATCTGGCACCAAAAAAGTGACAGACCCATTCGAAAGGATGATAGAGCGACACACACACACAATCCCAACACCAGAAGAATGTAGGGTCTATCACCAAAAGGATGATAGAGAACACTCGCACAATCTGGCACCAAAAGGATGACACCCCCATCACCAAAAGGATGATAGAGCGACACACGCACATAATCCTGATACCAAAAGGATGCAGGCGTATCACCAAAAGGATGATAGATAACACTCGCACAATCTGGCACCAAAATGATGACCGACCAATCACCAAAAGGATGATAGAGCAACACACGCACTTAATCCCGACACCAAAAGGATGCAGGCCTATCACCAAAAGGATGATAGAGAACACTCGCACAATCTGGCACCAATATGATGATAGACCTATCACCAGAAGGATGATAGAGTGACACAAGCACAAAATGCCGACACCAGAAGGATGTAGGGTCTATCCCCAAAAGGATGATAGAGAACACTCGCACAATCTAGCACCAAAAGGATGACAGACCCATCACCAAAAGGATGATAGAGAGACACACGCACACAATCCTGACACCAAAAGGATACAGGGCCTATCACCAAAAAGAAGATAGAGGACACTCGCATAATCTGGCACAAAAATGATAACGAACATATCACCAAAAGGATGATAGAGTGACACATGCACACAATCCCGACACCAAAAGGATGTAGGGTCTATCACGAAAAAGATGATAGAGAACACTCGCATAATCCGGCACCAAAAGCATGATAGACCCATCCCCAAAAGGATGATAGAGCGACACACGCACACAAGCCCGATAGAAAAAGGATGCAGGCCTATCACCAAAGGGATGATAGAGAAGACTCGCACAATCTGGCACCAAAAGGAGGACAGACCTATCACCAATAGGATGATAGAGTGACACACGCACACAATCCCGACACTAAAAGGATGATAGAGTGACACAAGCACAAAATGCCGACACCAGAAGGATGTAGGGTCTATCACCAAAAGGATGACAGAGAACACTCGCACAATCTAGCATCAAAAGGATGACTGACCCATCACCAAAAGGATGATAGAGTGACACACGCACACAATCCTGACACAAAAAGGATGCAGGGCCTATCACCAAAAAGAAGATAGAGGACACTCGCACAATCTGGCACAAAAATGATAACGGACATATCACCAAAAGGATGATAGAGTGACACATGCACACAATCCCGACACCAAAAGGATGTAGGGTCTATCACGAAAAGGATGATAAAGAACACTCACACAATCCGGCACCAAAAGCATGATAGACCCATCCCCAAAAGGATGATAGAGCGACACACGCACACAAGCCCGATAGCAAAAGGATGCAGGCCTATCACCAAAAGGATGATAGAGAAGACTCGCACAATCTGGCACCAAAAGGAGGACAGACCTATCACCAATAGGATGATAGAGTGACACACGCACACAATCCCGACACTAAAAGGATGTAGGCTCTATCACCAAAAGGATGATAGTGAACACTCGCACAATCTGGCACCAAAAAGATGACAGACCCATCATCGAAAGGATGATAGAGAGACACACGCACACAATCCCGACACCAAAAGGATGCAGGCCTATCACCAAAAGGATGATAGAGAGCACTCGCACAATCTGGCACCAAAAGAATGACAGACCCATCACCGAAAGGATGATAGAGCGACAGACACACACAATCCCAACACCAGAAGAATGTAGGGTCTATCACCAAAAGGACGATACAGAACACTCGCACAATCTGGCACCAAAAGGATGACATACCCGTCACCAAAAGGATGATAGAGCGACAAACGCACACAATCCCGATACCAAAAGGATGCAGGCGTAACACCAAAAAGATGATAGAGAACACTCGCACACTCTGGCACCAAAATGATGACCGACCTATCACCAAAAGGATGATAGAGCAACACACGCACTTAATCCCGACACCAAAAGGATGCAGGCCTATCACCAAAAGGATGATAGAGAACACTCACACAATCTGGCACCAATATGATGACAGACCTATCACCAAAAGGATGATAGAGTGACACAAGCACAAAATCCCGACACCAGAAGGATGTAGGGTCTATCACCAAAAGGATGATAGAGAACACTCACACAGTCTAGCACCAAAAGGATGATAGAGCGACACACGCACACAATCCTGACACCAAAAGGATGCAGGGCCTATCACCAAAAAGAAGATAGAGGACACTCGCACAATCACTACAAGAAAATTAGAGTTTTACGACACAAAAATTGCGACAGTTACTTGATAACGGTCGTAACTCTATTATAGAGACGCGTTTCACGACAGTATACACCTACCGTCCTTATATTTTTAAAAGATTATTAAATATTACGACTGTTATCATTAAGCCGTCCTACAAATAAGTTCATGACTGTCTCAAGTGCCGCCCTAAATTTTATGTCCCGACGGTAGAACAACTGTCGTCCCTTAAACCCAGTAACACAAACTATAACCAATGGCGGATCTAAATAAGTCTATGTATTTTAAATAAATAAATGACTAAAATTATTTATAAAATATAATTATAGTAATAAATTAAACTTAAAATACATAAAAATGAAATTATTATATATACTCAAAATAAAACTTTAATTTTAAAAACAATTTTTATAGTAAAAATTAAATTCAAAATATTATATCCAAAATTAAAGTATTAAAATTAAATTATATATCAAAATTTTAAAAACAATTTTTATAATAAAAATTAAATATAAAATTAAACTATATATACTCATAATCATAATATTATAAAATATAAATAAACAAAATAATTCAATTAAAATAGAGAAATAAAAAAATTTATTAAAATAAAACTGTATTATGACTGGAAGCTACAGTCGTTATCGTTAGTTCAAAATTGTCAAAATTTCATCTGTGACGGTGATATCCAACCGTCGTGCTCCAACATTTCATCTTCCCGCAAAAAATGAGAATTATTTCCACAGATTTTTCACTTCTTTTTAAGAATTTGCCGCTCGCGTCCTTGCAGATTTTAACAACCACTCATCCATCTTCTGATAGATCATGGAAATTTTCTATTTTATGAATCAACCTCTTTTTCTCTCTCTCGTTTTCCTCGATTCAGTTGTTATTGTTGTTGTAGAATTTTGAATTTTTAGGTTTCCATCATCGACTCCGCGATCCCCAAATTTCAATTTGGGATAATCGATTTTCTTTTTCGTTATTATTTTCGTTATTGTAATACTCGTAATACTCAAACAACCTATTAAATCTCCACCGTTGAATCACAATCACAACCTTAAAACAAAAATATCCAACACTTTCAACTGACTCAAAACACGACACTTCCATAGTACAACATTCACGTGATCACTCTCACAGAATCATAACCATGCGGCAAACACTGCCATGTTCCCAAATCACGAGCTCTCTTCCTGATCTTACGTACAACTCACCATTTCAATCTCACTTCTCTCAAGGCAAAAGGGTTTCACTTGCTTCCTTTTAACTGAAGATCCATTCAAAAAGTTTCAAACTTTGTTCTTTCCCACTGCTAGAATCAGCCTTTTTGTTACATGGAAGGTGTTAAAGTGATTACTTGGCTTGTTTTCTTGATTTTTCTATGGAGTTTGGTGTCATTCGTTGTTGAGGGTACTTAAAGTCTTCTCTCTCCAAAAGGTGTCAACTATGAAGGTTTTTTCATTCACATTTTCTCAAAGTTTATTCCTTTTTATAGGTGAGAGATTGTTTGAACTAAATTGGTTTCAGTTGTATACATGTTTGTTTAGTGGCTTCTTTGATGTCTATGAAGAGTAAGATGAATGATGGGTTGCATGTTATGGATGGTTGGGATATTAATTTGGTAGACCCTTGTACTTGGAACATGGTTGCTTGTTCTTCTGAGGGTTATGTCATTTCCTTGTAAGTGTTTTTCTGGTTTATATCACTTAGTTTGTGTTTGGTTATGGGTTCACAAGAAATTGATTTTGAATTAATTGATTATGTAAAAGTGAGTTCAATAGACTAAAGTTCAATTCTAGAGGCAAAATTCCATTTTCTAGCTTCAATTGTAAAGTGTCACGAGAAAGTGTCTTTCAACAATCAACTTGCTTTCATAGCATTCGCTTTTTGACACTTTTGGTTTTCTAGCACCGGTGAATCTGTTACTGAGAGTACAAAGGCTCAGGCTATGAGTGTTTTGTCTTTATGGCCAATGGATGTAATTTTTAAGAGAATTGGTTTTGCCATCTAAAAAGGAGTAGTGATGCATCTTATTGCCTGTTTGCCTGTTATTTCTGTATAATCTTGATTATTAAACATATATATTGTCAGGGAAATGGCCAGTGCAGGTTTATTTGGAGTAATTTCCTCAGGAATTGGAAATTTGAGCCATCTTCGAACATTGTGAGCTACTATTTGAATGTTCTGCACTTACTTTATTTACAGTTTTGTTAGGAAATGTGGAAAGTTTTTCTTATAAGTGAGTTTTTCCATTGTATTATCTTAGGTTTTTGCAGAACAACCAGTTATCTGGTCCTATACCGGTCGAGATAGGAAACCTACCAGAGCTTCAGACTCTTGATCTTTCTGGCAACCTTCTTACTGGGAACATTCCTAGTTCTTTGGGCTCCTTGACTCATTTAGTTACTTGTGAGTGTGGCTTGACGAATAGATTTAGCGACGATGATTCTTTTGTTATATAACATAACTCATCATTATCCTTTCTCTAACTGTTAACTTCCTAATTTGTTCATGCCAAGAATTTCAGGCGGCTCAGCAAAAATAAGCTATCTGGACAGATCCCTCAACCTGTTGCTAATCTCACAGGACTTTCCTTCTTGTATGTGCTCGGTTGCAGTTTTGTGTGCATTTATTTTCATTTTAAATACTTATAATTTAGTTTAATAAACCTTCTACATGTTGTAGGGATTTGTCATTCAACAATCTCATTGGTCCTACTCCCAAAATTTTAGCAAAAGGCTATAGGTAAGTTTTTCAATGGCATAAGATTCGACTCAAACTCTAGACTTCGAGTGTAAAACATTTTCGTATTCCATAGCTCACGAACTGAGCTAGCTACGTTATATCTTTGTAGTATTTCAGGAAATAACTTTCTTTGTACATCATCCTCACAACTTTGTATGTGCGGTTCAAAGCTGGTAAACGGTAATATACATTAATCTTGCATCTTTCAAAACCCTATTAAGTTAGTGAATTGAAATACAAATGAAAGATGGTTCACTTTCAGATACAAGATCTTCTCAAACAGTCAACAGTCATCGCCACACGTTGATTTCGGTCATTATTGGAATTAGTTGCACATTTGTAATTTCAGTGATGCTGCTCGTCTATTGGTTGCATTAGTACAAATCACGTATCCTCTATTCATCTTACGGTACTTCCAGAAACAAACTTCTTTGCTTTTTTATTCTCTTCAAAATATGCACATATTCTGATATGTACTGATTGACATTTAAAGTGGAGCAAGATTGCGAATTCGGTATTGGTCATTTGAAGAGGTTCTCCTTCCGTGAACTGCAAGTTGCTACTGAAAATTTCACTTTGAAAAATATCGTAGGACAAGGTGGTTTTGGTGTTGTATACAAAGGATGCCTTGCAAACAAAATACTGGTGGCGGTAAAGAGGCTGAAAGATCCCAATTATACCGGAGAAGTGCAGTTTCAAACCGAAGTTGAGATGATTGGCTTGGCTGTACATCGTAATCTCTTGCATCTTTATGGATTTTGTATGACACCAGATGAAAGGTTACTCGTTTATCCATTAATGTCGAACGGAAGTGTTGCTGATCGCTTGAGAGGTTTGTAATATTCCCTTTGCTACGATCTAGTGTACTGTCCCTAAAGTTTAATAGATTTTCTCGTTTCTCTTATTCCTAAGCAGAGAGTTTCCGTGGAAAGCCATGTTTGGATTGGAACAGGAGAACACGCATTGCTGTTGGAGTTGCACGCGGGCTTCTGTATTTGCACGAACAATGCAATCCGAAAATAATCCATAGAGATGTTAAGGCCGCAAACATTTTGTTAGATGAAAGTTTTGAAGCCGTGGTGGGAGATTTCGGTCTTGCTAAGCTCTTGGATCAAAGGGATTCACATGTAACTACTGCAGTACGTGGCACTGTAGGATACATTGCGCCCGAGTATCTCTCAACTGGTCAGTCTTCTGAAAAAACAGATGTTTTTGGATTCGGTATATTACTTTTGGAGCTCATTACAGGACAAAAAGCACTCGACGCTGGTACTGTTGTCTGTTATGATTGATCTGCACTTTGTATGCTGCCCTGCTTTTGGATTTCAAGTTCTGTTCCATCATGTTAATGAATGTTACAGCATCGACGCTTAACGGTGATAATTTCAAGTTCTGTAAAACCTGGTGATTTACCAATAGCCAATGAAGTAAAAGCAGGGTATGATTCAAGCAGGTTGAGTGAGTCCAGTTAAATGGCAAGTGACGGTGGTTCCAACAAGCATGCTGATAAAGGACCAAAGAAGAAAAAAGGGAAAGCCACTGGAAATGCATTAGCAAATCAACCTGAAAGTGGTGCTAATAACCAAGAGCATACTTCTACCAAATCTAAGAAAAGCCAGCGAAGGGGTAAGGATACATCTTCACAAACATCAGATTCAAAGCAAGGTTCTAGGAAAGAATCACTTAAAATGAAAGAGGATAATCTCATTAGTCCCTCAGAAGAATGGATCATGGAGAAGATTACAGCCTTGATTCCTGATTTTGAAGAACAAGGTCTGCTAATTATGACTTTGGATATACTCTTTCTGCATTAGCATTTTATTGAATTTCTTAAATTATGTGCTACAAATTGATAGGTATTGATGATCCTGAAACGATTCTTAGGCCTTTGATGATCCTGAAACGATTCATAGGAAGGCATTGTTTAAAGACAATGCAGAAAGAATGAAACAATTGCTTGATAATTTGCAGAAAAAACTTGATGAGGTTTAACTGCTCTGTAGTATCTTTTTGTACTTTCTTCATCCACTGTGTCCATGTTTGTAACTTTTCTTATCTTTTCTTAGAGGATACTTCTGTAAGTCAAGTTAATTGAAATTTGAAGATGTTATTTTCATTGTTGAAACAAGAGTAACTTAATGTATCTTTGATGCCCAGGTTGTTTTGCATAGGCATTTACTAAGGACAGTAGCAGCTCCTATGGTTGACATGCTTCTTCATGACTTGGTATTATATACAACAATTATTTTGTTGATATTTCTTGAGGTTTAATAAGATCTAAAACCACTATGGATTCATCCTTTTGCAGGATGAGCACAACAAATTAAAGAACGGAGTAGAAGTGCAGGAATCTCCAAATTCTGAGTCTATTTCGTTTAGTCCTGGAGATAGAGCTGCAATTGTAAGACTTGAGAGCAAAATATGAAATGATAATACTCTGCATAATGATGTCTATAATCAGAATCAGAATGAATACATTTTACAAGTTTAATCAAAGCAAACATAATTTCACATGATACTATCAATCTTAAGATGCAATGAATTCTATGATACAATGATGTTTAATTCTATTTTGAATGTGAACAATAGCTATATTAGGTTTTCAATATTGCATTACTTGGAAAGTTGTGCTTTTCTTTTCTGATGCTTTTAGTATATAGAATCTTAGATATTTGTAAACCATCTTCTTTTGTGGAACACATAAAATGACTTCAAATATTACAT
Source organism: Lathyrus sativus (assembly GCA_963859935.3). NCBI lineage: Eukaryota > Viridiplantae > Streptophyta > Magnoliopsida > Fabales > Fabaceae > Lathyrus > Lathyrus sativus. Next base: position 199,538,746 of record OZ012739.1, on the reverse strand, counting down.
TTATTGTTATTTTCTTTTGTAGTCCAAGAGTTTTCCATGAGCTCTTGCAAATAAGGCTCTTGCTGTTGTAGAAGCATTGGAAGGAAAGGTTAGCATTTTTATTTCTGAAACATTATGGTTAAGGCTTATTGTATAGGTTCACTCAATGATTTATCAGTTCACAATTGCAGCTGGTTGGCTGGAAATATCTTGTTATAGTTTGAAACTTATTTTTTCTGTTTGATTTTTGATGCTGCAACTAATATTTGAATATTCAATACAATAGAGGGTGGAAACATTCATGTCTTCATTCAGAGCTGTGATAGAAGAGAGGTATTAACGTGTCTTTTTTGTTAGTTGTACTTATGGCATTGCTTTTACCAAAGCTTCTGTCTTGACGTGAAACCTTTTGTGATTAATTTTTCCAGTGGGCTGCCTTTGGAAAAGCTTGACAAAAAACTAGAAAGAACACTTCTACATTCATATCGTAAGGTATGTCCTGAAACTGCAAGTTTGGTGAAAATTTAGAATGTTGCGTAGTTCTTGACCTGATTAGATATAATGTGTTGGATGTTTCTTTGTATACTTTGTGCAGTGTATTTTATACTCTTGAGCTTTACTTCTTTCCACCATCCTCCTCCTGGGTAAAAATAATTATTAATAATAATAATAGAAGTCAGAAAAAATTCATATGTATGTAGAAGTTGTAAAACACATCTACTGGTAGGCTTATAATAGCAATGTTTCTCATTTTAAATTTAGTAATTATGCTCATTTGTAACTGTATTTTTCTACCCTTCTTAAAGTCTTTTCACCTCTCACTTTCGGGTAAAACTAAATAGAACTCAGAGTAGTTATAAAATTCATCTAATCGTAGGCTTGTAATAACTATGCTTCATTACAATTTAGTTATTATACACTTGTTTGTTATTGTTTTTGACGTTTTTCCCTGATTTAGTTACAAATTGATGTCACCTGATGCTGCATATGAATATGTAAAGTCAATTCGGTCGAGAGTGCTTTTAGCTTCCTCTCAGTGGCAAGTAAGTCTGTAGCTTGTATTTCTTTTTATCATTAGTACTATTGAAGTTTTGTAGATTTTGCAGCTCTAATTTACATATCATGGTTTTGGGTAAGTTTGTAGCTGAAAATGAACAAAATTTATATTTACTATGAATGGGGAGTACTCTTTTTCTGAACGGGATCCCCAATTTTTATAACCCATCAATATTATTATTTTTTAATCCATTTTTTATCTCGATAATTTTTTTGTGTTGGCAAAACAATAAGGAGTTGTGATGGTTAATCTTCATTCATTTAATTTTTGAAATTTCAGGCTGTCCAGGACTACTATCGCCACCTTATTGTGAGAAGGGTTGTCGGATTTTCGCCTGCAGCTGATCTATTAGTAAAGGCTTCTGAGGTCACAGCAGCTTCACAAGATCTTGTAAAATTTGATGACAATTCTTTATTCATTTTTGGCACAATGATACTTATTCATTTTTGCCACAATGATACTTATTTTATAAGATTATGATTTGATATGTTTTTGGATTTTTGTATTACATGACATGATTATGGAACTTTCATTTTACATTATTATGAAACTCACGTTTTTTCGATATTATAATGTTTATTTGATATTAAGTTTTGGAATTAATTTTACTACGCTAAAAAGCCATAGAAAAAAATTAAAAAAAAAACTATAAATTAAAATATTATTGTATAAATAATTTAAAGAAAAAATAATATAACTATTTTAGTAGATAATAATTTAAATAAAAGAATATATTATAAAACAATATATAAAAATTAATAATGAACCGTCAAGATATCACATTCACGACAATTTTAAACCGTCACAATCAACAATGGTAACAAAAATCAAAAGGATATTCACGAAAGTATTTAACTGTTGTCATTTCCAATTTATGTTAGTTCCAACCAGTCGTGAAATAGAGTTCACGACAGTTTTAAACCGTCACAATCAACAATGAAAATAAAAATCAAAAGGCTAGTAACGACGGTCTTTAACCGTCGCTATCTCCAGTTTAGGTCAGTTCAAGCCCGTCGTAAAATATAACGACGGTTGTGTGTGACGGGTTTTTCAACCGTCGCTAAACAGCCTGGGGACACACGTTTCTACGACGGTACTACAACCGTCGTAGAATGTAATTGGTGGTGGTTTTAACTGTCGTAACCTGCCAAAATAACCGTCGCAATCCATCGTTTTTCTTGTAGTGAATCTGGCACAAAAATGATAACGGACATATCACAAAAAGGATGATAGAGTGACACATGGACACAATCCCGACACCAAAAGGATGTAGGGTCTATCACGAAAAGGATGATAGAGAACACTCGCGCAATCCGGCACCAAAAGCATGATAGACCCATCCTCAAAAGGATGATAGAGCGAGACACACACACAAGCCCGACAACAAAAGGATACAGGCCTATCACCAAAAGGATGATAGAGAAGACTCGCAAAATCTGGCACCAAAAGGATGACAGACCTATCACCAATAGGATGATAGAGTGACACAAGCACACAATCCCGACACAAAAAGGATGTAGGCTCTATCACCAAAAGGATGATAGTGAACACTCACACAATCTGGCACCAAAAAGATGACAGACCCATCACCGAAAGGATGATGGAGAGATACACTCACACAATCCGGACACCAAAAGGATGCAGGCCTATCACCAAAAGGATGATAGAGAGCACTCGCACAATCTGGCACCAAATGAATGACAGACCCATCACCGAAAGGATGATAGAGCGACACACACACACAATCCCAACACCAGAAGAATGTAGGGTCTATCACCAAAAGGATGATAGAGAACACACGCACAATCTGGCACCAAAAGGATGACAGACCCATCACCAAAAGGATGATAGAGCGACACACGCGCACAATCCAGATACCAAAAGGATGCAGGCGTATCACCAAAAGGATGATAGAGAACACTCGCACAATCTGGCACCAAAATGGTGACCGACCTATCACCAAAAGGATGATAGAGCAACACACACACTTAATCCCGACACCAAAACGATGCAGGCCTATCACCAAAAGGATGATAGAGAACACTCGCACAATCTGGCACCAATATGATGACAGACCTATCACCAAAAGGATGATAGAGTGACACAAGCACAAAATCCCGACACCAGAAGGATGTTGGGTCTATCACCAAAAGGATGATAGAGAACACTCGCACAATCTAGCACCAAAAGGATGACAGACTCATCACCAAAAGGATGATAGAGCGACACATGCACACAATCCTGACACCAAAAGGATGCAGGGCCTATCACCAAAAAGAAGATAGAGGACACTCGTACAATCTGGCACAAAAATGATAACGGACATATCACAAAAAGGATGATAAAGTGACACATGGACACAATCCCGACACCAAAAGGATGTAGGGTCTATCACGAAAAGGATGATAGAGAACACTCGCACAATCCGGCACCAAAAGCATGATAGACCCATCCCCAAAAGGATGATAGAGCGACACACGCACACAAGCCCGACAGCAAAAGGATGCAGGCCTATCACCAAAAGGATGGTAGAGAAGACTCGCACAATCTGGCACCAAAAGGATGACAGACCTATCACCAATAGGATGATAGAGTGGCACACGCACACAATCCCGACACTAAAAGGATGTAGGCTCTATCACCAAAAGGATGATAGTGAACACTCGCACAATCTGGCACCAAAAAGATGACAGACCCATCACCGAAAGGATGATGGAGAGACACACGCACACAATCCCGACACCAAAAAGATGCAGGCCTATCACCAAAAGGATGATAGAGAGCACTCGCACAATCTGGCATTAAAAGAATGACAGACCCATCACCGAAAGGATGATAGAGCGACACACACACGCAATCCCAACACCAGAAGAATGTAGGGTCTATCACCAAAAGGATGATAGAGAACACTCGCACAATCTGGCACCAAAAGGATGACAGACCCATCACCAAAAGGATTATAGAGCAACACACGCACACAATCCCGATACCAAAAGGATGCAGGCGTATCACCAAAAGGATGATAGAGAACACTCGCACACTCTGGCACCAAAATGATGACCGACCTATCACCAAAAGGATGATAGAGCAACACACGCACTTAATCCCGACACCAAAAGGATGCAGGCCTATCACCAAAAGGATGATATAGAACACTCGCACAATCTGGCACCAATATGATGACAGACCTATCACCAAAGGATGATAGAGTGACACAAGCACAAAATCCCGACACCAGAAGGATATAGGGTCTATCACCAAAAGGATAATAGAGAACACTCACACAATCTAGCACCAAAAGGATGACAGACTCATCACCAAAAGGATGATAGAGCGACACACGCACACAATCCTGACACCAAAAGGATGCAGGGCCTATCACCAAAAAGAAGATAGAGGACACTCGCACAATCTGGCACAAAAATGATAACGAACATATCACAAAAAGGATGATAGAGTGACACATGGACACAATCCCGACACCAAAAGGATGTAGGGTCTATCACGAAAAGGATGATAGATAACACTCGCACAATCCGGCACCAAAAGGATGATAGACCCATCCCCAAAAGGATGATAGAGCGACACACGCACACAAGCCCGACAACAAAAGGATGCAGGCCTATCACCAAAAGGATGATAGAGAAGACTCGCAAAATCTGGCACCGAAAGCATGATAGACCTATCACCAATAGGATGATAGAGTGACACAAGCACACAATCCCGACACCAAAAGGATGTGGGCTCTATCACCAAAAGGATGATAGTGAACACTCGCACAATCTGGCACCAAAAAGATGACAGACCCATCACCGAAAGGATGATGGAGAGACACACGCACACAATCCTGACACCAAAAGGATGCAGGCCTATTACCAAAAGGATGATAGAGAGCACTCGCACAATCTGGCACCAAAAGAATGACAGACCCATCACTGAAAGGATGATAGAGCGACACACACACACAATCCCAACACCAGAAGAATGTAGGGTCTATCACCAAAAGGATGATAGAGAACACTCGCACAATCTGACACCAAAAGGATGACAGACCCATCACCAAAAGGATGATAGAGCGACACACACACACAATCCCGATACCAAAAGGATGCAGGCGTATCACCAAAAGGATGATAGAGAACACTCGCACAATCTGGCACGAAAATGATGACCGACCTATCACCAAAAGGATGATAGAGCAACACACGCACTTAATCCCGACACCAAAAGGATGCAGGCCTATCACCAAAAGGATGATATAGAACACTCGCACAATCTGGCACCAATATGATGACAGACCTATCACCAAAGGATGATAGAGTGACACAAGCACAAAATCCCGACACCAGAAGGATATAGGGTCTATCACCAAAAGGATAATAGAGAACACTCACACAATCTAGCACCAAAAGGATGACAGACTCATCACCAAAAGGATGATAGAGCGACACACGCACACAATCCTGACACCAAAAGGATGCAGGGCCTATCACCAAAAAGAAGATAGAGGACACTCGCACAATCTGGCACAAAAATGATAACGAACATATCACAAAAAGGATGATAGAGTGACACATGGACACAATCCCGACACCAAAAGGATGTAGGGTCTATCACGAAAAGGATGATAGATAACACTCGCACAATCCGGCACCAAAAGGATGATAGACCCATCCCCAAAAGGATGATAGAGCGACACACGCACACAAGCCCGACAACAAAAGGATGCAGGCCTATCACCAAAAGGATGATAGAGAAGACTCGCAAAATCTGGCACCGAAAGCATGATAGACCTATCACCAATAGGATGATAGAGTGACACAAGCACACAATCCCGACACCAAAAGGATGTGGGCTCTATCACCAAAAGGATGATAGTGAACACTCGCACAATCTGGCACCAAAAAGATGACAGACCCATCACCGAAAGGATGATGGAGAGACACACGCACACAATCCTGACACCAAAAGGATGCAGGCCTATTACCAAAAGGATGATAGAGAGCACTCGCACAATCTGGCACCAAAAGAATGACAGACCCATCACTGAAAGGATGATAGAGCGACACACACACACAATCCCAACACCAGAAGAATGTAGGGTCTATCACCAAAAGGATGATAGAGAACACTCGCACAATCTGACACCAAAAGGATGACAGACCCATCACCAAAAGGATGATAGAGCGACACACACACACAATCCCGATACCAAAAGGATGCAGGCGTATCACCAAAAGGATGATAGAGAACACTCGCACAATCTGGCACGAAAATGATGACCGACCTATCACCAAAAGGATGATAGAGCAACACACGCACTTAATCCCGACACCAAAAGGATGCAGGCCTATCACCAAAAGGATGATAGAGAACACTCGCACAATCTGGCACCAATACGATGACAGACCTATCACCAAAAGGATGATAGAGTGACACAAGCACAAAATCCCGACACCAGAAGGATGTAGGGTCTATCACCAAAAGGATAATAGAGAACACTCACAATCTAGCACCAAAAGGATGACAGACTCATCACCAAAAGGATGATAGAGCGACACACGCACACAATCCTGACACCAAAAGGATGCAGGGCCTATCACCAAAAAGAAGATAGAGGACACTCGCACAATCTGGCACAAAAATGATAACGAACATATCACAAAAAGGATGATAGAGTGACACATGGACACAATCCCGACACCAAAAGGATGTAGGGTCTATCACGAAAAGGATGATAGATAACACTCGCACAATCCGGCACCAAAAGGATGATAGACCCATCCCCAAAAGGATGATAGAGCGACACACGCACACAAGCCCGACAACAAAAGGATGCAGGCCTATCACCAAAAGGATGATAGAGAAGACTCGCAAAATCTGGCACCGAAAGCATGATAGACCTATCACCAATAGGATGATAGAGTGACACAAGCACACAATCCCGACACCAAAAGGATGTGGGCTCTATCACCAAAAGGATGATAGTGAACACTCGCACAATCTGGCACCAAAAAGATGACAGACCCATCACCGAAAGGATGATGGAGAGACACACGCACACAATCCTGACACCAAAAGGATGCAGGCCTATTACCAAAAGGATGATAGAGAGCACTCGCACAATCTGGCACCAAAAGAATGACAGACCCATCACTGAAAGGATGATAGAGCGACACACACACACAATCCCAACACCAGAAGAATGTAGGGTCTATCACCAAAAGGATGATAGAGAACACTCGCACAATCTGACACCAAAAGGATGACAGACCCATCACCAAAAGGATGATAGAGCGACACACACACACAATCCCGATACCAAAAGGATGCAGGCGTATCACCAAAAGGATGATAGAGAACACTCGCACAATCTGGCACGAAAATGATGACCGACCTATCACCAAAAGGATGATAGAGCAACACACGCACTTAATCCCGACACCAAAAGGATGCAGGCCTATCACCAAAAGGATGATAGAGAACACTCGCACAATCTGGCACCAATACGATGACAGACCTATCACCAAAAGGATGATAGAGTGACACAAGCACAAAATCCCGACACCAGAAGGATGTAGGGTCTATCACCAAAAGGATAATAGAGAACACTCACAATCTAGCACCAAAAGGATGACAGACTCATCACCAAAAGGATGATAGAGCGACACACGCACACAATCCTGACACCAAAAGGATGCAGGGCCTATCACCAAAAAGAAGATAGAGGACACTCGCACAATCTGGCACAAAAATGATAACGGACATATCACTAAAAGGATGATAGAGTGACACATGGACACAATCCCGACACCAAAAGGATGTAGGGTCTATCACGAAAATGGATGATAGAGAACACTCGCACATTCCGACACCAAAAGGATGATAGACCCATCCCCAAAAGGATGAAAGAGCGACACACGCACACAAGCCCGACAACAAAAGGATGCAGGCCTATCACCAAAAGGATGATAGAGAAGACTCGCACAATCTGGCACCAAAATGATGACAGACCTATCATCAATAGGATGATAGAGTGACACACGCACACAATCCCGACACCAAAAGGATGTAGGGTCTATCACCAAAAGGATGATAGTGAACACTCGCACAATCTGGCACCAAAAGGATGACAGACCCATCACCGAAAGGATGATGGAGAGACACACGCACACAATCCTGACACCAAAAAGATGCAGGCCTATCACCAAAAGGATGATAGAGAGCACTCGCACAATCTGGCATTAAAAGAATGACAGACCCATCACCGAAAGGATGATAGAGCGACACACACACACAATCCCAACACCAGAAGAATGTAGGGTCTATCACCAAAAGGATGATAGAGAACACTCGCACAATCTGGCACCAAAAGGATGACAGACCCATCACCAAAAGGATGATAGAGCAACACACGCACACAATCCCGATACCAAAAGGATGCAGGCGTATCACCAAAAGGATGATAGAGAACACTCGCACAATCTGGCACCAAAATGATGACCGACCAATCACCAAAAGGATGATAGAGCAACACACGCACTTAATCCCGACACCAAAAGGATGCAGGCCTATCACCAAAAGGATGATATAGAACACTCGCACAATCTGGCACCAATATGATGACAGACCTATCACCAAAGGATGATAGAGTGACACAAGCACAAAATCCCGACACCAGAAGGATATAGGGTCTATCACGAAAAGGATAATAGAGAACACTCACACAATCTAGCACCAAAAGGATGACAGACTCATCACCAAAAGGATGATAGAGCGACACACGCACACAATCCTGACACCAAAAGGATGCAGGGCCTATCACCAAAAAGAAGATAGAGGACACTCGCACAATCTGGCACAAAAATGATAACGAACATATCACAAAAAGGATGATAGAGTGACACATGGACACAATCCCGACACCAAAAGGATGTAGGGTCTATCACGAAAAGGATGATAGATAACACTCGCACAATCCGGCACCAAAAGGATGATAGACCCATCCCCAAAAGGATGATAGAGCGACACACGCACACAAGCCCGACAACAAAAGGATGCAGGCCTATCACCAAAAGGATGATAGAGAAGACTCGCAAAATCTGGCACCGAAAGCATGATAGACCTATCACCAATAGGATGATAGAGTGACACAAGCACACAACCCCGACACCAAAAGGATGTGGGCTCTATCACCAAAAGGATGATAGTGAACACTCGCACAATCTGGCACCAAAAAGATGACAGACCCATCACCGAAAGGATGATGGAGAGACACACGCACACAATCCTGACACCAAAAGGATGCAGGCCTATTACCAAAAGGATGATAGAGAGCACTCGCACAATCTGGCACCAAAAGAATGACAGACCCATCACTGAAAGGATGATAGAGCGACACACACACACAATCCCAACACCAGAAGAATGTAGGGTCTATCACCAAAAGGATGATAGAGAACACTCGCACAATCTGACACCAAAAGGATGACAGACCCATCACCAAAAGGATGATAGAGCGACACACACACACAATCCCGATACCAAAAGGATGCAGGCGTATCACCAAAAGGATGATAGAGAACACTCGCACAATCTGGCACGAAAATGATGACCGACCTATCACCAAAAGGATGATAGAGCAACACACGCACTTAATCCCGACACCAAAAGGATGCAGGCCTATCACCAAAAGGATGATAGAGAACACTCGCACAATCTGGCACCAATACGATGACAGACCTATCACCAAAAGGATGATAGAGTGACACAAGCACAAAATCCCGACACCAGAAGGATGTAGGGTCTATCACCAAAAGGATAATAGAGAACACTCACACAATCTAGCACCAAAAGGATGACAGACTCATCACCAAAAGGATGATAGAGCGACACACGCACACAATCCTGACACCAAAAGGATGCAGGGCCTATCACCAAAAAGAAGATAGAGGACACTCGCACAATCTGGCACAAAAATGATAACGGACATATCACAAAAAGGATGATAGAGTGACACATGGACACAATCCCGACACCAAAAGGATGTAGGGTCTATCACGAAAATGGATGATAGAGAACACTCGCACATTCCGACACCAAAAGGATGATAGACCCATCCCCAAAAGGATGAAAGAGCGACACACGCACACAAGCCCGACAACAAAAGGATGCAGGCCTATCACCAAAAGGATGATAGAGAAGACTCGCACAATCTGGCACCAAAAGGATGACAGACCTATCATCAATAGGATGATAGAGTGACACACGCACACAATCCCGACACCAAAAGGATGTAGGGTCTATCACCAAAAGGATGATAGTGAACACTCGCACAATCTGGCACCAAAAGGATGATAGACCCATCACCAAAAGGATGATAGAAAGACACACGCACACAATCCCGACACCAAAAAGATGCAGGCCTATCACCAAAAGGATGATAGAGAGCACTCGCACAATCTGGCATTAAAAGAATGACAGACCCATCACCGAAAGGATGATAGAGCGACACACACACACAATCCCAACACCAGAAGAATGTAGGGTCTATCACCAAAAGGATGATAGAGAACACTCGCACAATCTGGCACCAAAAGGATGACAGACCCATCACCAAAAGGATGATAGAGCAACACACGCACACAATCCCGATACCAAAAGGATGCAGGCGTATCACCAAAAGGATGATAGAGAACACTCGCACACTCTGGCACCAAAATGATGACCGACCTATCACCAAATGGATGATAGAGCAACACACGCACTTAATCCCGACACCAAAAGGATGCAGACCTATCACCAAAAGGATGATATAGAACACTCGCACAATCTGACACCAATATGATGACAGACCTATCACCAAAGGATGATAGAGTGACACAAGCACAAAATCCCGACACCAGAAGGATATAGGGTCTATCACCAAAAGGATAATAGAGAACACTCACACAATCTAGCACCAAAAGGATGACAGACTCATCACCAAAAGGATGATAGAGCGACACACGCACACAATCCTGACACCAAAAGGATGCAGGGCCTATCACCAAAAAGAAGATAGAGGACACTCGCACAATCTGGCACAAAAATGATAACGAACATATCACAAAAAGGATGATAGAGTGACACATGGACACAATCCCGACACCAAAAGGATGTAGGGTCTATCACGAAAAGGATGATAGATAACACTCGCACAATCCGGCACCAAAAGGATGATAGACCCATCCCCAAAAGGATGATAGAGCGACACACGCACACAAGCCCGACAACAAAAGGATGCAGGCCTATCACCAAAAGGATGATAGAGAAGACTCGCAAAATCTGGCACCGAAAGCATGATAGACCTATCACCAATAGGATGATAGAGTGACACAAGCACACAATCCCGACACCAAAAGGATGTGGGCTCTATCACCAAAAGGATGATAGTGAACACTCGCACAATCTGGCACCAAAAAGATGACAGACCCATCACCGAAAGGATGATGGAGAGACACACGCACACAATCCTGACACCAAAAGGATGCAGGCCTATTACCAAAAGGATGATAGAGAGCACTCGCACAATCTGGCACCAAAAGAATGACAGACCCATCACTGAAAGGATGATAGAGCGACACACACACACAATCCCAACACCAGAAGAATGTAGGGTCTATCACCAAAAGGATGATAGAGAACACTCGCACAATCTGACACCAAAAGGATGACAGACCCATCACCAAAAGGATGATAGAGCGACACACACACACAATCCCGATACCAAAAGGATGCAGGCGTATCACCAAAAGGATGATAGAGAACACTCGCACAATCTGGCACGAAAATGATGACCGACCTATCACCAAAAGGATGATAGAGCAACACACGCACTTAATCCCGACACCAAAAGGATGCAGGCCTATCACCAAAAGGATGATAGAGAACACTCGCACAATCTGGCACCAATACGATGACAGACCTATCACCAAAAGGATGATAGAGTGACACAAGCACAAAATCCCGACACCAGAAGGATGTAGGGTCTATCACCAAAAGGATAATAGAGAACACTCACACAATCTAGCACCAAAAGGATGACAGACTCATCACCAAAAGGATGATAGAGCGACACACGCACACAATCCTGACACCAAAAGGATGCAGGGCCTATCACCAAAAAGAAGATAGAGGACACTCGCACAATCTGGCACAAAAATGATAACGGACATATCACAAAAAGGATGATAGAGTGACACATGGACACAATCCCGACACCAAAAGGATGTAGGGTCTATCACGAAAATGGATGATAGAGAACACTCGCACATTCCGACACCAAAAGGATGATAGACCCATCCCCAAAAGGATGAAAGAGCGACACACGCACACAAGCCCGACAACAAAAGGATGCAGGCCTATCACCAAAAGGATGATAGAGAAGACTCGCACAATCTGGCACCAAAAGGATGACAGACCTATCATCAATAGGATGATAGAGTGACACACGCACACAATCCCGACACCAAAAGGATGTAGGGTCTATCACCAAAAGGATGATACAGAACACTCGCACAATATGGCACCAAAAGGATGATAGACCCATCACCAAAAGGATGATAGAGCGACATACGCACCAAATCGTGACACCAAAAGAATGCAGGGCCTATCACCAAAAAGATGATAGAGAACACTCCCACAATCTAACACCAAAAAGATGATAGACCTATCACCAAAAGGATGATAAAGTGACACACACACACAATCCCGACACGAAAAGGATGCAGGCCTATCACCAAAAGGATGATAGAGAACATTCACATAATCTGGCACAAAAAGGATGACAGACCCATCACCAAAAGGATGATAGAGCGACACACGCAAACAATCCCGACACCAAAAGGTTGCAGGCCTATCACCAAAAGGATGATAGAGAACACTCGCACAATCTTGCACCAAAAGGATGACAGACCTATCACCAATAGGATGATAGAGTGACACACGCACACAATCCCGACACTAAAAGGATGTAGGGTTTATCACCAAAAGGATGATAGAGAACACTTGCACAATCTGGCACCAAAAATATGACAAATCCATCACCTAAAGGATGATAGAGCGACACATGCACACAATCCCGACACCAAAAGGATGCAGGGCGTATCACCAAAAGGAAGATAGAGAACACTCGCACAATCTGGAACCAAAAGGATGACAGACCTATCACCAATAGGATGACAGAGTGACACACGCACACAATCCCGACACCAAAAGGATGTAGGGTCTATCTGTAGCTACTGCGAAAATAAGGTGCCGGCAAAACAGAAGAGTCACCACCTTTCGTTATTTATCCCATAGAAAGGGAAAGGAAACAGTCGGAAAAACTTGACGAAAAGGTATAAGACAAGGTCATCGCAACCATGTCTGAGTTCGGGAGTAGGTTACGCAAGGGGAAGGTATTAGCAGCCCTCACGTCCATCGTACTCGATGGGATCCACGCTTGTTGTGTTTATCTGACGGGTTGGTTTTATCTATCTACCTATCAAGGCTGGTCTAAAAAGAAAGGAAAATGACTCGGCAAAGCATCGCACTTCGTGCCTACGTATTCTCGTCAGAGAACGAGAAATCAGAGTTAACATAGTTCGGCTAACTACGGGTAACGAAATGGGGGAAGGTGGCTCGCCAATACGTTAGTATTGAGCCTACGTACTCTCTACAGATATGAGAGATCAGAGCTTACGTAGTTTGGGATAATACGGATTACGGGGGTTCAGATTCATCTGTTTCTCCGAGTAAGGTTAACAAACAGTTCCAACAGTTTGGTGTATGCAGCTTTCTCGTCAGAGACTCGTGCATTACCGTTTGCGGTAGAACTAAGAGTTAACGACACTCTTTTCATCAGAAAAGTTTTCCTCGAATTATGGGCCCACAGGGCAAAAAGGTTTGAAGTTTGTTTTCGTCTTTTACGGATGAAGAGTTTTTTATGGTTGTTTGTAGTTTGTACAGCTCTAGAGACTATGACCTGGGAACGAATGCGTCGCATATCGTCCAAAGGACGTATACTAAACACTCTAGATGATTGAGAGGAGACCGCTCAATTATCATTTCCCAAGTGGCTTAAGGCTCGTAACGCGCTGTACTAACTTGCTTTTATTGCATTTTTTACTGTTGTTTTAGAGAGAGAAGAGAATGATCTCTACAGGGAAAGTGTCAAGCCCTAATGTTGTCATGCCAAGGATTCATCATATGGTTGAGGTTTGAAACAGGGAACTCCTAGATGTTATCATGCATAGGTTTCAACCTAAAGTTCTGTCATCACTTCCTTATCAAGGGAAGTGAGAGTCCTAGGGGATCATGTTAATGGGAAACAGAAACAGACTACAAAAATCATTAAAGCAGATAAAACAGCAATGCCAAACAGTAAAGATGCAAATGTAATGCAGCAATACAAGCAGAGGGAGACTCACTCAATCTCTAAGCAATCAAGCAAAGAAAACAATCAAAACAGACAAGCAAAGGAGCTCAGCTCAACCTTTCAATGCAAACACACAGATAAAAAGAAAAACAACACACAAGCAATGGGAGGATCACCTCAACCCTTAATGCAAACAAGCAGAGGGAGACCTACTAAACCTCTTAATGCAGTCATTCACCTAGCCTAAAATATTCTATATATGAACCTACTCTAATGCATCAAGCAAATCAAACAAGGAAGAAAAACCAAAATGAGGAACAGGGAAGTCATCCCAGGCTACATCAGGTTGGATGTGTGTCAACACAAGAGTCCATCATGGGCTCAACCTCTTGAGGAATGCACAGAATCCAACCAAGGGAAGGATTAGGCTCTCCCAACAGGGATCCTATGTCAATAGGACAGAAAACTGGGTAATGGTCCTAGATATCAATCTAAGGTGACTGGTATAAGTTTATCAACACAGAATGTCCATCTCAGGCTCAACCTATTGAGGAATGCATAGAATCCAACCAAGGGAAGGATTAGGCTCTCCCAAGTGGGATCCTAAGAAAAGGACTTGGAGATGGATGACAGTATATAAACCAAGGGAATATACCATGCCAAGAATCTCAATCCAAGGCTCAACCTCCTAAGGAATACATAGAATCCAACCAAGGGAAGGATTAGGCTCTCCCAGGAGGGCTCCTCATCAAGACTTGAAGGAGAAAGATAGTACAAACCAAAGGAATGTACTATACTGATGAATGTCAATTCAAGGCTCAACCTTCTGAGGAATGCACAGAATCCAACCAAGGGAAGGATTAGGCTCTCCCAGGAGATCTCCTCTTCAAGACTTGGAGAAAGAGGATAGGGCAAAGCCCAGGGAAGAAATCACATAGGGGAAAGAAGGCACCACAACAATTTCTAAGAAACCCTAAAGACTAGCTACAAGGATCACCTAGACTAAGAGGATTCAAAAGCTCTATCAAGGATTAATCAAGGTTCTAAAGAGGTATCTACCTAAGTTCTATTCTATCAAGAAGGGATATGAAGCTTAGAATCATCTAATGTTCACTTAAAAGACTAATCTATGAAGTTATACTAGTTAGGGTCACCTAAACCATAATCAAATTGCAAAATGGGGGAATAATAGAAAATCAATTCTAAAAATCCTAAGGAAAATCCTAGATGATCCTACATGGGTTAAGGATCTATGGTACAAAACCCAGGGGCAAAACCTACTCCTAAAGGTTCTAATAAAATCTAAACTCTAAGGGTGTGCTAAGGGGGGTCCATCATGGAATGCTCCTAAAGATCTATCTCAAAATCCTACTTAGAATCATCTAAAAAATACAACAAAAATCACCCAAACCTATCAAGGAGTCTATAACAAGCATGCAAAATTTCAGCATCAAATTTCAAAGCATGAGCTAGTAATAAAATCAGCAAGTAAACTACTCATTTTATGCATTTTTAATCAACTATTAAAAATAGAAAAATGGAAATTAAATTGAAAACAGCATAAAAATAAAATCCAAAACCATAGAAAAATCAGAAATTAAATAAGGATCACTCACATATTTTTTCCATTATTTTCTGATCAATATTTCTATTTAAAATGAATTAAAAATGATGAATGTAATAAAAGAAAATGAAAAATGAAATAAAAGAAATAAAAGGCCTCAGAAAAATCACAGCCCTAGGATTAGATTACCAGTCTACACATCTAAAGGCTACGCGCGTGCCACCTCAATTAGTTAAACGATGCGTTTTGGGATGGGCATGGTGTGGTTCAGTTGACTGAGGTATATGGTATGGTCTAATCATGTGCGTTCATTGAAAAAGTATGCTGATCTAAGGCTCCAGGTCTTGCCAACTCACGAAGACCTAGTCAAACTAAATCTTATACGTTGGATGCTAAGACCAAGTCCATAAATTCAAACGAATCCAACGGTTTCAGACCTTTCTTCCTCATTTAAGCTGATACTAGGAGGGAAAACATTTCGTGGTGGCCGGAGAAGAGCTCCACCGTCTTCTCCGGCGAGAGCAACATTGCTCTGGATTCAAACTCAACTAAACTTAATGAAAATTACACGAATCCACTCGTCTCCTTACACTGAGCATCATGATCTATTCTATTCTCACTGATTCCCCATGAATAATCAAACACGATGATGAACAGAAAAAACGCCAATTCAACAATTGTCATCAAACTCCAAAGTAACTACACATATATCTTCCTCACCTCTTAAGGATCATCCTGACCTATCTAATTCTTGCTAACTCTCAAAGAACAGCCAGATGCGATGCTCAATAGAAATGTCATCCACTCCTAAATCACCTCTAAACCTCAAGATCCCAATCATGAAACGATCTAGGTTCCTCCCTAAGCCTAGCTACATGATCAATTCATTCTAAATCATCCTAGAACTAGAGGAATTTCAAAGGGAACAAACCTAAAAAGAAGCTTGAAATTGAAGGTGTTTGCGTGCGAATCTTGATGCCAAAATGTGCAGATTTCTTCACTGAACGATCCTGAATGATTCTTGATACTCAGAAGCCCTTGATTCATGATAAGTTGACCTTGGAATCATCCCTTGGGCATATTAATACATCAATCCATGATCACATGGCCTTGGGATTAGGTCTCAACCTTCAAATCTTCAGTTAATCTAGGATTGACCAGATGAAACCCTAGTTGTATCAATCTTGGTTATAGCTTCATATCCTTTGCATATTAACCTGTCTAGGCTTCAAAATGATCTCCAACACTTCTCATGAGCTCTCTCAAGGCTCTACGTCCAACTTTATGGCTTTAGAATCATCTGATAATCTTCCCACAACCTTCAAGATAGGAGATATACACACTTGGCTTCAACCACTTCTCTGAGGATCTTTAACTTCTTTGATGAGGATATCAACCCTTGAGCACTTGAATAAACCTTTTAGCTAGCTTCATAGCCTTGTATAGCCCTTGGATTGGTAGTCATATATCTTGATCTGCTGCACACATGTCAATGCAATGCAGGTGAAATGCTAGAATGAATGCAATGACACCCAAGCTAGGTAAAGAAAAGGTTAAGCAAATTTTAGGGTGCAACAGCTGCCCTTATTCAAACGGCTTGGACCTGACTGGGTGAGAAGCGAACGACTCTCAAATAATCAAGTTAAAAGACGGTTGAATACCAATAAACTCGGAAATTTTCCAACCGCACAAGTAACGATACTCTGATGGGGACAAATTCTTCGAAAACTGAAATAATAGTTGCACGGCAACTTGCTGGAGAATGATTGATCTCAAATCTCTGTCAGGATGATAATCTACGTCCTCAAGTCATCAAGGGATCACTGGTTACACGGTAACTGGTGATTTTCCAACCGCACAGGTAAACAATACTCTAATTGGAAGGAACATCTTCGAGATCGGAAATGACAGTTACACGGAAACTTGCTGGGGAATCGGTTACACGGTAACTGGAAATTTGCCAACCGCACAAGTAAACGATACTCTGATTGGTAGGATAATCTTTGAAACCTGAAATGGTAGTTGCACGGCAACTGGCCCAAACCTCCATCAGGATGATCATCAGATTTCACTGCAGCTTCTTCCTCAAGTCGTCAAGGGATTATTGGTCACACGGTAACTGGTGATACACAACTGATATTGTCGTCAAGCATTCTGTGGCACGACGGCAGAAGAATTCCTCGGGACCCGTCAGGTCATTGGGAACTTTTAACAATCTCTATAATTATGCCGTCGGGCATTCAAAGAAACTCTCGGGCGTCAGTCGGACTTCGTCAGTAAGTCAGAAATAGAATCCTTAATCAATCATGAACCAACAGGGATATCTAAACTTCTGCCGTCAGGCACTCCACATCAGCTAGGAGAACTGCTTCGACATCACAGTCGGACTTCATCAGTAAGTTAGGAAGGGTTTGGCACTGCTGCCGGACTTCAATCATCAAGTCTTCAAGGAAATTTCAACTTCTCTGCTCAAAACCTGCTGGGGATGACACATCTCCGCTGGGGATTCTGGAGAACTATTAAGTAACTCTGCTCTGGGGATTTCGGAATCATCCTGGACGAATAAACTCTACTAAGGAATTCAAAAATCACCATGAACAAACAACTCCGTCGGGGACTCTAAGAATCATCTTAAGCAAACAACTCTGGCGACTTCATTGGGGATTTTAAGAATCATCTTAAGCAAACAACTTTGCTGAGGAACACCTGCAAAACAAGAACGGTAACGACCTAGCTCATGTTTCATATGCATATGTTTGACAATGGTGCAATGCTCCACATGGTGGAAATGCTACGCGTTTTAGGGTGAATGCTATGCAGTCATGCAAAATGTTATGACCCCATCAGCAAAATAAATGCTGAAGGGAAAATCCTCCTTGACAGGAGGAAGAACCACTCTGGTGGGGAGGAGGAATCATCCTGCTGAGGATAAGAATTCACACCAATATCAATCGGGCTTATCCTGGGGAAACGAACTCCAAACGACTTTCTGCAGGGGAACAAAGTTCTATGGGAACCTACACTCGCTCAACTAGGTACACGAACCACAAACTGCTGAGGAAATGATGTCAATCGCAGAAATAAATTGTACAACCTTCGCAGATAGAATCTTCCTGGAGACACGAACTCTGATGGGGAAGTATAGCAACATCTATTCAATACTCTACTAGGGAAAACCCAATAATGGCTTGAACATCTTCCAAGGACTCGGCTCTCTTGGGGAACTGCAAACTCGGCTGGGGACACACAACTAGACACCGGAATCACTCCTACCTGCCGGGGAGAGTACAACTCTGAGGGGAATTTCAATTCTGCCGGAGACTTCGGTCTGAACTATCGGAAGCTGAACACTTACGAATGGTCTTCTACGAGAAAACTGCAGGTTGACCCACTGCTGGGAACGAGTATACACCTCTGCGCATGACTCAACTCGGGAAATGATGATCCCGCCTAGGATGCATTTGGTTGGGGAGAATCTACCTCCACTTGGGGAGACATATCAATGCTCATAGTCTCATGTTCAGACTTCGTGGGGAAACACTACTGAACTCGATGGGGAAGAAGGAATCATCCTGCTTGGAAAACATTTGGTATACTGCCTGGAGGGTGACTTCCCTGCCACAAAATGAACAAACAGACAAGATACCCTTCAAAAAGGGACCTATCAAGGTTATCATCATGTGACAATGTTCAGGTAATTCAATGTTTCAACAATTATCGACCTAAGCCAGCAAGTTTATGTATGCGCATTTTATCAAAAACATCGGGCGTTTCTTTTTCGCAAACAAAACAGATAAAAGCTAAACAGGCAAACAAAAATACTGAATAGTATATGTTCATTGATAAACGAGCCTTTGAATAGGCAAAATGTTTTACAACAGATGCAAGCTCCTGAAATGAGGAAGCTGTGCAAACATATAAACATAAATATACATCAGTATATACACAAATGTCGGCAATGCGGTGTAGACGAACACCATGAGTTGATCCCTCTATGATCCACTTGACTTCGATACTTCTCCAACGCTTCAGCCTCAGAAGAGATTGATTCAGATAAACGGCCCTCAGGTCATCCCAAACCACTAAACAATGAGAGTTCATACGCGGAACGCAGTCATTTGCTTTTCTTAATCCCTAACTTTTGCCTGAATCTCCCTTTCGGGTTTTCGATTCACCGGGATACCCTTTTTTGCCAAAGCCGCCCTTTCAGGTTTTCGACCTTACTGGTGTACATTTTTTCATTTATATCCCTAATTTTTGCCCGAACCTTTTTTCCTTTTTTCTGGTTCGCCGGGATGCCCCATTTTGCCTGGATATTCTTTTTTCTTTCCAACGGGTCATTTTTAAGCAAAGTATTTTTTAACTGCGTCCGCGTTCACAGGGGATGCAAAATCTTCTCCATCCATCGTGGATAACAACAAGGCTCCTCCCGAGAAGACCTTGCTGACGACATATGAACCTTCGTAGTTAGGAGTCCATTTGCCCCTGTGATCGGAATGTGGTGGAAGAATCTTCTTCAGGACAAGATCACCCATCTGAAAGCTTCTAGGACGCACCTTCTTCATTCAGCTTTGGTACAGACGACCATATGCAATCGATGCTAATCTCTTCTCATCCTTCAGACTGAGTTGATTCAATCAGTTCTTAATCCATTCTGCCTCATCGAGTTTCACGTCAACCAAAAACTCGCAAAGAAGGAATCTCAACTTCCAACAGTAGAACAACCTCCATACCGTACATAAGTGATAAAGGAGTTGCCCCGGTTGATGTGCGTACCGTCGTACGATAACCGTGCAATGCAAATGGCAACATCTCATGTCAATCTTTGTAGGTCACAACCATCTTTTGTACTATCTTTTTAATGTTTTGGTTGGCCGCTTCAACCGCACCATTCATCTTCGGTCGGTAAGGTGATGAGTTGTGATGTTCAATCTTGAAGTTCTGGCATAACTCCTTCATCATCTTATTGTTCAGATTCGAACCATTGTCAGTAATGATCCGCTCGGGAACTCCGTATCGACAAATGATGTCCTTCTTTATGAATCTAGCTACCACCTGCTTGGTCACGTTAGTGTACGAGGCTGCCTCTACCCACTTGGTGAAGTAGTCGATGGCTACCAAAATGAAGCGATGACCGTTAGATGCAGTGGGCTCGATCTTGCCTATCATATCAATGCCCCACATGGAGAACGGCCACGGGGATGACATGACATTCAACGGGCACGGCGGTACATGAGTTTTATCAGCATAAATCTGGGATTTATGACATCTCTTCGCGAATTAGAAACAATCCGACTCCATCGTCAGCCAATAATATCCTGCTGGCAGGATTTTCCGCGTCATGGCATGTCTGCCGGCGTGCGTACCAAATGTGCCTTCATAGACCTCTTCCATAAGCAGACTAGCTTCTTTTTTGTCCACACATCTGAGTAGCACGAGATCGTGATTTCTCTTATACAGAACTCCATCAGGATTGAGATAGAAATTTCCATACAGCCTCCTCAAAGTCTTCTTATCCTGGGTTGATGCTCCCGCAGGATACTCCTTAGTCATAAGGAAAGTCTGGATATCATGGAACCATGGCTTGCCATCGGAGGCTTCCTCGATTGAAAAAACGAATGCAGGTCTATCAAGACGGGAAATGACAATTCTTGGGGCTTCATTCTAAAAATTGACTTTGTACATCGAAGCCAACGTGGCTAAGGCATCAGCCATCTGATTTTCATCTATGGGCACATGATGGAGTTCCACTCGATCAAAGAAAGGAAGCAGCCTTCTGGCATAATTCATGTACGGGACCAAATTCGACTGACGAATCTCCCACTCCCCTTTAATTTGGTTAACCACGAGTGCCGAGTCACCATATACATCCAGGTTTTTGATTCTAAAATCAATGGCTTCTTCCAAACCCATGATGCATGCCTCGTATTCTGCTTCATTGTTGGTGACTGGAAAAGTCAATCTGGCAGTAAACGAGATGTGGGATCCCTGGGGAGTCGTGATGATTGCCCCCATACCACTTCCGTACAAATTAACTACGCCGTCAAATATCAATTTCCACTGGGACTTCCTATCTGGCCCATCATCGGGCAACGGTTCATCACAATATTTCACTTTGAGAAACATGATATCCTTATCAGGGAATTCAAATTTCATCGGCTGATAATCTTCGATAGGCTGTTCAGCAAGGTACTTAGACAACACACTTCCCTTAATGGCCTTCTGGGAAACGTACTGAATGTCATACTCCGTCAACACCATTTGCCATCTGGCAATCCTGCCTGAAAGCGCTTGCTTCTAGAAGACGTACTTGATCGGATCCATCTTCGAAATTAGCATGGTCGTGTGATTGAGCATATACTGTCGTAAATGTTTGGCAGCCCACGCGAGTGCGCAACACGTTTTTTCCAGCATTGAGTAACGGGACTCACAATCTATGAACTTTTTACTCAAGTAATAAATGGCATGCTCCTTTCTGCCAGTCTCGTCATGCTAAACGAGAACGCAACCCATGTTATTCTCAAGAACTGTCAAGTACATGATTAAGGGTCTTCCGGCCACTGGGGGTATCAAAATTGGAGGTTCCTGCAAATATTGTTCTATCTTGTCAAATGCCTTCTGGGAATCCTCGTTCCAGATAATCGCCTGATCTTTTTTCAATAGTTTGAACATCGGTTCACACGTGGCCGTGAGATGAGATATAAACCTTGCAATGTAGTTTATTCTGCCAAGGAAACCATGAACTTCTTTTTCAGTCTTTGGCGCTGGCATGTCTTATATTGCTTTTATCTTAGCAGGATCAACCTCAATGCCTTTTTCACTCACAATAAACCCCAGTAGTTTTCCAGACCGTACTCCGAAAGTACACTTATTAGGATTCATCCTCAACCTGAACTTCCTAAGCCACTCAAAAAGCTTCAGCAAATTGACCAGATGTCCCTCCTCCGTTTGGGACTTCGCAATCATGTCATCAACATATACTTCAATCTCATGGTGAATCATGTCTTGAAACAAAGTGACCATCGCCCGCTAGTAAGTGGCCCCTGCGTTCTTCAGACCGAAAGGCATTACCTTGTAGCAGAACGTCCCCCAAGGTGTTATGAACGTGGTTTTTTCCATGTCTTCCGACGCCATCTTGATCTGATTATAGTCAGAGAAGCCATCCATGAATGAAAACACGGAAAATTGAGTTGTATTGTCGACCAACACATCAATATGAGGGAGCGGGAAATCATCCTTAGGGCTCGCCTTATTCAAATCCCGATAATCAACGCACATCCACACCTTACCGTCCTTCTTCGGTACAGGTACTATGTTGGCGACCCACGGAGGGTAAGTAGTGACCGCTAAAAAGCCAACATCCAGTTGCTTTTGCACTTCTTCTTTGATCTTAACGGCCATATCTGGTCGTGTCCTTCTAAGCTTCTACTTAACTAGAGGACAATCTTCTCGTAGTGGTAGATGATGGACCACTATGTCAGTGTCGAGTCCGAGCATATCTTCATACGACCAAGCAAAGATGTCACTATACTCTCGAAGCATCTCGACCAATCTTTGCTTGAAATCGCTCTGCAAAGCCCCTATCCTGACATTTCAGACAAGTTCCTCAGAACCCAGATTAACAATCTCAATCTCTTCCTCGTGAGGCAGAATGATCTTATCTTCTTGTTTCAACAATCCGACCAACTCTTCGGGAAGGTCTTCATCTTCATCAATCTCTTCTTCAGCTTGATATATCGGGGCAATCAAAGTCGAAGTGAGTCATAGAAGGTTCAGAGTCAATGTCATCTGTAGTGTAAATCCTGCAATAACAAGGGTTAAGCTTAAAAAGAGAATATGCAGGGTAGCACAACCATATTGCCATTTTATTGTTTTTCAAAACAAAAATAAAACAGGAATAACAAAGATCACAAAATTTGGATGCAAAGAAAATTCCCTTTGATTTATTGATAATATGTACATGCATAAGCAATCATGGCCCTGACAATAAAACTATTATGCCACGGGTAGAGCATAAGGTTTTACAATAATTGGAAAAGACAAAGCATTACTCTTTGCGCGTCACTTGGATAACATCATGGGCGGACCAGTTGTTGAGGCTCTGGCCTGGTTTGCACGGCTGAATCCAGGAGTCCAGGTCGCAATCACTATCTTCGTCGTCTTCAGACACGGCGTTGAAATTCTCAAATATCACCCACCTCTTGTGAATTGAATTGGCCCTTTGACGCACGGCTCACTGCGAGAGGAGGAAGCATCAGCAGAAGGAGAATACCTTAACCCAAACTTATCCTGCTTGTTAGGGATTTCCAGAACTTGCCCCCAGCCTAGGGCAGAGCCAGCTTGAACAACAACTTGAGCTTCCTTGAAGGAAGAGAGATTCATCTCAGGTTTTTCAATCATCACCGGAATCGCATCCTTGACTTTAACAGCTTCAAACGCCTCGCACAAAGTTTCGTGGATCTCGCCATCCACCTCAACATATTTAAAAGATGACAAATGGCTCACCATTATATCCTCTTCTCCACAGACGGTTACGATGCTGCCCCCCACAGCATACTTCAGCTTCTGGTGCAATGTGGAAGTCACTGCGCCCGCAGAATGGATCCAAGGCCGACCCAACAGACAGCTATAGGCTGGCATGATATCCATGATATAGAAGACCGCGTCAAAGGTCTCTGGCCCAACTTGAATGGATCACTGGGTGTACATATCAACCCTCTTGTATCCAACCTCATCAGAGCTTTCTTGAGGAAAACATTCAAAGATGATCCAGTGTCCACCAACACATGGGACATAACCGTTCCTCGACATTCTATTGAGATATGCAAGGTGCTATTATGGTTTCTTCCTTTCGGCGTCAGCTCTAGGTCAGTAAACCCTAATCCATTCCCATCATTTACATGAGCAACTACTCCCTCTAGCTGGTTGACGGAGATCTCTTGCGGTACATAGGCTGTATTCAAAACCTTCAGCAGGGCGTTGCGATGTGCCTCAGAACACAACAACAGATTCAGAATGGAGATCTTAGACGGCGTCTGATGAAGATGATCAACGATCTTATAATCACTTTTCTTGATCAGTCTCATAAATTTTTAGGCGTCTTTCATAAGCAGGTCTTTTCCTACCTCACGGGAGGTTTCTTCAACGACCTTACTTTTACCTCTGTCAGTCTTCTCGAACTTGTCTGCTTTGTCAGCCACAATCTCCGGTGGAGCAAATACTCTTCCGTTATGCGTTATTCCCCCAATCCCGACTAGGTTGTCCACAGATTTCCCAGATGGCTCCAACTCCAACTTCTGTCTATTGCAATATGTCACATAGTGCCATGGAACAACATTAGTGCTCTCAAATGGTATAGGTCCAGCCTTCGTTATGGTGATCGTAGGTGGCCTTGATGCAGAAATGGTAATTGTTTTGCGAGGTATGGTGATAGTGGCAACCTTTTCCTTCTGCTTCAGCATTACTTCCCTTGATTTGTTCTCAGCCCTCCGACTAAACTGCAGAATTCCTTCGTTCATCAAACTCTGAATCCCTGCTATCAACTGATCACAGCCGTCTGAATGATTCACACAATCCATACACAACTTCCTACAGCCTAGGAAAATACCTTTCTTCAACAACTTTGCTTTAACGAAACCAAGTGGTGTTTTCAGGTCTTTGACATCAGTCAATAAATCTGAATCTTCCTCTTCAATGATGGCGCTAACCCCATCTCTCCCATGGTTAGGCATAGGGTTCTTCGTAACATTCGGAGCATTATCAGAAAAGTTGATTATCTTGGCGTCAAAAATATCTTATACTTTGTGCTTGAATGCTTTACAGTTGTCAATCGAGTGGCCAGGTGCTCCCGAATGAAACTCACATCTCGCATTCGCATCGTAGCCCGGTGGAGGTGTCCCTGTCAAGGGAGCCAAAGTTCTCTTCTGGACTAGCTGTAACTGAAGCAAAGTCTGCAAAAGCTGATCATATGACATAGGTGGGGTTTCAAGATGGCGACTTGACAGAGGTGCTTTATTCTGGTACCTCCGGTACCCTTGCTGGTTCTGCTGCTGAGGTTGCTGCACACCCGGAATAGTAATGCTAGTGACTTGCTGGCACTGGCCTTTTCCTTTTCCCCGAGCACTAGACACTGAGCTCGTCTCACCTTCACGTCTCTTACCACGGTAAGGCTTCTTTCCCCCTCCAGCTGAGGATACATCTACACCCTGAATTTTTCCAAGTTTGATGCCATTCTCTACATGTTCCCCAGTGATTATGAGGTCGGAGAAGCTTCCCGACATACCACTGACAAGCTTCTCATAATAAACTCTTGGAAGAGTAGCCACGAACATGTCAACAAGTTCTCGCTCAACCATCGGTGGCTGGACCCTCGCTGCCAGTTCACACCACCTCTGGGCGTACTCTTTAAACCCTTCGTTGTTCTTCTGAGACAAATTTTGTAGCTGAACCCGGTTGGGAGCCAGATCACTGTTATATTGATAGTGGCGTATGAATGCTTCAGCAAGGTCTTTCCACGTACGTACACTAGTGGGTTCCAAACCCATATACCACTCCAGCGAGGGGCCTGACAGGCTGTCCTAGAAGAAGTGCATCAGCAACTTCTCATCTTCAGAATATGCAGACATCTTTCGGTAATACGACCTCAGATGGACACGGGGGCAAGTGGTGCCCTTATACTTCTCGAAGTCGGGTACCTTAAACTTGGGAGGCACCTTGAAGTCTGAGATCAGTCCCAACTTGGTCATGTCAACACCCATGGTATTCAAGTTCTCAAAACTCTTCATCTTGTCTTCGATTGCTTTGAACCTTAAACGGGCTTCAGAATTCAATTCTCCCTCAGCTCCCTTCATTGAGAATAATCCTCTTGACGATCCTCTTGCCAAGGTTGATGGCCAATGCTAGCAGCCAACCCAACAGCATCAAGACCATACAGATTACCAGCACCAGCGTTCCCAGCATTACCAGTTCCTCCAGTATTGCCAATGCCTATACCAGCATTACCATTGGCCTAAAAGTTTCCATTTCCGGCTCCAGTCGTATTCCCATTAGCTCCGATATTAGTAACAACATTACCATTGCCACTTCCATTCTCTCCAGTCACAGGGATGTTAGCATGAGGGGTCTCAACAAGTGGAGGGTTCACCACATTCCCACCATGTAGCACACCGTTGTTGTCGACGCGTGCAATCAGATGTTGCACCAGAGTTCTGAGCTGATCCTGGCCATTAGCGACCACTTGCATGAGATCCATAAAATGATCCATCCTCTCCCTGAGCTCTTGGATGTCAGTCTGAACCTGTTCCATTACTCTGACTTTATTTGCTCTGGTGGAATACCGGTGAATCTGCCTTCGTTCAATCCTGAAATAACCTGCAAACACAAAGGGTTAGAAAAACAGCTCATGGTACTTGTTATGCAAATGATTCATGCAAATGCAAACGTGTGTCTGTGCCTTGGGGAGATTCCCCCCGATCCTAATTTCCAAGACAAATAAAGTCCAACATCCAATCATGGAAAGAAATCCTCATATATTTATCTGAAAAACCTGCGCGGGCAGCGTACAACTGTAATCACATACAACTGAAGCAAAGGTGTGACCCCAACCAACAAGCCTGGTGGTGGACAACATATCAATGCGTAAAAGGTACAAAGAAATACAAAGAAATCAATTGCGGCTACCCGCACAGAAATCCTCTAATAACTTCTTCGTAGTGGGATGATTAGGCTGGGTGAGCAGACCCTGGATCAGCAGATCCCTCTGCCTGATGGTATCTTGGAAATCCTCGGCAACATCCCCACGAACCCCTTCTCCAGAACGGTTTTCCATTCTACACCTCTTAGCATCAGCTCTGAGTTGACAATCCTGCAGGTTTGCCTTGATCTCAACCAATCTGTACTGGATGTCGTGTCGAAGCGAGGCTTCAGCCTCTATTTTCTGGTCCTTGATCTCAATCTGGACCTCTAGCTCGGCTATTCGCTGCTTCAGCTTTTCCTCTCACTCTTTGTACTTGGCTAGGGTTGTTGTGTTTATCTGATGGGTTGGTTTTATCTATCTACCTATCAAGGCTGGTCTGAAAAGAAAATAAAATGACTCGGCAAAGCATCGCGCTTCGTGCCTACGTATTCTCATCAGAGAACAAGAAATCAGAGTCAACATAGTTCGGCTAACTACGGGTAACGGAATGGGGGAAGGTGGCTCGCCAATACGTCAGTATTGTGCCTACGTACTCTCAACAGATATGAGAGATCAGAGCTTACGTAGTTCGAGATAATACGGATTACGGGGGTTCAGATTCATCTGTATCTCCGAGTAAGGTTAACAAACAGTTCCAGTAGTTTGGTGTATGCAGCTTGCTCGTCAGAGACTCGTGCGTTACCATTTACGGTAGAACTGAGAGTTAACCACACTCTTTTCTTCAGAAAAGTTTTCCTCGAATTATGGGCCCACGGGGCAAAAAGGTTTGAAGTTTGTTTTCGTCTTTTATGGAAGAGGAGTTTTTTTATGGTTGTTTGTAGTTTGTACAGCTCTAGAGACTATGACCTGGAAACGAATGCGTCGCATATCGTCCAAAGGACGTATACTAAACACTCTAAACGATTGAGAGGAGATCGCTCAATTATCATTTCCCAAGTGGCTTAAGGCTCGTAACGCGGTGTACTAACTTGCTTTTATTATGTTTCTTACTGTTGTTTTAGAGAGAGAAGAGAACGAACTCTACAGGAAAACTGTCAAGCCCTAATGTTGTCATGCCAAGGATTCATCCTATGGTTGAGGTTTGAAACAGGGAACTCCTAGATGTTATCATGCATAGGTTTCAACCTAAAGTTCTGTCATCACTTTCTTATCAAGGGAAGTGAGAGTCCTAGGGGATCATGTTAATGGGAAACAGAAACAGACTGCAAAAATCATTAAAGTAGATAAAACAGCAAAGCCAAAAAATACAGATGCCAATGCAATGCAGAAATACAAGCAGAGGGAGACTCACTCAACCTCTAAGCAATCAAGCAAAGAAAACAATCAAAACACACAATCAAAGGGAGCTCAGCTCAACCTTTCAATGCAAATACACAGATAAAAAGAAAAACAACACACAAGCAAGGGGAGGATCACCTCAACCCTTAATGCAAAGAAGCAGAGGGAGTCCCACTCAATCTCTTAATGCAGTCATGCACCTAACCTAAAATATTCTATATATGAACCTACTCTATTGCATCAAGAAAATCAAACAAGGAAGAAAAACCAAAATGAGCAACAGGGAAGGATGATAGTATATAAACCAAGGGAATATACCATGCCAAGAATGTCAATCCAAGGCTCAACCTCCTGAGGAATGCACATAATCCATCCAAGGGAAGGACTAGGCTCTCCCAAGAAGGCTCCTCATCAAGACTTGAAGAATAAAGATAGTACAGACCAAAGGAATGTACTATACTGATGAATGTCAATTCAAGGCTCAACCTCCTGAGGAATGCACATAATCCAACCAAGGGAAGGATTAGGCTCTCCCAGGAGGGCTCCTCTTCAAGACTTGGAGAAAGAGGATAGGTCAAAGCCCCGGGAAGAAATCACATAGGGGAAAGAAGGCACCACAACAACTTCTAAGAAACCCTAAAGACTAGCTACAAGGATCACCTAGACTAAGGGGATTCAAAAGCTCTATCAAGGCTTAATCAAGGTTCTAAAGAGGTATCTACCTAAGTTCTATTCTATCAAGAAGGGATATGAAGCTTAGAATCATCTAATGTTCACTTAAAGAAATAATCTATGAAGTTATCCTAGTTATGGTCACCTAAACCATAATCAACTTGCAAAATAAGGGAATAATAGAAAATCAATTCTAAAAATCCTAAGGAAAATCCTAGATGACCCTACATGGGTTAGGCATCTATGGTACAAAAACCAGGGGCAAAACCTACTCCTAAAGGTTCTAATAAAATCTAAACTCTAAGGGTGTGCTAAGGGGGATCCATCATGGAATGCTCCTAAAGATCTATCTCAAACTCCTACTTAGAATCATCTAAAAAATTCAACAAAAATCACCCAAACCTATCAAAGAGTCTATAACAAGCATGCAAAATTTCAGGCTTAAATTCCAAAGCATGAGCTAGTAATAAAATCAGCAAGTAAACTACTCATTTTATGCATTTTTAATCAACTATTAAAAATAGAAAAATGGAAATTAAATTGAAAACAACACAAAAATAAAATCCAAAAGCATAGAAATATCAGAAATTAAACAAGGATTACTCACATATTTTTTCCATAATTTTGTTATCAATATTGCCATTTAAAATGAATTAAAAATGATGAATGTAATAAAAGAAAATGAAAAATGAAATAAAAGAAATAAAAGGCCTCAGAAAAAGGCTACGCGCGTGCCACCTCAATTAATTAAACGATGTGTTTTGGGATGGGCATGGTGTGGTTCATTTGACTGAGGTATATGGTATGGTCTAATCATGTGCGTTCATTGAAAAAGTATGCTGATCTAAGGCTTCAGGTCTTGCCAACTCATAAAAGACCTAGTCAAACTAAATCTTATACGTTGGATGCTAAGACCAAGTCCACGAATTCAAACGGATCCAACGGTTTCAGACCTTTCTTCCTCATTTGAGCTAATACTAGAAGGGAAAACATTTCGTGGTGGCCGGAGGAGAGCTCCACCGTCTTCTCAGGCGAGAGCAACATTGCTCTGGATTCAAACTCAACTAAACTTAATGAAAATTACACGAATCCTCTTGTCTCCTTACACTAAGCATCATGATCTATTCTATTCTCACTGATTCCCCATGAATAATCAAACACGATGATGAACAGAAAAAACGCCAATTCAACAATTGTCATCAAACTCCAAAGTAACTACACAGATATCTTCCTCACCTCTTCAGGATCATCCTGACCTATCTAATTCTTGCTAACTCTCAAAGAACAGCCAGATACGATGCTCAATAGAAATGTCATCCACTCCTAAATCACCTTTAAACCTCAAGATTCCAATCTTGAAACGATCGAGGTTCCTCCCTAAGCCTAGCCACATGATGAATTCATTCTAAATAAGCCTAGAACTAGAGGAATTTTAAAGTGAACAAACCTAAAAAGAAGCTTGAAATTGAAGGTGTTTGCGTGCGAATCTTGATGCCAAAATGTGCAGATTTCTTCACTGAATGATCCTGAATGATTCATGATAAGTTGACCTTGGAATCATCCCTTGGGCATCTTAATACATCAATCCATGATCACATGGCCTTGGGATTAGGTCTCAACTTTCTTCAAATCATCAGTTAATCTAGGATTGACCAGATGAAACCCTAGTTGTATCAATCTTGGTTATAGCTTCATATCCTTTGCATATTGACCTGGCTAGGCTTCAAAATGATCTCCAACACTTCTCATGAGCTCTCTCAAGGCTCTAGCTCCAACTTTATGGCTTCAGAATCATCTGATGATCTTCCCACAACCTTCAAGATAGGAGATATACACACTTGGCTTCAACCACTTCTCTGAGGATCTTTAACTTCTTTGATAAGGATATCAACCCTTGAGCACTTGAATAAACCTCTTAGCTAGCTTCATAGCCTTGTGTATCCCTTGGATTGGTAGTCATATCTCTTGATCTCCTGCACACATGTCAATGCAATGCAGATGAAATGCTAGAATGAATGCAATGAAACACAAGCTAGATAAAGAACACGTTAGGCAAATTTTGGGGTGCAACATTATCACGAATATGATGATAGAGAACACTCGCACAATCTGGCACCAAAAAGATGACAGATCTATCACGCACACAATCCCGACATCAGAAGGATGTAAGGTCTATCACCAAAAGGATGATAGATAACACTCGCACAATCTGGCATCAAAAGGATGACAGATCCATCACCCAAAGGATGATATAGCGACACACGCATACAATCCCGACACCGAAAAGATGCAGGCCTATTACCAAAAGGATGATAGAGAACATTCGCACAATCTAGCACCAAAAGGATGACAGACCCATCACCGAAAGGATTTTAGAGCGACACATGCACACAATCCCGACACCAAAAGGATGCAGGCCTATCACAAAAAGGATGATAGAGAACACTCACACAATCTAGCACCAAAAGGACGACAGACCTATCACCAAAAGGATGATAGAGTGACACACACACACAATCCCGACACTAGAAGAATGTAGGGTATATCACGAAAAGAATGATAGAGAACACTCACACAATCTGGCACGAAAAGGATGACAGACCCATCACAGAAAGGATGATAGAGCGACACACGCACACAATCCCAACA
Organism: Lathyrus sativus; assembly: GCA_963859935.3. NCBI lineage: Eukaryota > Viridiplantae > Streptophyta > Magnoliopsida > Fabales > Fabaceae > Lathyrus > Lathyrus sativus. The sequence goes on along the minus strand of OZ012739.1, from coordinate 199,506,453 downwards.
CCAAAAGGATGCAGGCCTATCACCAAAAGGATGATAGAGAACACTCGCACAATCTAGTACAAAAATGATAACAGACCTATCACCAAAAGGATGATAGAGTGACACATGCACACAACCCCGACACTAAAAGGATGTAGGGTCTATCGCGAAAAGGATGATAGAGAACACTTGCACAATCCGGAACCAAAAGGATGATAGACCCATCCCCAAAAGCATGATAGACCGACACATACACAAAATGCCGACACCAAAAGGATGCAGGCATGTCACCAAAAGGATGATAGAGAACACTCACACAATCTGGAACCAAAAGGATGACAGACCTATCACCAAAAGGATGATAGAGAACACTCGCACAATTTGGCACCAAAAGGATGACAGACCCATCACCTAAAGGATGATAGAGCGACACATGCACACAATCCCGACACCAAAAGGATGCAGAGCCTATCACCAAAAAGATGATAGATAACACTCGCACAATCTGGCACCAAAATGATAACAGACCTATCACTTAAAGGATGATAGAGTGACACACGCACACAATCCCGACACCAAAAGGATATAGTGTCTAACACCAAAAGGATAATAGAGACACTCGCACAATCTGGAACCAAAAGGATGACATATCCATCACCCAAAGGATGATAGAGCGGCACACGCACACAATCTCGACACCAAAAGGATGCAGGGCCTATCACCAAAAAGATGATAGAGAACACTCCCACAATCTCGCCCAAAAAAGATGAGATACCTATCACCAAAAGGATGATAGAATGACACACGCACACAATCCCGACACCAAAAGGATGCAGGCCTATCACCAAAAGGATGATAGAGAACATTCTCACAATCTGGCACCAAAAGGATGACAGACCCATCACCAAAAGGATGATAGAGCGATACACGCAAACAATCCCGACACCAAAAGGATGCAGGCCTATCACCAAAAGAATGATAGAGAACACTCGCACAATCTGGCACCAAAAGGATGACAGATCTATCACGCACACAATCCCGACATCAGAAGGATGTAAGGTCTATCACCAAAAGGATGATAGATAACACTCGCACAATCTGGCATCAAAAGGATGACAGATCCATCACCCAAAGGATGATATAGCGACACACGCATACAATCCCGACACCGAAAAGATGCAGGCCTATTACCAAAAGGATGATAGAGAACATTCGCACAATCTAGCACCAAAAGGATGACAGACCCATCACCGAAAGGATTTTAGAGCGACACATGCACACAATCCCGACACCAAAAGGATGCAGGCCTATCACAAAAAGGATGATAGAGAACACTCACACAATCTAGCACCAAAAGGACGACAGACCTATCACCAAAAGGATGATAGAGTGACACACACACACAATCCCGACACTAGAAGAATGTAGGGTATATCACGAAAAGAATGATAGAGAACACTCACACAATCTGGCACGAAAAGGATGACAGACCCATCACAGAAAGGATGATAGAGCGACACACGCACACAATCCCAACACCAAAAGGATGCAGGCCTATCACCAAAAGGATGATAGAGAACACTCGCACAATCTAGTACAAAAATGATAACAGACCTATCACCAAAAGGATGATAGAGTGACACATGCACACAACCCCGACACTAAAAGGATGTAGGGTCTATCGCGAAAAGGATGATAGAGAACACTTGCACAATCCGGAACCAAAAGGATGATAGACCCATCCCCAAAAGCATGATAGACCGACACATACACAAAATGCCGACACCAAAAGGATGCAGGCATGTCACCAAAAGGATGATAGAGAACACTCACACAATCTGGAACCAAAAGGATGACAGACCTATCACCAAAAGGATGATAGAGAACACTCGCACAATTTGGCACCAAAAGGATGACAGACCCATCACCTAAAGGATGATAGAGCGACACATGCACACAATCCCGACACCAAAAGGATGCAGAGCCTATCACCAAAAAGATGATAGATAACACTCGCACAATCTGGCACCAAAATGATAACAGACCTATCACTTAAAGGATGATAGAGTGACACACGCACACAATCCCGACACCAAAAGGATATAGTGTCTAACACCAAAAGGATAATAGAGACACTCGCACAATCTGGCACCAAAAGGATGACATATCCATCACCCAAAGGATGATAGAGCGGCACACGCACACAATCTCGACACCAAAAGGATGCAGGGCCTATCACCAAAAAGATGATAGAGAACACTCCCACAATCTCGCACAAAAAAGATGAGATACCTATCACCAAAAGGATGATAGAATGACACACGCACACAATCCCGACACCAAAAGGATGCAGGCCTATCACCAAAAGGATGATAGAGAACATTCTCACAATCTGGCACCAAAAGGATGACAGACCCATCACCAAAAGGATGATAGAGCGATACACGCAAACAATCCCGACACCAAAAGGATGCAGGCCTATCACCAAAAGAATGATAGAGAACACTCGCACAATCTGGCACCAAAAGGATGACAGACCAATCACCAAAAGGATAACAAAGCGACACACGCACACAATCCCGACACCAAAAGGATGCAGGCCTATCACCAAAAGGATGATAGAGAACACTCGCACAATCTGGCACCAAAATGATGACAGACCTATCACCAAAAGGATGATCGAGTGACACACGCACACAATCCCGACACCAGAAGGATAAAGGGTCTATCACCAAAAGGACGATAGAGAACACTCCCACAATCTCGCACCAAAAAGATGAGAGACCTATCACCAAAAGGATGATAGAATGACACACGCACACAATCCCGACACCAAAAGGATGCAGGCCTATCACCAAAAGGATGATAGAGAACATTCGCACAATCTGGCACCAAAAGGATGACAGACCCACACCAAAAGTATGATAGAGCGATACACGCAAACAATCCCGACACCAAAAGGATGCAGACCTATCACCAAAAGAATGATAGAGAACACTCGCACAATCTGGCACCAAAAGGATGACAGACCTATCACCAATAGGATGATAGAGTGACACACACACACACAGTCCCGACACCAAAAGGATGTAGGGTCTATCACCAAAAGGATGATAGAGAACACTCGCACAATTTGGCACCAAAAGGATGACAGACCCATCGCCTAAAGGATGATAGAGCGACACATGCACACAATCCCGACACCAAAAGGATGCAGAGCCTATCACCAAAAAGATGATAGACAACACTCGCACAATCTGGCACCAAAATGATAATAGACCTATCACCTAAAGGATGATAGAGTGACACACGCACACAATCCCGACACCAAAAGGATATAGTGTCTAACACCAAAAGGATAATAGAGAACACTCGCACAATCTGGCACCAAAAGGATGACATATCCATCACCCAAAGGATGATAGACCGACACACGCACACAATCTCGACACTAAAAGGATGCAGGGCCTATCACCAAAAAGATGATAGAGAACACTCCCACAATCTCGCACCAAAAAGATGAGAGACCTATCACCAAAAGGATGATAGAATGACACACGCACACAATCCCGACACCAAAAGGATGCAGGCCTATCACCAAAAGGATGATAGAGAACATTCGCACAATCTGGCACCAAAAGGATGACAGACCCATCACCAAAAGTATGATAGAGCGATACACGCAAACAATCCCGACACCAAAAGGATGCAGACCTATCACCAAAAGAATGATAGAGAACACTCACACAATCTGGCACCAAAAGGATGACAGACCCGTCGCCAAAAGGATGATAGAGCGACACATACACATAATTTTGACACCAAAAGGATGCATGCCCTATCACCAAAGAGATGATAGAGAACACTCGCACAATCTGGCACCAAAATGATAACAGACCTATCACCAAAAGGATGATAGAGTGACACATGTACACAATCCCGACACCAAAAGGATGTAGTATCTATCACCAAAAGGATGATAGAGAACACTCGTACAATATGGCACCAAAAGGATGACATATCCATCAGCCAAAGGATGATAGAACGACACACATACACAATTACGACACCAAAAGGATGCTGGGCCTATCACCAAAAAGATGATAGAGAACACTCCCACAATCTGGCAACAAAAAGATGAGAGACCTATCACCAAAAGGATGATAGAGTGACACACGCGCACAATCCCGACACCAAAAGGTTGCAGGCCTATCACCAAAAGGATGATAGAGAACACTCGCACAATCTGGCACCAAAAGGATGACAGACCCATCACCAAAAGGATAATAGAGCGACACACGCACACAATCCCGATACCAAAAGGATGCTGGCTTATCACCAAAAGGATGATAGAGAACACTCGCACAATCTGGCACCAAAATGATGCAGACCTATCACCAAAAGGATGATAGAGTGACACACGCACACAATCCCAACACCAGAAGGATAAAGGGTCTATCGCCAAAAGGATGACAGACCCATCACCAAAAGGATGATAGAGCGGCACACGCACACAATCCTAACACCAAAAGGATGCAAGGCCTATCACCAAAAAGAAGATAGAGGACACTCGCACAATCTGGCACAAAAATGATGACAGCCCTTTCACCAAAAGGATGATAGAGTGACACACGCACACAATCCTGACACCAAAAGGATGTAGGGTCTATCAAGAAAAGGATGATAGAGAACACTCGCATAATCTGGCACCAAAAGGATGACAGACCGATCACCAAAAGGATAATAGAGCGACACACGCACACATTCCCGACTCCAAAAAGATGCAGGCCTATCACCAAAAGGATGATAGAGAACACTCACACAATTTGGCACCAAAATGATGACAGACCTATCACTAAAAGGATGATAGAGTGACACACGCATCCAATCCCGACACCAGAAGGATGTAGGGTCTATCACCAAAAGGATGATAGAGAACACTCGCACAATCTAGCACCTAAAGGATGACAGACCCATCACCAAAAGGATGATAGAGCGACACACGCACACAATCCTAACTCCAAGACGATGCAAGGCCTATCACCAAAAAGAAGATAGAGGACACTCGCACAATCTGGCACAAAAATGATAACAGACCTATCACCAAAAGGATGATAGAGTGACACATGCACATAATCCCGACACCAAAAGAATCCAGGGTCTATCACGAAAAGGATTATAGACCTATCACCAAAAGGATGATAGAGCGACACGCGCACACAATCTTGACACCAAAACAATGCAGGCCTATCAAAAAAAGGATGATAGAGAACACTCGCAAAATTTGGCATCAAAAGGATGACAGACCTATCACCAATAGGATGATAGAGTGACACACGCACACAATCCCGACACCAAAAGGATGTAGGGTCTATCACCAAAAGGATGATAGAGAACACTCGCACAATCTGGCACCAAAAGGATGAAACACCCATCACGAAAAGGATGATAGAGCGACACATGCACACAATCCCGACACCAAAAGGATGCAGGGCCTGTCACCAAAAAGATGATAGAGAAACTCGCACAATCTGGCACCAAAATGATAACAAACCTATCACCAAAAGGATGATAGAGTGACACACGCACATAATCCCGACACCAAAAGGATGTAATGTCTATCACCAAAAGGATGATAGAGACCACTCGCATAATCTGGCACCAAAAGGATGACAGACCCATCACCAAAAGGATGATAGAGCGACACACGCACACAATCCCGACACCAAAAGGATGCAGGCCTATCACCAAAAGGATGATAGAGAACATTCGCACAATCTGGAACCAAAAGGATGACACACCCATCACCGAAAGGATTTTAGAGCGACACACGCATACAATCCTGACACCAAAAGAATATAGGGTCTATCACCAAAAGGATGAGAAAGAACACTCGCACAATCTGGCACGAAAAGGATGAAAGACCCATCACCAAAAGGATGATAGAGCGACACACGCATAGAATCCTAACACCAAAAGGATGCAGGCCTATCACCAAAAGGATGATAGAGAACATTCCCACAATCTCGCACCAAAAAGATGAGAGACCTATCACCAAAAGGATGATAGAATGACACACGCACACAATCCCGACACCAAAAGGATGTAGTGTCCACTCGCACAATCTGGCACCAAAAGGATGACATATCCATCACCCAAAGGATGATAGACCGACACACGCACACAATCCCTACACCAAAAGGATGCAGGGCGTATCACCAAAAAGATGATAGAGAACACTCCCACAATCTCGCACCAAAAAGATGAGAGACCTATCACCAAAAGGATGATAGAATGACACACACACACAATCCCGGCACCAAAAGGATGCAGGCTTATCACCAAAAGGATGATAGAGAACATTCTCACAATATGGCACCAAAAGGATGACAGACCCATCACCAAAAGGATGATAGAGCGATACACGCAAACAATCCCGACACCAAAAGGATGCAGGCCTATCACCAAAAGAATGATAGAGAACACTCGCACAATCTAGCACCAAAAGGATGACAGACCCATCACCAAAAGGATGATAGAGCGACACATACACATAATTTCGACACCAAAAGGATGCATGCCCTATCACCAAAGAGATGATAGAGAACACTCGCACAATCTGGCACCAAAATGATAACAGACCTATTACCAAAAGGATGATAGAGTGACACATGTACACAATCCCGACACCAAAAGGATGTAGTATCTATCACCAAAAGGATGATAGAGAACACTCGTACAATATGGCACCAAAAGGATGACATATCCATCACCCAAAGGATGATAGAACGACACACGTACACAATCACGACACCAAAAGGATGTTGGGCCTATCACGAAAAAGATGATAGAGAACACTCCCACAATCTGGCAACAAAAAGATGAGAGACCTATCACCAAAAGGATGATGGAGTGACACACGCGCACAATCCCGACACCAAAAGGATGCAGGCCTATCACCAAAAGGATGATAGAGAACACTCGCACAATCTGGCACCAAAAGGATGATAGTCCCATCACCAAAAGGATGATAGAATGACACATGCACACAATCCCGACACCAAAAGGATGAAGGCCTATCACCAAAAGGATGATAGAGAACACTCGCACAATCTGGCACCAAAATGATGACAGACCTATCACCAAAAGGATGATAGAGTGACACACACACACAATCCCAACACCAGAAGGATAAAGGGTCTATCACCAAAAGGATGATAGAGAACACTCGCACAATCTAGAACCAAAAGGATGACAGACCCATCACCAAAAGGATGATAGAGCGGCACACACACACAATCCTGACACCAAAAGGATGCAAGGCCTATCACTAAAACGAAGATAGAGGACACTCACACAATCTGCCGCAAAAATGATGACAACCCTTTCACCAAAAGGATGATAGAGTGACACACGCACACAATCCCGACACCAAGAGGATGTAGGGTCTATCAAGAAAAGGATGATAGAGAAAACTCGCACAATCTGGCACCAAAAGGATGACAGACCCATCACCAAAAGGATAATAGAGCGACACACGCACACAATCCCGGAACCAAAAAGATGCAGGCCTATCACCAAAAAGATGATAGAGAACACTCGCACAATCTGGCACCAAAATGATGACAGACCTATCACTAAAAGGAATATAGAGTGACACACGCACCCAATCCCGACACCAGAAGGATGTAGGGTCTATCACCAAAAGGATGATAGAGAACACTCGCACAATCTAGCAACTAAAGGATGACATACCCATCACCAAAAGGATGATAGAGCGACACACGCACACAATCCTAACACCAAAAAGAAGATAGAGGACACTCGCACAATCTGGCACAAAAATGATAACAGACCTATCACCAAAAGGATGATAGAGTGATACATGCACATAATCCCGACACCAAAAGAATGCAGGGTCTATCACGAAAAGGATGATAGAGAACACTTGCACAATCCGGTACGAAAAGGATGATAGACCCATCACCAAAAGGATGATGGAGCGACACACACACACAATCTCGACATCAAAACGATGCAGGCCTATCAACAAAAGGATGATAGAGAACACTCGCAAAATCTGGCATCAAAAGGATGACAGACCTATCACCAAAAGGATGATAGAGTGATACATGCACATAATCCCGACACCAAAAGAATGCAGGGATGCATGCCTATCACCAAAAGGATGATAGAGAACATTCGCACAATCTGGAACCAAAAGGATGACACACCCATCACCGAAAGGATTTTAGAGCGACACACGCACATAATCCTAACACCAAAAGGATGCAGGTCTATCACCAAAAGGATGATAGAGAACACTCACACAATCTAGCACCAAAAGGATGACAGACCTATCACCAAAAGGATGATTGAGTGACACAAGCATACAATCCTGACACCAAAAGAATATAGGGTCTATCACCAAAAGGATGATAGAGAACACTCGCACAATCTGGCATGAAAAAGATGAAACACCCATCACCAAAAGAATGATAGAGCGACACACGCACACAATCTTGACACCAAAAGGATGCAGGCCTATCACCAAAAGGCTGATAAAGAACACTTGCATATTATGGCACCAAAATGATGACAGGCCTATCACCAAAAGGATGATAGAGTGACACATGCACACAATCCCGACACCAGAAGGATGTAGGGTCTATTACCAAAAGGATGATAGAGAACACTCCAACAATCTAGCACCAAAAGGATGACAGACCCATCACCAAAAGGATGATAGAGCAACACACGCACACAATCCCGACACCAAAAGGATGCATGCCTATCACCAAAAGGATGATAGAGAACATTCGCACAATCTAGAACCAAAAGGATGACACACCCATCACCGAAAGGATTTTAGAGCGACACACACACACAATCCTAACACCAAAAGGATGCAGGCCTATCACCAAAAGGATGATAGAGAACACTCGCACAATCTAGCACCAAAAGGATGACAAACCTATCATCAAAAGGATGATTGAGTGACACAAGCATACAATCCTGACACCAAAAGAATATAGGGTTTATCACCAAAAGGATGATAGAGAACATCGCACAATATGGAACGAAAAAGATGAAAGACCCATCACCAAAAGGATGATAGAGCGACACACGCACACAATCTTGACACCAAAAGGATGCAAGGCCTATCACCAAAAAGAAGATAGAGGACACTCGCACAATCTGACACCAAAAGGATGAAACACCCATCACCAAAAGGATGATAGAGCGACACATGCACACAATCCTGACACCAAAAGGATGCAGGGCCTATCACCAAAAAGATGATAGAGAACACTCGCACAATCTGGGACCAAAATGATAACAGACTTATCACCAAAAGGATGATAGAGTGACACACGAACATAATCCCGTCACCAAAAGGATGTAGTGTCTATCACCAAAAGGATGATAGAGAACACTCGCACAATCTGGCACCAAAAGGATGACATATCCATCACCCAAAGGATGATAGAGTGACACACGCAGACAATCCTGACACCAGAAGAATGTATGGTCTATCATCAAAAGGATGATAGAGAACACTCGCAGAATTTGGCACCAAAAGGATGACAGACACATCACCAAAAGGATGATAGAGTGACACACGCACACAATCCCGACACCAAAAGGATGCAGGCCTATCACCAAAGGGATGATAGAGAACATTCACACAATCTGGAACCAAAAGGATGACACACCCATCACCGAAAGGATTTTAGAGCGACACACGCACACAATCCCGACACCAAAAGGATGTAGGGTCTATCACGAAAAGGATGATAGAGAACACTCGCACAATCTTGCACCAAAAGGATGACAGACCCATCACCAAAAGGATAATAGAGCGACACACGCACAAAATCCCGACACCAAAAGGATGCAGGCCTATCACCAAAAGGATGATAGAGAACACTCGGACAATCTGGCACCAAAATGATGACAGGCCTATCACTAAAAGGATGATAGAGTGACACACACACACTATCCCGACACCAGAAGGATGTAGGGTCTATCACCAAAAGGAAGATAGAGAACACTCGCACAATCTAGCACCAAAAGGATGACAGACCCATCACCAAAAGGATGATAGAGCGATACACGCACACAATCGTGACACCAAAAGGATGCAAGGCCTATCACCAAAAAGAAGATAGAGGACACTCGCACAATCTGGCACAAAAATGATAACAGACCTATCACCAAAAGGATGATAGAGTGACACATACAAAAAATCCCGACACCAAAAGGATGTAGGGTCTATCACGAAAAGGATGATAGAGAACACTTGCACAATCCGTCACGAAAAGAATGATAGACCCATCCCCAAAAGGATGATAGAGCGACACACGCACACAATCTCGACACCAAAAGCATGCAGACCTATCACCAAAAGGATGATAGAGAACATTCGCACAATCTGGAACCAAAAGGATGACACACCCATCACCGAAAGGATTTTAGAGCGACACACGCACACAATCCCGACACCAAAAGGATGCAGGCCTATCACCAAAAGGATGATAGAGAACACTCGCACAATCTAGCACCAAAAGGATGACAGACCTATCACCAAAAGGATGATAGAGTGACACACGCATACAATCCTGACACCAAAAGAATATAGGGTATATCACCAAAAGGATGATAGAGAACACTCGCACAATCTGACACGAAAAGGATGAAAGACCCATCACCAAAAGGATGATACAGCGACACACGCACACAATCCTGACACCAAAAGGATGCAAGGCCTATCACCAAAAAGAAGATAGAGGACACTCGCACAATCTGGCACAAAAATAATGACAGACCTATCACCAAAAGGATGATAGAGTGACACACGCACATAATCCCGACACCAAAAGGATGTAGGGTCTATCACGAAAAGGATGATAGAGAACACTCGCACAATCTGACACCAAAAGGATGACAGACCCATGACCAAAAGGATAATAGAGCGACACACGCACACAATCCCGACACCAAAAGGATGCGGGCCTATCACCAAAAGGATGATAGAGAACACTAGCACAATCTGGCACCAAAATGATGACAGAGCTATCACCAAAAGTATGATAGAGTGACAGATGCACACTATCCCGACACCAGAAGGATGTAGGGTCTATCACCAAAAGGATGATAGAGAACACTCGCACAATCTAGCACCAAAAGGATGACAGACCCATCACCAAAAGGATGATAGAGCGACACACGCACACAATCCTGACACCAAAAGGATGCAAGGCCTATCACCGAAAAGAAGATAGAGGACACTCTCACAATCTAGCAAAAAAATGATAACAAACCTATCACCAATAGGATGATAGAGTGACACATGCACACAATCCCGACACCAAAAGGATGTAGGGTCTATCACGAAAAGGATGATAGAGAACACTTGCACAATCCGGCAGGAAAAGGATGATGGACTCATCCCCAAAAGGATGATAGAGCGACACACGCACACAATCTCGACACCAAAAGGATGCAGGCCTATCAACAAAAAGATGATAGAGAACACTCGCAAAATCTGGCAACAAAAGGATGACAGACCTATCACCAATAGGATGATAGAGAACACTCGCACAATCTAGCACCAAAAGGATGACAGACCCATCACGAAAAGGATGATAGAGCGACACATGCACACAATCCCGACACCAAAAGGATGCAGGGCCTATCACCAAAAAGATGATAGAGAACACTCGCAGAATCTGGCACCAAAATGATAACAAACCTATTACCAAAAGGATGATAGAGTGACACACGCACATAATCCCGACACCAAAAGGATGTAATGTCTATCACCAAAAGGATGATAGAGACCACTCGCACAATCTGGCACCAAAAGGATGACATATCCATCACCCAATGGATGATAGAGTGACACACGCACATAATCCCGACACCAGAAGAATGTAGGGTATATCACCAAAAGGATGATAGAGAACACACGCACACTCTGGCACCAAAAGGATGACAGACCCATCACCAAAAGGATGATAGAGCGACACAAGCACACAATCCCGACACCAAAAGGATGCAGGCCTATCACCAAAAGGATGATAGAGAACATTCCCACAATCTGGAACCAAAAGGATGACACACCCATCACCGAAAGGATTTTAGAGTGACACACGCACACAATCCCGACACCAAAAGGATGCAGACCTATCACCAAAAGGAGGATAGAGAACACTCGCATAATCTAACACCAAAAGGATGACAGACCTATCACCAAAAGGAAGATATAGTGACACACGCATACAATCCTGACACCAAAAGAATATAGGGTCTATCACCAAAAGGATGATAGAGAACACTCGCACAATCTGGCACGAAAAGGATGATAGACCCATCACCAAAAGGTTGATAGAGCGACACACGCACACAATCCTGACACCAAAAGGATGTAGGCCTATCACCAAAAGGATGATAGAGAAGCTTGAATAATATGGCACCAAAATGATGACAGGCCTATCACCAAAAGGATGATAGAGTGACACACGCACACTATCCTGACACCAGAAGGATGTAGCGTCTATCACCAAAAGGATGATAGAGAACACTCGCACAATCTAGCACCAAAAGGATGACAGACCCATCACCAAAAGATGATAGAGCGACACACGCACACAATCCTGACACCAAAAGGATGCAAGGCCTATCACCGAAAAGAAGATAGAGGACACTCGCACAATCTGGCACAAAAATGATAACAAAACCATCACCAAAAGGATTTTAGAGCGACACACGCACACAATCCCGACACCAAAAGGATGTAGGGTCTATCACGAAAAAGATGATAGAGAACACTTGCACAATCTGGCAGGAAAAGGATGATAGACCCGTCCCCAAAAGGATGATAGAGCGACACACACACACAATCTCGACACCAAAAGGATGCAGGCCTATCAACAAAAGGATGATAGAGAACACTCGCAAAATCTGGCACCAAAAGGATGATAGACCTATCACCAATAGGATGATAGAGTGACACTCGCACGCAATCCCGACACAAGAAGGATGTAGGTTCTATCACCAAAATGATGATAGAGAACACTCGCACAATCTAGCACCAAAAGGATGACAGACCCATCACGAAAAGGATGATAGAGCGACACATGCACACAATCCCGAAACCAAAAGGATGCAGGGCCTATCACCAAAAAGATGATAGAGAACACTCGCACAATCTGGCACCAAAATGATAACAGACCTATTACCAAAAGGATGATAGAGTGACACACGCACATAATCCCGACACCAAAAGGATGTAGTGTCTATCACCAAAAGGATGATAGAGACCACTCGCATAATCTGGTACCAAAAGGATGACATATCCATCACCCAATGGATGATAGAGTGACACACGCACACAATCCCGACACCAGAAGAATGTAGGGTCTATCACCAAAAAGATGATAGAGAACACACGCACACTCTGGCACCAAAAGGATGACAGACCCATCACCAAAAGTATGATAGAGCGACACACGCACACAATCCCGACACCCAAAGGATGCAGGCCTATCACCAAAAGGATGATAGAGAACATTCGCACAATCTGGAACCAAAAGGATGACACACCCATCACCGAAAGGATTTTAGAGTGACACGCGCACACAATCCCGACACCAAAAGGATGCAGACCTATCACCAAAAGGAGGATAGAGAACACTCGCACAATCTAGCACCAAAAGGATGACAGACCTATCACCAAAAGGAAGATAGAGTAAGACACGCATACAATCCTGACACCAAAAGAATATAGGGTCTATCACCAAAAGGATGATAGAGAACACTCGCACAATCTGGCATGAAAAGGATGATAGACCCATCACCAAAAGGTTGATAGAGCGACACACGCACACAATCCTGACACCAAAAGGATATAGGCCTATCACCAAAAGGATGATAGAGAATCTTGAATAATATGGCACCAAAATGATGACAGGCCTATCACCAAAAGGATGATAGAGTGACACACGCACACTATCCCGACACCAGAAGGATGTAGGGTCTATCACCAAAAGGATGATAGAGAACACTCGCACAATCTAGCACCAAAAGGATGACAGACCCATCACCAAAAGGATGATAGAGCGTCACACGCACACAATCCTGACACCAAAAGGATGCAAGGCCTATCACCGAAAAGACGATAGAGGACACTCGCACAATCTGGCACAAAAATGATAACAGACCTATCACCAAAAGGATGATAGAGTGACACATGCACACAATCCCGACAGCAAAAAGATGTAGGGTATCACGAAAAGGATGATAGAGAACACTTGCACAATCCAGCAGGAAAAGGATGATAGACCCGTCCCCAAAAGGATGATAGAGCGAAACACGGACACAATCTCGACACCAAAAGGATGCAGGCCTATCAACAAAAAGATGATAGAGAACACTCGCAAAATCTGGCACCAAAATGATGGCAGACCTGTCACCAATAGGATGATAGAGTGACACTCGCACACAATTCCGACACCAAAAGGATGTAGGGTCTATTGTAACACCCCACTTTCCAAATTAAATAAAATATAAACATTATAAATAAACATCAGAGTTTTCACAAAAATAGTGGGATATCACATCACCAATAGTAATCAAAAATACTTTATTCATTATTTTCAAAATAATACAGCGGAAATTATTATTCCAACATTCTCGGCCATCTGCCAAATTTACATAAAATCTTTATTATTATAATTCACCAAAATGTGATACGTCACAGGATTTTCAACAAGTTTAACATAAACAAATAAAACACCCATATCCCGTGTTACGTATCAGAGCATCCTAAGACTCGACTTGCACACCGCTATCCAAGCTATCTATGTACCTGGATTATCTGTACTTCCGAGGAAGCACAGACCACAACAACAACAAAGGGGTGAGAAAACATGATCAAAATATATCGGTAATTTAATACGTGCAATAAAGGTAGTAAAACACACCAATATTCACCCCATCAACACCAATCACGAACCTACTGTTCAAACATCCATATAACATATAATAATGCAATATGCCACACAACACCATGCATGCGGTACCGACTCATTGGTTCCTTCAGTCGAACCTTGGACAGATCACTTACGCTCCTGCTGAGATATGATCTATCCCCCACCATTCTCCACGAAGGAGTACGGATGAATCACTTACGCTCCTCCTGAGATATGATTCATCCCACCAAAACACCATGATATGCACAACACCAATGCACAACTATTATATTCAGGCACACAAAGTGCACACGATCCTCCTGATCACATCACCACACATTATATATATATTACACCACCAATAAACACAAGCACACTAAGTGCACAACAATTAAACTCAAGTAAATAATCAATAAATCATTTCAATCGATCCATGGTTTAGTTACTATTTAATTAAACAATGACTCCCCAAAAATATTGGATATAAAAATATTTATCAAATAACTATATTATTTATACCATGTTATAGATATATTCAATAGCTTTCCAACGCTTCGAGCGGGGACTAAATCCGACTCACGGATCAAAAGTTATGGCCAAAATCGTCAAAACAGAATATTCACCAATATACAGCTTTGAGTCGACGCAAACAGCGCAGAATGCAGAAAATTCTGTGTTTTCCACTGTTGGAGGCCTTTCGGACCTCCGATTTCAATTCCGTAAAAAGCCCCGGTTTCAGAAATCGAAATCCTACCATAATATGACAATTATAATAGCTAACATATTTTTAAATATTATATCATCATATATCATATAACCATACTTTTCAACACCATGGAATTTAGGGGTTTCTATCCTAAATGTGATCCTACACATCATACACTATCACACAATCCCCATGATCATACGAAAACCCACCCTTACTGCCCGTAACTATTATCTTGCTCAAATTCAAGCCTATTTCTCCACTTTTATCTCTTGTCCTCTCGGAACCTATTTCATACTCATCGCTATTAGTACGGAAATTATACCGGATTTCACCAATCTCATAACAGCAAATACACCACTCTATCAGTATCAGCAACAATCATCACACTATACTCTAATCAATTGTTCCTTAAACTATATCTTAGAACCTATATCATGGTCATTACCCAAGCCACAGAGGTTACACAAAATCTCACCAATACTCTTGGTCATTATCCAAACCACAGATGTTATACAGGAACTCACCAACATCGTAACAATGTACGAATTTCATCACCATCAACAACAACAGCAACATCCATAATGTCATAAATTCGTGCTCATCACTAATATTAAAGGAAATACACATAATCCCACAATCATCATAAAATGTATGCACAAAACTCTTCAATCACAGCAACATTCACAAACACTGACATAATATCATATATCAATTATAATTATCAAATTCCTACGGGGTTAAGGAATCCCCTCTACCCAATTTCATGCATTATACCAATCCCAATAAGTTTCTCCCCCCTTACCTGGATAATTGTTCTGATCGGTGACAAATTCCTCCAAGATTGGCCAATTCTGACCTTTCCTCTTCTTCTCCGTTCTTCGCTCTTCTCTCAATTTCCTCTTCTCGCGTTCTATCTATCGTGACTTCTCAACGTACTTCCTTCCTATCCCTAATAACCCCTTCCACTTCTATTTTCTTTTAATTTTAATCCCAATAATAATAATAATAATAAAAATAATATTACTAATAATAATAATTATAATAATCATTATAATAATAATAATACACATAGCAATATTAATAATATTATTTCACCCATAATAATAATATTAATAATAATAATAATAATACTCTACCAATAATATTAATAATAATAATAATAATAATAATAATAATAATAATAATAATATTCTCCCACTAATAGTTATAATAATAGTAATAATATTAATAATAATAATATTCTCCAATATTAATAATATTACTATAATTAATAATAATAATAATAATAATAATAATAATAATAATAATAATAATAATAATACCACCATATTACTACTATTTATTTTATTATTATATTCACACCAGTTCACCACCAATAATCCTCCCATATCAGGGACACCCACCAATCATCTTCAAACACACCCCCACCAAAGGGCACACCAACATATAATAATTAAAATAGTAATAAAATGACTAAATAATTAAAATGGGTGTTACAACTCTCTCTCACTTTAATTATTTTCGTCCTCGAAAATTACCTGATGGAAATAGTTCCAGATACGCTGCCCGCATCCTTCATTCCAATTCTCAGGTCACACTGCTTTCTGCAGCACCCCCCTCAAGCCACTTTCACCAAAGCTATCTCCTCCCCTCGGAGTTGTTTCTCGTTCGTCAAACGAACTAGCAATGCCTCCACAATCAAATTATTTTTTACTGGTACATCATCCACCTGATTCAATGTAATTCCTCAACGAAGACACATGAAACACGTCATGTCAATTCACAGTGACAACGGAAAAACGATCTAACATGTTACTCCTCCCATGCCTCCGCTGCGCTACTCTGATACAACCACAGAACCCGGTGCGAACTTCTGAGATTTAGAAGCCCGACCAGCACCAGTCACCGACGTGACTCTCAAAACACATATTTCCTTATATCCTCTTGATCTTCTCAGCCATCTCAAGCATAATTCTCGGTCTGAGCACAACACTCCCACTAGACTTATTCCAACACAGAAGAGTCCTACACTCCCTATCTCACCAAGCCATATATATTGGCATTCCGACACTAGGATGGTAATCGTTATTATAGGTAACTCAATCAACGGTAATTACTCATCCCCCGATCCACCTTGATCCAACACCCAAGCTCTCACCAATTCTCTACAGACTCAATAGTCCTCTCTGACTGATCATCAATTTGCGGATGGTAAGCCGAACTCAACTTCAACTTAGTACCTGAAGCTTCCTGTAAGCCCCTCCAACATCTCAATATAAACCTCAAATTTCAATCCAACACAACATTCGACAGTATCTCATCCAACCTCACTACTTCCTCAATATGTATCTCATATATCCTTAACACGGAATAGTTCATCCACTCCCAACAACCCAAATTAAAATTATGTCTTTCCAATTCTTTTGAAATCTCAACACCAAATCCGTGAAAATACTACCTGATTTCCACTCTGGAATATTCAACGGTTGCATCAGACTCAACAGTCTCTGATGTTCACTCTTCGAATTCCAACAATTCTAACCAGTATATTCAACCTCAACCACTCCTCTCCTCATCTATGGTCACCAAAACAATCTACTCAAATTCGGTTACTTCTTCATAGCACCGGGATGGACACTCTATCTACCTCAATGTATTTCTTCACGAGTACTCCTACTCCCCTCAACAACATCCGGTCCACATACCCCATCACAACATATCATGGTACTATTTCCACAAACCCGACAACCCACTCTTCGACTCTGATTTATCAATTTCAACTAATTCACCAATTCAACCCAGATTTCTGACCTCCTCGAATCTCCTCAAGAATACTACTAGTAAGGTCTAACATACAAGGCTTAACTCCATAAGAAGTCTCTTCACAGACCAGACTCGCATCACAAAATTTCCCAACCGGTTCCAACTCTTTTCGCCATTTTCCTCAGTACAAGCAAGTTTTCCAAATCAAAGCATCAGCTACCACGGTATATACCGAAAACATACAGTAAGATAACACATCAAACGCACCCGATCACGACGGTAAAAGTTGATCAAATTACACGTTTCAAATATTCTGCTATAATTGGATCATCCACTGACATAAAAACCATTTTTCTTGGAAAGAGCATCTCGTTAGCTCTCCAACGCTTCAAACGGGGGTCAAAACGGACATACGGTTCAAAAGTTATGAATTTTCGAAGTTTTCCGAAAAACCAGAATTTTGCCGAAAAACTGCTACATGGCTTAACTCCATAAGAAGTCTCTTCACAGACCAGACTCGCATCACAAAATTTCCCAACCGGTTCCAACTCTTTTCGCCATTTTCCTAGGTACGAGCAAGTTTTCCAAATCGAAGCATCAGCTACCACGGTATATACCGAAAACATACAGTAAGATAACACATCAAACGCACCCGATCACGACGGTAAAAGTTGATCAAATTACACGTTTCAAATATTCTGCTATAATTGGATCATCCACTGACATAAAACCCATTTTTCTTGGAAAGAGCATCTCGTTATCTCTCCAACGCTTCAAACGGGGGTCAAAACGGACATACGGTTCAAAAGTTATGAATTTTCGAAGTTTTCCGAAAAACCAGAATTTTGCCGAAAAACTGCTACGAGATTTTGCATTCTTGTCCGAAAATTCGACCGATTCAATTCCTTTCTTCGAAACAAACACATACTCATACTCACCTAACATATAGCCTCGAATTAGAACCATTAAACATGATTTCTACGACGTCCGATTTCAATCCGATTTTTAAACCTTCAAATCTCCAAAAATACCAAAACTTACAAAACCAACCAAATTTGATAAAACAAGCATACTCAATCACGGCTTAACATCACCCGACGCCACTATGCAGTCTAATCCGACTTTCTTCCGTAAAGCATCGATTCCTCGCAAAATCTCAGGTTAAACGATTTCAGCCTCCAACTCCGGCACAACTATAATAGCAACCAACTCTTGAACACTGGTTAGATAATTCTTCTGACGTACTTCAAGTTGCCTTAAAGCATAATTAAAACTTGCTGAAGTTGCCTTTAGCAAATCCCCAATTATATCAACAAGCATCACAAATGCAACAAATAGTTATGTCGGATTCGGCAAAACTTTCCTCCCAGAAGCATATCGCTACTCTTTTTCCAACACTGATAACTCAAGTTCCTTATGCTCAACAAAATCCTCTATACTCTTCGAATGTCTTAAAATATCATTGATTAACATAACCATTTGCTTGCTCAAATAATTAAAGAAGATCCCATGCCCAACGGACAAACAAGTTGTGAGTTCTGGCGGAAACACGGACCGTATCGCCCGTCCTTACCACAACATTCAAACACACTTCATCAATAAATAACTTAATTCCATGTCAATACTTCACCATCTCATAGAGAATATCAATAGCTCTACCCGAGCTCACACGACCAAGGAAAACAAACATCCTTCAGCCCGTTGATCCATCAACTCATCAACTCTTGGAAGCGAACGCTTATCCTTGATAGTCACCTTGTTCACTTATCCATAGTTCACCCATAGCTTCACAAAACCTTCCGTCTGTCTAACCAACAAAATTGGTGCACCTTATGGTAACACACTCAAACAAAAGAACCTTTCTTCCAGCAGGTCTTCAAGTTGACTATTTAACTTTCTCAATCCCAATGCAAACACACAATATGGAGTCACCCATATCAGACTAGTTCCAAGAACGAAGTCAATGTGTAAGCTTTACTTCACATTTCGATAGTAAACCATTTACCTCCTCAGGAAAACTTCCGGACAATCACAATTAAGTGATAAACCCCAATTTCTCACTTTCCTTAACATTCAAAGTTTCCGTCAAAATACACACCTCAACACCGTCTTACGCCAACTCCTCAAAATAATCCCTTAAGCACTTAGCTTAACTCAAGACAATTCATTGCTCATACCACGTGAGCTTGCAAGACACGTCTATCCCATCCAACACAATCCCGTCTACTATTAACAAGAGATTGAGGGTGATCAGTTCCTCAATTTGTTAATAGACAGCCAGAAATCATGATGGGGTATAAACCATCTTTACCAAACTATAAGAGCGTAACACACTAAGCCACAACACTGCAGCATTCCGGAGAAATACCAACTTCTCCCCCACTGGAATCATTTCACTTCTACCGACAAAGTTTAAACAACAACATGTACCGATAGTGTTTTTACACACATGTCGCATACCAGGGAACAACAACACTAGACAACATTGGCCGGACGGACCGACCTGCTCTGATACCAATTATAACACCCCACTTCCCAAATTAAATAAAATATAAACATTATAAATAAACATCAGAGTTTTCACAAAAACAGCGGGATATCACATCACCAATAGTTATCAAAAATACTTTATTCATTATTTTCAAAATAATACAGCGGAAATTATTATTCCAACATTCTCGGCCATCCGCCAGATTTACATAAAATCTTTATTATTATAATTCACCAAAATGTGATACGTCACAGGATTTTCAACAAGTTTAACATAAACAAATAAAACACCCATATCCCGTGTTACGTATCAGAGCATCCTAAGACTCGACTTGCACACCGCTATCCAAGCTATCTATGTACCTGGATTATCTGTACTTCCGAGGAAGCACAGACCACAACAACAACAAAGGGGTGAGAAAACATGATCAAAATATATCGGTAATTTAATACGTGCAATAAAGGTAGTAAAACACACCAATATTCACCCCATCAACACCAATCACGAACCTACTGTTCAAACATCCATGTAACATATAATAATGCAATATGCCACACAACACCATGCATGCGGTACCGACTCATTGGTTCATTCAATCGAACCTTGGACAGATCACTTACGCTCCTGCTGAGATATGATCTATCCCCCACCGTTCTCCACGAAGGAGTACGGATGAATCACTTACGCTCCTCCTGTGATATGATTCATCCCACCAAAACACCATGATATGCACAACACCAATGCACAACTATTATATTCAGGCACACAAAGTGCACACGATCCTCCTGATCACATCACCACACATTATATATATTACACCACCAATAAACACAAGCACACTAAGTGCACAACAATTAAACTCAAGTAAATAATCAATAAATCATTTCAATCGATCCATGGTTTAGTTACTATTTAATTAAACAATGACTCCCCAAAAATATTGGATATAAAAATATTTAGCAAATAACTATATTATTTATACCATGTTATAGATCTATTCAATAGCTTTCCAACGCTTCGAACGAGGACTAAATCCGACTTACGGATCAAAAGTTATGGCCAACATCGTCAAAACAGAATATTCACCAATATACAGCTTTGAGTCGACGCAAACAGCGCAGAATGCAGAAAATTCTATGTTTTCCACCGTTGGAGGCCTTCCGGACCTCCGATTTCAATTCCGTAAAAAGCCCCGGTTTCAGAAATCGAAATCCTACCATAATATGACAATTGTAACAACCAACATATTTTTAAAGATCATATCATCATATATCATATAACCATACTTTTCAACACCATGGAATTTAGGTGTTTCTATCTTAAATGTGATCCTACCCATCATACACTATCACACAATCCCCATGATCATACGAAAACCCACCCTTACTGCCCGGAACTATTATCTTGATCAAATTCAAGCCTATTTCTCCACTTCTATCCCTTGTCCTCTTGGAACCTATTTCATACTCATCGCTATTACTACGGAAATTATACCGGATTTCGCCAATCTCATAACAACAAATACACCACTCTATCAGTATCAGCAACAATTATCACACTCTACTCTAATCAATTGTTCCTTAAACTATATCTCAGAACCTATATCATGGTCATTACCCAAGCCACAGAGGTTACACAAAATCTCACCAATACTCATGGTCATTATCCAAACCACAAATGTTATACAGGAACTCACCAACATCGTAATAATGTACGAATTTCATCACCATCAACAACAACAGCAACAGGCATAATGTCATAAATTCGTGCTCATCACTAATATTACAGGAATTACACAGAATCCCACAATCATCATAAAATGTATGCACAAAACTCTTCAATCACAGCAACATTCATAAATACAGACATAATATCATATATCAATCATAATTATCACATTCCTACGGTGTTAAGGAATCCCCTCAACCCAATTTCATGCATTATACCAATCCCAATAAGTTTCTCCCCCCTTACCTGGATAATTGTTCTGATCGGTGACAAATTCCTCCAAGATTGGCCAATTCTGACCATTCCTCTTCTTCTCCGTTCTTCGCTCTTCTCTCAATTTCCTCTTCTCGCGTTCTATCTATCGTGACTTCTCAACGTACTTCCTTCCTATCCCTAATAACCCCTTCCACTTCTATTTTCTTTTAATTCTAATCCCAATAATAATAATAAAAATAATATTACTAATAATAATTATTATAATAATCATTATAATAATAATAATACACATAGCAATATTAATAATATTATTTCACCCATAATAATAATATTAATAATAATAGTAATAATACTCCACCAATAATATTATTAATAATAATAATAATAATAATAATCATAATAATAATATTCTCCGACTAATAGTTATAATAATAGTAATAATATTAATAATAATAATCTCCAATATTAATAATATTACTATAATTAATAATAATAATAATAATAATAATAATAATAATAATAATAATAATAATAGTAATAATAATAATAATAATAATACCACCATATTACTACTATTTATTTTATTATTATATTCACACCAATTCACCACCAATAATCCTCCCATATCAGGGACACCCACCAATCATCTTCAAACACACCCCCACCAAAGGGCACACCAACATATAATAATTAAAATAGTAATAAAATGACTAAATAATTAAAATGGGTGTTACAACTCTCTCTCACTTTAATTATTTTCGTCCTCGAAAATTACCTGATGGAAATAGTTCCGGATACGCTGCCCGCATCCTTCATTCTATTTCTCAGGTCACACTGCTTTCTGCAGCACCCCCCTCAAGCCACTTTCACCAAAGTTATCTCCTCCCCTCGGAGTTGTTTCTCGTTCGTCAAACGAACCAGCAATGCCTCCACAATCAAATTATTTTTCACTGGCACATCGTCCACCTGATTCAATGTAATTCCTCAACGAAGACACATGAAACACGTCATGTCAATTCACAGCGACAACGGAAAAACGATCTAACATGTTACTCCTCCCATGCCTCCGCTGCGCTACTCTGATACAACCACAGAACCCGGTGCGAACTTCTGAGATTTAGAAGCCCGACCAGCACCAGTCACCGACGTGACTCTCAAAACACATATTTCCTTATATCCTCTTGATCTTCTCAGCCATCTCAAGCATAATTCTCGGTCTGAGCACAACACTCCCACTAGACTTATTCCAACACAGAAGAGTCCTACACTCCCTATCTCACCAAGCCATATATATTGGCATTCCGACACTAGGATGGTAATTGTTATTATAGGTAACTCAATCAACGGTAATTACTCATCCCCCGATCCACCTTGATCCAACACCCAAGCTCTCACCAATTCTCTACAGACTCAATAGTCCTCTCTGACTGATCATCAATTTGCGGATGGTAAGCCGAACTCAACTTCAACTTAGTACCTGAAGCTTCCTGTAAGCCCCTCCAACATCTCAATATAAACCTCAAATTTCAATCCAACACAACATTCGACAGTATCTCATCCAACCTCACTACTTCCTCAATATGTATCTCATATATCCTTAACACGGAATAGTTCATCCACTCCCAACAACCCAAATTAAAATTATGTCTTTCCAATTCTTTGGAAATCTCAACACCAAATCCGTGAAAATACTACCTGATTTCCACTCTGGAATATTCAACGGTTGCATCAGACTCAACGGTCTCTGATGTTCACTCTTCGAATTCCAACAATTCTAACCAGTATATTCAACCTCAACCACTCCTCTCTTCATCTATGGTCACCAAAACAATCTACTCAAATTCGGTTACTTCTTCATAGCACCGGGATGGACACTCCATCTACCTCAATGTATTTCTTCACGAGTACTCCTACTCCCCTCAACAACATCCGGTCCACATACCCCATCACAACATATCATGGTACTATTTCCACAAACCCAACAACCCACTCTTCGACTCTGATTTATCAATTTCAACTAATTCACCAACTCAACCCAGATTTCTGACCTCCTCGAATCTCCTCAAGAATACTACTAGTAAGGTCTAACATACAAGGCTTAACTCCATAAGAAGTCTCTTCACAAACCAGACTCGCATCACAAAATTTCCCAACCGGTTCCAACTCTTTTCGCCATTTTCCTCGGTACAAGCAAGGTTTCCAAATCGAAGCAT
Organism: Lathyrus sativus; assembly: GCA_963859935.3. Lineage (NCBI taxonomy): Eukaryota > Viridiplantae > Streptophyta > Magnoliopsida > Fabales > Fabaceae > Lathyrus > Lathyrus sativus. The sequence continues at coordinate 199,481,379 of OZ012739.1, read as the reverse complement.
CAGCTACCACGGTATATACCGAAAACATACAGTAAGATAACACATCAAACGCACCCGATCACGACGGTAAAAGTTGATCAAATTACACGTTTCGAATATTATGCTATAATTGGATCATCCACTGACATAAAAACCATTTTTCTTGGAAAGAGCATCTCGTTAGCTCTCCAACGCTTCAAACGGGGGTCAAAACGGACATACGGTTCAAAAGTTATGAATTTTCGAAGTTTTCCGAAAAACCAGAATTTTGCCAAAAAACTGCTACGGGATTTTGCATTCTTGTCCGAAAATTCGACCGATTCAATTCCTTTCTTAGAAACAAACATATACTCATACTCACCTAACATATAGCCTCAAATTAGAACCATTAAACATGATTTCTACGACGTCCGATTTCAATCCGATTTTTAAACCTTCAAATCTCCAAAAATACCAAAACTTACAAAACCAACCAAATTTGATAAAACAAGCATACTCAATCACGTCTTAACATCACCCGACACCACTATGCAATCTAATCCGACTTTCTTCCGTAAAGCATTGATTTCTCGCAAAATCTCAGATTAAACGATTTCAGCCTCCAACTCCAGCACAACTATAACAGCAACCAACTCTAGAACACTGGTTAGATAATTCTTCTTACGTACTTCAAGTTGCCTTAAAGCATAATTAAAACTTGCCGAAGTTGCCTTTAGCAAATCCCCAATTATATCAACAAGCATCACAAACGCAACAAATAGTTATGTCGGATTCGGCAAAATTTTCCTCCCAGAAGTATATCGCTACTCTTTTTCCAACACTGATAACTCAAGTTCCTTATGCTCAACATAATCCTCTATACTCTTCGAATGTCTTAAAATATCACTGATTAACATAACCATTTCCTTGCTCAAATAATTAAAGAAGATCCTATGCCCAACGGACAAATAAGTTGTGAGTTCTGGCGGAAACACGGACCGTATCGCCCGTCCTTACCACAACATTCAAACACACTTCATCAATAAATAGCTTAATTCCATATCAATACTTCACCATCTCATAGAGAATTTCAATAGCTCTACCCGAGCTCACACGACCAAGAAAAACTCACATCCTTCACCCCGTTGATCCATCAACTCATCAACTCTTGGTAGCGAACGCTTATCCTTGATAGTCACCTTGTTCACTTATCCATAGTTCACCCAAAGCTTCACAAAACCTTCCGTCTGTCTAACCAACAAAATTGGTGCACCTTATGGTAACAGACTCAAACAAAAGAACCTCCCTTCCAGCAGGTCTTCAAGTTGACTATTTAACTTTCTCAATCCCAATGCAAACACACAGTATGGAGTCACCCATATCAGACTAGTTCTAAGAACGAAGTCAATGTGTAAGCTTTACTTCACATTTCGATAGTAAACCATTTACCTCCTCAGGAAAACTTCCGGACAATCACAATTAAGTGATAAACCCTAATTTCTCACTTTCGTTAACATTCAAAGTTTCCGTCAAAATACACACCTCAACACCGTCTTACGCCAACTCCTCAAAATAATCCCTTAAGCACTTAGCTTAACTCAAGACAATTCATTGCTCACACCACCTAAGCTTGCAAGACACATCTATCCCATCCAACACAATCCTGTCTACCATTAACAAGAGATTGAGGGTGATCAGTTCCTCAATTTGTCAATAGACAGCCGAAAATCATGATGGGGTATAAACCATCTTTACCAAACTATAAGAGCGTAACACACTAAGCCACAACACTTCAGCATTCCGGAGAAATACCAACTTCTCCCCCACTGGAATCATTTCACTTCTACCGACAAAGTTTAAACAACAACATTTACCGACAGTGTTTTTACACACATGTCGCATACCAGGGAACAACAACACTAGACAACATTGGCCGGACGGACCGACCTGCTCTGATACCAATTATAACACCCCACTTTCCAAATTAAATAAAATATAAACATTATAAATAAACATCAGTGTTTTCACAAAAACAGTGGGATATCACATCACCAATAGTTGTCAAAAATACTTTATTCATTATTTTCAAAATAATACAGCGGAAATTATTATTCCAACATTCTCGGCCATCCGCCAGATTTACATAAAATCTTTATTATTATAATTCACCAAAATGTGATACGTCACAGGATTTTCAACAAGTTTAACATAAACAAATAAAACACCCATATCCCGTGTTACGTATCAGAGCATCCTAAGACTCGACTTGCACACCGCTATCCAAGTTATCTATGTACCTGGATTATCTGTACTTCCGAGGAAGCACAGACCACCACAACAACAAAGGGGTGAGAAAACATGATCAAAATATATCGGTAATTTAATACGTGCAATAAAGTTAGTAAAACACACCAATATTCACCCCATCAACACCAATCACGAACCTATTGTTCAAACATCCATATAACATATAATAATGCAATATGCCACACAACACCATGCATGCGGTACCGACTCATTGGTTCATTCAATCGAACCTTGGACAGATCACTTACGCTCCTGCTGAGATATGATCTATCCCCCACCATTTTCCACGAAGGAGTACGGATGAATCACTTACGCTCCTCCTGAGATATGATTCATCCCACCAAAACACCATGATATGCACAACACCAATGCACAACTATTATATTCAGGCACACAAAGTGCACACGATCCTCCTGATCACATCACCACACATTATATATTACACCACCAATAAACACAAGCACACTAAGTGCACAACAATTAAACTCAAGTAAATAATCAATAAATCATTTCTATCAATCCATGGTTTAGTTACTATTTAATTAAACAATGACTCCCCAAAAATATTGGATATAAAAATATTTAGCAAATAACTATATTATTTATACCATGTTATAGATCTATTCAATAGCTTTCCAACGCTTCGAACGGGGACTAAATCCGACTTACGGATCAAAAGTTATGGCCAAAATCGTCAAAACAGAAAATTCACCAATATACAGCTTTGAGTCGACGCAAACAGCGCATAATGCAGAAAATTCTGTGTTTTCCACCGTTGGAGGCCTTTCGGACCTCCGATTTCAATTCCGTAAAAAGCCCCGGTTTCAGAAATCGAAATCCTACCATAATATGACAATTATAACAGCCAACATATTTTTAAAGATCATATCATCATATATCATATAACCATACTTTTCAACACCATGGAATTTAGGGGTTTCTATCCTAAATGTGATCCTACCCATCATACACTATCACACAATCCCCATGATCATACGAAAACCCACCCTTACTGCCCGGAACTATTATCTTGCTCAAATTCAAGCCTATTTCTCCACTTCTATCTCTTGTCCTCTCGGAACCTATTTCATACTCATCGCTATTACTACAATAATTATACCGGATTTCGCCAATCTCATAATAGCAAATACACCACTCTATCAGTATCAGCAACACTCATCACACTCTACTCTAATCAATTGTTCCTTAAACTATATCTCAGATCCTATATCATGGTCATTACCCAAGCCACAGAGGTTACACAAAATCTCACCAATACTCATGGTCATTATCCAAACCACAGATGTTATACAGGAACTCACCAACATCGTAACAATGTATGAATTTCATCACCATCAACAACAACAGCAACAGGCATAATGTCATAAATTCGTGCTCATCACTAATATTACACGAATTACACAGAATCCCACAATCATCATAAAATGTATGCACAAAACTCTTCAATCACAGCAACATTCATAAACACAGACATAATATCATATATCAATCATAATTATCAAATTTCTACGGGGTTAAGGAATCTCCTCTACCCAATTTCATGCATTATACCAATCCCAATAAGTTTCTCCCCCTTACCTGGATAATTGTTCTGATCGGTGACAAATTCCTCCAAGATTGGCCAATTCTGACCTTTCCTCTTCTTCTCCGTTCTTCGCTCTTCTCTCAATTTCCTCTTCTCGCGTTCTATCTATCGTGACTTCTCAACATACTTCCTTCCTATCCCTAATAACCCCTTCCACTTCTATTTTTTTTTAATTCTAATCCCAATAATAATAATAAAAATAATATTACTAATAATAATAATTATAATAATCATTATAATAATAATAATACACATAGCAATATTAATAATATTATTTCACCCATAATAATAGTAATAATATTAATAATAATAATATTCTCCAATATTAATAATATTACTACAATTAATAAAAATAATAATATAAATAATAATAATAATAATAATAATAATAATATCACCATATTACTACTATTTATTTTATTATTATATTCACATCAATTCACCACCAATAATCCTCCCATATCAGGGACACCCACCAATCATCATTAAACACACCCCCACCAAAGGGCACACCAACATATAATAATTAAAATAGTAATAAAATGACTAAATAATTAAAATGGGTGTTACATCTATCACCAAAAGGATGATAGAGAAAACTCCCACAATCTGGCACCAAAATGATGAGAGACCTATCACCAAAAGGATGATAGAGTGACACACGCACACAATCCCGACACCAAAAGGATGCAGGCCTATCACCAAAAGGATGATAGAGAACATTCGCACAATCTGGCACCAAAAGTATGACATACCCATCACTAAAAGGATGATAGAGCGACACACGCAAACAACCCCAACACCAAAAGGATGCAGGCCTATCACCAAAAGAATGATAGAGAACACTCGCACAATCTGCCACCAAAAGGATGACAGATCCATCACCGTAAGGATTTTAGAGAGACACACGCACACAATCCCAACACCAAAAGGATGCAGGCCCTATCACCAAAGAGATGATAGAGAACACTCGCACAATCTTGCACCAAAAGGATGACAGACCTATCACCAAAAGGATGATAGAGTGACACACACACACAATCCCGACACCAAAAGGATGTAGTATCTATCACCAAAGGGATGATAGAGAACACTCGCACAATCTGGCACCAAAAGGATGACATACCCATCACCCAAAGGATGATAGAGCAACACACGCACACAATCCCGAAACCAAAAAGATGTTGGGCCTATGACCAAAAAGATGATAGAGAACATTCCCACAATCTGGCCCCAAAAAGATGAGAGACCTATCACCAAAAGGACGATAGAGTGACACACGCACACAATCCCGACACCAAAAGGATGCAGGCCTATCACCAAAAGGATGATAGAGAACGTTCGCACAATCTGGAACAAAAAGGATGACAGACCCATTACCAAAAGGATGATAGAGGGACACACGCAAACAATCCTGACACCAAAAGGATGCAGGCCTATCACCAAAAGGATGCAGGCCTATCACCAAAAGGATGATAGAGAACACTCACACAATCTAGCACCAAAAGGATGACAGGCCTATCACCAAAAGAATGATAGAGTGACACACTTACACAATCCCGACACCAGAAGAATGTAGGGTTTATCACCAAAAAGATGATAGAGAACACTCGCACAATCTGGCACCATAAGGATGACAAACCCATCACCAAAAGGATGATAGAGCGACACACGCACACAATCCCAACACCAAAATGATGCAGGCCTATCACCAAAAGGATGATAGAGAACACTCGCACAATCTGGCACCAAACTGATGACAGACCTATCACCAAAAGGATTATAGAGTGACACACGCACACAATCCCGACACCAGAAGGATGTAGGTTCTATCACCAAGAGGATGATAGAGAACACCCACAAAATCTAGCACCAAAAAGATGACAGACCCATCACCAAAAGGATGATAGAGTGACACACGCACACAATCCTGACACCAAAAGGATGCAATGCCTATCACCAAAAAGAAGATAGAGGACACTCGCACAATCTAGCATTAAAAGGATGCAGACCTATCACCAAAAGGATGATATAGTGACACATGCACACAATCCCGACACCAAAAGAATGTAGGGTCTATCACGAAAAGTATGATAGAGAACACTTGCACAATTCGGCACGAAAAGGATGATAGACCCATCCCTAAAATGATGATGAGCGACACACGCACACAATCTCGACACTAAAAGGATGCAGGCCTATCACCAAAAGGAAGATAGAGAACACTCGCACAATCTGGCACCAAAATGATGACAGACCTATCACCAATAGGATGATAGAGTGACACACGCACACAATTCTGACACCAAAAGGATGTAGGGTCTATCACCAAAAGGATGATAGAGAACGTTCGCACAATCTGGAACAAAAAGGATGACAAACCCATCACCAAAAGGATGATATAGGGACACACGCAAACAATCCTGACACCAAAAGGATGCATGCCTATCACCAAAAGGATGCAAGCCTATCACCAAAAGGATGCATGTCTATCACCAAAAGGATGCAGGCCTATCACCAAAAGGATGATAGAGAACACTCGCACAAACTGGCACCAAAATGATGACAGACCTATTACTAATAGGATGATAGAGTGACACACGCACACAATCCTGACACCAAAAGGATGTAGGCTCTATCACCAAAAGGATGATAGAGAACACTCGCACAATCTGGCACCAAAAAGATGAGAGACCCATCACCAAAAGGATGATAGAGTGACACACGCACACAATCCAGACACCAAAAGGATGCAAGGCATATCACCAAAAAGATGATAAAGAACACTCGCACAATCTGGCACTAAAATTATAACAGACCTATCAACAAAAGGATGATAGAGGTACACACGCACATAATCCCGACACCAAAAGCATGTAGTGTCTTTCACCAAAAGGATGATAGAGAACGCTCGAACAATCTGGCACCAAAAGGATGACAGATCCATCACCCAAAGGATGATAGAGTGACACACGCACACAATCCCGACACCAGAAGAATGTAGGGTCTATCACAAAAAAGATGATAGAGAACACTCGCACAATACGGCACCAAAAGGATGACAGACCCATCACCAAAAGGGTGATAAAGTGACACACACACACACAATCCCGACACAAAAAGGATGCAGGCCTATCACCAAAAGGATGATAGAGAGCGTTCGCACAATCTGGCACAAAAAGGATGACAGACCCATCACCTAAAGGATGATAGAGGGACACACGCAAACAATCCTAACACAAAAAGGATGCAGGCCTATCACCAAAAGGACGCAGGCCTATCACCAAAAGGATGCAAGCCTATCACCAAAAGGATGCAGGCCTATCACCAAAAGGATGCAGGCCTATCACCAAAAGGATGATAGAGTGACACACTCACACAATCCCTACACAAGAAGAATGTAGGGTCTATCACCAAAACGATGATAGAGAACACACGCACAATCTGGCACCAAAAGGATGACAAACCCATCACCAAAAGGATGATAGAGTGATACACATACACAATCCTGACACCAGAAGGATGTAGGGCCTATCACCAAAAGGATGATAGAGAACACTCGCACAATCTAGCACCAAAAGGATGACAGATCCATCACCAAAAGTATGATAGATCTACACACGCACACAATCCTGACACCAAAAGGATGCAGGGCCTATAACCAAAAAGAAGATAGAGGACACTCGCACAATCTGGCACAAAAATGATGACAGACCTATCACCAAAAGGATGATAGAGTGACACACGCACACAATCCCGACACCAAAAGGATGTAGGGTCTATCACCAAAAGTATGATAGAGAACACTTGCACAATCCGACACAAAAAGGATGACAGATCCATCACCCAAAGGATGATAGAGCAACACACACACACAATCTCGACACCAAAAGGATGCAGGCCTATCACCAAAAGGATGATAGAGAACACTCGCACAATCTGGAACTAAAATGATGACAGACCCATCACCAAAAGGATGATAGAGTGACACACGCACACAATCCTCACACCAAAAGGATGCTAGGCCTATCACCAAAAAGATGATAGAGAACGCTCGCACAATCTGGCACCAGAAGGATGAAAGACCCATCACCAAAAGGATGATAGAGACACACATGCACACAATCCCGACACCAAAAGGATGCAGGGCCTATCACCAAAAAGATGATAGAGAACACTCGCACAATCTGGCACCAAAATGATAACAGACCTATCAACAAAAGGATGATAGAGTGACACACGCACATAATCCCGACACCAAAAGGATGTAGTGTCTATCACCAAAAGGATGATAGAGAACACTCGCACATTCTGGCACCAAAAGGATGACAGAGCCATCATGCGTGAGACACGCATACAATCCCGACACCAAAAGAGTGTAGAATCTATCACCAAAAGGATGATAGAGAACACTCGCACAATCTATCACCAAAAGGATGACAGACCCATCACCAATAAGATGATAGAGCAACACACGCACAAAATCCTTACACCAAGAGGATGCAAGGCCTATCACCAAAAAGAAGATAGACGACACTCGCATAATCTGGCAGAAAAATGATAACAGACCAATCACCAAAAGGATGATAGAGTGACACATGCACACAATCCCGACACCAAAAGGATGTAGGGTCTATTACGAAAAGGATGATAGAGAACACTTGCACAATCTGGCACGAAAAGGATGATAGAGAACACTTGCATAATCCGGCACGAAAAGGATGATAGACCCATCCCCAAAACGATGGCAGAGCGACACACGCACATAATCTCGACACCAAAAGGATGCAGGCCTATAACCAAAAGGATGATAGAGAACACTCGCACAATCTGTATACAAAAGGATGACAGACCTATAACCAATAGGATGATAGAGTGACACACGCACACAATCCCGACACCAAAAGGATGCAGGGCCTATCACCAAAAGTATGATAGAGAACACTTGCACAATCCGACACAAAAAGGATGACATATCTATCACCCAAAGGATGATAGAGCAACACACACATACAATCCCGAAACCAAAAAGATGCCGGGCCTATGACCAAAAAGATGATAGAGAACACTCCCACAATCTGGCCCCAAAAAGATGAGAGACCTATCAACAAAAGGACGATAGAGTGACACACACACACAATCCCGACACCAAAAGGATGCAGGCCTATCACCAAAAGGATGATAGATAGTGTTCGCACAATCTGGAATAAAAAGGATGACAGACCCATCACCAAAAGGATGATAGAGGGACACACGCAAACAATCCTAACACTAAAAGGATGCAGGCCTAACACTAAAAGGATGCAAGCCTATCACCAAAAGGATGCAAGCCTATCACCAAAAGGATGCAGGCCTATCACCAAAAGGATGGTAGAGAACACTCGCACAATCTAGCACCAAAAGGATGAAAGACCTATTACCAAAAGAATGATAGAGTGACACACTTACACAATCCCGACACCAGAAGAATGTAGGGTCTATCACCAAAAAGATGATTGAGAACACTCGCACAATCTGGCACCATAAGGATGACAAACCCATCACCAAAAGGATGATAGAGCGACACACGCACACAATCCCGACACGAAAATGATGCAGGCCTATCACCAAAAGGATGATAGAGAACACTCGCACAATCTGGCACCAAAGTGATGATAGACCTATCACCAAAAGAATGATAGAGTGACACACGCACACAATCCCGACACCAGAAGGATGTAGGTTCTATCACCAAAAGGATGATAGAGAACACTCACATAATCTAGCACCAAAAGGATGACAGACCCATCACCAAAAGGATGATAGAGCGACACACGCACACAATCCTGACACCAAAAGGATGCAATGCCTATCACCAAAAAGAAGATAAAGGACACTCGCACAATCTGGCACAAAAATAATAACAGGCCTATCACCAAAAGGATGATATAGTTACACATGCACACAATCTCGACACCAAAAGGATGTAGGGTCTATCACGAAAAGTATGATAGAGAACACTTGCACAATTCGGCACGAAAAGGATGATAGACCCATCCCCAAAATGATGATAGAGCGACACACGCACACAATCTCGACACTAAAAGGATGCAGGCCTATCACCAAAAAGATGATAAAGAACACTCTCACAATCTGGCACCAAAATGATGACAGACCTATCACCAATAGGATGATAGAGTGACACACGTACACAATTCTAACACCAAAAGGATGTAGGGTCTATCACCAAAAGGATGATAGAGAACGTTCGCCCAATCTGGAAGAAAAAGGATGACAGACCCATCACCAAAAGGATGATATAGGGAGACACGCAAACAATCCTGACACCAAAAGGATGCATGCCTATCACCAAAAGGATGCAAGCCTATCACCAAAAGGATGCATGTCTATCACCAAAAGGATGCAGGCCTATCACCAAAAGGATGATGGAGAACACTCGCATAATCTGGCACCAAAATGATGACAGACCTATCACCAATAGGATGATAGAGTGACACACGCACACAATCCTGACACCAAAAGGATGTAGGCTCTATCACCAAAAGGATGATAGAGAACACTCGCACAATCTGGCACCAAAAAGATGAGAGACCCATCACCAAAAGGATGATAGAGTGACACACGCACACAATCCCGACACCAAAAGGATGCAAGGCCTATCACCAAAAAGATGATAAAGAACACTCGCACAATCTGGCACCAAAATTATAACAGACATATCAACAAAAGGATGATAGAGGTACACACGCACATAATCCCGACACCAAAAGCATGTAGTGTCTTTCACCAAAAGGATGATAGAGAACGCTCGCACAATCTGGCACCAAAAGGATGACAGATCCATCACCCAAAGGATGATAGATTGACACACGCACACAATCCCGACACCAGAAGAATGTAGGGTCTATCACAAAAAAGATGATAGAGAACACTCGCACAATATGGCACCAAAAGGATGACAGACCCATCAACAAAAGGATGATACAGTGACACACGCACACAATCCCGACACAAAAAGGATGCCGGCCTATCACCAAAAGGATGATAGAGAGCGTTCGCACAATCTGGCACAAAAAGGATGACAGACCCATCACCTAAAGGATGATAGAGGGACACACGCAAACAATCCTGACACAAAAAGGATGCAGGCCTATCACCAAAAGGATGCAGGCCTATCACCAAAAGGATGCAACCCTATCACCAAAAGGATGCAGGCCTATCACCAAAAGGATGCAGGCCTATCACCAAAAGGATGATAGAGTGACACACTCACACAATCCCTACACAAGAAGAATGTAGGGTCTATCACCAAAAGGATGATAGAGAACACTCGCACAATCTGGCACCAAAAGGATGACAAACCCATCACCAAAAGGATGATAGAGTGACACACATACACAATCCCGACACCAGAAGGATGTAGGGTCTATCACCAAAAGGATGATAGAGAACACTCGCACAATCTAGCACCAAAGGGATGACAGACCCATCACCAAAAGGATGATAGAGCGACACACGCATAAAACTCTGACACCAAAAGGATGCAAGGCCTATCACCAAAAAGAAGATAGAGGACACTCGCACAATCTGGCACAAAAATGATGACAGACCTATCACCAAAAGGATGATAGAGTGACACACGCACACAATCCCGACACCAAAAGGATGTAGGGTCTATCACCAAAAGTATGATAGAGAACACTTGCACAATCCGACACAAAAAGGATGACAGATCCATCACCCAAAGGATGATAGAGCGACACACGCACACAATCTCGACACCAAAAGGATGCAGGCCTATCACCAAAAGGATGATAGAGAACACTCGCATAATCTGGAACCAAAATGATGACAGACCCATCACCAAAAGGATGATAGAGTGACACACGCACACAATCCTCACACCAAAAGGATGCTAGGCCTATCACCAAAAAGATGATAGAGAACGCCCGCACAATCTGGCACCAGAAGGATGAAAGACCCATCACCAAAAGGATGATAGAGTGACACACACACACAATCCCGACACCAAAAGGATGCAGGCCTATCACCAAAAGGATGATAGAGAACATTCGCACAATCTGGCACCAAAAGTATGACATACCCATCACTAAAAGGATGATAGAGCGACACACGCAAACAACCCCAACACCAAAAGGATGCAGGCCTATCACCAAAAGAATGATAGAGAACACTCGCACAATCTGCCACCAAAAGGATGACAGATCCATCACCGTAAGGATTTTAGAGAGACACACGCACACAATCCCAACACCAAAAGGATGCAGGCCCTATCACCAAAGAGATGATAGAGAACACTCGCACAATCTTGCACCAAAAGGATGACAGACCTATCACCAAAAGGATGATAGAGTGACACACACACACAATCCCGACACCAAAAGGATGTAGTATCTATCACCAAAGGGATGATAGAGAACACTCGCACAATCTGGCACCAAAAGGATGACATACCCATCACCCAAAGGATGATAGAGCAACACACGCACACAATCCCGAAACCAAAAAGATGTTGGGCCTATGACCAAAAAGATGATAGAGAACATTCCCACAATCTGGCCCCAAAAAGATGAGAGACCTATCACCAAAAGGACGATAGAGTGACACACGCACACAATCCCGACACCAAAAGGATGCAGGCCTATCACCAAAAGGATGATAGAGAACGTTCGCACAATCTGGAACAAAAAGGATGACAGACCCATTACCAAAAGGATGATAGAGGGACACACGCAAACAATCCTGACACCAAAAGGATGCAGGCCTATCACCAAAAGGATGCAGGCCTATCACCAAAAGGATGATAGAGAACACTCACACAATCTAGCACCAAAAGGATGACAGGCCTATCACCAAAAGAATGATAGAGTGACACACTTACACAATCCCGACACCAGAAGAATGTAGGGTTTATCACCAAAAAGATGATAGAGAACACTCGCACAATCTGGCACCATAAGGATGACAAACCCATCACCAAAAGGATGATAGAGCGACACACGCACACAATCCCAACACCAAAATGATGCAGGCCTATCACCAAAAGGATGATAGAGAACACTCGCACAATCTGGCACCAAACTGATGACAGACCTATCACCAAAAGGATTATAGAGTGACACACGCACACAATCCCGACACCAGAAGGATGTAGGTTCTATCACCAAGAGGATGATAGAGAACACCCACAAAATCTAGCACCAAAAAGATGACAGACCCATCACCAAAAGGATGATAGAGTGACACACGCACACAATCTTGACACCAAAAGGATGCAATGCCTATCACCAAAAAGAAGATAGAGGACACTCGCACAATCTAGCATTAAAAGGATGCAGACCTATCACCAAAAGGATGATATAGTGACACATGCACACAATCCCGACACCAAAAGGATGTAGGGTCTATCACGAAAAGTATGATAGAGAACACTTGCACAATTCGGCACGAAAAGGATGATAGACCCATCCCTAAAATGATGATGAGCGACACACGCACACAATCTCGACACTAAAAGGATGCAGGCCTATCACCAAAAGGAAGATAGAGAACACTCGCACAATCTGGCACCAAAATGATGACAGACCTATCACCAATAGGATGATAGAGTGACACACGCACACAATTCTGACACCAAAAGGATGTAGGGTCTATCACCAAAAGGATGATAGAGAACGTTCGCACAATCTGGAACAAAAAGGATGACAAACCCATCACCAAAAGGATGATATAGGGACACACGCAAACAATCCTGACACCAAAAGGATGCATGCCTATCACCAAAAGGATGCAAGCCTATCACCAAAAGGATGCATGTCTATCACCAAAAGGATGCAGGCCTATCACCAAAAGGATGATAGAGAACACTCGCACAATCTGGCACCAAAATGATGACAGACCTATTACTAATAGGATGATAGAGTGACACACGCACACAATCCTGACACCAAAAGGATGTAGGCTCTATCACCAAAAGGATGATAGAGAACACTCGCACAATCTGGCACCAAAAAGATGAGAGACCCATCACCAAAAGGATGATAGAGTGACACACGCACACAATCCAGACACCAAAAGGATGCAAGGCATATCACCAAAAAGATGATAAAGAACACTCGCACAATCTGGCACTAAAATTATAACAGACCTATCAACAAAAGGATGATAGAGGTACACACGCACATAATCCCGACACCAAAAGCATGTAGTGTCTTTCACCAAAAGGATGATAGAGAACGCTCGAACAATCTGGCACCAAAAGGATGACAGATCCATCACCCAAAGGATGATAGAGTGACACACGCACACAATCCCGACACCAGAAGAATGTAGGGTCTATCACAAAAAAGATGATAGAGAACACTCGCACAATACGGCACCAAAAGGATGACAGACCCATCACCAAAAGGGTGATAAAGTGACACACACACACACAATCCCGACACAAAAAGGATGCAGGCCTATCACCAAAAGGATGATAGAGAGCGTTCGCACAATCTGGCACAAAAAGGATGACAGACCCATCACCTAAAGGATGATAGAGGGACACACGCAAACAATCCTAACACAAAAAGGATGCAGGCCTATCACCAAAAGGACGCAGGCCTATCACCAAAAGGATGCAAGCCTATCACCAAAAGGATGCAGGCCTATCACCAAAAGGATGCAGGCCTATCACCAAAAGGATGATAGAGTGACACACTCACACAATCCCTACACAAGAAGAATGTAGGGTCTATCACCAAAACGATGATAGAGAACACACGCACAATCTGGCACCAAAAGGATGACAAACCCATCACCAAAAGGATGATAGAGTGATACACATACACAATCCTGACACCAGAAGGATGTAGGGCCTATCACCAAAAGGATGATAGAGAACACTCGCACAATCTAGCACCAAAAGGATGACAGATCCATCACCAAAAGTATGATAGATCTACACACGCACACAATCCTGACACCAAAAGGATGCAGGGCCTATAACCAAAAAGAAGATAGAGGACACTCGCACAATCTGGCACAAAAATGATGACAGACCTATCACCAAAAGGATGATAGAGTGACACACGCACACAATCCCGACACCAAAAGGATGTAGGGTCTATCACCAAAAGTATGATAGAGAACACTTGCACAATCCGACACAAAAAGGATGACAGATCCATCACCCAAAGGATGATAGAGCAACACACACACACAATCTCGACACCAAAAGGATGCAGGCCTATCACCAAAAGGATGATAGAGAACACTCGCACAATCTGGAACTAAAATGATGACAGACCCATCACCAAAAGGATGATAGAGTGACACACGCACACAATCCTCACACCAAAAGGATGCTAGGCCTATCACCAAAAAGATGATAGAGAACGCTCGCACAATCTGGCACCAGAAGGATGAAAGACCCATCATCAAAAGGATGATAGAGACACACATGCACACAATCCCGACACCAAAAGGATGCAGGGCCTATCACCAAAAAGATGATAGAGAACACTCGCACAATCTGGCACCAAAATGATAACAGACCTATCAACAAAAGGATGATAGAGTGACACACGCACATAATCCCGACACCAAAAGGATGTAGTGTCTATCACCAAAAGGATGATAGAGAACACTCGCACATTCTGGCACCAAAAGGATGACAGAGCCATCATGCGTGAGACACGCATACAATCCCGACACCAAAAGAGTGTAGAATCTATCACCAAAAGGATGATAGAGAACACTCGCACAATCTATCACCAAAAGGATGACAGACCCATCACCAATAAGATGATAGAGCAACACACGCACAAAATCCTTACACCAAGAGGATGCAAGGCCTATCACCAAAAAGAAGATAGATGACACTCGCATAATCTGGCAGAAAAATGATAACAGACCAATCACCAAAAGGATGATAGAGTGACACATGCACACAATCCCGACACCAAAAGGATGTAGGGTCTATTACGAAAAGGATGATAGAGAACACTTGCACAATCTGGCACGAAAAGGATGATAGAGAACACTTGCATAATCCGGCACGAAAAGGATGATAGACCCATCCCCAAAACGATGGCAGAGCGACACACGCACATAATCTCGACACCAAAAGGATGCAGGCCTATAACCAAAAGGATGATAGAGAACACTCGCACAATCTGTATACAAAAGGATGACAGACCTATAACCAATAGGATGATAGAGTGACACACGCACACAATCCCGACACCAAAAGGATGCAGGGCCTATCACCAAAAGTATGATAGAGAACACTTGCACAATCCGACACAAAAAGGATGACATATCTATCACCCAAAGGATGATAGAGCAACACACACATACAATCCCGAAACCAAAAAGATGCCGGGCCTATGACCAAAAAGATGATAGAGAACACTCCCACAATCTGGCCCCAAAAAGATGAGAGACCTATCAACAAAAGGACGATAGAGTGACACACACACACAATCCCGACACCAAAAGGATGCAGGCCTATCACCAAAAGGATGATAGATAGTGTTCGCACAATCTGGAATAAAAAGGATGACAGACCCATCACCAAAAGGATGATAGAGGGACACACGCAAACAATCCTAACACTAAAAGGATGCAGGCCTAACACTAAAAGGATGCAAGCCTATCACCAAAAGGATGCAAGCCTATCACCAAAAGGATGCAGGCCTATCACCAAAAGGATGGTAGAGAACACTCGCACAATCTAGCACCAAAAGGATGAAAGACCTATCACCAAAAGAATGATAGAGTGACACACTTACACAATCCCGACACCAGAAGAATGTAGGGTCTATCACCAAAAAGATGATTGAGAACACTCGCACAATCTGGCACCATAAGGATGACAAACCCATCACCAAAAGGATGATAGAGCGACACACGCACACAATCCCGACACGAAAATGATGCAGGCCTATCACCAAAAGGATGATAGAGAACACTCGCACAATCTGGCACCAAAGTGATGATAGACCTATCACCAAAAGAATGATAGAGTGACACACGCACACAATCCCGACACCAGAAGGATGTAGGTTCTATCACCAAAAGGATGATAGAGAATACTCACATAATCTAGCACCAAAAGGATGACAGACCCATCACCAAAAGGATGATAGAGCGACACACGCACACAATCCTGACACCAAAAGGATGCAATGCCTATCACCAAAAAGAAGATAAAGGACACTCGCACAATCTGGCACAAAAATAATAACAGGCCTATCACCAAAAGGATGATATAGTTACACATGCACACAATCTCGACACCAAAAGGATGTAGGGTCTATCACGAAAAGTATGATAGAGAACACTTGCACAATTCGGCACGAAAAGGATGATAGACCCATCCCCAAAATGATGATAGAGCGACACACGCACACAATCTCGACACTAAAAGGATGCAGGCCTATCACCAAAAAGATGATAGAGAACACTCGCACAATCTGGCACCAAAATGATGACAGACCTATCACCAATAGGATGATAGAGTGACACACGTACACAATTCTAACACCAAAAGGATGTAGGGTCTATCACCAAAAGGATGATAGAGAACGTTCGCCCAATCTGGAAGAAAAAGGATGACAGACCCATCACCAAAAGGATGATATAGGGAGACACGCAAACAATCCTGACACCAAAAGGATGCATGCCTATCACCAAAAGGATGCAAGCCTATCACCAAAAGGATGCATGTCTATCACCAAAAGGATGCAGGCCTATCACCAAAAGGATGATGGAGAACACTCGCATAATCTGGCACCAAAATGATGACAGACCTATCACCAATAGGATGATAGAGTGACACACGCACACAATCCTGACACCAAAAGGATGTAGGCTCTATCACCAAAAGGATGATATAGAACACTCGCACAATCTGGCACCAAAAAGATGAGAGACCCATCACCAAAAGGATGATAGAGTGACACACGCACACAATCCCGACACCAAAAGGATGCAAGGCCTATCACCAAAAAGATGATAAAGAACACTCGCACAATCTGGCACCAAAATTATAACAGACATATCAACAAAAGGATGATAGAGGTACACGCGCACATAATCCCGACACCAAAAGCATGTAGTGTCTTTCACCAAAAGGATGATAGAGAACGCTCGCACAATCTGGCACCAAAAGGATGACAGATCCATCACCCAAAGGATGATAGATTGACACACGCACACAATCCCGACACCAGAAGAATGTAGGGTCTATCACAAAAAAGATGATAGAGAACACTCGCACAATATGGCACCAAAAGGATGACAGACCCATCAACAAAAGGATGATACAGTGACACACGCACACAATCCCGACACAAAAAGGATGCCGGCCTATCACCAAAAGGATGATAGAGAGCGTTCGCACAATCTGGCACAAAAAGGATGACAGACCCATCACCTAAAGGATGATAGAGGGACACACGCAAACAATCCTGACACAAAAAGGATGCAGGCCTATCACCAAAAGGATGCAGGCCTATCACCAAAAGGATGCAACCCTATCACCAAAAGGATGCAGGCCTATCACCAAAAGGATGCAGGCCTATCACCAAAAGGATGATAGAGTGACACACTCACACAATCCCTACACAAGAAGAATGTAGGGTCTATCACCAAAAGGATGATAGAGAACACTCGCACAATCTGGCACCAAAAGGATGACAAACCCATCACCAAAAGGATGATAGAGTGACACACATACACAATCCCGACACCAGAAGGATGTAGGGTCTATCACCAAAAGGATGATAGAGAACACTCGCACAATCTAGCACCAAAGGGATGACAGACCCATCACCAAAAGGATGATAGAGCGACACACGCATAAAACTCTGACACCAAAAGGATGCAAGGCCTATCACCAAAAAGAAGATAGAGGACACTCGCACAATCTGGCACAAAAATGATGACAGACCTATCACCAAAAGGATGATAGAGTGACACACGCACACAATCCCGACACCAAAAGGATGTAGGGTCTATCACCAAAAGTATGATAGAGAACACTTGCACAATCCGACACAAAAAGGATGACAGATCCATCACCCAAAGGATGATAGAGCGACACACGCACACAATCTCGACACCAAAAGGATGCAGGCCTATCACCAAAAGGATGATAGAGAACACTCGCATAATCTGGAACCAAAATGATGACAGACCCATCACCAAAAGGATGATAGAGTGACACACGCACACAATCCTCACACCAAAAGGATGCTAGGCCTATCACCAAAAAGATGATAGAGAACGCCCGCACAATCTGGCACCAGAAGGATGAAAGACCCATCACCAAAAGGATGATAGAGTGACACACGCACACAATCCCGACACCAAAAGGATGCAGGCCTATCACCAAAAGGATGATAGAGAACATTCGCACAATCTGGCACCAAAAGTATGACATACCCATCACTAAAAGGATGATAGAGCGACACACGCAAACAACCCTAACACCAAAAGGATGCAGGCCTATCACCAAAAGAATGATAGAGAACACTCGCACAATCTGCCACCAAAAGGATGACAGATCCATCACCGTAAGGATTTTAGAGAGACACACGCACACAATCCCAACACCAAAAGGATGCAGGCCCTATCACCAAAGAGATGATAGAGAACACTCGCACAATCTTGCACCAAAAGGATGACAGACCTATCACCAAAAGGATGATAGAGTGACACACACACACAATCCCGACACCAAAAGGATGTAGTATCTATCACCAAAGGGATGATAGAGAACACTCGCACAATCTGGCACCAAAAGGATGACATACCCATCACCCAAAGGATGATAGAGCAACACACGCACACAATCCCGAAACCAAAAAGATGTTGGGCCTATGACCAAAAAGATGATAGAGAACATTCCCACAATCTGGCCCCAAAAAGATGAGAGACCTATCACCAAAAGGACGATAGAGTGACACACGCACACAATCCCGACACCAAAAGGATGCAGGCCAATCACCAAAAGGATGATAGAGAACGTTCGCACAATCTGGAACAAAAAGGATGACAGACCCATTACCAAAAGGATGATAGAGGGACACACGCAAACAATCCTGACACCAAAAGGATGCAGGCCTATCACCAAAAGGATGCAGGCCTATCACCAAAAGGATGATAGAGAACACTCACACAATCTAGCACCAAAAGGATGACAGGCCTATCACCAAAAGAATGATAGAGTGACACACTTACACAATCCCGACACCAGAAGAATGTAGGGTTTATCACCAAAAAGATGATAGAGAACACTCGCACAATCTGGCACCATAAGGATGACAAACCCATCACCAAAAGGATGATAGAGCGACACACGCACACAATCCCAACACCAAAATGATGCAGGCCTATCACCAAAAGGATGATAGAGAACACTCGCACAATCTGGCACCAAACTGATGACAGACCTATCACCAAAAGGATTATAGAGTGACACACGCACACAATCCCGACACCAGAAGGATGTAGGTTCTATCACCAAGAGGATGATAGAGAACACCCACAAAATCTAGCACCAAAAAGATGACAGACCCATCACCAAAAGGATGATAGAGTGACACACGCACACAATCCTGACACCAAAAGGATGCAATGCCTATCACCAAAAAGAAGATAGAGGACACTCGCACAATCTAGCATTAAAAGGATGCAGACCTATCACCAAAAGGATGATATAGTGACACATGCACACAATCCCGACACCAAAAGGATGTAGGGTCTATCACGAAAAGTATGATAGAGAACACTTGCACAATTCGGCACGAAAAGGATGATAGACCCATCCCTAAAATGATGATGAGCGACACACGCACACAATCTCGACACTAAAAGGATGCAGGCCTATCACCAAAAGGAAGATAGAGAACACTCGCACAATCTGGCACCAAAATGATGACAGACCTATCACCAATAGGATGATAGAGTGACACACGCACACAATTCTGACACCAAAAGGATGTAGGGTCTATCACCAAAAGGATGATAGAGAACGTTCGCACAATCTGGAACAAAAAGGATGACAAACCCATCACCAAAAGGATGATATAGGGACACACGCAAACAATCCTGACACCAAAAGGATGCATGCCTATCACCAAAAGGATGCAAGCCTATCACCAAAAGGATGCATGTCTATCACCAAAAGGATGCAGGCCTATCACCAAAAGGATGATAGAGAACACTCGCACAATCTGGCACCAAAATGATGACAGACCTATTACTAATAGGATGATAGAGTGACACACGCACACAATCCTGACACCAAAAGGATGTAGGCTCTATCACCAAAAGGACGATAGAGAACACTCGCACAATCTGGCACTTAAAAGATGAGAGACCCATCACCAAAAGGATGATAGAGTGACACACGCACACAATCCAGACACCAAAAGGATGCAAGGCATATCACCAAAAAGATGATAAAGAACACTCGCACAATCTGGCACTAAAATTATAACAGACCTATCAACAAAAGGATGATAGAGGTACACACGCACATAATCCCGACACCAAAAGCATGTAGTGTCTTTCACCAAAAGGATGATAGAGAACGCTCGAACAATCTGGCACCAAAAGGATGACAGATCCATCACCCAAAGGATGATAGAGTGACACACGCACACAATCCCGACACCAGAAGAATGTAGGGTCTATCACAAAAAAGATGATAGAGAACACTCGCACAATACGGCACCAAAAGGATGACAGACCCATCACCAAAAGGGTGATAAAGTGACACACACACACACAATCCCGACACAAAAAGGATGCAGGCCTATCACCAAAAGGATGATAGAGAGCGTTCGCACAATCTGGCACAAAAAGGATGACAGACCCATCACCTAAAGGATGATAGAGGGACACACGCAAACAATCCTAACACAAAAAGGATGCAGGCCTATCACCAAAAGGACGCAGGCCTATCACCAAAAGGATGCAAGCCTATCACCAAAAGGATGCAGGCCTATCACCAAAAGGATGCAGGCCCATCACCAAAAGGATGATAGAGTGACACACTCACACAATCCCTACACAAGAAGAATGTAGGGTCTATCACCAAAACGATGATAGAGAACACACGCACAATCTGGCACCAAAAGGATGACAAACCCATCACCAAAAGGATGATAGAGTGATACACATACACAATCCTGACACCAGAAGGATGTAGGGCCTATCACCAAAAGGATGATAGAGAACACTCGCACAATCTAGCACCAAAAGGATGACAGATCCATCACCAAAAGTATGATAGATCTACACACGCACACAATCCTGACACCAAAAGGATGCAGGGCCTATAACCAAAAAGAAGATAGAGGACACTCGCACAATCTGGCACAAAAATGATGACAGACCTATCACCAAAAGGATGATAGAGTGACACACGCACACAATCCCGACACCAAAAGGATGTAGGGTCTATCACCAAAAGTATGATAGAGAACACTTGCACAATCCGACACAAAAAGGATGACAGATCCATCACCCAAAGGATGATAGAGCAACACACACACACACAATCTCGACACCAAAAGGATGCAGGCCTATCACCAAAAGGATGATAGAGAACACTCGCACAATCTGGAACTAAAATGATGACAGACCCATCACCAAAAGGATGATAGAGTGACACACGCACACAATCCTCACACCAAAAGGATGCTAGGCCTATCACCAAAAAGATGATAGAGAACGCTCGCACAATCTGGCACCAGAAGGATGAAAGACCCATCACCAAAAGGATGATAGAGACACACATGCACACAATCCCGACACCAAAAGGATGCAGGGCCTATCACCAAAAAGATGATAGAGAACACTCGCACAATCTGGCACCAAAATGATAACAGACCTATCAACAAAAGGATGATAGAGTGACACACGCACATAATCCCGACACCAAAAGGATGTAGTGTCTATCACCAAAAGGATGATAGAGAACACTCGCACATTCTGGCACCAAAAGGATGACAGAGCCATCATGCGTGAGACACGCATACAATCCCGACACCAAAAGAGTGTAGAATCTATCACCAAAAGGATGATAGAGAACACTCGCACAATCTATCACCAAAAGGATGACAGACCCATCACCAATAAGATGATAGAGCAACACACGCACAAAATCCTTACACCAAGAGGATGCAAGGCCTATCACCAAAAAGAAGATAGACGACACTCGCATAATCTGGCAGAAAAATGATAACAGACCAATCACCAAAAGGATGATAGAGTGACACATGCACACAATCCCGACACCAAAAGGATGTAGGGTCTATCACGAAAAGGATGGTAGAGAACACTTGCACAATCTGGCACGAAAAGGATGATAGAGAACACTTGCATAATCCGGCACGAAAAGGATGATAGACCCATCCCCAAAACGATGGCAGAGCGACACACGCACATAATCTCGACACCAAAAGGATGCAGGCCTATAACCAAAAGGATGATAGAGAACACTCGCACAATCTGTATACAAAAGGATGACAGACCTATAACCAATAGGATGATAGAGTGACACACGCACACAATCCCGACACCAAAAGGATGCAGGGCCTATCACCAAAAGTATGATAGAGAACACTTGCACAATCCGACACAAAAAGGATGACATATCTATCACCCAAAGGATGATAGAGCAACACACACATACAATCCCGAAACCAAAAAGATGCCGGGCCTATGACCAAAAAGATGATAGAGAACACTCCCACAATCTGGCCCCAAAAAGATGAGAGACCTATCAACAAAAGGACGATAGAGTGACACACACACACAATCCCGACACCAAAAGGATGCAGGCCTATCACCAAAAGGATGATAGATAGTGTTCGCACAATCTGGAATAAAAAGGATGACAGACCCATCACCAAAAGGATGATAGAGGGACACACGCAAACAATCCTAACACTAAAAGGATGCAGGCCTAACACTAAAAGGATGCAAGCCTATCACCAAAAGGATGCAAGCCTATCACCAAAAGGATGCAGGCCTATCACCAAAAGGATGGTAGAGAACACTCGCACAATCTAGCACCAAAAGGATGAAAGACCTATCACCAAAAGAATGATAGAGTGACACACTTACACAATCCCGACACCAGAAGAATGTAGGGTCTATCACCAAAAAGATGATTGAGAACACTCGCACAATCTGGCACCATAAGGATGACAAACCCATCACCAAAAGGATGATAGAGCGACACACGCACACAATCCCGACACGAAAATGATGCAGGCCTATCACCAAAAGGATGATAGAGAACACTCGCACAATCTGGCACCAAAGTGATGATAGACCTATCACCAAAAGAATGATAGAGTGACACACGCACACAATCCCGACACCAGAAGGATGTAGGTTCTATCACCAAAAGGATGATAGAGAACACTCACATAATCTAGCACCAAAAGGATGACAGACCCATCACCAAAAGGATGATAGAGCGACACACGCACACAATCCTGACACCAAAAGGATGCAATGCCTATCACCAAAAAGAAGATAAAGGACACTCGCACAATCTGGCACAAAAATAATAACAGGCCTATCACCAAAAGGATGATATAGTTACACATGCACACAATCTCGACACCAAAAGGATGTAGGGTCTATCACGAAAAGTATGATAGAGAACACTTGCACAATTCGGCACGAAAAGGATGATAGACCCATCCCCAAAATGATGATAGAGCGACACACGCACACAATCTCGACACTAAAAGGATGCAGGCCTATCACCAAAAAGATGATAGAGAACACTCGCACAATCTGGCACGAAAATGATGACAGACCTATCACCAATAGGATGATAGAGTGACACACGTACACAATTCTAACACCAAAAGGATGTAGGGTCTATCACCAAAAGGATGATAGAGAACGTTCGCCCAATCTGGAAGAAAAAGGATGACAGACCCATCACCAAAAGGATGATATAGGGAGACACGCAAACAATCCTGACACCAAAAGGATGCATGCCTATCACCAAAAGGATGCAAGCCTATCACCAAAAGGATGCATGTCTATCACCAAAAGGATGCAGGCCTATCACCAAAAGGATGATGGAGAACACTCGCATAATCTGGCACCAAAATGAATACAGACCTATCACCAATAGGATGATAGAGTGACACACGCACACAATCCTGACACCAAAAGGATGTAGGCTCTATCACCAAAAGGATGATAGAGAACACTCGCACAATCTGGCACCAAAAAGATGAGAGACCCATCACCAAAAGGATGATAGAGTGACACACGCACACAATCCCGACACCAAAAGGATGCAAGGCCTATCACCAAAAAGATGATAAAGAACACTCGCACAATCTGGCACCAAAATTATAACAGACATATCAACAAAAGGATGATAGAGGTACACACGCACATAATCCCGACACCAAAAGCATGTAGTGTCTTTCACCAAAAGGATGATAGAGAACGCTCGCACAATCTGGCACCAAAAGGATGACAGATCCATCACCCAAAGGATGATAGATTGACACACGCACACAATCCCGACACCAGAAGAATGTAGGGTCTATCACAAAAAAGATGATAGAGAACACTCGCACAATATGGCACCAAAAGGATGACAGACCCATCAACAAAAGGATGATACAGTGACACACGCACACAATCCCGACACAAAAAGGATGCCGGCCTATCACCAAAAGGATGATAGAGAGCGTTCGCACAATCTGGCACAAAAAGGATGACAGACCCATCACCTAAAGGATGATAGAGGGACACACGCAAACAATCCTGACACAAAAAGGATGCAGGCCTATCACCAAAAGGATGCAGGCCTATCACCAAAAGGATGCAACCCTATCACCAAAAGGATGCAGGCCTATCACCAAAAGGATGCAGGCCTATCACCAAAAGGATGATAGAGTGACACACTCACACAATCCCTACACAAGAAGAATGTAGGGTCTATCACCAAAAGGATGATAGAGAACACTCGCACAATCTGGCACCAAAAGGATGACAAACCCATCACCAAAAGGATGATAGAGTGACACACATACACAATCCCGACACCAGAAGGATGTAGGGTCTATCACCAAAAGGATGATAGAGAACACTCGCACAATCTAGCACCAAAGGGATGACAGACCCATCACCAAAAGGATGATAGAGCGACACACGCATAAAACTCTGACACCAAAAGGATGCAAGGCCTATCACCAAAAAGAAGATAGAGGACACTCGCACAATCTGGCACAAAAATGATGACAGACCTATCACCAAAAGGATGATAGAGTGACACACATACACAATCCCGACACCAGAAGGATGTAGGGTCTATCACCAAAAGGATGATAGAGAACACTCGCACAATCTAGCACCAAAGGGATGACAGACCCATCACCAAAAGGATGATAGAGCGACACACGCATAAAACTCTGACACCAAAAGGATGCAAGGCCTATCACCAAAAAGAAGATAGAGGACACTCGCACAATCTGGCACAAAAATGATGACAGACCTATCACCAAAAGGATGATAGAGTGACACACGCACACAATCCCGACACCAAAAGGATGTAGGGTCTATCACCAAAAGTATGATAGAGAACACTTGCACAATCCGACACAAAAAGGATGACAGATCCATCACCCAAAGGATGATAGAGCGACACACGCACACAATCTCGACACCAAAAGGATGCAGGCCTATCACCAAAAGGATGATAGAGAACACTCGCATAATCTGGAACCAAAATGATGACAGACCCATCACCAAAAGGATGATAGAGTGACACACGCACACAATCCTCACACCAAAAGGATGCTAGGCCTATCACCAAAAAGATGATAGAGAACGCCCGCACAATCTGGCACCAGAAGGATGAAAGACCCATCACCAAAAGGATGATAGAGACACACATGCACACAATCCCGACCCCAAAAGGATGAGGGGCCTATCACCAAAAAGATGATAGAGAACACTCACACAATCTGGCACCAAAATGATAACAGACCTATCAACAAAAGGATGATAGAGTGACACACGCACATAATCCCGACACCAAAAGGATGTAGTGTCTATCACCAAAAGGATGATAGAGAACACTCGCACATTCTGGCACCAAAAGGATGACAGAGCCATCACCCGTGAGACACGCATACAATCTCGACACCAGAAGAATGTAGGGTCTATCACCAAAAGGATGATAGAGAAAACTCGCACAATCTAGCACCAAAAGGATGACAGACCCATCACCAAAAGGATGATAGAGCAACACACGCACAAAATCCTTACACTAAGAGGATGCAAGGCCTATCACCAAATAGAAGATAGAGGACATTCGCACAATCTGGCAGAAAAATGATAACAGACCAATCACCAAAAGGATGATAGAGTGACACATGCACACAATCCCGACACCAAAAGGATGTAGGGTCTATCACGAAAAGGATGATAGAGAACACATGCACAATTTGGCATGAAAAGCATGATAGAGAACACTTGCATAATCCGGCACGAAAAGGATGATAGACCCATCCCCAAAAGGATGGCAGAGCGACACACGCACACAATCTCGACACCAAAAGGATGCAGGCCTATAACCAAAAGGATGATAGAGAACACTCGCACAATCTGGCAACAAAAGGATGACAGACCTATCACCAATAGGATGATAGAGTGACACACGCACACAATCCCGACACCAAAAGGATGTAGGGTCTATCACTAAAAAGATGATAGAGAACACTCGCACAATCTGGCACCAAAAGGATGAAAGACCCATCACCAAAGGAAGATACAGCGACACATGCACACAATCCCGACACCAAAAGGATGCAGGGCCTATCACCAAAAAGATGATAGAAAACACTCGCACAATCTGGCACCAAAATGATAACAGACCTATCAACAAAAGGATGATAGAGTGACACACGCACATAATGCCGACACCAAAAGGATGTAGTGTCTATCACCAAAAGAATGATAGAGAACACTCGCACAATCTGGCACCAAAAGGATGACAGATCCATCACCCGTGACACACGCATACAATCCCGACACTAGAAGAATGTAGGGTCTATCACCAAAACTAAGATAGAGAACACTCGCACAATCTAGCACCAAAAGGATGACACACCCATCACCAAAAGGATGATAGAGCGACACACGCACAAAATCCTGACACCAAAACGATGCAAGGCCTATCACCAAAAAGAAGATAGAGGAGACTCGCACAATCTGGCAGAAAAATGATAACAGACCTATCACCAAAAGGATGATAGAGTGACACATGCACACAATCCCGACACCAAAAGGATGTAGGGTCTATCACGAAAAGGATGATAGAGAACACTTGCACAATCCAGCACGAAAAGAATGATAGACCCATCCCCAAAAGGATGGTAGAGCGACACACGCACACAATCTCAACATCAAAAGGATGCAGGCCTATAACCAAAAGGATGATAGAGAACACTCGCACACTCTGGCAACAAAAGGATGACATACCTATCACCAATAGGATGATAGAGTGACACACGCACACAATCCCGACACCAAAAGGATGTAGGGTCTATCACCAAAAGGATGATAGAGAACACTCGCACAATCTGGCACCAAAAGGATGAAAGAACCATCACCAAAAGGATGATAGAGCGACACATGCACTGAATCCCAACACCAAAAGGATGCAGACCCTATCACCAAAAAGATGATAGAGAACACTCGCACAATCTGGCACCAAAAGGATGAAAGAACCATCACCAAAAGGATGATAGAGCGACACATGCACTGAATCCCGACACCAAAAGGATGCATGGCCTATCACCAAAAAGATGATAGAGAATACTCGCACAATCTGGCACAAAAATGATAATAGACCTATCATCAAAAAGATGATAGATTGACACACGCACATAATCGCGACACCAAAAGGATGCAATGTCTATCACCAAAAGGATGATAGAGAATACTCGCACAATTTGGCACCAAAAGGATGACAAATCCATCACCCGTGACACACGCACACCATCCCGACACCAGAAGAATGTAGGGTCTATCACCAAAAGGATGATAGAGAACACTCGCACAATCTAGAAATAAAAAGATGACAGACCCATCACCATAAGGATGATAGAGCGACACATGCACACAATCCTGACACTAAAAGGATGCAAGGCCTATCACGAAAAAGAAGATAGAGGACACTCGCACAATCTGGCACAAAAATGATAACAGACCTATCACCAAAAGGATGATAGAGTGACACATGCACACAATCCCGACACCAAAAGGATGTAGGGTTTATCACGAAAAGGATGATAGAGAACACTTGCACAATCCGGCACGAAAAGGATGATAGACCCATCCGCAAAAGGATGGTAGAGCGACACACGCACACAATCTCGACACCAAAAGGATGCAGGCCTATAATCAAAAGGATGATAGAGAATACTCGCACAATCTGGCAACAAAAGGATGATAGACCTAGCACCAATAGGATGATAGAGTGACACACGCACACAATCCCGACACCAAAAGGATGTAGGGTCTATCACCAAAAGGATGATAGAGAACACTCGCATAATCTGGCACCAAAAGGATGAAAGACCCATCACCCAAAGGATGATAGAGCGATACATGCACACAATCCCGACACCAAAAGGATGCAGGGCCTATCACCAAAAAGATGATAGAGAACACTCGCACAATCTGGCACCAAAATGATACCAGACCTATCACCAAAAGAATGATAGAGTGACACGCGCACATAATCCCGACACCAAAAGGATGCAGTGTCCATCACCAAAAGGATGATAGAGAATGTTAGAACACAGATTGGTTCTTAATAATATCTCTTTGTTTTGATGATAACTATTATGAAATTTTGTATTCAAGAATTATATACTCTAAAATTTGCTTGAGAATTTTTACTGCAGATAGTAAAGGAATTAACACTCCAGAAGCAAATCAGAATTGAACACAAGAAATTATCTAGACTCTGAAGCGCCATATGCATTCATTAGAAGATTCTGATTGCTGCCAACAGAAGATTCTGAGCGTAGCCTCCAGAAGGATCTGAAGCAGAAGCTCCAGAAGAATCTGAAGCAAGTCAGAAGCATCTGAAGCAAAGAAGAATTCTGTATGAAGAGTTTTTTAAAGCATAGTTTCTACAGAAGATTCTGAAAGTACTAAAGCTGCCAGTACTGAAGTTCTGTCTCAAATATGCTCTGATCTTAAACACGCTGAAAGCACACCTGCTGCAGAAGACTCTGATTCAGCAAAATTCTGATCATCATCAGAAGACTCTGACCCAATTAGACTCTGATGAATTTGCTGAAAATTGAAGAAGAAATATTCAAAGTTTATATCCGTTGGAGTGAATCAAACGTCTCTTTCCTTATTTATGCTAGACACAAGAACACAGACAAAAAGGAGTGAAAGGTCACTTGATGTGAAGACAAAAAGGTCACTTGATGTGAAGACAAAAAGGGTCAGACCTTTTGGACACTCTTCTCAACGTGAAGCTCACCTTGGATCAGCTGCCTATAAAAGCAAGACTCCACCAAATTCTTCAGTTGACGTTATTATTGAAAAGAAATTAAAACATTCAAGCTCTCATACTTTCATATTCATTCTAAGAATTTATTTCTTTGTTCTAAATAGTTAAGTGAAAAATCACAGTTGTGATAAAGCTTTATAGAAGCAATCTTAAACACTTGTATTGATTTTACATTTGATTGTAATCCTTAAGAAGATCCAGTTAGGATCAGTAGTTCTTGAGAAGACTTTGAACAGTTGTTCTAAGTGTTAACTATTGTAATCAGTTGATTTAATAGTGGATTAAGTCCTTGATTGAGAAAGGCAAATCACTCTAGGAAGGGTGGACTGGAGTAGTTGAGTTCAACGAACCACGATAAAAATACTTGAGTTTGTATTTCTAAGTTTTAATCTTTCATACTTATTCAACCCCCCCCCTTCTAAGTATTATCTCACCTTCAGTTGGCATCACAGCTCTTGTTCTGTGTGTGCTACCACTTAACAGTGACAGTAAAGATCCAGAGAGAAATACTTTGATATATATTTGGTTGTTACTATGGCTGATAGTACAATGTCTAACATTAACAACAAATATGAAGAAAGGGACAGAATCAGCACCAAACCCCCTATGTTTGATGGGGAGAAATTTGATTATTGGAAAGACAGGATTGAAAGTTTTTTCCTTGGATATGATGCTGATTTATGGGATCTGGTCATAGATGGATATGTTCATCCCACAGATGGGAATGACAAGAAGATAGACAGAAAATCTATGACAGATGCTCAGAAGAAAGAATTTAGAAATCATCACAAGGCCAGAACAATATTGTTGAATGCAATATCTCATACTGAGTATGAAAAAATTACAAACAGGGAAACTGCATTTGACATGTTTGAATCCTTAAAGATGACTCATGAGGGAAACTCTCAAGTCAAGGAAACAAAGGCTCTGGCTCTGATCCAGAAGTATGAAGCCTTCAAGATGGAAGACTCTGAATCTGTTGAAGCTATGTTCTCCAGATTTCAAATACCTACAGCTGGACTAAAGGTTCTGGACAAAGGATACTCTACTGCTGATCATGTGAAAAAGATCATCAGAAGTTTACCCACCAGATGGAGACCTATGGTGACAGCGCTGAAGATGGCTAAAGATCTGAACAAGATCTCCATGGAGGAACTGATCAGTTCACTAAGAAGTCATGAAATAGAACTTGAGGAAGATGAACCTCAAAAGAAAGGTAAATCTGTAGCTTTAAAATCTAATAAATCTGCTAAAGCATTGCAGGTAATAGAGGAAAGCTCTGAAGAATCCTCATCTGAAGATGAAGATGAACTGTCCATGCTGTCCAGAAGAATAAACAAACTCTGGAAGCATAAAGGAAAGAAGTTCAGAAACTTCAGAAAGCCTGACCAAAGAAAAGAATCTTCTGGACACAGAAGATCTGGCAAAAAGGAGGTTGTCTGTTATGAATGTAAATAACCTGGACATTACAAAAATGAATGTCCAAAGGTGCTGAAAGAAAAGCGTAAAAGAAAATTTGATAAGAAGAAAAAGGTTCTCATGGCCACCTGGGATGATTCAGATACATCTGAATCTGAATCTGAGTCAGAAGAAGAATGTGCTAATGTAGCTTTGATGGCAGACATAGAAGATCAGTAGGAAGGAACTTCAGGATCTGAATCTGATTATGAATCTGACTCTGACGCTGAAGAGGTAATGGCTAAACTTACTAAAGAAGAACTTATCAAAGTGTTATCAAAAGTTCTGAAAAGCTATAACAATATTAAGCTCAAATACAAGAAGCGTCAAAGCAATCTTGTATCTGAGAATAATATTCTCAAATCAGAAGTAGCTGAGCTAAATGAAAAGAACTTAAAATTGAAAACTGATTCTGAAGTAGCTCAACAAAACTCTGATTCTGAAACTGAATCTGAATGCAAAAATATTTTGGAAAAATATGATTATAGCTTTCAGAAGTTTCTTGCTAAAAGCATAGACAGAAGCAAAATGGCTTCTATGATCTATGGAGTTAGCAGAAATAACAGAAAAGGTATTGGATATGAATCCCCCTCTGGAAAGGATTTAAATCCAAAACCTGTTGATAAAATTGTCATCAAGAAAACTTCTTTATATTCACACTTTAAATTTGGTCACTTGAATGATATTGAACAAACACGCTCTGAAAAGAATATTCATGTGTTTAAATCTAAGGCTAGTCAGAATAAACCTTATGTTAAAAAATAGAAGTTTAGACAAACCTTCATAACCACTAACGCTAAAGGACCCAAGAAGATCTGGGTACCTAAAAGTAAAATAATTCCTGTTGCAGATGTTCTTAGCAGCAAGGTCAGGACACCAATCATGGTACCTGGACTCTGGATGCTCACGACACATGACTGGAGAAAGGTCTATGTTCCAAAGCCTAGAGCTTAGATCTGGAGGTGATGTGAAGTTTGGAGGGAACCAGAAGGGTAAGATCATTGGATCTGGCACCATTGGAAATGGTAAACTTCCCTCTATTACTAATGTTTTACTTGTTGAAGGGTTAAAGCATAACTTATTGTCCATAAGTCAATTAAGTAACAATGGTTATGATATTACCTTTAATCAAAAATGTTGTAAAGGTATTAGTCAAAAGGATGGCTCTATTCTATTTAGTGGTAAGAGGAAAAACAACATTTATAAAATAAATCTTTCAGAACTTAAAGTTCAGAATGTTAAATGCCTCTTGTCTGTTAATGAAGAGCAATGGGCCTGGCATAGAAGATTGGGCCATATTAATATGAGACGTATATCTTAGATTAATAAACTTAATCTTGTCAGAGGACTTCCTAATCTGAAATTCACCTCAGATGCTCTTTGTGAAGCATGCCAAAAAGGGAAGTTTTCAAAATCATCTTTTAAATCAAAAAATGTTGTTTCTACTTCCAGACCACTAGAATTACTTCATATTGATCTGTTTAGACCAGTGAAAACTGCATCCATCAGAGGCAAGAAGTATGGATTAGTCATTGTTGATGACTATAGTAGATGGACATGGGTATAGTTCTTAAAACACAAGGATGAGTCACATTCTGTGTTCTTTGACTTCTGCAAGCAAGTCCAGAATGAAAAGGATTTCAAAATTATAAAAGTCAGAAGTGATCATGGTGGTGAATTTGAAAATAAATATTTTGAAAAATATTTTAATGAAAATGGCATTGCTCATGATTTTTCCTGTCCTAGAACTCCACAACAAAATGGAGTTGTAGAGAGGAAAAACAGAACTCTGCAAGAAATGGCCAGAACCATGATCAATGAGACAAATCTGGCAAAACACTTTTGGGCAAAAGCAATCAACACAGCCTGTTACATTCAGAACAGAGTGTCTGTAAGACCTCTTCTGGAGAAGACTCCATATGAACTGTGGAAGAATAGAAAGCCCAACATTTCATATTTTCATCCTTTTGGATATATTTGCTATATGTTAAATACTAAAGAAAATCTGAACAAGTTTGATTCCAAAGCATAGAAGTATTTCATGCTTGGATCTTCTGAACGCTCTAAAGGCTAAAAAGTATACAACACTGAGACACGGATTGTGGAAGAATCTATTCATGTTAGATTTGATGTTAAGCTTGACAATAAAAAGCCAAAGCAGTCTGAAAACTCTGCAGATAGAGAAGTAGTCTTCACTGACTCTGAAGTCCCAGAAGCAGACAAAGCTCAAATGAAGGAACCAGAAGCAACGCCAAATGCTATTCCTTTAACTTCTCCGATGAACAACCTAAACATTTATGAAGAATCAACTGTTAGAGGATCATCATCCAGAATCAAAGCTTCTCATCCAGAGAATGTCATTATTGGAAAGAAGGATGATCCCATCAAAACAAGGTCCTTTCTAAGATCATCAAAAGCATCATTATTTGGACTGGTGTCAGAAATTGAACCATCTTCTGTAGATGAAGCTCTGCAAGACAATTATTGGATTATTGCCATGCAAGAAGAGTTAAATCAATTTACCAGAAATGATGTATGGGATCTAGTTCAAAGACCACAAGGATTCAATATAATTGGAACAAAATGGGTCTTCAGAAATAAGCTGAATGAGAAAGGAGAAGTTGAAAGAAATAAGGCAAGGCTTGTTGCTCAAGGGTACAGTCAACAAGAAGTTATTGATTACACTGAAACTTATGCTCCAGTGGCAAGGTTAAAATCTATACGCCTTCTTATTTCATTTGCTGCACAAAATAACATCACTCTGTATCAGATGGATGTTAAAAGTGCCTTTCTAAATGGTATTATAGAAGAAGAAGTTTATGTCCACCAACCTCCTGGTTTTGAAAATGAAAAATTTCCAGATCATGTTTTCAAATTAAAGAAATCTCTGTATGGTTTAAAACAAGCTCCCAGAGCTTGGTATGAGAGATTGAGCAATTTTCTTCTGGAGAAAAATTTCATCAGAGGCAAAGTGGACACAACACTCTTTTGTAAATCAATTAAGAAAGATCTTCTAATTTTTCAAATTTATGTGGATGATATAATATTTGGATCTACCAATACTATGCTGGGAAAGGAGTTTGCTAAATGTATGCAGGTAGAATTTGAAATGAGCATGATGGGAGAACTCAGATTCTTTCTAGGAATCCAAGTCAATCAAACTCCAGAGTGCACTTACATACATCAGACCAAATATGTTAAAGAACTTCTGAAGAAATTTAACATGACTGATAGTAAGCTGGCAAAGACTCCCATGCATCCAACTAGCTCACTTGGCAAGGAAGAGGTAAGTAAGAAAGTAGACCAGAAGCTCTACAGAGGTATGATTGGATCTCTTCTTTATTTAACTGCTTCTAGACCTGACATATTGTTCAATGTATGATTGTGTGCTAGATTCCAATCAGATCCTAGAGAATCACACTTGACAGCTGTCAAGAGGATTCTAAGGTATCTGAAAGGTACTTCTAATGTGGGTTTGTGTTACAGAAAATCTGATGATTTCAAATTAGTTGGATTCTGTGATGCTGACTACGCTGGAGACAGAGTGGAAAGGAAAAGTACTTCTGGAAGTTGTCAATTTCTAGGAAGAAATCTAATCTCTTGGTACAACAAGAAGCAACCCACAATTGCACTTTCAACCACAAAGGCAGAATATATTGTTGCTGCTGGATGTAGCACGCAGATGCTCTAGATGAAAAGTCAGCTAGAAGTTTATCAAATATTTGAAAGTAACATTTCTATCTTTTGTGATAATACTTCTGCTATATGTTTGTCTAAGAACCCCATTTTACACTCTAAGGCAAAACATATAGAAATTAAGCATCATTTCATCAGAGACTATGTTCAGAAGGGAATCATAAATTTGGCCTTTGTTGATACAGATCATCAATGGGCAGATATTCTTACAAAACCCCTTGTTGAAGATAGATTCAAATTTATTCTGAAAAATATTGGTATGGATTTTTGTCCAGAATGATATTTGTCAGAAGCAAATTTACAGATGCAAAAATGCCTAATGCTCTGAAGTATTTCTTCTGACTGCTTATTTATTTTATTAAATTTGTTTTGTGAAACTCTGAACTAACAATCCTTAGAGGATCTGAACGTTGGTTAACGTTTCATTTCTCAAGAGAATTTAGAACACATGCAAGCAAACACGTGTCACTCCAAATCTGCAAAGGTGGCGTGTACACTACTGAAGAGACGTTTGAGGTGAAGTTTGAATAGTGAAAATCTTGATTTTCCCCCCAATTTGTCAGAAGCAATAAATGCTTGAAATGATTTTTATTCCTTTCATCTAATGCTTTGTTCAAACGTGCAAAATTCTGACTGTTTGTATGCCTACTTGTTTTAGTATAAATACATCTCTTCTCTTCACATTCACACTTTTCACATCTCAAAAATTTTATGCATTTCCATCTTCTCTTCTCTCTACATAAAAACCCTAAGCGTGTGACAAAACCATCTTCAATGGCAACTTCATCATCAACTGCTACACAATTTCAATCTACAATGGCTGCAGTTACCTCTTCTAACATGGGCGTTACTCCTTATTCTCCACCAAAAAGAACTTTACTCACCCCACTTGAAAAGCTGGAAGTTCTGTGTGAATCAATGGTGGAATTTGATTCACTTATTGAGAATGGTTTTGAGTTTCGTTCCATTATAGGTGCTCAAGGATGGGTGAAGTATTTTGATAGACTTTTTGGA
The DNA here is from genome assembly GCA_963859935.3 of Lathyrus sativus. Lineage (NCBI taxonomy): Eukaryota > Viridiplantae > Streptophyta > Magnoliopsida > Fabales > Fabaceae > Lathyrus > Lathyrus sativus. The sequence goes on along the minus strand of OZ012739.1, from coordinate 199,444,738 downwards.
CCAGTTTACCCCCTTCTTGTGAAAGAGTTCTGGATCCATGCTTCAGTTTACCCTAAGTTTATCTTATCTTCTGTTCTGGGCAAAGATATAATAGTAACAGAAGATCTGATCAGAAAACTTATTGGTTATGAGGAAACAGATGGAGTTTCACACTTGCCAGTTGGGCGTGTGGATATGGATGAAGTGTATGAAGAAGTGATGACTGCTGGACAAGCTTCTAACAAGTTCAAGGATCTGAAGCCTGACTACAAGATCTGGGCTAAGATCTTCATGGGATGCATTCATCATAGGAAGTCAACAAACTCTCCAGACTATGTCAATAATGAACAGCTTTATTTTATGTACTGCCTCAGTCAGAGCACCAAGGTAGATCTTCCATATATTCTCTTTATGCATCTTTGGAATCATATAAATGCCTCTAGAGAATATGTGAAAGAAAAAGGTCAGAAGATCAGAACCTGGATTCCTTTTGGAAGGTTAATCTCAGATCTTCTAACTGAGAATGGACTTGTTACTGCTCTGTACGCTGCTGGAGTTACAGAGGAATTGGAATTCATTTTGGGAAAGCCTCTGAATGCGAAAAGTCTTCAGAGACTTAAACTAGTGGATGAACTCACAACAGCTCCCAAGAAGCTGAATATTTCTGAACTGAGTAAGAAGAGAACTCCTATAGATGATTACCCTCTGTTCTATGCTGAAGAACCAAGGGAAATTGTTGTAATGTATATTGATGATTGCAAGAAAGAAGGAAAGCCTATTCCTGCAGACATTATAAAGAGAGCAAGACAACCGCTGCCTGTTGTAGAAGAAGAAGAACCACCAAGAAAGAGGACTCAGCCAGAAGAAGAAGCTGCACCTGTTCAGAAGAAGATCAAGATTGCTGAGAATCCTTAGAAGCTGTTAAAGAGGAAAGAATCTGGAGCCACTCCTTCTGTACCAGCAAAAAGAATCAAGATTAAAGGTACTAAAACTTCTGTATCTTCTGCAAATCCTATTGTTTTAAATGATTATAATGTTAAGTCTATTCCAAAACCACCCTCTACACAAAATACATTTGTTACTGCTCCACCTCATGTTTCTACCCCATCACCACAAAAATCTTCTAATCCAATTTCCATTTCACCTGAAAAATCATCTGTTCCAACACCAATAACAACAAAAACAATTCAAACTCCAAAAGACTCTGTACCACAATCAATTCAACCAAAAATTCAAATCAAACAATCTGTACCACAAAAACAACCTTCAGAAAAACAACCCACAAAACAACAACAAACAACAAAACCATCTGCTCAACAAAAGCCATCTGAACCACTTAAAGAAAAGCCATCTGAACACCAAAAACAACCACAAGAAAAACAACCAGAAAAACACTCTGAACCTCTACAAGAAAAGGACTCTGCACATCAACAACCACAAAAATCATCTGAACCTAAGAAACAACCACCATCAGATAATCCACCATCCAAATCATCTGAACCCACTGAATCTGTACCAATTTCATCTGATCCACCCTCATCAAAACCTTCTGAAATTCCTTTAGAATCAACCAATCCTTCTGAACCCAACATTCTTGAGACAAAAGTTCTTGATGTCACACCACTAAAAACTGTGTTTCAAGTATCTTCTACCTCCTGCACACCAACCACCTCATCAAACTCCTCAGAATCTGACATTCACCCAGATTTTCTAATCTCTCCATCTCACAGAGACTCTGAGGTAAACCAACCAGAACCCTCTATATCTTCTAAAGCCCTAATTCCAGATCTTACTCCCACACCCAATCCAGCATCTGAAATCCTAATTCCAAATCCTAACCCAACATCTAACCCAAGATCATCTATCTCTTGTGCACAATTCTCATCCCTATTTCACAATCTTGCATATGGTTTCAAACTCAAAGATTTTTATGACAGTGTTGAACCATCTGACCCTATCACCCCTCTGAAACCCAAACTCACAATCACCCTACCATCTGTGCTTCTCACCTATATACAATCCATGTCAGATGTAGGTTCATTAGCAACTATATCATATTCTGCTAAATTTGACAAAGTTGTTGCTTCAGCTATACCAATTTAATCTGATAAAACTGTTGCTTCTGATGAACCTCAAAAATCTGCCTTCCAACCTTACTCAAATAAACCCTTTGATATGGTTTCCTATCACACCAAAGCAAAACCAAATCTGTTAAACGCTTTAAACAGATCCAAACCTGATAAACCTGAAATTCCTTTCATTCCATACTACCCTCCTCCTCTAATCTCCATTCAAAAATCCATTTTTCCACCTACTCCCCAACCAAAACCAATAACACTAGAGACTCTGTTACATCCCAAGCCTAGACTTAATGTTAATCATTTATTTCAATCTTTTTTGCAAGAAATACAGTTGTATTTATGTACTGTACAGAAGAAGTGTTCAGCAACAATGGATGCCCAAGAATCTGATGTCATCTGGAATGGATTCATCAGCAGATTCAACACTGTAGCATCAAATCTGAAGAACATATGTTCTGATGATATGAAGCTCAGATTCGCTGAAGCTGCAAGATATTTGTTCTGGACCGTCAAGAGATCTGGACCAGTACTCCTTACAGATGCTCCTCCATCATCAGAAGAAACTACTGAACTTGCATCTGAGGACAATCCTTTGGCCATGACTCTGGTAGAACTTCATTCTGGCTCCAATGCTCCAGACTCTACAGACCCTATGGAAATTGACTCTGTTCAAGCTCCAGAAAATAATCAACCCTCTTCATCTGAGATTAAGAAAGAACATCCATATTTTGAGGATAAAATTGCTGCTTTGGAAGCTGATAACGCGAAAATATATCTATAAAATGACGTGTGTTTTAACTAATGTTTGACCAGTTTCACTCCGAATTCGGGGCATTCCATGCTATTTGTCTAAGTATTATACAGGTATTCGAAGAACATGTCCAAGCAAAGCAATATGAAGAAAAGGAGCAAAAACAAGTGGAAAATGGATGAAAAACCAAGTGAAAACCAGCAGAAACGAGCCTGACTGATGTGACGACCGTCATGCGTGTGACGACCGTCACACAGCCATGACGACCGTCATGCAGCCAGAACGTGGCAAAATGAAGTCACGTGCAAATTTCCCCCCTCAAAGACCAAAAGTGTGGCCACTAACTCCTATTTTTCTGCCTCAAACCCACTTCCTGAAGGAATAACCGTTAGATACTCTCCCTCTATAAAAGGAAGAGGTTGGGACCTGAAAAAGGGGGCCGCATTCAAGACAACGAAGTGCTGCCAATTCGTCTTCAGAGCAACCTTTCCATTATTCTATTCTTATTTGTTTCTCTTTTCCTTCTCTGCGTTCTTTGATATTTTGTAATTCCCATTTCCCTTGTACGATCAATTGGCACCAAGACCAGAATCCTGCCAACATTTGTGGAGGATCTGCCCAAAGGCCAATTGGAATATTTACAGGTTTTAAATTTTAATCGTAATTTTAGTTTTCATTATGATGCATATTATTAATTACTGTTTTTATTTATGTATTACCATTTCTATTTCCATGTCTAGCTAAACTACTGTAATCGATATGTAATAATAATTCAGACGGAATTTGATAATAATTGGCGTAGTTTTTCTCTTTTCAAAAACTCAGTTATGGTTTTAGTTTTTAATAAAAATTCTAAATAAATCTTTGTCACGACAGTGAGAAGCTATTTACGGTGGTTTTGCCACGACAGTGGGAAACCATATTAAGGTACGAACCAACAAGCGACAGTTGAGGCTAAGACCAGATAGTAAAAACTAGGCATTCGATTTAAAAACAGCGAAAGCGCTTTAAAAAGGATTAGAACTTAGAGATTTTCAAAAGGTAACTTTAACCCCGAACGGGATAGCGAAAGCATAAGTTCCGCCTTAGAGTTGCGACTAGCGTCAACAACCATCGTGAGACAAAAGTATTTAAATCACTATTTTCTTCTTAAACTAAGTTTGAAAACATTTAATACGCCAATAAGTTGTCAAATCCCCGAAGAACAAAATTATTGCATATCGATTCATAAATTCATATCTTAAGTAAAAACCTTAGTTCCCTTTAGTTTACGCATTTATTCTGCCATTATTCAACTTGAAACCAAACCGACCTAGCTAAACACCGTAACACCCGATAATACTAGATTGATTACGAGTCCCTATGGGATCGATATCTATTATTACTACGCGATAGACTGTGTACTTGCAGTTAGATTTGTTAGACATAGAAAGTCGCGATCAAGTTTTTGGCGCCGTTGCCGGGGATCCATTTAGTCAATAGTGTAATCCTTTGTTACACAGTATAGACTAGGTTAACAATTCTCTCTCCCTCTACTCGTTCTTCGATTGTATGCCAAGTACTCGCTCACAAGGCGAAATCTTACAACCTACAATTGCTGAACTAGAGCGCTTCTTACATCTAAGAAGGCGCATCGTCGAATATCAACGAAGACACAACATTCCTGATCTTCTAGCTCATCCTCCTGTTGAAGAAGCAAAGATGGTTGAAGGACCTCAAAACAAACCGCTGAAGGCATACGCTACACCCTCTCAGATGGAGCCCAGAAGTAGCATAGCTACCCCAGCTATCAATCGAACCGATTTCGAACTAAAACCGTCATTGCTGTCAGCTGTACAACAAAACCAATTCTCAGGAAATGCAACTGAGGATCCAAATGAACACTTAACGAAGTTTGTACAATACGCAGACACAATGAAAGCAAATGGAGTAACTCCAGACGCAATAAGACTTCGTCTTTTCCCTTTCTCTCTTAGAGATAGAGCTTGGACATGGTTACAATACTTACCATCCAACTCCGTTACGACGTGGGAACAGTTGAAGAACGTTTTCTTAACGAGATATTTTCCGCCAAACAAAACTGCTATGCTTAGAGCCCAAATCAACGGATTTCGACAAAAAGATACTGAATCTCTCTACGAAGCGTGGGAAAGATTCAAAGATATGATGAGAACATGTCCTCACCATGGTCTAGAAGACTGGGTGACGATCCATACTTTCTATAATGGGCTTCTATACAACACCAGATTAACAGTAGACGCCGCGGCGGGCGGTGCACTTATGGATAAGCCATACGACGAAGCCTATCAACTAATCGAAAACATGTCTCAGAACCACTGCCAATGGGGAGGTGAACGCATTCCAGTAGAGAAACCCGCAGCGAAAGGTGGGATGTACGAAATCAGCAGCCTTGAAAAGTTCAACGCTAAAGTAGATGCTCTAGCACAGAAAATCGACAGTCTGATCGTTAACCCCACTGTAACCGTCACTGCCGTAACTCCAAACTGCGAGTTATGCGGAATCGCCACTCATAATGCGCCCGAGTGCCAATTGCTGGCCGGAATCCCACCAGACCAAGTAAATTACGCTCAAGGAAATCCTTACGCAAATACTTACAACCCAGGATGGAGGAACCACCCAAACTTTTCCTACAAGAACGATAATGCCTTGCAAGCACCAGGTGCTCCGCCAGGATATCAGAAACCAGCTGCTGCCCAGACTGCCCCTAGGAAATCAAACCTCGAGTTGATGATGGAAAAATTCATAGCTACTCAAGCTCAAACAAACAAAGAATTCCTAAATCAAAAAATACACACTGGCGAGCAAATTAAACAGCTGACCGGAAAAGTAGACGCTTTAGCCACCCACAACAAAGTGCTCGAAACGCAGATATCCCAAGTGGCCCAACAACAAACCTCTGCCGCTGCCCCAGCTGGAACATTTCCAGGACAGCCCGAACCTAATCCAAAAGGTCACACAAACGCTGTTATATTAAGAAGTGGGAAAGAATTGGAGGGCCCAACAGATCCTAGGAACGAAGATTTAGTAATGCAACAGAAATCCGATAAACCAACCGAAAAGGAGTATGAAACAGAAAAGAAGGAATGTGACGAGCAGAAAGCCGCCAAAGATGAAAACACATATGTGCCTCCGGCGCCATATAAACCACCTATCCCTTATCCTCAAAGATTAATAAACTCCAAAACTTCAGGACAATTTAAGAAATTTGTCGAACTTCTGAAACAACTAAACATCACTATTCCTTTCACAGAAGCGATAACTCAAATGCCGTCATACGCTAAATTTCTTAAAGAAATTTTGTCTAATAAAAGGAAAATAGAGGATAACGAGACGGTAACACTTACTGCCGAATGTAGCGCAATCATTCAAAACCACATGCCTCCTAAACTAAAAGACCCAGGTAGTTTCTCCATACCCTGCGTCATAGGAAAGTTCGTAATAGACAAAGCTCTATGCGATCTAGGAGCCGGTATAAGCGTCATGCCTTTATCTATATGCAAAAAGCTGAATATGGGAGAACTAAGACCAACTAAAATGTCCTTACAATTGGCTGACCGATCAGTCAAATACCCCGTCGGAATACTGGAAAACGTTCCAGTACGCATAGGACAATTCTATATCCCAACCGACTTCATAATCGTGGACATCAAAGAGGACTCTGTTACTCCAATTATCCTAGGAAGACCGTTCCTAGCTACAGCCGGAGCTATTATAGACGTAAAGAAAGGAAGACTAACATTCAAAGTAGGAGAAGAAAAGATAGAGTTCATCCTTACTAAATTCTTGAAGGCACCAGCCATCGATGACACATGCTATATAGTAGATGTAATTGACGAATGCATACGAGAATTAGAAAAGGAGGAAACTACATATTCTGAAATCATGAAAATGCCGATCCCTGATATTCATGAAGACGACAACTGGCGTGCGCCATACAAAGATGATAGTCTGAGCGAGATCTTAACACTCACTCCAAATCACATGCCAGGTCCGAAAAACCCAGCTTTAGAACTTAAAGAGCTACCTAAAACTCTCAGGTATGAATTCCTTGATACAGAATTCAAAAGACCAGTAATAGTAAACGCTAACTTAGGACAATCAAAAACTGAGTGATAATTAGAAGTCCTGAGGAAATACCCAACTGCGTTAGGCTATAATATAAGCGATTTAAAAGGCATAAGTCCCTCCATCTGTATGCACCGTATCATGCTGGAGGAAGACTGCAAAACTTCGAGAGAACATCAGAGAAGGATAAACCCGATCCTAAGCACTGTAGTCAAAGACGAGGTGAAAAAGCTACTAGACGCAGGAATCTTATACCCAATCTCCGACAGCAAATGGGTCAACCCAGTACACGTAGTACCCAAGAAAGGAGGCGTTACTGTAGTGAAGAATGCGAAAGGCGAATCGATAACCCAAAGAGTAGTGACTGGAAATAGGATGTGTATCGATTACAGAAAACTAAAAAAGGCAACTCGGAAAGATCACTTCCCTTTACCATTCATAGACCAAATGTTGGAGAGACTGGCGAAACATTCATACTTCTGTTATCTAGATGGTTATTTGGGATTCTTTCAAATCCCTATTCACCCCAATAACCAAGAAAAGATAACATTCACCTGTCCCTATGGTACTTTTGCCTACCGTCGAATGTCGTTCGGACTATGCAATGCTCCAGCAACCTTTCAAAGATGCATGATGGCAATCTTCGCAGATTTCATAGATGACATCATGGAAGTGTTCATGGATGACTTCTCTGTATGCGGACAAAGCTTCGAAAGCTGCCTATCGAATTTAGAAATGGTACTCAAAAGATGCGCCAAAGTGAACCTTGTCCTTAATTGGGAAAAATGTCATTTCATGGTCTGACAAGGCGTTGTTTTAGGACACGTCATCTCTGAAAAAGGGATTGAAGTTGACAAAGCCAAAATAGAGATCATAAAGGATCTCCAACCTCTGAAAAACGTACGAGAAATACGAAGCTTCTTAGGACACGCTGGATTCTACCGAAAATTCATAAAAGATTTCTCGAAAATCACAAAACCTCTTACAGGTTTGTTAATGAAAGATGTTGAGTTCATCTTCGACAAAGGATGCTTAGAGGCATTCGAAACTCTAAAATATGCACTTATCACCGCACCAATCATGCAACCCCCAGATTGACGACTACCATTCGAAATCATGTGCGGTGCGAGTGATTATGCCGTAGGCGCAGTTCTAGGAAAAAGGAAGGATAAGAAGCTTCACGCTATCTACTACGCCAGTAGAACATTAGACCCTGTCCAAATGAACTACGCCACAACCGAAAAGGAACTCTTAGCAGTCGTGTTCACTCTTGACAAATTCCGTTCCTACTTGGTAGGAGCCAAAATAATCATATACACAGACCACGCTGCCATTAGGTACCTAATAAATAAAAAGGATGCTAAACCCAGATTATTGAGATGGATCCTATTATTACAAGAGTTCGATTTAGAAATTAAAGATAAGAAGGGGACCGAGAACATAGTTGCAGACCACTTATCCCGTATAGAGGGCATAAAACAAGAACCAATGCCTATCAATGACGACTTTCCTTACGAACGTCTGATAGCCAAATTGGAAAGCGATATGTCTAACTCTACTTCGGAAGAACCGGAACTGGAAAAAGCCGTGGAAGCTGTCTATGCCCAAGCCACTTTGCCGTGGTTTGCCGACATTGTTAATTACCTGGCCGCAGGCGTGCTTCCACCGGACCTGACTTATCAACAAAAGAAGAAATTCTTCCATGACTTAAAGCACTACTACTGGGACGAACCTCTACTTTTCGGACGAGGCGCCGACAACTTATACCGTCGTTGCGTCCCAGAGGAAGAAATAGAAGACATCATCACCCAATGCCATTCAGCACCATATGGTGGTCATGCCAGCACCTCAAAGACGTGCGCTAAAATCCTACAGTCTGGCCTAATCTAGCCCAGTCTATGGAAGGACGTCCATACCGCGGTACTAAAATGCGACCAGTGCCAACGCACCGGCAACATCTCACGACGCGATGAAATGCCTCAGAGAGGAATCTTGGAAGTAGAAATCTTTGACGTCTGGGGAATCGACTTCATGGGACCTTTCCCATCTTCTTTTGGAAATAAATATATACTCGTCGCTGTCGACTATGTATCGAAATGGATAGAGGTCGTTGCTGCTCCAACTAATGACACACGAGTAGTCGTTAAACTCTTTAAAAACGTAATCTTTCCAAGATTCGGTGTGCCTAGGCTCGTCATTAGTGACGGTGGTTCGCATTTCATATCGCGAATCTTTGATAAACTCCTTTCCAAATACGGAGTAAAACACCGTGTAGCCACACCGTATCATCCATAAACTAGTGGACAAGTGGAGGTTTTGAACAGGGAAATAAAACAAATTTTAGAAAAGACTATCGCAACCTCCAGGAAAGATTGGTCATCAAAGCTGAATGAAGCTTTATGGGCCTATAGGACCGCCTTTAAGACACCGATAGGCACCACACCATTCAAACTAGTCTACGGAAAATCATGCCACCTGCCGGTAGAATTAGAGCATAAAGCCTTCTGGGCTATTAAGACACTAAACTTCAACTACACTGCGGCAGGTGAAAAGCGAATCTTGAACCTTCATGAATTGGAAGAGCTAAGATTAGACGCGTACGAGAATGCACGCATCTACAAAGAAAGGACCAAGAAATGGCATGACAAACGTTCAATCCGGAAGCAGTTCAGAGTGGGAGACATCATGCTCCTGTTCAACTCCAGATTGAAACTATTCCCTGGAAAACTAAAATCTAGGTGGTCTGGACCTTCTGAGGTCACCAAAGTCCTCAAGAGTGGAGCTGTTGAAGTCATGAATCAAATCAATGCACCATTTATATTAAACGGACAGTGTTTGAAACATTATAATCAAAGTGAAAACAGCGACCACGTGAGCAATATGAAATTGCTCGAGATCCCCGACTAACTTATATCCAAGCTATCGTCAGGCTTCTGACGTTAAAGACAGCGCTGATTGGGAGGCAACCCAAAGTTTTCCTGATTTTCCTTCTAAATATACTAAAACTATTCTTTTTATTAACTTATAATTTCTATAAATTTCTATTATCTTATTTTCCATTATCTATATTTATTTTATATTTTTCTATTTTATCACTTTTTATTTTTCTTAAAATTATGATCTGAGTGAATGTGACTCCTTCCAGGATTTTAAAAGTCATTCTACTTTTCTTCCATTCTATCCGACTAACGAGTATGGCCGACATTGACGTTACGACTGTTGTGTTTAGAGGACGAGCTCAGCAGGCCAGATTCGAGGCACTGACTCAAAGAAACTTTGCTTCGACTCTGTACTACGATACGCCAACCATGGACAAGATAGGAATTCAAGATAGCATTCAGTACCTATTTTACCAATTAGGCTGGGAGCAAACCACTCTCAAGACCCGATTTGCTACCTTCCGCGAACTGGCACTCGAATTCCTTAGCTCCCTAAGTTACTTACCTGAATATGGCTTTGTATCCACTAAAGAATTAATAACCTTTAGAATGTTTGGAATAGACCAAACACACAACTGTACCACGTTAGCTAACATCCTAGGCTTCCCTAGCAATCCATTCGTGTTTACTGCCATTGAAGAGGATTTTGATCTCAAATTAGACCAATTCTGGGGTTCCATCACCGGAAACTATCACCCAGAACCGAACGACATGCATAACAACGAGATACACAATCCAACCTTCAGCTATTTCCATAGGATATTAGCCCATACCCTCTTTGGTAAGGAAGAAAACATCACAACAGTCTCAAAGGACGAGCTGTTCATCCTTTTCTGTGCTTCCCAAGGCCGCCCTGTAAATGCTGTCCCTTTTATGATAAGGGCATTTACACGCATCAATCAGGACCCACACACACCCATTTTAATAGGAGGCCTAGTCACCATGATCGCCCATGAAATTGGTCTGAGGTATTATCTGAACAAAGCCGTCCGTTTCAGAAACCTCAGAGCAATGGACATCCAGTTCTGCTTCAACAGACGCATTCTAGGTACCTTAGGACCAGGAGCCTACGAATACCTCATAGCTGATCAACCTGTCCACCTTTTCACATTGCCCAACCATGAGCTAACCAGTATCCATAACAAAGATAATTGGCTCTATGAATTGGACGAGCCTATGGGACTTCCACCACCTCACTCCACACCCCAGGCTTACATGTATGACAGTGATCAAGTCTCAGAATCACATGACTATTTGTACTACCAAAACTATGAGTCTGAAGTAGAGATCGATCCTGAGACCCCTCCTAACTACCATAATTTTCCTGACTCCACGCCTGAACAAAACACAGATAAGCTCGACACTATTCTGAAAACTGTAGACAACCTCAAGTTGGAAGTAACCACTGTCAAAGATGAATTAACGCAACTTCATATGGATTTCGTTACCTTCATGGACTTGGTTAGCGACCAATTTAATACTGTTGTTCAGCAGGTCAACAATTTGAAGAAACCAACGGAGTGATCTTCTAATTTTTTCTTTAATCTACGTTTACTGCATTTTACATTGTTTGCAATTAGTTCATTTTACAACTGTTTACTCTTTTTAGATATTGTACTACCGTACGCTCATTTTTCGATTTAATGTTATTTTCATTTCAGTACTTCCATTACTTATGTTTCCTGTTCATTTTCAGTTTGTCATTATTCCATTATAAGTCATATTACCATAGTTTCCACTGTTAAAACGCCCAACAAGCAAAATTCTGCAATTCTGCAGACTTTACTGATGTGACGGTCATCACACTTCCACCATGGTCGTCACGCGTGTTACGACCGTCACAGACCCCTCATCATGCAGAAAAAACCCCAATTCTGTTTTAAACAGAGCTGCGCCCCCCCCCCCCCCCCCCCTTTCCCTCCCCCCTAATTCCCCACTCTCCCATTATCAAAACCCTATCAAAACCCTTTGAATCCCCCATCCAACATCTACCATTTTCAACCTCCCATTCACCATTTTACAGTACCCACTGCACTCCTCTGCCTCACCATTCTCTGAAATCCCATAATCTCAATCCTCTGCACTTCTCTCACAAAAATGGCCGGTGCAAACCCCATTTCAGCAACATCACCTTCCGCGAAGGAGAGTCCGGTGAACGGCAGCAGACGAACTTTCTCGCATTCCATCAACGGTCGCTACAACCGACCCGGTATGCTCATCTGAATTCTCTGACGGAACTCGGAATTCTCGACGGCGCCACTTGGATGTTGTAGAGAGCCGGCATCTGGCATCTCTGCACCAATCCCCAACCCACCTACGACCAACTTACTCTGGAGTTCCTCAGCTCTTTCGCCTACACAACATCATCCAGCGATGCCAACCAACTCCACGGTGCCGCCTGCTTCTGGATGTTCAGTACTGAATATCAGGTCCCGCAGGACCGCATCGCCGTCATCCTGCAGTTCACTCACAGCGACGATGCTCACCGCCGCATCTCAGATCAGTTCTACCAAGAGGCCTTCCCTCTCTGGAACAGCCTGACCGGAACCACTCCAGATAGCTGGGACACGCTGAACGCCACTCATATCCATAACCCAGCTATCCGCTACTTCCACCATGTGTTGCGCAACACCATATTCGCTCGTGACAGTAACCATAAGGTCAACTCGAAGGAGCTGTTTTTCCTCCGCTGTGTGTTCGCCTCAGAGCCGGTTAACGCCGCCCCGTTTCTCTTGGCTCACATTCAGGCCAACTGCAACCGCGGTGCCAAACCTTTTTACTTCGGTGGCATCATCACATCCATCGCCATAGGCCTCGATCTTGGCGACCGCCTCCAGACACTCCGCCAGATGCCTCCGTATTCCTGGACACCGACCACTGCCGCGCCTCCCACCTCATCAAGGCCCGCCGTGATGGTCGATATCATCCTGTAGTGCGCGGCCGCACTATCCAGAGCATCATCATGCCTTCCCGCACCCAGATGCATCCAGAGGACAGAGCCAACTGGCTCTTCGATACCGCTGCCCCTGCTGCCCCAACACAACACAACATCCCAGAGCCCAGGGACGAAGTTCAGGAAGAGCTCGACAAAGCCGACCAACCTGAGCCTTCACACGCAGCCGCTGCCGCTGGCCCTTCCACGCGCCGCCGCCCCTGTCCTGCCACTGATGACACATCTGCGGCCCTCCTCCGCTGCATCGAGCAACAGAACCAGATGATGCTTATAATGGAGCAGCAGAACCGCAGGGCTGAGGAATTTGAAGCTTGGCAGAGAGAGCATACCGGCCAAATCCAGCAGTCTCTGCAGATGATGCACGACATCCATTCCGGCATGGCTGACGAGATGGCACACCTCACTGTGTGAGTCGACGGTCTCCGGGATTACATATTCCACACCGGGGCTCTAAACCTCGCCGCCCGTGATCCCCCAGCCATAGGCCGAGGCAGAGATCGAGGACGAGGACGGGATTAGTAGTATTTTTCATTTTTGCCATTCTTGTTGTTTTTTCTGTATTTCCTTTGTATCTCCCTTCCGCATTCCTCCAAATCAGTGGGAACACTGATTGAGATAGTGTGGGAGCGGATCATTATTTCCCTTTTTTATTTCCCTTTCTCATGTTATTTCCCATTGTACTTGTTCTTTCGAATTTAAAGAAATTTTAATTTTCGGTTTCGGCAAATAAGCTCTTATATATATATTTATCTCTGTTACGTGAACTCCCCGCGTTTCATATGATTATACAAAGAAATCTTTAAGCATCATGAGGACACACCAAAGTTCAATCAAGTATGGAAATCCCGAGAAGAAAATTTTTACAACTCCATTACCGTCCTGACACCTTAGACCTCCAGTTTATGCGAGTCCGTTTCACTACCTACACGTACCGAAGTTTCAAGCTCCTACTCAAACGTAGCCCCCAGTAGTTTATACAAGCAGTCAGCACCATCCTAAATGCTTCTAAGCAATGAAACCGATGCAAATAAGTGTGTGTGATCTCTAACTCAAAATGAAAAATCACGAAGAAGAAAAGCCATATAGCATGAGTATAGAGACATGTTCCTTCTAAGTTAGGTGCTCCTCACCCAAGCATTTAGCCCAACGGTACAGAAAGTCTTTGGAAATCAATAGCATAAGCTTATGTGCAAAGAAGAATCGAAATAGAAAAGAGATCATAGCCACTAACAGATTGACTTGCCATGAAAGTATACGGATAACGGGCTTAATGTGACTGCGCTAGAACAAACCGGGTAAAACTTGTTGCAAGGAACTTGACGCCAAGCTGCAGTAGCATGATTGGAACTGGCTTGCATAAAAAGGAGGCCTTCGAAGACTTACAACTCAGTGTCACCACCGTATGTGTGTTGTTTCGATTTTTGTCTTGGACTTCCTAACTTGTAATTTGAGAAAAACCTCTCGGAAGGGAGGAGCGTGCCGCGTGTTTGCCGCATTTTTCTAACTTTTACTTGAGGACAAGTAAAGATTCAAGTTTAGGGGAGTTTGATAACGCGAAAATATATCTATAAAATGACATGTGTTTTAACTAATGTTTGACCGGTTTCACTCCGAATTCGGGGCATTCCATGCTATTTGTCTAAGTATTATGCAGGTATTCGAAGAACATGTCCAAGCAAAGCAATATGAAGAAAAGGAGCAAAAACAAGTGGAAAAAGGATGAAAAACCAAGTGAAAACCAGCAGAAACGAGCCTGACTGATGTGACGACCGTCACACAGCTTTTACGACCGTCATGCGTGTGACGACCGTCACACAACCATGACGACCGTCATGCAGCCAGAACGTGGCAGAATGAAGTCACGTGCAAATTTCCCCCCTCAAAGACCAAAAGTGTGGCTACTAACTCCTATTTTTCTGCCTCAAACCCACTTCCTGAAGGAATAACCGTTAGATACTCTCCCTCTATAAAAGGAAGAGGTTGGGACCTAAAAAAGGGGGCCGCATTCAAGACAACGAAGTGCTGCCAATTCGTCTTCAGAGCAACCTTTCCATTATTCTATTCTTATTTGTTTCTCTTTTCCTTTTCTACATTCTTTGATATTTTGTAATTTCCATTTCCCTTGTACGATCAATTGGCACCAAGACCAGAATCCTGCCAACATTTGGGGAGGATCTGCCCAAAGGCCAATTGGAATATTTACAGGTTTTAAATTTTAATCGTAATTTCAGTTTTCATTATGATGCATGTTATTAATTACTGTTTTTATTTATGTATTACCATTTCTATTTCCATGTCTAGCTAAACTACTGTAATCGATATGTAATAATAATTCAAACGGAATTTGATAATAATTGGCGTAGTTTTTCTCTTTTCAAAAACTCAGTTATGGTTTTAGTTTTTAATAAAAATTCTAAATAAATCTTTGTCACGACAGTGAGAAGCTATTTACGGTGGTTTTGCCACGACAGTGGGAAACCATATTAAGGTACGAACCAACAAGCGACAGCTGAGGCTAAGACCAGATAGTAAAAACTAGGCATTCGATTTAAAAACAGCGAAAGCGCTTTAAAAAGGATTAGAACTTAGAGATTTTCAAAAGGTAACTTTAACCCCGAACGGGATAGCGAAAGCATACGTTCCGCCTTAGAGTCGCGACTAGCGTCAACAACCATCGTGAGACAAAAGTCTTTAAATCACTATTTTCTTCTTAAACTAAGTTTGAAAACATTTAATACGCCAATAAGTTGTCAAATCCCCGAAGAACAAAATTATTGCATATCGATTCATAAATTCATATCTTAAGTAAAAACCTTAGTTCCCTTTAGTTTACGCATTTATTCTGCCATTATTCAACTTGATTACGAGTCCCTATGGGATCGATATCTATTATTACTATGCGTTAGACTGTGCACTTGCAGTTAGATTTGTTAGACATAGAAAGTCGCGATCAAAAGCTGGTCAATCAGAGATCATTTCTTGGATGGCCAAACAGGATTAGAAATCTGAAGACATGACTGAGTGGATGTCAAAACAGGATCAAAAGAATGAAACAATGGCTAAGTGGATGTCAAAGTAAGAGAAGTCCTCCTCTGAGATCATGGATCTGTTGAAGATGCTTTTGTCAAAACACTCTTAGATTTTCATTTTTTTTTCTCATTCTGATGTATTTGCATCTGATGTTTGCTTATGTACTTTTTGCAATATCTTCTGATGCATGTACTCTTGATCTGAAATCATTGAATGAATCAAAGTTTTCTCCACTAAATTATCTCATTTACTATTTCCTTTTATTTGTCTTTTTAACGTTTTAACTTTTTGCTTATGACAAAAAAGGGGGAGAAAATATAGATCTGAACTGTTTAATTTAACTTCACCAGAATGAAACTTCAGACATATCTATCATATCTAACATTTAATATGAGTATTTCAGAACATTTGATAAGTACACTCTATAAAAGAAACTCTGAGTCTCTCAGATCATTTGACTATTATCAAACTCTGAATCTGATATTTGCAAGACATTCTGACTTTCAAATGTTAAAAGAACAATCAAGATCTAACTCTGAAAATTACTCAAGACAAAAGGGAAGTTTCCATTCCTTATCAGTATTTAACTCAGGGGGAGATTCATCATCTCAGGGAGAGTTATAATTTTAATATTTTCAATTAAACAAAATTTCTGATGTTTTTGTCATCATCAAAAAGGGGGAGATTGTTAGAACACGGATTGGTTCTTAATAATATCTCTTTGTTTTGATGATAACTATTATGAAATTTTGTATTTAAGAATTATATACTTTAAAATTTGCTTGAGAATTTTTACTGCAGATAGTAAAGGAATTAACACTCCAGAAGCAAATCAGAATTGAACACAAGAAATTAGCTAGACTCTGAAGCGCCAGATGCATTCATTAGAAGATTCTGATTGCTGCCAACAGGAGATTCTGAGCGTAGCCTCCAGAAGGATCTGAAGCAGAAGCTCCAGAAGAATCTGAAGCAAGTCAGAAGCATCTGAAGCAAAGAAGAATTTTGTATGAAGACTTTTTCAAAGCATAGTTTCTACAGAAGATTCTGAAAGTACTAAAGCTGTCAGTACTGAAGTTCTGTCTCAAATATGCTCTGATCTTAAACACGCTGAAAGCACACCTGCTGCAGAAGACTCTGACTCAGCAAAACTCTGATCATCATCAGAAGACTCTGACCCAATTAGACTCTGATGAATTTGCTGAAAACTGAAGAAGAAATATTCAAAGTTTATATCCGTTGGACTGAATCAAACGTCTCTTTCCTTATTTATGCTAGACACAAGAACACAGACAAAAAGGATTTTTCTGTGCTTTCTTCTTCTAGGAAAGGTCACTTGATGTGAAGACAAAAAGGCTCAGACCTTTTGGACACTCTTCTCAACGTGAAGCTCATCTTGGATCAGCTGCCTATAAAAGCAAGACTCCACCAAATTCTTCAGTTGACGTTATTATTCAAAAGAAATTAAAACATTCAAGCTCTCATACTTTCATATTCATTCTAAGAATTTATTTCTTTGTTCTAAATAGTCAAGTGAAAAATCACAGTTGTGATAAAGCTTTATAGAAGCAATCTTAAACACTTGTATTGATTTTACATTTGATTGTAATCCTTAAGAAGATCCAGTTAGGATCAGTAGTTCTTGAGAAGACTTTGAACAGTTGTTCTAAGTGTTAACTATTGTAATCAGTTGATTTAATAGTGGATTAAGTCCTTGATTGAGAAAGGCAAATCACTCTAGGAAGGGTGGACTGGAGTAGTTGAGTTCAACGAACCAGGATAAAAATACTTGAGTTTTTATTTCTAAGTTTTAATCTTTCATACTTATTCAACCCCCCCTTCTAAGTATTATCTCACCTTCAGAGAACACTCGCTTATTCTGGCACCAAAAGGATGACAGTTCCATCACCCAAAGGATGATAGAGTGACACACGCACACAATCCCAACACTAGAAGAATGTAGGGTCTATCACCAAATAGATGATAGAGAACACTCGCACAATCTGGCACCAAAAGGATGACAGACCCATCACCAAAAGGATGATATAGCGACACACGCACACAATCCCGACACCAAAAGGATGCAGGCCTATCGCCAAAAGGATGATAGAGAACACTCTCACAATCTAGAACCAAAATGATGACAGACCTATCACCAAAAGGATGATAGAGTGACACACGCACACAATCCTGACACCAGAAGGATGTAGGGTCTATCACCAAAAGGATGATAGAGAACACTCGCACAATCTAGCACCAAAAGGATGACATACCCATCACCAAAAGGATGATAGAGCGACACACTCACACAATCCTGACACCAAAAGGATGCAAGGCCTATCACCAAAAAGAAGATAGAGGACACTCGCACAATCTGGCAGAAAAATGATAACAGACCAATCACCAAAAGGATGATAGAGTGACACATGCACACAATCCCGACACCAAAAGGATGTAGGGTCTATCACGAAAAGGATGATAGAGAACACTTGCACAATCCGGCACGAAAAGGATGATAGATCCATCGCCAAAAGGATGGTAGAACAACACACGCACACAATCTCGACACCAACAGGATGTAGGGTCTATCACCAAAAGGATGATAGAGAACACTCGCATAATCTGGCACCAAAAGGATGAAAGACCCATCACCCAAAGGATGATAGAGCGACACATGCACACAATCCCGACACCAAAAGGATGCATGGCCTATCACCAAAAAGATGATAGAGAACACTCGCACAATCTGGCACCAAAATGATAACAGACCTATCACCAAAAGAATGATAGAGTGAGACACGCACAAAATCTCGACACCAAAAGGATGTAGTGTGTATCACAAAAAGGATGATAGAGAACACTCGCACAATCTGGCACCAAAAGGATGACAGATCCATCACCCAAAGGATGATAGAGTGACACACACACACAATCCCGACACCAAAAGGATGCAGGCCTATCACCAAAAAGATGATAGAGAACGATCGCACAATCTGGCACCAAAAGGCTGAAAGACCCATCACCAAAAGGAGGATTGAGCGACACATGCACACAATCCCAACACCAAAAGGATGCAGGGCCTATCACCAAAAAGATGATAGCGAACACTCCCACAATATGGCACCAAAATGATAACAGACCTATCAACAAAAGGATGATAGAGTGACACACGCACATAATGCCGAGATTACATCCTGGCACTCGCACAACCTGGCACCAAAAGGATGACAGATCCATCACCCGTGACACACTCATACAATCCCGACACCAGAAGAATGTTGGGTCTATCACCAAAACAATGATAGAGAACATTCGCACAATCTATCACTAAAAGGATGACAGACCCATCACCAAAAGGATGATAGAGCGACACACGCATAAAATCCTGACACCAAAAGGATGCAAAGGCCTATCACCAAAAAGAAGATAGAGGACACTCACACAATCTGGAAGACAAATTATAACAGACATATCACCAAATTGGATGATAGAGTGACACAGGCACACAATCCCGACACCAAAAGGATGTAGGGTCTATCACAAAAAGGATGATAGAGAACACTTGCACAATCCGGCACGAAAAGGATGATAGACCCATCCCCAAAAGGATGAAAGAGCGAAACACGCACACAATCTCGACACCAAAAGGATGCAGACCTATCACCAAAAGGATGACAGAGCCATCACCCGTGTCACACACATACAATCCCGACACCAGAAGAATGAAGGGTCTATCACCAAAACGATGATAGAGAACACTCGCACAATCTAGCACCAAAAGGATGACAGACCCATCACCAAAAGGATGATAGAGCGACACACGCACAAAATCGCAACACCAAAAGGATGCAAGGCCTATCACCAAAAAGAAGATAGAGGACACTCGTACAATCTGGAAGAAAAATTATAACAGACCTATCACCAAAAGGATGATAGAGTGACACATGCACACAATCCCGACACCAAAAGGATGTAGGGTCTATCACAAAAAGGATGATAGAGAACACTTGCACAATCCGGCACGAAAAGGATGATAGACCCATCCCTAAAAGGATGATAGAGCGACACACGTACACAATCTCGACACACGCATACAATCCCGACACCAGAAGAATGTAGGGTCTATCACAAAAACGATGATAGAGAACACTCGCACAATCTAGCACCAAAAGGATGACAAACCCATCACCAAAAGGATGATAGAGCGACAGACGCACAAAATCCTGTCACCAAAAGGATGCAAGGCCTATCACCAAAAAGAAGATAGAGGACACTCTGCACAATCTGGAAGAAAATTATAACAGACCTATCACCAAAAGGATGATAGAGTGACACATGCACACAATCCCGACACCAAAAGGATGCAGGGTCTATCACAAAAAGGATGATCGAGAACACTTGCACAATCCGGCACGAAAAGGATGATAGACCCATCCCTAAAAGGATGGTAGAGCGACACACGCACACAATCTTGACACCAAAAGGATGCAGGCCTATAACCAAAAGGATGATAGAGAACACTCGCACAATCTGGCAACAAAATGATGACAGAACTATCACCAATCGGATGATAGAGTGACACACGCACACAATCCCGACACCAAAAGGATGTAGGGTCTATCACCAAAAGGATGATAGAGAACACTCGCATAATCTAGCACCAAAAGGATGAAAGACCCATCACCCAAAGGATCATAAAGCGATACATGCACACAATCCCGACACCAAAAGGATGCAAGGCCTATCACCAAAAAGATGATAGAGAAGACTCGCACAATCTGGCACCAAAATGATAACAAACCTATCACCAAAAGAATGATAGAGTGACACACGCACATAATCCCGACACCAAAAGGATGTAGTGTCTATCATCAAAAGGATGATAGAGAACACTCGCACAATCTGGCACCAAAAGGATGACAGATCCATCACCCAAAGGATGATAGAGTGACACACGCACACAATCCCAACACCAGAAGAATGTAGGGTCTATCACCAAAAGGATGATAGAGAACACTCGCACAATCTGGCACCAAAAGGATGACAGACCCATCACCAAAAGGATGATAGAGCGACACACGCACACAATCCCGACACCAAAAGGATGCAGGCCTATCACAAAAAGGATGATAGAGAACACTCTCACAATCTAGCACCAAAATGATGACAAACCCATCACCAAAATGATGATAGAGCGACACACGCACACAATCCCGACACCACAAGGATGCAGGCCTATCACCAAAAAGATGATAGAGAACACTCGCACAATCTGGCACCAAAATGATAACAGACCTATCAACAAAAGGATGATAGAGTGACACACGCACATAATGCCGACACCAAAAGGATGTAGTGTCTATCACAAAAAGGATGATAGAGAACACTCGCACAATCTGGCACCAAAAGGATGACAGATCCATCACCTGTGACACACGCATACAATCCCGACACCAGAAGAATGTAGGGTCTATCACCAAAACGATGAGAACACTCGCACAATCTAGCACCAAAAGGATGACAAACCCATCACCAAAAGGATGATAGAGCGACACACGCACAAAATCCTGACACCAAAAGGATGTAGTGTGTATCACAAAAAGGATGATAGAGAACACTCGCACAATCTGGCACCAAAAGGATGACAGATCCATCACCCAAAGGATGATAGAGTGACACACACACACAATCCCGACACCAAAAGGATGCAGGCCTATCACCAAAAAGATGATAGAGAACGATCGCACAATCTGGCACCAAAAGGCTGAAAGACCCATCACCAAAAGGAGGATTGAGCGACACATGCACACAATCCCAACACCAAAAGGATGCAGGGCCTATCACCAAAAAGATGATAGCGAACACTCCCACAATATGGCACCAAAATGATAACAGACCTATCAACAAAAGGATGATAGAGTGACACACGCACATAATGCCGAGATTACATCCTGGCACTCGCACAACCTGGCACCAAAAGGATGACAGATCCATCACCCGTGACACACTCATACAATCCCGACACCAGAAGAATGTTGGGTCTATCACCAAAACAATGATAGAGAACATTCGCACAATCTATCACTAAAAGGATGACAGACCCATCACCAAAAGGATGATAGAGCGACACACGCATAAAATCCTGACACCAAAAGGATGCAAAGGCCTATCACCAAAAAGAAGATAGAGGACACTCGCACAATCTGGAAGACAAATTATAACAGACATATCACCAAATTGGATGATAGAGTGACACAGGCACACAATCCCGACACCAAAAGGATGTAGGGTCTATCACAAAAAGGATGATAGAGAACACTTGCACAATCCGGCACGAAAAGGATGATAGACCCATCCCCAAAAGGATGAAAGAGCGAAACACGCACACAATCTCGACACCAAAAGGATGCAGACCTATCACCAAAAGGATGACAGAGCCATCACCCGTGTCACACACATACAATCCCGACACCAGAAGAATGAAGGGTCTATCACCAAAACGATGATAGAGAACACTCGCACAATCTAGCACCAAAAGGATGACAGACCCATCACCAAAAGGATGATAGAGCGACACACGCACAAAATCGCAACACCAAAAGGATGCAAGGCCTATCACCAAAAAGAAGATAGAGGACACTCGTACAATCTGGAAGAAAAATTATAACAGACCTATCACCAAAAGGATGATAGAGTGACACATGCACACAATCCCGACACCAAAAGGATGTAGGGTCTATCACAAAAAGGATGATAGAGAACACTTGCACAATCCGGCACGAAAAGGATGATAGACCCATCCCTAAAAGGATGATAGAGCGACACACGTACACAATCTCGACACACGCATACAATCCCGACACCAGAAGAATGTAGGGTCTATCACAAAAACGATGATAGAGAACACTCGCACAATCTAGCACCAAAAGGATGACAAACCCATCACCAAAAGGATGATAGAGCGACAGACGCACAAAATCCTGTCACCAAAAGGATGCAAGGCCTATCACCAAAAAGAAGATAGAGGACACTCTGCACAATCTGGAAGAAAATTATAACAGACCTATCACCAAAAGGATGATAGAGTGACACATGCACACAATCCCGACACCAAAAGGATGCAGGGTCTATCACAAAAAGGATGATCGAGAACACTTGCACAATCCGGCACGAAAAGGATGATAGACCCATCCCTAAAAGGATGGTAGAGCGACACACGCACACAATCTTGACACCAAAAGGATGCAGGCCTATAACCAAAAGGATGATAGAGAACACTCGCACAATCTGGCAACAAAATGATGACAGAACTATCACCAATCGGATGATAGAGTGACACACGCACACAATCCCGACACCAAAAGGATGTAGGGTCTATCACCAAAAGGATGATAGAGAACACTCGCATAATCTAGCACCAAAAGGATGAAAGACCCATCACCCAAAGGATCATAAAGCGATACATGCACACAATCCCGACACCAAAAGGATGCAAGGCCTATCACCAAAAAGATGATAGAGAAGACTCGCACAATCTGGCACCAAAATGATAACAAACCTATCACCAAAAGAATGATAGAGTGACACACGCACATAATCCCGACACCAAAAGGATGTAGTGTCTATCATCAAAAGGATGATAGAGAACACTCGCACAATCTGGCACCAAAAGGATGACAGATCCATCACCCAAAGGATGATAGAGTGACACACGCACACAATCCCAACACCAGAAGAATGTAGGGTCTATCACCAAAAGGATGATAGAGAACACTCGCACAATCTGGCACCAAAAGGATGACAGACCCATCACCAAAAGGATGATAGAGCGACACACGCACACAATCCCGACACCAAAAGGATGCAGGCCTATCACAAAAAGGATGATAGAGAACACTCTCACAATCTAGCACCAAAATAATGACAAACCCATCACCAAAATGATGATAGAGCGACACACGCACACAATCCCGACACCACAAGGATGCAGGCCTATCACCAAAAAGATGATAGAGAACACTCGCACAATCTGGCACCAAAATGATAACAGACCTATCAACAAAAGGATGATAGAGTGACACACGCACATAATGCCGACACCAAAAGGATGTAGTGTCTATCACAAAAAGGATGATAGAGAACACTCGCACAATCTGGCACCAAAAGGATGACAGATCCATCACCTGTGACACACGCATACAATCCCGACACCAGAAGAATGTAGGGTCTATCACCAAAACGATGAGAACACTCGCACAATCTAGCACCAAAAGGATGACAAACCCATCACCAAAAGGATGATAGAGCGACACACGCACAAAATCCTGACACCAAAAGGATGCAAGGCCTATCACCAAAAAGAAGATAGAGGACACTCGCACAATCTGGAAGAAAAATTATAACAGACCTATCACCAAAAGGATGATAGAGTGACACATGCACACAATCCCGACACCAAAAGGATGTAGGGTCTATCACAAAAAGGATGATAGAGAACACTTGCACAATCCGACACGAAAAGGATGATAGACCCATCCCCAAAAGGATGGTAGAGCGACACACGCACACAATCTCGACACCAAAAGGATGCAGGCCTATAACCAAAAGGATGATAGAGAACACTCGCACAATCTGGCACCAAAAGGCTGAAGGACCCATCACCAATTTGATTATAGAGTGACACACGCACACAATCCCGACATCAAAAGGATGTAGGGTCTATCACCAAAAGCGTGATAGAGAACACTCGCATAATCTAGCACCAAAAGGATGAAAGACCCATCACCCAAAGGATCATAGAGCGACACATGCATACAATCCCGACACCAAAAGGATGGAGGGCCTATCACCAAAAAGATGATAGAGAACACTCGTACAATCTGGCACCAAAATGATAACAGACCTATCACCAAAAGAATGATAGAGTGACACACGCACATAATCCCGACACCAAAAGGATGTAGTCTCTATCATCAAAAGGATGATAGAGAACACTCGCACAATCTGGCACCAAAAGGATGACAGATCCATCACCCAAAGGATGATAGAGTGACACACGCACACAATCCCAACACCAGAAGAATGTAGGGTCTATCACCAAAAGGATGATAGAGAACACTCGCACGATCTGGCACCAAAAGGATGACAGACCCATCACCAAAAGGATGATAGAACGACACACGCACACAATCCCGACACTAAAAGGATGCAGGCCTATCACAAAAAGGATGATGGAGAACACTCTCACAATCTAGCACCAAAATGATGACAGGCCCATCACCAAAATGATGATAGAGCGACACACGCACACAATCCCGACACCACAAGGATGCAGGCCTATCACCAAAAAGATGATAGAGAACGCTCGCACAACCTGGCACCAAAAGGATGAAAGACCCATCACCAAAGGAGGATAGAGCGACACATGCACACAATCCCGACACCAAAAGAATGCAGGGCCTATCACCAAAAAGATGATAGAGAACACTAGCACAATCTGGCACCAAAATGATAACAGACCTATCAACAAAAGGATGATAGAGTGACACACGCACATAATGCCGACACCAAAAGGATGTAGTGTCTATCACCAAAAAGATGATAGAGGACACTCGCACAATCTGGCACCAAAAGGATGACAGATCCATCACCTGTGACACACGCATATAATCCCGACACCAGAAGAATGTAGGGTCTATCACCAAAACGATGATAAAGAACACTCGCACAATCTAGCACCAAAAGGATGACAGACCCATCACCAAAAGGATGATAGAGCGACACACGCACAAAATCCTGACACCAAAAGGAAGCAAGGCCTATCACCAAAAAGAAGATAGAGGACACTCGCACAATCTGGCAGAAAAATGATAACAGACCTATCACCAAAAGGATGATAGAGTGACACATGCACACAATCCCGACACCAAAAAGATGCAGGGTCTATCACGAAAAGGATGATAGAGAACACTTGCACAATCCAGCATGAAAAGGATGATAGACCCATCCCCAAATGGATGGTAGAGCGACACACGCACACAATCCCGACACCAAAAGGATGCAGGTCTATCACCAAAAAGATGATAGAGAACACTCGCACAATCTGGCACCAAAAGGATGAAAGATCCATCACCAAAAGGAGGATAGAGCGACACATGCACACAATCCCGACACCAAAAGGATGCAGGGCCTATCACCAAAAAGATGATAGCGAACACTCGCACAATATGGCACCAAAATGATAACAGACCTATCAACAAAAGGATAATAGAGTGACACACGCACATAATGCCGAAACCAAATGGATGTAGTGTCTATCACCAAGAGGATGATAGAGAACACTAGCACAATCTGACACCAAAAGGATGACAGATCCATCACCCGTGACACACGCATACAATCCCGACACCAGAAGAATGTAGGGTCTATCACCAAAACGATGATAGAGAACACTCGCACAATCTAGCACCAAAAGGATGACAGACCCATCACCAAAAGGATGATAGAGCGACACACGCACAAAATCCTGACACCAAAAGGCTGCAAGGCCTATCACCAAAAAGAAGATAGAGGACACTCGCACAATCTGGAAGAAAAATTATAACAGACCTATCACCAAAAGGATGATAGAGTGACACATGCACACAATCCCGACACCAAAAAGATGTAGGGTCTATCATAAAAAGGATGATAGAGAACACTTTCACAATCCGGCACGAAAAGGATGATAGACCCATCCCCAAAAGGATGGTATAACGACACACGCACACAATCTCGACACCAAAAGGATGCAGGCCTATAACCAAAAGGATGATAGAGAACACTCGCACAATCTGGCAACAAAATGATGACAAAACTATCACCAATCTGATGATAGAGTGACACACGCATACAATCCCGACACCAAAAGGATGTAGGGTCTATCACCCAAAAAGATGATAGAGAACACTCGCACAATCTGGCACCAAAATGATAACAGACCTGTCACCAAAAGAATGATAGAGTGACACACGCACATAATCCCGACACCAAAAGGATGTAGTGTCTATCATCAAAAGGATGATAGAGAACACTCGCACAATCTGGCACCAAAAGTATGACAGATCCATCACCCAAAGGATGATAGAGTGACACAGGCACACAATCCAAACACCAGAAGAATGTAGGGTCTATCACCAAAAGGATGATAGAGAACACTCGCACAATCTGGCACCAAAAGGATGACAGACCCATCACCAAAAGGATGATAGAGCGACACACGCACACAATCCCGACACCAAAAGGATGCAGGCCTATCACCAAAAGGATGATAGAGAACACTCTCACAATCTAGCACAAAAATGATGACAGGCCCATCACCAAAATGATGATAGAGCGACACACGCACACAATCCCGACACCATAAGGATGCATGCCTATCACCAAAAAGATGATAGAGAACGCTCGCACAATCTGGCACCAAAAGGATGAAAGACCCATCACCAAAGGAGGATAGAGCGACAAATGCACACAATCCCGACACCAAAAGGATGCAGGGCCTATCACCAAAAAGATGATAGAGAACACTCGCACATTCTGGCACCAAATTGATAACAGACCTATCAACAAAAGGATGATAGATTGACACAAGCACATAATGCCGACACCAAAAGGATGTAGTTTCTATCACCAAAAGGATGATAGAGAACACTCGCACAATCTGGCACCAAAAGGATGACAGATCCATTCACCTGTGACACACGCATACAATCCTGACACCAGAAGAATGTAGGGTCTATCACCAAATCGATGATAGAGAACACTCGCACAATCTAGCACCAAAAGGATGACAGACCCATCACCAAAAGGATGATAGAGCGACACACGCACAAAATCCTGACACCAAAAGGATGTAAGGCCTATCACCAAAAAGAAGATAGAGGACACTCTCACAATCTGGAAGAAAAATGATAACAGACCTATCACCAAAAGGATGATAGAGTGACACATGCACACAATCCCGACACTAAAAGGATGTAGTGTCTATCACGAAAAGGATGATAGAGAACACTTGCACAATCCAACATGAAAAGGATGATAGACCCATCCCCAAATGGATGGTAGAGCGACACACGCACACAATCTCAACACCAAAAGGATGTAGGCCTATAACCAAAAGGATGATAGAGAACACTCGCACAATCTGGCAACAAAAGGATGACAGACCTATCACCAATAGGATGATAGAGTGAGACACACACACAATCGCGACACCAAAAGAATGTAGGGTCTATCACCAAACGGATGATAGAGAACACTCGCACAATCTGGCACCAAAAGGATGAAAGAACCATCACCAAAAGGATGATAGAGCGACACATGCACTGAATCCCGCCGCCTAAACGATGCAGGGCCTATCACCAAAAAGATGATAGAGAACACTCGCACAATCTGGCACCAAAAGGATGATGGTTTCATCACCCGTGACACACGCACACAATCCCGACACCAGAAGAATGTAGGGTCTATCACCAAAAGGATGATAGAGAACACTCGCACAATCTAGAAATAAAAGGATGACAGACCCATCACTAAAAGGATGATAGAGCGACACACGCACACAATTCTGACACTAAAAGGATGCAAAGCCTATCACGAAAAAGAAGATAGAGGACACTCGCACAATCTCGCACAAAAATGATAACAGACCTATCACCAAAAGGATGATAGAGTGACACATGCACACAATCCCGACACCAAAAGGATGTAGGGTTTATCACGAAAAGGATGATAGAGAACACTTGCACAATCCGACACGAAAAGGATGATAGGCCTATCCCCAAAAGGATGGTAGAGCGACACACGCAGACAATCTCGACACCAAAAGGATGCAGGCCTATAACCAAAAGGATGATAGAGAACACTCGCACAATCTGGCAACAAAAGGATGACAGACCTATCACCAATAGGATGATAGAGTGACACACGCACACAATCCCGACACCAAAAGGATGTAGGGTCTATCACCAAAAGGATGATAGAGAACACTCGCATAATCTGGCACCAAAAGGATGAAAGACCCATCACCCAAAGGATGATAGAGCGACACATGCACTGAATCCCGACACCAAAAGGATGCGGGGCCTATCACCAAAAAGATGATAGAGAACACTCGCACAATCTGGCACCAAAATGATAACAGACCTATCACCAAAAGAATGATAGAGTGACACACACACATAATCCCGACACCAAAAGGATGCAGTGTCCATCACCAAAAGGATGATCGAGAATACTCGCACAATCTAGCACCAAAATGATGACAGGCCTATCACCAAAAGGATGATAGAGTGACACACGCACACAATCCTGACACCAGAAGGATGTAGGGTCTATCACCAATAGGATGATAGAGAACACTCGCACAATCTAGCACCAAAAGGATGACAGACCCATCACCAAAAGGATGATAAAGCGACACAGGCACACAATCCTGACACCAAAAGGATGTAGGTCCTATCACCAAAAAGAAGACAGAGGACACTCGCACAATCTGGCACAAAAATGATAACAGACCTATCACCAAAAGGATGATAGAGTGACACATGCAAACAATCCCAACACCAAAAGGATGTAGGGTCTATCACGAAAAGGATGATAGAGAACACATGCACAATCCGGCACGAAAAGGATGATAGACCCATCCCTAAAAGGATGATAGAGCGACACACACACACAATCTCGACACCGAAAGGATGCAGACCCATCACCAAAAGGATGATAGAGAACTCTCGCACAATCTGGCACCAAAAGGTGACAGACCTATCACCAATGGATGATAGAGTGACACACACAATCCTGACACTAAAAGGATGTAGGGTCTATCACCAAAAGGATGATAGAGATCACTCGCACAATCTGGCACCAAAAGGATGAAAGAACCATCACCAAAAGGATGAAAGAGCGACACATGCACAGAATCCCGACACCAAAAGGATGCAGGGCCTATAACCAAAAAGATAATAGAGAACACTCGCACAATCTGGCACAAAAATGATAACAGACCTATCACCAAAAGGATGATAGTGTGACACACGCACATAATTGCGGTACCAAGAGGATGCAGTGTCTATCACCAAAAGGATGATAGAGAATACTCGCACAATCTGGCACCAAAAGGATGACAGATCCATCACCCGTGCCACACGCACACAATCCCGTCACCAGAAGAATGTAGGGACTATCACCAAAAGGATGATAGAGAACACTCGCACAATCTTGAAATAAAAGGATGACAGACCCATCACCAAAAGGAGGATAGAGCGACACACGCACACAATCCTGACACCAAAAGGATGCAAGGCCTATCACGAAAAAGAAGATAGAGGACACTCGCACAATCTGGCACAAAAACGATAACAGACCTATCACCAAAAGGATGATAGAGTGATACATGCACACAATCCCGACACCAAAAGGATGTAGGGTCTATCACCAAAAGGATGATAGAGAACACTCGCACAATCTGGCACCAAAAGGATGACTGACCTATCACCAATAGGATGATAGAGTGACATACGCACACAATCCCAACACCAAAAGGATGTAGAGTCCATCACCAAAAGGATGATAGAGAACACTCGCACAATCTGAAACCAAAAGGATGAAAGACCCATCACCAAAAGGATGATAGAGCGACACATGCACATAATCCCGACACCAAAAGAATGCAGGGCCTATCACCAAAAAGATGATAGAGAACACTCGTACAATCTGGCACTAAAATGATAACAGACCTATCACCAAAAGAATGATAGATTGACACACGCACATAATCCCGACACCAAAAGGATGTAGTGTCTATCACCAAAAGGATGATAGAGAACAGTCGCACAATCTGGCACAAAAAGGATGATATATCCATCACCCAAAGGATGATAGAGTGAAACACACACACAATCCCGACACCAGAAGAATGTCGGGTCTATCACCAAAAGGATGATAGAGAACACTCGCACAATCTGGCACCAAAAGGATGACATACCAATCACCAAAAGGATGATAGAACTAGACACACACACAATCCCAACACCTGAAGGATGCAGGCCTTTCACCAAAAGAATGATAGAGAACACTCGCACAATCTAGCACCAAAAGGATGACAGGCCTGTCACCAAAAGGATGATAGAGTGATACACGCACACAATCCCGAAACCAGAAGGATGTAGGGTCTATCACCAAAAGGATGATAGAGAACACTCGCACAATCTGGCACCAAAAGGACGACATATCCATCACCCAAAGGATGAAAGAGCGACACACGCACACAATTCGACACCAAAAGGATGTAGGGCCTATCACCAAAAAGATGATAGAGGACACTACCACAATCTGGCACAAAAAAAGATGAGAGACCTATCACCAAAAGGATGATAGAGTGACACACGCACACAATCCCGACACCAAAAGGATGTAGTGTCAAACACCAAAAGGATAATAGAGAACACTCGCATAATCTGGCACGAAAAGGATGACATATCCATCACCCAAAGGATGAAAGAGCGACACACGCACACAATTCGACACCAAAAGGATGCAGGCCCTATCACCAAAGAGATGATAGAGAACACTATCACAATCTGGCACTAAAATGATAACAGACCTATAACCAAAAGGTTGATAGAGTCACACATGCACACAATCCCGACACCAAAAGGATAGAGTATCTATCACCAAAAGGATGATAGAGAACACTCGCACAATCTCGCAACAAAAGGATGACATATCCATCACCCAAAGGATGATGGAGTGACACACGCACACAATCCCGACACCAAAAGAATGTTGGGCCTATCACCAAAAAGATGATAGAGAACACTCCCACAATCTGGCACCAAAAAGATGAGAGACCTATCACCAAAAGGATGATAGAGTGACACACGCACACAATCCCGACACCAAAAGGATGCAGGCCTATCACCAAAAGGATGATAGAGAATGTTCGCACAATCTGGCACAAAAAGGATGACAGACCCATCACCAAAAGGATGATAGAGGGACACACGCAAACAATCCCGACACCAAAAGGATGCAGGCCTATCACCAAAAGTATGCAGGCCTATCACCAAAAGGATGATAGAGAACACTCGCACATTCTAGCACCAAAAGGATGACATACCTATCACCAAAAGGATTATAGAGTAACACACGCACACAATCCTGACACCAGAAGAATGTAGGGTCTATCACCAAGAGGATGATAGAGAACACTCGCACAATCTGGCACCAAAACGATGACAGACCCATCACCAAAAGGATGATAGAGCGACACACGCACACAATCCCGACAGCAAAAGGATGCAGGCCTATCACCAACAGGATGATAGAGAACACTCGCACAATCTGGCACCAAAATGATGACAGACCTATCACCAAAAGGATGATAGAGTGACACACACACACAATCCTGACACCAGAAGGATGTAGGGTCTATCACCAAAAGGATGATAGAGAACACTCACACAATCTAGCACCAAAAGGATGACAGACCCATAACCAAAAGGATGATAGAGCGACACACGCACACAATCATTACACCAAAAGGATGCAGGGCCTATCACCAAAAAGAAGATAGAGGACACTCGCACAATCTGGCACAAAAATGATAACAGACCTATCACCAAAAGGATGATATAGTGACACATGCACACAATCCCGACACCAAAAGGATGTAGGGTCTATCTGTTGCACCCTAAAATTTGCCCAACCTTATTCCTTGGTTTATGTTTCAGTATCATTAGCATTTGCATATAGAGTCATGTACATAGACTAACCACCTGCATAGCATAAGCATAGCAAGTCATACAACAGGGGACCAATCATTATTCTCATCTCTAGAGGCCTATCAAGAGGTTATTATCCCAATTCAATCTCATTCAAGTCATCAGGAAAGAATTTGAAAGCAAAGAGTTCAGCAGATCAAGCCTTGAGTCCATCTCCTAGCTGAGGGTATCTGAAGGTCAACAAGAGGGTTGTGGACTGTGAGTTGAAGGCATGGAGAGTATCTAGACATTATGAGAGACTCAGAAAGTCATTTGGAGAAGGAGACAAGTCATTAATGAGAGCACAAGAGCTATAACTGAAGGCAGTCAACTAGGGTTTCATCGGGGTCAACCCTAGGTCAACCCTAGGTCAATTGACTGATTTAAGGGACATTCAAGTCTAGTGGAGAGATGTGGGGTTCATCATTTGACATATAGAGAAGGATATGGAGATATGCCAAGGAGAATTCAAGAGAAATCAAGGAGAAGAGGAGTTTCTAAATTAGGGTTTCTGTGTAAAATCCCCTAGTTTAGGTCAAATTTCCAAGCAAGACAAGTCAAAATGCTAGCTTCAAATGGCTCCTTGGCCAACATGAAACTTGTAGAGGATCTCAAGACCTTTAATTTGAGTGGTGGAAGACATCAAGGAGATTTATAGAACTCAAGTTATGGTCCTTGCAAGTTACAGGTCATCTGAGGTATCTGAATTTTTGTCTGTGAAAGTGACTTGACTTCCAAGCAATTTTTACCCCTCAAGGAGATTTCAAATGAATTCTTGGTCAACATAAGAGTTGTTCCTCATTGTCTTAGCTTTCTAGAATGGTATAGTATGCCTTCATATGATGTGGAGAACTCAACTTATGGTCTTGGCAAGCAAAGGGTATTTTGGGCATTTGTGAATTACAGGTCATTTTAACCTATGTCCAAAACTCATACAAGGAGGCCTCAAATGGAAAAACTTACAACATCAAACTTGCTCCAAATGGCATTTTGAGTCTAGAAAGAAGGTCACAAATTGTTGGAAAAGCTCATAACATGAAGTTGCATGATTGGTCCAAATTTGAACTAAAATGGCTTATAATTTGAATAAAGTCAAGATGAAAAATGGTTTGGGAGATTTACAAGTCCAAATGGAGACTTCCAATATATGATTTTGAATGGAAAAGACATTTCAAAGACAATGGTTCAAACACTTTTTTGAGTTTAGTGGAAAAAATCAAAGTTATCCCTAGTTACTTGCATTTTAAGAAACATAGCCAAAATGAATCAAAGTTGGAAGGCAAGGGAATGTGTAAGATGGATCTAGAATGTTCATGTGAGCCCTATATATTCATGAAATGAAGATTGATCAAGGGTTGGCTTCATTTTTCACCAAAAATCTCACAAATTCTCTCATTCTTTTCTCATTGCAATTTCACTTCAATCTCACAAAATCTTCATCAATTTTCATCCACATTGATTCTCCTACATT
Source organism: Lathyrus sativus (assembly GCA_963859935.3). Taxonomy (NCBI): domain Eukaryota; kingdom Viridiplantae; phylum Streptophyta; class Magnoliopsida; order Fabales; family Fabaceae; genus Lathyrus; species Lathyrus sativus. The sequence goes on along the minus strand of OZ012739.1, from coordinate 199,410,652 downwards.
CAATCATCATCCTGGATCATAATTGAAGCAAAGATTTGGTGGTTAGAATCCATTTTCGTGCACTTTCTTCAAGAACATACAAGCTGCAAATTCAGTTGTAGATCAAGATCCAAGCCAAGTTTCATCCAAATCTTGCAAACAGAATCGAGTACATCAAGAATGGATCAAGATTGAAGCCTACAAGAGCCTGGATCCACGTGATTACTCAGCCTCCATTAAAGCTTGCTCAAGGTGCAAATCTTTCTGACTTATGCAATCTAGGGAGATTTAGGTAGTTTTACTAGTATATTCATGGTTCATGCTGTTAGGAGATTAGTTTAGATGAATTTGAGGCTGAATGGTGATGTTTCATAGCAGGTGCACCAAACTGTTAGGACCTAGAACTCTTAGGTTAGTGCATCATAATGTTAGGTTGTTAGCGCAGGATAATCACCATTATGCATAGGTTAGATTAGGATAAGTTTGATGGAGAATTGTGCTGGTGAGTTGCAGAGCATATTCATGGTGACCAGAACTTGTTGTTATCGGGTTGAGTGATCTAGTGAGTTTTAAATCAATCCAAGACCATAGGCTTATAGAGGGAGAGATGTAGAATGTTTTTCATGTTGGCATCGTGGCGTTTCATGCATTGTGGAGTGAGAACAGAGCGGTAGAAACTGGTGCTTGCATGAGGTTTCATGGCAGAAACCCTAGCTCATATGATCCAACGAGGAAGATGCAATCTGGAGCGTTCATTTCATGTGGACTTTTGACCTCAGGGAGCCATCGTGTGGCTGAGATTTGAAGCAGATTTTGGAGGGAATTGACCAGGTGCCCTAAACGCACCGTTTCATTAATTGAAACGGGCGGGCCTGAGTGAGATGTTGATATTCCCACCCCCAGTGCATGAGCCCAAATCAGTTTGAACGTGAATCCTGTGCTTTTCTCACCCCCCAGCGTCCTTTTATTGTTTCACCAAGTCTGAGTGGTTCTGGGCCTGAGTGTTAGTGCTACCCACACCCCCGTCTGCTTGGCCCATCCTGAAATAAACTAGGCGTGATTGCTGAATAAACCCCCCTGGCTATTTCTATATTCTTTTTTTATTATTTTCTTTTCATTTTTTTCATGCATTTTCATTAATTCATAATAAATACATAAAAATTCATTTTCAATTCATTCTTTTTACACTATTTTCATTAGAATGTCTAGAAAATTATAGAAAAATAAAATTGCATTTTTATTTTTATTTCATATTTTTTCCATATTTTCTAAATGTCATTTTAAATAGATTCATTTCATGCATGATTTTGTTAATTTTTGTTCTACTAAATGCTTTAATATTTTTTTGTTCATTCTTTTTAGGTTGTTTAGATTAGACATTGAACTTGTAGAAGCAATTTAGTTCTCATTTTTAGAAATTAATTTTAGGTGATTAATGTAGGCTTGAACAACTTGAACAAATTAGGGTTTTTTAGGTGATGACTTGAGAAGTTTGATTCTTTCCCTTAGGACTTAGGATTTAACTAGATTAGTTATGGGACTATAGGGGCTATGGGTAGCTATTAGATCCCCTTAGAAAAGTCAGGATTCCCCTACTGCTATTAATACTGTCTGTATATCTGATTGTCTGGTGTGGTGTGCCCTCTGGGGATTATTGCTTGCCTGCTTGGGTATTGGGTTTGTCTGGGGACCTTGGGAGAGCTGAAGACTTGAGGAGATGAAGATCATTGGAGATCCAGAGATTGAAGATCAACTTCCAGAGTTGAAGAGAAGATTCTTGCTAGCAGATGCTGAGGAACTAGGGTTTAGGAGCTAGGCAGAGCTCTAGATTAGAAAGCTTGTTTCTCAAACATGGAATGCCTTGTCTGCATCCATCCTTTCTCTATGATTCAAAGTCTCTTTCAAATATCCACCTCCTTCCTTTGGAAGGATCAGTGAATATATTTGGAAGATAGAACTTTTGAGAGGAAACTTTCTGTTTAATGTTAACAGTTGATGAACCACCCTTGGTAGGTAATTAACTGTCTAACATTCATTCACTTCACTCTTGTGACTGATCCCTCATCCTGGAGGTTTGAACTTGAAGAAAAGCCATTGCAGATGGAAGACAGATGATCAAGCCTTTGCCTGAAGGCCATGAAGATGGAGACTGATGCTTGTTGAAGCCTGTAGCTGATTGGAGATTACTTGAAACCAGATGTTGATTCTGAGCTGCTGATGCTGTTTCTTGTTTGTTGTATTGCATTTGCTGATGTATTGATTGGTTTTCTGGACTGTATTGTTTGCTGTTTACCCTGCTGGGTTGAAAGTGAATCCTGTTCACTTTTGCCTATTGTTTTCTAGGTTCGAGGTCGAGTAGGACTCCCTTGCCTCGCTTGTACTGTTGCATCCATGCATTTTACTGCTTTACTGTATATATCTGGTATTGTTTCTGTTTCTGCCTATCCCTTAGGATCTCTGTTTCTCTCTGCGCAAGAGAGGAGCATGATAGACACTAGGTCTTAACCCATGCATGATAACATTAGGTTAGTTTGATTCCCTTCGCAACCATAGGTTAGAGTTCTGTCTCTTCTTTCTCAACACAAACAGAAAAACACCATAAAGATTTCAGACACAATAAAAGACACTTCTTCCGTAAAAGAATGTGAACTCATCAAGACGTCATTTTTGTCCTCTTGGACTGTTAATCAGAAAAACCTTTTTCAGAAGGAATAAAATCAACCAAGACAGACTTGTGTCGTCCGTGGCCCGAACTACGTTTGCTCTGATCTTCCATGCAGTGTGGAAGTACGTAGGCATAGGATGCGATATCCTAGCGAGCAACCTTCCCCTCCTTTCCCGTAGGTAGGCGAACTACGTTGACTCTGATTTCTCGTTCCAGACGGGAATACGTAGGCATAAAGTGCGATACTTTGCCGAGTCATTTTCTTTTCTTTTAACCCTTGACCTATAGTTTAGATAGAATAACAATCCATACCCGAAAACAAGCGTGGATCCCGTCGAGTACGACGGACGTGAGGGGTGCTAATACCTTCCCCTTGCGTAACCGACTCCCGAATCCAGGTTTTGGTTGCGACGACCATACCTTTCCCGTGTTGTGCGAGGTTTACTCTGAGCGTTTCCTTTCCCTCCCGTGGGATAAATAACGCACGGTGGCGACTCTTCTGTTCAGCCGGCGCCGATTTTCGCAGTAGCGACAGCTGGCGACTCTGCTGGGGACCCAACGTCCCCTGGCTGCTAAGGACTGCGAGGGTTCTTATGCATTTGGGATCCAACGTCCCTTAAGAGAGTCAATCCTAACGCTTGTTTTCCCGTCGAGGATTTTGTATGGATTTATATTTCTGACCTTTATTTTCAGCATTATATATTGTTTATTATTGCTGTATTGGGGTGTGACGGGTGTTCTGATATTGAGTGAGAAGCCGGACCTGGGCTTGAGTGCACCTAGAATTAGCGTAGAAAGTAGTGGGCGCGTGCCGGCTTTGCTTGCATTAGTGTCTCATGAAATCTACACTCGGACGAGGTTCTTCTGGTTGGCTTCTTTTTCTACCCTTTGGGTCGAAGGGGTTGTTGGTCAGCTGAATTGTCGACTCCGGGAACCGATCATTTGGAAGTTGGCTGAGTGAGGCCTCTTCAGGATTTGATGATGCCACTCCTTCTGGGAATCGTATCATCAACCCTGAAAGTCTGTGACGCCGACGACCGCATAGGATGCCGTACCTTGTGCCAGTTATAGGGCCACCCACCTGTGAGGGGATTCGGGGTTATGCAGGTAACTAGACTTTCAGACTACCGGTTATTTCTTGATCAGGGATCCTGGTTATTTATGGAGAGTTATGAGGTCTGTCAGAGACCATTTGGAGATGTGTTCTGAGGTCTGTCAGAGACCATTTGGAGATGTGTTCTGAGGTCTGTCAGAGACCATTTGGAGATGTGTTCTGAGGTCTGCCAGAGACCAGTTGGAGTTATGGTTTGAGGTCTGTCAGAGACCAGTATTCGAGCTTTGTGTTAGGTCTATCTGAGACCAGGGTTTGATGACTTCTGGATGGTCTATCTGAGACCTTTCTTGATTGGGTTTAGGCTATTCAGCTGCAGCTTTGGTCCCTGTTGCATGTTACTTGCATTGCATTGCCTGCATATCCATTACCATTTGCATTTCACTAACGTGTGTCTGTGCTGCAGGTGCATTTGCATTTCCCTAGTTCTAGTGCCCGGACTCCTGAGTGTTGATTATGGCTAGTTTGAGGAAAACAGTTGCGTATAAGCTGCCTTCACCTGATATTACTTCTTTGCTTGGTCTGATATCTCTTGCTGATGAGGAGGTTAGGAGAAGCTTCAGAATGAGCCATGGGAGATTACTGAGATTAGTCTGCAAGCCCACTGCTGATGAGATGAACGGGCTATACACCTTGATGCAGTTCTACGACCCCGCATTGAGATGCTTTACCTTTGCTGACTTAATTCTAGGACCTACCATTGAGGAGTATGTGGAGTTTACTGAGCTCCCCGTGCAGAACAAGGTTCCCTTTATTCACTCTGCTGCTGAGCCCAAGTTGGAGGACTTAGCCAAAGCCTTGCATATGAACGCTGCAGATCTGTTATTGACTTCGTGGCTTGGGGTGTCAGGTTTCTCTCTGGATTTCTTAGTTGTCAAAGCTCGAGAATACGCCAAGAACGGTTGCTGGGTGGTTTTCAACGCTATTTTGGCCTTATGCATCTATGGAATTGTGCTGTTTCCTAACTTGCCCAACTTTGTGGATTTGGATGCTTTCTATCTGTTTGCTGCAGGCAACCCCGTGCCAACTTTGATTGGAGACTTCTACCACTCATTGCACTATAAGAATGAAAACCGAAGAGGAAAAGTTGTGTACTGCTGTGCTCCTCTATTGAATATGTGGTTCAAGAGTCATCTCCCCACGAAGGGACCATTTGTAGACAGTGCAATCTCAGCCAGTTGGTCAGAACGCCTGATGAGGCTATCTTCCGAAGACGTTGTATGGTTTGATCGAGACCTGTTGGGATCTGAGCTCATCTTTAGTTGTTCTGGATACCCTAATGTGCCGCTGATAGGAAGAAAAGGGTGCATCAATTACAACCCTTCTCTATTCATTCGCCAATTCGGATATGCGCTGAAGAATCCACCTCAGGAGGAAGAAGTACAGGAATCTCTGTACTTCACAGGGGATTTGAAGGGGGAGTTATTAGCCAAGTTGAAACATGCCTGGACGCGTATTAACCGCAGAGGGAAGCCTTTGTTAGGAAAGAATGACTGTCAGGCCTATGCACCTTATAGAGTTTGGATTCAGGAGAGGGCTAGTCAGTTGAGGATGCCGTTTCCAGATGCACCAATTCTTGATCCTATTCCGGTAGCAGAGCCGACTACTGTTTCTAGAGAAGTCTATGAACAAGCTGTGAAGGAAAAAGAAGCCTTGATGAAGATTAACGAAGGGTTAGAGCAAGAGCTAGCTCAAGTACGCAGTGAGAAAAACAAGGCCGTATATGCTTTCCAACAACAGATCGAGCTGGTAAACAGGTTAGGGGCTGAGTTGACTGAAGAAAAGAAAAAGCGCGAACGTCTGGGGCAAGAGTTCAGAAGCTCCCATGACATGCTGGAAGCCAAAAAGAAGGCGCTCGACGCAGCACACCGAGAAATTTCCTCTTGCAATAAGACTTGGAATGCTACACTCACCAACAATAAGAAGAGGGAAGATAAGCTGAAGCAGCAAATTTCCGACCTCGAAGAGAAATTGAAGTCTAGCATCAAGAAGTGTGAGGAGGAGGTGATGACCCGGTATAGTGTCCAGCATGCACTGAACAAGGCAATCAAGTCCAGAGATGAAGCAGTATCTCAGAAGCGAAAGTTAGAAGATTGCTTCGGAGAAGCAACATGGGAAGAAACTGCTGAAGACGTACGCCGTGTCCTTAAGAGGAGAAACCAGCTTGTCGAAGGGCTGCTTGATCGACCAAGCCATCCGGAGACTAAGAAGTTGATAGAAGAGTACCAGACTTTTGGGAGGATCTGATCATTTCATGTAGTAACTTGTATGCTTTATTTGCATAGTGCTGACCATCACCAGGATTGTTGGTTGAGGTCATGCCTTCTTTGTACTCTCAGCGATATTGTACCCTGGGCTTATTCATTCTCCATGCAATATATGAGGCTTTCTATGATTCAGCTCCGATATTCCTATTGTCGGCACTGTCACGGCACCGGCACCTTCGCACTAGAACTGGGGGAATGAACTTCCCTAATGCACAGACACATTGCATTGCATTCATATTCACATTGCATTACCGGTAATCTTTGGATGGTGTCTTATTTCTTGCTCTGTCTCAGGTACTTAACAGGATTCCAGATCAACATCCACACCGCTATTCTACACGCTCCAACTGTCGGAAAATCATGGACCAAATGCAGAACGAGATGCAAGATGTGCGCGAGAAGCTCGCCCTCTTCATGCAGACCATGGAGGCTATAGCAAAAGGGCAGGAGAATTTGCAGGCCATGGTCCAGCCTCTGTTGGCTCGCAACGCTGGTCATGGTAATGAAGATCATCAGTCTGTCCGGGTTGATACTGCTCATGGAGATGGCACTCCCACGCCAGTGGCTCCGCCCGTAGTCCATACAACTGCTGCTAACGTCAACAACGCTACCGCTGCTGTGAATGGTAACGTCGGAGTGGGGAATGAAACTGCTGTCCATAATGCTGGGCTGGGTGATGTCAATTTGGGAGATAATCTAGGAGGCAACGGCTTTGTCAATACTGGGTTCGGATTCAACGATCAGGGATTCGATAACGCTGGGAAGTATGGCTATAATGCTCAAGGCTTTGGGCAAGATGGTTATGGTATGGTCAATCAGGGTTACGGAGGCTTTGGAAACGGAAACGGTACTGGATTTATGGCTTTTGGTCCTGCTGGAGGTGTTCAAGGGTACGGCAACAGAGGCCGAGGTCCGGGGATGAACCAGATCAGAGCTGGACGTAATAATGCATATGATGGGTACGGGACTGGAAACGGTCTGTGGCAAGAGGATCAGCAGGAGGACGCCTTCTCCGGAGGAGGTCTTGAAGGGCCGATGGATGATTCCCAAAAGATTAGAATGCTGGAAGAGCAGATGAAGGGAGTCTTAAATCAAAGTGCTGTGGGATTGGACATGGCAACAATGGGCTTGGTACCTGGCTTGAGGGTGCCAATTAAATTCAAAGCTCTTGCGTTCGACAAGTATAAAGGAGACACATGTCCGAAAGTGCATGTGCGAGCTTATTACAGAAAGATGTCTGCATACTCCACTGATGAAAGAATGCTAATGCATTTCTTTCAGGATAGTCTGTCGGGTCCTTCCCTAGAGTGGTACATGGGGTTGGAGCCAACTGATATCAAGACTTGGAAGCAATTAGCGGAGGCGTTTGTAGCCCATTACAAGTATAACAGCGACCTGGCACCCAATCGGGTCCAGTTGGCCGGGCTTTCGCAGAAGAAGGGGGAGAGTTTTAAAGAGTACGCGCAAAGGTGGCGCGATATGGCTGCCAGGGTCCGTCCTCCTGTGGAAGATAAGGAAATGAATGACATGTTTGTCGGCACATTCACCGGGCTGTTTCATGATATGCTGTTTCATACGTCTCTGGCCAGTTTTTCAGACCTGATTCTGATGGGGGAAAAGATTGAGCGTAATATTAAGCAAGGAAAGTTCCAAGTCGAGGAATCAACTGCATCTGGCAGTAATAGGAAAGCTTATGGTGGGCGCCGTCAGGGCGAGGCAAGCGCAGTATTTGGAGGCCGAGGCCGAGGCCGAGGCAGGGGGCGAGGTCAATATCGTCAGCCGCAGCAGGTGTCGAGTGTTACTATTCCCTATCAGCAACAACCACTCCAGCAACAACCACCGGTTCAGCAACAGCCAATGCCACAGCAGCAGCAGCCTCAGCAGGGGGCACAGCAGGTTCAACGAAGATTCCAGGGTAGTAAGCCGAGAAGAGTGTTTGAGAAGCCTCCCTCGACCTATGCTGATTTATTGCAGACCTTGTTGGGATTGAATCTGGTAGAGAAAAGAACCCTGGCACCGATAACGGGAGCTCCCCCGTTCGGCTACGATGCAAATAGGCACTGTGAGTTTCATTCTGGGGCCCCGGGCCACGATATAGAAGGTTGCCATGCTTTTAAGCACGTTGTGCAGGATCTTTTAGACAACAAGACTATCAATTTCGGAACGGCAGGTCCGAATATAGTCCAGAAACCAATGCCTAATCATGGGGCGAACGCCGTTCTGATTGAGGAAGGTCTGAATCTGATTATGAATGTTGAAGATTTAAAGACGCCGCTGAGCGAGATAAAGAGCCGACTGTTACAAGGGGGTGTTTACCCAGGATGTAACGAGTATTGCTTAGACTGTTGGACCCTAGCTGGGGGGTGTGAGGATTTGAAGAAAGGCATTCAGGCCTTAATTGATGAAGGTATATTGCAGTTTGATCGAGCGGCAACTGACGAGCCTGCGGGGGCAGTAGTGGATAATCGGAGTGATGTGGCCACAGTAACGATTCCTCGGAAGACGATCACTATTGCAGCACCAGCTCAGCGACCACCTATCACCATAACTAAGGCTGGGCCAATCCCGTATGAGAACACGAAAGCAGTCCCATGGTCATATGGGTTAGAGGTGTATTGTGACGGGATAAAGATTGATGTTAACAAGCAGCCAGTGGAGATTGTGGATAATGTTGTTGGTTCAGGAGGCATGACGAGGAGTGGCAGGATCTTTATATCTCCTGAAGTGGAGGCTGAAAGACTAGCGAAAGGGAAAGGGAAAGCAGTTGAAAATGTTCCAGCGCAAGCAAGTGAAAAAGAAGCAGCATCGAAAGATGTAGAAGAGTTCATGCGCTTAATTCGAAAAAGTGATTATAAGATTGTGGAGCATCTGCAGCAGACACCGTCCAAAATATCTATCCTATCATTGCTCTTATGTTCGGAAGCTCACAGAAACGCTTTGCTGAAAGTCCTGGACACTTCTTTTGTACCCCAGGATGTCTCTGTAAATCAGCTAGAAGGAGTATTGGCACATGTGAACGCAGGCCACAGCTTGGGCTTTACCGATTTTGACTTGACTCCGAAAGGGAGAGATCATAATATGGCATTACACGTATCGGTTGAGTGTAGAGGATCGGTAATGTCGCACGTATTGGTTGACACTGGATCATCCTTGAATGTGCTGCCCAAGAAGGCGATGATGAAGCTGGATGTCCGAGGAATTTTGTGCACACCCAGTGATTTGGTAGTCAGAGCGTTTGACGGCACGCGGAGAACAGTCTTCGGATCGATTACTTTGCCTCTGCAAGTGGGGCCGGAAGTGTTTGCAACGGAGTTTTATATCATGGATATACAGCCTGCGTATAGCTGCTTGCTTGGAAGACCCTGGATTCATGGGGCAGGGGCCGTTACGTCTACCCTGCATCAGAAGTTAAAGTATATGGTTGGGGACAGTGTAGTCACCGTATGCGGAGAAGAAGACATCCTGGTCAGCCATCTATCATCGTTTAAATATGTGGAAGTCGACGGAGAGATCCACGAGACACCATGCCAGGCATTCGAAGGTTTGCGCATCAAGGACAAGGGTCCCGGGCCGAGCAAAGTGCCAGAGATAGCTGTCTCATCGTATAAAGAAGCTCAAGCGCTAGTGGAAGCAGGAGAAGCCAAGGGCTGGGGCAAAGTGCTGGACATTCCTGTGAAAATGGACCGGTTCGGACTGGGGTACCAACCGTCGTCATCAACCCCTTCTGTGGGGGCCCCCCGTTTCAGAAAGTCAATCACCATCTCTGCCAGTGGAGTATGTCATGAAACTGTCAATGCTGCTTCAGAGTCTGATGAAGGAGACAGCGACTGTGATATGGATGCCTGGATTCAGCCAAGCACGCCAGGACAAGGACTGTGCAACTGGTCTATTCAGGAGCTTGTTCCTGTGACTTTTAAACAGTAATGCTTTGCTTTATTAATTGTTGAATAATCTGATGTCTTGCCCGGGGCATCAGGGTTTGCTTAGGGCTGTGTTGTTATAAACATTGCGTGTTAATCATTAAATAAATGGCGTTTTTTCATGAGCAAATACTGTAATCCCTGTCTTTCTTGTTTTGTATTTTTCAATAAAATGGCAACATGGTTATTCGCTTTATACGCATTTTGAAGCACTTAACCATTCCTTTTGCAGGATAACATTTTCAGATGACATCCTTGAACCACCTATGACTCGTCCCGACTTCGATCACCCGGTGTTCCAGACTGAAGAAGAGGTTGTCGAAGATAGCGACGTTCCTGAGGAACTGTCTTGGTTAGTGAAGCAAGAGGAAAGAGCCATTCTGCCTCACGACGAGGTCATCGAAATTATCAACTTGGGGTCGGAAGGGGTTGAAAAGAATATTCGTATCGGAGCCGCACTGCAGAGTGACATCAAGCGAAAACTGGTTGAAATGCTCCGAGAGTATAATGATGTATTCGCTTGGTCATATGAAGATATGCCGGGGCTCGATACAGATATGGTTGTGCATCGCCTGCCACTGAAAGAAGATTGCCCGCCAGTCAAACAAAAACTTCGCAGAACGCGACCAGATATGGCAATGAAGATCAAAGAGGAAGTGCAGAAACAGTGGGACGCTGGTTTCCTGGCTGTGACAAAATATCCCTCATGGGTTGCCAACATCGTACCAGTGCCAAAGAAAGATGGCAAGGTTCGGATGTGCGTGGATTATAGATATTTGAATAAAGCAAGCCCAAAAGACGATTTTCCACTTCCTCACATTGACGTGTTAGTTGATAATACTGCTCAGTACTCCGTATTCTCCTTCATGGATGGCTTTTCAGGCTATAATCAAATTAAAATGGCGCCAGAGGATATGGAGAAGACTACTTTCATAACGCCGTGGGGAACATTTTGCTATAAAGTGATGCCCTTTGGTTTGAAGAATGCTGGGGCAACATATCAGCGTGCGATGACGACTCTTTTTCACGACATGATGCATAAAGAGATCGAAGTTTATGTTGACGATATGATTGCCAAATCCCAGATGGAGGAAGAGCATCTGGTGAATCTGCTGAAGTTGTTTAAAAGACTTAGGAAGTTCAGGCTGAGGCTGAACCCTAATAAATGCACCTTCGGGGTGAGATCGGGTAAACTGCTGGGGTTTATCGTAAGCGAAAGAGGAATAGAGGTCGATCCTGCTAAAATAAAAGCGATTCAAGAAATGCCGACGCCTAAAACAGAGAAAGAGGTGCGCGGGTTTTTAGGGAGGTTGAACTACATTGCCCGGTTCATATCTCACCTAACGGCCACGTGTGAACCATTATTCAAGCTGTTGAAGAAAGATCAAGCTGTAACGTGGAACGAAAATTGTCAAAAGGCGTTCGATAAAATAAAGAAGTATCTGCAGGAGCCTCCTATTTTGATACCCCCGGTGGCAGGTAGACCCTTGATAATGTATTTGACGGTTCTTGAGGGAAGCATGGGCTGTGTTCTCGGTCAACACGACGAGACAGGGAGAAAAGAGCATGCAATCTATTACTTGAGTAAGAAATTTACAGACTGTGAATCTCAGTATTCAATGCTGGAGAAAACTTGTTGCGCGCTAGCCTGGGCCGCCAAGCGTTTGAGGCAGTACATGCTGAATCATACAACCATGCTCATCTCGAAGATGGATCCTATCAAATATATATTCGAAAAGCAGGCGTTGTCAGGTAGAATTGCCCGTTGGCAGATGGTCTTGACTGAATATGACATTCAATACGTCTCGCAAAAGGCTATAAAGGGGAGTGTGCTGTCTGAGTTTCTGGCGGAGCAGCCTATTGAAGAGTACCAATCGATGAGATTTGATTTTCCTGACGAGGATATCATGTACCTAAAGATGAAGGATTGCGAAGAGCCGTTGCCAGACGAGGGACCAGAGTTGGGTTCCAAATGGGAGATGATTTTTGACGGAGCTGTGAATGCTTATGGTAGCGGAATAGGGGCAATTATCACCACGCCGCACGGGTCGCACATCCCGTTTACTGCCCGATTGACCTTTGCCGTTACCAATAATGAGGCCGAATACGAAGCTTGTATAATGGGGCTCGAAGAAGCCATTGATTTGCGAATCAAACATCTAGACGTATACGGAGACTCAGCTCTGGTGGTGAATCAGATCAAAGGGGAATGGGAGACACGTCAGCCTAATTTGATACATTACAGGAATTATGCAAGGAGATTGTTGCCTTTCTTCGACAAAGTTGAATTGCATCACGTACCGCGGGCAGAAAATCAAATGGCTGACGCCCTTGCCACTTTGTCTTCCATGTACAAGGTCAACTTCTGGAACGAAGCTCCCCAAATCACTATCTCTCGGTTGGACAGGCCAGCTTATGTATTTGCTATTGATGAAGCATCTGACGATAAACCGTGGTATTTTGATATCCTTAGTTTCCTGAAGAATAAAGAGTATCCGGCTGGGGCATCCAGTCAAGATCAGAAGACTCTCAGGAGATTAGCGGGTAATTTCTATTTGAATCCAGATGGCGTCTTGTACAGAAGGAACCACGATTTGGTGTTGTTGCGTTGTGTAGACGAGAAAGAGGCAAAGCTCCTCATGGAGGAAATTCACGAAGGTACCTTTGGTACGCATGCTGGTGGGCATGCTATGACGAGAAAGTTGCTGAGGGCAGGTTACTTTTGGCTGACGATGGAAACTGATTGTTTCAAGTTCGCGAGAAAGTGCCACAAGTGCCAAATCTATGCTGACAAGATACACGTGCCTCCGAGTCCTTTAAATGTGATGTCATCTCCATGGCCATTCTCGATGTGGGGAATCGATATGATTGGAAAGATTGAGCCGACGGCTTCTAACGGGCATCGGTTCATCCTAGTAGCAATCGATTATTTCACCAAGTGGGTGGAAGCGGCGTCTTACGCAAATGTAACGAAGCAAGTGGTGGCTAGATTCATCAAGAGAGATATCATTTGCCGATATGGGATCCCCGAGCGGATAATCACGGATAATGGTTCAAATCTGAACAACAAAATGATGAAGGAGCTCTGTCAGAATTTCAAGATCGAACATCACAACTCCTCCCCTTACCGACCCAAGATGAATGGCGCTGTCGAGGCGGCCAATAAGAATATAAAGAAAATTGTTCAGAAAATGGTAGTGACCTATAAGGATTGGCATGAAATGCTACCTTTTGCTTTGCACGGTTATCGTACGACGGTACGCACATCAACCGGGGCAACTCCGTTCTCGTTGGTATACGGAATGGAAGCGGTACTACCATTAGAGGTTGAGATCCCTTCTCTGAGGGTATTGCGAGACGTTCAGCTGGACGAGGCAGAATGGGTAACGAATAGATTGAACCAACTGAGTTTGATGGATGAGAAGAGGCTAGCTTCTCTGGCATACGGTCGTTTGTACCAAAGACGAATGAAGAAAGCGTACGATAAGAAGATACTTCCGCGAAGCTTTCAGACGGGCGACCTTGTGCTGAAAAGGATTCTCCCGCCGCAGGCAGATCACAGGGGCAAGTGGACCCCCAACTACGAAGGGCCATACGTTGTCAGAAAGGTCTTTTCAGGAGGAGCGTTGTTGTTGTCCACCATGGACGGAGAAGACTTTGCGTCACCTGTGAATTCGGACGCAGTTAAAAAATACTTTGCTTAAAATAGACCCGCTGGACAGAAAAAGAGAGTCCAGGCAAAAATGGGGCATCCTGGCGAACCAAAAACAGAATGAAAGGTTCGGGCAAAAGTTAGGGATAAAATTGAAAAAATGTACACCCGCGAGGTTGAAAACCTACACTGGGCGGCTTCGGCAAAAAAGGGTATCCCGGTGAACTGAAAACCCGTAAAGGGCGGTTCACGCAAAAGTTAGGGATGTGAAAAGCAAATGACTGCGGTCCGAATTTGATATTGCAATGAGCGTCAATGCGGGAGAATATGTTGGAGGAGCCAGTTATCGGATACAACCTCTTCAGAAGTGGGGATACCGGGAAAGCATTAGAGTCGGACGAGTCATGGGAGGATCAGTTCGTGGTGTTCATCTGCATCCCGTTGCCGACATGTGTACAAATTTAAGTTGTCAATATTCATGCTTCTTGTGCATACTTGTGCATACTTATGTATTTGCTTTGCGTAGCTTCCTCTTTTCAGGAGTTACATCCCGTGTACAAAAACTCCGCCCATTCAGGGGCCCGATCAATGAAAATATGTTATTCAGTACTTGATGCTGGTTCTTTACTGTTTTGTGCATGATAAAACGCCTAAGTTTATTGAAGCTAGCATGAGTATAACATCACTGGCCCTTGCCAACAATTGTTAAAGCTTTGAATTAACTGGGTGTAACGTCACTAACCTGAATTGATTTGATTGCATAGGCTTGTTGTGTCTTGTTTGTGTTGTTGCAGGTTTCATAACCATACGAGGAAGATGATCAAAAGATTGCGATAACGAAAGACTCAGTCTTCACGCAGGGCATGCATATTCTCCCTGAAGAAGGATAGAATTCCCCAGCTAGCCGTAGCTTACTCAAAGGGAGCAGAAAAGTTATTCGTCCTCAACAGAGTTTGGCGATTCCAAGATCGTAAGGCTGTATTCAGACAGGTTCATCTTTCCCTGCAGGGTCATGCACTCTCCCCCAGCGGAGTCAGTGGATTTTCCCCAAGAGAATCATCCCATCCCCAACGGAATTCTCTTTGCAAGTGTTTTCATTCCTTCCAGTGGAACTCAAAGATCAAGACTCTCCAAAGCAGAGTTGATGGTGGGTCCTGTCATTTATTTTGTCAAGGATGCGGGTGATATCAGTTTACGTTCCAGCAGAAAGGCCGATCGTACTATGCACATCTGCTATTCCCCAGCAAAGTTATATTCCCCAGCAGGGGGTTACCGCAACAAGGCGTTTGGTTGGAGCGCCCAATTTCCCAGCCGGGTCGACTTCACCCTTCCAGCATTTATTTTGCTGGAATAATTCTGTAGCATCTGGCTATCCCCGGCGGAGTCGGCATTATCCTTCCAGCATTTATTTTGCTGAAGCAGTTTCTGTACTCTAGCAGTTCAGGTGGAGAGAGCTCTTGCTCAAATAAATTACCAAACTTTCCAGATCTCGGCATGAGATATTCACTGATAATGTCAGTTTCGGCAGTATTCCCCGCCAGAGTTACCAGGATAAGTTTCTCTTTATTCCCAGGCAGAATTTAGTTGTCATCAGGGGTTCCATGAATCAGAATTTCAGAGGCCACCGCCGGTTATCAGAGCAGGCGTCCGATAGTTGGTTTCCAGACATCCCCAGTAGAGTTCATCTCAAAGTCGCTGTCACGTCAGTGCTAAGAAGTTTGTGGGTGGGGATCATTGGAGAACTAATTCCTGACGCGGACAATTTATTCCTAGATTGACGGGATTTCTTCAGAAGTGGGCGTCCTAACGTGGACAGATTTATTTCCTCGGGTCGATGAGATGTGCTAGTCCTAACGTGGGCAGATTCGGGTTCTCGGTATTAGGGGAATGGGAGGTCATGACGTCGACAAAAGTGATTACTCTTTGTGTTGGTGTCCTGACGCGGACAAATCAGACCAGGGTGTGAGTCCTTACGTGGACAAGTCTTATTTCCTCAGCAGGTCGAAGACGCCTGAGTCCTGACGTGGACAGATCAAGACGAGGTCAGTGCCCTGACATGGACAAATCAAAGAAATTATTATTCCTAACGTGGACGATGTAGTCCTTACGCGGACATATCAAAAGAAGTGTATTCCTAGCGTGGAAAGAGGAGAGTCCTTACGTAGACAGATTAAGATTGTGTTCCTGACGTGGAAAGATGGAGATTCCTTACGCGGAAAAGATTGAGTCCTTACGCGGATATATCAGAAGAGGATTCCTTATGTGGAAAGGACAGTATTCCTGACGTGGAAAGAGTGGAGTCCTTACGTGGACAGATTAAGATGGCATTCCTTACGTGGAAAAATGTAGTCCTGACGCGGACAAATTGGAAAAAAGTTGGTATTCCTTACGCGGAAAGATGTAGTCCTTACGCGGACATATCGAAATGGATTCCTTACGGGGAAACAAGTGCATTCCTAACGTGGAAGAGTTTAGTCCTGACGCGGACAGATCCAGACGAAGTCTTATTCCTTACGTGGAAAAATGGTGATTCCTTACGTGGAAAATAGATTGATTCCTTACGTGGACAGATCAAAGTTCGATCAGAGTCCTTACGCGGACATATCAAGAGCATTCCTTACGTGGAAGAAAAATGGTTTCCTTACGTGGAAAGACGAGTTTATTCCTCACGTGAAAGGATTGAGTCCTCACGCGGACGTATCAAGATTGATTCCTGACGTGGAAAGAAATGGATTATTCCTGACGTGGAAGAATTTAGTCCTGACGCGGACAGATCCAAGAAGAGTTGATTCCTGACGTGGAAGAATGATGTACTCTTTACGAGGAAAGTTGAGTCCTGACGTGGACAGGTTCAGAACCAAAGGTGAATTCCTTACGTGGAAAAATTGGAGTCCTGACGCGGACATGGCAAGTGGTATTGGAGTCCTTACGTGGACAGATTGATATAGTTCTCCTTATGTGGAAAGAAGATTGCTTCCTGACGTGGAAGGATGAAAAGGTTAGTCCTTGCGTGGACAGATACAGAAGAGATGGTTCCTAACGTGGATAGGTGTTACTCCTAACGTGGACGATGTTATTCCTAACAGGGACAGGTGTTACTCCTAACGTGGAAGAGTTTTATTCCTAACGTGGACGATTCAGTTTATGGAAATGCAGACGAATTATCCCCAGCGGAGTTGCCGAGATTTTTCTGGGTTAACAGCAAGTGGAGTCCTAACGTGGACAGGTTCTAGTTGAAATTTCTTCGTGTTGACGACAGACAGAGTCCTAACGTGGACAAGCAAGCAATCTGTTATGACAGAATCCTCTTCAGAACGATGAAGACAATCCCCAGCACGCTCGCACGAGATCAGTGGGTTACTGTAACAGTCAGATTCAGCTGATGAATGTCGTTCCTCAAGCAGGAGCGCAATTTAGTTTTGCGGTTGGCAAATTTCTGGTTTCACTTGTATTCAACCGTCTCGTACCGCGAATGTCTGAAGGCTCCAAACTCTTCACCCAATCGGGTCCAAGTCGCTTGAATAGGGGCAGCTGTTGCACCCTAAAATTTGCCCAACCTTATTCCTTGGTTTATGTTTCAGTATCATTAGCATTTGCATATAGAATCATGTACATAGACTAACCACCTGCATAGCATAAGCATAGCAAGTCATACAACAGGGGACCAATCATTATTCTCATCTCTAGAGGCCTATCAAGAGGTTATTATCCCAATTCAATCTCATTCAAGTCATCAGGAAAGAATTTGAAAGCAAAGAGTTCAGCAGATCAAGCCTTGAGTCCATCTCCTAGCTGAGGGTATCTGAAGGTCAACAAGAGGGTTGTGGACTGTGAGTTGAAGGCATGGAGAGTATCTAGACATTATGAGAGACTCAGAAAGTCATTTGGAGAAGGAGACAAGTCATTAATGAGAGCACAAGAGCTATAACTGAAGGCAGTCAACTAGGGTTTCATCGGGGTCAACCCTAGGTCAACCCTAGGTCAATTGACTGATTTAAGGGACATTCAAGTCTAGTGGAGAGATGTGGGGTTCATCATTTGACATATAGAGAAGGATATGGAGATATGCCAAGGAGAATTCAAGAGAAATCAAGGAGAAGAGGAGTTTCTAAATTAGGGTTTCTGTGTAAAATCCCCTAGTTTAGGTCAAATTTCCAAGCAAGACAAGTCAAAATGCTAGCTTCAAATGGCTCCTTGGCCAACATGAAACTTGTAGAGGATCTCAAGACCTTTAATTTGAGTGGTGGAAGACATCAAGGAGATTTATAGAACTCAAGTTATGGTCCTTGCAAGTTACAGGTCATCTGAGGTATCTGAATTTTTGTCTGTGAAAGTGACTTGACTTCCAAGCAATTTTTACCCCTCAAGGAGATTTCAAATGAATTCTTGATCAACATAAGAATTGTTCCTCATTGTCTTAGCTTTCTATAATGGTATAGTATGCCTTCATATGATGTGGAGAACTCAACTTATGGTCTTGGCAAGCAAAGGGTATTTTGGGCATTTGTGAATTACAGGTCATTTTAACCTATGTCCAAAACTCATACAAGGAGGCCTCAAATGGAAAAACTTACAACATCAAACTTGCTCCAAATGGCATTTTGAGTCTAGAAAGAAGGTCACAAATTGTTGGAAAAGCTCATAACATGAAGTTGCATGATTGGTCCAAATTTGAACTAAAATGGCTTATAATTTGAATAAAGTCAAGATGAAAAATGGTTTGGGAGATTTACAAGTCCAAATGGAGACTTCCAATATATGATTTTGAATGGAAAAGACATTTCAAAGACAATGGTTCAAACACTTTTTTGAGTTTAGTGGAAAAAATCAAAGTTATCCCTAGTTACTTGCATTTTAAGAAACATAGCCTAAATGAATCAAAGTTGGAAGGCAAGGGAATGTGTAAGATGGATCTAGAATGTTCATGTGAGCCCTATATATTCATGAAATGAAGATTGATCAAGGGTTGGCTTCATTTTTCACCAAAAATCTCACAAATTCTCTCATTCTTTTCTCATTGCAATTTCACTTCAATCTCACAAAATCTTCATCAATTTTCATCCACATTGATTCTCCTACATTCAATCATCATCCTGGATCATAATTGAAGCAAAGATTTGGTGGTTAGAATCCATTTTCGTGCACTTTCTTCAAGAACATACAAGCTGCAAATTCAGTTGTAGATCAAGATCCAAGCCAAGTTTCATCCAAATCTTGCAAACAGAATCGAGTACATCAAGAATGGATCAAGATTGAAGCCTACAAGAGCCTGGATCCACGTGATTACTCAGCCTCCATTAAAGCTTGCTCAAGGTGCAAATCTTTCTGACTTATGCAATCTAGGGAGATTTAGGTAGTTTTACTAGTATATTCATGGTTCATGCTGTTAGGAGATTAGTTTAGATGAATTTGAGGCTGAATGGTGATGTTTCATAGCAGGTGCACCAAACTGTTAGGACCTAGAACTCTTAGGTTAGTGCATCATAATGTTAGGTTGTTAGCGCAGGATAATCACCATTATGCATAGGTTAGATTAGGATAAGTTTGATGGAGAATTGTGCTGGTGAGTTGCAGAGCATATTCATGGTGACCAGAACTTGTTGTTATCGGGTTGAGTGATCTAGTGAGTTTTAAATCAATCCAAGACCATAGGCTTATAGAGGGAGAGATGTAGAATGTTTTTCATGTTGGCATCGTGGCGTTTCATGCATTGTGGAGTGAGAACAGAGCGGTAGAAACTGGTGCTTGCATGAGGTTTCATGGCAGAAACCCTAGCTCATATGATCCAACGAGGAAGATGCAATCTGGAGCGTTCATTTCATGTGGACTTTTGACCTCAGGGAGCCATCGTGTGGCTGAGATTTGAAGCAGATTTTGGAGGGAATTGACCAGGTGCCCTAAACGCACCGTTTCATTAATTGAAACGGGCGGGCCTGAGTGAGATGTTGATATTCCCACCCCCAGTGCATGAGCCCAAATCAGTTTGAACGTGAATCCTGTGCTTTTCTCACCCCCCAGCGTCCTTTTATTGTTTCACCAAGTCTGAGTGGTTCTGGGCCTGAGTGTTAGTGCTACCCACACCCCCGTCTGCTTGGCCCATCCTGAAATAAACTAGGCGTGATTGCTGAATAAACCCCCCTGGCTATTTCTATATTCTTTTTTTATTATTTTCTTTTCATTTTTTTCATGCATTTTCATTAATTCATAATAAATACATAAAAATTCATTTTCAATTCATTCTTTTTACACTATTTTCATTAGAATGTCTAGAAAATTATAGAAAAATAAAATTGCATTTTTATTTTTATTTCATATTTTTTCCATATTTTCTAAATGTCATTTTAAATAGATTCATTTCATGCATGATTTTGTTAATTTTTGTTCTACTAAATGCTTTAATATTTTTTTGTTCATTCTTTTTAGGTTGTTTAGATTAGACATTGAACTTGTAGAAGCAATTTAGTTCTCATTTTTAGAAATTAATTTTAGGTGATTAATGTAGGCTTGAACAACTTGAACAAATTAGGGTTTTTTAGGTGATGACTTGAGAAGTTTGATTCTTTCCCTTAGGACTTAGGATTTAACTAGATTAGTTATGGGACTATAGGGGCTATGGGTAGCTATTAGATCCCCTTAGAAAAGTCAGGATTCCCCTACTGCTATTAATACTGTCTGTATATCTGATTGTCTGGTGTGGTGTGCCCTCTGGGGATTATTGCTTGCTTGCTTGGGTATTGGGTTTGTCTGGGGACCTTGGGAGAGCTGAAGACTTGAGGAGATGAAGATCATTGGAGATCCAGAGATTGAAGATCAACTTCCAGAGTTGAAGAGAAGATTCTTGCTAGCAGATGCTGAGGAACTAGGGTTTAGGAGCTAGGCAGAGCTCTAGATTAGAAAGCTTGTTTCTCAAACATGGAATGCCTTGTCTGCATCCATCCTTTCTCTATGATTCAAAGTCTCTTTCAAATATCCACCTCCTTCCTTTGGAAGGATCAGTGAATATATTTGGAAGATAGAACTTTTGAGAGGAAACTTTCTGTTTAATGTTAACAGTTGATGAACCACCCTTGGTAGGTAATTAACTGTCTAACATTCATTCACTTCACTCTTGTGACTGATCCCTCATCCTGGAGGTTTGAACTTGAAGAAAAGCCATTGCAGATGGAAGACAGATGATCAAGCCTTTGCCTGAAGGCCATGAAGATGGAGACTGATGCTTGTTGAAGCCTGTAGCTGATTGGAGATTACTTGAAACCAGATGTTGATTCTGAGCTGCTGATGCTGTTTCTTGTTTGTTGTATTGCATTTGCTGATGTATTGATTGGTTTTCTGGACTGTATTGTTTGCTGTTTACCCTGCTGGGTTGAAAGTGAATCCTGTTCACTTTTGCCTATTGTTTTCTAGGTTCGAGGTCGAGTAGGACTCCCTTGCCTCGCTTGTACTGTTGCATCCATGCATTTTACTGCTTTACTGTATATATCTGGTATTGTTTCTGTTTCTGCCTATCCCTTAGGATCTCTGTTTCTCTCTGCGCAAGAGAGGAGCATGATAGACACTAGGTCTTAACCCATGCATGATAACATTAGGTTAGTTTGATTCCCTTCGCAACCATAGGTTAGAGTTCTGTCTCTTCTTTCTCAAAACAAACAGAAAAACACCATAAAGATTTCAGACACAATAAAAGACACTTCTTCCGTAAAAGAATGTGAACTCATCAAGACGTCATTTTTGTCCTCTTGGACTGTTAATCAGAAAAACCTTTTTCAGAAGGAATAAAATCAACCAAGACAGACTTGTGTCGTCCGTGGCCCGAACTACGTTTGCTCTGATCTTCCATGCAGTGTGGAAGTACGTAGGCATAGGATGCGATATCCTAGCGAGCAACCTTCCCCTCCTTTCCCGTAGGTAGGCGAACTACGTTGACTCTGATTTCTCGTTCCAGACGGGAATACGTAGGCATAAAGTGCGATACTTTGCCGAGTCATTTTCTTTTCTTTTAACCCTTGACCTATAGTTTAGATAGAATAACAATCCATACCCGAAAACAAGCGTGGATCCCGTCGAGTACGACGGACGTGAGGGGTGCTAATACCTTCCCCTTGCGTAACCGACTCCCGAATCCAGGTTTTGGTTGCGACGACCATACCTTTCCCGTGTTGTGCGAGGTTTACTCTGAGCGTTTCCTTTCCCTCCCGTGGGATAAATAACGCACGGTGGCGACTCTTCTGTTCAGCCGGCGCCGATTTTCGCAGTAGCGACACTATCACGAAAAGGATTATGGAGAACACTTGCAGAATCCGACACCAAAACGATGATAGACCCATCCCCAAAAGGATGATAGAGCGACACACGCACACAATCCCGACACCAAAATTATGCAGGCCTATCACCAAAAGGATGATAGAGAACACTCGCACAATCTGGTACCAAAAGGATGACAGACCTATCAACAACAGGATGACAGAGTGATACACACACACAATCCTGACACCAAAAGGATGTAGGGTCTATCACCAAAAGGATGATAGAGAACACTCACACAATCTAGCACCAAAAGGATGACAGACCCATCAGCAAAAGGATGATAGAGCGACACATGCAAACAATCCCGACACCAAAAGGATGCAGAGCCTATCACTAAAAAGATGATAGAGAACACTCGCACAATCTGGCACCAAAAAGATGAGAGACCTATCACCAAAAGGATGATATAGCGACACGCGCAACTAATTCCAACACCAAAAGGATGCAGGCCTATAACCAAAAGGGTGATAGAGAATGTTCGCACAATTTGGCACCCAAAGGATGATAAAGCAACACACGCACATAATACCGAAACCAAAAGGATGCAGCACTATCACCAGAAAGATGATAGAGAACACTCGCACAATCTGACAGCAAAAGGATGACAGACCTATCAAAAAAAGGATGATAGAGCGACACACACACACAATCTCGACACCAAAAGGATGCAGGCCTACCACCAAAAGGATGATAGAGAACACTCGCACAATCTGGCACCAAAAGGATGACAGACCTATCACTAATAGGATGATAGAGTGACACATGCCCACAATCCCGACACCCAAAGGATGTAGGGTCTATCACCAAAAGGATGATAGAGAACACCCGCACAATCTGGTACCAAAAGGATGATAGATCCACCACCCAATGGATGATAGAGCGACACACGCATACAATTCCGACACCAAAAGGATGCAGGGCCTGTCACCAAATAGATGATAGAGAACACTCCATTAAATTGGCACCAAAAAGATGACATACCTATCACCAAATGGATGACAGAGTAACACACGCACATAAACCTGACACCAGAAGGATTAGGGTATATCACTAAAAGGACGATAGAGTGACACACGCACAAAATCCTGACACTAGAAAGATTTAGGGTCTATCACCAAAACTATGATGTTGAACACTCGCACAATCTGGCACCAAAAGGATGACATACCTATCATCAAAAGGATGATATAGCGACACGCCCACCAAATCCCAACACCAAAAGGATGCTGGCCTATCACCAAAAGGAAGATAGAGAACGTTCGCAAAATCTGGCACCAAAAGGATTATAGAGTGACACATGCACGCAATCCCGACACCAAAAGGATGTAGGGTCTATCACGAAAAGGATGATAGAGAACACTTGCACAATCCGGCACTAAAACGACGATAGACCCATCCGCAAAAGTATGATAGAGCGACACACGCACACAATCCCGACACCAAAAGGATGCAGGTCTATCACCAAAAGGATGATAGAGAACACTCGCACAATCTGGTACCAAATGGATGACAGACCTGTCAACAATAGGATGATAGAGTGACACACATACACAATCCTGACACCAAAAGGATGTAGGGTCTATCACCAAAAGGATTATAGAGAACACTCGCATAATCTGGCACCAAAAGGATGACAGACCCATCACCAAAAGGATGATAGAGCGACACATGCAAACAATCCCGACACCAAAAGGATGCAGAGCCTATCACTAAAAAGATGATAGAGAACACTCGCACAATCTGGCACTAAAATGATAACAGACATACCCCAAAAGGATGATAGAGTGACATACGCACACAATCTCGACACCAAAAGGATGTAGTGTCTATAACCAAAAGGATGATAGAGAACACTCACACAATCTGGCACCAAAAGGATGACATATCCATCACCCAAAGGATGATAGAGCGACACACGCACACAATCCCGACACCAAAAGGATGCAGGGCCTATCACCAAAAAGATGATAGAGAACACTGCCACAATCTGGCACCAAAAAGATGAGAGACCTATCACCAAAAGGATGATATAGCGACACACGCACCCAATTCCAACACCAAAAGGATGCAGGCCTATCACCAAAAGGATGATAGAGAACGTTCGCCCAATCTGGCACCAAAAGAATGATAGAGTGACACACGCACACAATCTCGACACTAGAAGGATGGAGGGTCTATCACCAAAAGGATGATAGAGAACACTCGCACTATTTGGGACCAAAAGGATGTCAGATCCATCACCCAAAGGATGATAAAGCGACACACGCAGATAATCCCAACACCAAAAGGATGTAGGCCTATCACCAAAAGGATGATAGAGAACACTCGCAATCTGGCACCAAAAGGATGACGGACCGATCACCAATAGGATGATAGAGTGACACACGCTCACAATTCCGACACCCAAAGGATGTAGGGTCTATCACCAAAACAATGATAGACAACACTCGCACAATCTGGCACCAAAAGGATGACAGATCCAACACCCAAAGGATGATAGAGCGACACACGCACACAATCCCGACACCAAAAGGATGTAGGGCCTATCACCAAAGAGATGATAGAGAATACTCCCACAATTTGGCACCAAAAAGATGACAGACCTATCACCAAAAGGATTACAGAGTAACACACGCACATAAACCCGACACCAGAAGGATTAAGGTATATCAATAAAAGGACGATAAAGTGACACACGCACAAAATCCTGAGACTGGAAGGATTTAGGGTCTATCACCAAAACTATGATATTGAACACTTTCACAATCTGGCACCAAAAGGATGACATACCAATAATCAAAAGGATGATATAGCGACACGCACACCAAATCCCAACACCAAAAGGATGCAGGCCTATCACTAAAAGGATGATAGAGAACTTTCACACAATCTGGCACCAAAAGGATGATAGAGTAACACATGTACACAATCCCGACACTAGAAGGATGTAGGGTCTATCACCAAAAGGATGATAGAGAACAGTCGTACAATCTGGCACCAAAATGATGACAGATCCATCACCCAAAGGATGATAGAGCGACACACATACATAATCCCGACACCAAAAGGATGCAGGCCTATCACCAAATGGATGATAGTGAACATTCGCACAATCTGGCCAAGAAAGGATGTTAGACCCATCACCAAAAGGATGATAGAGCAACACACACACAATCCCGACACCAAAAGAATACAGGCATATCACCAAATGGATGATAGATAACAATCGCATAATTTGGCACCAAAAGGATGACAGACCTATCACCAAAAGGATGATAGAGAACACTCGCACAATGTGGCACCAAAAGGATGATAGGCCCATCACCAAAAGGATGATAGAGCAACACAATCACACAATCACGACACCAAAAGGAGGCAGGCGTATCACTAAAAGGATGATAGAGAACACTCGCATAATCTGGCACCAATAAGATGAGAGACCTATCACCAATAGGATGATAGAGTGACACACGCACACAATCCCGACACCAAAAGGATGTAGGGTCTATTAACAAAAGGATATTAGAGAAGACTCGCACAATATGGCACAAGAAGGATAACAGATCCATCACCCTAAGGATGATAGAGCGACACACGCACACAATCCTGACACTAGAAGAATGTAAAGTCTATCACCAAAAGGATGATAGAGAACACTCGCACAATCTAGCACCAAACGGATGATAGATCCATTACCCAAAGGATGATAGAACGACACATGCACACAATCCCGACACCAAAAGGATGCAGGGCGTATCACTAAAAAGATGATAGAGAACACTCGCACAATCTGGCACCATAAGGATGACAGACCTATCACATATAGGGTGATAGAGTGACACACGCACAAAATCCCGACACCAAAAGTATGTAGCGTCTATCACCAATAGGTTGATAGAGAACACTCCCACAATTTGGCACTAAAAAGATGATAGACCTATCACCAAAAGGATGATAGAGTGACACACGCACACAATCTCGACACCAAAAGGATGCAGGGCTATCACCAAAAGGAGGACCGAGAACACTCGCGCACTCTGGCCAGAAAAGGATGTTAGACCCATCACCAAAAGGATGATAGAGCAACACACACACAATCCCGACACCAAAAGAATGCAGGCATATCACCAAATAGATGATAGATAACAATCGCATAATTTGGCACCAAAAGGATGACAGACCTATCACCAAAAGGATGATAGAGTGACACACGCACACAATCCCGACACAAGAAGAATGTAGGGTCTATCACCAATAGGATGATAGAGAGCACTCGCACAATCTGGCACCAAAAGGATGATAGACCCATCACCAAAAGGATGATAGAGCAACACAATCACACAATCACGACACCAAAAGGATGTCGGCGTATCACTAAAAGGATGATAGAGAACACTCGCATAATCTAGCACCAATAGGATGAGAGACCTATCACCAATAGGATGATAGAGTGACACACACACATAATCCCGACACCAAAAGGATGTAGGCTCTATCACCAAAAGGATATTAGAGAACACTCGCATAATATGGCACCGGAAGGATAACAAATCCATCACCCTAAGGATGATAGAGCGACACACGCACACAATCCTGACACCAGAAGAATGTAAAGTCTATCATTAAAAGGATGATAGAGAACACTCGCACAATCTGGCACCAAACGGATGACAGATCCATTACCCAAAGGATGATAGAGCGATACATGCACACAATCCCAACACCAAAAGGATGCAGGGCGTATCACTGAAAAGATGATAGAGCACACTCGCACAATCTGGAACCATAAGGATGACAGATCTATCACATATAGGGTGATAGAGTGACACACACACAAAATCCTAACACTTAAAGGATGCAGGGTCTATCACCAAAAGGATGATAGAGAACACTCCCACAATCTGGCACCAAAAAGATGAGAGACCTATCACCAAAAGGATGATAGAGTGACACACGCACACAATCCCGACACCAAAAGGATGCAGGCCTATCACCAAAAGGATGACAGAGAACACTCGCACACTCTGGCAACAAAAGGATGACAGACCCATCACCAAAAGGATGATAGAGCAACGCACGCACACAATCCCGACACCAAAAGGATGAAGGCCTATCACCAAAAGGATGATAGAGAACACTCGCACAATCTGGCACCAAATGGATGACAGACCTATCACCAAAACGATGATAGAGTGACACACGCACACTATCCTGACACCAGAAGAATGTATGGTCTATCACCAAAAGGATGATAGAGTGACACACGCCCAAAATCCAGACACTAAAAGGATGCAGGCCTACCACCAAAAGGATGATAGAAAACACTTGCACAATCTGGCACCAAAAAGATGAGAGACCTATCAACAAAAGGATGAGAGAGTGACACACCCACATAATCCCGACACCAAAAGGATCCAGGCCTATTACCAAAAAGATGATAGAGAACACTCGCACAATCTACCACCAAAAGGATGACAGACCTATCACCAAAAGGATGATAGAATGACACACGCACACAATCCTGACACCAAAAGGATGTAGGGTCTATCCCCATAAGGATGATAGAGAACACTCGAACAATCTAGAAACAAAAGGACGAGAGAACTATCACCAAAAGGATGATAGAGTGACAAGCGCACACAATCCTGACACTAAAAGTATGTAGGGTCTATCACCAAAAGAATGATAGAGAACACTCGCCTAATCTGGAATCATAAGGATGACATACCCATAATCAAAAGGCTGATATAACGACACATGTACACAATCCCGACACCAAAAGGATGCATGGCCTTTCACCAAAAAATGATAGAGAACACTCGCACAATCTGACACCAAAAGGATAACAGACCCTTCACCAAAAGGATGAGAGAGCGACACACGCACACAATCCCGACGCCAAAAGTATGATAGAGAACACACGGACAATATGGCACCAAAAGGATGATAGACCTATCACTGAAAGGATGATAGAGTGACACACTCACACAATCCCTACACCAAAATGATGTAGGGCCTATCACCAAAAGGATGATAGAGAACACTCGCACAATCTAGCACCAAAAGGATGACAAACCTATCACCAATAGGATGATAGAGTGACACACGCACACAATCCTGACACTAAAAGGATGCAGGCCTAACACCAAAAGGATGATAGAGAACACTCGCACAATCTGGAACCAAAAGGATGACAGACCTATCACCAAAAGGATGATAGAGTGACACACGCACACAATCCCGACACCAAAAGGATGTAGGGTCTATCACCAAAAGGATGATAGAGAACACTCGCACAATCTAGCACCAACAGAATGACAGGCCTATCACCAATAGGATGATAGAGAGACACACGCACACAATACCGACACTAAAAGGATGCAGGCCTATCACCAAAAGGATGATAGAGAACACATGCACAATCTGGCAACAAAAGGATGACAGACCTATAACCAAAAGGATGATAGAGTGACGCACGCACACAATCCCGACACCAGAAGGATGTAGGTTATATCCCCAAAAGACTGATAGAGAACACTCACACTATCTGGCACAAAAAAGGATGAAAGACCTATCATTAAAAGGATGATAGAGTGACACACGCAGAGAATCCTGACACCAAAACAATGTAGGGTCTATCACCAAAAGGATGATAGACAACACTCGCTCAATCTGGCACCAAAAGGATGACAGATCCATCACCCAAAGGATGATAGAGCGACACACGCACAAAATCCCGACACCGAAATAATGTAAGACCTATCACCAAAAGAATGATAGAGTTACACTTGCACACAAACCCTTTACCAGAAGGATGTAGGGTATATCACCAAAAGGATGATAGACTTACACACGCACAAAATCCTAACACTTAAAGGTTGCAGGGTCTATCACCAAAAGGATGATAGAGAAGACACCCACAATCTGGCACCAAAAAGATGACAGACCTATCACCAAAAGGATGATAGAGTGACACACGCACACAATACCGACACCAAAAATGATGCAGGGCTATCACCAAAAAGATGATAGAGAACACTCGCACAATCTAGCACCAAAAGGATGACAGACCTATCACCAAAAGGATGATAGAGTGACACACGCACACAATCCCGACACCAAAAGGATGTAGGGTCTCTCACCAAAAGGATGATAGAGTGACACACGCACAAAATCCTGACACTGAAAGGATTTAGGGTCTCTCACAAAAACTATGATAGAGAACACTCGCACAATCTGGAACCAAAAGGATGACATACCTATCACCAAAAGGATGATAGAGCGACACACGCACACAATCCCGACACCGGAAGGATGTAGGGTCTATCACCAAAAGGATGATAGAGAACACTCGCACAATCTGGCACCAAAAGGATGACAGACCTATCACCAAAAGGATGATAGAGTGACACACGCACAAAATCCCGACACTAAAAGGATGCAGACCTATCACCAAAAGGATGATAGAGAACACTCGCACAATCTGGCACCAAAATGATGACAAACCTATCACCAAAAGGATGATAGAGTGACATACACACATAATCCCGACACCAGAAGGTTGTAGGGTCTATCACCAAAAGGATGATAGAGAACACTCGCACAATCTGGCACCAAAAGGATGACAGACTCATCACCAAAAGGATGATAGAGTAACACACGCGCACAATCTCGACACCAAAAGGATGCAGGTCTATCACCAAAAGGATGATAGAGAAGACTCGCACAATCTGGCACCAAAAGGATGACAGATCTATTACCAAAAGGATGATAGAGTGACACACGCACACAATCCCGACACCAGAAGGATGTAGGGTCTATCACCAAAAGGATGATAGAGAACACTTGCACAATCTGGCACCAAAAGGATGACAGATCTATTACCCAAAGGATGATAGAGCGACACACACACACAATCCCGACACTAAAAGTATGCTGGGCCTATCACCAAAAAGATGATAGAGAACACTCACACAATCTTGCACCAAAAGGATGACAGGCCTATCACCAATAGGATGAATGAGTGGCACACGCACACAATCCCGACACTTAAAGGATGCAGGCCTATCACCAAAAGGATGATAGAGAATACTCGCACAATCTGGAACCAAACGAATGACATACCTATCACCAAAAGGATGATAGAGTGACATACGCACACAATCCCGACACCAGAAGGATGTAGGGTCTATCACCAATAGGATGATAGTGAACACTCACACAATCTGGCACCAAAAAGATGAGAGACCCATCACCAAAAGGATGATAGAGTGACACACACACATAATCCCGACACCAAAAGGATGCATACCTATCACCAAAAGGATGATAGAGAACACTCACACTATCTAGAACCAAAAGGATGATAGACCTATCACCAAAAGAATGATAGAGTGACACAGGCTGTCGCAACTGCGAAAAACACCCGGCGGAAAACAGAAGAGTCGCCACCTTTCATTATTTATCCCAAAGAGAGGGAAAGGAAACGATCAGAAAAACCTGACGAAAAAAGGAAAAGACGAGGTCATCGCAACAAAGTCCTGGATTCGGGAGTCAGTTACGCAAGGGGAAGGTATTAGCACCCCTCACGTCCGTCGTACTCGATGGGATCCACGCTTGTTGTCTATTTAAGGTTGTGTTTAAACTATCTAGCTAAAGGCTTCATGACAAAAATAAAAGGAGACTCGCCAGTGTATCGCCGCTCTATGCCTACGTATTCCCTTGTGTAATGGGAAAGTCATAGTCAACGTAGTTCGGCTAACTACGGGAAAGAATGGGGGGAAGGTTGCTCGCCAAGACAAAAGGATGCTAGGCCGATCACCAAAAAGATGATAGAGAACGCTCGCACAATCTAGCACCAAAAGGATGACAGACCTATCACCAGTAGGATGATTGAGTGACACACGCACACAATCCCGACAATAAAAGGATGCAAGCCTATCACCAAAAGGATGATAGAGAACACTCGCACAATCTGGCACCAAAAGGATGACAGACCTTTCACCAAAAGGATGATAGAGTGACACACGCACATAATCCCGACACCAGAAGGATGTAGGGCCTATCACCAAAAGGACGATAGAGAACACTCGTACAATCTGACACCAAAAGGATGACAGAGCAATCACCAAAAGGATGATAGAGAGACACACGCACACAATCCTGACACCAGAACGTGTTAGGGTCTATCACCAAAAGGATGATGGAGAACACTCGCACAATCTGGCACCAAAAGGATGATGGCTCCATCACCCAAAAGGATGATAGAGCGACACATGCACACAATCCCGACACCAAAAGGATGCTAGGCCTATCACCAAAAAGATGATTGAGAACACTCGCACAATCTGGCACCAAAAGGATGACAGACCTATCACCAATAGGATGATAGACTGACACACGCATACAATCCCGACACCAGAAGGATGTAGGGTCTATCACCAAAAGGATGATAGAGACCACTCGCACAATCTGGCACCAATAGGATGACAGATCCATCATCTAAAGGATGATAGAGCGACACACGCACACAATCCCGAAACTAAAAGGATGCTAGGCCTATCACCAAAAAGATGATAGAGAACGCTCGCACAATCTGGCACCAAAAGGATGACAAACCTATCACCAATAGGATGATAGAGTGACACACACACACACACAATCTCGACACCAGAAGGATGAAGGTTCTATCACCAAAAGGATGATAGAGACCACTCGTACAATCTGGCACCTAAAGGATGACAGATCCATCGCCCAAAGGATGATAGAGCGACACACGCACATAATCCTGACACCAAAAGGATGTTAGGCCGATCACCAAAAAGATGATAGAGAACGCTCGCACAATCTGGCACCAAAAGGATGACAGTCCTATCACCAGTAGGATGATAGATTGACACACGCACATAATCCCGACAATAAAAGGATGCAAGCCTATCACCAAAAGGATGATAGAGAACACTCACACAATCTGGCACCAAAAAGATGACAGACCTATCACCATAAGGATGATAGAGTGACAGACGCACACAATCCCGACACCAGAAGGATGTAGGGTCTATCACCAAAAGGATGATAGAGAACACTCGCACAATCTGGCACCAAAAGGATGAGAGACCCATCACCAAAAGGATGATGAGTGACACACACACACAATCCCGACATCAAAATGATGCAGGCCTATCACTCAAAGGATGATAGAGAACACTCGCACTATTTGGCACCAAAAGGATGACAGACCTATCACCAAAAGGATGATAGAGTGACACACGCACATAATCCCGACACCAGAAGGATGTAGGGTCTATCACCAAAAGGATGATAGAGAACACTCGCACAATCTGACACCAAAAGGATGACAGAGCAATCACGAAAAGGATGATAGAGAGACTCACGCACACAATCCCGACACCAAAAAGATGGAGGCCTATCACCATAAGGATGATAGAGAACACTCGCACAATCTGGCACCAAAAGGATGATAGAGTGACACACGCACACAATCCCGACACCAGAACGTGTTAGGGTCTATCACCAAAAGGATGATAGAGAACACTCGCGCAATCTGGCACCAAAAGGATGATGGATCCATCACCCAAAGGATGATAGAGCGACACTTGCACACAATCCCGACACCAAAAGGATGTTAGGCCTATCACCAAAAAGATGATTGAGAACACTCGCACAATCTGGCACCAAAAGGATGACAGACCTATCACCAATAAAATGATAGAGTGACACACGCATACAATCCCGACACCAGAAGGATGTAGGGCCTATCACCAAAAGGATGATAGAGAAGACTCGCACAATCTGGCACCAAAAGGATGACAAACCTATCACCAAAAGGATGATAGAGTGACACACACACACACACACAATCTCGACACCAGAAGGATGTAGGGTCTATCACCAAAAGGATGATAGATACCACTCGCACAATCTGGCACCAAAAGGATGACAGATCCATCATACAAAGGATGATAGAGCGACACACGCACACAATCCCGAAACCAAAAGGATGCTAGGCCTATCACCAAAAAGATGATAGAGAACGCTCGCACAATCTGGCACCTAGAGGATGAGACACCCATCACCAAAAGGATGATAGAGTGACCCACACTCATAATCCCGACACCAGAAGGATGTAGGGTCTATCACTAAAAGGATGATAGAGAACACTCACACAATCTGGTACCAGAAGGATGACAGATCCATCACCCAAAGGATGATAGAGCGACACACGCACACAATCCCGACACCAGAAGGATGTAGGGTTTATCACCAAAAGGATGATAGAGAACACTCGCACAATCTGTCAGCAAAATAATGACAGACCTATCACCAAAAGGATAATATAGTGACACACGCACACAATCCCGACACCAAAAGGATGCTAGGCCGATCACCAAAAAGATGATAGAGAACGCTCGCACAATCTGGCACCAAAAGGATGACAGTCCTATCACCAGTAGGATGATAGAGTGACACACGCACACAATCCCGACAATAAAAGGATGCAAGCCTATCACCAAAAGGATGATAGAGAACACTCGCACAATCTGGCACCAAAAAGATGACAGACCTATCACCATAAGGATGATAGAGTGACAGACGCACACAATCCCGACACCAGAAGGATGTAGGGTCTATCACAAAAAGGATGATAGAGAACACTCGCACAATCTGGCACCAAAAGGATGAGAGACCCATCACCAAAAGGCTGATGAGTGACACACGTACACAATCCCGACACCAAAATGATGCAGGCCTATCACTCAAAGGATGATAGAGAACACTCGCTCAATATGGCACCAAAAGCATGATAGACCTATCACTAATAGGATGATAGAGTGACACACGCACACAATCCCGACACCAGAAGGATGTAGGGCCTATCACCAAAAGGATGATAGAGAACACTCGCACAATCTGGCACCAAAAGGATGACAGACCTATCACCAAAAGGATGATAGAGTGACACACACACACACACACACACACAATCCCGACACTAGAAGGATGTAGGGTCTATCACCAAAAGGATGATAGAGACCACTCGCACAATCTGGCACCAAAAGGATGACAGTTCCATCACCCAAAGGATGATAGAGCGACACGCGCGCATAATCCCGGCACCAAAAGGATGCTAGGCCGATCACCAAAAAGATGATAGAGAATGCTCGCACAATCTGGCACCAAAAGGATGACAGACCTATCACCAGTAGGATGATAGAGTGACACACGCACACAATCCCGACAATAAAAGGATGCAAGCCTATCACCAAAAGGATGATAGAGAACACTCGCACAATCTGGCACCAAAAAGATGACAGACATATCACCATCAGGATGATAGAGTGACAGACGCACACTATCCCGACACCAGAAGGATGTAGGGTCTATCACCAAAAGGATGATAGAGAACAGTCACAAAATCTAGCACCAAAAGGATGAGAGACCCATCACCAAAAGGATGATGAGTGACACACGCACACAATCCCGACACCAAAATGATGCAGGCCTATCACTCAAAGGATGATAGAGAACACTCGCACTATCTGGCACCAAAAGGATGACAGACCTTTCACCAAAAGGATGATAGAGTGACACACGCACATAATCCCGACACCAGAAGGATGTAGGGTCTATCACCAAAAGGATGATAGAGAACACTCGCACAATCTGACACTAAAACGATGACAGAGCAATCACCAAAAGGATGATAGAGAGACACACACACACAATCCCGACACCAAAAAGATGCAGGCCTATCACCAAAAGGATGATAGAGAACACTCGCACAATCTGGCACCAAAAGGATGACAGACCTATCACAAAAAGGATGATAGAGTGACACACACACATAATCCCGACACCAGAACGTGTTAAGGTCTATCACCAAAAGGATGATAGAGAACACTGGCACAATCTGGCACCAAAAGGATGATGGATCCATCACCCAAAGGATGATAGAGCGACACATGCACACAATCCCGACACCAAAAGGATGCTAGGCTGATCACCAAAAAGATGATAGAGAACGCTCGCACAATCTGGCACCAAAAGGATGACAGACCTATCACCAGTAGGATGATAGAGTGACACACCACACAATCCCGACAATAAAAGGATGCAAGCCTATCACCAAAAGGATGATAGAGAACACTCGCACAATCTGGCACGAAAAGGATGACAGACCTATCACCATAAGGATGATAGAGTGACAGACGCACATAATCCGGACACCAGAAGGATGTAGGGTCTATCACCAAAAGGATGATAGAGAACACTCACACAATCTAGCACCAAAAGGATTAGAGACCCATCACCAAAAGGCTGATGAGTGACACACGCACACAATCCCGACACCAAAATGATGCAGGCCTATCACTCAAAGGATGATAGAGAACACTCGCACAATATGGCACCAAAAGCATGACAGACCTATCACCAATAGGATGATAGAGTGACACACGCATACAATCCCGACACCAGAAGGATGTAGGGCCTATCACCAAAAGGATGATAGAGAACACTCGCACAATCTGGCACCAAAAGGATGACAGACCTATCACCAAAAGGATGATAGAGTGACACACACACACACAATCCCGACACCAGAAGGATGTAGGGTCTATCACCAAAAGGATGATAGAGAACAGTCGCACAATCTGGCACCAAAAGGATGATGGATCCATCACCCAAAGGATGATAGAGCGACACATGCACACAATCCCGACACCAAAAGGATGCTAGGCCTATCACCAAAAACATGATTGAGAACACTCGCACAATCTGGCACCAAAAGGATGACAGACCTATCACCAATAGGATGATAGACTAACACACGCACACAATCCCGACACCAGAAGGATGTAGGGCCTATCACCAAAAGGATGATAGAGAACACTCGCACAATCGGGCACCAAATGGATGACAGACCTATCACCAAAAGGATGATATAGTGACACACACACACACAATCCCGACACCAGAAGGATGTAGGATCTATCACCAAAAGGATGATAGAGACCACTCGCACAATCTGGCACCAAAACGATGACAGAGCAATCACCAAAAGGATGATAGAGAGACACACACACACAATCCCAACACCAAAAAGATGCAGGCCTATCACCAAAAGGATGATAGAGAAGACTCGCACAATCTGGCACCAAAAGGATGACAGACCTATCAACAAAAGGATGATAGAGTGACACACGCACACAATCCCGACACCAGAACGTGTTAGGGTCTATCACCAAAAGGATGATAGAGAACAGTCGCACAATCTGGAACCAAAAGGATGATGGATCCATCACCCAAAGGATGATAGAGCGACACATGCACACAATCCCGACACCAAAAGGATGCTAGGCCTATCACCAAAAACATGATTGAGAACACTCGCACAATCTGGCACCAAAAGGATGACAGACCTATCACCAATAGGATGATAGACTGACAGACGCACACAATCCCGACACCAGAAGGATGTAGGGCCTATCACCAAAAGGATGATAGAGAACACTCGGACAATCGGGCACCAAATGGATGACAGACCTATCACCAAAAGGATGATATAGTGACACACACACACACAATCCCGACACCAGAAGGATGTAGGATCTATCACCAAAAGGATGATAGAGACCACTCGCACAATCTGGCACCAAAAGGATGCCAGATCCATCTCCCAAAGGATGATAGAGCGACACATGCACACAATCCCGACACCAAACGGATGCTAGGCCCATCACCAAAAAGATGATAGAGAACACTCGCACAATCTGGCACCAAAAGGATGACAGACCTATCACCAGTAGGATGATAGAGTGACACACCACACAATCCTGACAATAAAAGGATGCAAGCCTATCACCAAAAGGATGATAGAGAACAGTCGCACAATCTGGCACCAAAAGGATGACAGACCTATCCCCATAAGAATGATAGAGTGATAGACGCACACAATCCCGACACCAGAAGGATGTAGGATCTATCACCAAAAGGATGATAGAGAACAGTCGCACAATCTGACACCAAAAGGATGAGAGACCCATCACCAAAAGGATGATGAGTGCCACACGCACACAATCCCGACACCAAAAGGATGCAGGCCTATCACTCAAAGGATGATAGAGAACACTCGCACTATCTGGCACCAAAAGGATGACAGACCTATCACCAAAAGGATGATAGAGTGACACACGCACATAATCCCGACACCAGAAGGATATAGGGTCTATCACCAAAAGGATGATAGAGAACACTCGCACAATCTGGCACCAAAATAATGACAGACCTATCACCAAAAGGATGATATAGCGACACACGCACACAATCTTGACACTAAAAGGATGTGGGGTCTATCACCAAAAGGATGATAGAGCCTTCACCAAAAGGATGATAGAGAGACACACGCACACAATCCCGACACCAAAAAGATGCAGGCCTATCACCAAAAGGATGATAGAGAAAACTCTCACAATCTGGCACCAAAAGGGTGACAAACCTATCACCAAAAGGATGATAGAGTGACATACGCACATAATTCCGACACCAGTAGGATGTAGGGTCTATCACCAAAATGATGATAGAGAACACTAGCACAATTTGGCACCAAAAGGATGAGAGACCCATCACCAAAAGGATGAGAGAGTGACACACGCACACAATCCCGACACCAAAAGGATGCAGGCCTATCACCAAAAGGATGATAGAGAACACTCGCACAATCTAGCATCAAAAGGATGACAGACCTATCACCAATAGGATGATAGAGTGACACACGCACACAATCCAGACACCAGAAGGATGTTGGGCCTATCACCAAAAGGATGATAGAGAACACTCGCACATTCTGGCACCAAAAGGATGAAAGACCTATCACCAAAAGGATGATAGAGAACACTCGCACAATCTGGCACCAAAAGGATGACAGACCTATCACCAAAAGGATGATAGAGTGACTAACACACACAATCCCGGCACCAGAAGGATGTAGGGTTTATCACCAAAAGGATGATAAAGAACACTCGCACAATCTAGCACCAAAAGGATGATAGATCCATCACCCAAAGGATGATAGAACAACACATGCACACAATCCCGACACCAAAAGTATGGTAGGCCTATCACCAAAAAGATGATAGACAACACTCGCACAATATGGCACCAAAAGCATGATAGACCTATCACCAATAGGATGATAGAGTGACACACGCACACAATCCCGACACCAGAAGGATGTAGGGCCTATCACCAAAAGGATGATAGAGAACACTCGCACAATCAGGCACCAAAAGGATGACAGACCTATCACCAAAAGGATGATAGAGTGACACACAAACACAATCCCAACACCAGAAGAATGTAGGGTGCATCACCAAAAGGATGATAGAGACCACTCGCACAATCTGGCACCAAAAGGATGACAGTTCCATCACCCAAAGGATGATAGAGCGACACATGCACACAATCCCGACACCAAAAGGATGCTAGGCCGATCACCAAAAAGATGATAGAGAACGCTCGCACAATCTGGCACCAAAAGGATGACAGACCTATCACCAGTAGGACGATAGAGTGACACACCAAACAATCCCAACAATAAAAGGATGCAAGCCTATCACCAAAAGGATGATAGAGAACACTCGCACAATCTGGCACCAAAAGGATGACAGACCTATCACCATAAGGATCATAGAGTGACAGACGCACCCAATCCCGACACCATAAGGATGTAGGGTCTATCACCAAAAGGATGATAGAGAACAGTCGCACAATCTGGCACCAAAAGGATGAGATACCCATCACCAAAAGGACGGTGAGTGATGCAGGCCTATCACTCAAAGGATGATAGAGAACATTCGCACTATCTGGCACCAAAAGGATGACAGACCTATCACCAAAAGGATGATAGAGTGACACACTCACATAATCCCGACACTAGAAGGATATAGGGTCTATCACCAAAAGGATGATAGAGAACACTCGCACAATCTGTCCCCAGAAGTATGACAGATCAATCACCCAAAGGATGATAAAGCGACATATACACACAATCCCGACACCAAAAGGATGCTGGGCCTATCACCAAAAAGATGATAGAGAACACTTGCAGAATCTGGCACCAAAAACATGACAGACCTATCACCAAAAGGATGATAGAGTGACACACGCACACAATCTCGACACCAAAAGGATGTAGGGTCTATAACTAAAAGGATGATAGAGAACACTCGGACAATCTGACACCAAAAGGATGATAGAGCCATCACTAAAAGGATGATAGAGAGACACACGCACACAATCTCGACACCAAAAAGATGCAGGCCTATCACCGAAAGGATGATAGAGAAAACTCGTACAATCTGGCACCAAAATGGTGACAAACCTATCACCAAAAGGATGATAGAGTGACATACGCACATAATCCCGACACCAGTAGGATATAGGGTCTATGACCAAAAGGATGATAGAGAACACTAGCACAATCTGGCACCAAAAGGATGAGAGACCCATCACCAAAAGGATGAGACAGTGACACACGCGCACAATCCCGACACCAAAAGGATGCAGGCCTATCACCAAAAGGATGATAGAGAACACTCGCACAATCTGGCACCAAGAGGATGACAGACCTATCACCAAAAAGTTGATAGATTGACACATGCACACAATCCCGACACCAGAAGGATGTAGGGTCTATCACAAAAAGGATGATAGAGAACACTCGCACAATCTGGCACCAAAAGGAAGACCCATCACCAAAAGGATGATATAGTGACACACGCACACAATCCCGACACCAAAAGGATGCAGGCCTATCACCAAAAGAATGATAGAGAACACTCGCATAATCTGCCACACAAAGGATGACATACCTATCACCAAAAGAATGATAGAGTGACACACACACAAAATCCCGACACCAGAAGGATGTAGGGTCTATCACCAAAAGGATGATAGAGACCACTCGCACAATCTGGCACCAAAAGGATGACAGATCCATCACCCAAAGGGTGGTAGAGCGGCACACGCACACAATCCCGAAACCAAAAAGATGCTAGGCCTAACACCAAAAAGATGATAGAGAACGCTCACACAATCTGGCACCAAAAGTATGACAGACCTATCACCAATAGGATGATAGAGTGACACACGCACACAATCCCGACAATAAAAGGATGCAGGCCTATCACCAAAAGGATGATAGAGAACACTCGCACAATCTGGCACCAAAAGGATGACAGAACTATCACCAAAAGGATGATAGAGTGACACACACACACAATCCGAACACCAGACGGATGTAGGGTCTATCACCAAAAGGATGATAGAGACCACTCGCACAATCTGGCACCAAAAGGATGACAGATCCATCACCCAAAGGATGATAGAGCGACACATGCACACAATCCCGACACCAAAAGGATGCTAGGCCTATCACCAAAAGGATGATAGAGAACACTCGCACAATCTGGCACCAAAAGGATGACAGATCCATCACCCAAAGGATGATAGAGCGACACACGCACTAAATGCCGACACCAAAAGGATGTTGGTCCTATCAACAAAAAGATGATAGAGAACACTCGCACAATCTGGCACCAAAAGGATGACAGACCTATCACCATTAGGATGATAGAGTGACACACGCATACAATCCCGACACTAAAAGGATGCAGGCCTATCACCAAAAGGATGATAGAGAACACTCGCACAATCTGGCACAAAAAGGATGACAGACCTATCACCAAAAGGATGATAGAGAACACTAGCACAATCTGGCACCAAAAGGATGAGAGACCCATCACCAAAAGGATGAGAGAGTGACACATGCGCACAATCCCGACACCAAAAGGATGCAGGCCTATCACCAAAAGGATGATACAGAACACTCGCACAATCTGGCACCAAAAGGATGACAGACCTATCACCAAAAGGATGATAGATTGACACACGCAAACAATCCGGACACCAGAAGGATGTAGGGTCTATCACAAAAAGGATGATACAGAACACTCGCACAATCTGGCACCAAAAAGAAGACCCATCACCAAAAGGATGATATAGTGACACACGCACACAATCCCGACACCAAAAGGATGCAGGCCTATCACCAAAAGGATGATAGAGAACACTCGCACAATCTGGCACACAAAGGATGACAGACCTATCACCAAAAGGATGATAGAGTGACACACACACACAATCCCGACACCAGAAGGATGTAGGGTCTATCACCAAAAGGATGATAGTGACCAATCGCACAATCTGGCACAAAAGGATGACAGATCCATCACCCAAAGGGTGGTAGAGCGGCACACGCACACAATCCCGACACCAAAAAGATGCTAGGTCTTTCACCAAAAAGATGATAGAGAACGCTCGCACAATCTTGCACCAAAAGTATGACAGACCTATCACCAATAGGATGATAGAGTGACACACGCACACAATCCCGACAATAAAAGGATGCAGGCCTATCACCAAAAGGATGATAGAGAACACTCGCACAATCTGGCACCAAAAGGATGACAGACCTATCACCAAAAGGATGAGAGAGTGACACACGCACACAATCCGGCCACCAGAAGGATGTAGGGTCTATCACCAAAAGGATGATAGAGACCACTCGCACAATCTGGCACCAAAAGGATGACAGATCCATCACCCGAAGGATGATAGAGCGACACATGCACACAATCCCGACACCAAAAGGATGCTAGGCCTATCACCAAAAAGATGATAGAGAACACTCGCACAATCTGGCACCAAAAGGTTGACAGATCCATCACCCAAAGTATGATAGAGCGACACACGCACTAAATGCCGACACCAAAAGGATGTTGGGCCTATCAACAAAAAGATGATAGAGAACACTCGCACAATCTGGCACCAAAAGGATGACAGACCTATCACCATTAGGATGATAGAGTGACACACGCATACAATCCCGACACTAAAAGGATGCAGGCCTATCACCAAAAGGATGATAGAGAACACTCGCACAATCTGGCACAAAAAGGATGACAGACCTATCACCAAAAGGATGATAGAGAACACTAGCACAATCTGGCACCAAAAGGATGAGAGACCCATCACCAAAAGGATGAGAGAGTGACACATGCGCACAATCCCGACACCAAAAGGATGCAGGCCTATCACCAAAAGGATGATACAGAACACTCGCACAATCTGGCACCAAAAGGATGACAGACCTATCACCAAAAGGATGATAGATTGACACACGCAAACAATCCGGACACCAGAAGGATGTAGGGTCTATCACAAAAAGGATGATACAGAACACTCGCACAATCTGGCACCAAAAGGATGAGAAAACCATCACCAAAAGGATGATATAGTGACACACGCACACAATCCCGACACCAAAAGGATGCAGGCCTATCACCAAAAGGATGATAGAGAACACTCGCACAATCTGGCACACAAAGGATGACAGACCTATCACCAAAAGGATGATAGAGTGACACACACACACAATCCCGACACCAGAAGGATGTAGGGTCTATCACCAAAAGGATGATAGAGACCAATCGCACAATCTGGCACAAAAGGATTACAGATCCATCACCCAAAGGGTGGTAGAGCGGCACACGCACACAATCCCGACACCAAAAAGATGCTAGGTCTTTCACCAAAAAGATGATAGAGAACGCTCGCACAATCTGGCACCAAAAGTATGACAGACCTATCACCAATAGGATGATAGAGTGACACACGCACACAATCCCGACAATAAAAGGATGCAGGCCTATCACCAAAAGGATGATAGAGAACACTCGCACAATCTGGCACCAAAAGGATGACAGACCTATCACCAAAAGGATGAGAGAGTGACACACGCACACAATCCGGCCACCAGAAGGATGTAGGGTCTATCACCAAAAGGATGATAGAGACCACTCGCACAATCTGGCACCAAAAGGATGACAGATCCATCACCCGAAGGATGATAGAGCGACACATGCACACAATCCCGACACCAAAAGGATGCTAGGCCTATCACCAAAAAGATGATAGAGAACACTCGCACAATCTGGCACCAAAAGGTTGACAGATCCATCACCCAAAGTATGATAGAGCGACACACGCACTAAATGCCGACACCAAAAGGATGTTGGGCCTATCAACAAAAAGATGATAGAGAACACTCGCACAATCTGGCACCAAAAGGATGACAGACCTATCACCATTAGGATGATAGAGTGACACACGCATACAATCCCGACACTAAAAGGATGCAGGCCTATCACCAAAAGGATAATAGAGAACACTCGCACAATCTGGCACAAAAAGGATGACAGACCTATCACCAAAAGGATGATAGAGAACACTAGCACAATCTGGCACCAAAAGGATGAGAGACCCATCACCAAAAGGATGAGAGAGTGACACATGCGCACAATCCCGACACCAAAAGGATGCAGGCCTATCACCAAAAGGATGATACAGAACACTCGCACAATCTGGCACCAAAAGGATGACAGACCTATCACCAAAAGGATGATAGATTGACACACGCAAACAATCCGGACACCAGAAGGATGTAGGGTCTATCACAAAAAGGATGATACAGAACACTCGCACAATCTGGCACCAAAAAGAAGACCCATCACCAAAAGGATGATATAGTGACACACGCACACAATCCCGACACCAAAAGGATGCAGGCCTATCACCAAAAGGATGATAGAGAACACTCGCACAATCTGCCACACAAAGGATGACATACCTATCACCAAAAGAATGATAGAGTGACACACACACAGAATCCCGACACCAGAAGGATGTAGGGTCTATCACCAAAAGGATGATAGAGACCACTCGCACAATCTGGCACCAAAAGGATGACAGATCCATCACCCAAAGGGTGGTAGAGCGGCACACGCACACAATCCCGAAACCAAAAAGATGCTAGGCCTAACACCAAAAAGATGATAGAGAATGCTCGCACAATCTGGCACCAAAAGTATGACAGACCTATCACCAATAGGATGATAGAGTGACACACGCACATAATGCCGACAATAAAAGGATTCAGGCCTATCACCAAAAGGATGATAGAGAACACTCGCACAATCTGGCACCAAAAGGATGACAGACCTATCACCAAAAGGAT
This sequence comes from Lathyrus sativus, assembly GCA_963859935.3. Taxonomy (NCBI): domain Eukaryota; kingdom Viridiplantae; phylum Streptophyta; class Magnoliopsida; order Fabales; family Fabaceae; genus Lathyrus; species Lathyrus sativus. The sequence goes on along the minus strand of OZ012739.1, from coordinate 199,366,598 downwards.
GATAGAGTGACACACACACACAATCCGAACACCAGACGGATGTAGGGTCTATCACCAAAAGGATGATAGAGACCACTCGCACAATCTGGCACCAAAAGGATGACAGATCCATCACCCAAAGGATGATAGAGCGACACATGCACACAATCCCGACACCAAAAGGATGCTAGGCCTATCACCAAAAAGATGATAGAGAACACTCGCACAATCTGGCACCAAAAGGATGACAGATCCATCACCCAAAGGATGATAGAGCGACACACGCACTAAATGCCGACACCAAAAGGATGTTGGGCCTATCACCAAAAAGATGATAGAGAACACTCGCACAATCTGGCACCAAAAGGATGACAGACCTATCACCATTAGGATGATAGAGTGACACACGCATACAATCCCGAAACTAAAAGGATGCAGGCCTATCACCAAAAGGATGATAGAGAACACTCGCACAATCTGGCACAAAAAGGATGACAGACCTATCACCAAAAGGATGATAGAGAACACTAGCACAATCTGGCACCAAAAGGATGAGAGACCCATCACCAAAAGGATGAGAGAGTGACACATGTGCACAATCCCGACACCAAAAGGATGCAGGCCTATCACCAAAAGGATGATAGAGAACACTCGCACAATCTGCCACACAAAGGATGACATACCTATCACCAAAAGAATGATAGAGTGACACACACACAGAATCCCGACACCAGAAGGATGTAGGGTCTATCACCAAAAGGATGATAGAGACCACTCGCACAATCTGGCACCAAAAGGATGACAGATCCATCACCTAAAGGGTGGTAGAGCGGCACACGCACACAATCCCGAAACCAAAAAGATGCTAGGCCTAACACCAAAAAGATGATAGAGAATGCTCGCACAATCTGGCACCAAAAGTATGACAGACCTATCACCAATTGGATGATAGAGTGACACACGCACACAATGCCGACAATAAAAGGATTCAGGCCTATCACCAAAAGGATGATAGAGAACACTCGCACAATCTGGCACCAAAAGGATGACAGACCTATCACCAAAAGGATGATAGAGTGACACACACACACAATCCGAACACCAGACGGATGTAGGGTCTATCACCAAAAGGATGATAGAGACCACTCGCACAATCTGGCACCAAAAGGATGACAGATCCATCACCCAAAGGATGATAGAGCGACACATGCACACAATCCTGACACCAAAAGGATGCTAGGCCTATCACCAAAAAGATGATAGAGAACACTCGCACAATCTGGCACCAAAAGGATGACAGATCCATCACCCAAAGGATGATAGAGCGACACACGCACTAAATGCCGACACCAAAAGGATGTTGGGCCTATCACCAAAAAGATGATAGAGAACACTCGCACAATCTGGCACCAAAAGGATGACAGACCTATCACCATTAGGATGATAGAGTGACACACGCATACAATCCCGAAACTAAAAGGATGCAGGCCTATCACCAAAAGGATGATAGAGAACACTTGCACAATCTGGCACAAAAAGGATGACAGACCTATCACCAAAAGGATGATAGAGAACACTAGCACAATCTGGCACCAAAAGGATGAGAGACCCATCACCAAAAGGATGAGAGAGTGACACATGCGCACAATCCCGACACCAAAAGGATGCAGGCCTATCACCAAAAGGATGATAGAGAACACTCGCACAATCTGCCACACAAAGGATGACATACCTATCACCAAAAGAATGATAGAGTGACACACACACAGAATCCCGACACCAGAAGGATGTAGGGTCTATCACCAAAAGGATGATAGAGACCACTCGCACAATCTGGCACCAAAAGGATGACAGATCCATCACCCAAAGGGTGGTAGAGCGGCACACGCACACAATCCCGAAACCAAAAAGATGCTAGGCCTAACACCAAAAAGATGATAGAGAATGCTCGCACAATCTGGCACCAAAAGTATGACAGACCTATCACCAATAGGATGATAGAGTGACACACGCACACAATGCCGATAATAAAAGGATTCAGGCCTATCACCAAAAGGATGATAGAGAACACTCGCACAATCTGGCACCAAAAGGATGACAGACCTATCACCAAAAGGATGATAGAGTGACACACACACACAATCCGAACACCAGACGGATGTAGGGTCTATCACCAAAAGGATGATAGAGACCACTCGCACAATCTGGCACCAAAAGGATGACAGATCCATCACCCAAAGGATGATAGAGCGACACATGCACACAATCCCGACACCAAAAGGATGCTAGGCCTATCACCAAAAAGATGATAGAGAACACTCGCACAATCTGGCACCAAAAGGATGACAGATCCATCATCCAAAGGATGATAGAGCGACACACGCACTAAATGCCGACACCAAAAGGATGTTGGGCCTATCACCAAAAAGATGATAGAGAACACTCGCACAATCTGGCACCAAAAGGATGACAGACCTATCACCATTAGGATGATAGAGTGACACACGCATACAATCCCGAAACTAAAAGGATGCAGACCTATCACCAAAAGGATGATAGAGAACACTCGCACAATCTGGCACAAAAAGGATGACAGACCTATCACCAAAAGGATGATAGAGAACACTAGCACAATCTGGCACCAAAAGGATGAGAGACCCATCACCAAAAGGATGAGAGAGTGACACATGCGCACAATCCCGACACCAAAAGGATGCAGGCCTATCACCAAAAGGATGATAGAGAACACTCGCACAATCTGCCACACAAAGGATGACATACCTATCACCAAAAGAATGATAGAGTGACACACACACAGAATCCCGACACCAGAAGGATGTAGGGTCTATCACCAAAAGGATGATAGAGACCACTCGCACAATCTGGCACCAAAAGGATGACAGATCCATCACCTAAAGGGTGGTAGAGCGGCACACGCACACAATCCCGAAACCAAAAAGATGCTAGGCCTAACACCAAAAAGATGATAGAGAATGCTCGCACAATCTGGCACCAAAAGTATGACAGACCTATCACCAATAGGATGATAGAGTGACACACGCACACAATGCCGACAATAAAAGGATTCAGGCCTATCACCAAAAGGATGATAGAGAACACTCGCACAATCTGGCACCAAAAGGATGACAGACCTATCACCAAAAGGATGATAGAGTGACACACACACACAATCCGAACACCAGACGGATGTAGGGTCTATCACCAAAAGGATGATAGAGACCACTCGCACAATCTGGCACCAAAAGGATGACAGATCCATCACCCAAAGGATGATAGAGCGACACATGCACACAATCCCGACACCAAAAGGATGCTAGGCCTATCACCAAAAAGATGATAGAGAACACTCGCACAATCTGGCACCAAAAGGATGACAGATCCATCACCCAAAGGATGATAGAGCGACACACGCACTAAATGCGGACACCAAAAGGATGTTGGGCCTATCACCAAAAAGATGATAGAGAACACTCGCACAATCTGGCACCAAAAGGATGACAGACCTATCACCATTAGGATGATAGAGTGACACACGCATACAATCCCGAAACTAAAAGGATGCAGGCCTATCACCAAAAGGATGATAGAGAACACTCGCACAATCTGGCACAAAAAGGATGACAGACCTATCACCAAAAGGATGATAGAGAACACTAGCACAATCTGGCACCAAAAGGATGAGAGACCCATCACCAAAAGGATGAGAGAGTGACACATGCGCACAATCCCGACACCAAAAGGATGCAGGCCTATCACCAAAAGGATGATAGAGAACACTCGCACAATCTGCCACACAAAGGATGACATACCTATCACCAAAATAATGATAGAGTGACACACACACAGAATCCCGACACCAGAAGGATGTAGGGTCTATCACCAAAAGGATGATAGAGACCACTCGCACAATCTGGAACCAAAAGGATGACAGATCCATCACCCAAAGGGTGGTAGAGCGGCACACGCACACAATCCCGAAACCAAAAAGATGCTAGGCCTAACACCAAAAAGATGATAGAGAATGCTCGCACAATCTGGCACCAAAAGTATGACAGACCTATCACCAATAGGATGATAGAGTGACACACGCACACAATGCCGACAATAAAAGGATTCAGGCCTATCACCAAAAGGATGATAGAGAACACTCGCACAATCTGGCACCAAAAGGATGACAGACCTATCACCAAAAGGATGATAGAGTGACACACACACACAATCCGAACACCAGACGGATGTAGGGTCTATCACCAAAAGGATGATAGAGACCACTCGCACAATCTGGCACCAAAAGGATGACAGATCCATCACCCAAAGGATGATAGAGCGACACATGCACACAATCCTGACACCAAAAGGATGCTAGGCCTATCACCAAAAAGATGATAGAGAACACTCGCACAATCTGGCACCAAAAGGATGACAGATCCATCACCCAAAGGATGATAGAGCGACACACGCACTAAATGCCGACACCAAAAGGATGTTGGGCCTATCACCAAAAAGATGATAGAGAACACTCGCACAATCTGGCACCAAAAGGATGACAGGCCTATCACCATTAGGATGATAGAGTGACACACGCATACAATCCCGAAACTAAAAGGATGCAGGCCTATCACCAAAAGGATGATAGAGAACACTCGCACAATCTGGCACAAAAAGGATGACAGACCTATCACCAAAAGGATGATAGAGAACACTAGCACAATCTGGCACCAAAAGGATGAGAGACCCATCACCAAAAGGATGAGAGAGTGACACATGCGCACAATCCCGACACCAAAAGGATGCAGGCCTATCACCAAAAGGATGATAAAGAACACTCGCACAATCTGGCACCAAAAGGATGATAGATTGACACACGCAAACAATCCGGACACCAGAAGGATGTAGGGTCTATCACAAAAAGGATGATAGAGAACACTCGCACAATCTGGCACCAAAAGGATGAGAGACCCATCACCAAAAGGATGATATAGTGACACACGCACACAATCCCGACACCAAAAGGATGCAGGCCTATCACCAAAAGGATGATAGAGAACACTCGCACAATCTGGCACACAAAGGATGACAGACCTATCACCAAAAGGATGATAGAGTGACACACACACACAATCCCGACACCAGAAGGATGTAGGGTCTATCACCAAAAGGATGATAGAGACCAATCGCACAATCTGGCACAAAAGGATGACAGATCCATCACCCAAAGGGTGGTAGAGCGACACACGCACACAATCCCGACACCAAAACGATGCTAGGTCTTTCACAAAAAGATGATAGAGAACGCTCGCACAATCTGGCACCAAAAGTATGACAGACCTATCACCAATAGGATGATAGAGTGACACACGCACACAATCCCGACAATAAAAGGATGCAGGCCTATCACCAAAAGGATGATAGAGAACACTCGCACAATCTGGCACCAAAAGGATGACAGACCTATCACCAAAAGGATGAGAGAGTGACACACGCACACAATCCGGACACCAGAAGGATGTAGGGTCTATCACCAAAAGGATGATAGAGACCACTCGCACAATCTGGCACCAAAAGGTTGACAGATCCATCACCCAAAGTATGATAGAGCGACACACGCACTAAATGCCGACACCAAAAGGATGTTGGGCCTATCAACAAAAAGATGATAGAGAACACTCGCACAATCTGGCACCAAAAGGATGACAGACCTATCACCATTAGGATGATAGAGTGACACACGCATACAATCCCGACACTAAAAGGATGCAGGCCTATCACCAAAAGGATGATAGAGAACACTCGCACAATCTGGCACAAAAAGGATGACAGACCTATCACCAAAAGGATGATAGAGAACACTAGCACAATCTGACACCAAAAGGATGAGAGACCCATCACCAAAAGGATGAGAGAGTGACACATGCGCACAATCCCGACACCAAAAGGATGCAGGCCTATCACCAAAAGGATGATAGAGAACACTCGCACAATCTGCCACACAAAGGATGACATACCTATCACCAAAATAATGATAGAGTGACACACACACAGAATCCCGACACCAGAAGGATGTAGGGTCTATCACCAAAAGGATGATAGAGACCACTCGCACAATCTGGAACCAAAAGGATGACAGATCCATCACCCAAAGGGTGGTAGAGCGGCACACGCACACAATCCCGAAACCAAAAAGATGCTAGGCCTAACACCAAAAAGATGATAGAGAATGCTCGCACAATCTGGCACCAAAAGTATGACAGACCTATCACCAATAGGATGATAGAGTGACACACGCACACAATGCCGACAATAAAAGGATTCAGGCCTATCACCAAAAGGATGATAGAGAACACTCGCACAATCTGGCACCAAAAGGATGACAGACCTATCACCAAAAGGATGATAGAGTGACACACACACACAATCCGAACACCAGACGGATGTAGGGTCTATCACCAAAAGGATGATAGAGACCACTCGCACAATCTGGCACCAAAAGGATGACAGATCCATCACCCAAAGGATGATAGAGCGACACATGCACACAATCCTGACACCAAAAGGATGCTAGGCCTATCACCAAAAAGATGATAGAGAACACTCGCACAATCTGGCACCAAAAGGATGACAGATCCATCACCCAAAGGATGATAGAGCGACACACGCACTAAATGCCGACACCAAAAGGATGTTGGGCCTATCACCAAAAAGATGATAGAGAACACTCGCACAATCTGGCACCAAAAGGATGACAGACCTATCACCATTAGGATGATAGAGTGACACACGCATACAATCCCGAAACTAAAAGGATGCAGGCCTATCACCAAAAGGATGATAGAGAACACTCGCACAATCTGGCACAAAAAGGATGACAGACCTATCACCAAAAGGATGATAGAGAACACTAGCACAATCTGGCACCAAAAGGATGAGAGACCCATCACCAAAAGGATGAGAGAGTGACACATGCGCACAATCCCGACACCAAAAGGATGCAGGCCTATCACCAAAAGGATGATAAAGAACACTCGCACAATCTGGCACCAAAAGGATGATAGATTGACACACGCAAACAATCCGGACACCAGAAGGATGTAGGGTCTATCACAAAAAGGATGATAGAGAACACTCGCACAATCTGGCACCAAAAGGATGAGAGACCCATCACCAAAAGGATGATATAGTGACACACGCACACAATCCCGACACCAAAAGGATGCAGGCCTATCACCAAAAGGATGATAGAGAACACTCGCACAATCTGGCACACAAAGGATGACAGACCTATCACCAAAAGGATGATAGAGTGACACACACACACAATCCCGACACCAGAAGGATGTAGGGTCTATCACCAAAAGGATGATAGAGACCAATCGCACAATCTGGCACAAAAGGATGACAGATCCATCACCCAAAGGGTGGTAGAGCGACACACGCACACAATCCCGACACCAAAACGATGCTAGGTCTTTCACAAAAAGATGATAGAGAACGCTCGCACAATCTGGCACCAAAAGTATGACAGACCTATCACCAATAGGATGATAGAGTGACACACGCACACAATCCCGACAATAAAAGGATGCAGGCCTATCACCAAAAGGATGATAGAGAACACTCGCACAATCTGGCACCAAAAGGATGACAGACCTATCACCAAAAGGATGAGAGAGTGACACACGCACACAATCCGGACACCAGAAGGATGTAGGGTCTATCACCAAAAGGATGATAGAGACCACTCGCACAATCTGGCACCAAAAGGTTGACAGATCCATCACCCAAAGTATGATAGAGCGACACACGCACTAAATGCCGACACCAAAAGGATGTTGGGCCTATCAACAAAAAGATGATAGAGAACACTCGCACAATCTGGCACCAAAAGGATGACAGACCTATCACCATTAGGATGATAGAGTGACACACGCATACAATCCCGACACTAAAAGGATGCAGGCCTATCACCAAAAGGATGATAAAGAACACTCGCACAATCTGGCACAAAAAGGATGACAGACCTATCACCAAAAGGATGATAGAGAACACTAGCACAATCTGACACCAAAAGGATGAGAGACCCATCACCAAAAGGATGAGAGAGTGACACATGCGCACAATCCCGACACCAAAAGGATGCAGGCCTATCACCAAAAGGATGATACAGAACACTCGCACAATCTGGCACCAAAAGGATGACAGACCTATCACCAAAAGGATGATAGATTGACACACGCAAACAATCCGGACACCAGAAGGATGTAGGGTCTATCACAAAAAGGATGATAGAGAACACTCGCACAATCTGGCACCAAAAGGATGAGAGACCCATCACCAAAAGGATGATATAGTGACACACGCACACAATCCCGACACCAAAAGGATGCAGGCCTATCACCAAAAGGATGATAGAGAACACTCGCACAATCTGGCACACAAAGGATGACAGGCCTATCATCAAAAGGATGATAGAGTGACACACACACAATCCCGACACCAGAAGGATGTAGGGTCTATCACCAAAAGGATGATAGAGACCAATCGCACAATCTGTCACAAAAGGATGACAGATCCATCACCCAAAGGGTGGTAGAGCGGCACACGCACACAATCCCGACACCAAAAAGATGCTAGGTCTTTCACCAAAAAGATGATAGAGAAAGCTCGCACAATCTGGCACCAAAAGTATGACAGACCTATCACCAATAGGATGATAGAGTGACACACGCACACAATCCCGACAATAAAAGGATGCAGGCCTATCACCAAAAGGATGATAGAGAACACTCGCACAATCTGGCACCAAAAGGATGACAGACCTATCACCAAAAGGATGAGAGAGTGACACACGCACACAATCCGGACACCAGAAGGATGTAGGGTCTATCACCAAAAGGATGATAGAGACCACTCGCACAATCTGGCACCAAAAGGATGACAGATCCATCACCCAAAGGATGATAGAGCGACACATGCACACAATCCCGACACCAAAAGGATTCTAGTCCTATCACCAAAAAGATGATAGAGAACACTCGCACAATCTGGCACCAAAAGGTTGACAGACCTATCACCATTAGGATGATAGAGTGACACACGCATACAATCCCGACACTAAAAGGATGCAGGCCTATCACCAAAAGGATGATAGAGAACACTCGCACAATCTGGCACAAAAAGGATGACAGACCTATCACCAAAAGGATGATAGAGAACACTAGCACAATCTGGCACCAAAAGGATGAGAGACCCATCACTAAAAGGATGAGAGAGTGACACATGCGCACAATCCCGACACCAAAAGGATGCAGGCCTATCACCAAAAGGATGATACAGAACACTCGCACAATCTGGCACCAAAAGGATGACAGACCTATCACCAAAAGGATGATAGATTGACACACGCAAACAATCCGGACACCAGAAGGATGTAGGGTCTATCACAAAAAGGATGATAGAGAACACTCGCACAATCTGGCACCAAAAGGATGAGAGACCCATCACCAAAAGGATGATATAGTGACACACGCACACAATCCCGACACCAAAAGGATGCAGGCCTATCACCAAAAGGATGATAGAGAACACTCGCACAATCTGGCACACAAAGCATGACAGACCTATCACCAAAAGGATGATAGAGTGACACACACACACAATCCCAACCAGAAGGATGTAGGGTCTATCACCAAAAGGATGATAGAGACCAATCGCACAATATGGCACAAAAGGATGACAGATCGATCACCCAAAGGGTGGTAGAGCGGCACACGCACACAATCCCGACACCAAAAAGATGCTAGGTCTTTCACCAAAAAGATGATAGAGAACGCTCGCACAATCTGGCACCAAAAGTATGACAGACCTATCACCAATAGGATGATAGAGTGACACACACACACAATCCCGACAATAAAAGGATGCAGGCCTATCACCAAAAGGATGATAGAGAACACTCGCACAATCTGGCACCAAAAGGATGACAGACCTATCACCAAAAGGATGAGAGAGTGACACACGCACACAATCCGGACACCAGAAGGATGTAGGGTCTATCACCAAAAGGATGATAGAGACCACTCGCACAATCTGGCACCAAAAGGATGACAGATCCATCACCCAAAGGATGATAGAGCGACACATGCACACAATCCCGACACCAAAAGGATGCTAGGCCTATCACCAAAAAGATGATAGAGAACACTCGCACAATCTGGCACCAAAAGGTTGACAGATCCATCACCCAAAGTATGATAGAGCGACACACGCACTAAATGCCGACACCAAAAGGATGTTGGGCCTATCAACAAAAAGATGATAGAGAACACTCGCACAATCTGGCACCAAAAGGATGACAGACCTATCACCATTAGGATGATAGAGTGACACACGCATACAATCCCGACACTAAAAGGATGCAGGCCTATCACCAAAAGGATGATAGAGAACACTCGCACAATCTGGCACAAAAAGGATGACAGACCTATCACCAAAAGGATGATAGAGAACACTAGCACAATCTGGCACCAAAAGGATGAGAGACCCATCACTAAAAGGATGAGAGAGTGACACATGCGCACAATCCCGACACCAAAAGGATACAGGCCTATCACCAAAAGGATGATACAGAACACTCGCACAATCTGGCACCAAAAGGATGACAGACCTATCACCAAAAGGATGATAGATTGACACACGCAAACAATCCGGACACCAGAAGGATGTAGGGTCTATCACAAAAAGGATGATAGAGAACACTCGCACAATCTGGCACCAAAAGGATGAGAGACCCATCACCAAAAGGATGATATAGTGACACACGCACACAATCCCGACACCAAAAGGATGCAGGCCTATCACCAAAAGGATGATAGAGAACACTCGCACAATCTGGCACACAAAGGATGACAAACCTATCACCAAAAGGATGATAGAGTGACACACACACACAATCCCAACCAGAAGGATGTAGGGTCTATCACCAAAAGGATGATAGAGACCAATCGCATAATATGGCACAAAAGGATGACAGATCGATCACCCAAAGGGTGGTAGAGCGGCACACGCACACAATCCCGACACCAAAAAGATGCTAGGTCTTTCACCAAAAAGATGATAGAGAACGCTCGCACAATCTGGCACCAAAAGTATGACAGACCTATCACCAATAGGATGATAGAGTGACACACACACACAATCCCGACAATAAAAGGATGCAGGCCTATCACCAAAAGGATGATAGAGAACACTCGCACAATCTGGCACCAAAAGGATGACAGACCTATCACCAAAAGGATGAGAGAGTGACACACGCACACAATCCGGACACCAGAAGGATGTAGGGTCTATCACCAAAAGGATGATAGAGACCACTCGCACAATCTGGCACCAAAAGGATGACAGATCCATCACCCAAAGGATGATAGAGCGACACATGCACACAATCCCGACACCAAAAGGATGCTAGGCCTATCACCAAAAAGATGATAGAGAACACTCGCACAATCTGGCACCAAAAGGTTGACAGATCCATCACCCAAAGTATGATAGAGCGACACACGCACTAAATGCCGACACCAAAAGGATGTTGGGCCTATCAACAAAAAGATGATAGAGAACACTCGCACAATCTGGCACCAAAAGGATGACAGACCTATCACCATTAGGATGATAGAGTGACACACGCATACAATCCCGACACTAAAAGGATGCAGGCCTATCACCAAAAGGATGATAGAGAACACTCGCACAATCTGGCACAAAAAGGATGACAGACCTATCACCAAAAGGATGATAGAGAACACTAGCACAATCTGGCACCAAAAGGATGAGAGACCCATCACCAAAAGGATGAGAGAGTGACACATGCGCACAATCCCGACACCAAAAGGATGCAGGCCTATCACCAAAAGGATGATACAGAACACTCGCACAATCTGGCACCAAAAGGATGACAGACCTATCACCAAAAGGATGATAGATTGACACACGCAAACAATCCGGACACCAGAAGGATGTAGGGTCTATCACAAAAAGGATGATAGAGAACACTCGCACAATCTGGCACCAAAAGGATGAGAGACCCATCACCAAAAGGATGATATAGTGACACACGCACACAATCCCGACACCAAAAGGATGCAGGCCTATCACCAAAAGGATGATAGAGAACACTCGCACAATCTGGCACATAAAGGATGACAGACCTATCACCAAAAGGATGATAGAGTGACACACACACACAATCCCGACACCAGAAGGATGTAGGGTCTATCACCAAAAGGATGATAGAGACCAATCGCACAATCTGGCACAAAAGGATGACAGATCCATCACCCAAAGGGTCGTAGAGCGGCACACGCACACAATCCCGACACCAAAAAGATCCTAGGTCTTTCACCAAAAAGATGATAGAGAACGCTCGCACAATCTGGCACTAAAAGTATGACAGACCTATCACCAATAGGATGATAGAGTGACACACGCACACAATCCCGACAATAAAAGGATGCAGGCCTATCACCAAAAGGATGATAGAGAACACTCGCACAATCTGGCACCAAAAGGATGACAGACCTATCACCAAAAGGATGAGAGAGTGACACACGCACACAATCCGGACACCAGAAGGATGTAGGGTCTATCACCAAAAGGATGATAGAGACCACTCGCACAATCTGGCACCAAAAGGATGACAGATCCATCACCCAAAGGATGATAGAGCGACACATGCACACAATCCCGACACCAAAAGGATGCTAGGCCTATCACCAAAAAGATGATAGAGAACACTCGCACAATCTGGCACCAAAAGGTTGACAGATCCATCACCCAAAGTATGATAGAGCGACACACACACTAAATGCCGACACCAAAAGGATGTTGGGCCTATCAACAAAAAGATGATAGAGAACACTCGCACAATCTGGCACCAAAAGGATGACAGACCTATCACCATTAGGATGATAGAGTGACACACGCATACAATCCCGACACTAAAAGGATGCAGGCCTATCACCAAAAGGATGATAGAGAACACTCGCACAATCTGGCACAAAAAGGATGACAGACCTATCACCAAAAGGATAATAGAGAACACTAGCACAATATGGCACCAAAAGGATGAGAGACCCATCACAAAAAGGATGAGAGAGTGACACATGCGCACAATCCCGACACAAAAAGGATGCAGGCCTATCACCAAAAGGATGATAGAGAACACTCGCACAATCTGGCACCAAAAGGATGACAGACCTATCACCAAAAGGATGATAGATTGACACACGCAAACAATCCGGACACCAGAAGGATGTAGGGTCTATCACAAAAAGGATGATATTGAACACTCGCACAATCTGGCACCAAAAGGATGAGAGACCCATCACCAAAAGGATGATATAGTGACACACGCACACAATCCCGACACCAAAAGGATGCAGGCCTATCACCAAAAGGATGATAGAGAACACTCGCACAATCTGGCACACAAAGGATGACAGACCTATCACCAAAAGGATGATAGAGTGACACACACACACATAATCCCGACACCAGAAGGATGTAGGGTCTATCACCAAAAGGATGATAAAGACCACTCGCACAATCTGGCACAAAAGGATGACAGATCCATCACCCAAAGGGTGGTAGAGCGGCACACGCACACAATCCTGACACCAAAAAGATGCTAGGCCTTTCACCAAAAAGATGATAGAGAACGCTCGCACAATCTGGCACCAAAAGTATGACAGACCTATCACCAATAGGATGATAGAGTGACACACGCACACAATCCCGACAATAAAAGGATGCAGGCCTATCACCAAAAGGATGATAGAGAACACTCGCACAATCTGGCACCAAAAGGATGACATACCTATCACCAAAAGGATGATAGAGTGACACACGCACACAATCCGGACACCAGAAGGATGTAGGGTCTATCACCAAAAGGATGATAGAGACCACTCGCACAATCTGGCACCAAAAGGATGACAGATCCATCACCCAAAGGATGATAGAGCGACACATGCACACAATCCCGACACCAAAAGGATGCTAGGCGTATCACCAAAAAGATGATAGAGAACACTCGCACAATCTGGCACCAAAAGGATGACAGATACATCACCCAAAGGATGATAGAGCGACACACGCACTAAATGCCGACACCAAAAGGATGTTGGGCCTATCAACAAAAAGATGATAGAGAACACTCGCACAATCTGGCACCAAATGGATGACAGACCTATCACCATTAGGATGATAGAGTGACACACGCATACAATACCGACACTAAAAGGATGCAGGCCTATCACCAAAAGGATGATAGAGAACACTCGCACAATCTGGCACAAAAAGGATGACAGACCTATCACCAAAAGGATAATAGAGAACACTAGCACAATATGGCACCAAAAGGATGAGAGACCCATCACCAAAAGGATGAGAGAGTGACACATGCGCACAATCCCGACACCAAAAGGATGCAGGCCTATCACCAAAAGGATGATAGAGAACACTCGCACAATCTGGCACCAAAAGGATGACAGACCTATCACCAAAAGGATGATAGATTGACACACGCAAACAATCCGGACACCAGAAGGATGTAGGGTCTATCACAAAAAGGATGATATTGAACACTCGCACAATCTGGCACCAAAAGGATGAGAGACCCATCACCAAAAGGATGATATAGTGACACACGCACACAATCCCGACACCAAAAGGATGCAGGCCTATCACCAAAAGGATGATAGAGAACACTCGCACAATCTGGCACACAAAGGATGACAGACCTATCACCAAAAGGATGATAGAGTGACACACACACACATAATCCCGACACCAGAAGGATGTAGGGTCTATCACCAAAAGGATGATAGAGACCACTCGCACAATCTGGCACAAAAGGATGACAGATCCATCACCCAAAGGGTGGTAGAGCGGCACACGCACACAATCCTGACACCAAAAAGATGCTAGGCCTTTCACCAAAAAGATGATAGAGAACGCTCGCACAATCTGGCACCAAAAGTATGACAGACCTATCACCAATAGGATGATAGAGTGACACACGCACACAATCCCGACAATAAAAGGATGCAGGCCTATCACCAAAAGGATGATAGAGAAACCTCGCACAATCTGGCACCAAAAGGATGATAGACCTATCACCAAAAGGATGATAGAGTGACACACGCACACAATCCGGACACCAGAAGGATGTAGGGTCTATCACCAAAAGGATGATAGAGACCACTCGCACAATCTGGCACCAAAAGGATGACAGATCAATTACCCAAAGGATGATAGAGCGACACATGCACACAATCCCGACACCAAAAGGATGCTAGGCCTATCACCAAAAAGATGATAGAGAACACTCGCACAATCTGGCACCAAAAGGATGACAGATCCATCACCCAAATGATGATGGAGCGGCACACGCACTAAATGCCGACACCAAAAGAATGTTGGGCCTATCAACAAAAAGATGATAGAGAACACTCGCACAATCTGGCACCAAAAGGATGACAGACCTATCACCATTAGGATGATAGAGTGACACACGCATACAATCCCGACACTAAAAGGATGCAGGCCTATCACCAAAAGGATGATAGAGAACACTCGCACAATCTGGCACAAAAAGAATGACAGACCTATCACCAAAAGGATGATAGAGAACACTAGCACAATCTGGCACCAAAAGGATGAGAGACCCATCAGCAAAAGGATGAGAGAGTGACACATGCGCACAATCCCGACACCAAAAGGATGCAGGTCTATCACCAAAAGGATGATAGAGAACAATCGCACAATCTGGCACCAAAAGGATGACAGACCTATCACCAAAAGGATGATAGATTGACACACGCAAAC
Organism: Lathyrus sativus; assembly: GCA_963859935.3. Classification (NCBI taxonomy): domain Eukaryota; kingdom Viridiplantae; phylum Streptophyta; class Magnoliopsida; order Fabales; family Fabaceae; genus Lathyrus; species Lathyrus sativus. The sequence continues at coordinate 199,350,716 of OZ012739.1, read as the reverse complement.
AATCTGGACACCAGAAGGATGTAGGGTCTTTCACAAAAAGGATGATAGAGAACACTCGCACAATCTGGTACCAAAAGGATTAGAGACCCATCACCAAAAGGATGATATAGTGACACACGCACACAATCCCAACACCAAAAGGATGCAGGCCTATCACCAAAAGGATGATAGAGAACACTCGCAAAATCTGGCATACAAAGGATGACATACCTATCACCAAAAGGATGATAGAGTGACACACACACAGAATCCCGACACCAGAAGGATGTAGGGTCTATCACCAAAAGGATGATAGAGACCACTCGCACAATCTGGCACAAAAGGATGACAGATCCATCACCCAAAGGGTGGTAGAGCGAAACACGCAAACAATCCCGACACCAAAAAGATGCTAGGCCTTTCACCAAAAAGATGATAGAGAACGCTCGCACAATCTGGCACCAAAATTATGACAGACCTATCACCAATAGGATGATTGAGTGACACGCGCACACAATCCCGACAATAAAAGGATGTAGGCCTATCACCAAAAGGATGATAGAGAACACTCGCACAATCTGGCACCAAAAGGATGACAGACCTATCACCAAAAGGATGATAGAGTGACACACGCACACAATCCGGACACCAGAAGGATGTAGGGTCTATCACCAAAAGGATGATAGAGACCACTCGCACAATCTGGCACCAAAAGGATGACAGATCCATCACCCAAAGGATGATAGAGCGACACATGCACACAATCCCGACACCAAAAGAATGCTAGGCCTATCACCAAAAAGATGATAGAGAACACTCGCACAATCTGGCACCAAAAGGATGACAGATCCATCACCCAAAGGATGATAGAGCGACACACGCACTAAATGCCGACACCAAAAGGATGTTGGGCCTATCAACAAAAAGATGATAGAGAACACTCGCACAATCTGGCACCAAAAGGATGACAGACCTATCACCATTAGGATGATAGAGTGACACACGCATACAATCCCGACACTAAAAGGATGCAGGCCTATCACCAAAAGGATGATAGAGAACACTCGCACAATCTGGCACAAAAAGGATGACAGACCTATCACCAAAAGGATGATAGAGGACACTAGCACAATCTGGCACCAAAAGGATGAGAGACCCATCACCAAAAGGATGAGAGAGTGACACATGCGCATAATCCCGACACCAAAAGGATGCAGGCCTATCACCAAAAGGATGATAGAGAACACTCGCACAATCTGGCACCAAAAGGATGACAGACCTATCACCTAAAGGATGATAGATTGACACACGCAAACAATCCGGACACCAGAAGGATGTAGGGTCTATCACAAAAAGGATGATAGAGAACACTCGCACAATCTGGCACCAAAAGGATGAGAGACCCATCACCAAAAGGATGATATAGTGACACACGCACACAATCCCGACACCAAAAGGATGCAGGCCTATCACCAAAAGGATGATAGAGAACACTCGCACAATCTGGCAAACAAAGGATGACAGACCTATCACCAAAAGGATGATAGAGTGACACACACACATAATCCCGACACTAGAAGGATGTAGGGTCTATCACGAAAAGGATGATAGAGACCACTCGCACAATCTGGCACAAAAGGATGACAGATCCATCACCCAAAGGGTGGTAAAGCGGCACACGCACACAATCCCGACACCAAAAAGATGCTAGGCCTTTCACCAAAAAGATGATAGAGAATGCTCGCACAATCTGGCACCAAAAGTATGACAGACCTATCACCAATAGGATGATAGAGTGACACACGCACACAATCCCGACAATAAAAGGATGCAGGCCTATCACCAAAAGGATGATAGAGAAACCTCGCACAATCTGGCACCAAAAGGATGATAGAGTGACACACGCACACAATCCGGACACCAGAAGGATGTAGGGTCTATCACCAAAAGGATGATAGAGACCACTCGCACAATCTGGCACCAAAAGGATGACAGATCCATTACCCAAAGGATGATAGAGCGACACATGCACACAATCCCGACACCAAAAGGATGCTAGGCCTATCACCAAAAAGATGATAGAGAACACTCGCACAATCTGGCACCAAAAGGATGACAGATCCATCACCCAAATGATGATAGAGCGACACACGCACTAAATGCCGACACCAAAAGAATGTTGGGCCTATCAACAAAAAGATGATAGAGAACACTCGCACAATCTGACACCGAAAGGATGACAAACCTATCACCATTAGGATGATAGAGTGACACACGCATACAATCCCGACACTAAAAGGATGCAGGCCTATCACCAAAAGGATGATAGAGAACACTCGCACAATCAGGCACAAAAAGGATGACCGACCTATCACCAAAAGGATGATAGAGAACACTAGCACAATCTGGCACCAAAAGGATGAGAGAGTGACACACGCGCACAATCCCGACACCAAAAGGATGCAGGCCTATCACCAAAAGGATGATAGAGAACACTCGCACAATATGGCACCAATAGGATGACAGACCTATCACCAAAAGGATGATAGATTGACACACGCACACAATCCGGACACCAGAAGGATGTAGGTTCTATCACAAAAAGGATGATAGAGAACACTCGCATAATCTGGAACCAAAAGGATGAGAGACCCATCACCAAAAGGATGATATAGTGACACACGCACACAATCCCTACACCAAAAGGATGCAGGCCTATCACCAAAAGGATGATAGAGAACACTCGCACAATCTGGCACACAAAGGATGACAGACCTATCACCAAAAGGATGATAGAGTGACACACACACAATCCCGACACCAGAAGGATGTAGGGTCTATCACCAAAAGGATGGTAGAGGCCACTCGCACAATCTGGCACCAAAAGGATGACAGATCCATCACCCAAAGGGTGGTAGAGCGGCACACGCACACAATCCCGACACCAAAGAGATGCTAGGCCTTTCACCAAAAAGATGATAGAGAATGCTCACACAATCTGGCACCAAAAGTATGACAGACCTATCACCAATAGGATGATAGAGTGACGCACGCACACAATCCCGACAATAAAAGGATGCAGGCCTATCACCAAAAGGATGATAGAGAACACTCGCACAATCTGGCACCAAAAGGATGACAGACCTATCACCAAAAGGATGATAGAGTGACACACGCACACAATCCGGACACCAGAAGGATGTAGGGTCTATCACCAAAAGGATGATAGAGACCACTCGCACAATCTGGCACCAAAAGGATGACAGATCCATCACCCAAATGATGATAGAGCGACACATGCACACAATCCCGACACCAAAAAGATGCTAGGCCTATCACCAAAAAGATGATTGAGAACACTCGCACAATCTGGCACCAAAAGGATGACAGATCCATCACCCAAAGGATGATAGAGCGACACACGCACTAAATGCCGACACCAAAAGGATGTTGGGCCTATCAACAAAAAGATGATAGAGAACACTCGCACAATCTGGCACCAAAAGGATGACAGACCTATCACCATTAGGATGATAGAGTGACACACGCATGCAATCCCGACACTAAAAGGATGCAGGCCTATCACCAAAAGGATGATAGAGAACACTCGCACAATCTGGCACAAAAAGGATGACAGACCTATCACCAAAAGGATGATAGAGAAAACTAGCACAATATGGCACCAAAAGGATGAGAGACCCATCACCAAAAGGATGAGAGAGTGACACACGCGCACAATCCCGACACCAAAAGGATGCAGGCCTATCACCCAAAGGATGATAGAGAACACTCGCACAATCTGGCACCAATAGGATGACAGACCTATCACCAAAAGGATGATAGATTGACACACGCACACAATCCGGACACCAGAAGGATGTAGGGTCTATCACAAAAAGGATGATAGAGAACACTCGCACAATCTGGGAACAAAAGGATGATATAGTGACACACGCACACAATCCCGACACCAAAAGGATGCAGGCCTATCACCAAAAGGATGATAGAGAACACTTACACAATCTGGCACACAAAGGATGACAGACCTATCACCAAAAGGATGATAGAGTGACACACACACACAATCCCGACACCAGAAGGATGTAGGGTCTATCACCAAAAGGATGATAGAGACCACTCGCACAATCTGGCACCAAAAGGATGACAGATCCATCACCCAAAGGGTGGTAGAGCGGCACACGCACACAATCCCGACACCAAAAAGATGCTAGGCCTTTCACCAAAAAGATGATAGAGAACGCTCGCACAATCTGGCACCAAAAGTATGACAGACGTATCACCAATAGGATGATAGAGTGACACACCCACACAATCCCGACAATAAAAGGATGCAGGCCTATCACCAAAAGGATGATAGAGAACACTCGCACAATCTGGCACCAAAAGGATGACCGACCTATCACCAAAAGGATGATAGAGTGACACACACACACAATCCAGACACCAGAAGGATGTAGGGTCTATCACCAAAAGGATGATAGAGACCACTCGCACAATCTGGCACTAAAAGGATGACATATCCATCACCCAAAGGATGATAGAGCGACACATGCACACAATCCCGACACCAAAAGGATGCTAGGCCTATCACCAAAAAGATGATAGAGAACACTCGCACAATCTGGCAACAAAAGGATGATAGAGCGACACACGCACTAAATGCCGACACCAAAAGGATGTTGGGCCTATCAACAAAAAGATGATAGAGAACACTCGCACAATCTGGCACCAAAAGGATGACAGACCCATCACGCAAGAATGATAGAGGGACACACGCACACACTCCCGACAACAAAAGAATGCAGGCCTATCACCAAAAGGATGATGGAGAACACTCGCACAATCTGGCACCAAAATGATGACAGACCTATCACCAAAAGGATTATAGAGTGACACACGCACACAATCCCGTCACCAGAAGGATGTAGGGTCTATCACCAAATGGATGATAGAGAACACTCGCACAATCTAGCACCAAAAGGATGACGACCCATCACCAAGAGGATGATAGAGCGACACACGCACACAATCTCGACACCAAAATGATGCAGGGCGTATCACCAAAAAGATGATAGAGAACACTCGCACAATCTGGCACAAAAGTGATAACAGATCTATCACCAAAAAGATGATAGAGCGACACACGCACACAATCTCGACACCAAAAGGATGCAAGGCCTATCACCAAAAGGGTGATAAAGAACACTCGCACAATCTGGCACCAAAAGGATGACAGACCTATCACCAAAAGGATGATAGAGTGACATACGCACACAATCCCGACACTAGAAGGATGTAGGGTCTATCACAAAAAGGATGATAGAGAACACTCACACAATCTGGCACCAAAAGGATGACAGATCCATCACCCAAAGGATGATAGTGCGACACACGCACACAGTTCCGACACCAAAAGGATGCAGGCCTATCACCAAAGGGATGATAGAGAACACTCGCACAATCTGGCACCTAAAGGATGATAGACCCATCACCAATAGGATGATAGAGTGACACACGGACACAATCCCGACACCAAAAGGATGCAGGCCAATCCCCAAAAGGATGATAGAAAACACTCGCACAATCTGGCACCAAAAGGATGACATACCCATCGTCAAAAGGATGATATAGCGACACGCGCACCCAATCCCGACACCAAAAGGATGCAGGCCTATCACCAAAAGGATGATAGAGAACACTCGCACAATCTGTTACACAATTGATGACAGACCTATAACCAAAAGGATGATAGAGTGACACACACACACAATCCCGACACCAGAAGGATGTAGGGTCTATCACCAAAAGGATGATAGAGACCACTCGCACAATCTGGAACCAAAAGGATGACAGATCCATCACCCAAAGGGTGGTAGAGCGGCATACGCACACAATCCCGACACCAAAAAGATGCTAGGCCTATCACCAAAAAGATGATAGAGAACGCTCGCACAATCTGGCACCAAAAGTATGACAGACCTATCACCAATAGTATGATAGAGTGACACACGCACGCAATCCAGAAAATAAAAGGATGCAAGCCTATCACCAAAAGGATGATAGAGAACACTCGCACAATCTGGCACCAAAAGGATGACAGACCTATCACCAAAAGGATGATAGAGAACACTCGCACAATCTGTTACACAATTGATGACAGACCTATAACCAAAAGGATGATAGAGTGACACACACACACAATCCCGACACCAGAAGGATGTAGGGTCTATCACCAAAAGGATGATAGAGACCACTCGCACAATCTGGAACCAAAAGGATGACAGATCCATCACCCAAAGGGTGGTAGAGCGGCATACGCACACAATCCCGACACCAAAAAGATGCTAGGCCTATCACCAAAAAGATGATAGAGAACGCTCGCACAATCTGGCACCAAAAGTATGACAGACCTATCACCAATAGTATGATAGAGTGACACACGCACGCAATCCAGAAAATAAAAGGATGCAAGCCTATCACCAAAAGGATGATAGAGAACACTCGCACAATCTGGCACCAAAAGGATGAAAGACCCATCACCAAACGGATGATAGAGTGACACACGTACACAGTCCCGACACCAATAGGATACAGGCGTATCACCATAAGGATGATAGAGAACACTCGCACAATCTGGCACCAAAAGGATGACAGACCTGTCACCAAAAGGATGAAAGAGTGCACACACACACAATCCCGACACCAGAAGAATGTAGGGTCTATCACCAAAAGGATGATATAGACCACTCGCACAATTTGGCACCAAAAGGATGACAGATCCATCACCCAAAGGATGATAGAGCGACACACGCACACAATCCCGACACCAAAAAGATGATATGTCTATCACCAAAAAGATGAGAAAGAACGCTCGCACAATCTGGCACCAAAAGGATGGCAGACCTATCCCCAATAGGATGATAGAGTGACAGACACACACAATCCCGACAATAAAAGGATGCAGGCCTATCACCAAAAGGATGATAGAGAGCACTCATAAAATTTGGCACCAAAAGGATGACAGACCTATCACCATAAGGATGTGAGAGTAACATACGCACACAATCCCGACACCAGAAGGATGTAGGGTCTATCACCAAAAGGATGATAGAGAACACTCGCACAATCTGGCACCAAAAGGATGAGAGACCCATCACCAAAAGGATAATAGAGTGACACACGCACACAATCCCGACACCAAAATGATGCAGGCCTATCACCAAAAGGATGATAGAGAATACTCGTATAATTTGGCACCAAAAGGATGACAGACCTATCACCAAAAGGATTATAGAGTGCCACACTCACACAATCCCGACACCAGAAGAATGTAGGGTCTATCACCAAAAGGATGATAGAGAACACTCGCACAATCTAGCACCAAAAGGATGACAGACCCATCACGCAAGAATGATAGAGGGACACACGCACACACTCCCGACAACAAAAGAATGCAGGCCTATCACCAAAAGGATGATAGAGAACACTCACACAATCTGGCACCAAAATGATGACAGACCTATCACCAAAAGGATTATAGAGTGACACACGCACACAATCCCGTCACCAGAAGGATGTAGGGTCTATCACCAAATGGATGATAGAGAACACTCGCACAATCTAGCACCAAAAGGATGACGACCCATCACCAAGAGGATGATAGAGCGACACACGCACACAATCTCGACACCAAAATGATGCAGGGCCTATCACCAAAAAGATGATAGAGAACACTCGCACAATCTGGCACAAAAGTGATAACAGATCTATCACCAAAAAGATGATAGAGCGACACACGCACACAATCTCGACACCAAAAGGATGCAAGGCCTATCACCAAAAGGATGATAAAGAACACTCGCACAATCTGGCACCAAAAGGATGACAGACCTATCACCAAAAGGATGATAGAGTGACACACGCACACAATCCCGACACTAGAAGGATGTAGGGTCTATCACAAAAAGGATGATAGAGAACACTCACACAATCTGGCACCAAAAGGATGACAGATCCATCACCCAAAGGATGATAGTGCGACACACGCACACAGTTCCGACACCAAAAGGATGCAGGCCTATCACCAAAGGGATGATAGAGAACACTCGCACAATCTGGCACCTAAAGGATGATAGACCCATCACCAATAGGATGATAGAGTGACACACGGACACAATCCCGACACCAAAAGGATGCAGGCCAATCCCCAAAAGGATGATAGAAAACACTTGCACAATCTGGCACCAAAAGGATGACATACCCATCGTCAAAAGGATGATATAGCGACACGCGCACTCAATCCCGACACCAAAAGGATGCAGGCCTATCACCAAAAGGATGATAGAGAACACTCGCACAATCTGTTACACAATTGATGACAGACCTATAACCAAAAGGATGATAGAGTGACACACACACACAATCCCGATACCAGAAGGATGTAGGGTCTATCACCAAAAGGATGATAGAGACCACTCGCACAATCTGGAACCAAAAGGATGACAGATCCATCACCCAAAGGGTGGTAGAGCGGCATACGCACACAATCCCGACACCAAAAAGATGCTAGGCCTATCACCAAAAAGATGATAGAGAACGCTCGCACAATCTGGCACCAAAAGTATGACAGACCTATCACCAATAGTATGATAGAGTGAGACACGCACGCAATCCCGAAAATAAAAGGATGCAGGCCTATCACCAAAAGGATGATAGAGAACACTCGCACAATCTGGCACCAAAAGGATGACAGACCTATCACCAAAAGGATGATAGAGTGACACACACACAATCCGGACACCAGAAGGATGTAGGGTCTATCACAAAAAGGATGATAGAGACCACTCGCACAATCTGGCACCAAAAGGATGACAGAGAACACTCGCACAATCTGGCACCTAAAGGATGACAGACCTATCACCAAAAGGATGATAGAGTGACATACACACACAATCCCGACACTAGAAGGATGTAGGGTCTATCACAAAAAGGATGATAGAGAACACTCACACAATCTGGCACAAAAAGGATGACAGATCCATCACCCAAAGGATGATAGAGTGACACACGCACACAGTCCCGACACCAAAAGGATGCAGGCCTATCACCAAAGGGATGATAGAGAACACTCGCACAATCTAGCACCAAAAGGTTGACAGACCTATCACCAAAAGGATGATAGAGTGACACACGCATACAATCCCGACACCAGAAGAATGTAGGGTCTATCACCAAAAGGATGATAGAGAACACTCGCACAATCTTGCACCTAAAGGATGATAGACCAATCACCAATAGGATGAAAGAGTGACACACGCACACAATCCCGACACCAAAAGGATGCAGGCCAATCACCAAAAGGATAATAGAAAACACTCGTACAATCTGGCACCAAAAGGATAACATACCCATCATCAAAAGGATGATATAGCGACACACGCACCCAATCCCGACACCAAAAGGATGCAGGCCTATCTCCAAAAGGATGATAGAGAACACTCGCACAATCTGGCACCAAAAGGATGACAGACCCATCACCCAAAGGATGATAGGGCGACACACCCACACAATCCCGACACCAAAAGGATGTTGGGCCTATCAACAAATATATGATAGAGAACACTCGCACAATCTGGCACCAAAAGGATGACAGGCCCATCACCATTAGGATGATAGAGTGGCACACGCACATAATTCAGACACAAAAAGGGTGCAGGCCTATCACCAAAAGGATGATAGAGAACACTCGCACAATCTAGCACCAAAATCATGACAGACCTATCACCAAAAGGATGATAGAGTGACACACGCACACAATTCCGACACTAGAAGGATGTAGGGTCTATCACAAAAAGGATGATAGAGAACACTCGCACAATCTAGCACCAAAAGGATGAGAGACCCATCACGAAAAGGATGATAGAGTGACACACGCACATAGTCCCGACCCCAAAAGGATGCAGGCCTATCACCAAAAGAATGATAGAGAACACTCGCACAAGCTGTCACCAAAAGGATGACAGACCTATCACCAAAAGGATGATAGAGTGACACACACACACACAATCCCGACACCAGAAGGATGCAGGGTCTATCACCAAAAGGATGATAGAGACCACTTGCACAATCTGGCACAAAAAGGATGACAGACCTATCACCAAAAGGATGATAGAGTGACATACGCACACAATCCCGACACTAGAAGGATGTAGGGTCTATCACAAAAAGGATGATAGAGAACACTCGCACAATCTGGCACCAAAAGGATGAGAGACCCATCACCAAAAGGATGATAGAGTGAAACACGCACACAGTCCCGACACCAAAAGGATGCAGGCCTATCACCAAAAGGATGACAGGCCTATCACCAAAAGGATGATAGAGTGACACACACACACACACAATCCCGACACTAGAAGGATGTAGGGTCTATCACCAAAAGGATGATAGAGACCACACGCACAAACTAGCACCAAAAGGATGACAGATCCATCACCCAAAGGATGATAGAGCGACACATGGACACAATCCCGACACCAAAAGGATGCTAGGCATATCACCAAAAAGATGATAGAGAGCACTCGCACAATCTGGCACCAAAAGGATGACAGGCCTATCACCAATAGGATGATAGAGTGACACATGCACAAAATCCCAACACCAGAAGGATGTAGGGTCTATAACCAAAAGGATGATAGAGAACACTCGCACAATTTGGCACCAAAAGGATGACAGATCCATCACCCAAAGGAAGATAGAGCGACACACGCACTAAATCCCGACACCAAAAGGATGTTGGGCCTATCGCCAAAAAGATGATAGAGAACGCTCGCACAATCAGGCACCAAAAAGATGAGAGACATATCACCAATAGGATGATAGAGTGACACACTCACACAATCTCGACAATAAAAGGATGCAGGCCTATCACCAAAAGGATGATAGAGAACACTCGCACAATCTGGCACCAAAAGGATGACAGACCTATCACCATAAGGATGATAGAGTGACATACGCACACAATCCCGACACCAAAATGATGCAGGCCTATCACCAAAAGGATGATAGAGAACACTCGCACAATCTAGCAACAAAAGGATGACATACCCATCACCAAAAGGATGATAGAGCGACACACGCACACAATCCCGACACCAAAATGATGCAGGCCTATCACCAAAAGGATGATAGAGAACACTCGCACTATCTAACACCAAAAGGATAACAGACCTATCACCAAAAGGATGATAGAGTGACACACGCACACAATCCCGACACTAGAAGGATGTAGGGTCTATCACCAAAAGGATAATAGAGAACACTCACACAATCTGGCACCAGAAGGATGACAGATCCATCACCGAAAGGATGATAGAGCGACACATGCACACAATCTCGACAACAAAAGGATGTAGGCCTATCACCAAAAGCATGATAGAGAACACTCGCATAATCTGGCACCAAAAGGATCACAGACCTATAACCAATAGGATGATAGAGTGGCACACACACACAATCCCGACACCAGAAGAATGTAGGGTCTATCACCAAAAGGATGATAGAGAACACTCGCACAATCTAGCACCAAAAGGATGATAGACCCATCACGCAAGGACGATAAAGCGACACACGCACACAATCCCGTCAACAAAAGAATGCAGGCATATCACCAAAAGGATGATAGAGAACACTCGCACAATCTGGCACCAAAATGATGACAGACCTATCACCAAAAGGATGATAGAGAACACTCGCACAATCTAGCAACAAATTGATAACAGATCTATCACCAAAAGGATGATAGGGCGACACACGCAAACAATCCCGACACCAAAAGGATGTAGGGTCTATCACCAAAAGGATGATAAAGAACACTCGCACAATCTGGCACCAAAAGGATGAGAGACCCATCACCAAAAGGATGATAGAGAACACTCGCATAATCTGGAACCAAAAGGATGATAGACCCATCACCCATAGGATGATAGAGCGACACACGCACACAATCCCGACACCAAAAGGATGCAGGCCAATCACCAAAAGGATGATAGAAAACACTCGCACAATCTGGCACCAAAAGGATGACATACCCATCATCAAAAGGATGATATAGCGACACGCGCACCCAATCACGACACCAAATGGATGCAGGCCTATAACCAAAAGGATGATAGAGAACACTCGCACAATCTGGCACCAAAAGGATGACCGACCTATCACCAAAAGGATGATAGAGTGACACACACACACAATCCAGACACCAGAAGGATGCAGGGTCTATCACCAAAAGGATGATAGAGACCACTTGCACAATCTGGCACAAAAAGGATGACAGACCTATCACCAAAAGGATGATAGAGTGACATACGCACACAATCCCGACACTAGAAGGATGTAGGGTCTATCACAAAAAGGATGATAGAGAACACTCGCACAATCTGGCACCAAAAGGATGAGAGACCCATCACCAAAAGGATGATAGAGTGAAACACGCACACAGTCCCGACACCAAAAGGATGCAGGCCTATCACCAAAAGGATGACAGGCCTATCACCAAAAGGATGATAGAGTGACACACACACACACACAATCCCGACACTAGAAGGATGTAGGGTCTATCACCAAAAGGATGATAGAGACCACACGCACAAACTAGCACCAAAAGGATGACAGATCCATCACCCAAAGGATGATAGAGCGACACATGGACACAATCCCGACACCAAAAGGATGCTAGGCATATCACCAAAAAGATGATAGAGAGCACTCGCACAATCTGGCACCAAAAGGATGACAGGCCTATCACCAATAGGATGATAGAGTGACACATGCACAAAATCCCAACACCAGAAGGATGTAGGGTCTATAACCAAAAGGATGATAGAGAACACTCGCACAATCTGGCACCAAAAGGATGACAGATCCATCACCCAAAGGAAGATAGAGCGACACACGCACTAAATCCCGACACCAAAAGGATGTTGGGCCTATCGCCAAAAAGATGATAGAGAACGCTCGCACAATCAGGCACCAAAAAGATGAGAGACATATCACCAATAGGATGATAGAGTGACACACTCACACAATCTCGACAATAAAAGGATGCAGGCCTATCACCAAAAGGATGATAGAGAACACTCGCACAATCTGGCACCAAAAGGATGACAGACCTATCACCATAAGGATGATAGAGTGACATACGCACACAATCTCGACACCAAAATGATGCAGGCCTATCACCAAAAGGATGATAGAGAACACTCGCACAATCTAGCAACAAAAGGATGACATACCCATCACCAAAAGGATGATAGAGCGACACACGCACACAATCCCGACACCAAAATGATGCAGGCCTATCACCAAAAGGATGATAGAGAACACTCGCACTATCTAACACCAAAAGGATAACAGACCTATCACCAAAAGGATGATAGAGTGACACACGCACACAATCCCGACACTAGAAGGATGTAGGGTCTATCACCAAAAGGATAATAGAGAACACTCACACAATCTGGCACCAGAAGGATGACAGATCCATCACCGAAAGGATGATAGAGCGACACATGCACACAATCTCGACAACAAAAGGATGTAGGCCTATCACCAAAAGCATGATAGAGAACACTCGCATAATCTGGCACCAAAAGGATCACAGACCTATAACCAATAGGATGATAGAGTGGCACACACACACAATCCCGACACCAGAAGAATGTAGGGTCTATCACCAAAAGGATGATAGAGAACACTCGCACAATCTAGCACCAAAAGGATGATAGACCCATCACGCAAGGACGATAAAGCGACACACGCACACAATCCCGTCAACAAAAGAATGCAGGCATATCACCAAAAGGATGATAGAGAACACTCGCACAATCTGGCACCAAAATGATGACAGACCTATCACCAAAAGGATGATAGAGAACACTCGCACAATCTAGCAACAAATTGATAACAGATCTATCACCAAAAGGATGATAGGGCGACACACGCAAACAATCCCGACACCAAAAGGATGTAGGGTCTATCACCAAAAGGATGATAAAGAACACTCGCACAATCTGGCACCAAAAGGATGAGAGACCCATCACCAAAAGGATGATAGAGAACACTCGCATAATCTGGAACCAAAAGGATGATAGACCCATCACCCATAGGATGATAGAGCGACACACGCACACAATCCCGACACCAAAAGGATGCAGGCCAATCACCAAAAGGATGATAGAAAACACTCGCACAATCTGGCACCAAAAGGATGACATACCCATCATCAAAAGGATGATATAGCGACACGCGCACCCAATCACGACACCAAATGGATGCAGGCCTATAACCAAAAGGATGATAGAGAACACTCGCACAATCTGGCACCAAAAAGATGACAGACCTATCACCAAAAGGATGATAGAGTGACACACACATACAATCCCGACACAAAAAAGACGTAGGGTCTATCACCAAAAGGATGATAGAGAACACTCGCACAATCTAGCAACAAAAGGATGACAGACCCATCACCAATTGGATGATAGAGCGACACACGCACACAATCCCGACACCAAAAGGATGCAGGCCAATCACCAAAAGGATGATAGAGAGCACTCGCACAATCTGGCACCAAAAGGATGACAGACCCATCATCAAAAGGATTATAGAATGACACACGCACACAATCCCGACACCAAAAGGATGCAGGCCTATCACCAAAAGGATGATAGAGAACACTCGCACAATCTGGCACCAAAAGGATGACCGACCTATCACCAAAAGGATGATAGAGTGACACACGCACAAAATCCCGACACCAAAAATATGTAGGGTCTATCACCAAAAGGATGATAGAAAACACTCTCACAATCTGGAACCAAAAGGATGACAGGCCCATCACCAAAAGGATGATAGAGCGACACCCGCAAACAATACCGACACCAAAAGGATGCAGCCCTATCACCAAAAGGATGTAGAGGACACTCGCTTAATCTAGCACCAAAATGATAAAAGACCTATCACCAAAAGGATGATAGAGCGACACACGCACACAATCCCGACACCAAGAAGGATGTAGGGTCTATCACCAAAAGGATCATAGAGAACAATCGCCCAATCTAGCACTAAATGAATGACAGACCCATCACCAAAAGCATGATAGAGCAACACACGCACACAATCCTGACACCAAAAGGATGCAGGGCCTATCACCAAAAAGATGATAGAGAACACTCGCACAATCTGGCACCAAAATGATAACAGATCTATCATCAAAATGATGATAGAGAGACACACGCACACAATCCCGATCCCAAAAGGATGTAGGGTCTATCACCAAAAGGATGATATAGAACACTCGCACAATCTACCAAAAGGATGAGAGACCCATCACCAAAAGGATGATAGAGTGACACACGCACACAATCCCGACACCAAAACGATGCAGGCATATCACCAAAAGGATGATAGAGAACACTCGCACTATCTAGCACCAAAAGGATGACAGACCTATCACCAAAAGGATGATAGAGTGACACACGCACACAATCCCGACACAAGAAGGATGTAGGGTCTATCACCAAAAGGATGATAGAGAACACTCGCACAATCTGGCACCAGAAGGATGACAGATCCATCACCCAAAGGATGATAGAGCGACACACGCACACAATCCCGACACCAAAAGGATGCAGGCCTATCACCAAAAGGATGATAGAGAACACTCGCATAATCTGGAACCAAAAGGATGATTGACCTATCACCAGAAGGATGATAGATTGACACACACACAATCCCGACACCAGAAGAATGTAGGGTCTATCACCAAAAGGATGATAGAGAACACTCGCACAATCTGGATCCAAAATGATAACAGATCTATCACCAAAAGGATGATAGAGCGACACACGCAAACAATCTCGACACCAAAAGGATGTAGGGTCTATCACCAAAAGGATGATAAAGAACACTCGCACAATCTGGCACCAAAAGGATGAGAGACCCATCATCTAAAGGATGATATAGAACACTCGCATAATCTGGAACCAAAAGCATGATGGACCCATCACCCATAGGATGATAGAGCGACACACGCACACAATCCCGACACCAAAAGGATGCAGGCCAATCACCAAAAGGATGATAGAAAACACTCGCACAATCTGGCACCAAAAGGATGACATACCCATCATCAAAAGGATGATATAGCGACACGCGCACCCAACCCCGACACCAAATGGATGCAGGCCTATAACCAAAAGGATGATAGAGAACACTCACACAATCTGGCACCAAAAAGATGACAGACCTATCACCAAAAGGATGATAGAGTGACACACACATACAATCCCGACACCAAAAAGATGTAGGGTCTATCACCAAAAGGATGATAGAGAACACTCGCACAATCTAGCACCAAAAGGATGACAGACCCATCCCCAATTGGATGATAGAGCGACACACGCACACAATCCCGACACCAAAAGGATGCAGGCCAATCACCAAAAGGATGATAGAGAACACTCGCACAATCTGGCACCAAAAGGATGACAGACCCATCATCAAAAGGTTGATAGACTGACACACACACACAATCCCGACACCAAAAGGATGCAGGCCTATCACCAAAAGGATGATAGAGAACACTCGCACAATCTAGCACCAAAAGGATGACCAACCTATCACCAAAAGGATGATAGAGTGACACACGCACAAAATCCCGACACCAAAAATATGTAGGGTCTATCACCAAAAGGATGATAGAGAACACTCTCACAATCTGGCACCAAAAGGATGACAGACCCATCACCAAAAGGATGATAGAGCGACACCCGCAAACAATCCCGACACCAAAAGGATGCAGCCCTATCACCAAAAGGATGATAGAGAACACTCGCATAATCTAGCACCAAAATGATAACAGACCTATCACCAAAAGGATGATAGAGCGACACACGCACACAATCCCGACACCAAGAAGGATGTAGGGTCTATCACCAAAAGGATCATAGAGAACAATCGCCCAATCTAGCACTAAATGAATGACAGACCCATCACCAAAAGCATGATAGAGCGACACACGCACACAATCCCGACACCAAAAGGATGCAGGGCCTATCACCAAAAAGATGATAGAGAACACTCGCACAATCTGGCACCAAAATGATAACAGATCTATCACCAAAAGGATGATAGAGAGACACACGCACACAGTCCCGACCCCAAAAGGATGTAGGGTCTATCACCAAAAGGATGATATAGAACACTCGCACAATCTGGTACCAAAAGGATGAGAGACCCATCACCAAAAGGATGATAGAGTGACACACGCACACAATCCCGACACCAAAATGATGCAGGCCTATCACCAAAAGGATGATAGAGAACACTCACACTATCTAGCACCAAAAGGATGACAGACCTATCACCAAAAGGATGATAGAGGTACACACACACACAATCCCGACACAAGAAGGATGTAGGGTCTATCACCAAAAGGATGATAGAGAACACTCGCACAATCTGGCACCTGAAGGATGACAGATCCATCACCCAAAGGATGATAGAGCGACACACGCACACAATCCCGACACCAAAAGGATGCAGGCCTATCACCAAAAGGATGATAGAGAACACTTGTATAATCTGGCACCAAAAGGATGACAGACCTATCACCAGAAGGATGATAGAGTGACACACATACACAATCCCGACACCAGAAGAATGTAGGGTCTATCACCAAAAGGATGATAGAGAACACTCGCACAATCTGGATCAAAAATGATAACAGATCTATCACCAAAAGGATGATAGAGCGACACACACAAACAATCCCGACACCAAAAGGATGTAGGGTCTATCACCAAAAGGATGATAAAAAACACTCGCACAATCTGGCACCAAAAGGATGAGAGACCCATCACCAAAAGGATGATAGAGAACACTCACACAATCTGGAACCAAAAGGATGATAGACCCATCACCCATAGGATGATAGAGCGACACACACACACAATCCCGACACCAAAAGGATGCAGGCCAATCACCAAAAGGATGATAGAAAACACTCGCACAATCTGCCACCAAAAGGATGACATACCCATCATCAAAAGGATGATATAGCGACACGCGCACCCAATCCCGACACCAAATGGATGCAGGCCTATAACCAAAAGGATGATAGAGAGCACTCGCACAATCTGGCACCAAAGAGATGACAGACCTATCACCAAAAGGATGATAGAGTGACACACACATACAATCCCGACACCAAAAAGATGTAGGGTCTATCACCAAAAGGATGATAGAGAACACTCGCACAATCTAGCACCAAAAGGATGACAGACCCATCACCAATTGGATGATAGAGCGACATACGCACACAATCCCGACACCAAAAGGATGCAGGCCAATCACCAAAAGGATGATAGAGAACACTCGCACAATCTGGCACCAAAAGGATGACAGACCCATCATCAAAAGGATGATAGAGTGACACACGCACACAATCCCGACACCAAAAGGATGCAGGCCTATCACCAAAAGGATGATAGAGAACACTCGCACAATCTAGCACCAAAAGGATGACCGACCTATCACCGAAAGGATGATAGAGTGACACACGCACAAAATCCCGACACCAAAAATATGTAGGGTCTATCACCAAAAGGATGATAGAGAACACTCGCACAATCTGGCACCTGAAGGATGACAGATCCATCACCCAAAGGATGATAGAGCGACACACGCACACAATCCCGACACCAAAAGGATGCAGGCCTATCACCAAAAGGATGATAGAGAACACTTGTATAATCTGGCACCAAAAGGATGACAGACCTATCACCAGAAGGATGATAGAGTGACACACATACACAATCCCGACACCAGAAGAATGTAGGGTCTATCACCAAAAGGATGATAAAGAACACTCGCACAATCTAGATCAAAAATGATAACAGATCTATCACCAAAAGGATGATAGAGCGACACACGCAAACAATCCCGACACCAAAAGGATGTAGGGTCTATCACCAAAAGGATGATAAAAAACACTCGCACAATCTGGCACCAAAAGGATGAGAGACCCATCACCAAAAGGATGATAGAGAACACTCACACAATCTGGAACCAAAAGGATGATAGACCCATCACCCATAGGATGATAGAGCGACACACGCACACAATCCCGACACCAAAAGGATGCAGGCCAATCACCAAAAGGATGATAGAAAACACTCGCATAATCTGCCACCAAAAGGATGACATACCCATCATCAAAAGGATGATATAGCGACACGCGCACCCAATCCCGACACCAAATGGATGCAGGCCTATAACCAAAAGGATGATAGAGAGCACTCGCACAATCTGGCACCAAAAAGATGACAGACCTATCACCAAAAGGATGATAGAGTGACACACACATACAATCCCGACACCAAAAAGATGTAGGGTCTATCACCAAAAGGATGATAGAGAACACTCGCACAATCTAGCACCAAAAGGATGACAAACCCATCACCAATTGGATGATAGAGCGACACACGCACACAATCCCGACACCAAAAGGATGCAGGCCAATCACCAAAAGGATGATAGAGAACACTCGCACAATCTGGCACCAAAAGGATGACAGACCCATCATCAAAAGGATGATAGAGTGACACACGCACACAATCCCGACACCAAAAGGATGCAGGCCTATCACCAAAAGGATGAAAGAGAACACTCGCACAATCTAGCACCAAAAGGATGACCGACCTATCACCAAAAGGATGATAGAGTGACACACGCACAAAATCCCGACACCAAAAATATGTAGGGTCTATCACCAAAAGGATGATAGAGAACACTCTCACAATCTGGCACCAAAAGGATGACAGGCCCATCACCAAAAGGATGATAGAGCGACACCCGCAAACAATCCCGACACCAAAAGGATGCAACCCTATCACCAAAAGGATGATAGAGAACACTCGCATAATCTAGCACCAAAATGAGAACAGACCTATCACCAAAAGGATGATAGAGCGACACACGCACACAATCCCGACACCAAGAAGGATGTAGGGTGTATCACCAAAAGGATCATAGAGAACAATCGCTCAATCTAGCACTAAATGAATGACAGACCCATCACCAAAAGCATGATAGAGCGACACACGCACACAATCCCGACACCAAAAGGATGCAGGGCCTATCACCAAAAAGATGATAGAGAACACTCACACAATCTGGCACCAAAATGATAACAGATCTATCACCAAAAGGATGATAGAGAGACACACGCACACAATCCCGACCCCAAAAGGATGTAGGGTCTATCACCAAAAGGATGATATATAATACTCGCACAATCTGGTACCAAAAGGATGAGAGACCCATCACCAAAAGGATGATAGAGTGACACACGCACACAATACCGACACCAAAATGATGCAGGCCTATCACCAAAAGGATGATAGAGAACACTCACACTATCTAGCACCAAAAGGATGACAGACCTATCACCAAAAGGATGATAGAGTGACACACGCACACAATCCCGACACAAGAAGGATGTAGGTCTATCACCAAAAGGATGATAGAGAACACTCGCACAATCTGGCACCAGAAGGATGATAGATCCATCACCCAAAGGATGATAGAGCGACACACGCACACAATCCCGACACCCAAAGGATGCAGGCCTATCACCAAAAGGATGATAGAGAACACTCGTATAATCTAGCACCAAAAGGATGACAAACCTATCACCAGAAGGATGATAGAGTGACACACACACACAATCCCGACACCAGAAGAATGCAGGTCTATCACCAAAAGGATGATAGAGAACACTCGCACAATCTGGATCCAAAATGCTAACAGATCTATCACCAAAAGGATGATAGAGCGACACACGCAAACAATCCCGACACCAAAAGGATGTAGGGTCTATCACCAAAAGGATGATAAAGAACACTCGCACAATCTGACACCAAAAGGATGAGAGACCCATCACCAAAAGAATGATAGAGAACACTCGCATAATCTGGAACCAAAAGGATGATAGACCCATCACCCATAGGATGATAGAGCGACACACGCACACAATCCCGACACCAAAAGGATGCAGGCCAATCACCAAAAGGATGATAGAAAACACTCGCACAATCCCGACACCAAAAAGATGACAGACCTATCACCAAAAGGATGATAGAGTGACACACACATACAATCTCGACACCAAAAAGATGTAGGGTCTATCACCAAAAGGATGATAGAGAACACTCGCACAATCTAGCACCAATAGGATGACAGACCCATCACCAATTGGATGATAGAGCGACACACGCACACAATCCCGACACCAAAAGGATGCAGGCCAATCACCAAAAGGATGATAGAGAACACTCGCATAATCTGGCACCAAAAGGATGACAGACCCATCATCAAAAGGATGATAAAGTGACACACGCACACAATCCCTACACCAAAAGGATGCAGGCCTATAACCAAAAGGATGATAGAGAACACTCGCACAATATGGCACCAAAAGGATGACAAACCTATCACCAAAAGGATGATAGAGTGACACACGCACAAAATCCCGACACCAAAAATATGTAGGGTCTATCACCAAAAGGATGATAGAGAACACTCTCACAATCTGGCACCAAAAGGATAATAGAGAACACTCTCACAATTTGGCACCAAAAGGATGACAGGCCCATCACCAAAAGGATGATAGAGCGACACCCGCAAACAATCCCGACACCAAAAGGATGCAGCCCTATCACCAAAAGGATGATAGAGAACACTCGCATAACCTAGCACCAAAATGATAACAGACCTATCACCAAAAGGATGATAGAGCGACACACGCACACAATCCCGACACCAAGAAGGATGTAGGGTCTATCACCAAAAGGATCATGGAGAACAATCGCCCAATCTAGCACTAAATGAATGACAGACCCATCACCAAAAGCATGATAGAGCGACACACGCACACAATCCCGACACCAAAAGGATGCAGGGCCTATCACCAAAAAGTTTATAGAGAACACTCGCACAATCTGGTACCAAAAGGATGAGAGACCCATCACCAAAAGGATGATAGAGTGACACACGCACACAATCCCGACACCAAAATGATGCAGGCCTATCACCAAAAGGATGATAGAGAACACTCGCACTATCTAGCACCAAAAGAATGACAGACCTATCACCAAAAGGATGATAGAGTGACACACGCACACCATCCCGACACAAGAAGGATGTAGGGTCTATCACCAAAAGGATGATAGAGAACACTCGCACAATCTGGTACTAGAAGGATGACAGATCCATCACCCAAAGGATGATAGAGCGACACACGCACACAATCCCGACACCAAAAGGATGCAGGCCTATCACCAAAAGGATGATAGAGAACACTCGCATAATCTGGCACCAAAAGGATGACAGACCTATCACCAAAAGGATGATAGAGTGACACACACACATAATCCCGACACCAGAAGAATGTAGGGTCTATCACCAAAAGGATGATAGAGAACACTCGCACAATCTGGCACCAAAAGGATGATAGACCCATCACCAATAGGATGATAGAGCGGCACACGCACACAATCCCGACACCAAAAGGATGCAGGCCAATCACCAAAAGGATGATAGAAAACACTCGCACAATCTGACACCAAAAGGAAGACATACCCATCATGAAAAGGATGATATAGCGACACACACACCCAATCCCGACACCAAAAGGATGCAGGCCTATAACCAAAAGGATGACTGAGAACACTCGCACAATCTGGCACCAAAAGGATGACAGACCTATCACCAAAAGGATGATAGAGTGACACACACACACACAATCCCGACACCAGAAGGATGTAGGGTCTATAACGAAAAGGATGATAGAGAACACTCGCACAATCTGGCACCAAAAGGATGACAGATCCATCACCCAATAGATGATAGAGCGACACACGAACACAATCCCGACACCAAAAGGATGTTGGGCCTATTAAAAAATATGATAGAGAACACTCGCACAATCTGGCACCAAAAGAATGACAGACCTATCACCATTAGAATGACAGAATGACACACGCACACAATCCCGACACTAAAAGGATGCAGGCCTATCACCAAAAGGATGATAGAGAACACTCGCCCAATCTCGCACCAAAAGGATGAGAGACCCATCACCAAAAGGATGATAGAGTGACACACGCACACAGTCCCGACAACAAAAGGATGCAAGCCTATCACCAAAAGGATGATAGAGAACACTCACACAATCTGGCACCAAAAGAATGACAGACATATCACCAAAAGGATGATAGAGTGACACACACACATACAATCCCGACACCAGAAGGATGTAGGGTATATCACCGAAAGGATGATAGAGACCACTTGCACAATCTGGCACCAAAAGGATGACAAATCCATCACCCAAAAGATGATAGAGCGACACACTTACAATCCCGACACCAAAAGGATGCTAGGCCTATCACCAAAAAGATGATAGAGAACGCTCGCACAATCTGGCACCAAAAGGATGACAGACCTATCACCAATAGGATGATAGAGTGACACACGCACACAATCCCGACAAGAAAAGGATGCAGGCCTATCACCAAAAGGATGATAGAGAACACTCGCATAATCTGGCACCAAAAGGATGACAGACCTATCACCAGAAGGATGATAGAGTGACACACACACATAATCCCGACACCAGAAGAATGTAGGGTCTATCACCAAAAGGATGATAGAGAACACTCGCACAATCTGGCACCAAAAGGATGATAGACCCATCACCAATAGGATGATAGAGCGGCACACACACACAATCCCGACACCAAAAGGATGCAGGCCAATCACCAAAAGGATGATAGAAAACACTCGCACAATCTGACACCAAAAGGAAGACATACCCATCATGAAAAGGATGATATAGCGACACACACACCCAATCCCGACACCAAAAGGATGCAGGCCTATAACCAAAAGGATGATTGAGAACACTCGCACAATCTGACACCAAAAGGATGACAGACCTATCACCAAAAGGATGATAGAGTGACACACACACACACAATCCCGACACCAGAAGGATGTAGGGTCTATAACGAAAAGGATGATAGAGAACACTCGCACAATCTGGCACCAAAAGGATGACAGATCCATCACCCAATAGATGATAGAGCGACACACAGACACAATCCCGACACCAAAAGGATGTTGGGCCTATTAAAAAAAAATGATAGAGAACACTCGCACAATCTGGCACCAAAAGAATGACAGACCTATCACCATTAGAATGACAGAATGACACACGCACACAATCCCGACACTAAAAGGATGCAGGCCTATCACCAAAAGGATGATAGAGAACACTCGCACAATCTCGCACCAAAAGGATGAGAGACCCATCATTAAAAGGATGATAGAGTGACACACGCACACATTCCCGACACCAAAAGGATGCAAGCCTATCACCAAAAGGATGATAGAGAACACTCGCACAATCTGGCACCAAAAGAATGACAGACATATCACCAAAAGGATGATAGAGTGACACACACACATACAATCCCGACACCAGAAGGATGTAGGGTATATCACCGAAAGGATGATAGAGACCACTTGCACAATCTGGCACCAAAAGGATGACAAATCCATCACCTAAAGGATGATAGAGCGACACACTTACAATCCCGACACCAAAAGGATGCTAGGCCTATCACCAAAAAGATGATAGAGAACGCTCGCACAATCTGGCACCAAAAGGATGACAGACCTATCACCAATAGGATGATAGAGTGACACACGCACACAATCCCAACAATAAAAGGATGCAGGCCTATCACCAAAAGGATGATAGAGAACACTCGCACAATCTGGAACCAAAAGGATGACACACCTATCACCAAAAGGATGATAGAGTGACACACACACACAATCCGGACACTAGAAGGATGTAGGGTCTATTACCAAAAGGATGATAAAGAACACTCGCACAATCTGGCACCAAAAGGATGACAGATCCATCTCCCAAAGGATGATAAAGTGACACATGCACACAATCCCGACATCAAAAGGATGCTAGGCCTATCACAAAAAAAGATGATAGAGAACACTCGCACAATCTGGCACCAAAAGGATGACAGACCTATCACCAATAGGATGATAGAGTGACACACACACACAATCCCGACACCAGAAGGATGTAGGGTCTATAACCAAAGGATGATAGAGAACACTCGCACAATCTCGCACCAAAAGGATGACAGATCAATCACCCAAAGGATGATAGAGTGACACACGCACTAAATCCCGACGCCAAAAGGATGTTTGGCCTATCATCAAAAGGATGATAGAGAACACTCGCACAATCTGGCACCAAAAGGATGACAGACCTATCACGATTAGGATGATAGAGTGACACACGCACACAATCCTGACACTAAAAGTATGTAGGCCTATCACGAAAAGGATGATAGAGAACACTCGCAAAATCTGGCACCAAAAGGATGATAGACCTATCACCAAAACGATAATTGAGTGACATACGCACACAATCCCGACACCCGAAGGATGTAAGGTCTATTACAAAAAGGATGATAGAGACCATTCACACAATCTGGCACCAAAAGGAAGATAGAGTGATACACGCACAGAGTCCCGACACCAAAAGGATGCAGGCCTATCACCAAAAGGATGATAGAGAACACTCGCACAATCTGGCACCAAAAGGATGACATACCTATCACCATAAGGATGATAGAGTGACATACCCACACAATCCCGACACCAGAAGGATGTAGGTTCTATCACCAAAAGGGTGATAGAGAACACTCGCACAATCTAGCACCAAAATGTTGAGAGACCCATCAATAAAAGGATGATAGAGTGACACACGCACACAATCCCGACACCAAAATGATGCACGCCTATCACCAAAAGGATTATAGAGAACACTCGCACTATCTGGCACCAAAAGGATGACATCCCTATCACCAAAAGGATGATAGAGTGACACACGCACACAATCCCGACACCACAAGGATGTATGGTCTATCACCAAAAGGATGATGGAGAACACTCGCACAATCGTGCACCAGAAGGATGACAGATCCATCACCCAAAGGATGATAGTGCGACACACGCACACAATCCAGACACCAAAAGAATGCAGGCCTATCACCAAAAGGATGATAGAGAACACTCGCATAATCTGGCACCAAAAGGATGACAGACCTATCACCAAAAGGATGATAGAGTGACACACGCACACAATCCCGACACCAGAAGGATGTAGGGTCTATTACCAAAAGGATGATAGAGAACACTCACACAATCTAGCACCAAAAGGATGACACACCCATCACGCAAGGATGATAGAGCGACACACACACACACAATCCCGACACCAAAAGAATGCAAGGCCTATCACCAAAAAGATTATAGATAACGCTCGTACAATCTGGCACCAAAAGGATGACAGACCAATCACCAATAGGATGATAGAGTGACACACGCACACAATCCCGACACCTAAAGGATGCAGGCCAATCACCAAAAGGATGATAGAAAACACTCGCAAATCTGGCACCAAAAGGATGACATACCCATCATCAAAAGGATGATATAACGACACGCGCATCCAATCCCGACACCAGAAGGATGCAAGCCTATAACGAAAAGGATGATAGAGAACACTCGCACAATCTGGCACCAAAAGGATGAAAAACCTATCACCAAAAGGATGATAGAGTGAAACACGCACATAATCCCAACACTAAAAGGATGTAGGGTCTATCAGCAAAAGGATGATAGAGAACACTCTCGCAATCTAGCACCAAAAGGATGACAGACCTATCACCAATAGGATGAAAGAGTGACACACACACACAATCCCGACACCAGAAGGATGTAGGGTCTATAACCAAAAGGATGATAGAGAACACTCGCACAATCTGGCACCAAAAGGATGACAGATCCATCACCCAATAGATGATAGAGCGACACACACACAAAATCCCGACACCAAAAGGATGTTTGGCCTATCACAAAAAATATGATAGAGAACACTCGCACAATCTGGCACCAAAAGGATGACAGACCTATCACCATTAGAATGATAGAATGACACACGCACACAATCCCGACACTAAAAGGAAGCAGGCCTATCACCAAAAGGATGATAGAGAACACTCGCACAATCTGGCACCAAAAGGATGAGAGACCCATCACCAAAAGGATGATAGAGTGACACATGCACACAGTCCTGACACCAAAAGGATGCAAGCTTATCACCAAAAGGATGATAGAGAACACTCGCACAATCTGGCACCAAAAGAATGACAGACCTATCACCAAAAGGATGATAGAGTGACACACACACACACACAATCCCGACACCAGAAGGATGTAGGGTATATCACCAAAAGGATGATAGAGACCACTCGCACAATCTGGCACCAAAAGGATGACAGATCCATCACCCAAAGGATGATAGAGCGACACACACACACAATCCCGACACCAAAAGGATGTTAGGCCTATCACCAAAAAGATGATAGAGAACGCTCGCACAATCTGGCACCAAAAGGATGACAGACCTATCACCAATAGGATGATAGAGTAACACACGCACACAATCCCGACAATAAAAGGATGCAGGCCTATCACGAAAAGGATGATAGAGAACACTCGCACAATCTGGAACCAAAAGGATGACAGACCTATCACCAATAGGATGATAGAGTGACACACGCACACAATCCCGGCAATAAAAGGATGCAGGCCTATCACCAAAAGGATGATAGAGAACACTTGCACAATCTGGCACCAAAAGGATGACAGACCTATCACCAAAAGGATGATAGAGTGACACACACACACAATCCTGAAACCAGAAGGATGTAGGGTCTATCACCAAAAGGATGATAGAGAACACTCGCACAATCTGGCACCAAAAGGATGACAGATCCATCTCCCAAAGGATGATAAAGCGACAAATACACAATCTCGACATCAAAAGGATGCTAGGCCTATCACCAAAAAGATAATAGAGAACACTCGCACAATCTGGCACCAAAAGGATGACAGACCCATCTCCCAAAGGATGATAGAGTGACACACGCACACAATCCCGACAACAGAAGGATGTAGGGTCTATAACCAAAGGATGATAGAGAACACTCGCACAATCTAGCACCAAAAGGATGACAGACCTATCACCAATAGGATGATAGAGTGACACACGCACACAATCCCGACACCAGAAGGATGTAGGGTCTATAACCAAAGGATGATAGAGAACACTCGCACAATCTGGCACCAAAAGGATGACAGATCAATCACCCAAAGGATGATAGAGTGACACACGCACTAAATCCCGACGCCAAAAGGATGTTGGGCCTATCATCAAAAGGATGATAGAGAAGACTCGCACAATCTGCCACCAAAAGAATGACAGACCTATAACCAATAGGATGATAGAGTGACACACGCACACAATCCCGACAATAAAAGGATGCAGGCCTATCACCAAAAGGATGATAGAGAACACTCGCACAATCTGGCACCAAAAAGATGACATACCCATCATCAAAAGGATGATATAGCGGCACGCGCACCCAATCCCGACACCAAAAGGATGCAGGCCTATTACCAAAAGGATTATAGAGAACACTCGCACAATCTGGCACCAAAAGGATGACAGACCTATCACCAAAAGGATGATAGAGTGACACACACTCACAATCCCGAAACCAAAAGGATGTAGGGTCTATCACAAAAAGGATGATAGAGAACACTCTCACATTTTGGCACCAAAAGGATGACAGGCCCATCTCCAAAAGGATGATAGAGTGACACCCACAAACAATCTCGACACCAAAAGGATGCAACCCTATCACCAAAAGGATGATAGAATGACACACGCACACAATCCTGACACCAAGAAGGATGAAGGCTCTATCACCAAAAGGATGATAGAGAACAATCGCACAATCTAGCACTAAATGAATGACAAACCCATCACAAAAAGGATGATAGACCGACACACGCACACAATCCCGACATCAAAAGGATGCAGGGCCTATCAACAAAAAGATGATAGAGAACACTCGCACAATTTGGCACAAAAATGATAACACAATTCCGACACAAAAAGGGTGTCAGGTTTATCACCAAAAGGATGATAGAGAACACTCGCACAATCTGGCACCAAAAGGATGACAAATGTAACAGCCCAATATTTAAATAGTGGATTAATTGTACTAATTAATTGGATTTATTTGATCTTTGTGAGTTATTGGATTTAACTGATTTATTCTATTTGGTAGAATAATGTGGGATTACTAGATACTATCCAATTAATGATAAGATGAGATATTTTGGTGAATAAAGGGTCAAGTGGATATTTTATGAGAAATTGATTAGTAGATATTTTGAGAGAAGGGAAATGTGATGGAAAGAAAATAATGGAAGGTATATAAGGATAAGTGGAAGGAAAATAGATGGATAGGAAAACATAAGGGAAAGAAAATGGAAGAGAAGAGAAAGAGGAAGATAAGAGGAAAACTTGGAAAATCATCAAGATCCGATCCAAAGCTTCGATTTAATCAAGGTAAGGGTGAGAAACATTATTATCTTAGCAATGTGTATGATTATGTATGATTGGATTGGGTTATTGTGAGTTTTCCACCATTTTTTATTTAGGGCAAAATGGATTTAATCGGTGTAAATCGAAGTTTAACGGTTAAAATCGAGAATAAGTAGTATAGTTTAGTTGGGTATGGTCATACTAAGGTTATGGAAACTGATTGGATGAGAATCGGTCGATTTTGGATAGAGTTGGAATTTCTGAACAGTGGGAAAATTCTGGTTCACAGACGTTCGCTAGCTGTTCGCTAGGCGAGCTGGTCGCGAACGCTCACTGGGTCCTCGCCTAGCGAGCTAGTGGCGAGTGGAAACAGAATGTGAGAGGTTCCTTCGCTGGGTAGCGAACGGGATAGCGAATGGTTCGCTGGGGGTTCGGTGTGGTGAACAAGGTAGCGAGTGAGGTCTGTAGCCTCTGTTTGTGTTCGCTAGGCGAACATGTAGCGAAGGTTCGCTAGCTGCTCGCTAGGCGAGGCAGTAGCGAACATGACAGCATTTTGTTTTTCTGTGATTTCATTCCATGTTGTGTTGTGGTTCGATCGGGTTCGATTCTTAATGGAATGAAAAGTTATATGCTGTTATATATGTGTTGTGGGTAGCCGTATGGCGTGAATCCTAGATTATGAACTTATTGTGAAATGTGGTCTTTTGACAATTATAAATGCATTGTTTAATTTGAATAAGAATGCATGATGATATGTAATGAGGTTGATTGTCGTTGGCATGATATTGTGTATACATACGTGTTGTATGCGATTATATGTGAAGGATGCATGGGAGCATAGTAATGGATATGCGTGCATTGCTTGGTAATGTAGTGATAATATTGATTTTATGAATACTTTGATTGTTATGAAATATGGCTGTTTGGCATATATAGTGCGTTGTTTAAATTGGTTAAAAATGCAAGTTGATGATTGTGATTGAATATTTTGCCGTTGGCACGATGTTATGAATGATGCATGGGAACATATGATGAATATATGTGTGCATTGTTTGAAATAAAATGGTATTGAATTGCGAATGCATAATGCTGTATGCGATGATGTGTGAATAATGCAAGGGAGCATATTGTCAGGTATGCGTGCATTGTTTGACCAATATGCTGACTAAAAGTATGAATACTTGATGACTATTGAATATGTTGTGTGTGCAATTATGTTATAATTCTTGAAGAGATGAATTATTGGAATGCATGAGATTAAGATGTCGGTCTTAAGTGCATTTGATTTTCGATTGCATATGCATCATTTAGTCAAGAGGCAATGCTTGCTAGTTTCGTGGAGACTAGTGACTTGTCCCAAACCTAGAAGAGTGGGTTTGAAGGCTTAGAGGACGGGCCTTTGTTGTTATCGGTCTAGAAGAGTGGACCCGGTTTAATGTAAAAACCGAAAAATGATAACGGGTTATCGGTCTAGAAGAGTGGACCCAGTTTAATGTAAAAACCAAAAAATAATAACGAGAGTCGGTACCGCATTGCATGAGTTGCATTGAGTTGTGGAGTCACATTGATATATGACATATGCATGAAGAGATGCTTATGTGGAAAGATGAGAATTATGGATATGTTTGATAATTGTCCATATTTGTTTATATATGTATGCTTTGTAAAGTATATGATGAGTTATGATAAAATATGGTGTGAATTGTGGAACATGCATATGTGCATTACTTGTGTAATTGAGAAATGTAAATACATGATTGTAGTATGAAAGTATGCTTATTAGCGTGAAATGTTGATATGAGACTTGTGAAGGTGTAATAGTGAATGGGAGAATGAAATATGATATGTGTTTGTCATGTGGATAATATTGAGATTTATGGATATGCGAAATGATGAATATGCATGGTAAATTATCCATGTTTGTTTATACGTATGTTGTGACGTACATGATGAATTATAATAAATTGAGGTGAGAAAATGTGGAATATATGTATTCGGTACTTGTGCATTAATACATGATTATATGCATTGTTATTATGATAATATTTCTCACCCTTCTGCTGGAATGATGTCCTACATGACATCGTGCAGGTATAAGAGTAGAGTCGTTCGTTGTTGCGAAGTCGTTGTTGGTGCAGCAGTTTAGTATTTTTTATTATGTTGGCTCGAGTCATGCTCTGGTCATGTAACACTGGGATTGATTGGTTTATGTTTTAGAGTTACGTGATGTACTCTAAATTATGTTTTCATATTTATTGAAATAATAAGAGGTTGGCCTTAGTGCCCGAGTGTTGTTGACTTATGTGGTGAAAACAAATGTTTCTTTATGAAAATTATTAGATAAATGAATCCGCTGCTACATGCAAAGTGAAATTTTGTAAAGTATGATTACTTATTGAAGTATTAATGAGCATGACAGGTGGTTTTGATATGTTGAAAGTTATGTGTGACACCCTTTCCGAATGCATGTTAGTTTTACTCTGATTATGCATATTTTACATGTGGGGTTTAGAAGGGTGTTACATTAAGTGGTATCAGAGCAGGTCGGTCCGTCCAGCCAAGTTGTCTAATGTTATTTGTTCCCTTGTATATGACATGTGTGTGAAAACACTGTCGATACATGTTTGTTGTTCAACCTTTGTCTGCAGAAGTGGGAGTGATCGAAGTGGGGGAAGAAACGTGTGATTCTCTAGGATGCTGCAAGTGTGGAGTTGTAGCTCAGTGTGTGATTAAATGCAATTATAATTTGGTAAAGATGGTTTATGCCCCACTATGATTTCGACTGTCTATTGACAAATTAAGGAACTGATCACCCTTAATCTCTTGTTGATAGTAGTTGGGATTGTGCTGGATGGGATAGACGTGTCTTGCAAGCTTAGATGACGTGAGCAGTGAATTGTTTGGAGTTAAGCCAAGTGCTGAAGAATTGTTTTGATGAGTCGGCGCAGGACAGTGATGATATGTTACATTTTGATGGAAATTTTGAGTGTTAACGAAAGTGGGAAGTTGGCTGTTTGCCGATTAATATTGGTTGTCTGGAAGTTATTCTGACAAGATAGTGATATACAGCCAGGATGTGAAGTGGAGTTGTGATTGACTTAGTTACAGGAACTAGTCCGATATTAAGAGCTCCATATTGTATGTCTATTTGGACAGTCAAGGAATTAAACTGATTGAGTAGTTTTGAGACTTGTGTCTGGTGTGTGTGCTGCGACAACATAGTGTGAAGTCAAGTATATAAAGGGTGGATAGTGACTTCTGGTGATTATTAAAGGAAATAAAGTGGGGGATACTATATTGGTATAATTATACCTTTAAACATTTCAAGAGTTGAAGATGTGTTGAATGACCTTCTAAGTGCGGAAATGTTGTTTTCGTATTTTTGTCGTAACGGGAGTACCGTAACTCGGAATGACGCAAGATTAGAAGCGCGGAAAGTTATTACAATGATTTATGCGATGGTGAAGTAGTGACATGGAATTAAGTATTTATTGATGGAATATGTTTGGTTGTTGTAGTAAGTGTGGTTTGTATTTCCGCCATGACTCACAAATTGAGTGTCTGTTTGGCATGGGATTTTCCATACTTAATTGGGTAAGTCAATGGTGGCGTAACCAATGATATTTGGATATACTCGAAGAGTATAGAGGATCGTGTTGAGCATAGGGAACTTGAGTTATCAGTATTGGAGAAGAAGTAGTGGTATGTCACTATGAAGAAAGTTCGAAGAGTTTTTGGGAAAGCTGTCAACATCTCGTGTATTGATTTCGCCGAATCCGATAGAACTATTTGTTGTGTTGTGATGATTTGTCGATATGATTGGGAGGTATGTTAAGTGCAACATCAACTTGTTTAGTTATGCGTTAAGGCAGCTTAAAGTACATAAAGGGAATTATGTGACAAGCAATTTAGAGTTGGTTGTTGTTGTGTGTTGTGCTAGAGTTTGGAAGCCTCAATTGTTTAGTTGAGATTTAAGATGGTTGGAGATCTTAAGAGCTTAAGGTATTTGTTTGATTTGAGAAGTTGAATATGATGCAGGGGAAATAATTGGGATTTCTGAAGGAATATGGTTTTGGTTGAATTACCATTCGGGCGAGACAACGTGGTAGCTGAAGTATCGAACTGGAAATTTTTTGTATATACCGATGATGATGGTAAGGAAGTTAGAACTGATTAAGCAAATCCGGGATGTGAGTTTGATCTGTGAAGAGACTTCTTATGGGATTGAGCTTTGTATATTGAAACTGACTATTGGTATTCTCGATGAGATTTAAGTAGGTCGGAATTCTAATTTGAGTTAATAGATTGATTGAATTTAAGGAATTAAAGTCGAAGAGCTGATTTTCAGATTTATGGAAATGGTGCCATGAAATGTCGTGATAGTGTGTGTGTTCCAATAATGTGAGTTGGATAAGAGTACTCTAAAAGAAGGACATTGAGGTAGATTGAGTATCCATCCAGATGCTATGAGGATGTGACCGAATTTAAAGAAATTGTATTGATGACCATAGATAGAGAGAAGTGATTGAGGTTATATATGCTGATTTAACTTGTTGGGAGTCGAAGTGTGAATATAAGAGACTGTTGGGTCTGATACAAATGTTGAATATTTCTGAGTGGGATGGGATAGTATTCCCATGGATTTTGTGTCGGGTTTTCTGAAGAATTTGAAGGAGTATGATTCAATTCGAACGGTTAAGAATGGATTAACAAGAGTAACTCGTTACTTACCAGTGAGGGTAAATCATTCAGTTAGATGGGAATCTGAGTTTTTCATTGAGATTTTGGAAAGGTTTGTAGGTGCGTTTGGGTGCCATGTTGAAGTTCAACTCTGACTAGCGTTTGTGGACGGAATGGACAGACAAAGAGGATTATTCATTGTGTAGAAGATTTGTTGAGAGCTTGAGTGTTAGATCAAGATGGATCAGGGGATAGTTTATTGTCGTTGATTGAATTACCTACAATAACTGCTTTCATTCTAAGTATCGGAATGACATCGTATGAGGCTTTGAATGGGGTGTAGGACTCCTTTTTGTTGATGTGTGTCTGGCGAGAGTTTTGTACTTGGACCTGAGATTGTGCAAGAGACGATTGAAAAGATCAAAAGGATCCAAGAAAGGACGTGTTTTGAGAGTTACGATAGTAACTGGTGTTGGTTAAGATTGAGGTCTCGGAAGCACCTACTGTGTTTTGTTGATCTGTATCAGAGTGGCGCAGCGGAAGCGTGGGAAAAATAGCATGTTAGACTATTTTACCGTTGTCGCTTGTGGGAATTGCATGATGTGTTCATGTGTCTAAGCTGAGGAGGTACATTGATTCAGGTGGATAGTATACAAGTAAGAGATGATTTGACTGTTGAGACATTGCTAGTTCAGGTTGATGAACGAGAAGCAACTTCGAGGTAAAGGGATTCCTTTGGTGGAGGTAATTTGGGAGATTAGGATACGAGAATCGTATCCAAAGTTATTTGGATCAGGTGACATTTTCGAGGACAAAAATTCCTAAAGTGGGGGAGGGTTGTAACAGCCCAATTTTTAAATAGTGGATTAATTGTACTAATTAATTGGATTTATTTGATCTATGTGAGTTATTGGATTTAACTAATTTATTCTATTTAGTAGAATAATGTGGGATTACTAGATACTATCTAATTAATGATAAGATGAGATATTTTTGTGAATAAAGGGTCAAGTGGATATTTTATGAGAAATTGATTAGTAGATATTTTGAGAGAAGGGAAATGTGATGGAAAGAAAATAATGGAAGGTATATAAGGATAAGTGGAAGGAAAATAGATGGATAGGAAAATATAAGAGAAAGAAAATGGAAGAGAAGAGAAAGAGGAAGATAAGAGGAAAACTTGGAAAATCATCAAGATCCGATCCAAAGCTTCGATTTAATCAAGGTAAGGGTGAGAAACATTATTATCTTAGCAATGTGTATGATTATGTATGATTGGATTGGGTTGTTGTGAGTTTTCCACCATTTTTTATTTAGGGCAAAATGGATTTAATCGGTGTAAATCGAAGTTTAACGATTAAAATCGAGAATAAGTAGTATAGTTTAGTTGGGTATGGTCATACTAAGGTTATGGAAACTGATTGGATGAGAATCGGTCGATTTTGGATAGAGTTGGAATTTCTGAACAGTGGGAAAATTCTGGTTCGCAGACGTTCGTTAGCTGTTCGCTAGGCGAGCTGGTCGCGAACGCTCGCTGGGTCCTCGCCTAGCGAGCTAGTGGCGAGTGGAAACAGAATGTGAGAGGTTCCTTCGCTGGGTAGCGAACGGGATAGCGAATGGTTCGCTGGGGGTTCGGTGTGGCGAACAAGGTAGCGAGTGAGGTCTGTAGCCTTTGTTTGGGTTCGCTAGGCGAACATGTAGCGAAGGTTCGCTAGCTGCTCGCTAGGCGAGGTAGTAGCGAACATGACAGCATTTTGTTTTTCTGTGATTTCATTCCATGTTGTGTTGTGGTTCGATCGGGTTCGATTCTTAATGAAATGAAAAGTTATATGCTGTTATATATGTGTTGTGGGTAGCCGTATGGCGTGAATCCTTGATTATGAACTTATTGTGAAATGTGGTCTTTTGACAATTATAAATGCATTGTTTAATTTGAATAAGAATGCATGATGATATGTAATGAGGTTGATTGTCGTTGGCATGATATTGTGTAGACATACGTGTTGTATGCGATTATATGTGAAGGATGCATGGGAGCATAGTAATGGATATGCGTGCATTGCTTGGTAATGTAGTGATAATATTGATTTTAGGAATACTTTGATTGTTATGAAATATGGCCGTTTGGCATATATAGTGCGTTGTTTAAATTGGTTAAAAATGCAAGTTGATGATTGTGATTGAATATGTTGCCGTTGGCACGATGTTATGAATGATGCATGGGAACATATGATGAATATATGTGTGCATTGTTTGAAATAAAATGGTATTGAATTGCGAATGCATAATGTTGTATGCGATGATGTGTGAATAATGCATGGGAGCATATTGTCAGGTATGCGTGCATTGTCTGACCAATATGCTGATTAAAAGTATGAATACTTGATGACTATTGAATATGTTGTGTGTGCAATTATGTTATAATTCTTGAAGAGATGAATTATTGGAATGCATGAGATTAAGATGTCGGACTTAAGTGCATTTGATTTTCGATTGCATATTGTTGCACCCCAAAATTTGCCCAACCTTTCTAACCTAGGTTTATGTTTCAATTGCATAGTCATTGGCGTTGTCATCATGTGCATAGTGTATTCATCTGCATTGCATAGCATGAGCAAGCTATCTTAATCAGGGGATCAAGTGCTATTCTTATCTCAAGAGGCATATCCAGGGGTTTCATTCATATTCAAGTCTACTCAGGTCATCAGTGAAGAATTTGAGCTTTGAAGAGCTGCCAGGTTGATCAGTGAATTCTCTCCTATCTTGAGGCTAGTTGGGGATCATCAGAGGAAATGTGAGCTATGAGCCAAGAGCATGAGGTGTGTATGGATATTATGAAGAGTCTAGAGAATCATTTTTGAGGAGAACCAAGTCATTTGAATGATTGCAAGAGCCTCAGTTGAAGTCAGTCAACTAGGGTCAACACTGGGTCAATTCTAGGTCAAAGAAGTGTTTTGAAAGGCATCAAGGATCATTTGAAGGATGTGGGATTCATTATTTGCTACATGGATATGGATATGATGTGGTGATGAAGAAAAATCAAGAGGAGTCAAGGAGAACTGGAGTTACTAAATTAGGGTTTCAGTGTAAAATCCCCTGGTTTAGGTCAAACTTCAAAGCAGTGTAACTCAAGATGAAAGCTTCATATGAATTTCTGGTCCACATGAAACTTGTAGAGTATCTTCATAGCTTTAATTTGAGTGGTGGAAGTCATCAAGATGATGTATAGAACTCAAGTTATGGCTCTTGCAAGTTACAGGTCATCTGAGGGCACTGAAATTTGTCTGTGAAAATTGTCTGTCTTCCAAGCAACTTTTGACCTTCAAGGGTATTTCAAATGGGTTCTTGGCCAACAAAAGAGTTGTTCCTTATTGTCTTAGCTTTCTATAATGGTATGGTATGCCTTCATATGATTTTGGGAACTCTACTTATGGTCTTGGCAAGCAAAGGGTATTTTGGTCAATTGATGATTACAGGTCATTCTTAGCATATGCCTAAAACTCATACAAGGAAGCTTCAAATGAAAAACTTCACAACATCAAAGTTGTTCAAAATGGGATTTTAAGGCTAGAAAAGAAGGTGTGAAAGTTTGGAAAAGCTTAGAGCATGGAATTTTAAAAGTGGTGCAAATGACTTGAAAATGGCTTATAAGTTGAAAAAAGTTGAAATGAAAATTGGTTTGAGAGATCTACAAATCCAATATGGGTCATCCAATATACCAAATTGATTCCCAACATCATTCTAGAGACAATGGTTTAGCCACATTTTTGAGTTTAGGCTTAAAAATTGGACTTCCTTTGTAAATGTGTTTCTTGCATCTTAAGGCACCAAAAGGAAAAGTGAGAAAATGCTACATAAGGGTTTGAAATGCCTTGTTCTCATACCAATTACTCATTTAAGGAGATATTAAGTGGGATTGCATGGTTTGTCATGAGATTGCATGAGATTTACTAAATATGGAAAATTCAAATTCTCATTGCATGATACATTCTAGAAACTTCTTGGAAGGTTCTCAAAGCTTCCACACATTTCCATTGACACCTATATATGCCCTAGAGATGATCCATGCCCTGGTTGGTGATTCTTTGAGCTTGCAAACCCCATTTTGATTCCTTCACTCCCATTTGCATTTTCTTTTCAAAGTGTATCAAAACTCCATCAATTGTGAGGTTTCTTCTTGTCATCATCTTCCTCCATCATCATAGAGTGAAAAGCAAGGAAAAACTAGAAAGAAAGGTGGTTGGTTCATGAGATTCAAATCTTCACTCCAAGTTGCATAAAGGTTTGGCCAGGGTGAATCAAGAAGTTTGAGCAAGAATTGCTGCCATCAGAAAAATTCTCAGCCATTGGAGATCATTTGTGACCAGTCTCAAGCATTGGATTGGAGTGTAGATACCTCTGCCATCACCATTTTTTAGGTTTGCAAAAGCATTCGAATCCCTCTATTTATGCATTGTTAGATGAAATGGCTAGGGTAATCATGATTAGAGACCTTAGGTGAGTGATTCCTGAGAGTTAGAGAGAGTTTCATGGAGTTTGTTAGCAGGGTGATGAAACTTTCTTGATCAAGAACTCCTGAATTAGGGCAAGAGAATGCTAGATTTTTGGCTCAGAGTACTCACCATGGTCCATAGATCATTCTAGGTTAGTTTGAGCAAGTTTGATGATCATGCATATCAGGTGCAGTTTGGTACACCATGAGGTTCCAGCTATCGGGTTGAATCATGGAGTGAGTTTTAGAAAAATCCAAGGGAAGGATCTTGTAGAGGGCTTTGAGTAGGCCATTTTTGGTTTTGGGATCGAAGGATTTGGTTGAGTGAGGAGAGAGCACTGAGCTGTGGAAGTTGGTGCATGGGAGAAGAAATTCTGCAAACCCTAGGGCTCGTTGGGGACGATGACCCTCAGCCGTTAGATCATTTCCAGGTTTTGACATTTTCAACTCATCGTATGGTCCAGATTCAAAGTTGAGAGATGGAGGGAAATCCAAATGTGAAACGATGCGTTTCACTAATTGCATCAGCGTGGGCTTAAGTTCAGATTACTATCCCCACCCCCTTCTTGATAGGCCCAACGGATTACATGTGAATTTGTTGCTATTTGAACCGAGGGTTTAATCTTTTTCTTTTATTTTTTTAATTCAGTTTTCTGAGGCATGCTGGGCCTTGCAGAAATGATATTCGCGCCCCCACTTTCCAGGCCCATCAGAATTTGAACTGGGCGCCTTTCATTTTAACACCCCCTCCCCCTATTTCTTTATAATTCAATTTTTAAATTCTTTTCACTTTGCATTCATTTTCAAAAAAAATCATATCAAAATGAAAACTTCATATTTTTTTATGATTTTTTTTGCATTAATTTCTTCAAGATGTCTAGAAAATTATAAAAAATAAAAATTGCATTTTATTTTTTATTTGATATTTTTCCCATATTTTCCAAATAAATGCCTATTTTAGGTGTTTCATTTCATACATGAATTTGGTGGTTTTTGTTCATGCACTTCCTGATTGATTTTGATCCCATTCTTTTTTGTGTCATCAAATATGAATGTGTAGACTCTCTGGATTTTATATCATGATTTTTAGAAGTTTATTTTTAGTAGTTTGCTTGTGTGGCATTTAGGTGTTCAAATTAGGGTTTTAAATCAACTTAGGTGAGATAGTTTAATTCTTTTAGGAGATTTTCATTTGTTTTTTGGGGTATGGACTATAGGGGTTATGGGTATAGGATAGATCCCCTTAGAAAATATTAAGATTCCCCTACTGCTACTAGTATATTGCTTATATGTGCTTAATTGTTTGGTGTGCCCTCTTTAGGGTTATCTTTTTGTCTGTGTGGGGTATTGGGTTTGTTTGGGATTTGGGGGAGCTGAAGACCTGTGATGATGAAGCCCAGTTGAAGATCAGAAGATGGAGACCAACTTTCAGAGCTAATGAAGAGTATCCCTTGCTGGCAGCTGATGAAGTCTGTAGGATCTAGGAGTTAGGCAGAGCCCTAGAGTAGCAAACTTAATTCTCAAACATGGAAGGTCTTGACTGCCTCCATTCTTCTCTGTGATGCAGAGTCTCTCTGAGACACTCACCCCCTTCCTTTGGAAGGCTTGGTGCTAATGTCTAAGGGATAGAACTCTTGAGAGAAATACTCTTTGTGTTGATAGCAGTCTGTTTGCCACCCTTGGTGGTCAACTAATTGCTTCACACCCAGTTCACCCTTGTGATTGATTCCTCAGCTTGGAGATTAGGACTTGAAGAAAAGCCATTGGGAGATTGAAGATAAAGTCTGATACTTGCTTGAAGCCTGTGGATAGCTGATATTGACTTGAAGATAGTTGCTGATGCTGATGAAGACTGCTTTGTTGTTTAGCTTTTGCTGTTTTATTTCTGATGTATTGATTGTATTGTTTGCTGTTTACCCTGCTGGGTTGAAAGTGAATCCTGTTCACTTTTGCCTATTGTTTTCTAGGTTCGAGGTTGAGTGGGACTCCCTTGCCTCGCTTGTACTGTTGCATCCATGCATTTTATTGCTTTATTGTATATATCTGCTGTTTCTGTTTCCGTCTATTCCCTTAGGATCTCTGTTTCTCTCTGCGCAAGAGAGGAGCATGATAGACATTAGGAGCTAACCCATGCATGATAACATTAGGGTAGATTTTTATCCCCTTTGTAACCCTAGGATTTGTAGAGTGTCATCTCTTCTTTCTTCAAAACAACAGAAAAACACTAATAAAGGTTATAACAGAGATTAATTCACTTCTTCCGTCAAAAGATTTGAACAGACATCAACCTTTTTGCAATAAGAAAACCCTTGTTTAAGGTGAGATTTTTCATAAAAGACACTTGAACAGCTTGTGTCGTGCGTAGCCCGAACTACGTTTGCTCTGATCTTCCATGCAGTGTGGAAGTACGTAGGCATAGGATGCGATATCCTAGCGAGCAACCTTCACCCACCTTCCCCCGTAGTTAGGCGAACTACGTTGACTCTGATTTCTCGTTCCAGACGGGAATACGTAGGCATAAAGTGCGATGCTTTACCGAGTCATGTTTTCTTTTCTTTTCAGACCTCATCCTTTTGTTTAGATAGAAGTGTAATCCGTACAAACCAAGCAAGCGTGGATCCCATCGAGTACGATGGACGTGAGGGGTGCTAATACCTTCCCCTTGCGTAACCGACTCCCGAATCCAGGTTTTGGTTGCGACGACCATACCTTTCCCCATTTTTTGCGAGGTTTACTTCGAGCGTTTCCTTTCCCTCCCGTGGGATAAATAACGCACGGTGGCGACTCTTCTGTCAGCCGGCGCCGATTTTCGCAGTAGCGACAGCTGGCGACTCTGCTGGGGATCCAACGTCCCCTGGCTGCTAAGGACTGCGATGGTTCTTATGCATTTGGGATCCAACGTCCCTTAAGAGAGTCAGTCCTAACGCTTGTTTTCCCGTCGAGGATTTTGTATGGATTTATATTTCTGACCTTTATTTTCAGCATTGTATATATTGATTATTATTGCTGTATTGGGGTGTGACGGGTGTTCTGATATTGAGTGAGAAGCCGGACCTGGGCTTGAGTGCACCTTAGACTTAGAGTAGAGATTAGTGGGCGCGCATATGCTTTGCATGTCCTAGTGTCCCGCGAAATCTACACTCAGACGAGGTTCTTCTAGTTGGCCTCCTGTCCTGCCCTTTGGGTGGCTCGGGTTGCTGGTTAGTTGGATTGTCGACTCTGGGGACCGATCATTTGGAAGTTGGCTAAGTGAGGCCTCTTCAGGATTTGATGATGCCACTCCTTCTGGGAATCGTATCATCAACCCTGAAAGTCTGTGACGCCGACGACCGCATAGGATGCCACACCTTTGTCAGTTACTAGGACATACACCTGTGAGAGGGTTTGGGGTTATGCAGGTAACTAGACCTTCAGATACCGGTTATTTCTTGATCAGAGATCCTTGGTATTTATGGATAGTTGTGAGGTCTATCAGAGACCATCCAGAGTTATGGTATGAGGTCTATCAGAGACCAGCCAGGGTTATGGTA
Source organism: Lathyrus sativus (assembly GCA_963859935.3). Classification (NCBI taxonomy): domain Eukaryota; kingdom Viridiplantae; phylum Streptophyta; class Magnoliopsida; order Fabales; family Fabaceae; genus Lathyrus; species Lathyrus sativus. The sequence continues at coordinate 199,308,397 of OZ012739.1, read as the reverse complement.
TGAGGTCTATCAGAGACCAGTTGGAGTTATGTTATGAGGTCTGTCAGAGACCAGGTATGGGTTATATTATCGGGTCTATCCGAGACCAGGCTGGAGTTCGTCGCGAGGTCTGTCTGAGACCAGAGTTTGATGAGTATTGGAGGGTCTGTCTGAGACCTGTTCTTGGTGTGACTTGGGCTTCTTATTCAGGGCACTTGACCCCCTGTTGCATCTGTTTGCATTGCATTGTTTGCATACCCATTTATCATTGCATTTTGCATACATACTTATATTTTCATTACAGGTTTGTGGGCCGTGTATCTTATCTCCCGCATCCGTTCCAGGTATTTTTCAGGATTGAAGAAAGGCGGGTCCACCGTTACTCTACAAGAATCAACCAGAAAAGGATCATGGACGCCATGCAGCTTGAAATGCAAGAGATGCGTGACAGGATGGCCCTGTTCATGCAAACAATGGAGACTATCGCCAAAGGGCAGGAACAATTGCAGAGTCTGGTGCAGCCGTTGGTTGCTCGTGCTGAGAACAACGGCACCCCGCGTGGTGAAAATGTGGCTAACTCTCCCAGGGTTGAAAATCATCAAAGTGCTGATCACATTCAAGTTGCTGGGCTGAACAATGGAGAAGCTGGTCCTGCTGGTGGGAACGGAAACACTGGTAACACTAACGGAGATACTGCAGGAGTGTTCATAGGGAACGTCAACCAGGGTTTCAACTTGGGTGCGGAGAACGTCGGGCTGAATGGAGGCAATGGTAATCAGGGCTTTCAGGGTATGAATGTGGGATATGGCAATGTGGCTGGCGCCAAAACTGGATACGGAGACCATGGTTATGGTAACGCAAGATATGGAATGGGTATGAACAACGGCCGGGATATGGGCAACCTGAGGGGTAACCCCGGGTACTTCCAAGCAGGTCTGGGTCGTAACGCTGGACATGCTGCATATGAAGAGATACCTCGTTGGGAGGACCATCAGGAAGACGTTTTCTCCGGTCATAATGAAGGCTATGGGAGGCCTGCAGGGGACAGCCTCCGCATGAGATTGTTGGAAGAAAAGGTAAATGGTCTGGCTAATCAGAACGCTGTGGGACTGGATATGTCCAACATGGGGTTGGTACCAGGGCTGAGGGTACCTCTGAAGTTCAAAGCACCATCTTTTGATAAGTATAGAGGCGACACGTGCCCGAGGGTGCATGTCCGTTCATTCTACAGAAGGATGTCTGCATATTCAGACGACGAAAAGATGCTTATGCACTTTTTCCAAGACAGCTTGTCAGGGCCGTCATTGGAGTGGTACATGAGCCTGGAGCCAACACAGATCAGAACTTGGAAAGAATTGGTGGAAGCTTTCGTAAAGCACTACCAATACAACAGCGATCTCGCTCCTAACAGAGTTCAGTTGCAAAGCATGTCCCAAAAGCCTAAGGAAAGCTTCAAAGAGTACGCCCAGAGATGGCGTGACCTGGCTGCGAGAGTACAACCACCTATGGTCGAGAGGGAAATGATGGACTTGTTCGTAGGGACATTCTCAGGGATGTACTATGACCGGCTGCTCAACTTCTCAATGAGTACCTTCTCCGAGCTGATCCTGATGGGGGAGCGTATAGAGAACGGGATAAAAATTGGTAAGATTCAACCGGGAGAATCTGCTTCAGCTGGAAGCAACAGGAAAGCCTTCGGTGGTAAAAGGCAAGATGATGCTAATGCGGTGTATAACATTCAGCGGAGAAATAGGAATCAGAACCGGCGTCCACAGCCTCAAGTTGCAAGTGTGACTATTCCGGGACCACCTCAGCAACAGAGACAACAACAGCAGCAGGCTCAGCAGCAGCCTAATCAGAATCAGCGGCGGTTTCAGGCTCCAAGGCCGAGGAGGGTATTTGAGGTACCACCGATGTCTTACGCAGAGCTCCTTCAGACTCTATTGAAGTTACAGCTAGTTGAAAAGAGAACCTTGGCGCCGCCGACTGGCACGCCACCAGTAGGGTACGACATCAACGAGCATTGTGATTTTCACTCTGGTGCACCCGGGCACAACATCGAGCATTGTTTAGCTTTCAAGCACAAAGTGCAAGATCTGCTTGATAGCTCAACCATCAATTTTGGGAAGGACGGCCCCAATATTACACAACAACCAATGCCAAGCCATGAATAGGCTGGAATATGGGGGACAAAGAGGAGTTCTATAGTTCGTGTGGGCCGTTAAAAGTAGATCAGAACAGCGGCAGGCTGCCTCTCATAACTGATTGTGAAGATAGCTGGTTCAGCAGCAGGACAGATGTGAAAGCCCGGTTCTCGGAAGCTGGCGTTTTTCTTTGTTTTATCTTGTCATTTCTTTACGTTTGTAGTTTTCTTTCATGATTGAATTGCGATCTTGTTTGTAAAACTTGTTGTTTTCATTTCGATTAATGATAATGAAATAAATATGCATGTTTTGATTAAATCCATTCGTGTTCACTAATTGTTTTTACAAATGTACAACGCCTAGTTAAGAGGAATCTGGGGAGGATGACGAAATGAACGACATGCAACGGCCGATTGTATGCTTTTGAGATAAAACCTGCTGATGATGTACAGGCATTGTTTCAAATCCCTAAACACCAGAGATATAAGGAAGATAATCCCTTGTCAACCCCTTTGAGCCTAGTAGTAGGAGTTCTTTCTGCGAATGAAAAACCCTCAATCTTAACCTGGGGCAGGGTAGGTGTTAGCTAATTTGACCGAGCGTTCAATCACACCTCTAGAGGTCGTGCCTAAAAAACCACAATGGTTAAATCAAGAGTGAGACAGTCACATTATTCTCCAATGAGTCAGACAACCAGTGTCACACGCCTTGTTCGAAAAAAGAAAGAAAAAAGAAAGAATCAAAAGCCCGCTAAGTCACAACTTCAAGACAAAACGATTTAGGCAAAAATGAGGGCATCCCGCTGGACTTAAAAAATCAAAAGAACTCAAAAAGAGTCCGTCCAGGCAAAAGTTAGGGATAAGAAAAAGATGAAAGGAGGACAAAAAGAAAAAATCCTCAAATCAAATGCGAGTCGTGTGACCCTAAGTGTCAAAGACGAAAAGTGAGTGGCTGTCACTCCAAAAACTCATGGGTTTTCGAACTATCACTCCTATCTTTCAGCCTCTGAGAGGTGAGCGCCAAGGTCGAATTAGCTGAATATAGGATCGGAGCACATCAAGGAGGATGGGTGGGTTAAAAAAAACTTTGAGCCTTTATCCTTTCCTTCAAAACCGTGAACCTGACCACGTTATAACCTTCAAAAGTCCTAATTGAAGCAGGTTGTTTCGAAAGCATACTTCGGTAAAGGCCGCGTCGATTCTGACTCCTGAACGGGTTCCTCTTACCATGTTGGTATTGATGTTGATAAATGTTTTGTGCAGTGTATGCTATAAACTGTTTTTCCCTTTCCCCAGTGAACAGATTGGATGTCAAAACTGTCGTATGTGTTGCATTAATATGTCTTTTACGCAGAATAACTTGTTTTACTTGCGAGTGAGCGCTTGACAGCAGGAAAGTTTCCTGCAATGGAAAGTATGGTCAGGATAGAATACAGAGCGCCCGAATGTTCCGAGAGCAGGGGAAAGCTATTATTGTGATTCCCAGTCAGGTCAGCCATGCGAAGTCAACTACTCTGGGGCAATCAGGTCGAGATTCAGTAAATCTCTCGTAGTTGGAGGTACTGTTCTGGATCAGCTAATCGGGGGCAAAACCAGTGAATCAGGGGCATTGACTTCCAGTGAGTTCGGAATCGGTTAGTCTGAGGACAAGTCCCGAAGCTTCAGTTGATTAAGGGGCAGTATGCTTGAGAGGTAACTAATCAGAAGTGAGTATCATCGAAGATCCAATCAGGGGCAGTCATGCAGAATGGGGAGATTTGAAAGCAGATACTTCAGGTGGAAAATCAGACCAGGATAGGTCGCTAGAACGCTTATTCAGGGGCACGTCGCCGCGGAGAGCGTTGAAACCAACTGGGTTGGTCCGGGCTAATGGAGATTGAATCTTTTGTCGTATAGATGCCGGGGCAAGTAATCTCGAGGTCGTCTCATAGCAAGCGGTTCAGAGCAAGTATTCCCAGGAGTTAGATAGGGGCAAGTGGAGTGCACTGGGGCAAGCTATTCAAAAGCTCGCAAAGTTCCCCGTCATAGTCCATGGCAGGCTAGCATCCCTTCCAGAGGATGAACGTTGTGTCTTCCCCAGTGAAGTCGCCCCAGGCAAGGCTGTCTGAGTACCCCAGGAGAGTTGAAATTAATGTATCTTCAGTTCAGCATTAGCTTATCAAGCAGAGCAGAGTCCTCCCCAGTGAAGGTCGAGATGAATGTGATTAACTTCCCAGAGAGTTCTTGTGCAGTGCAAATCAGTATGTATGGTTCAATCCCCAGCTCAGTGATAGCAGGATGAGTTTCCCCAGCTCAGTGATAGCAGGAGGGGTTCCCGCAGAGTGTGATCAGGTGGCTGGAGCAGCTGAAAGGAGTTTTCCCGAGCCGGGTTGTCCTTTCTTTCCCCAGCAAGTCGCTCTTCCTCGTAAGGAGGACCTTTCTCAGCAGATTTTGGAGTTCTGAGTTCGTGAGCTATTTTCCCAGCAGGATGGTTATCCCCAGCGGAGTTAGTTCATCTTTCCAACATTTATTTTGTTGGAAGTGCATCGGTAGTGTTCCGGTCATCCCCAGCGGATCCAGTGTGTCTTCAGCATTTATTTTGCTGAAGTAACTCTTTGCATAAGCATGCCTCACAAGCATTTGCATTCTACCCGAGTATGTAGCATTTCCATGCAGTATGGAAGCATTACGTCATTATCAAACATGCATTTTTTTGAAACATAAGCCAGGTGGTTACCTCTCCAGTTTCAGATATGTTATTCCTTGCCGATAAGAGAAATCGTGATTCAGGAAGATGTGGATTTTGTGGTCAAAGTGCGCAGTGATCGTATTTGTACCAACTACGGGGTTCATATTGTAAGACACGCAGTGATCGTGTCGATTTTCAGATATTGATTTGTGGCCGAAGTACGCAGTGATCGTATTTTGTCTCTTTCATGGGGTTCATGTTGTAGGACACGCAGTGATCGTGTTGATATTGGTATGTGTATCTGTGGTCGAATAGCGCAGTGATCGTATTCGTCCCGATCTAAGAAGATTGTTTTGTAAGGCACGCGGTGATCGTGTTGGTATCGTTTCGGGGGTTTTATTGAGCAAGGCACGCAGTGATCGTGTTTACCATATCATGTGATTTCGTTGGTCGATATATGCAGTGATCGTATTCGTCCGTTCTACTGTGGTTATAGATTGACGCGCAGTGATCGTGTTCATCCAGTTGTTGATCGATATGCGCAGGGATCGTATTCGTCCGTTACACGGTGGTTATAGATTGACGCGCAGTGATCGTGTTCATCCAGTTGTTGGTCGATATGCGCAGGGATCGTATTCGTCCGTTACACGGTGGTTATAGATTGACGCGCAGTGATTGTGTTCATCCAGTTTTGTTGGTCGGTATACGCAGTGATCGTATTCGTCCGTTATGCAGTTTGATTATGCTGTAAGACACGCAGTGAACGTGTTCATCGGGTTGTTGGTGGCCGAAGTACGCAGTGATCGTATTCGTCCCATGTTTGAAGTTGTGTCGCAACACGCAGGGATCGTGTTTTCCTCCAGTCAAGAGGGTCGTGACATGAAGCGCGCAGGGATCGCGTTTATCCTATGTATGGTCAGGATATGCAGTGATCGTATTCGTCCAGTTATGTGGGTTAGTTGAGACACGCAACACGCAGGGATCGTGTTTTTCTCCAGTCAAGAGGATCGTGGCTCAAAACGCGTAGTGATCGTGTTCGAACGCGCAGGGATCGTGTTCAAGATACGCAGTGATCGTATTTGTACAGCATGCAGTGATCGTGTTGTTAGTACCATGGGAACTTGTGATACGAAGCACGCAGTGATCGTGGCTATTGTATCAGTGGGTTGTTGGTCGGCATACGCAGTAATCGTATTCGTCCTGTTACATGGGTTGATTTTGTGACACACGCAGTGATCGTGTTGACATAATTCCGGGGTTTTGTTGGTCGAGATGCGCAGTGATCGTATTCGTCCTATTACAGCATCAAGACACGCAGTGATCGTGTCTCCTCCTGTCAAGAGGGTGGTGGTGTAGAATACGCAGTGATCGTGTTCATCTTGTCACAGAGGGTTGTTGTGCCAGACACGCAGTGATCGTGTTCGCCATGGCACATTCCCCTAGCAGAGTTGCTTAGTCAAGCATTTCACTTTCTCCCCAGACGAGTCCTTTCTCAGAGTACAGTGGAGATAGCATGGTACAGATTTTGAGTGGTTACTCACAGTTACCCCAGTAGAGACGTAATCCCCAGCGGGTTGTTCTTCAACGAGATACTTGGTTAAGTTCCTCGTAGTCCCCGGCAGGGTATCCTTTGACAAGTCGCTTGGTTAAGTCACTTGTATTTCCCCAGTTGAGTCTTTCTCAGGATGATGTGGTATCAGTGTTAGAAGGTGGTAATACAGAGTTTTGGGTGGTTACCCGCAATTCCCCAACAGAGTTAGGTGCTCCAGCAGGGTGTTACGTTAGTGAGTTGCTTGGTTAAGTCCCTCATTGTCCCCAACAGGGAGCTTGCTACAGGAGTTATTTGGTTAAATTCCTCGTATTTTGCAACAAGGGTGCTTGGTTAAGTTCCCAATTTTCCCCAGCAGGTGTTTGACGGCCGTCGTCAGAATTGTCCTCAAAGTTACTTGGTTAAGTTTCTCATTTCCCCGCAGAGTTGGTTGTTCATGTCTTTGAACATCGTCTCGCTTGGTTAAGCGTCTGTTCGTTTCTTCAGGATACGAAAGGTTGATCAGTGAAGTCAACATGACAAGAGAAGTCAGTATTCCCCCGCTGGTTAGCGTGTGCAGAGGTTGATAAGTGAGATCAACAGAGGTTGATAAGTGAGATCAACAGAGGTTGATAAGTGATATCAACAATTTCTTGTGGTGTATGCTCATTTCTTCGGAATGGAGTGGTCTGCGGACAGCATCAGATTATTTGACAGGTGGATGGCTAGTTGTTGCCGTGACGACAGAAGCCCGTTCCCAGGGTTTTCTCAAGCAGTAGTCGTTTCGCAATTTATTTTTGCGGTTGGCAAATTTCCGGGTTCTTTCGTATTCAACCGTCTCGTACCGCGAATGTCTGAAGGCTGCGCGCTCTTCATCCAGTCGGGTCCAAGTCGCTTGAATAGGGGCAGCTGTTGCACCCCAAAATTTGCCCAACCTTTCTAACCTAGGTTTATGTTTCAATTACATAGTCATTGGCGTTGTCATCATGTGCATAGTGTATTCATCTGCATTGCATAGCATGAGCAAGCTATCTTAATCAGGGGATCAAGTGCTATTCTTATCTCAAGAGGCATATCCAGGGGTTTCATTCATATTCAAGTCTACTCAGGTCATCAGTGAAGAATTTGAGCTTTGAAGAGCTGCCAGGTTGATCAGTGAATTCTCTCCTATCTTGAGGCTAGTTGGGGATCATCAGAGGAAATGTGAGCTATGAGCCAAGAGCATGAGGTGTGTATGGATATTATGAAGAGTCTAGAGAATCATTTTTGAGGAGAACCAAGTCATTTGAATGATTGCAAGAGCCTCAGTTGAAGTCAGTCAACTAGGGTCAACACTGGGTCAATTCTAGGTCAAAGAAGTGTTTTGAAAGGCATCAAGGATCATTTGAAGGATGTGGGATTCATTATTTGCTACATGGATATGGATATGATGTGGTGATGAAGAAAAATCAAGAGGAGTCAAGGAGAACTGGAGTTACTAAATTAGGGTTTCAGTGTAAAATCCCCTGGTTTAGGTCAAACTTCAAAGCAGTGTAACTCAAGATGCAAGTTTCATATGAATTTCTGGTCCACATGAAACTTGTAGAGTATCTTAATAGCTTTAATTTGAGTGGTGGAAGTCATCAATATGATGTATATAACTCAAGTTATGGCTCTTGCAAGTTACAGGTCATCTGAGGGCACTGAAATTTGTCTGTGAAAATTGTCTGTCTTCCAAGCAACTTTTGACCTTCAAGGGTATTTCAAATGGGTTCTTGGCAAACATAAGAGTTGTTCCTTATTGTCTTAGCTTTCTATAATGGTATGGTATGCCTTCATATGATTTGGGGAACTCTACGTATGGTCTTGGCAAGCAAAGGGTATTTTGGTCAATTGATGATTACAGGTCATTCTTAGCATATGCCTAAAACTCATACAAGGAAGCTTCAAATGAAAAACTTCACAACATCAAAGTTGTTCAAAATGGGATTTTAAGGCTAGAAAAGAAGTTGTGAAAGTTTGGAAAAGCTTAGAGCATGGAATTTTAAAAGTGGTGCAAATGACTTGAAAATGGCTTATAAGTTGAAAAAAGTTGAAATGAAAATTGGTTTGAGAGATCTACAAATCCAATATGGGTCATCCAATATACCAAATTGATTCCCAACATCATTCTAGAGACAATGGTTTAGCCACATTTTTGAGTTTAGGCTTAAAAATTGGACTTCCTTTGTAAATGTGTTTCTTGCATCTTAAGGCACCAAAAGGAAAAGTGAGAAAATGCTACATAAGGGTTTGAAATGCCTTGTTCTCATACCAATTACTCATTTAAGGAGATATTAAGTGGGATTGCATGGTTTGTCATGAGATTGCATGAGATTTACTAAATATGGAAAATTCAAATTCTCATTGCATGATACATTCTAGAAACTTCTTGGAAGGTTCTCAAAGCTTCCACACATTTCCATTGACACCTATATATGCCCTAGAGATGATCCATGCCCTGGTTGGTGATTCTTTGAGCTTGCAAACCCCATTTTGATTCCTTCACTCCCATTTGCATTTTCTTTTCAAAGTGTATCAAAACTCCATCAATTGTGAGGTTTATTTTTGTCATCATCTTCCTCCATCATCATAGAGTGAAAAGCAAGGAAAAACTAGAAAGAAAGGTGGCTGGTTCATGAGATTCGAATCTTCACTCCAAGTTGCATAAAGGTTTGGCCAGGGTGAATCAAGAAGTTTGAGCAAGAATTGCTGCCATCAGAAAAATTCTCAGCCATTGGAGATCATTTGTGACCAGTCTCAAGCATTGGATTGGAGTGTAGATACCTCTGCCATCACCATTTTTCAAGTTTGCAAAAGCATTCGAATCCCTCTATTTATGCATTGTTAGATGAAATGGCTAGGGTAATCATGATTAGAGACCTTAGGTGAGTGATTCCTGAGAGTTAGAGAGAGTTTCATGGAGTTTGTTAGCAGGGTGATGAAACTTTCTTGATCAAGAACTCCTGAATTAGGGCAAGAGAATGCTAGATTTTTGGCTCAGAGTACTCACCATGGTCCATAGATCATTCTAGGTTAGTTTGAGCAAGTTTGATGATCATGCATATCAGGTGCAGTTTGGTACACCATGAGGTTCCAGCTATCGGGTTGAATCATGGAGTGAGTTTTAGAAAAATCCAAGGGAAGGATCTTGTAGAGGGCTTTGAGTAGGCCATTTTTGGTTTAGGGATCGAAGGATTTGGTTGAGTGAGGAGAGAGCACTGAGCTGTGGAAGTTGGTGCATGGGAGAAGAAATTCTGCAAACCCTAGGGCTCGTTGGGGACGATGACCCTCAGCCGTTAGATCATTTCCAGGTTTTGACATTTTCAACTCATCGTATGGTCCAGATTCAAAGTTGAGAGACGGAGGGAAATCCAAATGTGAAACGATGCGTTTCACTAATTGCATCAGCGTGGGCTTAAGTTCAAATTACTATCCCCACCCCCTTCTTGATAGGCCCAACGAATTACATGTGAATTTGTTGCTATTTGAACCGAGGGTTTAATCTTTTTCTTTTATTTTTTTAATTCAGTTTTCTGAGGCGTGCTGGGCCTTGCAGAAATGATATCTGCGCCCCCACTTTCCAGGCCCATCAGAATTTGAACTGGGCGCCTTTCATTTTAACACCCCCTCCCCCTATTTCTTTATAATTCAATTTTTAAATTCTTTTCACTTTGCATTCATTTTCAAAAAAAATCATATCAAAATGAAAACTTCATATTTTTTTATGATTCTTTTTGCATTAATTTCTTCAAGATGTCTAGAAAATTATAAAAAATAAAAATTGCATTTTATTTTTTATTTGATATTTTTCCCATATTTTCCAAATAAATGCCTATTTTAGGTGTTTCATTTCATACATGAATTTGGTGATTTTTGTTCATGCACTTCCTGATTGATTTTGATCCCATTCTTTTTTGTGTCATCAAATATGAATGTGTAGACTCTCTGGATTTTATACCATGATTTTTAGAAGTTTATTTTTAGTAGTTTGCTTGTGTGGCATTTAGGTGTTCAAATTAGGGTTTTAAATCAACTTAGGTGAGATAGTTTAATTCTTTTAGGAGATTTTCATTTGTTTTTTGGGGTATGGACTATAGGGGTTATGGGTATAGGATAGATCCCCTTAGAAAATATTAAGATTCCCCTACTGCTACTAGTATATTGCTTATATGTGCTTAATTGTTTGGTGTGCCCTCTTTAGGGTTATCTTTTTGTCTGTGTGGGGTATTGGGTTTGTTTGGGATTTGGGGGAGCTGAAGACCTGTGATGATGAAGCCCAGTTGAAGATCAGAAGATGGAGACCAACTTTCAGAGCTAATGAAGAGTATCCCTTGCTGGCAGCTGATGAAGTCTGTAGGATCTAGGAGTTAGGCAGAGCCCTAGAGTAGCAAACTTAATTCTCAAACATGGAAGGTCTTGACTGCCTCCATTCTTCTCTGTGATGCAGAGTCTCTCTGAGACACTCACCCCCTTCCTTTGGAAGGCTTGGTGCTAATGTCTAAGGGATAGAACTCTTGAGAGAAATACTCTTTGTGTTGATAGCAGTCTGTTTGCCACCCTTGGGGGTCAACTAATTGCTTCACACCCAGTTCACCCTTGTGATTGATTCCTCAGCTTGGAGGTTAGGACTTGAAGAAAAGCCACTGGGAGATTGAAGATAAAGTCTGATACTTGCTTGAAGCCTGTGGATAGCTGATATTGACTTGAAGATAGTTGCTGATGCTGATGAAGACTGCTTTGTTGTTTAGCTTTTGCTGTTTTATTTCTGATGTATTGATTGTATTGTTTGCTGTTTACCCTGCTGGGTTGAAAGTGAATCCTGTTCACTTTTGCCTATTGTTTTCTAGGTTCGAGGTTGAGTGGGACTCCCTTGCCTCGCTTGTACTGTTGCATCCATGCATTTTATTGCTTTATTGTATATATCTGATGTTTCTGTTTCCGTCTATTCCCTTAGGATCTCTGTTTCTCTCTGCGCAAGAGAGGAGCATGATAGACATTAGGAGCTAACCCATGCATGATAACATTAGGGTAGATTTTTATCCCCTTTGTAACCCTAGGATTTGTAGAGTGTCATCTCTTCTTTCTTCAAAACAACAGAAAAACACTAATAAAGGTTATAACAGAGATTAATTCACTTCTTCCGTCAAAAGATTTGAACAGACATCAACCTTTTTGCAATAAGAAAACCCTTGTTTAAGGTGAGATTTTTCATAAAAGACACTTGAACAGCTTGTGTCGTGCGTAGCCCGAACTACGTTTGCTCTGATCTTCCATGCAGTGTGGAAGTACGTAGGCATAGGATGCGATATCCTAGCGAGCAACCTTCACCCACCTTCCCCCGTAGTTAGGCGAACTACGTTGACTCTGATTTCTCGTTCCAGACGGGAATACGTAGGCATAAAGTGCGATGCTTTACCGAGTCATGTTTTCTTTTCTTTTCAGACCTCATCCTTTAGTTTAGATAGAAGTGTAATCCGTACAAACCAAGCAAGCGTGGATCCCATCGTGTACGATGGACGTGAGGGGTGCTAATACCTTCCCCTTGCGTAACCGACTCCCGAATCCAGGTTTTGGTTGCGACGACCATACCTTTCCCCGTTTTTTGCGAGGTTTACTTCGAGCGTTTCCTTTCCCTCCCGTGGGATAAATAACGCACGGTGGCGACTCTTCTGTCAGCCGGCGCCGATTTTCGCAGTAGCGACACATATGCATCATTTAGTCAAGAGGCAATGCTTGCTAGTTTCGTGGAGACTAGTGACTTGTCCCAAACCTAGAAGAGTGGGTTTGAAGGCTTAGAGGACGGGCCTTTGTTGTTATCGGTCTAGAAGAGTGGACCCGGTTTAATGTAAAAACCGAAAAATGATAACGGGTTATCGGTCTAGAAGAGTGGACCCGGTTTAATGTAAAAACCAAAAAATGATAACGAGAGTCGGTACCGCATTGCATGAGTTGCATTGAGTTGTGGAGTCACATTGATATATGACATATGCATGAAGAGATGCTTATGTGGAAAGATGAGAATTATGGATATGTTTGATAATTGTCCATATTTGTTTATATATGTATGCTTTGTAAAGTATATGATGAGTTATGATGAAATATGGTGTGAATTGTGGAACATGCGTATGTGCATTACTTGTGTAATTGAGAAATGTAAATACATGATTGTAGTATGAAAGTATGCTTATTAGCGTGAAATGTTGATATGAGACTTGTGAAGGTGTAATAGTGAATGGGAGAATGAAATATGATATGTGTATGTCATGTGGATAATATTGAGATTTATGGATATGTGAAATGATGAATATGCTTGGTAAATTATCCATGTTTGTTTGTACGTATGTTGTGACGTACATGATGAATTATAATAAATTGAGGTGAGAAAATGTGGAATATATGTATTCGGTACTTGTGCATTAATACATGATTATATGCATTGTTATTATGATAATATTTCTCACCCTTCTGCTGGAATGATGTCCTACATGACATCGTGCAGGTATAAGAGTAGAGCCGTTCGTTGTTGCGAAGTCGCTGTTGGTGCAGCAGTTTAGTATTTTTATTATGTTGGGTCGAGTCATGCTCTGGTCATGTAACACTGGGATTGATTGGTTTATGTTTTAGAGTTACGTGATGTACTCTAAATTATGTTTTCATATTTATTGAAATAATAAGAGGTTGGCCTTAGTGCCCGAGTGTTGTTAACTTATATGGTGAAAACAAATGTTTCTTTATGAAAATTATTAGATAAATGAATCCACTGCTACATGCAAAGTGAAATTTTGTAAAGTATGATTACTTATTGAAGTATTAATGAGCATGACAGGTGGTTTTGATATGTTGAAAGTTATGTGTGACGCCCTTTCCGAATGCATGTTAGTTTTACTCTGATTATGCACATTTTACTTGTGGGGTTTAGAAGGGTGTTACATTAAGTGGTATCAGAGCAGGTCGGTCCACCCGGCCAAGTTGTCTAATGTTATTTGTTCCCTTGTATACGACATGTGTGTGAAAACACTGTCGATACATGTTTGTTGTTCAACCTTTGTCTGCAGAAGTGGGAGTGATCGAAGTGGGGGAAGAAACGTGTGATTCTCTAGGATGCTGCAAGTGTGGAGTTGTAGCTCAGTGTGTGATTAAATGCAATTATAATTTGGTAAATATGGTTTATGCCCCACTATGATTTCGACTGTCTATTGACAAATTAAGGAACTGATCACCCTTAACCTCTTGTTGATAGTAGTTGGGATTGTGCTGGATGGGATAGACGTGTCTTGCAAGCTTAGATGACGTGAGCAGTGAATTGTTTGGAGTTAAGCCAAGTGCTGAAGAATTGTTTTGATGAGTCGGCGCAGGACAGTGATGATATGTTACATTTTGATGGAAATTTTGAGTGTTAACGAAAGTGGGAAGTTGGCGGTTTGCCGATTAATTGTGGTTGTCTGGAAGTTATTCTGACAAGATAGTGATATACAGCCAGGATGTGAAGTGGAGTTGTGATTGACTTAGTTATGGGAACTAGTCCAATATTAAGAGCTCCATATTGTATGTCTATTTGGATAGTCAAGGAATTAAACTGATTGAGTAGTTTTGAGACTTGTGTCTGGTGTGTGTGCTGCGACAACATAGTGTGAAGTCAAGTATATAAAGGGTGGATAGTGACTTCTGGTGATTATTAAAGGAAATAAAGTGGGGGATACTATATTGGTATAATTATACCTTTAAACATTTCAAGAGTTGAAGATGTGTTGAATGGCCTTCTAAGTGCGGAAATGTTGTTTTCGTATTTTTGTCGTAACGGGAGTACCGTAACTCGGAATGACGCAAGATTAGAAGCACGGAAAGTTATTACAATGCTTTATGCGATGGTGAAGTAGTGACATGGAATTAAGTATTTATTGATGGAATATGTTTGGTTGTTGTAGTAAGTGCGGTTTGTATTTCCGCCATGACTTACAAATTGAGTGTCTGTTTGGCATGGGATTTTCCATACTTAATTGGGTAAGTCAATGGTGGCGTAACCAATGATATTTGGATATACTCGAAGAGTATAGAGGATCGTGTTGAGCATCGGGAACTTGAGTTATCAGTATTGGAGAAGAAGTAGTGGTATGTCACTATGAAGAAAGTTCGAAGAGTTTTTGGGAAAGCTGTCAACATCTCGTGTATTGATTTCGCCGAATCCGACAGAACTATTTGTTGTGTTGTGATGCTTTGTTGATATGATTGGGAGGTATGTTAAGTGCAACATCAGCTTGTTTAGTTATGCGTTAAGGCAGCTTAAAGTACATAAAGGGAATTATGTGACAAACAATTTAGTGTTGGTTGTTGTTGTGTGTTGTGCTAGAGTTTGGAAGCCTAAATTGTTTAGTTGAGATTTAAGATGGTTGGAGATCTTAAGAGCTTAAGGTATTTGTTTGATTTGAGAAGTTGAATATGATGCAGGGGAAATAATTGGGATTTCTGAAGGAATATGGTTTTGGTTGAATTACCATTCGGGCAAGACAACGTGGTAGCTGAAGTATCGAACTGGAAAATTTCTGTATATACCGATGATGATGGTAAGGAAGTTAGAACTGATTTAGCAAATCCGGGATGTGAGTTTGATCTGTGAAGAGACTTCTTATGGGATTGAGCTTTGTATATTGAAACTGACTATTGGTATTCTCGATGAGATTCAAGTAGGTCGGAATTCTAATTTGAGTTAATAGATTAATTGAATTTAAGGAATTAAAGTCGAAGAGCTGATTTTCAGATTTATGGAAATGGTGCCATGAAATGTCGTGATAGTGTGTGTGTTCCAATAATGTGAGTTGGATAAGAGTACTCTAGAAGAAGGACATTGAGGTAGATTGAGTATCCATCCAGATGCTATGAGGATGTGACCGAATTTAAAGAAATTGTTTTGATGACCATAGATAGAGAGAAGTGATTGGGGTTGTATATGCTGATTTAACTTGTTGGGAGTCGAAGTGTGAATATAAGAGACTGTTGGGTCTGATACAAATGTTGAATATTTCTGAGTGGGATGGGATAGTATTCCCATGGATTTTGTGTCGGGTTTTCTGAAGAATTTGAAGGAGTATGATTCAATTCGAACGGTTAAGAATGGATTAACAAGAGTAACTCGTTACTTACCAGTGAGGGTGAATCATTCGGTTAGATGGGAATCTGAGTTTTTCATTGAGATTTTGGAAAGGTTTGCAGGTGCGTTTGGGTGCCATGTTGAAGTTCAACTCTGACTAGCGTCTGTGGACAGAATGGACAGACAAAGAGGATTATTCATTGTGTAGAAGATTTGTTGAGAGCTTGAGTGTTGGATCAAGATGGATCAGGGGATAGTTTATTGTCGTTGATTGAATTACCTACAATAACCGCTTTCATTCTAAGTATCAGAATGACATCGTATGAGGCTTTGAATGGGGTGTAGGACTCCTTTGTGTTGATGTCTGTCCAGCGAGAGTTTTGTACTTGGACCTGAGATTGTGCAAGAGACGATTGAAAAGATCAAAAGGATCCAAGAAAGGACGTGTTTTGAGAGTTACGATAGTAACTGGTGTTGGTTGAGACTGTGGTCTCGGAAGCACCCACTGTGTTTTGTTGATCTGTATCAGAGTGGCGCAGCGGAAGCGTGGGAAAAATAGCATGTTAGACTATTTTACCGTTGTCGCTTGTGGGAATTGCATGATGTGTTCATGTGTCTAAGCTGAGGAGGTACATTGATTCAGGTGGATAGTATACAAGTAAGAGATGATTTGACTGTTGAGGCATTGCTAGTTCAGGTTGATGAACGAGAAGCAACTTCGAGGTAAAGGGATTCCTTTGGTGGAGGTAATTTGGGAGATTAGGATACGAGAATCGTATCCAAAGTTATTTGGATCAGGTGACATTTTCGAGGACGAAAATTTCTAAAGTGGGGGAGGGTTGTAACAACCCAATTTTTAAATAGTGGATTAATTTTACTAATTAATTGGATTTATTTGATCTATGTGAGTTATTGGATTTAACTGATTTATTCTATTTGGTAGAATAATGTGGGATTACTAGATACTATCCAATTAATGATAAGACGAGATATTTTGGTGAATAAAGGGTCAAGTGGATATTTTATGAGAAATTGATTAGTAGATATTTTGAGAGAAGGGAAATGTGATGGAAAGAAAATAATGGAAGGTATATAAGGATAAGTGGAAGGAAAATAGATGGATAGGAAAACATAAGAGAAAGAAAATGGAAGAGAAGAGAAAGAGGAAGATAAGAGGAAAACTTGGAAAATCATCAAGATCCGATCCAAAGCTTCGATTTAATCAAGGTAAGGGTGAGAAACATTATTATCTTAGCAATGTGTATAATTATATATGATTGGATTGGGTTGTTGTGAGTTTTCCACCATTTTTCATTTAGGGCAAAATGGATTTAATCGGTGTAAATCGAAGTTTAACGGTTAAAATCGAGAATAAGTAGTATAGTTTAGTTGGGTATGGTCATACTAAGGTTATGGAAACTGATTGGATGAGAATCGGTCGATTTTGGAGAGAGTTGGAATTTCTGAACAGTGGGAAAATTCTGGTTCGCAGACGTTCGCTAGCTGTTCGCTAGGCGAGCTGGTCGCGAACGCTCGCTGGGTCCTTGCCTAGCGAGCTAGTGGCGAGTGGAAACAGAATGTGAGAGGTTCCTTCGCTGGGTAGCGAACGGGATAGCGAATGGTTCGCTGAGGGTTCGGTGTGGCGAACAAGGTAGCGAGTGAGGTCTGTAGCCTCTGTTTGGGTTCGCTAGCAGTTCGCTAGATGCTCGCTAGGCGAGGCAGTAGCGAACATGACAGCATTTTGTTTTTCTGTGATTTCATTCCATGTTGTGTTTTGGTTCGATCGGGTTCGATTCTTAATGGAATGAAAAGTTATATGCTGTTATATATGTGTTGTGGGTAGCCGTATGGCGTGAATCCTAGATTATGAACTTATTGTGAAATGTGGTCTTTTGACAATTATAAATGCATTGTTTAATTTGAATAAGAATGCATGATGATATGTAATGAGGTTGATTGTCGTTGGCATGATATTGTGTATACATACGTGTTGTATGCGATTATATGTGAAGGATGCATGGGAGCATAGTAATGGATATGTGTGCATTGCTTAGTAATGTAGTGATAATATTGATTTTATGAATACTTTGATTGTTATGAAATATGGCCGTTTGGCATATATAGTGCGTTGTTTAAATTGGTTAAAAATGCAAGTTGATGATTGTGATTGAATATGTTGTCGTTGGCACGATGTTATGAATGATGCATGGGAACATATGATGAATATATGTGTGCATTGTTTGAAATAAAATGGTATTGAATTGCGAATGCATAATGTTGTATGCGATGATGTGTGAATAATGCATGGGAGCATATTGTCAGGTATGCGTGCATTGTTTGACCAATATGCTGATTAAAAGTATGAATACTTCATGACTATAGAATATGTTGTGTGTGCAATTATGTTATAATTCTTGAAGAGATGAATTATTGGAATGCATGAGATTAAGATGTCGGTCTTAAGTGCATTTGATTTTCGATTGCATATGCATCATTTAGTTAAGAGGCAATGCTTGCTAGTTTCGTGGAGACTAGTGACTTGTCCCAAACCTAGAAGAGTGGGTTTGAAGGCTTAGAGGACGGGCCTTTGTTGTTATCAGTCTAGAAGAGTGGACCCGGTTTAATGTAAAAACCGAAAAATGATAACGGGTTATCGGTCTAGAAGAGTGGACCCGATTTAATGTAAAAACCGAAAAATGATAACGAGAGTCAGTACCGCATTGCATATATGACATATGCATGAAGAGATGCTTATGTGGAAAGATGAGAATTATGGATATGTTTGATAATTGTCCATATTTGTTTATATATGTATGCTTTGTAAAGTATATGATGAGTTATGATGAAATATGGTGTGAATTATGTAACATGCGTATGTGCATTACTTGTGTAATTGAGAAATGTAAATACATGATTGTAGTATGAAAGTATGCTTATTAGCGTGAAATGTTGATATGAGACTTGTGAAGGTGTAATAGTGAATGGGAGAATGAAATATGATATGTGTATGTCATGTGGATAATATTGAGATTTATGGATATGTGAAATGATGAATATGCTTGGTAAATTATCCATGTTTGTTTGTACGTATGTTGTGACGTACATGATGAATTATAATAAATTGAGGTGAGAAAATGTGGAATATATGTATTCGGTACTTGTGCATTAATACATGATTATATGCATTGTTATTATGATAATATTTCTCACCCTTCTGCTGGAATGATGTCCTACATGACATCGTGCAGGTATAAGAGTAGAGCCGTTCGTTGTTGCGAAGTCGCTGTTGGTGCAGCAGTTTAGTATTTTTATTATGTTGGGTCGAGTCATGCTCTGGTCATGTAACACTGGGATTGATTGGTTTATGTTTTAGAGTTACGTGATGTACTCTAAATTATGTTTTCATATTTATTGAAATAATAAGAGGTTGGCCTTAGTGCCCGAGTGTTGTTAACTTATATGGTGAAAACAAATGTTTCTTTATGAAAATTATTAGATAAATGAATCCACTGCTACATGCAAAGTGAAATTTTGTAAAGTATGATTACTTATTGAAGTATTAATGAGCATGACAGGTGGTTTTGATATGTTGAAAGTTATGTGTGACGCCCTTTCCGAATGCATGTTAGTTTTACTCTGATTATGCACATTTTACTTGTGGGGTTTAGAAGGGTGTTACAACAGACCTATCACCAATAGGATGATAGAGTGACACACACACACAATCCCGACACCAGAAGGATGTAGGGTTTATAGCCAAAAGGATGATAGAGAACACTCGCAAAATCTGGCACCAAAAGGATGACAGATCCATCACCCAATAGATGATAGAGCGACACACGCACACAATCCCGACACCAAAAGGATGTTGGGCCTATCACAAAAAAATACGATAGATAACACTCGCACAATCTGGCACCAAAAGGATGACAGACCTATCACCATTAGAATGATAGAATGACACACGCACACAATCCCGACACTAAAAGGATGCAGGCCTATCACCAAAAGGATGTGTCATACCCTAAATTTGTCCTACCTTTCTTACCCTTCTTATTGCAAATAATGGCGGTGTTTTATGATTATTCTCTAAGTGATCATTTGGCTTAGGGACATGATTCTCTAAAGACTTCTCAAGTCACGGGGTTTGTTATGGTGGTGTTTAATGTGATCACAAGCATTTTTAGAGTATGATGAAGGAAAGATGAGCCTATGTACTTGTGGTCAAACAACGGAGATATGATTAGGTGGATTCTAAACCATATAGTTAAACATCGGTTTGAGCCATATGGTGTGAGTTATTTTAAGGCTTTGATCCAGCTAATCTCAGATCTTATCTCAAATTCATTTTAGGCGATATTTAAAATGGATTTCTATTTGATTGCTTTTGCTTCAAGTATTCTTCAATTTAAATTCAAATCTTATTGAAAATTCAGGATTGAATTAATTAGTGCAAAGTTTGACATATTTTCAGAGATTGAAGAATTGCATCGAGTTATGATGTGAATTTTAATTTGTGAAGCAGTGAGATTGCGATTAGTTAAATGGCATTCCAGGATATGGGCCGTTGTGCAAAGTTACTCCTTGACATAGTCAATTAATCCTCAAGTCTTGCTTTTATCTCTTAATCGAGTTTTAAAGCTATGCTAAGTTTTGGATTTTATTTTTTTTTAAGCCATAAACATACGTTTTGCCAGCTATGAATTTTGAACCAAGTTAACACTTGAGTAAAAACATGAAAAGGTTTCAAGTCATGTACAAGTCACAAACCATGGGAACAATTTAGTAAGTTCATTACAAAAGAGAGGTACACATCAAAAAAGGGACAAAAGCCCATTAGCATTTTGGAGACCATTCAAAAGGATAAAGGCTCGTTCTATCAACTTTTAATGAGGTACATTGTGATACAAATCCTACTCCCAAGTCATTTTGAGTGGGCTGCACAAAACTATTATAATATTTGCATGTGGGGCCTCCTATGCTTGAAAAATGTATGGCTGCAAAGTAGATGATGGTAGCAGCATGATTCTCTAGTCAGCACAACGAAATAGAAATGCAAAAAAAGCAATTACCACCAACCGTTTCCATAAAAAGACAAAAGTCATAAAAGAAGCGTACCAAAATTGCACAAACCTCGTGATCTCTGTCGACACGCACAACCATCACAAACAAATGCCAGCTACCACAACAAGACACCAATAAAAATAGCATGACTCACCTTCAATCCACAAACAATCTTTCACTGCAAAAGGACATCAATTTCATATACCAATGGCCACGGCTCGTACACGGTACAGACCAGCAACGTAATGGAAAATTCACCTACACAAAATCATACATCTGCTGCTACAACATCATGGTTCACCGTCAAAAGAGCCTCACGACCTGCAAAAAGAACAGCATAAAAACAGTGCCATGAGTAGTCCGCGAAAAGATGAACCAAGGGACGTACAAAATGCATTTGGCACGTACCTGCAGAGTAGTCCAAAATAGGTCTCAACACCCATACAAAGGTTTCGGTGACCTCATTACCTACAATGAAGCGAAGAAAGAAATACTGCTTCATATGGCCCACCTCCAATCAAGCCTCATAAGCTGCTACTTGAGCCAAGCCATTACCAAAGCCAGCATGTTATCCTACTCCAAGGACTCTGCACACCAAAACACTTCAACTTGCAGCAACCCAGACTGCACAAATCGTACCAGTATCCCATCAAAACAACCCACTATCTGTGTACAACCCTCCAGCCTATTCATAATTCAAAAAATGAAAGTGATGAGATTACCTTTAAAGCTCTCAATTTGTACCTTCAAAAGAAAACACGCATCCCACCACGTTCTGAGGTACCCAAAAAGGACAGCAGCAACAGTAGAAAAAAGCCATCCGTTGGTTTGTTGTATTTTTCCCAAATCACAAACTGTGTCGTCCGCGTACCCACTTGCAAATCAAAAAAAGGGATAAGACAAATTGTGAAAGGAATTGGGGGGGACCGATAAAGGTAACTTGTACCTGAATAACATTTCAAGAGCATTTTGTAGTGAAACGACCACAACCATACTACCTACAATAATGTACCTGCAAGCAACAACCTTCTCACAACGTGCCAACAACAAAAAACTTGCAAATACACACTATGCTACCAATCCTTCCTATATCGTACAAACAAAGTTGCAACGTTGCTACAACAAAAAAAAAACTATTCACACAATAACCATTTTGGACCCTTGAATGGACCTGCAAAAACAACAAACAGGGGAGGTAAATATGAGCACTACATATTGTTCAATTCAGAGGAAGTTCACAAAAAGAAAGAGGCCTCAGAACCACGCTGCTGAAGACCTTATTTTTCACGCAGCAAATACACTCCAACCTTCAACTCTTCCTTATTTTTCCTTCAAATAACCTTCAGCTCCAAATCCTCTTTTCTTTTGATAACCAAATCCCTTCACGAAAATCCTAAAAAAATCACACAAAACCCCATATTTCTATGCTTCAACCATTCTGAGAATACCATCAAACTCCCACCTTTATCTTCTTCAACGTCAAAACCTATTCAACACCTTTCAACCAGATAAAAAAAACCAACCGCCTCCACAACCTTCAACAACTCTCTTCTGATTCAACAACAAACCAAAACCACCTTCAAACTTTCCCTCAAACTTCTTTATAACCATTTAACCCTTTCCTTCATCTTGGGGGGGAATGAACTTCAACAACCCCTCAAATCTTCAACAACAAACCGAAACCCAAACCTCTAATCTTCTTCAACATCTAAACACCAACAATATTCCTCCCATTTCACCTCCAACTAAACCCCAACCCTTCTTCTTCAATAAACCATCACTCAAACCTTCATAACACAACCTTCAACTTAAATAACCCCAACCTTCTCTTCAAAAAGGACTCAAACAGAAACATAAAACCAACTCTTCCTCTTCAACATTTCAAACCCAATCTTCTTCTTCTTTGAAACTCCACCTTCAAACTTTCGAAACACCACCATCTTCTCATCTCCAAATCTTAACCCATATCAAACTTCAACCCACAATCACAAAAAAAACCTTTGACCGCCCTTTTCTTCTTCATTCATCCTTCAAAGAACAACCCATAGAACAACCATACACCTATCTTGATCAGCAAACCTGCAATAAACCCAAATCGGACCCAGAATAGAGAAGAAAAGAGATGAGAATCTCAAAACAAAGCGTGAATAAGGGCGCAAACCAGAGCGAATGAAGGTGAAAGGTTGAATCGTGAAGGGGGTCGGAGTTTGTTGCCATGTCGTTGTCATAATCCTCCATTAGTCGATAACTCGGGTTCCATTTTGAGGAAGATTAAGGTTTCAATTCATCAGCATTTTTTAGTATTGTCTCACGATTTGAATATGGTTCTGAACTTGTGGTTGGTGGCTTTAATTCATCTGTATTTTTAGCAATGATGTAGGCATCTCTATCTTATATGATGAGGCATTGATAACTGTATTTTTTTAGGTTTTTTTAATATTTTGAAGTCTTAGAGTTTTACACGGCTGATGGGTCTTATGGCCCACAATGGTTTTGGATCCACACATCCCCAACAACATCACACGCCCCTTCCTTTTCTATCATTTTCTTTTAAAAATCTTAATGTAGAGTTTTCATAGTTGTTTTTTTCATTAGATTTTTTTTAGGTAAATAATTTGGATATACTGCTAATTATATTTTCATTTTCGATTTTTGTTCATTTCTATCACTTTTTACGGTCGATGACGATACCCCAAGTTATAACTTTGTCGAATTATTGACAAATAATAACAAACCCGAGACCATTTTCTTTTTAACTTCTTTCATTTTTAATTTTATCGATTTCTATTCATTTCTTGCTCATTTTGGTCAATGACAATTTTTTAAGAATTATTATCAGCCAAAATATTGGTAGATGATGATTTATTCGAGACTAATCCATTTTCTATTTCGTTTTTTTTCTCTTCATTTCTGCTTTATTCATTTTATTGAATCTTTGAAATCTAGCATTTTTGAACGATCATTATTAAGGTGTACACCTTAAATAATGTGTGGATCGACTTTTCGTTTTAGCATTCTCTTTTTGAGAAAGAAATATTATAGGAATCTTGCATTCCGTGTGATATTTTCGTTGTTCATCCAAACATTTTTCTAATGAAAAAGGTGTCGTCGAGATCTAGCATCTCGATAATACCCCGATTAATTGATTGTGAGGCCTACGTCTCATTTACCAAATAATCGTCATTTCTCCTATACTTTTTAAATCCAATATCGTATTCTCGCCTCTCGTACCGCAAACTCTTTTCACACCCTCGATTCAATTCAAATTTTTTCATAACATCTTCTTGATCAAACTCCAAAAGAGGGAGACTCTTGGAATCTAGCATTCCTTGGATCTTCGAGTGAATAATTCTCGAGGCACGCTCTTGAGTTGTTATTCACTCAATCTTTTGATTTTCTCAAACACTTTCTCAACATCTTTTTCGATTAAAACTCCGAAAGAAGGAGATTCTTGGAATCTAGCATTCCTTGAATTTTCGAGTGAATAGTTCTCGAGGCACGCCCTGTGAGTTGTTATTCACTCAACCTTTCGACTTTTTCAAACTCAATCATTTTCCAACGTTCTCTTAAGTCGAATGCTCGTACGCATCCGCAACCCACATTTCGTACATGCATTCACAACTCATCGTGGTTTTTATATTGGAAGCACCCTCAGGGACCAATATCATTTCTCACAAACTAACCCTTGACACGTCGTCAAGTCGGTCCCATCTTCGGTCAAATCCTCGACAAATCGTCGAGCTACTTCAAAACAACTTCCTCTTTGCCTCGCTTTTCGTTATCGATTCAATCTTTTTACAAACATTTTTTTAAAACTTACGAAAGAGAGATATTCTTAGAATCTAGCATTCTTTGAATATTTGAATGAGTAACTCTTGAGGCATGCCCTTGAGTTTGTTATTAGTTCATTCTTTCGATTTCAAAACATTCAATCCTTTATCTCCAACTCTTTTCAACCTAATTTCCGAAAGAATTGAGTTCTTGGGATCTTGCATTCCTTGAATTCTTGAGTGACAAGCTCTTAAGGCATGCCCTTGGGTTGTTTGTCAGTCACTCTTTCGTTTCTCAATCCATTTCAAATTCCATATTGTCGTGGTTGTTACCACGAACTACGACTGCTGTGATTCTTCATTCTCGTCTGAATGTAAGATACGTACGCACAAGATTGCGATGATCTTGGCGAGCTACCTTCTATCCATCTTTCGTTTCCCGTTTCTTTTCGTGGTTGTTACCACGAACTATGGACGCTCTGATTCTTTATTCATTCTTGAATACAAGATACGTAGGCACAAAATTGTGATGATCTTGGCGAGCACACTTCTATCTTCCTCCATTATTTCGTCCATCCCCCATCCTTTCCCGTAGTCGAACTACGACGCTCTGATTTCTCATTCTCGTCCGAATGAGCATACGTAGGCACAAGGGCCCCAATCCTTGGCGAGCACCCTATCTTCTAACCACCCATCTCTCCTTAGCGTCTTTAACCTTTTACCTTACCAATTCTACCTTTAGCATCGAGAAGAAAACAAGTAAACCTAAACAACACTCCCCACAATTACCTTAAGAGGTTCCCGTCGAGTACGACAGACGTGAGGGATGCTAATACCTTCCCCTCACGTAACCGACTCCCGAACCTGGAACATGGTTGCGACAACCCTGTTCCTATCCTTTTCGTTTTAAGAGGTTTTCTCGATATTTTCCTCTCCCGTTTATTCGAGAAAAATAAAGTTCGGTGGCGACTCTGTCGAACCGCATTTCCACGCCTTTCGCGCGAGGGTCGTTTCTCTGAAATGTCTCCGTGATTTTTCAAGGTGCGACAGCTGGCGACTCTGCTGAGGAAGTTTTTTCTCCATGCAAAAAGAGAGTCGAGCCTATCTTTTGGTTTGTGAGGAGTGTTTGTTTTTATTTGTTTTCTTCTTGTTTACGTATTTGTTCTCTTGTGAATTTTTATTTGTGCTTGTTATCTTGGTTGCCTGTTGGTTTTTAGGATGACGTCATGAGTAAGGCTCTACGCCCGAGCTTTGGTAAAAGCAGAGAGAACACTTAGTTTAGAATTTGTAGTCGAGTAGTGTTAGTCATCAAGGATTCGCTCTTTGTGTTCCTAGCATGAAAGCTCCTCCAGAGGAGACCTATTCGTAGATCTTGTTGTAACACAGCTAGCCTGTTGCACGACTTGATTAATGAAGGGTCCGTGATTCTGAGAACCTTTTGTTAGCACCAGTTCCGATATTGGTGGTCGTGTAGTGTTAGTCTCCAAGGACTCGCTCCTTGTGCGCATAGCATGAGGACCCTGCTCAGGAGAGACCTTATCGTCATTATCGTCGTAATACAGCCAGCCTGTTGCGTGATGCTAATACGACTAGTGTCCGTGATCCTGGGAACCAAACGTAGAAACCATCTCGTAAGTGGGTTTATGGGTAGAATGTTTAGATCTTCCCGTATAGGTTGTACCTGTCAGTTTTTTTGACCAGAAATAGTGGTTGTGTATCTGTTACAATTATCAGCTTCAGAGTTGTTTAAACTGTGATACTGTGATCCTGGATCTTGTACCTTGCATTGCATCTTGCATATCATTTGCATTGCATTTCATATGTTGTGTATTTTGCATTTCCAGTCCTTCAACAGAATCTTATGTCTTCGTTCCTTCCTCTCCAGTAAATCAAGCTGATTCCTCGACACCAGTATGCGACTAGAGCCAATACAAGACGAATGATGGAGCAGATTCAGCAGGAGCAAGCTGCCTTCAAGGAAGAGTTGGATTCTATGAAAGGAAAGATTGACCAGATCCTCGAAGCCATCCTCGCGGCCAGAAGAGAGGAAGAACAGCGTGAAGCCGCTGCTGTCGCCAACAACAATGGTCAAGGACAAGGGTCTACTGCCATCCCTTTGGTTCCAATTCCAAATCCTCACGGGATGCCGTTGAACTTCAATAACGCAGCCGAAGGAAACACTTCTCAGCCAATCCCAGCGCCTGGAGTTACTGTTGGAGCTATCCCGCAGGCTCAGCCTACTGTCGTGCAGATCCTAGCTCCCCATACTGAAGATACTCTGATGGATCATTATGACGACGTTCAGAACTATCATGCTGCTATCCCCATTTCCAGTCCTGTTGCCGCTCAGGATTCAGAAGCCAAGATGATGTGTCGAGATCTAGTCGAGAAACTCCGAGCCATGGAGGGGCACAATTCAAATTCTTTCAGTGCTTTGGAATTATGCTTGGTGCCTGATGTTGTCATTCCTCCCAAGTTCAAGGTGCCCGAATTTTCGAAGTACAAAGGTCTCAGTTGCCCGAATATTCATCTGAAGATGTATTGTCGCAAGATGGGTGCCTATGCCAGAGACGAAAAGCTCATGATCCATTGCTTCCAAGACAGCTTGTCTGGGGCATCATTCGAATGGTATATGCAGCTGGAACGTAATAGCGTGCGCACTTGGGCCGAGCTAGCCGATGCATTTGTCAAACAATATAAGTACAACACCGATATTGCTCCGAATCGTACTCAACTTCAGAGTATGACTCAGAAGGATGGTGAATCTTTCAAGGAGTACGCGCAACGATGGAGAGAGCTAGCCGCAAGGGTGCATCCACCTTTGGTTGACCGTGAACTGATTGACATCTTCATGGGCACCTTGCAAGGCCAATATTATGAGAAGCTGGTCGGTAGTGTCTCCGCTGGATTCTCTGACTTGGTGATCGTTGGTGAGAGAATTGAAGAAGGGCTGAAGAGTGGAAAGATCCCAGGAGGTTCTAACAGCCAGGCTAATGCCAAGAAGCCTTTCAACGGATACAAGAAAAAAGAGGGCGAAACAAATGCCATCTCTTTGCAGAAAGGGCAGGCTTCTCAACAAGCTCCCGCTCCTATGCCTTATCAAGTCCCTTACTACCAGTATCCGTATGTTGCTGCTGCGCAATATGCTCCAATGCCTTATCAGCCAGCTGTTCAAGCAATGCAAGCTCAAATGCCACAGCAACAGGCTCCTCAGCAACAAGCCTACAACCAGCAAGGGTATCAGTATCCTCCTCAGCAACAACAGATGCAAGCTACTCAGCAACGACAAGGTACTCGCCCACAGCGTCAGCAGAGAACATGGAGGCCAAATAGAGTATTTGATCATTTACCAATGACATATGCAAGTATCTTTGCTCAGTTGATGGAGGAAAAGGCTATTTTTCCAAGAGATTTAGCTCCCCCAACTGTCATTCCTGCCGACTACGATGCAAATGCTCATTGTGAGTTTCATAAGGGCGCTCCAGGTCATACCATTGAGGACTGCAGAGCTTTCAAGCACATAATTCAAGACATGATCGACATGGATGCTATCAACTTCAATGGAAAGTCTCCAAATGTCATCAACAATCCAATGTCGCCGAACAAATAGCGTTAATCAGATCAAATCCAGTCAAGTCAAAGTTCATTTCCCCGAAGAAGGTCGTCATGTCGCCATTTCATATTACGCATTTCTTATATTTGTCTTTGTTTGTTTAAGTATTGTATGCTTTGAACTATTACCATTCGTTTTTGGTTTTCATTAATGTATCGTTTATGCATGTTTTGAATTAGTTATGTCGTATTCACTCATTTTCACTTATCACCGACACATTTTTGTTCACCTCACTCTATTCACTATTTCTTAGCATGATTTGAGGGAGGATGATGAAAACGAGATACCCATAATTGCAAACTGTATGCTTTTAGACCAAATCCCATCAATGATGTACAGGCATTGCTTCAATTCCCCTCAACACCGGAGATATAAGGAGTTAATCCCTAGTAGACCACTTCGAGCCTAGAAGTAGTAGTTTCCTTCGGATATTCAAAACTTTACACTCAACCTGGGGCAGGGTAGTGTTCAGTTAATCCAACTTCGCATTTGAATCAACAAAGCGAAATCCCAAAGACGGTGGTTCATCAAAGACCCATGCTATGGCAGTCACAACCTTCCCAAAAATTAAAAAAATTCAAAAAAAATCAGCTAAGTCAAACACCTTAGAGGGGACTTAGGCAAAATCAAGACAATCCCGATGGATCCGACAAGCAAAATCAATCCATGCAAAAGTTAGGGATCAAAAACAAAGACAAAAGAGGACCCCGAAACCCTCAACAAAAATAAATAAAATTCAGTGGCCACCCAAATCAAAGGGGCACTGACATCCATCAAAACAAGGTGACTGCCACGTCGAGCAAACCTTGAACCTTCAAGCTTACACCGCCAAGACAAGTGTAGAATTAATTGAACGTAGGACTGGAGATCATTAAGAAGAAGGGGTGGGTACAAATCATACTTTGAGCCTAACATCCTTTGTTTCATAACCGTGAACCAGACCACGTTACAACCCTCGAAAGACCTAATTGAGGCGAGGTTTCTTCTGAAGGAAATACTATCGCAAGGTTGCGTAACCTGACTCCTCACATGATTTATAATCACCAATATTGGTGTCATTTTTCTTGATATATTTTTCACACCAATCAAATTAGCACAACGTCTGGGCTAGCAGTCCATTCGTCTCACACTTTCACGACACCTAAATAAATGACATACTTTTTCAAAACTTACATTGAACTGCGCATTAATATTACCATTTATGAATGTACAATTTTAATTGCAAATCAGTGCTAGATATTCAAGGACGTCTCAACGAGGGGCAACCGAGGAGGAAATTGACTTTCAGTGGCGTACACGAAGCAAGATTATTTCAAAGCCCACAGGCTAGGGCAAATCATTCAACAACTCGAGCAGGGGCAAACCATTAACATGTTCAAACTGGGGCAAGACCAGGCCGTCTTGACCATCAATCAGAGTTGCAACCTTCTCTGAAGCAAATTCACAACCACCAAGTACCCAGACTTGGGGCATCCAGAGCGTCTTTTGCTTTAACCATGGCATCTTCAGTAAACTGCGTGTCGAGGCAGTCAATCCCTCCCACCACTCGAAGTCCAATCTGTATTGGCAAATACCAAAGTCCACCATGCTGGCGTCTCCCTTCTGCATTTCCAATTACCCGTCTGCAATCATATGTATCATGCGTGTCGCATTCGACCTCATAAGCCTCTTACATCATATGCATACTCCAATCATATCATACTTCCCCAGCTCTTGCATCTCCGCACGTCAGCATTTGCATTTGCACTTCCATTCGTTATGGAACATCATTTTACATCCAGCATCAGCATATGCACGTCAAGGTCCAGGATCAATTTTGAAAATTTCCAAGACCATCATCAGCCTAGTCAGGGGTATTCTCTGCAAGACTGTGGGTTTCTCCCACAAACTTTAAGAACTTCAAAGCAATCATCAGCCCAGTCAGGGGCATTTTTTCAAGACTGTGGGTTTCTCCCACGAAATTCAGAGATATTCAAAGCAAGATTCAGCTCAGACAGGGCCATCTTCAGCAAAACCATGAGCGTTCCTCATGAAGTTGTTCAGCCTTTTACTGAGCAAGATAAGACATCAAGATAAAATCAACCCAGTCAGGGGCATCCTCTTCAGAGTTCATGGGCGTAACCATGAAATCATTTCAACAAAATTATTCAGAGATATTCAAAGCAAGATTCAGCTCAGACAGGGGCATCTTCAGCAAAACCATGAGCGTTCCTCATGAAGTTGTTCAACCTTTTACTGAGCAAGATAAGACATCAAGACAAAATCAGCCCAGTCAGGGGCATCCTCTTCAGAGTTCATGGGCGTAACCATGAAATCATTTCAACAAAATTATGATTTCCAAGCAAGACGGTGGGCGTACCCCGTTGATTCATTTCAATCCAATCTTCCTCTTGGGTGTTCCCTAATGAGTTGTATTCAGCAAGCGTGATCGTTGTTAATTGCCTTACTATCATCCTTTTTTGTGATAGTCGAACCTCGTTAGTTCAACCTAGCCTACATCCTTTTGGGTGTTGTTAACCTTCAATTTGTGTTATTCTATCATCCTTTTGGTGATATCAACTTGTGTGTGGGAGTTTCGCTCCGTCATCCTTTTGGTGGGTGGTCTATCATAGTAATTAACGATAGATTGTGTGATAGTTTGTTTATGTTTCGCTCCGTCATCCTTTTAGTGGGGGGTCTATCATAGTCATTAATGATAGATTGCGCGATATTGTTTGTGTTTCGCTCCGTCATCCTTTTGGTGGGGGGTCTATCATAGTCATTAATGATAGATTGTGCGATATTGTTTGTGTTTCGCTCCGTCATCCTTTTGGTGAGGGGTCTATCATAGTCATTAATGATAGATTGTGCGATAGTTTGTTTATGTTTCGCTCTGTCATCCTTTTGGTGGGGGGTCTATCATAGTCATTAATGATAGATTGCACGATATTCTTTGTGTTTCGCTCCGTCATCCTTTTGGTGGGGGGTCTATCATAGTCATTAATGATAGATTGCGCGATATTGTTTGTGTTTCGCTCCGTCATCCTTTTGGTGGGGGGTCTATCATAGTCATTAATGATAGATTGTGCGATAGTTTGTGTGAGTTTCGCTCCGTCATCCTTTTGGTGGGGGGTCTGTCACTTGGATTGGTGATAGATTGTGCGATATTTGTTTGTGTGTGTTTTCGCTCCGTCATCCTTTTGGTGGGGGGTCTGTCACTTGGATTGGTGATAGATTGTGCGATAGTTTGTGTGAGTTTTGCTCCGTCATCCTTTTGGTGGGGGGTCTGTCACTTGGATTGGTGATAGATTGTGCGATAGTTTGTTTGTGTTTCGCTCCGTCATCCTTTTGGTGGGGGGTCTGACACTTGGATTGGTGATAGATTGTGTGATAGTTTGTGTGAGTTTCGCTCCGTCATCCTTTTGGTGGGGGGGTCTGTCACTTGGATTGGTGATAGACTATGCGATAGTTTGTTTGTGTTTCGCTCCGTCATCCTCTTGGTGGAGGGTCTGTCATAGTCATTAATGATAGATTGTGCGATATCGTTTTTATGTTTGTTTCGCTCTGTCATCCTTTTGGTGAGGGGTCTGTCATAGTCATTAATAATAGATTATGCAATATGTTTGGTGTGAGTTTCGCTCCGTCATCCTTTTGGTGGGGGGTCTGTCATAGTCATTAATGATAGATTGTGTGATATTGTTTAGTGTGAGTTTCGCTCCGTCATCCTTTTGGTGGGGGGTCTGTCATAATCATTAATGATAGATTGTGCGATGTTTGTTTGTGTTTCGCTCCGTCATCCTTTTGGTGGGGGTCTATCATAGTCATTAATAATAGATTGTGCAATGTTTGTTTGTGTTTCGCTCTGTCATCCTTTTGGTGGGGGTCTATCATAGTCATTAATGATAGATTGTGCGATATTTTGTTTATGTTTCGCTCCGTCATCCTTTTGGTGGGGGGTCTGGCATAGTCATTAATGTCAGATTGCGCGATTGTGTTTTGCTCTATCATCCCTTTTGGTGGTAGTAGTTGTGTGTGTTCCATCCCGTCATCCTTTTGGTGATGACGGCCTTTTTTTCCAGTTGTTTACAATTTACTCAGAGGTTTACATTTTCTAGTATCTTAGTTCTCAATCATTTTCTTTTCTTTTCGGACAAATTCAGGGTCTTCTTCATATCAAATTAACTTCTACCTCGAGAATGAACGTTGTAGCAGTTCATTTCCCTAGGTTTAAGCCAATTAGATAGGGGCATCTGTCATACCCTAAATTTGTCCTACCTTTCTTACCCTTCTTATTGCAAATAATGGCGGTGTTTTATGATTATTCTCTAAGATGATCATTTTGCTTAGGGACATGATTCTCTAAAGACTTCTCAAGTCACGGGGTTTGTTATGGTGGTGTTTAATGTGATCACAAGCATTTTTAGAGTATGATGAAGGAAAGATGAGCCTATGTACTTATGGTCGAACAACGGAGATATGATTAGGTGGATTCTAAACCATATGGTTAAACATCGGTGTGAACCATATGGTGTGAGTTATTTTAAGGCTTTGATCCAGCTAATCTCAGATCTTATCTCAATTTCGTCTTCGGCGGTATTTCAAGTGGATTGCTATTTGATTGCTTTTGCTTCAAGTATTCTTCAATTTAAATTCAAATCTTATTGAAAATTCAGGATTGAATTAATTAGTGCAAAGTTTGACATATTTTCAGAGCTTGAAGAATTGCATCGAGTTATGATGTGAATTTTAATTTGTGAAGCAGTGAGATTGCGATTAGTTAAATGGCATTCCAGGATATGGGCCGTTGTGCAAAGTTACTCCTTGACATACTCAATTAATCCTCAAGTCTTGCTTTTATCTCTTAATCGAGTTTTAAAGCTATGCTAAGTTTTGGATTTTATTTTTTTTTTAAGCCATAAACATAAGTTTTGCAAGCTATGAATTTTGAACCAAGTTCACTCTTGAGTAAAAACATGAAAAGGTTTCAAGTCATGTACAAGTCACAAACCATGGGAACAATTTAGTAAGTTCATTACAAAAGAGAGGTACACGTCAAAAAAGGGACAAAAGCCCATTAGCATTTTGGAGCCCATTCAAAAGGATAAAGGCTCGTTCTATCAAGTTTTAATGAGGTACATTGTGATACAAATCCTACTCCCAAGTCATTTTGAGTGGGCTGCACAAAACTATTATAATATTTGCGTGTGGGGCCTCCTATGCTTGAAAAATGTATGGCTGCAAAGTAGATGATGGTAGCAGCATGATTTGTCCAGTCTGCACAATGAAATAGAAATGCAAAAAAAGAAATTACCACCAACCGTTTCCATAAAAAGACAAAAGTCATAAAAGAAGCTTACCAAAATTGCGCAAACCTTGTGATCTCTGTCGACACGCACAACCATCACAAACAAATGCCAGCTACCACAACAAGACACCAATAAAACTAGCATGACTCACCTTCAATCCACAAACAATCTTTCACTGCAAAAGGACATCAATTTCATATACCAAATAGCCACGACTCGTACACGGTACAGACCAGCAACGTAATGGCAAATTCACCTACACAAAATCATACATCTGCTACTACAACATCATGGTTCACCGTCAAAAGAGCCTCGCGACCTGCAAAAAGAACAGCATAAAAACAGTGCCATGAGTAGTCCGCGAAAAGATGAACCAAGGGACGTACAAAATGCGTTTGGCACGTACCTGCAGAGTAGTCCAAAATAGGTCCCAACACCCATACAAAGGTTTCAGTGACCTCATTACCTACAATGAAGCGAAGAAAGAAATATTGCTTCATATGGCCCACCTCCAATAAAGCCTCATAAGCTACTACTTGAGCCAAGCCATTACCAAAGCCAGCATGTTATCATACTCCAAGGACTCTGCACACCAAAACACTGCAACTTGCAGCAGCCCAGACTGCACAAACCGTACCAGTATCCCATCAAAACAACCCACCATCTGTGTACAACCCTCCAGCCTATTCATAATTCAAAAAATGAAAGTGCTGAGATTACCTTTAAAGCTCTCAATTTGTACCTGCAAAAGAAAACACGCATCCCACCACGTTCTGAGGTACCCAAAAAGGACAGCAGCAACAGTAGAAAAAAGCCATCCGCTGGTTTGTTGTATTTTGCCCAAATCACAAACCGTGTCGTCCGCGTACCCACTTGCAAATAAAAAAAAAGGGATAAGACAAATTGTGAAAGGAATTGGGGGGGACCGATAAAGGTAACTTGTACCTGAATAACATTTCAAGAGCATTTTGTAGTGAAACGGCCACAACCATACTGCCTACAATAATGTACCTGCAAGCAACAACCTTCTCACAACGTGCCAACAACAAAAAACTTGTAAATACACACTATGCTACCAATCCTTCCTATATCGTACAAACAAAGTTGCAACGTTGCTACAAAAAAAAAACTATTCACACAATAACCATTTTGGACCCTTGAATGGACCTGCAAAATCGACAAACAGGGGAGGTAAATATGAGCACTACATATTGTTCAATTCAGAGGAAGTTCACAGAAAGAAAGAGGCCTCAGAACCACGCTGCTGAAGACCTTATTTTTCACGCAGCAAATACACTCCAACCTTCAACTCTTCCTTATTTTTCCTTCAAATAACCTTCAGCTCCAAATCCTCTTTTCTTCTGATAACCAAATCCCTTCACGAAAATCCTAAAAAAACCACACAAAACCCCATATTTCTATGCTTCAACCATTCTGAGAATACCATCAAACTCCCACCTTCATCTTCTTCAACGTCAGAACCTATTCAACACCCTTCAACCAGATAAAAAAAACCAACCGCCTCCACAACCTTCAACAACTCTCTTCTGATTCAACAACAAACCAAAACCACCTTCGAACTTTCCCTCAAACTTCTTTATAACCATTTAACCCTTTCCTTCATCTTGGGGGGGAATGAACTTCAACAACCCCTCAAATCTTCAACAACAAACCGAAACCCAAACCTCTAATCTTCTTCAACATCTAAACACCAACAATATTCCTCCCATTTCACCTCCAACTAAACCCCAACCCTTCTTCTTCAATAAACCATCACTCAAACCTTCATAACACAACCTTCAACTTAAATAACCCCAACCTTCTCTTCAAAAAGGACTCAAACAGAAACACAAAACCAACTCTTCCTCTTCAACATTTCAAACCTAATCTTCTTCTTCTTCAAAACTCCACCTTCAAACTTTCGAAACACCACCATCTTCTCATCTCCAAATCTTAACCCATATCAAACTTCAACCCACAATCACAAAAAAAACCTTTGACCGCCCTTTTCTTCTTCATTCATCCTTCAAAGAACAACCCATAGAACAACCATACACCTATCTTGATCAGCAAACCCAAACTTCAACCAACTCAAACCCGCAATAAACCCAAATCGGACCCAGAATAGAGAAGAAAAGAGATGAGAAACTCAAAACAAAGCGTGAATAAGGGCCCAAACCAGAGCGAATGAAGGTGAAAGGTCGAATCGTGAAGGGGGTCGGAGTTTGTTGCCATGTCGTTGTCATAATCCTCCATTAGTTGATAACTCGGGTTCCATTTTGAGGAAGATTAAGGTTTCAATTCATCAGCGTTTTTTAGTATTGTCTCTCGATTTGAATATGGTTCTGAACTTGTGGTTGGTGGCTTTAATTCATTTGTATTTTTAGCAATGATGTAGGCATCTCTATCTTATCTGATGAGGCATTGATAGTTGTATTTTTTTTAGGTTTTTTTTAATATTTTGAAGTCTTGGAGTTTTACACGGCTGATGGGTCTTATGGCCCACAATGTTTTTGGATCCACACATCCCCAACAACATCACACGCCCCTTCCTTTTCTATCATTTTCTTTTAAAAATCTTAATGTAGAATTTTCATAGTTGTTTTTTTAATTAGATTTTTTTTAGGTAAATAATTTGGATATACTGCCAATTATATTTTCATTTTCGATTTTTGTTCATTTCTATCACTTTTTACGGTGGATGACGATACTCCAAGTTATAACTTTGTCGAATTATTGACAAATAATAACAAACCCGAGACCATTTTCTTTTTAACTTCTTTCATTTTTAATTTTTATCGATTTCTATTCATTTCTTGCTCATTTTGGTCAATGACAATTTTTTAAGAATTATTATCGGCCAAAATATTGGTAGATGATAATTTATTCGAGACTAATCCATTTTCTATTTCGTTTTTTTCTCTTCATTTCTTCTTTATTCATTTTATTGAATCTTTGAAATCTAGCATTTTTGAACGATCATTATTAAGGTGTACACCTTAAATAATGTGTGGATCGACTTTTCGTTTTAGCATTCTCTTTTTGATAAAGAAATATTATAGGAATCTTGCATTCCGTGTGATATTTTCGTTGTTCATCCAAACATTTTTCTAATGAAAAAGCTGTCGTCGAGATTGTCGCTACCGCAAAAATAAGGTTCTGGCAAAACAGAAGAGTCGCCACCTTTCGTTATTTATCCCTCAGAGCGGGAAAGGAAACGATCGGAAAAACCTGACGAAAAGGTATAAGACAAGGTCATCGCAACCATTGTCTGGGTTCGGGAGTCGGTTACGCAAGGGGAAGGTATTAGCACCCCTCACGTCCATCGTACTCGATGGGATCCACGCTTGTTGTGTTTACATGACGGGTCAGTTTTATCTATCTACCTATCAAGGCTGGTCTGAAAAGGAAAAGAAAATGACTCGGTAAAGCGTCGTACTTTATGCCTACGTATTCTCATCAGAGAATGAGAAATCAGAGTCAACGTAGTTCGCCTAACTACGGGTTACGGGGAAGGTGGCTCACCAATACATCAGTATTGTGCCTACGTACTCTCAACAGGCATGAGAGATCAGAGCTTACGTAGTTCAGGATAATACGGCTTACGGGTTCAGATTCATCTGTTTTATCGAGTGCGGTTAACAAACAATTCCAGCAGTTGGATGTACGCAGCTCGACCCTTGGAGACTTAAGCGTTACCGTTTGCGGTAGAACTGAGAGTTAACGACACTCTTTTCTTCAGAAAAGCTTCCTTTGAATTATGGGCCCACGGGGCAAAAAGGTTTGAAGTTTGTTTTCTGTCTTTTACGAAAGAACTGTTTTTTATGGTTGTTTGCAACTAGTATCGCACTAGAGACTATAACCTGAGAGTGAATGTGTCGCATGTCACCCGAAGGGTACCATACTAAACATCCAGACTGTTGAAAATAAACTCTCCAACAATCCTTTCTCAGATAGCTTAAGGCTCGTAACGTACGACGTCAGTTAACCTTTATTACTGTATTTTAATTTGTTTTGAGATGACAAGAGAGAGGACAACTACGGGGAGACTATCAAGTCCTAATGTTGTCATGCGAAGGATTCATCCAATGGTTGAGGTTTGAAACAGGGAACTCCTAGAAGTTATCATGCATAGGTTTCAACCTAAAGTTCTAATCATCACTTCCTTATCAAAGGGAGTGAGATTGCTAGGGGATTATG
This sequence comes from Lathyrus sativus, assembly GCA_963859935.3. Taxonomy (NCBI): domain Eukaryota; kingdom Viridiplantae; phylum Streptophyta; class Magnoliopsida; order Fabales; family Fabaceae; genus Lathyrus; species Lathyrus sativus. The sequence continues at coordinate 199,271,041 of OZ012739.1, read as the reverse complement.
TCAATGATAAATAGAAACAGATGAAGCATCAGCTTAAACAGTAAACAGATATACGGCTGTAAAATGCATGCAATGCAAGTGAGGGAGGAAATGTGTGTGGGGCAGCAGCCTCCACAAGCTCATCTCAACCTCAAGCCAAATATGAATAACTGAAATCATACATAAGAAATAAAATGCCATCAAGCAAAACACAAACCACGTAGGCAAGGGAGCTGGGCTCTACCGAATACCCGCAAGCAAAGCCATACAGTAAAAATACAAGCAGAGGGAGCAACTCAACCTCTAGTGCAATCATGCTCCTAGCTTTCATCAGTCTAGATATGGACTTATTCTAATGCATCAAGCAAGTCAAACAAGTCACAGCAATACAGTAAAGAAAACAGATCAACAGCTTCCACACTACAGCCCTCCTCTGACAGCAGTCCAGCCTTCAGACTTCAACTACCCTTCAAGACTATCATCTTCAATAGCAAGTATCAACTTGCTTCTCCAAGCTTTTAACACATCAAACATAAGTATCAACTTATTCCCTCTTCTCCAAGCCTAAGCTCTTCAGTCAATTCCACCTTCAGGCTTCACTCCTAACTGCAAGTATCAACTTGTTCTTTCAGGGACTCAGTGTATCAACATAAGTGTCAACTTATCCTTCATTCCTCAAGCCTCAGCTCTTCACTCAATCTCAATTGGATCTTCTTCACAAGTATCAACTTGTTCTTCTTGGCCTTCAAGCTTCAGCTCTCTCTTCTTTACCAGTATCAACTGTTGCACCCTAAAAGTTGACCAACCGATTCTCCCATTTGACTCATGATTTAAATTCATATTCACAGCTCAGATGTATGATTTTTGTGCACAAGCAGGGGATATCAGGGTTACAGCTTGATTTTGTCTATCAGATATGGCAGACCCAGTCCAGATTGCCAGGGTTTTATTTTCAGGAAATTGTGCGCTCCTCGGTGATTTTTCAGTGATTTTGAGGATATTCTGATGCCCGGGGATCTCCGTTCGATTCGATCTGGTCTCGTGCGTTTTATGGGGGTCATTTGCATTCATCTGCATTTTTAGGGTTTTATAGGCTTTTGTGAATTTTTATAGGCTTTTGGGAATTTTTAACAGGCTTTATAGAATTTTTCTGGAATTTAAATAGGGTTTTCGTATATTTTAACAATTTAATTCTCTTTATAGGATTTTATAGAATTCTTAAATAGGTTTTTAGAAAATAAATAAGATTTTAAATGGTTTTATCATTTTAGAATAATATAGCTTTTTCTTTTAATAATATTTTAGAATTTTATATGGATTTTAAAATAGGTTTAATGGTTTTTTTTAGATAATATAGAAAATTAGTATAGTTTTTTCTTATTAATGATAGATGTTAATAGATATTAAATGATAATAGGATTTTAATAGAGAATTAGATTGATATAGAATTAATTAGACTTTAATCATTTTTTAGAGTTTAATTAGGATTAATTGGATTTTTAGAGTTAATTAGAGGTTAATTGATTTTTTAGATTTAATTAGTATAATATAGAATTAGTTAGACTTTTAATCATTTTAGAGTTTAATTAGGTTAACTGAGTTTTTTAGAGTTAATTAGGTTAATTGTTTAGATTAGATATAATTAGATTAGGGTTAATTGTTTTAATACAGTTTTAATTCAGTTTTTATTATTCATTTTCGTGGGCCCAATTGGGAGGCCCAGTAGTGCTTTTTTTGTCCAGAAAAATGGGTCCAGAAAATAGTCCAAAATGATCCAAAGCAGTCCAACTCGTCCAGCAAATTCTCAGAGGAGTCCAGAAGTGTCTAGAAGGATCCACGTGTTTCAGTGGTATAAAGGCTGACACGTGTTGCAGAGAGAAGGCCCCACGCGTTTTGCCTTGAAGCACGCCACGCCACACTCAGAACCCACTCTCTCTCTGCCACATGCTCCCACGTGGAAGTCATGCAGCATCTCCCTCCACCATAAGCCACCACGTGTAAGCTTTAGAAGCTTCGCCGGAAATCGCCACCGGCCGCCTTGCATGTACTCCGGCCACCTGAACCAACTCCGGCCACCGTCCTTTCCACCGGAATCTGCAAATTTCCAGAAAATCATCAGAAACCTCCTATCTTCTTCTTTCTCCCCAGACCTCCTCCGTCTACCCTCATCGGTGCATCACCGGAAACTTCAAAGAATTTCCAGAATCATCATCCTCCTCCATCAAACCTTCGTTCAACAACAGATCTTCATCTAATTTCATCCTAACCTTCATCACCTTCATCCCACAGTTTTCCAGAAATCCACCTTCATCATTCATCCGCCTCCAACAAAATTTCCAGAAACCCTAAATCTTCATACTTTCATCCCAGTTTTTCCAGAAACATTCATACCTTCAACAAACTTTTCCAGACACCAACAGATATTCAGCCTTCAAGCAGGTTTCCAGAAGCTTCGAACCGCGTCCAATCTTCAAGCAAACTTTTCCAGAACGTCATCTTCGCTCCATCTTCGTACGTGACTGAGATCCCGTTCGCTCAAACATCTCCAGGTACGCTTGCTAGAACTCCTTGCATGTTCTTCTTCAGATTAAATTGCGCCTTCAACAATTAGGGTTTAACTGATTGTTTGTTTGAGTGAATAGTTGAGTTGGATCCTGAGTAGTGTTTTCGTGTGAGGGATTGAAGTGTTTGGGTGAGGATTTGCTTAGTTTAGGGTTTGTTTGACTGGGTTGCAGAGAGAGCGTGAGATAGAGGAGGAAGGTGATGAGCGCCGCTAGGGTTATGCTGATGAACAGTACCAGAAGCATTTGGGAGGAGATAGTTTTGACTAGGGTAACTGGATTAGGGTTTGACGTTGGGCTTAGGCCCAAACGTGCTTCTGAAGCCACCCTCCAATTGCTTCCCCACCCCCTGTTTGAGAGTCTGAATGGGTAAGTTGGGCCTTAGGCCCTATTCCTTTCTGCACCCCCTCGTTGGGGCCCATAGGTGAAATAAACTGAGGAATTGCTAAGGCAGCACCCCCCTGCATTTCAGTCCAGTTTTTTTATTTGTTTTTGGTTAGTAGGCTTGGGCCCTGCGCCCAACTGCTAATGGCACCCCCCAGAATCAGGGCCCAAGGAATTGATAACTAGATTTCCCTGCTGTTTAAACCCCCAGCTTTATTTCAATTTTATTTCAATTTCTTTTATTTTTGCATATCAAATAATTCATAGAAAAAATGTAAATAATAATTGTTTTAATAATTCTTTTTCCACCATTTCATGAAAAATGTTAAGAAAATTAAATAAATAAAAGTGACATTTTATTTTTTTGTTTGTTATATTTTGCATATTTTTCAATTAATTGATTTGTTTGTTAGTATTTTTAATGCATGCATATCATTAGAAAATTCATAAAAAATGGTAGAATTAGTCAAATAATCCCGTCCTTTTTTCTGTAGACTCGTGATTCAGTGTAGAATTTTATAGTGCAGAAACATTAGCTCAATCATGCATTTTCATTTTAATTGCATTTTTCCATTGTTATTGATGTTGAATAAATTGGTCTGTGGATATGTCTGTGTTGCTGATTGTAGTTCTTTCATCTGGTATTGAATTTTATTCTGATTTTTCAGTATGTTGCCCTAGAGCCATGTAGGTCTCCCATTAGATTTTTTGATAGATTTTTGTAGGGTGTTCTGCTGTGATTTGTCTGAGCCTGAAAATAGGAGAAGTTTTGATGACTTCTGACTGTGAAGTTCAACTGTGGTTGAACTTCAGAGATAGTTTCCTGTGGTTTGTTGGCCTGTGGGTTCTTCTTGAAGGTGGGAGCTGATTGAAGTCCTGTTGGAGCTTGCAAGGATGCAGTAGATTGAGGCTTAGTCTAGGAGCTTGTTGTCTGTTTGTGAGGTTCGAGATCCTGAAGTTTGAAGGGAGTTTATGGTACTTTCCTGAGGAAGGCACTATGAATGACTTTCATCCTTCCTTCTCACCTCTTTCGTAAGTACCCAATGATGTTGGAGCCGACTTGTGAGTTTAATTCCTCCTGAGGAGGAATGTAAACTGATCACATGTTGTTGAGCCACATGGGATACGATTCCTAAGTGGGAGCCTCCTAGTACTTTCCCGAGGAAGGTCCTATGGGTCTATTCACTTAGTTCCAGTAGTTTGTCTAGGATTTCGTAAGTATCCAGTGATGTAGGAGCCAACTTGTGAGTTTAATTCCTCCTGAGGAGGAATATAAACTGATCACAGTTGTTGAGCCACGTAGGATACGATTCCTAAGTGTCAGCCTCCTAGTACTTTCCTGAGGAAAGTCCTATGAGTCTGTTCACTTAGTTCCCTTAGTGCATATAGGTTCTTTCCCAAATATCCAGTGACGCCGGAGCCTTCATGTGAGTTTAATCTCTCCTGAGGAGGGATGTAAACTGATCACAGTTGTCGAGCCGCATAGGATATGACTCCTGAGTAGTAACCTCCTGGTACTTTCCTGAGGAAAGCACTATGGGCTTGTCTGCTTAGCTTCCTTTCTCTGGTGAGCTTGTTCTGAAGCTTGGAGACTGGGATTGATTCCTCTTGCCTAGGAGTTTGTTTAGATCCTTGCTTAGGGTTTTGATTAGGTGTTTGCTTAGATCCCTGCTTAGGGTGTTGTATAGAGTTTTGTTTAGAGATAGATTAGGAGCTTGTTTCAGGTTTGTTTGAGGCCCTGCTCAGGGTTAGTCTCTTTGTGTTGTTTGACTTGTGTGATGTTATGTTGCATTAGACTTAGATGTTCATCTAGATAGTTCTGAATAAGTGCATCTTAGAAGTAGACTTTGTGTGCATGAGAAGTTGAGGGGATCCTCCTTCTGCTTGTTTGTTATTGCGTGGCTTTGCTTGTTGGTATTTGGTAGAGCCGAGCTCCCTTGCCTCTGTGCCTCGTTTGTCTAGCTGTTGCATTCATGCATATTTTCAGTATTCATTTACGTTGCAGTTTCTTGTTTGTAGTTTAATCCTGTTGCCATGTTCCCTTAGGAGCTCTGACTTCTCCGTTGCGGAGTTGTTATGATAGACATTAGAATGGTCAACCAGGTGTGATAGCAGTAAGTAGACTCCCCTGTTTCTCAGTTATAGTTCTAGGGTTTCCCTTTCCTTTCTGTAGGAGCTTTTGAGTAGCTTGATCCGTAGTTAGCTGAACTACAGCTGCTCTGATTCTTCGTTCCAGACGAAGATATGTAGGCATAGGATGCGATATCCTAGCGAGCACACTAACGACTAACCTTTGTTCTCTCGCGGCTGTGCGATCGAGACTTTCCCGCTAACGACTAATTGTTATCCTTTTCTCTTGCCCGAGTGCATTTGAGACCAGATCGTATTTGTAGGTTCCCGAACCTTTAGGACCAGTTTGTTTTCTCACTGCTGTGTGAGAGCCCCTGTTTACCCGTAGTTAGCCGAACTACGTTTGCTCTGATCTTTCATTTCAGATGAAAGTACGTAGGCACAGGACGCGATGTCCTGGCGAGCAACCTTTCCCCCGTTTAGACATAGGAAGTCGAACTACGTTGACTCTGACTTTCCCATTGCACGAGGGAATACGTAGGCCCAGAACACCGTATGTTCTGTCGAGTCCTGTCCTTTTATTTTCTTTTCAGACCAGCCATTAGCGTAGATAGATAACACACCCTTTTACCTATAAACACCAAGCGTGGATCCCATCGAGTACGATGGACGTGAGGGGTGCTAATACCTTCCCCTTGCGTAACCGACTCCCGAATCCAGGTTTTGGTTGCGATGACCATACCTTTTCCCGACTTTGCGAGGTTTACTTCGAGCGTTTCCTTTCCCGCTCTGAGGGATAAATAACGCACGGTGGCGACTCTCCTGTCAAGCCGGCGCCGATTTTCGCAGTAGCGACAGCTGGCGACTCTGCTGGGGACCTATAGCATCTAGGGACTTTTCCCATCCCTTATGCTGGGACCGTTTCCCATCCCCTGCGCGAGTCAATCCTAGCGCTTGGGTGTTTATTTGTTGGGTGTTGTGCATATGGTATTTTACTTTTCTGCACTTTACTATTCTGTACCTTTACCTTTCCGCATTTATTTTCCAGCATTACATTATTGTGATTATTGCTGTGGGCAAAGGGAGGTTACTGTGAGTGAAAAGCCGGACCTGGGCTTGAGTACACACCTAGATATAGTTGTGGAGAAGTAGTAGACGAACCTGTCTGCTGAGCAGGCACAGTTCCCTATGAAAATCTGCGCTCAGACGAGATTCTTGCAGAGGTGCTCCTTTCCGGTCCTGAGGATCTGAGAGGAGTCCAGACGTGAGGGTTGTCGACTCTGGGGACCGATCATTTGGAAGTCAGCTAAGTGAGGCCTCTTCATGACTTGATGATGCCACTCCTTCTGGGAATCGTATCGTCACTCATGAACGTCTGTGACGCTGATAACCGCATAGGATGCCGTACCTTTGTCCGTGGATTAGGTTTATCCTACCTGTGAGAGGGACTGGGTTATTGCAGGAAAACTGGCCTTCAGAAACCATGATTCAGTATCTTTATCAGATGGTATTCTTGATTCATCTCCAGGTGTGTTGTCTGGGTCAGATGGGTTTCTTATCTGAGGTTGAGGCTATTATCAGATGGTATTTTCGTCAGATACAGAGGTTCAGATGGTTTTCTTACCAGGGGATTGATATTTTGAGTATCAGATGATAGTTAGTGGCATGAGGTTCTGGTGACCGTGATGGTTTTCTGTTCTTGATCACAAAGATATTCCTCTTCAGGCTACAGCATAGCCCTTGTGTTCGCAGATTGCATTATTTATCATATTGCATCATTGCATTGCCATCTGCATTCAACTAACGTGTGTGTATTGCAGGTATATATTTTCCCTTCCAGTTCTGGTGTCTGTTCTTAGCAAGACATGGAAAACCTGAAGAGAGTATTGCCCTATAAGTTTCCGTCGCCGAATATCAGTCTATTGTTAGAATTGATGGCTATTGCTAAGAAGAGGGGAATGGGTGACTTCAGAAAGAAATATGGGAGGATTCTGACCTACGTTTATCAGCCATCTGCCTACGAGACCAGCGGCATCTATACTCTGTTACAGTTTTACGACGCGGAGCTCAGGTGTTTTGTATTTCCCGACTTTGTTTTGGCTCCTACCCTGGAGGAGTACTCTGCACTTCTGGATATACCGATCCGTGATCAGATGCCTTTTTATCGTCCGGACGCTGAGCCTAAGCTGGCTGAGCTTTCTACCGTCCTGTGCTTGAAAGAGTCTGAGCTGTCTGGGAAGATGATCAGAAGAGGAGACGTATGGGGATTTCCGTTGGATGTCTTAGTGGAGAAGGCTCGAGAGTATGCCCAGAAGGGCAAATGGGAGGTTTTTGACGTCATTCTTGCCGTATGTGTGTATGGCATCGTGTTATTCCCGAACATTCCTGATTTTGTTGATTCAGATGCCTTCTATATTTTGGCTGCGGGAAACCCAGTTCCTACTTTGCTGGGAGATATCCACCATTCAACTCACTACCAGAATGAAAAGCGACGAGGAAGGAATGTGTCTTGCTGCGTACCTCTCTTATGCAGGTGGTTCACCAGTCATTTGCCTAAGTCAGGCCCTTTTGTCACGTCTATCAATTCTCTAGGATGGCCCGAGCGCTTAATGGGATTGACTGCTGAGAACGTGGTATGGGTCATTAAAGAGGTATTTGGAGCTGAAGTCATACTCAAAGGCGAAGGATTCCCGAATGTTCCGTTAATAGGAAGGAAAGGTTGTGTCAACTATAACCCTTCCTTGTTGATCAAGCAATTTGGGTACATACCTCAAGGAGCGCCAAAGCCCGAGGAGATACAGGAATCTCTGTATCTCACTGGGGCAATTGGGAAAGAGATGCTGACCAAACTTGAGAAAGCCTGGAAAAACTTGCACAAGAGAGGGAAGCTTTCAGGTAGCAGAGGGGATACTCGAGGTCCTAGCCCATATATAGAATGGATTCGTGAGCGAGCTGTGAAGTTCCTTATGCCGTATCCAGCAGTTCAGCCATTGCATCCTCCTCCGGTAGAGGAGCCTACCACTGTGGACATTCAGGTTTACAAGCAGCTGATGGCGGAGAAAGAAGAGATAGCCAGGGCTAAAGAGGCTTTAGAGCGGGAGAATGCCCAGCTTCGGCATGAAAATATTGAAACAGGATATATTTCTAAGCAACAGGCTGAAACTCTGAAACATCTGAAGGCCACGCTATTGGAATTGACTGAAACCAAGAAGCGTTTGGAGTTAGATGTAGACTCCGTTAGTAGTGTGTTGGCCACCAAGAAGCAAGAGCTGGACAGGGCCTACACAAAGCTAGCCAAATTCAGAGAACACTGGGATCTCACTATGACCAAGCGCAAGGAGCGAGAAGAAGTGCTGAAGACACAGATTGCTCAGTTAGAAGAACAGGTCAAAGTGAAGAATGAAGAGCTTGAAGAAGAAGCCTGTCGCCGATACGAGGCCGAGCGCAAGTTGATAGATGCCATGAAGAATTTGGAAGATCTCCAGCATAGAGCAGATGCCAAGAGACCCAAACCAGGGGATGGTGCTAATGATAAGGCTTGGGAAGACTTTGTCAGAGACATCCAGGGGACAGTCAGGAAGAGGGATCGACTGATAGAAGGTTTGATTAATCAACCAGATCATGCAGAGACAAAGAAGATGGTCGAGGACTTCCGCAACCGTACCCGTATTTGATTTCTCTTGTATTCTGTATGTTGAGATCACCACCAGGCATGTTGGCTGGGATCCTCTTTGTCATATCAGCTGTATGGAGCATAGTTATGTAACTTCTTGACAAGACTGTTATTCTAAGCACTATATGAGGGATTTTCCAAATGTTGTCTTTATGGTTTATCTCGTCTTGCTACCACTGACACTGGAATTGGAGGGAAAATATCTCCAATGCACACATGCACGTTAGCATTTTTGTATTTCTGTTTGCATAAATCATATTGCATAGCATTTAGCAGGTCAGAGCACTTATCCAGCCTTTGTTTTCACCAGAAAGTGATTCTCGGGGAACTGTTTGAGGCAAGAGTGGAGTGTTGAAGACGACCGAAGGGGCTGAAGCAGATTTGAGCAGAATCAAGCAGCGTAATCAGTTACCGGTAGTTGGTGGCTATGTCTGAAGGCAATCTCCAGTCTCCTAATACCCAGGGAGGGTTTACTATGGCGCCCAACCATCAGTATGATTTTATGGAGGACTTCCCGCAAGCGAACAATCTTACTGCAGACCAAGTTGTGCAACCTGCTGTTGAGAATAGAGATCGGCATGAGCAGTTTATTGCCCGAAATGAACGTTATCCTCCTGTTAACAATCAATGTGTTGCTTTCCCTGTGATGAATTACCGGAGAGATATTCCAATGACCGGGTTAGTAGATCCAAGAGCTCTTGACGATGATAGAAGACTCCGAGTGTTGGAGGAGCAAATGAAAGCCTTGGAAGCGAAAGATGCCGTTAACCTGGATGCTGTAGCCATGTGTTTGGTTCCTGACTTGGTAATGCCGTACAAGTTCAAAATGCCGGAATTTGAGAAATACACAGGAGATAGCTGTCCGAAATTGCATTTGATGATGTTTTGTCGAAGGATGACTTCGTTTGTGCGAAATGACAAATTGATGATCCATTGCTTCCAGTATAGCCTGACTGGGGCATCGTTGAGATGGTATGTGCAATTAGAGAGTAATCAGATTCGATCATGGGTGGATTTAGCCAGAGCTTTCATAAAGCAGTACGATTACAACTTGGATTTGACTCCTAGTCTCGTAGATCTGCAAGAATTATCTCAGGCAGAGAATGAATCATTCAGAGCGTATTTGCGAAGATGGAAAGAATTGGCTGCTAGTGTTCAACCACCGCTTCCGGAAAAGGAACTGGTTGACATCTTCCTGGGTACTCTGAAAGGCCATTATTTTGACAAATTGTTCAGTTGCACAAGCTTTGTGGGCCTGATGAGGCTGGGAGAGATTGTTGAGAGAGGACTCAGGAGTGGAAAGTTTCGAGATGTTCCTTATGTCCCAGTTGATAGGATTGAGTCAGTTGTCAGTTCTCAAGAAGAATGGGAAGGAGATGACGCCACCTCAGAATCTCTAGCATCTCAGGATCAGTTTTCAGACACTTCAAGTCAACGATCATCCTATCGCCGATCGCGTCAGCATGCTCCACGAAGACCAAGGAAGCCTGAAAGGCAGTTTACTCAACTACCGGTGTCGTACAGCCAGTTGTTGCCAGATCTGGTCAAAAGTGGATTGATAGTACCGAAAGAGACTAAGCCGGTGATTCCACCGTATCCTCCAGGTTTTGACGCCAGCGCCCGCTGTGAGTACCATGTTGGGGCACAGGGGCATTCCACAAATGATTGTAAAGTACTCAGAAGTCAGATTCAAGATTTGTTAGACGCCAGCCGTATCTGCATCACTTCTCAGGGTTGTGTTCAGATTAATGATTTTCCATCTTCCAGTTGTGGGGGTTCGTCAGTTAATATCATGGAAGGCTCCGCAGGAAGTGTGTGCTCTGAAGATTGTCAATCAGAGAGTTCAGTTGAATATGGGGGAAGTTTCTAGAGGTTTCTATGCCGGGTGTCGCATCTGTTTCTCTGCCTAACCCGTTTAGCTTTTGTGCATCAGTATTTGTCGATCACCACCAGGATTGTTGGCTGGGGTCGTTATATTCAGACTCATTTGTGCTTACCTGCTGATTTTGTTGGTTGTACATGTGTTGGAGATGTTCATCTGCTTGCTTATAGCTTGAGTTTCTCTTTATCTCGTTGTGAATATGTGTTTGTTTGCTGCGCTGCATTATCATTTAGCAGGTGTATCAGAACTGTGGGCCTTATTTCCTCATCCTCCAGTTTGTTGCAGGAATTCCTTCAGAGATATGGAACAGAATCAGGTTGAATTGATCGAAGTCCAAAGCCGGCTGGGGCAGATGATGAAAGACATGCAAGAGATGCGTCTAGAGCAGAAGATTCTCAAAGAGGAGAACAGTCAGCTGAAGACCCAAATGAGCTTGATCATGGAAGTAGTCAAGAATGTGCTTAGGAAAGAAGACGATCAGCTATTTGAAGCCGCAATGAAGAAGCTCGTGCCACCTGTGCATGTGGAACCCGAGCAGCGGCAACAGAAGATACATCCGGCTCAGCGGAAGATCCAAGAAGGAAAGCCAAGGAGGATATTTGAGGCACCGCCTATGACCTATGCTGAGCTCTTGCAGATCTTATTGAGGTTTAATCTGGTTGAGAAAAGAGCGTTGACACAACCAACGAAAGCGTTTCCTCAAGGGTACGATGCTAGTAAGCAATGTGAATTTCATTCCGGGGCATTCGGACATGACATCGAGGGTTGTCATGCTTTCAAGCACAATGTCCAAGACCTGATTGACTCGCACGATATTGAATTCACGCCGGGCGGCGTAGCTGTGCATATTGCTCCTGTCTCAGTCGATGCTAAAATGACAGATGTTTCCAAAGCTGCAGTGGGTCAGAAGCGTATCCTGGACTCCATGGTGTCAGAATCTCCAGGCCCACAACTGTTGCCTATTCCTGGGGCAGATCTAAGAAAGAAAATGGTTAAGCATAAGGAGAGCGTTCAGTACATTGAAGATCAAGAAACCAATGTCGCATTTGATACAAAGGGTGTTCAAGGGTCAGCCCGATACCACCAGCAGCAGCCTCAGCAGGGGGCACAGCAGGCTCAACGAAGATTCCCGGGTGGCAAGCCGAAAAGAGTGATTGAGAAACCTCCCTCAACATATGCCGAGTTGTTGCAGACATTGCTGAGATTGAATCTGGTAGAGACAAGAACTCTGGCACCAATAACGGGAACTCCCCCGTTTGGTTATGACGCAAGCAAGCACTGTGAGTTTCATTCTGGAGCCCCGGGCCACGATATAGAAGGTTGCCATGCTTTTAAGCACAAAGTGCAGGATTTGCTTGACAGTGCAGCAATCAGCTTCGGGCAGAGAGGTCCCCAAGTCATCTGAATGAAGGAGAAAGGGCTCTATAATTTGTTTGAGTCGATTGAAAGCAGATCAAGACAGCATCGGGTTACCCCTAATAAAGATAGCTGGTTCAGCAGCAGGGTAGATGCAAAAGCCCAGTTCTCGGGAGCTAGCATATTTTCTTTGTTTTAGTTTGTCATTTCTTTGCATTTGTAATTGCTTTCCTGTTTGAATTTGTAAACTTGCTTGTAAAACTTGTTGTTTCCATTTCAATTGATGATAATGAAATAAATATGCATGTTTTGATTAAATCCAGTCGTGTTCACTAACTGTTTTTGCAAATGTCCAATGCCTGGTTAAGAAGAATTTGGGGAGGATGACGAAAATGACCAACATGCAACTTCCGATTGTATGCTTTTGAAATAAAACCTGCTGATGATGTACAGGCATTGTTTCAAATCCCTAAACACTGGAGATATAAGGAAGATAATCCCTTGTCAACCCCTTTGAGCCTGGTAGTAGGAGTTTCTTTCTGTGAACGAAAAAACCCTCAATCTTAACCTGGGGCAGGGTAGGTGTTAGCTAATTTGACCGAGCGTCCAAATTGCAAAAGGAGTGTCCGTTCGAGGATCAATCACATCCCTAGAGGTCATGCCTAAAAGACCACAGTGGTTCAATCAAGAGTGGGACAGCCACATCATTCCCAAAGAGTCAGACAACCAATGTCACACGACTTGTTTGAAAGGAAAAAATGAAAGAAAAAGAATCAAAAGCCCGCTAAGTCAAGAAAATTCAAAACAAATGACTTAGGCAAAAATGAGGGCATCCCGCTGGACTTAAAAAGATCAAAAGAAACTCAAAAGGAGTCAGTCCAGGCAAAAGTTAGGGATATGAAGAGAAAAAGATGAAAAGGATCAAAAGAAAAATCCTCGATGGAAGTACGAGTCGTGTGACCTCAAGTGTCAAAGACGAAAGGTGAGTGGCTGTCACTCCAAAATCCAGAAGTTTCTCGAACTATCACTCCTATCTTTCAGCCTCTGAGAGGTGAGCGCTAAGGTCGAATTAGCTGAACGTAGGATGGGAGAACATCAAGGAGAATGGGTGGGTTAAAGTAAACTTTGAGCCTTTATCCTTTCTTTCAAAACCATGAACCCGACCACGCTACAACCTTCAAAAGTCCTAATTGAAGCAGGCTGTTTCGAAAGCATACTCCGGTAAAGGTCGCGTCGATTCTGACTCCTAAAAGGTTCCTCTTACCATGTTGATACTGATGTTGACAAATGTTTTGTGCATTATATGCCATAAACTGTTTTTCCTTTTTCCCCGTGAACGGATTGGATGTCAAAGCTGTCATATGTGTTGCATTAATACATCTTTTATGCATAACAACTTGTTTTACTTGCGAGTAAGCGCCTGACAGCAGAAAAGCTTCCTACAATGGAAAGTATGGTCAAGATAGAATGTGGAGCGCCCGAATGTTCCGAGAGCAGGGGCAAGCTTTATTGTGATCCCCAGTCAGGTCAGCTTTCCGAAGTCAGTTATTCTGGGGCAATCAGGTTGAGATTCAGGCGAATACGGTCAAGAGCGCTACTCTGAATCAGATAATCGGGGCAAGGTCATTGCAGTCAGGAGCAGACCATCTTAAGCACGCAAAGGTTGCTCGAGAAGCATTCAAGGTGAAGTGTCCCTCAGAAGTTCAGAACGCTGAGGCATGTTATATCAGACCATCGGGGCTCAGATTTGCAGATTTCCTTTCAAGGACTATCCCCACAGAGGTCCCGTAGGCTGAGGCATATCAGAAGCAAAAGGATTGTTGTTCTCCGTACCTACAAGGCCATTCAGAGTTATTCGAGCAGATGCAGTCGATTTTCGAGAGCGAGATGAATGCGGGAAGTCGTGTTACTATCCCTTGACTCTTCCCTTCAAGGCTGTGTATTCAGGAAGAATATTTTCCAGCGTCAGGTGTACCTGACCCAGTAAGATGGCTTAAGAGCTCAAATCCAAGTTTGCGATCACTGTGAAGCCCATCTGTGTTGGCGCATCAATTTCCAGATCCGAGCTTCGTCAGTACGCGGGAGGACTCCCTCCATTGTCTCCAGCAGAGACCAATTTGTCATTGGTATGGATAAGCTATCCCCAGAGGAGTCCAATCATATTCAGCACGTCTGCTATTTCACAGCGGAGTTACATTCCCCCAGAAGGGTATTACTTCGTCAAAGTGTTCGGTTAAGTTCCCGGTATCCCCAGCAGGGTTGATTTCACTCTCCCAGCATTTATTTTGCTAGGACGATTCAGTGATATCCGGGTTATCCCCAGCAAAGTTGGCCTCGCCTTCAGCATTTATTTTGCTGAAGTGGTTTTCTGTACCCGGCCTCTCCAACAGCTCGAGCCTGCTAACATATTGCATGCATCATATTTGCATCATACCTGCATGACATTTCCAGAATGTGTAGCATTTCCATCCCAAATGGAGCATTACGCCATAGAAAGACTAAAGCATTTGCATAAGCATACAAAGCGTAAGTCAGGTTTTCTATCAGCTTCACATGACGCGTGAATTACTCTGTGATCAGTTCAGAGGCATTTATCCAGCAACAGTATTCAGACGATTCAGCGGATTATTTGTATCTCAGATCATACAGTGATTATGCTTTGATCAGTCAGTCATCTGATGTTGACAAGCTTTTCTTCCCGTCAATTCATATTGACGATGTGTTCCCCCAATGAGTGGATTTCTCCGTCTATCATTAGACGTCGGGAGTACGAATGTGGTTTTCTTTCCGTCTATCCATAGACGATGTGAAGTTGCGGGTGATCGCAGTAAGGTTTCAAGAAGGGGTTTCCCCAGGATATGCTTTCCTTACCGTCTGTCAGTAGACGATGTGAAGTTTTGATGGATTCTCAACAAAGTTCAAGACAGAGTTTCTAATAAGTAGCTTTCCTTTCCGTCTGTCAGCAGACGATGTGAAGTTTCGAGCTATTGTTCAGCGGGTTTCTTATTGCCAGATCATACATATGATGAGGTGTTTCCCCAGCGAGTCTTCTCCGGCTATCCTTAGTTGGTGAGGGGTTTCAAAATGATTTTGAATATCGGTTCTCTTTCTGGTTATTGGATGAGATGACGTTTAAGAGAGACTTTTCTGACCATCAATCCCTATTGATGTCGAAACTCTTCGAAGAATGTTCAGTTTTCGTGATCGTTGATTCTTATTGACGACATGTTTCTTAAAGGTGGTTTTTCTTCCCGTCGGTCCATACTGACGATGTGGCCCCTTCAAAGATGTTGATCTTTCCATCAATTCCCGTAGACAGAAGGATTCTGAAATTCAAAGGATGGTGTTGAATTGCGTTATGGTGATACCGTCTACCCTTAGACGATGTGAAGATGGAGATTATGGTGATACCGTCTACCCTTAGACGATGTGAAGATGGAGATTATGGTGATACCGTCTACCCTTAGACGATGTGAAGATGGAGATTATGGTGATACCGTCTACCCTTAGACGATGTGAAGATGGAGATTATGGTGATACCGTCTACCCTTAGACGATGTGAAGATGGAGATTATGGTGATACCGTCTACCCTTAGACGATGTGAAGATGGAGATTATGGTGATACCGTCTACCCTTAGACGATGTGAGTATGGAGATTATGGTGACTTCCCGTCTATCCTTTAGACGATGTGTGTATGGAGATTGAGTATTTCCGCCGTCTACCCTTAGACGATGTGAATTTAGAGATTAATGGTGCCTTCCCGTCTACTCTTAGACGATGTGAATTGATTTGTTCATCAATCAGGATGATCCCGTCTACTCTTAGACGATGTGAATTGATTTGTTCATCAATCAGGATGATCCCGTCTACCCTTAGACGATGTGTGTATGGAGATTATGGTGATGCCGCCTACCCTTAGACGATGTGTGTATGGAGATTATGGTGATGCCGTCTACCCTTAGACGATGTGTGTATGGAGATTATGGTGATGCCGTCTACCCTTAGACGATGTGAATATGGAGATTATGGTGATGCCGTCTACCCTTAGACGATGTGAATATGGAGATTAAGAATGTGATTCCGTCTATCCTTAGACGATGTGAATTGATTTGTCATTATGGTGACTTTCCGTCTATCCTTAGGCGATGTGAATTTGGAGATTGATGTTGTCTTTCCGTCTATCATTAGACGAGGTGAGTATTCAATAATGGTGTCTTCCCGTCCATCTTTGGGCGATGTGAGTATATTTCTCTTCCTGCCTATCAGTAGGCAATGTGAAAGAATCAGGTATTTTGTTGCAGCTCTCGGGTTTGTTATATGGGGTATCACAAGCAACGGGTATTCAAATCAGGAGTTCTTTATCAGATGATCAATCAGTTTGGTGCCGTAATGACTGGGCTCGGTTTTCTGGACTCTATTCTCCAAGCAGTTTATAGTATATGCTCGCGGTTGGCAAATTTTCGGGTTTTATTTGTATTCAACCGTCTTGGACCTCTGAATGTTTGAAGGCTGAGTGCTCTTCAAACCCTTCAGGTCCAAGTCGCTTGAATAGGGGCAGCTGTTGCACCCTAAAAGTTGACCAACCGATTCTCCCATTTGACTCATGATTTAAATTCATATTCACAGCTCAGATGTATGATTTTTGTGCACAAGCAGGGGATATCAGGGTTACAGCTTGATTTTGTCTATCAGATATGGCAGACCCAGTCCAGATTGCCAGGGTTTTATTTTCAGGAAATTGTGCGCTCCTCGGTGATTTTTCAGTGATTTTGAGGATATTCTGATGCCCGGGGATCTCCGTTCGATTCGATCTGGTCTCGTGCGTTTTATGGGGGTCATTTGCATTCATCTGCATTTTTAGGGTTTTATAGGCTTTTGTGAATTTTTATAGGCTTTTGGGAATTTTTAACAGGCTTTATAGAATTTTTCTGGAATTTAAATAGGGTTTTCGTATATTTTAACAATTTAATTCTCTTTATAGGATTTTATAGAATTCTTAAATAGGTTTTTAGAAAATAAATAAGATTTTAAATGGTTTTATCATTTTAGAATAATATAGCTTTTTCTTTTAATAATATTTTAGAATTTTATATGGATTTTAAAATAGGTTTAATGGTTTTTTTTAGATAATATAGAAAATTAGTATAGTTTTTTCTTATTAATGATAGATGTTAATAGATATTAAATGATAATAGGATTTTAATAGAGAATTAGATTGATATAGAATTAATTAGACTTTAATCATTTTTTAGAGTTTAATTAGGATTAATTGGATTTTTAGAGTTAATTAGAGGTTAATTGATTTTTTAGATTTAATTAGTATAATATAGAATTAGTTAGACTTTTAATCATTTTAGAGTTTAATTAGGTTAACTGAGTTTTTTAGAGTTAATTAGGTTAATTGTTTAGATTAGATATAATTAGATTAGGGTTAATTGTTTTAATACAGTTTTAATTCAGTTTTTATTATTCATTTTCGTGGGCCCAATTGGGAGGCCCAGTAGTGCTTTTTTTGTCCAGAAAAATGGGTCCAGAAAATAGTCCAAAATGATCCAAAGCAGTCCAACTCGTCCAGCAAATTCTCAGAGGAGTCCAGAAGTGTCTAGAAGGATCCACGTGTTTCAGTGGTATAAAGGCTGACACGTGTTGCAGAGAGAAGGCCCCACGCGTTTTGCCTTGAAGCACGCCACGCCACACTCAGAACCCACTCTCTCTCTGCCACATGCTCCCACGTGGAAGTCATGCAGCATCTCCCTCCACCATAAGCCACCACGTGTAAGCTTTAGAAGCTTCGCCGGAAATCGCCACCGGCCGCCTTGCATGTACTCCGGCCACCTGAACCAACTCCGGCCACCGTCCTTTCCACCGGAATCTGCAAATTTCCAGAAAATCATCAGAAACCTCCTATCTTCTTCTTTCTCCCCAGACCTCCTCCGTCTACCCTCATCGGTGCATCACCGGAAACTTCAAAGAATTTCCAGAATCATCATCCTCCTCCATCAAACCTTCGTTCAACAACAGATCTTCATCTAATTTCATCCTAACCTTCATCACCTTCATCCCACAGTTTTCCAGAAATCCACCTTCATCATTCATCCGCCTCCAACAAAATTTCCAGAAACCCTAAATCTTCATACTTTCATCCCAGTTTTTCCAGAAACATTCATACCTTCAACAAACTTTTCCAGACACCAACAGATATTCAGCCTTCAAGCAGGTTTCCAGAAGCTTCGAACCGCGTCCAATCTTCAAGCAAACTTTTCCAGAACGTCATCTTCGCTCCATCTTCGTACGTGACTGAGATCCCGTTCGCTCAAACATCTCCAGGTACGCTTGCTAGAACTCCTTGCATGTTCTTCTTCAGATTAAATTGCGCCTTCAACAATTAGGGTTTAACTGATTGTTTGTTTGAGTGAATAGTTGAGTTGGATCCTGAGTAGTGTTTTCGTGTGAGGGATTGAAGTGTTTGGGTGAGGATTTGCTTAGTTTAGGGTTTGTTTGACTGGGTTGCAGAGAGAGCGTGAGATAGAGGAGGAAGGTGATGAGCGCCGCTAGGGTTATGCTGATGAACAGTACCAGAAGCATTTGGGAGGAGATAGTTTTGACTAGGGTAACTGGATTAGGGTTTGACGTTGGGCTTAGGCCCAAACGTGCTTCTGAAGCCACCCTCCAATTGCTTCCCCACCCCCTGTTTGAGAGTCTGAATGGGTAAGTTGGGCCTTAGGCCCTATTCCTTTCTGCACCCCCTCGTTGGGGCCCATAGGTGAAATAAACTGAGGAATTGCTAAGGCAGCACCCCCCTGCATTTCAGTCCAGTTTTTTTATTTGTTTTTGGTTAGTAGGCTTGGGCCCTGCGCCCAACTGCTAATGGCACCCCCCAGAATCAGGGCCCAAGGAATTGATAACTAGATTTCCCTGCTGTTTAAACCCCCAGCTTTATTTCAATTTTATTTCAATTTCTTTTATTTTTGCATATCAAATAATTCATAGAAAAAATGTAAATAATAATTGTTTTAATAATTCTTTTTCCACCATTTCATGAAAAATGTTAAGAAAATTAAATAAATAAAAGTGACATTTTATTTTTTTGTTTGTTATATTTTGCATATTTTTCAATTAATTGATTTGTTTGTTAGTATTTTTAATGCATGCATATCATTAGAAAATTCATAAAAAATGGTAGAATTAGTCAAATAATCCCGTCCTTTTTTCTGTAGACTCGTGATTCAGTGTAGAATTTTATAGTGCAGAAACATTAGCTCAATCATGCATTTTCATTTTAATTGCATTTTTCCATTGTTATTGATGTTGAATAAATTGGTCTGTGGATATGTCTGTGTTGCTGATTGTAGTTCTTTCATCTGGTATTGAATTTTATTCTGATTTTTCAGTATGTTGCCCTAGAGCCATGTAGGTCTCCCATTAGATTTTTTGATAGATTTTTGTAGGGTGTTCTGCTGTGATTTGTCTGAGCCTGAAAATAGGAGAAGTTTTGATGACTTCTGACTGTGAAGTTCAACTGTGGTTGAACTTCAGAGATAGTTTCCTGTGGTTTGTTGGCCTGTGGGTTCTTCTTGAAGGTGGGAGCTGATTGAAGTCCTGTTGGAGCTTGCAAGGATGCAGTAGATTGAGGCTTAGTCTAGGAGCTTGTTGTCTGTTTGTGAGGTTCGAGATCCTGAAGTTTGAAGGGAGTTTATGGTACTTTCCTGAGGAAGGCACTATGAATGACTTTCATCCTTCCTTCTCACCTCTTTCGTAAGTACCCAATGATGTTGGAGCCGACTTGTGAGTTTAATTCCTCCTGAGGAGGAATGTAAACTGATCACATGTTGTTGAGCCACATGGGATACGATTCCTAAGTGGGAGCCTCCTAGTACTTTCCCGAGGAAGGTCCTATGGGTCTATTCACTTAGTTCCAGTAGTTTGTCTAGGATTTCGTAAGTATCCAGTGATGTAGGAGCCAACTTGTGAGTTTAATTCCTCCTGAGGAGGAATATAAACTGATCACAGTTGTTGAGCCACGTAGGATACGATTCCTAAGTGTCAGCCTCCTAGTACTTTCCTGAGGAAAGTCCTATGAGTCTGTTCACTTAGTTCCCTTAGTGCATATAGGTTCTTTCCCAAATATCCAGTGACGCCGGAGCCTTCATGTGAGTTTAATCTCTCCTGAGGAGGGATGTAAACTGATCACAGTTGTCGAGCCGCATAGGATATGACTCCTGAGTAGTAACCTCCTGGTACTTTCCTGAGGAAAGCACTATGGGCTTGTCTGCTTAGCTTCCTTTCTCTGGTGAGCTTGTTCTGAAGCTTGGAGACTGGGATTGATTCCTCTTGCCTAGGAGTTTGTTTAGATCCTTGCTTAGGGTTTTGATTAGGTGTTTGCTTAGATCCCTGCTTAGGGTGTTGTATAGAGTTTTGTTTAGAGATAGATTAGGAGCTTGTTTCAGGTTTGTTTGAGGCCCTGCTCAGGGTTAGTCTCTTTGTGTTGTTTGACTTGTGTGATGTTATGTTGCATTAGACTTAGATGTTCATCTAGATAGTTCTGAATAAGTGCATCTTAGAAGTAGACTTTGTGTGCATGAGAAGTTGAGGGGATCCTCCTTCTGCTTGTTTGTTATTGCGTGGCTTTGCTTGTTGGTATTTGGTAGAGCCGAGCTCCCTTGCCTCTGTGCCTCGTTTGTCTAGCTGTTGCATTCATGCATATTTTCAGTATTCATTTACGTTGCAGTTTCTTGTTTGTAGTTTAATCCTGTTGCCATGTTCCCTTAGGAGCTCTGACTTCTCCGTTGCGGAGTTGTTATGATAGACATTAGAATGGTCAACCAGGTGTGATAGCAGTAAGTAGACTCCCCTGTTTCTCAGTTATAGTTCTAGGGTTTCCCTTTCCTTTCTGTAGGAGCTTTTGAGTAGCTTGATCCGTAGTTAGCTGAACTACAGCTGCTCTGATTCTTCGTTCCAGACGAAGATATGTAGGCATAGGATGCGATATCCTAGCGAGCACACTAACGACTAACCTTTGTTCTCTCGCGGCTGTGCGATCGAGACTTTCCCGCTAACGACTAATTGTTATCCTTTTCTCTTGCCCGAGTGCATTTGAGACCAGATCGTATTTGTAGGTTCCCGAACCTTTAGGACCAGTTTGTTTTCTCACTGCTGTGTGAGAGCCCCTGTTTACCCGTAGTTAGCCGAACTACGTTTGCTCTGATCTTTCATTTCAGATGAAAGTACGTAGGCACAGGACGCGATGTCCTGGCGAGCAACCTTTCCCCCGTTTAGACATAGGAAGTCGAACTACGTTGACTCTGACTTTCCCATTGCACGAGGGAATACGTAGGCCCAGAACACCGTATGTTCTGTCGAGTCCTGTCCTTTTATTTTCTTTTCAGACCAGCCATTAGCGTAGATAGATAACACACCCTTTTACCTATAAACACCAAGCGTGGATCCCATCGAGTACGATGGACGTGAGGGGTGCTAATACCTTCCCCTTGCGTAACCGACTCCCGAATCCAGGTTTTGGTTGCGATGACCATACCTTTTCCCGACTTTGCGAGGTTTACTTCGAGCGTTTCCTTTCCCGCTCTGAGGGATAAATAACGCACGGTGGCGACTCTCCTGTCAAGCCGGCGCCGATTTTCGCAGTAGCGACATCAACTAGTTCCTCTCCATCTACAAGCTTCAGCTTCTCAAGGTAATCTTCAATCACATGGAAGTATCAACTTCATCCTTCAAAATCTTCAAGCAAGGAACTCCATCCTCTAACAAGGTAGAAAGATTCATCTATCTAGAACAAAGTTTGGATGATTGGTAGCAGAGTGAAGACCAAAGGTCACCACTGAGCATCCTGTCATCAGAGAAAGGGACCCTCAAAGGTTCTACCAATTTGCAAAGAGCCACACATCCTACCAAAGGAGGGATGAGGCCTTTACAAAGGGACCTTACATCATAGGGAAGAATGGAATTGATCAATATATTTCATGTTTATGAAAGAAGAGAATCTATCTAGAAGCTCTGCCCACAAAACCCTAATCTTAATACCTAATCAAAACTACACCAAAAGAAGGGAAGATATTAAAATCCAAGCCTCTTCAAGCAATTCAATGCATCTTCAACTTGCCTTCATCATCATCCAAGAGCAAGCAAAACAAAACCCTAATCTAAGGGAACTAAAGAAGTTAATCTAGTGGGATTAGTGCATTAGAATCATCTAAAACTAGCACCTAATACTAAAATCAATCAAAAATAGTAAACTATCTTATAAATTCCTACAAAAATTCCTAAGGGATCCTAATTCAATTAAGAATGCCTCATACAAAAACCAGGGACTAAATCATCTATTAAGTCTTAAAATTAAGTCCTAAATCCAAAGGTATCAACCATAAACCCTAAAAATGGAGCTTCTAAAGGTTTCAACCTAAACTACCACTTATGCTCATCACAAAAATGTGAGAAAAATCTATGGGGATCATGCATATCTATGCTAGCCACATACAAAAAAATCAGGGCAAGACTCACCACCCATTAATCACACAAAATTCCACAACATCAAGCATCAAGCATGACTATTTTAATATCAATTAAAATGTAAAAATTCCCATAAAATCAGAAAATGCATGAAATAAAAATATTTTTTATCTAAAAACTACTAGACCCTATCATGAATCTAATGCAAAAATAATGGGATCAATTGAGCTATTTTTCCATTTTTTTATGATTTTATCAAGAACCATGAATAAAATGAAAAAATAAAGAAAATCAAAATAAAATGACAAACCCACGGTGCAGATAGTAATGAAAATCAGTTCATTAAAGCAATTGGGCCATCAGGGGGATGTGAGTAGCGCTTGGATCCTTAATCCCAAAAACCACTGATTAATGAAACACATCGTTTCAATTAATTCAGACCACTTCACAAAATGAAACGCACGCGTGGCCGTTGGATGGGGTTCCTAGTCAAAGTCCAACCTTGATCTGATGGCTATCAAGTCATCTTCTTCCTTTTGAATCCCTGCAACTCAGGTCACCTGAAAAATTCGTGTGCACAGAAGTAGCAAGACCTCAAATCAAGCCCTCAAATGCTCCAGACCCCTTCAGTGAATCACTTCCAAGCTTCTGTATGCAATAGAATCGATTGAAATGGCTTCAATTCTTGGATTCGAATCTGAGTTGCAGGTGGAAAAATCTGAGCTCAAGAACACCAATCAGCCACGAATTTCCCTTGATTATGATATGTAATCAATCCCTAGCATCCATGGAAGAGATTGCAATCAAGAAAATCGATGGAAAGTGAGTGAAATGATGTAACCGAATTCAGTTGCAAGCAATGAAATCTCAATCTCAATCTCTGCTCTCTCCTTCAATCATCACCAAACCTTGCCTTGGATCACCTCTACTCAATATATAGACCATGTGTGGATGATCTAGAAACCTCTAGATCCTTCTAATGAGAAGTTCAATCTCTCATGTCATGAGAATTTCAATCACATGCCATGTGTCGCTACTGCGAAAATAAGCGCCGGCTGAACAGAAGAGTCGCCACCTTTCGTTATTTATCCCTCAGAGCGGGAAAGGAAATGATCGGAAAAACCTGACGAAAAAAGGGTAAGACAAGGTCGTCGCAACCATTGTCTGGGTTCGGGAGTCGGTTACGCAAGGGGAAGGTATTAGCACCCCTCACGTTCGTCGTACTCGACGGGATCCACGCTTGCTTGGGTTGTCTGCGGGTGAAAAACAATCTATCTACGACTGCTAAATCTAAATGGAAAGAAACTGACTCGATAGAGCGTCACACTCTATGCCTACGTATAAAGAAAATAAAAACAAAGGGGGGTGCAAACTGCAGCTAGGGGTATACAGCCAGCAGAAAATAAAAGAAACTGGGCCCAGCCCATAAGTGCATTCAGAAAAAAAAGCAACACAAAAATGGGGGGTGCAGTGCAGGGGCGTAGGTGTGTAACCCAGCAAAAGAAACCAGAAATTGGGGCCCAGACCAGCAAAAATGAAGCAGAATTGAGGAGGGGTGAAGCCAAT
Organism: Lathyrus sativus; assembly: GCA_963859935.3. Classification (NCBI taxonomy): domain Eukaryota; kingdom Viridiplantae; phylum Streptophyta; class Magnoliopsida; order Fabales; family Fabaceae; genus Lathyrus; species Lathyrus sativus. Next base: position 199,247,104 of record OZ012739.1, on the reverse strand, counting down.
GAAACGGGGGTGTACGGACGAATCCCCAACAGGACCCAAGGCCCAAACCAACACACAGACTCCTTTCTCACTATCAGAGAACCCAAACCCTAATCCTAATTTTGGCAGAACACTGTTCATGCACCGTCCATCTCAGCCTCTCTCTCTCGTTCATCTTCAATCTCTCCACACCTCTCAAACTTTTCCTCTTCGTTCAAAAAAATCTCCTTCATCTCTCCAAATCTCATTCAATCTTCGCCTCCGTCAACATTACTTTGAAACCGGTATAATAATCAAAACACGAATCTCTAGAAATATACATCTGTCTGTTGATTCTTGAGGTTCTTGGACGTTCGGATGGATGATGATCTGATGGACGAAGTTGCTTCTTGTTGAGGATTCTTGAGGAAGGCCTTTGAAGTTCAACGATCTGAAAAAACTGGTGAACATTTGATGACGAGGTTCTTGAAGATTTGAGCGATGAAGATTTCTCGAAGCTGTTCATGAAGATCTTTGACGAACGATGTTCTTGACGATGCAAATCTGGAAACTCCACGGCGAGTCTTATGAAGATTGACGAAGATCTTGAGGATTCATGGATTTGGAGAGTGCTCGATGAGTCTTGAAGCTGTTCTTGATGTATCTGGTGATGATCTGATGAACATTTTCTGGAAAAAATATTGGACGATCTCGATGACGATGATTTCTGGAAAAAATATTGGATGATCTCGATGACGATGATTTCTGGAAAAATGAGATAAAGGTGATGAACATCAGTTGAACCTCCCGGCGAATTCTATTGATTATTGATGAAGGTTGATCGGAGGTGGATGAATCTCGGTGATTGTTGATTATTGATGATGATTTCTGGAAATCGGTTGCAAGAACATTGATGAACACGGTGGTTTTCTGGAGAATGATGAGGATAGGATGAAGAACACGGTGGTTTTCTGGAGAAGCATGAGGATTCCGGCGACGATTATTGATTCAGGCGGCAGTTGCAGTTTGTTTCCGGCAAGGTATGCAGTTTCCGACGAGAGTGGTCGTGACAACTGCTGTGAGAACCACCGTGGATCTTGCTGGTGATGTTCTCCGGCGTGTTTGCATGCATTCTAGTGAGGTCTCCGGCGAGTGGGACAGGTGGCGTCGCTGCATGTGGGGATCGGTGTGAGTGAGACGCGTGGCGGCTGGGAGAGAGACGGTGAAGCCAAGTGGCGTGAGGTGCAGAACGTGTGGCGTGATGAAGTCGCCACACATGAAGGGTGAGGTGGTGGTGTGGAGAGTGAATATGTGGCGTGAAGTGGGAAAAAACGTGGCTGGGAAAAATGGGGGCGTGAACGTGGCAATTGAATGGAGTGAATGCTGAAATGAAAACGTGGAAAAAAATGAAGTGGGGAAACTGAATGCACACGCGTGGGGCCTTTTATAGGCGGACACGTGGACTGATTACTTGCACTGGGGTTTGACTGGGCCTCCAAAATAGGACACATGGCCCACCGAAATTAATGGACTGATTAATTACCCTGATTAATGACTAAAAGAAGACCTAATTAATACTGATTAAAATGCTAACTAAAAATTAAAACTACAATTAAATGCTAATGAAGATTAAAACTAATATAATCCTAATTAATTCTAACAAACTCTAATAAGACCCTAATTAATATCTAAACAAATGATTAAAGTCCTAATTAATCTACTTAAATCCTAATTAAATCTAAAAAGGAGGATTAACCTAAAAAACTCTATTAATCACTAAACTAATAAAAATAGAGAAAAAACTCTATGAATTCTATTAAAGAAAATCCTAAATAAAAGAAAATCATTTAAAAAACTCTACTTAATATCTAAAAAGATTTATTCTAAAATCTATTATCTAAAATGATTAAAGAATTTCCTAGAAAAAAGAAATTAAACTAAACTATTTAAAACCAATTAATATCTATTAAAAAAATCTAACTAATATCTTAGAAAAATCAATTAACTCTATAAAAAATTCTAGAAAATAAGGGAAAACCCTAAAAAAAGCGAGGAAGCCGATTAAATCGATTAGCGACTATATCGAAATAAACGGTAAAATTCGGACACCGAGAGGTCCTCAAAAACAACAGCTAGAGCTGAAAACACCGGGACGAGCACCGATTCACAGAATACGTCCTCGTATTGGCCTGAAATGCTATCAGAAGGCTGTAATCCCGATAAGGTCAACCTGACTGGAAAAATATGCAATGTACGTGGTATGCAAATGCAAAATGCAATGAGTCGAAACATGAGCCAAATTGCGATGAGTAGTTGGTCAAATTTTGGGGTGCAACAGCTGCCCCTATTCAAGCGGCTTGGACCTGAAGGGTTGAAGAGCGAACGACTTTCAATCATTCAAAGGTAGAAGACGGTTGAATACCAAAGACCCCGGAAATTTGCCAACTACACAAGCACACGGTACTCTGATGGGAACAAATCTTCGGAAGCTGAAATCATAGTTGCACGACAACTAGCTGGAGAAATACTGATCTGAACCTCCGTCAGGATGATTCTCTGATTTATCTGATATCTCTGCGTCCTCAAATCATCGAGGGATCACTGGTTACATGGTAACGGACGATTTGCTAACCTCACAGGTAAACGATACTCTGGTCGGTAGGAACATCTTTAAAACTGAGCATGGCGGTTGCACGACAACTTGCTGGGGAATTGGTCACGCGGTAACCGGGGAAAAGTCTGATTTCAAATCTCCGTCAGGATGATCATCTGATTTTGCTGTAGATATTCGTCCTCGATTCATCAAGGGGTCACCGGTTACGCGGTAACTGGCAATACATGGTCAATCATGCCATTAGGCATCAAGATTCCTCGGGACTCATCAGGTCGACAATCATGTTGATCACGCCATCAAGCATTCGAAGAAAACTGTCGGGCATCAGCCGGACTCCATCAGGTTGATCATGCCATCAGGCATTCAAAGAAAACTGTCGGGCATCAGCCGGACTTCATCAACAATCATGTTGATCATGCCATCAGGCATTCAAAGAAAACTGTCGGGCATCAGCCGGACTTCATCAACAATCATGTTGATCATGCCATCAGGCATTCAAAGAAAACTGTCGGGCATCAGCCGGACTTCATCAGCAAGTCGGGAATAGAATTCTTGGTCAATCATGAGCCAACTGGGAATATCTAAACCTCTGCCATCAGGCACTCCGCATCAGCTGAGAGAACTGCTTCATTAACCCGGTCAGACTTCAATCATGGAGTCTTCAAGGGAGGTTTCAACTTCGCCGTTCAAAAACCTGTTGGGGATGTCGCATCTCCGCTGGGGGATTCTGGAGCACTATCAAGTAACTCTGCTTCGGGGATCCAGAAATCATTCTGGATGAATCAACTCTGCTGAGGACTTCAAGAATCATCTTGGACAAATAACTCCGTCGGGGACTTCAAGAATCATCTTGAACCGATAACCACTATGGAGATTTCAGGAATCATCCTGAGCGAACACTCTGCCGGGGACTCTAAGCATCAGCTTGAGCAACCAACTCTGGCGACTGTATTGGGGTCTTAAGAATCATCTTAAGCAAGCGACTTCGCCGTCGAATTCAAGAATCATCTTGAGCAGGAAGACTTCGCTAGGGAGAATTCAAGAATCATCTTGATCAAACCATTCTGAGGAGGAACATCTGCAAAACAAGAACGGTGGCGACCTGGCTCATGTCTCGTATGCACATGCTTTGATAATGACGTAATGCTCCACGCGGTGGAAATGCTACGCGCTTATGATAAATGCTATGCAATCATGCAACATGCTATGGCCCCATCAGCAAAATAAATGCTGAAGGGAAAAGCCACCTGTCAAGGAGAAAGGACCACTCTGGTGGAGAGGAGGAATCATCCTGCCGAGGAGAAGAAGTCACACCAATCTCAATTGGACTCCGCCTGGGGAAATGATCTTCAGCTGACTGATGCAGGGGAACGAAGTTCTACGAGAACCTGAATCTGCTCATCTGGGTATTCGAACCGCAACTGCTGAGGAAAACGATGTCAATCGTAGAAATAAACTGCGCGGCCTTCACGGAAAAACTTTCCTGGAGAGAACGACTCCGGTGGGGAAACACAGCATCAGCTATTCAACACTCTACTGGGGGAGCACCAATCATGGTCTGAGCCGCTTCCAAGGATTCGGCTCTCTTGGGTATCTGCAAACTCGGCTGAGGAAGGAGAAATCATTCTGCTTCGCTGGGGAGAGTACGACTCTGGTGGGGAATTTCAATTCCGCTTGAGACTTCAGTCTTGCACCATCAGTTGCTGCACACTTCAGTGAACGAATAGTTTCCTACGAGACCTGCACTTGTGACCCGGTGTTGGGGGATGAACACACGCTTCGGCGCTTGACTCAGCTAGGGAGATGACGTTCCTTCAGGATACATCTGATTGGGGAGAGAATCTTCTCTGCTTGGGGATACATATCAATGCTCCTGGTCCCGTATTCAGACTCTGCGGGGAGAGACTGCTGAACTTTATCGGGGATATCAATCCTGACCTGCTGAGGGTAATCTTGCATATGCCTTACGGAGACTGACCCTTCTGGGTAACACCTGCTGGACTATCAAGTCTGATGAGGAATACCTGTGTATCAACACTACTGGGGATATCAATCCTTAGCCACTCCTTGTACAACTCGGACGGAGATGCACTGATCCCATCAAGGAAACACCTCTGGCGTCTGCGGAAGATAACAATCGATCACTGATATTGAATCTCACTTGACTGAGGAAAACAACCCTGAACGGTCCGTTTAGAACACCCTAAGTCCTTATAGGGTACGAAGCAATCTGCTGAGAAATAACTCTTCTCTGTCTGACATCAAAGCATACTCGTCTGGAGATTACTCAGTGAGGGAATCGAGGTCGACCTCTGCTTGAGGAATGAGTCAATGACCTGGACTCGGAGAGGGAAAAGGAGTCAAACTCGGACCCTGTGGGGATACAACCTTGCATCAGTCGCACTGCTGGGGAAATAAACCCAAATCTGCCAGTCAGGGAAAGCTTCAGTCTTAACCCACTTAGGAAGGTAGCACATCAGGCTAATCAATATTCGATGCTTGGGATGGCCATACTCTGTCGGATATCAATCTTGCCCTGCTAAGGATAATATTGATCCTACTCTGATAAGGGATGAATGCCATCTCAATTTGCTGCAGTCTCAAACTGCTCAGGGGAAACAGTCTCAAACTGTACATCTCCGCTGAGAAAATAATCCTGATTCAACAACATCAACACAGGGAATACAAAATACCAATCATGGAGCTGAGATCACTCGAGCCTTGTGTCGGGGAATGTGACAACATACGAGTCACTAGGAATCATCTGGCCAGGTACAATTAGGCTTTTTCTGGTTTAGGGATAGGTTTATGGTGATAGGGATTTATCTCTGGTTACCAACAAACGTGGGTTGGAAAGGGAAATACTAGACGAGAACTAGCATTCGAGGGTAGACTACCAGACGAGAACTGGTGGAAAAATATGTTAGGTTGTCAGACGAGAACTGACTTACGGGTTCTAGATATCAGACGGGAATTGATTTCTGGTTTGGATTTCAGATGAGAGCTGATCTCTGGCTTTCCAGACGAGAACTTGACTTTAAAACGATTCGGTTACAAGGTTCAGCCGAGTGACAGGTTAGGCTGTAGGATAATAATCCAATGACAGCAAGGCTTCTTCAGAAGGTTTAGGCTTTTGGTAGGGTAATGACACAATTCCCCGACATTCAACTCTTGATAGGGTGAACAAACTCATTTGAACAACTTGCCCCAGTACAATTCAACTTGCCCCAATCCGAATCTTGGGAAAATGCATTCTGAACAGAAAGCAGCTGGCAACGAGACAATCTTCAGATGGCCTGCCCCAACATCTGTACAACAGAAGGATTCATCCTCAACCAATCAACTCTCAGTATGGTTGGTTTCAATATCTCTGAAGTAGCTTGCCCCTGAACGAGCGGTGAGCGACTTAACGTGCCCTGATTGAACACTAGAGGGATCTGCCCTCAAATCACAGGAATTCCGGATAACTGCCCCTGATTGGGTCTCGAGAAGATTAACTTCTGACCAACTGCTTCTTGAATAATCTGCCCCACAATCAACCGATGCTTCGGGACTCGTCCTCAGACCAACTGATTCTAAACTCTCAGGAAGTCAATGCCCCAGATTCACAGGGTTTCACAGCATACCATTTTGATCCAGACTACTAACGATTCAGTCCTGATTGGCTATTCCCTGTTGGAGTTCCTTCGTATCAACTACTGACCTGCAATTAAAATTGTTTATTCACGAATGGTAATTTTAATGCAGTGTTCATGTAGATTTTGAAAAGATGTACTGTCACTCATTTACGTGTCATGATAGTGAGTGACGAATGAACCAAAGAGTTCAAACGTAGTGCTGATTCGATCAGTGAAAAATACAACAAGGATATGATTAGCAAATCATGTAGGAGTCAGGTTACTCAACCTTATCGTAATGCGCTTTCAGAATAACCCTGCCTCAATTAGGTCTTTTAAGGGTTGTATCGTGGTTGGGTTCACGGTTCGTGAAACAAAGGATATTTGGCTCAAATTATGATTTGTACCCGCCCCTTCTACGTGATGATCTCCGATCCTAAAGTTCAGTTAACTTAGCTAAAGCACTCGCCTCTTCGAGAGGTATGTTAAATATTGGGAACAACTGGTTAAAGAACTCACAGGGTGTTTCGGAGTGACAGTTACTCCTTTTTTGTTTCGGTGCCTGTATCTACACGACTTTGTCCTTGTTTGAGGAATTTTCTTTTTATATCCTTTCTTTTTCATTCTTTTGATTCCCTAATTTTTGCCTGGACTGACTCTTCAGAGTTCTTTTTTTCGATTTTTCTTTTGAAGTCCAGCGGGATGCCCTGATTTTTGCCTAAGTATTTGCTTTCTAGATTTTTTCTTTTCTTTTTACTTAGCGGGCTTTCTTATTTTTTTCTTGGAACAAGTCGTGCGACACTGGCTGTCTGGATTCATCCGAGAGGTTATAACTGTCTCACTCCTGATTGGTGACGTTTAACCATTGTGGTTGATGAGGTACGACCTCTAGGGAGAAATGCGATGTGATTGGTCCTCGAAAGACACACTCTTCTATAAGACTTGAACGCTCGATCAAGCTAACTGACAACTACCCTGCCCCGGGTTAAGATGTGAGGGTTTAAAAGTCCGAAAAAAAAAAGAAAAAAAAACTCCTACTTCTCGGCTCGAAGTGGGTAACAAGGGATTCTCTTCCTTATCTCTCCGGTGTTTAGGGGATTTGAAACAGTGCCTGTACATCATAGGCAAGGTTTTATCTGAAAGCATACGATCATCGGTTATGAGTATTCAGTTTCGTCATCCTCCCTCCACTCTTTGCTAATCATAGCGATAAAGTGGAGTAAATAAAGTGCAAGTGTCAGTGCAATGCAGTAAATTAGTGACAGCGATATGATTAATTCAGAAAAATGCATAGTCACTTTATTAATATTGCCATTCGAAACAAACAATGTTTAACAGCAAGTGGTAACTAACAGAAAAGAAACTACAAATGCAAGTGATAAAAAGTCTGAGGACTGCCAATGCTGAGGACGTCTGCCTGTCTGGACCACTGACTTCTTGCAAATAACCCTCTGAATCTGCGAGCTCAGACAGCTGAGAGGTTGTCATGCACCACCAAAACTCCTTCTGGAAAGGAAATGCACCCTTTGTCGATCAACTGTTGCATTTTTGCCTGAAAAGCTTTGCAATCTTTAGTTGAATGCCCCGAAGATCCACCATGGTAACCACACTGAGCATGGGGATTGTACCCTGGAGGGTAAGGCTCTGGCACGGGCTTAAGAGCTTTGGGTTCCACCAAAGAATTTTGAATCAACCGCGGAAGAATCTGGCTATACGGCACAGGCACTGGATGAGAAGGAACATTCCTTCGTTCCAAGTTGTTACGAGGTCGGTTCTGACTCTGACGCTGATTCTGATAACCTCGGCCACGGGCTCGTGGATTTGCAAGAGGAGCGACATAAGGTTCCCGATGTGGTGCCCTAGGCACAGTTGTCTGTCTAGAATAACGAGACACAGAGGATACCGACCGCTGAGAAGACGGAGAACCAACAAATTTCACCGATTCGTCTTGAGGATACCCAACATCATTCATGATTGCGTTGATCACAACTCCTTCTTCAGTTTGAAAGCTATAGAGAGATTCAGTTTCACTAGCCTGACCGCTTGAAACATTCTGGATTCTTCCAGTCTTTACACCATACTCGATGCGCTCTCCTGCCCTTACCAATTTAGAGAAATTTGGTGCAACCCCAAGCATCCTTTCGAAGTACGGGCTCTGCAAGGAGTTTACGAACATGCCTTTTAACTCTCGGTCTAGAAGCGGTGGTTGCACTCTAGCAGCAAATTCTCTCCATCTCTGAACATACTTTCTGAAAGGTTCATTGTTCCCTTGAGACAATTCTTGCAGTTGCATGCGACTAGGAGCCTCATTAAGATTGTAGTCGTACTGTTTCAGGAAAGCATTGGCTAAATCCACCCATGATCGGATCTGATCACTCTCTAACTGCATATACCAACTCAGAGATGCCTCAGTCAGACTATCTTGAAAGCAATGAATCATCAGCTTGTCGTTGTGCACAAACGAAGTCATTCTTCGGCAGAACATCACCAAATGTTGCTTCGGGCAACTATCTCCTTTGTACTCTTCAAAACTCGGCATTCTGAACTTCGGAGGTAACACTAGGCCAGGAACCAGACACATGTCTGCAGCATTAGGGTTAACAGCGTCTTTACCTTTCAAGGCTTTGAATCTCTCATCCAATGCACGAAACCTTCTAGCATACACGGGAGATAACGAGTCTTCATTCTTTGCTAGGGACCTCTCTTCGGGACTTTGGCACAGGGAAGGCAAAACCCTGGTAGTCTGAGACATCAACAGAAGGAGAACGTTCACCTCGGACAACAAACTGCTCACGTAGACCTCGGTCTTCAACAGAAGGTTGTACAAGCTGAGCTGCAGTAAGGTTGTTCACTTGCGGAAAGTCTTCGTCATGCGTAGATCCATACAAAGGATTGGACGTCACAGTGAAACCTGACAAGGTATCAACAAACTGGAAGCTGCTCTCTGACATAGCTACCAACAACTATCAACTGACTGATTCTGCTCCTCTGATCAAATCTGCTTCAACCCCTTGGTCGTCTTCAATACTCACCTTCAGAATCAAAACAACGGCTGGATAAGAGCTCTGACTAGCTGGCGAATGACATGCAATATGATGCAGGAATGTTCATGCAAATGCAATGCAAGATGCAACAAACACGGGATCACAGCCCCCACAAAGCTTTGATTGTTGTTGCGCTGTTGACGGGATAAGTCTGCTCTGATGAGAGAAAACCAAGATATCGGGTAGGCTGGAAGTCAAGTTTCCTGCAAAAACCCTCCCACTCACGGGTATGGACCTAAACTGACACAAGCTCGGCATCCTATGCGTTCATCAGCGTCACAGACTTTCAAGAGGGGTGATACGATACCCAGAAGGTGTGGCATCACCAGCTCATGAAGTGGCCTCACTTAGCTGAATCACAAATGATCGGTCCCCAGAGTCGACAATCCACCAAACCAGCAACCGTCTCAACCCAAAGGGTTGAAGGAGAAGCCAACCGGGAGAACCTCGTCTGAGCGTGGATTTCATGAGACACTAGTGCCTACAAAGCAAGCACGTGCCCACTAATTTCCACTCTAATTCTATGGTGCACTCAAGCCTGGGTCTGGCTTCTCACTCATCAGAACCCCCATCCCACAACAGCACAATAGCAACAGATAAAAATATAGTGAGGGAAATGTAAATACAGTAAAATACAACACGCAAAAGTAAACACTCACAGACACGCAAACAAGCGCTAGGATTGACTCTCTTAAGGGACGTTGGATCCCACATGCATAGGGAACCATCGCAGTCCTCAGCAGCTGGGAACCGTTGGAGTCCCCAGCAGAGTCGCCAGCTGTCGCTACTGCGAAAATAAGCGCCGGCTGAACAGAAGAGTCGCCACCTTTCGTTATTTATCCCTCAGAGCGGGAAAGGAAACTATCGGAAAAACCTGACGAAAAAAGGGTAAGACAAGGTCGTCGCAACCATTGTCTGGGTTCGGGAGTCGGTTACGCAAGGGGAAGGTATTAGCACCCCTCACGTCCGTCGTACTCGATGGGATCCACGCTTGCTTGGGTTGTCTACGAGTGAAAAAACAATCTATCTACGGCTGCTAAATCTAAACGGAAAGAAACTGACTCGATAGAGCGTCGCACTCTATGCCTACGTATTCTCATCAGAGAAAATCAGAGTCGACGTAGTTCGGGAAACTACGGGTTAAGGTTTTCTCGGCAAGACGTCGCGTCTTGGGCCTACGTATTCTCTTCAGAGAAATCAAAGCATGACGTAGTTCAGGCTAACTACGGCTAGACAGGGTGTTCTCGGTCACACGGGGGTGAGAGATTTAGTTGACGATACTAGCGTACGCATTCTAGCAGTTAGGTGGACGCTGCTCGACCATTGGAGACTTAGGTGTACCTGTTTGCGGTAGAACGGACGTAGTATGTCGGGTTTCGAGGTATGGGAACTTACGGGAACTAGAACTACGGTCTGGTCTCAAATGCACTCGGGCAAGAGAAAAGGATAACATCAGTCGTCAGCGGGAAAGTCTCGATCGCACAGCAGCGAGAGAACAAAAGTTAGTGGTTAGTGTGCTCGCTAGGATATCGTATCCTATGCCTACATATTCTCTTCAGAGAAAATCAGAGCAGCTGTAGTTCAGCTAACTACGGGTAGAACGGGGACCACAGCAAAAATCTCATTTTATTAATATTCTGAAGAAATTACAATGATTGAGTACAGGAAAATAAACTCCTAAAAAAATCCTATCCATCTATCATGGAAAATAGTCCCCTAACAAGTGGACATTTAAATCTACTTCTAAAAGGCTAAAAGAAACTCCTAAAAGAAAATATATCCTAAAAAAAGAAAATATTAAAATCTATGAGCTAATATAATATTCCTATTATTTTTACATTTTTCCATTATTTTTATATTCACTATTTTCTATTACATATTTTTGCATCACATATTCCTTTCTTTAAAAAATCTAAACAAATAACTATAAAGAAAATAAAAACAAAGGGGGGTGCAAACTGCAGCTAGGGGTATACAGCCAGCAGAAAATAAAAGAAACTGGGCCCAGCCCATAAGTGCATTCAGAAAAAAAAGCAACACAAAAACGGGGGGTGCAGCGCAGGGGCGTAGGTGTGTAACCCAGCAAAAGAAACCAGAAACTAGGGCCCAGACCAGCAAAAATGAAGCAGAATTGAGGAGGGGTGAAGCCAATGAAATGGGGGTGTACGGACGAATCCCCAACAGGGCCCAAGGCCCAAACCAACACACGGACTCCTTTCTCACTATCAGAGAACCCAAACCCTAATCCTAATTTTGGCAGAACACTGTTCATGCGCCGTCCATCTCAGCCTCTCTCTCTCGTTCATCTTCAATCTCTCCACACCTCTCAAACTTTTCCTCTTCGTTCAAACAAATCTCCTTCATCTCTCCAAATCTCATTCAATCTTCGCCTCCGTCAACATTACTTCGAAACCGGTATAACAATCAAAACACGAATCTCCAGAAATATACATCCGTCTGTTGATTCTTGAGGTTCTTGGACGTTCGGATGGATGATGATCTGATGGACGAAGTTGCTGCTTGTTGAGGATTCTTGAGGAAGGCCTTTGAAGTTCAACGATCTGAAAAAACTGGTGAACATTTGATGACGAGGTTCTTGAAGATTTGAGCGATGAAGATTTCTCGAAGCTGTTCATGAAGATCTTTGACGAACGATGTTCTTGACGGTGCAAATCTGGAAACTCCACGGCGAGTCTTATGAAGATTGACGAAGATCTTGAGGATTCATGGATTTGGAGAGTGCTCGATGAGTCTTGAAGCTGTTCTTGATGTATTCGGTGATGATCTGATGAACATTTTCTGGAAAAAATATTGGACGATCTCGATGACGATGATTTCTGGAAAAATGAGATAAAGGTGATGAACATCAGTTGAACCTCCCGACGAATTCTATTGATTATTGATGAAGGTTGATCGGAGGTGGATGAATCTCGGTGATTGTTGATTATTGATGATGATTTCTGGAAATCGGTTGCAAGAACATTGATGAACACAGTGGTTTTCTGGAGAATCATGAGGATAGGATGAAGAACACGGTGGTTTTCTGGAGAATCATGAGGATTTCGGCGACGGTTATTGATTCAGGCGGAAGTTGCAGTTTGTTTCCGGCGAGGTATGCAGTTTCCGGCGAGAGTGGTCGTGACAACTGCTGTGAGAACCACCGTGGATCTTGCTGGTGATGTTCTCCGGCGTGTTTGCATGCACTCCGGTGAGGTCTCCGGCGAGTGGGACAGGTGGCGTCGCTGCATGTGGGGATCGGTGTGAGTTAGACGCGTGGCGACTGGGAGAGAGACGGTGAAGCCACGTGGCGTGAGGTGCAGAACGTGTGGCGTGATGAAGTCGCCACACGTGGAGGGTGAGGTAGTGGTGTGGAGAGTGAATACGTGGCGTGAAGTGGGAAAAAAACGTGGCTGGGAAAAATGGGGGCGTGAACGTGGCAATTGAATGAAGTGAATGCTGAAATGAAAACGTGGAAAAAAATGAAGTGGGGAAACTGAATGCACACGCGTGGGGCCCTTTATAGGCGGACACATGGACTGATTACTTGGACTGGGGTTTGACTGGGCCTCCAAAATAGGACACATGGCCCACCGAAATTAATGGACTGATTAATTACCCTGATTAATGACTAAAAGAAGACCTAATTAATACTGATTAAAATGCTAACTAAGACTTAAAACTACAATTAAATGCTAATGAAGATTAAAACTAATCTAATCCTAATTAATTCTAACAAACTCTAATAAGACCCTAATTAATATCTAAACAAATGATTAAAGTCCTAATTAATCTACTTAAATCCTAATTAAATCTAAAAAGGAGGATTAACCTAAAAAACTCTTTTAATCACTAAACTAATAAAAATAGAGAAAAAAATCTATTAATTCTATTAAAGAAAATCCTAAATAAAAGAAAATCATTTAAAAAACTCTACTTAATATCTAAATAGATTTATTCTAAAATCTATTATCTAAAATGATTAAAGAATTTCCAAAAAAAAGAAATTAAACTAAACTATTTAAAACCAATTAATATCTATTAAAAAAATCTAACTAATATCTTAGAAAAATCAATTAACTCTATAAAAAAATTCTAGAAAATAAGGGAAAAACCTAAAAAAAGCGAGGAAGCCGATTATATCGATTAGCGACTATATCAAAATAAACGGTAAAATTCGGACACCGAGAGGTCCTCAAAAACAACAGCGAGAGCTGAAAACACCGGGACGAGCACCGATTCACAGAATACGTCCTCGTATTGGCCTGAAATGCTATCAGAGGGCTGTAATTCCGATAAGGTCAATCTGACTGGAAAAATATGCAATGTACGTGGTATGCAAATGCAAAATGCAATGAGTCGAAACATGAGCCAAATTGCGATGAGTAGTTGGTCAAATTTTGGGGTGCAACACCATGGTGTGCATAATTCTGTTAACAGCCTGAAATCAATCCCAATTCCTTCCAATTTCTCCCCTCATGACATTTTGGAAGTGTTTGGCTTGCAAGGGGCCTTGGTTATGCCTTGATTCTAGGTTTTGCAAATGTTACTTAAAATGTAAGTAACTACTTTTCAAAGCAAGTCCACAAATTAAACTTCAATTCAAAAATGTGGCTAAACCAATGTTCTTAAAATGTGTTTTAGAGTCAAAATGACATATCACATGCCTTGGTTTGGACATGTAGATCAAAAATATCAATTTCCATCTTTGGTTCATTTAACTTATACCCTTATTTTAGGTCATTTTTGCAACTTAGAGCTACAAGCACTTCCAACATCTCATGACCTCTTGACTAGCCTTAAAACATAATTTTGAACAAGTTTGATGTTGAACATTTTCCCATTTGAAGCTTGGAGATAGGAGTTATGGCCTTATGGTTGAAATGACCTGTAATCTCCAAATGACCAAAATACCCTTGACTTGTCAAAGCCATAACATGAGTTCTACAAATCCTATCAAGGACTTATAGTACTCTCTAGAAATCTAAGAGGATAAGGAAAAACATTAATGTTGACCAAAAGTTCATAGGAATCATCCTTCTAGGGTAAAAGTTTCATGCAAGTTGGACAACTTTCAAGCCCCCAAATTCACATACCTCAGATGACCTGTAAGTTGTCAAAGTCATAACTTGAGTTCTACAAATCCTATAAAGGCCTTATAGAACTCAAATTAAAGCTAATATCATGCTCTACAACATTCATGTTGGGGGCAAGATGAGATGATAATCACATCTTGAGCTAAATTGCCTTGAAGATAGGGGTCAAACTAGGGGATTTTACACTATTAAGTCTTAGAAACCCTAGCTTGAAACTTCTCAAACTCTTCAATCATGATGATTTAACCTTGGAATCATCCTTATAACATCTCAATGTATCAATCCCTGATCACATGGCTCTTGAATTAGGTCTCAACCTTCTTCAAATCCTCAGTTGACTTAGGGTTGACCCAGTCAAACCCTAATTGCACCAATCATGGCTGGGGCTTCTTAATCTTGCACAATGACCTGTCTAGGCCTCAAAGTGATATTCAACACTTCTCATGAGCTCTCTCAAGACCTCAAGTCTAACTTCATGGCTTCAGAATCATCTGATGGCTTCCCACAACTCTCAAGTTAGGAGACACACCCTCTTGGTTTCAATCACTCTCTCTGAGGCTTTTTCACTTCTCTAACAAAGATATCAACCCTTGAACATCTGAATATCCTTCTTAGCTAGCCTCATAGACTTGTATAGCTCTTAATTGGTAATCATACCTCTTGATCTCCTGCACACATGTCAATAAAATGCAAATGATAATTCTAATGTGAATGAAATGAAACATAAGCTAGGTAAAGAAAAGTTGGGCAAATTTTGGGGTGCAACAGAGATCTAGCATCTCGATAATACCCTCGATTAATTGATTGTGAGGCCTACGTCTCATTTACCAAATAATCGTCATTTCTCCTATACTTTTCAAATCCAATCTCGTATTCTCGCCTCTCGTACCGCAAACTCTTTTCACACCCTCGATTCAATTCAATTTTTTTCAAAACATCTTCTTGATCAAACTCCAAAAGAGGGAGACTCTTGGAATCTAGCATTCCTTGGATATTCGAGTGAATAATTCTCGAGGCAGGCTCTTGAGTTGTTATTCACTCAATCTTTTGATTTTCTCAAACACTTTCTCAACATCTTTTTCGATTAAAACTCTGAAAGAAGGAGATTCTTGGAATCTAGCATTCCTTGAATTTTAGAGTGAATAGTTCTTGAGGCACGCCCTGTGAGTTGTTATTCACTCAACCTTTCGACTTTTTCAAACTCAATCATTTTCCAACGTTCTCTTAAGTCGAATGCTCGTACGCATTCGCAACACACATTCCGTACATGCATTCACAACTCACCGTGGTTTTTATATTGGAAGCACCCTCAGGGACCAATATCATTTCTCAAAAACTAACCCTTGACACGTCGTCAAGTCGGTCCCATCTTCGGTCAAATCCTCGACACGTTGTCGAGCTACTTCAAAACAACTTCCTCTTTGCCTCGCTTTTCGTCATCGATTCAATCTTTTTACAAACATTTTTTTAAAACGTACGAAAGAGAGATATTCTTATAATCTAGCATTCTTTGAATATTTGAATGAGTAACTCTTGAGGCATGCCCTTGAGTTTGTTATTATTTCATTATTTCAATTTCAAAACATTCAATCCTTTATCTCCAACTCTTTTCAACCCAATTTCCGAAAGAATTGAGTTCTTAGGATCTTGCATTCCTTGAATTCTTGAGTGACAAGCTCTTAAGGCATGCCCTTGGGTTGTTTGTCAGTCACTCTTTCGTTTCTCAATCCATTTCAAATTCCATATTTTCGTGGTTGTTACCACAAACTACGACTGCTCTGATTCTTCATTCTCGTCTGAATGTAAGATACGTAGGCACAAGATTGTGATGATCTTGGTGAGCTACCTTCTATCCATCTTCCGTTTCCCGTTTCTTTTCGTGGTTGTTACCACGAACTACGGACGCTCTATTCTTTATTCATTCTTGAATACAAGATACGTAGGCACAAGATTGCGATGA
The DNA here is from genome assembly GCA_963859935.3 of Lathyrus sativus. Lineage (NCBI taxonomy): Eukaryota > Viridiplantae > Streptophyta > Magnoliopsida > Fabales > Fabaceae > Lathyrus > Lathyrus sativus. Next base: position 199,230,818 of record OZ012739.1, on the reverse strand, counting down.
TCTTGGCGAGCACACTTCTATCTTCCTCCATTATTTCGTCCATCCCCCATCCTTTCTCGTAGTCGAACTACGATGCTCTGATTTCTCATTCTCGTCCGAATGAGCATACGTAGGCACAAGGGCCCCAATCCTTGGCGAGCACCCTATCTTCTAACCACCCATCTCTCCTTAGCGTCTTTAACCTTTTACCTTACCAATTCTACCTTTAGCATCGAGAAGAAAACAAGTAAACCTAAAAAACACTCCCCACAATTACCTTAAGAGGTTCCCGTCGAGCACGACGGATGTGAGGGGTGCTAATACCTTCCCCTCACGTAACCGACTCCCGAACCCGGAACATGGTTGCGACAGCCCTGTTCCTATCCTTTTCGTTTTAAGAGGTTTTCTCGATATTTTCCTCTCCCGTTTATTCGGGAAAAATAAAGTTCGGTGGCGACTCTGTCGAACCGCATTTCCGCGCCTTTCGCGCGAGGGTCGTTTCTCTGAAATGTCTCCGTGATTTTTCGAGGTGCGACAGGATGATAGAGAACACTCGCACAATCTGGCACCAAAAGGATGAGAGACCCATCACTAAAAGGATGATTGAGTGACACACGCACACAGTCCCGACACCAAAAGGATGCAAGCCTATCACCAAAAGGATGATAGAGAACACTCGCACAATCTGGCACCAAAAGAATGACAGACCTATCACCAAAAGTATGATAGAGTGACACACACACAATCCCGACACCAGAAGGATGTAGGGTATATCACCAAAAGGATGATAGAGACAACTCGCATAATCTGGCACCAAAAGGATGACAGATCCATCACCCAAAGGATGATAGAGTGACACACGCACACAATCCCGACACCAAAAGGATGCTAGGCCTATCACCAAAAAGATGATAGAGAACGCTCGCACAATCTGGCACGAAAAGGATGACAGACCTATCACCAATAGGATGATAGAGTGACACACGCACACAATCCCGACAATAAAAGGATGCAGGCCTATCACCAAAAGGATGATAGAGAACACTCGCAAAATCTGGCAACAAAAGGATGACAGACCTATCACCAAAACAATAATTGAGTGACATAAGCACACAACCCCGACACCCGAAGAATGTAGGGTCTATCACAAAAAGGATGATAGAGAACATTCGCACAATCTGGCACCAAAAGGATGAGAGACCCATCACCAAAAGGATGATAGAGTGGCACACGCACAGAGTCCCGACTCCAAAAGGATGCAGGCCTATCAACAAAAGGATGATAAAGAACACTCACACAATCTGGCACCAAAAGGATGACATACCTATCACCAAAAGGATGATAGAGTGACACACACACACACACAATCCCGACACCAGAAGGATGTAGGGTCTATCACCAAAAGTATGATAGAGGCCACTCGCACAATCTGGCACCAAAAGGATGACAGATCCATCACCCAAAGGATGACAGAGCGAAACACGCACACAATCCCGACACCAAAAGGATGCTAGGACTATCACCAAAAAGATGATAGATAACGCTCGCACAATCTGGCACCAAAAGGATGACAGACCTATCATAAATAGGATGATATAGTGACACACGCACACAATCCCGACAATACAAGGATGAAGGCCTATCACAAAAAGGATGATAGATAACACTCGCACAATCTGGCATCAAAATGATGAGAGGCCCATCAACAAAAGGATGATAGAGTGAATCACGCACACAATCCCAACACCAAAATGATGCCGGCCTAACACCAATAGGATTATAGAGAACACTCGCACTATCTGGCACCAAAAGGATGACAGACCTATCACCAAAAGGATGATAGATTGACACACGCACACAATCCCGTCACCAGAAGGATGTACGGTCTATCACCAAAAGGATGATAGAGAACACTCCCACAATCTAGAACCAAAAGGATGACAGACCCATCACGCAAGGAAGATAGAGCGACACACGCACACAATCCCGACACCAAAAGGATGCAAGGCCTATCACCAAAAAGATGATAGATAACGCCCGCACAATCTAGCACCAAAAGGATGACAGACCAATCACCAATAGGATGATAGAGCGACACACGCACACAATCCCGACACTAAAAGGATGCAGGCCAATCACCAAAAGGATGATAGAAAACACTCACACAATCTGGCACCAAAAGGATGACATAACCATCATCAAAAGGATGATATAGCGACACGTGCATCCAATCCCGACACCAAAAGGATGCAAGCCTATAACCAAAAGGATGATAGAGAACACTCGCACAATCTGGCACCAAAAGGATGACAGACCTATCACCAAAAGGATGATAGAGTGAAACACGCACATAATCCCAACACCAAAAAGATGTAGGGTCTATCAGCAAAAGGATGATAGAGAACACTCTCGCAATTTGGCACCAAAAGGATGACAGGCCCATCACCAAAAGGATGATAGAGCGACACCCGCAAACAATCCTGACACCAAAAGGATGCAGCCCAATCACCAAAAGGAAGATAGAGAACAATCGCACAATCTAGCACTAAATGAATGACATACCCATCACCAAAAGGATGATAGAGCGACACACGCACACAATCTTGACACCAAAAGGATGTAGAGCCTATCACCAAAACGATGATAGAGAACACTCGCACAATCTGGCACTAAAATGATAACAGACCTATCACCAAAAGGATGATAGAGTGACACACGCACACAATTCCGACACCAAAAGGATGTAAGGTTTATCACCAAAAGGATGATAGAGAACACTCGCACAATTTGGCACCAAAAGGATGATAGAGTGACAAACGCACACAATCCCGACACCAAAAGGATGCAGGCCTATCACCAATTGGATGATAGAGAACAGTCGCACAATCTGGCACCACAAGGATGACAGATCTATATCCCAAAGGATGATAGAGCGACACACGCACACACAATCTCGACACCAAAATATGCATGGTCTATCACCAAAAAGATGATAGAGAACACTCGCACAATCTGGCACCAAATGGATGATAGATCCATCACCCAAAGGATGATAGAGCGACACACGCAGACATTCCCGAAAAAAAAGGATGCAAGCCTATCGCCAAAAGGATGACAGAGAACATTTGCACAATCTGGCACCAAAAGGATAACAGACCCATCACTAAAAGGATGATAGAGCGACACACACACACACAATCCCGACAACGAAAGGATGCAGGCCTATCACCAAAAGGATGATAGAGAACACTCGCACAATCTGGCACCAAAATGATGACAGACCTATCACCAAAAGGATGATAGAGCGACACACGCACACAATCCTGACACCGAAAGGATACAGGCCTATCACGAAAAGGATGATACAGTGACACACGCACACAATCCCGACACCAAATGAATGTAGGGTCCATCACCAAAAGGATGATAGAGAACACTCCCACAATCTGGAACCAAAAGGATGACAGGCCCATCACCAAAAGGATGATAGAGCGTCACACGCACACAATCCTGACATCGAAAGGATGTAGGCCTATCACCAAAAGGATGATACAGAACACTCGCACAATCTGGCACCAAAACGATGACAGACCTATCACCAAAAGGATGATAGAGTGACACACGCACACAATCCCAACACCAAAAGGATGTAGGGTCTATCACCAAGAGGATGATAGAGAACTCTCGCCAAGTCTAGCACTAAAAGGATGACAGACCCATCACTGAAAGGATGATACAATGACACACTCAGACAATCCCGACACCAAAAGGATGTAGGGGCTATCACCAAAAAGATGATAGAGAACACTCGCACAATCTCGCATCAAAATGATGACATACCCATCATCAAAAGGATTATATAGCGACACGCTCACCCAATCCCGACACCAAAAGGACACAGGCCTATCACCCAAAGGATGATAGAGAACACTCGCACAATCTGGAACCAAAAGAATGACAGACCTATCACCAAAAGGATGATAGGGTGACACACGGACATAACCCGATACTAGAAGGATTTAGGGTCTATCACCAAAAGGATTATAGAGAACACTCGCCTAATTTGGCACCAAAAGGATGACAGATCCATCCCCCAAAGGATGATAGAGCGACACACGCAGACATTCCCAGAAAAAAAGGACGCAGGCCTATCGCCAAAAGGATGACAGAGAAAATTTTCACAATCTGGCACCAAAAGGATAACAGACCCATCACTAAAAGGATGATAGAGCGACACACACACACAATCCCGACACCGAAAGGATGAAGGCCTATCACCAAAAGGATGATAGAGAACACTCGCACAATCTGGCACAAAAATGATGACAGACCTATCACCAAAAGGATGATAGAGCGACACACGCACACAATCCTGACACCGAAAGCATACAGGCCTATCACGAAAAGGATGATACAGTGACACACGCACACAATCCCGACACCAAATGAATGTAGGGTCCATCACCAAAAGGATGATAGAGAACACTCGCACAATCTGGCACCAAAAGGATGACGGGCCCATCACCAAAAGGACGATAGAGCGTCACACACACACAATCCTGACATCAAAAGGATGTAGGCCTATCACCAAAAGGATTATACCGAACACTCGCACAATCTGGAACCAAAACGATGACAGACCTATCACCAAAAGGATGATAGAGTGACACACGCACACAATCCCAACACCAAAAGGATGTAGGGTCTATCACCAAGAGGATGATAGAGAACACTCGCACAGTCTAGCACTAAAAGGATGACAGACCCATCACTAAAAGGATGACAGACCCATCACTAAAAGGATGATAGAGTGACACACTCAGACAATCCCGACACCAAAAGGATGCAGGGGCTATCACCAAAAAGATGATAGAGAACATTCGCACAATCTCGCACCAAAATGATGACATACCCATCATCAAAAGGATTATATAGCGACACGCTCACCCAACCCCGACACCAAAAGGATACATGCCTATCACCCAAAGGATGATAGAGAACACTCACACAATCTGGAACCAAAAGGATGACAGACCTATCACCAAAAGGATGATAGAGTGACACACGGACACAACCCGATACTAGAAGGATTTAATGTCTCTCACCAAAAGGATTATAGAAAACACTCGCCTAATATGGCTCCAAAAGGATGACAGATCCATCACCCAAAGGATGATAGAGCGAAACACGCACACAATCCCCACACCAAAAGGATGCAGGGCCTATCACCAAAAAGATGATAGAGAACACTCGCACAATCTGGCAGCAAAATAACAACAGACCTATCAACAAAAGGATGATATAGTGACACACGCACACAATCCCAATACCAGAAGGATGTAGGGTCTATCACCAAAAGGATAATAGAGAACACTCGCACAATCTGTCACCAAAAGGATGACAGACCCATCACCAAAAGGATGATAGAGCGACACACGCACACAATCCCGAATCCAAAAGGATGTATGGTTTATCACCAAAAGGATTTTAGAGAAAATTGGCACAATCTGGCACCAAAAGGATGATAGAACCATCACCAAAAGGATGATAGAGCGACATACGCACACAATCCCGACACCAAAAGGATGCAGGCCTATCACAAAAAGGATGATAGAGAACACTCGCACAATCTAGCACCAAAAGGGACACAGATCCATCACCCAAAGGATGATAGAGCGACACACACAGACAATCTTGACACCAAAAGGATGCAGGGCGTATCACCAAAAAGATGATAGGGAACTCATGCATAATCTGGCACCAAAAGGATGATAGACCTATCACCAATAGGATGATAGAGTGACACAAGCATACAATCCCGACACCAGAAGGACGTAGGGTCTATCACCAAAAGGATGATAGAGAACACTCGCACAATCTAGCACCAAAAGGATGACAGACCCATCACCAAAAGGATGATAGAGTGACACACGCACACAATCCTGACACCAAAAGGATGCAGGGCCTATCACCAAAATGAAGATACAGGACACTCGCATAATCTGTCACAAAAATGATAACAGACATATCACCAAAAGGATGATAGAGTGACACATGCACACAATCCCGACACAAAAAGGATGTAGGGTCTATCACGAAAAGGATGATAGAGAACACTCTCACAATCCGGCACCAAAAGGATGATAGACCCATCCCCAAAAGGATGATAGAGCGACACACGCACACAATCCGACACCAAAAGGATGCAGGCCTATCACCAAAAGGATGATAGAGAACACTCGCACAAACTGGCGCCAAAAGGATGACAGACCAATCACCAAAAGGATGATAGAGCGACACACGCACATAATCCCGACACCAAAAGGATGCAGGCCTATCACCAAAAGAATGATAGAGAAGAGTCGCATAATCTGGCACCAAAATGATGACAGACCTATCACCAAAGGGATGATAGAGTGACACAAGCACACAATCCCGACACCAGAAGGATGTAGGGTCTATCACCAAAAGGATGATAGAGAACACTCGCAAAATCTAGCATCAAAAGGATGATAGACCTATCACCGAAAGGATGATAGAGCGACACACGCACACAATCCCGACACCAAAAGGATGTAGGGTCTATCACCAAAAGGATTATAGAGAACACTGGCACAATCTGGCACCAGAAGGATGATAGAACCATCACCAAAAGGATGATAGAGTGACATACACACACAATCCCGACACCAAAAATATGCAGGCCTATCACAAAAAGGATGATAGAGAACACTCGCACAATTTGGCACCAAAATGATGACATACCTATCACCAATAGGATGATAGAGTGACACACGCACACAATCCTGACACCAAAAGGATGTAGGGTCTATCACTAAAAGGATGATAGAGAACACTCGCACAATCTGGCACTAAAAGGGACACAGATCCATCACCCAAAGGATGATAGAGCGACACACGCATACAATCCCGACACCCAAAGGATGCAGGGCGTATCATCTAAAAGTTGATAGGGAACACTTGCATAATCTGGCACCAAAAGGATGACAAACCTATCACCAATAGGATGACCGAGTGACACACGCACACAATCCCGACACCCAAAGGATGTAGGGTCTATCACCAATAGGATGATAGAGAACACTCGAACAATCTGGCACAAAAAAGAATGATAAACCCATCACCCAAAGGATGATAGACAGACACACGCACACAATCCCGACACCAAAAGGATGCAGTCTTATCACCAAAAGGATGATAGAGAACGTTAGCACAATCTAGCACCGAAAGGATGACAGACCCATCACCGAAAGAATGATAGAGCGACACACGCACAAAATCCCGAATCCAAAAGGATGTATGGTTTATCACCAAAAGGATGATAGAACCATCACCAAAAGGATGATAGAGCGACATACGCAGACAATCCCGACACCAAAAGGATGCAGGCCTATCACAAAAAGGATGATAGAGAACACTCGCATAATCTGGCACCAAAAGGATGACATACCTATCACCAATAGGATGATAGAGTAACACACACACACATAATCCCGACACCAAAAGGACGTACGGTGTATCACCAAAAGGATGATAGAGAACACTCGCACAATCTGGCACCAAAAGGGACATAGATCCATCACCCAAAGGATGATAGAGCGACATACACAGACAATCTTGACACCAAAAGGATGTAGGGCGTATTACCAAAAAGATGATAAGGAACACTTGCATAATCTGGCACCAAAAAGATGATAGACCTATCACCAATAGGATGACAGAGTGACAGACGCACACAATCCCGACACCAGAAGGATGTAGGGTGTATCACCAAAAGGATGATAGAGAACACTCGCACAATCTAGCACCAAAAGGATGACAGACTCAACACCAAAAGGATGATAGAGTGACACACGCACACAATCCTGACACCAAAAGGATACAGGGCCTATCACCAAAAAGAAGATAGAGGACACTCGCATAATCTGTCACAAAAATGATACAGACATATCACCAAAAGGATGATAGAGTGACACACGCACACAATCCCGACACAAATAGGATGTAGGGTCTATCACGAAAAGGATGATAGAGAACACTCGCACAACCCGGCACCAAAAGGATGATAGACCCATCCCCAAAAGGATGATAGAGCAACAAACACACACAATCCCGAAACCAAAAGGATGCAGGCCTATCACCAAAAGGATGATAGAGAACATTCGCACAGTCTGGCACCAAAAGGATGGCAGACCAATCACTGAAAGGATGATAGAGCGACACACGCACACAATCCCGACATCAAAAGGATGCAGGCCTATCACCAAAAGAATGATAGAGAACACTCGTACAATCTGGCACCTAAAGGATGATAGAGTGACACACGCACACAATCCCGACACCAGAAGAATGTAGGGTCTATCACCAAAAGAATGATAGAGAACACTCGCACAATCTGGCACCAAAAGGATGACAGACCCATCACCAAAAGGATGATAGAGCGACACACGTACACAATCCCGACACCAAAAGGATGCAGTCCTATCACCAAAAGGATGATAGAGAACACTCGCACAATCTGGCACCAAAATAATGACAGACCTATCACCAAAAGGATGATAGAGCGACACACGCACACAATCCCGACACCATAAGGATGCAAGCCTATCACCCAAAAGTTGATAGACAACACTCGCACAATCTGGAACTAAAATGATGACAGACCTATCACCAAAAGGATGATAGAGTGACACAAGCACACAATCCCGACACCAGAAGGATGTAGGGTCTATCACCAAAAGGATGATAGAGAACACTCTCAAAATCTAGCATCAAAAGGATGATAGACCTATCACCAAAAGGATGATAGAGCGACACACGCACACAATCCCGCACCAAAAGGATGCAGGGCGTATCACGAAAACGATGATAGAGAACACTCGCACAATTTGGCACCAAAAGAATGACAGACCTATCACCAAAAGGATGATCCAATGACACACACACACACAATCCCGACACCAAAAGGATGTAGGGTCTATCACCAAAAGGATTATAGAGAACACTGGCACAATCTGGCCCCAAAAGGATGATAGAACCATCATCAAAAGGATGATAGAGTGACATACGCACACAATCCCGACACCAAAAGGATGTAGGGTCTATCACCAAAAGGATGATAGAGAACACTCGCACAATCTGGCACTAAAAGGGACACATATCCATCACCCAAAGGATGATAGAGCGACACACACACAAATTCCCGACACCAAAAGGATGCAGGGCGTATCACCTAAAATTTGATAGGGAACCCTTGCATAATCTGGCACCAAAAGGATGATAGACCTATCACCAATAGGATGACCGAGTGACACACGCACACAATCCCGACACCCAAAGGATGTAGGGTCTATCACCAATAGGATGAATGATCCATCACCCAAAGGATGATAGAGCGACACACGCACACAATCCCGACACCAGAAGGATGTAGGGTCTATCACCAAAAGGATGATAGAGAACACTCGCACAATCTGGCACAAAAAAGAATGACAGATCCATCATCCAAAGGATGATAGACAGACACACGCACACAATCCCGACACCAAAAGGATGCAGTCCTATCACCAAAAGAATGATAGAGACCCTTAGCACAATCTAGCACCGAAAGGATGACAGATCCATCACAGAAAGGATGATAGAGCGACACACACACAAAATCCCGACACCAAAAGGATGCAGGCCTATCACCAAAGGGATGATAGAGAACACTCGCACAATCTGGCACCAAAAGGATGACAGACCCATCACCGAAAGGATGATAGAGCGACACACACACACAATCCCGACACCAGAAGAATGCAGGGTCTATCACCAAAAGGTTGATAGAGAACACTCGCATAATCTGGCACCAAAAGGATGATAGAGCGACACACGCACACAATCTCGACACCAAAAGGATGCAGGCCTATCACCAAAAGGAAGAGAGAGTACACTCGCACAATCTGGCACCAAAATGATGACAGACCTATCACCAAAAGGATGATACGGCGACACACGCACACAATCCCGACACCAATAGGATGCAGGGCCTATCACGAAAAGGATGATAGAGAACACTCGCACAATCTGGCACCAATATGATGACAGACCTATCACCAAAAGGATGATAGAGTGACACAAGCACACAATCCCGACACCAGAAGGATGTAGGGTCTATCACCAAAAGGATGATAGAGAACACTCGCATAATCTAGCACAAAAAGGATGACAGACCCATCACCAAAAGGATGATAGAGCGACACACGCACACAATCCTGACACCAAAAGGATGCAGGGCCTATCACCAAAAAGAAGTAAGCTGACACTCGCACAATCTGGCACAAAAATGATAACAGCCATATCACCAAAAGGATGATAGAGTGACACATGCACACAATCCCGACACCAAAAGGATGTAGGGTCTATCACGAAAAGGATGATAGAGAACACTCGCATAATCCGACACCAAAAGGATGATAGACCCATCCCCAAAAGGATGATAGAGCGACACACACACACACAATCCCGACACCAAAAGGATGCAGGGACTATCACGAAAAGGATGATAGAGGACACTCGCAAAATCTGGCACCAAAATGATGACAGACCTATCACCAAAAGAATGATAGAGTGACACAAGCATACAATCCCGACACCAGAAGGATGTAGGATCTATCACCAAAAGGATGATAGATAACACTCGCACAATCTAGCACCAAAAGGATGACAGACCCATCACCAAAAGGATGATAGAGCGACACACGCACACAATCCTGACAATAAAAAGGATGCATGGCCTATCAATAAAAAGAAAATAGAGGACACTCACAATCTGGCACAAAAATGATAACAGACATATCACCAAAAGGATGATAGAGTGACACATGCACACAATCCCGACCCCAAAATGATGTAGGGTCTATCACGAAAAGGATGATAGAGAACACTCGCACAATCCGGCACCAAAAGGATGATAGACCCATCCCTAAAAGGATGATAGAGCGACACACGCACACAATCCCGACACCAAAAGGATGCAGGCCTATCACCAAAAGGATGATAGAGAACATTCGCACAATCTGGCACCAAAAGGATGACAGACCCATCACCGAAAGGATGATAGAGCGAAACACGCACAAAATCCCGACACCCAAAGGATGACAGACCCATCACCCAAAGGATGCAGGCCTATCACTAAAAGGATGATACAATGACACACACACACAATCCTGACACCAAAGGTATGTAGGCTCTATCACCGAAAGCATGACAGACCCATCACCGAAAGGATGATAGAGCGACACACGCACACAATCCCGACACCAGAAGAATATAAGGTTTATCACCAAAAGGATGATAGAGAACACTCGCACAATCTGCCACCAAAAGGATGATAGAGAACACTCGCACAATCTGGCACCAAAATGATGACAGACCTATCACCAAAAGGATGATAGAGCGACACACGCACACAATCCAGACACCAAAAGGATGCAGGCCTATCACCAAAAGGATGATAGAGAACACTCGCACAATCTGGAACCAATATGATGACAGACCTATCACCAAAAGGATGATGGAGTGACACAAGCACACAATCCCGACACCAGAAGGATGTAGGGTCTATCACCAAAAGGATGATAGAGAATACTCACACAATCTGGCACCAAAAGGATGACAAACCCATCACCAAAAGGATGATAGAGCGACATGCGCACACAATCCCGACACCAAAAGGATATACGCGTATCGCCAAAAGGATGACAGAGAACATTTGCACAATCTGGCACCAAAAGGATAACAGACCCATCACTAAAAGGATGATAAAGCGATACACGCACACAATCCCGACAATGAAAGGATGCAGGCCTATCACCAAAAGGATGATAGAGAACACTCGCACAATCTGGGACCAAAATGATGACAGACCTATCACAAAAAGGATGATAAAGCGACACACGCACACAATCCCGACACCAAAAGGATGCAGGGCGTATCACGAAAAGGATGATAGACAACACTCGCACAATCTGGCACCAAAATGATGACAGACCTATCACCAAAAGGATGATAGAGTGACACAAGCATACAATCCCGACACCAGAAGGATGTAGGATCTATCACCAAAAGGAGGATAGAGAACACTCGCACAATCTAGCATCAAAAGGATGACAGACCCATCACCAAAAGGATGATAGAGCGACACACGCATACAATCCTGACACCAAAAGGATGCAGGGCCTATCAATAAAAAGAAAATAGTGGACACTCGCACAACCTGGCACAAAAATGATAACAAACATATCACCAAAAGGATGATAGAGCGACACACGCACACAATCCCGACACCAGAAGAATGTAGGGTCTATCACCAAAAGGATGATAGAGAACACTCACACAATCTGGCACCAAAAGGATGACAGACCCATCACCAAAAGGATGATAGAGGGACACACGCACACAATCCAGACACCAAAAGGATGCAGGCGTATCACCAAAAGGATGATAGAGAACACTCGCACAATCTGGCACCAAAATGATGACAGACCTATCACCAAAAGGATGATAGAGTGACACAAGCACACAATCCCGACACCAGAAGGATGTAGGGTCTATCACCAAAAGGATGATAGAGAACACTCGCACAATCTAGCACCAAAAGGATGAGAGACCCATCACCAAAAGGATGATAGAGCGACACACGCACACAATCCTGACACCAAAAGGATGCAGGGCCTATCACCAAAAAGAAGTAAGATGACACTCGCACAATCTGGCACAAAAATGATAACAGACATATCACCAAAAGGATGATAGAGTGACACATGCATACAATCCCGACACCAAAAGGATGTAGGGTCTATCACCAAAAGGATGATAGAGAACACTCGCACAATCTGGCACCAAATGGATGACAGATCCATCACCCAAAGGATGATAGAGCGACAGACGCAGACATTCCCGGAAAAAAAGGATGCAAGCCTATCGCCAAAAGGATGACAGAGAACATTTGCACAATCTGGCACCAAAAGGATAACAGACCCATCACTAAAAGGATGATAGAGCGACACACAAACACAATCCTAACATCGAAAGGATGCAGGCCTTTCACCAAAAGGATGATAGAGAACACTCGCACAATCTGGCACCAAAATGATCACAGACCTATCACCAAAAGGATGATAGAGCGACACACGCACACAATCCTGACACCGAAAGGATACAGGCCTATCACGAAAAGGATGATACAGTGACACACGCAAACAATCCTAACACCAAATGAATGTAGGCTCCATAACCAAAAGGATGATAGAGAACACTCCCACCAAAATGATGATAGAGCGTCACACGCACACAATCCTGACATCGAAAGGATGTAGGCCTATCACCAAAAGGATGATAAAGAACACTCGCACAATCTGGCACCAAAACGATGACAGACCTATCACCAAAAGGATGATAGAGTGACACACGCACACAATCCCAACACCAAAAGGATGTAGGGTCTATCACCAAGAGGATGATAGAGAACTCTCGCACAGTGTAGCACTAAAAGGATGATAGAGTGACACACTCAGACAATCTCGACACCAAAAGGATGCAGGGGCTATCACCAAAAAGATGATAGAGAACACTCGCACAATCTCGCACCAAAATGATGACATACCCATCATCAAAAGGATTATATAGCGACACGCTAACCCAATCCCGACACCAAAAGGATACAGGCCTATCACCCAAAGGATGATAGAGAACACTCGCACAATCTGGAACCAAAAGGATGACAGACCTATCACCAAAAGGATAATAGAGTGACACACGGACACAACCCGATACTAGAAGGATTTAGGGTCTATCACCAAAAGGATTATAGAGAACACTCGCCTAATATGGCACCAAAAGGATGACAGATCCATCACCCAAAGGATGATAGAGCGACACACGCAGACATTCGCGGAAAAAATGACGCAGGCCTATCGCCAAAAGGATGATAGAGAACATTTGCACAATCTGGCACCAAAAGGATAACAGACCCATCACTAAAAGGATGATAGAGCGATACACACACACAATCCCAACAATGAAAGGATGCAGGCCTATCACCAAAAGGATGATAGAGAACACTCGCACAATCTGGCACAAAAATGATGACAGACCTATCTCCAAAAGGATGATAGAGCGACACACGCACACAATCCTGACACCGAAAGGATACAGGCCTATCACGAAAAGGATGATACAGTGACACACGCACACAATCCCGACACCAAATCAATGTAGGGTCCATCACCAAAAGGATGATAGAGAACACTCGCACAATCTGGCACCAAAAGGATGACAGGCCCATCACCAAAAGGATGATAGGGCGTCACATGCACACAATCCTGACATCGAAAGGATGTAGGCCTATCACCAAAAGGATGATACAGAACACTCGCACAATCTGGCACCAAAACGATGACAGACCTATCACCAAAAGGATGATAGAGTGACACACGCACACAATCCCAACACCAGAAGAATGTAGGGTCTATCACCAAAAGAATGATAGAGAACACTCGCACAATCGGGCACCAAAAGGATGACAGACCCATCACCAAAAGGATGATAGAGCGACACACGCACACAATCCCGACACCAAAAGGATGCAGTCCTATCACCAAAAGGATGATAGAGAACACTCGCACAATCTGGCACCAAAATAATGACAGACCTATCACCAAAAGGATGATAGAGCGACACACGCACACAATCCCGACACCAAAAGGGTGCAAGCCTATCACCAAAAAGTTGATAGACAACACTCGCACAATCTGGCACTAAAATGATGACAGACCTATCACCAAAAGGATGATAAAGTGACACAAGCACACAATCCCGACACCAGAAGGATGTAGGGTCTATCACCAAAAGGATGATAGAGAACACTCACAAAATCTAGCATCAAAAGGATGATAGACCTATCACCAAAAGGATGATAGAGCGACACACGCACACAATCCCGCACCAAAAGGATGCAGGGCCTATAACCAAAACGATGATAGAGAACACTCGCACAATTTGGCACCAAAAGAATGACAGACCTATCACCAAAAGGATGATACAATAACACACACGCACAATCCCGACACCAAAAGGATGTAGGGTCTATCACCAAAAGGATTATAGAGAACACTGGCACAATCTGGCCCCAAAAGGATGATAGAACCATCATCAAAAGGATGATAGAGTGACATACACACACAATCCCGACACCAAAAGTATGCAGGCCTATCACAAAAAGGATGATAGAGAACACTCGCACAATCTGGCACCAAAATGATGAAAGACCTATGACCAATAGGATGATAGAGTGACACACGCACACAATCCCGACACCAAAAGGATGTAGGGTCAATCACCAAAAGGATGATAGAGAACACTCGCACAATCTGGCGCTAAAAGGGACACAGATCCATCACCTAATGGATGATAGAGCGACACATGCACAAATTCCCGACACCAAAAAGATGCAGGGCGTATCACCTAAAAGTTGATAGGGAACCCTTGCATAATCTGGCACTAAAAGGATGATAAACCTATTACCAATAGGATGACCGAGTGACACACGCACACAATCCCGACACGCAAAGGATGTAGGGTCTATCACCAATAGGATGAATGATCCATCACCCAAAGGATGATAGAGCGACACACACACATAATCCCGACACCAGAAGGATGTAGGGTCTATCACCAAAAGGATGATAGAGAACACTCGCACAATCTGGCACAAAAAAGAATGACAGATCCATCATCCAAAGGATGATAAACAGACACACGCACACAAACTCGACACCAAAAGGATGCAGTCCTATCACCAAAAGAATGATAGAGACCCTTAGCACAATCTAGCACCGAAAGGATGACAGATCCATCACCGAAAGGATGATAGAGCGACACACACACACAATCCCGACACCAAAAGGATGCAGGCCTATCACCAAAGGGATGATAGAGAACACTCGCACAATCTGGCACCAAAAGGATGACAGACCCATCACCGAAAGGATGATAGAGCGACACACGCACACAATCCCGACACCAGAAGAATGTAGGGTCTATCACCAAAATGTTGATAGAGAACACTCGCATAATCTGGCACCAAAAGGATGATAGAGCGACACACGCACACAATCCCGACACCAAAAGGATGCAGGCCTATCACCAAAAGGATGAGAGAGTACGCTCGCACAATCTGGCACCAAAATGATGACAGACCTATCACCAAAAAGATGATACGGCGACACACGCACACAATCCCGACACCAAAAGGATGTAGGGACTATCACGAAAAGGATGATAGAGAACACTCGCACAATCTGGCACCAATATGATGACAGACCTATCACCAAAAGGATGATAGAGAACACTTGCACAATCTGGCACCAATATGATGACAGGCCTATCACCAAAAGGATGATAGAGGGACACAAGAACAAAATTCCGACACCAGAAGGATGTAGGGTCTATCACCAAAAGAATGATGGAGAACACTCGCACAATCTAGCACCAAAAGGATGACAGACCCATCACCAAAAGCATGATAGAGCGACACACGCACACAATCCTGACACCAAAAGGATGCAGGGCCTATCACCAAAAAGAAGTAAGATGACACTCGCACAATCTGGCACAAAAATGATAACAACCATATCGCCAAAAGGATGATAGAGTGACACATGCACACAATCCCGACACCAAAAGGATGTAGGGTCTATCACGAAAAGGATGATAGAGAACACTCGCATAATCCGACACCAAAAGGATGATAGACCCATCCCCAAAAGGATGATAGAGCGACACACACGCACAATCCCGACACCAAAAGGATGCAGGGCCAATCACGAAAAGGATGATAGAGGACACTCGCAAAATCTGGCACCAAAATGATGACAGACCTATCACCAAAAGAATGATAGAGTGACACAAGCATACAATCCCGACACCAGAAGGATGTAGGATCTATCACCAAAAGGATGATAGAGAACACTCGCACAATATAGCACCAAAAGGATGACAGACCCATCACCAAAAGGATGATAGAGCGACACACGCACACAATCCTGACACCAAAACGATGCAGGGCCTATCACCAAAAAGAAGTAAGATGACACTCGCACAATCTCGCACAAAAATGATAACAGACATATCACCAAAAGGATGATAGAGTGACACATGCACACAATCCCGATACCAAAAGGAGGTAGGGTCTATCACGAAAAGGATGATAGAGAACACTCGCACAATCCGGCACCAAAAGGATGATAGACCCATCCCTAAAAGGATGATAGAGTGACACACGCACACAATCACGACACCAAAAGGATGCAGGCCTATCACCAAAAGGATGATAGAGAACATTCGCACAATCTGGCACCAAAAGGATGACAGACCCATCACCGAAAGGATGATAGAGCGACACACGCACAAAATCCCGACACCCAAAGGATGCAGGCCTATCACTAAAAGGATGATACAATGACACACACCCACAATCCCGACACCAAAAGTATGTAGGCTCTATCACCGAAAGCATGACAGACCCATAACCGAAAGGATGATAGAGCGACACACGCACACAATCCCGACACCAGAAGAATATAAGGTTTATCACCAAAAGGATGATAGAGAACACTCGCACAATCTGGCACCAAAAGGATGATAGAGAACACTCGCACAATCTGGCACCAAAAGGATGACAGGCCATCACCAAAAGGATGATAAAGCGACACACGCACATAATCCGGACACTAAAAGGATGCATGCGTATCACCAAAAGGATGATAGAGAACACTCGCACAATCTGGCACCAAAATAATGACAGACCTATCACCAAAAGGATGATAGAGCGACACACGCACACAATCCAGACACCAAAAGGATGCAGGCCTATCACCAAAAGGATGATAGAGAACACTCGCACAATCTGGCACCAATATGATGACAGACCTATCACCAAAAGGATGATAGAGTGACACAAGCACACAATCCCGACACCAGAAGGATGTAGGGTCTATCACCAAAAGGATGATAGAGAACACTCACACAATCTGGCACCAAAAGGATGACAGACCCATCACCAAAAGGATGATAGAGCGACATGCGCACACAATCCCAACACCAAAAGGATACACGCATATCACCAAAAGGATGATAGAGAACACTCGCACAATCTGGCACCAAAATAATGACAGACCTATCACCAAAAGGATGATGGAGCAACACACGCACACAATCCAGACACCAAAAGGATGCAGGCGTATCACCAAAAGGATGATAGAGAACACTCGCACAATCTGGCACCAAAATGATGACAGACCTATCACCAAAAGGATGATAGAGCGACACACACACACACAATCCCGACACCAAAAGGATGCAGGACGTATCACGAAAAGGATGATAGAGAACACTCGCACAATCTGGCACCAAAATGTTGACAGACCTATCAACAAAGGGATGATAGAGTGACACAAGCATACAATCCCGACACCAGAAGGATGTAGGATCTATCACCAAAAGGAGGATAGAGAACACTCGCACAATCTAGCACCAAAAGGATGACAGACCCATCACCAAAAGGATCATAGAGCGACACACGCACAAAATCCTGACACCAAAAGGATGCATGGCCTATCAATAAAAAGAAAATAGAGGACACTCGCACAATCTGGCACGAAAATGATAACAAACATATCACCAAAAGGATGATAGAGCGACACACGCACACAATCCCGACACCAGAAGAATGTAGGGTCTATCACCAAAAGGATGATAGAGAACACTCACATAATCTGGCACCAAAAGGATGACAGACCCGTCACCAAAAGGATGATAGAGGGACACACGCACACAATCCAGACACCAAAAGGATGCAGGCGTATCACCAAAAGGATGATAGAGAACACTCGCACAATCTGGCACCAAAATGATGACAGACCTATCACCAAAAGGATGTTAGAGAGACACACACACACAATCCCGACACCAAAAGGACGCAGGCCTATCACCAAAAGGATGATAGAGAACACTAGCACAATCTGGCACCAATATGATGACAGACCTATCACCAAAAGGATGATAGAGTGACACAAGCACACAATCCCGACACCAGAAGGATGTAGGGTCTATCACCAAAAGGATGATAGAGAACACTCGCACAATCTAGCACCAAAAGGATGACAGACCCATCACCAAAAGGATGATAGAGCGACACACGCACACAATCCTGACACCAAAAGGATGCAGGGCCTATCACCAAAAAGAAGTAAGATGACACTCGCACAATCTGGCACAAAAATGATAACAGACATATCACCAAAAAGATGATAGAGTGACACATGCATACAATCCCGACACCAAAAGGATGTAGGGTCTATCACGAAAAGGATGATAGAGAACACTCGCATAATCCGGCACCAAAAGGATGATAGACCTATCCCCAAAAGGATGATAGAGCGACACACGCACACAATCCCGACACCAAAAGGAAGCAGGGCCTATCTCGAAAAGGATGATAGAGAACACTCGCAAAATCTGGCACCAAAATGATGACAGACCTATCACCAAAAGGATGATAGAGTGACACAAGCATACAATCCCGACACCAGAAGGATGTAGGATCTATCACCAAAAGGATGATAGAGAACACTCGCACAATCTAGCACCAAAAGGATGATAGACCCATCACCAAAAGGATGATAGAGCGAGACACGCACATAATCCAGACACCAAAAGGATGCAGGGCCTATAAAAAAAAAGAAAATCGAGGACACTCGCACAATCTGGCACAAAAATGATAACAGACATATCACCAAAAGGATGATAGAGTGACACATGCACACAATCCCGACACCAAAAGGATGTAGGGTCTATCACGAAAAGGATGATAGAGAACACTCGTACAATCCGGCACCAAAAGGATGATAGACCCATCCCTAAAAGGATGATAGAGCGACACACGCACACAATCCCGACACCAAAAGGATGCAGGCCTATCACCAAAAGGATGATAGAGAACATTCGCACAATATGGCACCAAAAGCATGACAAACCCATCACCGAAAGGATGATAGAGCGACACACGCACAAAATCCCGACACCCAAAGGATGCAGGCCTATCACTAAAAGGATGATAGAATGACACACGCACACAATCCCGACACCAAAAGTATGTAAGCATGACAGACCCATCACCGAAAGGATGATAGAGCGACACACGCACACAATCCCGACACCAGAAGAATATAAGGTCTATCTCCAAAAGGATGATAGAGAACACTCGCACAATCTGGCACCAAAAGGATGACAGACCCATCACTAAAAGAATGACAGACCCATCACCAAAAGGATGATAGAGCGACACACACACACAATCCCGACACCGAAAGGATGCAGGCCTATCACCAAAAGGATGATAGAGAACACTCGCACAATCTTGCACCAATATGATGACAGACCTATCACCAAAAGGATGATAGAGTGACACAAGCACACAATCCCGACACCAGAAGGATGTAGGGTCTATCACCAAAAGGATGATAGAGAACACCCGCACAATCTGGCATCAAAAGGATGACAGACCCATCACCAAAAGGATGATAGAGCGACACACGCACACAATCCCGACACCAAAAGGATACACGCGTATCACCAAAAGGATGATAGAGAACACTCGCACAATCTGGCACAAAAATAATGACAAAGCTATCACCAAAAGGATGATAGAGCGACACACGCGCACAATCCCGACACCAAAAGGATGCAGGCCTATCACCAAAAGGATGATAGAGAACACTCGCACAATCATGCACCAATATGATAACAGACCTATCACCAAAAGGATGATAGAGTGACACAAGCACACAATCCCGACACCAGAAAGATGTAGTGTCTATGACCAAAAGGATGATAGAGAACACTCGCACATTCTAGCACCAAAACGATGACAGACCCATCACCAAAAGGATGATAGAGCGACAGACGCACACAATCCTTACACCAAAAGGATGTAGGGCCTATCACTAAAAAGAAGATAGAGGACACTCGCACAATCTGGAAGAAAAATGATAACAGACATATACCCAAAAGGATGATAGAGTGACACATGCACACAATCCCGAAACCAAAAAGATGTAGGGTCTATCACGAAAAGGATGATAGAGAACACTCGCACAATCCGGCACCAAATGGATGACAGACCCATCACCGAAAGGATAATAGTGCGACACACGCACACAATCCCGACACCAAAAGCATGCAGGTCTATCACCAAAAGGATGATAGAGAACACTCGCACAATCTGGCACCAAAAGGATGACAGACCCATCACTGAAAGGATGATAGAGCGACACACGCACACAATCCCGACACCAGAAGAATGTAGAGTCTATCACCAAAAGGATGATAGAGAACACTCGCACAATCTGGCACCAAAAGGATGACAGACCCATCACCAAAAGGATGATAGAGCGACACACGCACACAATCCGGACACCAAAAGGATGCAGGCCTATCACCAAAAGGATGATAGAGAACACTCGCACAATCTGCCACCAAAAAGATGACACACCTATCACTAAAAGGATGATAGAGTGACACAAACACACAATCCCGACACCAGAAGGATGTAGGGTCAATCACCGAAAGGATGATAGAGAACACTCGCACAATCTAGCACCAAAAGGATGACACACCCATCACCAAAAGAATGATACAACGACACATGCACACAATCCTGACACCAAAAGGATGCAGGGCCTATCACAAAAAAGAAGATAGAGGACACTCCCACAATCTGGCACAAAAATGATAACAGTCATATCACCAAAAGGATGATAGAGTGACACATGCAAACAATCCCGACACCAAAAGGATGTAGGGTCAATCACCCAAAGGATGATAGAGAACACTCGCACAATCTGGCACCAATATGATGACAGACCTATCACCAAAAGGATGATAGACCCATCCCCAAAAGCATGATAGAGCGACACACGCACACAATCCCGACACTAAAAGGATGATAGAGAAAATTCGCACAATCTGGCATCAAAAGGATGACAGACCCATCACCGAAAGGATGATAGAGCGACACACGCACACAATCCCGACACGAAAAGGATGCAGGCCTATCACCAAAAGTATGATAGAGAACACTCGCACAATCTGGCACCAAAAAGATGACAGACCCATCACCGAAAGGATGATAGAGCGACACACACACACAATCCCGACACCAGAAGATTGTAGGGTTTATCACCAAAAGGATGATAGATAACACTCGCACAATCAGACACCAAAAGGATGACAGACCCATCAACAAAAGGATGATAGAGCGACACACATACACAATCCCGACACCAAAAGGATGCAGACGTATCACCAAAAGGATGATAGAGAACACTCACACAATCTGGCACCAAAATGATGACAGACCTATCACAAAAAGGGTGATAGAGCGACACACGCACTTAATCCCGACACCAAAAGGATGCAGGCCTATCACCAAAAGGATGATAGAGAACACTTGCACAATCTGGCACCAATATGATGACAGACCTATCACCAAAAGGATGATAGAGTCACACAAGCACACAATCCCGACACAAAAAGGATGTAGGGTGTATCACCAAAAGGATGATAGAGAGTACTCGAACAATCTAGCACGAAAAGGATGACAGACCCATCACTAAATGGATGATAGAGCGACACCCGCACACAATCCTGACACCAAAAGGATGCAGGGCCTATCACCAAAAAGAAGATAGATGACACTCGAACAATCTGGCACAAAAATGATAACAGACATATCACCAAAAGGATGATAGAGTGACACATGCACATAATCCCGACACCAAAATGATGTAATGTCTATCACGAAAAGGATGATAGAGAACACTCGCACAATACGACACCAAAAGGATGATAGAACCATTCCCAAAAGGATGATAGAGTGACACACGCACACAAACCCGACACCAAAAGGATGCAGGCCTATCACCAAAAGAATGATAGATAAGACTCGCACAATCTGGCACCAAAAGGATAACAGGCCTATCACCAATAGGATGATAGAGTGACACACGCACACAATCCCGAGACCAGAAGAATGTAGGGTCTATCACCAAAAGGATGATAGAGAACACTCGGACAATCTGGCACCAAAAGGATGATAGAGCGGCACACGCACACAATCCCGACACAAAAAGGATGCAGGCCTATCAGCAAAAGGATGATAGAGAACACTCGCACAATCTGTCACCAAAATGATGACAGACCTATCACCAAAAGGATGATAGAGCGACACATGCACACAATCCCAACACCAAAAGGATGAAGGGCCTATCACGAAAAGGATGATAGAGAAGACTCGCACAATCTGGCACCTAAATGATGACAGACCTATCACCAAAAGGATGATAGAGTGACACAAGCATACAATCCCGACACTAGAAGTATGTAGGGTCTATCACCAAAAGGATGATAGAGAACACTCGCACAAACTAGCACCAAAAGGATGACAGACCCATCACCAAAAGGATGATAGAGCGACACACGCACACAATCCTGACACCAAATGGATGCAGGGCCTATCAATAAAAGGAAGATAGAGCACACTCGCACAATCTGGCACCAAAAGGATGACAGACTCATCACCGAAAGGATGATAGAGCGACACACGCACACAATCCCGACACCCAAAGGATGCAGGCCTATCACTAAAAGGATGAAAGAGTGACACACGCACACAATCCCGACACCAAAAGGATGTAGGCTCTATCACCGAAAGCATGACAGACCCATCACCGAAAGGATGATAGAGCGACACACGCACACAATCCCGACACCAGAAGAATGTAGGGTCTATCACCAAAAGGATGATAGAGAACACTCGCACAATCTGGCACCAAAAGGATGACAGACCCATCACAAAAAGGATGATAGAGTGACACACGCACACAATCCGGACACCAAAAGGATGCAAGCGTATCACCAAAAGGATGATAGAGAACACTCGCACAAACTGGCACCAAAATGATGACAGACCTATCACCAAAAGGATGATAGAGCGACACACGCACACAATCCCGACACCAATAGGATGATAGAGAACACTCGCACAATCTGGCACCAATATGATGACAGAACTATAACCAAAAGGATGATAGAGGGACACAAGCACACAATCCCGACACCAGAAGGATGTAAGGTCTATCACCAAAAGGATGATAGAGAACACTCGCACAATCTAGCACCAAAAGGATGACAGACCCATCACCAAAAGGATGATAGAGCGAAACACTCACACAATCCTGACACCAAAAGGATGCAGGGCCTATCACCAAAAAGAAGTAAGATGACACTCGCAGAATCTGGCACAAAAATGATAACAGACATATCACCAAAAGGATGATAGAGTGACACATGCATACAATCTCGACACCAAAAGGATGTAGGGTCTATCACGAAAAGTTTGATAGAGAACACTCGCATAATCCGGCACCCAAAGGATGAAAGACCCATCCCCAAAAGGATGATAGAGCGACACACGCACACAATCTCGACACCAAAAGGATGATAGAGAGCATTCGCACAATCTGGCACCAAAAGGATGACAGACCCATCACTGAAAGGATGATAGAGCGACACACGCACACAATCCCGACACCAAAAGCATGCCGGCCTATCACCAAAAGGATGATAGAGAACACTCGCACAATCTGGCACCAAAAGGATGACAGACCCATCACCGAAAGGATGATAGAGCGACACACGCACACTATCCCGACACCAAAAGGATGCAGGCCTATCACCAAAAGTATTATAGAGAACACTCACACAATCTGGAACCAAAAGGATGACAGACTCATCACCGAAAGGATGATAGAGCGACACACACACACAATCGCGACACTAGAAGATTGTAGGGTCTATCACCAAAAGGATGATAGAGAACACTCGCACAATCTTGCACCAAAAGGATGACAAACCCATCACCAAAAGGATGATAGAGCGACACACGCACACAATCCTGACACCAAAAGGATGCCGGCCTATCACCAAAAGGATGATAGAGAACATTCGCCAAATATGGCACCAAAAGGATGACAGACTCATCACTGAAAGGATGATAGAGCGACACACGCACACAATCCCGACACCAGAAGATTGTAGGGTCTATCACCAAAAGGATGATAGAGAACGGTCGCACAATCTGGCACCAAAAGGATGACAGACCCATCACCAAAAGGATGATAGAGCGACACACGCACACAATCCCGACACCAAAAGGATGCAGGCGTATCACCAAAAGGATGATAGAGAACACTCACACAATCTGGCACCAAAATGATGACAGAACTATCACCAAAAGGATGATAGAGTCACACAAGCACACAATCCCGACACCAGAAGGATGTAGGGTCTATCACCAAAAGGATGATAGAGACCACTCGAACAATCTAGCACGAAAAGGATGACAGACCCATCACTAAAAGGATGATAGAGCGGCACACGCACACAATCGCGACACCAGAAGATTGTAGGGTCTATCACCAAAAGGATGATAGATAACACTCGCACAATCTGGCACCAAAAGGATGACAGACCCATCACCAAAAGGATGATAGAGCGACACACGCACACAATCCTGACACCAAAAGGATGCCTGCCTATCACAAAAAGGATGATAGAGAACACTCGCACAATCTGGCACGAAAAGGATGACAGACCCATCACTGAAAGGATGATAGAGCGACACACGCACACAATCCCGACACCAAAAGGATGCAGGCCTATCACCAAAAGGATGATTGAGAACACTCGCACAATCTGGCACCAAAAGGATGACAGACTCATCACCGAAAGGATGATAGAGCGACACACGCACACAATCGGGACACCAGAAGATTGTAGGGTCTATCACCAAAAGGATGATAGAGAACACTCGCACAATCTGGCACCAAAAGGATGACAGACCCATCACCAAAAGGATGATAGAGCGACACACGCACACAATCCCGACACCAAAAATGTGCAGGCGTATCACCAAAAGGATGATATAGAACACTCACACAATCTGGCACCAAAATGATGACAGAACTATCACCAAAAGGATGATAAAGCGACACACGCACTTAATCCCGACACCAAAAGGATGCAGGCCTATCACCAAAAGGATGATAGAGAACACTCGCACAATCTGGCACCAATATGATGACAGACCTATCACCAAAAGGATGATAGAGTCACACAAGCACATAATCCCGACACCAGAAGGATGTAATGTCTATCACCAAAAGGATGATAGAGAACACTCGAACAATCTAGCACGAAAAGGATGACAGACCCATCACTAAAAGGATGATAGAGCGACACACGCACACAATCGCGACACCAAAAGATTGTAGGGTCTATCACCAAAAGGATGATAGAGAACACTCACATAATCTGGCACCAAAAAGAAGACAGACCCATCACCAAAAGGATGATAGAGCGACACACACACACACAATCCCGACACCAAAAGGATGTCGGCCTATCACCAAAAGGATGATAGAGAACACTCTCACAATCTGGCACCAAAAGGATGACAGACCCATCACCAAAAGGATGATAGAGCGAAACACGCACACAATCCTGACACCAAAAGGATGCAGGGCCTATCACCAAAAAGAAGTAAGATGACACTCGCACAATCTGGCACAAAAATGATAACAGACATATCACCAAAAGAATGATAGAGTGACACATGCATACAATCCCGACACCAAAAGGATGTAGGGTCTATCACGAAAAGTATGATAGAGAACACTCGCATAATCCGGCACCAAAAGGATGAAAGACCCATATCCAAAAGGATGATAGAGCGACACACGCACACAATCTCGACACCAAAAGGATGATAGAGAGTGTTCGCACAATCTGGCACCAAAAGGATGACAGACCCATCACTGAAAGGATGATAGAGCGACACACGCACACAATCCCGACACCAAAAGGATGCAGGCCTATCACCAAAAGGATGATAAAGAACACTCTCACAATCTGGCACCAAAAGGATGACAGACCCATTACCAAAAGGATGATAGAGCGACACACGCACACAATCCCGACACCAAAAGGATGCAGGCGTATCACCAAAAGGATGATAGAGAACACTCACACAATCTGGCACCAAAATAATGACAGACCTATCACCAAAAGGATGATAGAGCGACATACGCACTTAATCCCGACACCAAAAGGATGCAGGCTGTAACACCCATTTTAATTGTTTAGTCATTTTATTATTATTTTAAATATTATATGTTGGTGTGCCCTTTGGTGGGGGTGTATTTGGTGATGTTTGGTGGGTGTCCCTAATGTGGGAGGATCATTGGTGGTGTTTTGGTGAATATAATAATATAGTGTATAATATTAATATTGGTGGGAATATTATTATTATTATTATATTTATTATAGTTACTATTGTTATTAATATTATTATTATTTTGGTGAGATAATAATGTTATTACTATTATTATTATTATTTTATTAAGTTATTATTATTATTATTAAATTATTATTATTATTGGGATTAGAGAATTAAAATAGAGAATGTGAGGGGTTAGTAGTTTTTACGATACATTGTGAGAAGTTAGAGAAAGTGGAAAAAGAACGATAGAAAGGAGAGAAGTGAGAAGAACGGAAAAGAGAACGAAAAAGGGAGCGAAGAACGAAGGAACGGGGGAAAATCAGAATTGGCCAAACCTTGGAAGATTCTTCCATCGATCAACCGATTAACAAGGTAAGGGGGGAGAAACTTGATTGGGAAATGGTTTATACATGTATAGGGTAGTTGGGGATTCCTTAACCCCGTAGGAAATTGATCGATATATGATAATATATATTGTTCTGTTATGATTGATGATGATTGTTGTTAATTATATAGTAATCGTTAATGAATTGGTGATTTGGGTTGATTTGGCATATAGGGCATATAGGGTGTTTACAGTTTTTAGGGAAAATTCTGTATGACTTTTGAGGTATCGATAAAGTGTGTAGGTGATGATTTTGGGAATAAAAATTAGAAACCTATTGGTTACGGTAATGTGCAAGATTGGTACTAGAATAGACTGAGGATCTGAGTTGAGATGATAGGCATAATTTGGCCTAGAATACTCTGCAGAACTGTGAGGAAACTTGGTGAATCGCAGCATTCGCTGGGCTTCGCCTGGCGAGTGTTGGCGAAGTTTCGCCTGGCGAATGGGGGCGAGTGTTTGCCTGGCGAGCTGAGGCGAGTGGCAGCGAATAATTCAGAATTAAATCCCAGACCTAAAGGGTAGGAACTTCGCCTGGCGAGTGTGGCCAGCGAAGGTTTGCCTGGCGAATGAAGGTTCGCCTGGCGAGTGCACGATAGTGGAAAGGGGGCTTCGCCAGCAGGTTCGCCTGGCGAATGCTAGCGAAGGTTCGCTACGGGGCTTCGCCTGGCGAATGCCAGCGAACGTAGCAGAACCAGAATGTGAGTGTTGTGATGTTTTGGCCTTGAGCTCTGGGCTTGTGTGATCCATTTGGCCTTGATGCACTGTAAGAATGATGAATGTGGGAACTAACTTGTGTACTTGGTGATAGTGCATGTTTCCCGTAATAATGACTGGTGGACGATTAGTTGATGTATATGTATGTAGTGATCAGTAGGATCGTGTATCCCCGAGTAGTGGGATGTGTTTGTATCTTGGTGATAGAGTATGAACTTGTTTACTATCTGGTTGATTTATATGGTGTTGGTGCATGTTATATCTATGCATATATATATGTGATGTATAATGATACGATCAGGTGGATTGTGTGCACTTAGTGTGCCTGAACATAATAGTTATGCATTAGTGTGTGCATATCATGGTGTCTTGGTGGGATGGATCATGTCTCGGATGGAGCGTAAGTGATCTGTCCATACTCCTTTGTGGAGAATGGTGGGGTTGAATCATGTCTCGGATGGAGCGTAAGTGATTCACCCGTACTCCTTTGTGGAGAATGGTGGGGTTGAATCATGTCTCGGATGAAGCGTAAGTGATTCACCCGTACTCCTTTGTGGAGAATGGTGGGTTCGATTGAATGAACCAATGAGTCGGTACCGCATGCATGGTGTTGAGTTGCATTTTGCATTATAATATGTTATATTGTAATTTGAACAGTAGGTTCGTTATATGGTGTTGTTGGGGTGAATAATTGATGTGTTGGTGTGTTTCACTGCCTTATTACATGTATTACATTACCATTATATTTTAGATCATGTTTTCTCACCCCTTTGTTGTTGTTGTGGTCTGTGCTTCTTCGGAAGTACAGATAATCCAGGTGCTTAGCTAGCTTGGATATTGGTGTGATTGTCGAGTCTAGGATGCTCTGATACGTAGCACGGGACTTGGGCGTTTTTATTTGTTTTATGTTGAACTTATATTTTATTTCCCTATGAACGTATCAAACTTTTATTGAAGTTTATTATTTAACATTCCGCTGTATTTGGAGAAAAACCTTTTTATAAGGAAACATTGTTTTTATGTGATATCCCACTTGGAAGAATTGGAACTCTGATTTTGTTTATTTATAATGTTTATTAATTTAATTGATTTTGGGAAGTGGGGTGTTACAAATGGTATCAGAGCCATACCTCTCCCAGTAGGATGTGGTTCGGGGACGAACCAAGCGGAAGCTGGTGGGCATGTAACACCTGAGGTGAAAGAGGACGGTGGTTACATGTAACACCCGTGGGCGAGGGAGTGGTTGTCGGTGTCATGAGGCATGACAATGAGACACTCCTAGCAGCTTCTAGGGGAAAACCGAATTCACATCCGAATGAGAGGGATCCTGAGGCTATGCCAGTATGGGAATGCATGGTTGAATGAAGGCTTATAAGGATTAATTGGTACTACCTATACCAACAAGATGCATCTTCTTTTCGGTAGCCCGTTCATAAGAACTCCATAGTTAAGCGTGCTTGACTAGGAGCAATTCTGGGATGGGTGACCTTCTGGGAAGTTTCCTGGAAAGCGTGTGATTGAGGACAAAGCATGTTGAAAAGACTCGTGTTGGTTTGTGGGGTCAGTCGGTAATCCTGAAAGCAATATATGGTGTTACACAGGCCTATCACCAAAAGGATGATAGAGAACACTCGCACAATCTGGCACCAATATAATGACAGACCTATCACCAAAAGGATGATAGAGTCACACAAGCACACAATCCTGACACTAGAAGGATGTAGGGTCTATCACCAAAAGAATGATAGAGAACACTCGAACAATCTAGCACAAAAAGGATGACAGACCCATCACTAAAAGGATGATAGAGCGACACACGCACACAATCCTGACACCAAATGGATGCAGGACCTATCACCAAAAAGAAGATAGATGACACTCGCACAATCTGGCACAAAAATGATAACAGACATATCACCAAAAGGATCATAGAGTGACACATGCACCCAATCCCGACACCAAAAGGATGTAATGTCTATCACGAAAAGGATGATAGAGAACACTCGCACAATACGGCACCAAAAGGATGATATAACCATACCCAAAAGGATGATAGAGCGACACACACACACAATCCCGACACCAAAAGGATGCAGGCCTATCACCAAAAGGATGATAGAGAACACTCGCACAATCTGTCACCAAAATGATGACAGACCTATCACTAAAAGGATGATAGAGCGACACACGCACACAATCCCGACACCAAAAGGATGCAGGGCCTATCACGAAAAGGATGATTGAGAACACTCGCACAATCTGGCACCTAAATGATGACAGACCTATCACCAAAAGGATGATAGAGTGACACAAGCATACAATCCCGACACTAGAAGTATGTAGGGTTTATCACCAAAAGCATGATAGAGAACACTCGCACAAACTAGCACCAAAAGGATGACAGACCCATCACCAAAAGGATGATAGAGCGACACACGCACACAATCCTGACACCAAAAGGATGCAGGGCCTATCAATAAAAAGAAGATAGAGGACACTCGCACAATCTGGCACAAAAATGATAACAGGCATATCACCAAAAGGATGATAGAGTGACACATGCACACAATCCCGACACCAAAAGGATGTAGGGTCTATCACGAAAAGGATGATAGAGAACACTCGCACAATCCGGTACCAAAAGGATGATAGACCCATCCCTAAAAGGATGATAGAGCGACACATGCACACAATCCCGACACAAAAAGAATCCAGGCCTATCACCAAAAGGCTGATAGAGAATATTCGCACAATCTGGCACCAAAAGGATGACAGACCCGTCACCGAAAGGATGATAGAGCGACACACGCACACAATCCCGACACCAGAAGATTGTAGGGTCTATCATCAAAAGGATGATAGAGAACACTCGCACAATCTGGCACCAAAAGGATGACAGAACCATCACCAAAAGGATGATAGAGAGACACATGCACACAATCCCGACACCAAAAGGATGCAGCCGTATCACTAATAGGATGATAGAGAACACTCACATAATCTGGCACCAAAATGATGACAGACCTATCACCAAAAGGATGATAGAGCGACACACCCACTTAATTCCGACACCAAAAGGATGCAGGCCTATCACCAAAAGGATGATAGAGAACACTCGCACAATCTGGCACCAATATGATGACAGACCTACCACCAAAAGGATGATAGAGTCACACAAGCACACAATCCCGACACCAAAAGGATGTAGGGACTATCACCAAAAGGATGATAGAGACCACTCGAACAATCTAGCACGAAAAGGATGACAGACCCATCACTAAAAGGATGATAGAGCGGCACAAGCACACAATCGCGACACCAGAAGATTGTAGGGTCTATCACCAAAAGGATGATAGAGAACACTCGCACAATCTGGCACCAAAAGGATGACAGACCCATCACCAAAAGGATGATAGAGCGACACACGCACACAATCCTGACACCAAAAGGATGTCGGCCTATCACCAAAAGGATGATAGAGAACACTCGCACAATCTGGCACCAATATGATGACAGACCTATCACCAAAAGGATGATAGAGTCACACAAGCACACAATCCAGAAGGATGTAGGGTCTATCACCAAAAGAATGATAGAGAACACTCGAACAATCTAGCACGAAAAGGATGACAGACCCATCACTAAAAGGATGATAGAGCGACACACGCACACAATCCTGACACCAAATGGATGCAGGGCCTTTCACCAAAAAGAAGATAGATGACACTCGCACAATCTGGCACAAAAATGATAACAGACAAATCACCAAAAGGATGATAGAGTGACACATGCACACAATCCCGACACCTAAAGGATGTAATGTCTATCACGAAAAGGATGATAGAGAACACTCGCACAATACGGCACCAAAAGGATGATATAACCATACCCAAAAGGATGATAGAGCGACACATGCACACAATCCCGACACCAAAAGGATGCAGGCCTATCACCAAAAGGATGATAGAGAACAGTCGCACAATCTGTCACCAAAATGATGACAGACCTATCACTAAAAGGATGATAGAGCGACACACACACACAATCCCGACACCAAAAGGATGCAGGGCCTATCACGAAAAGGATGATTGAGAACACTCGCACAATCTGGCACCTAAATGATGACAGACCTATCACCAAAAGGATGATAGAGTGACACAAGCATACAATCCCGACACTAGAAGTATGTAGGGTTTATCACCAAAAGCATGATAGAGAACACTCGCACAAACTAGCACCAAAAGGATGACAGACCCATCACCAAAAGGATGATAGAGCGACACACGCACACAATCCTGACACCAAAAGGATGCAGGGCCTATCAATAAAAAGAAGATAGAGGACACTCGCACAATCTGGCACAAAAATGATAACAGGCATATCACCAAAAGGATGATAGAGTGACACATGCACACAATCCCAACACCAAAAGGATGTAGGGTCTATCACGAAAAGGATGATAGAGAACACTCGCACAATCCGGTACCAAAAGGATGATAGACCCATCCCTAAAAGGATGATAGAGCGACACATGCACACAATCCCGACACAAAAAGAATCCAGGCCTATCACCAAAAGGCTGATAGAGAATATTCGCACAATCTGGCACCAAAAGGATGACAGACCCGTCACCGAAAGGATGATAGAGCGACACACGCACACAATCCCGACACCAGAAGATTGTAGGGTCTATCATCAAAAGGATGATAGAGAACACTCGCACAATCTGGCACCAAAAGGATGACAGAACCATCACCAAAAGGATGATAGAGCGACACATGCACACAATCCCGACACCAAAAGGATGCAGGCGTATCTCTAATAGGATGATAGAGAACACTCACATAATCTGGCACCAAAATGATGACAGACCTATCACCAAAAGGATAATAGAGCGACACACGCACTTAATTCCGACACCAAAAGGATGCAGGCCTATCACCAAAAGGATGATAGAGAACACTCGCACAATCTGGCACCAATATGATGACAGACCTACCACCAAAAGGATGATAGAGTCACACAAGCACACAATCCCGACACCAAAAGGATGTAGGGTCTATCACCAAAAGGATGATAGAGACCACTCGAACAATCTAGCACGAAAAGGATGACAGACCCATCACTAAAAGGATGATAGAGCGGCACACGCACACAATCGCGACACCAGAAGATTGTAGGGTCTATCACCAAAAGGATGATAGAGAACACTCGCACAATCTGGCACCAAAAGGATGACAGACCCATCACCAAAAGGATGATAGAGCGACACACGCACACAATCCTGACACCAAAAGGATGTCGGCCTATCACCAAAAGGATGATAGAGAACACTCGCACAATCTGGCACCAAAAGGATGACAGACTCATCACCGAAAGGATGATAGAGCGACACACGCACACAATCGCGACACCAGAAGATTGTAGGGTCTATCATCAAAAGGATGATAGAGAACACTCGCACAATCTGGCACCAAGAGGATGACAGACCCATCACCAAAAGGATGATAGAGCGACACACGCACACAATCCCGACACCAAAAGGATGCAGGCGTATCACTAATAGGATGATAGAGAACACTCACACAATCTGGCACCAAAATGATGACAGACCTATCACCAAAAGGATGATAGAGCGACACACGCACTTAATTCCGACACCAAAAGGATGCAGGCCTATCACCAAAAGCATGATAGAGAACACTCGCATAATCTGGCACCAATATGATGACAGACCTATCACCGAAAGGATGATAGAGTCACACAAGCACACAATCCCGACACCAGAAGGATGTAGGGTCTATCACCAAAAGGATGATAGAGACCACTCGAACAATCTAGCACGAAAAGGATGACAGACCCATCACTAAAAGGATGATAGAGAACACTCGCACAATCTGGAACCAAAAGGATGACAGACCCATCACCAAAAGGATGATAGAGCGACACACGCACACAATCCTGACACCAAATGGATGTCGGCCTATCACCAAAAGGATGATAGAGAACACTCGCACAATCTGGCACCAAAAGGATGACAGACCCATCACCGAAAGGATGATAGAGCAACACACGCACACAATCCCGACACCAAAAGGATGCAGGCCTATCACCAAAAGGATGATAGAGAACACTCGCACAATCTGGCACCAAAAGGTTGACAGACTCATCACCGAAAGGATGATAGAGCGACACACGCACACAATTGGGACACCAGAAGATTGTAGGGTCTATCACCAAAAGGATGACAGACCCATCACCAAAAGGATGATAGAGCGACACACGCACACAATCCCACACCGAAAATGTGCAAGCGTATCACCAAAAGGATGATAGAGAACACTCACACAATCTGGCACCAAAATGATGACAGAACTATCACCAAAAGGATGATAGAGCGACACACACACTTAATCCCGACACCAAAAGGATGCAGGCTTATCACCAAAAGGATGATAGAGAACACTCGCACAATCTGGCACCAAAATGATGACAGACCCATGCGAAAGGATGATAGAGCGACACATGCACACAATCCCGACACCAAAAGGATGCAGGCCTATCACCAAAAGGATGATACGGAACACTCGCACAATCTGCCACCAAAAGGATGACAGACTCATCATCGAAAGGATGATAGAGCGACATACGCACACAATCGGGACACCAGAAGATTAATGGGTCTATCACCAAAAGGATGATAGAGAACACTCGCACAATCTGGCACCAAAAGGATGACAGACCCATCACCAAAAGGATGATAGAGCGACACACGCATACAATCCCGACACCAAAAGGATGCAGGCGTATCACCAAAAGGATGATAGAGAACACTCACACAATCTGGCACCAAAATGATGACAGACCTAGCACCAAAAGGATGATAGAGCGACACACGCACTTAATCCCGACACCAAAAGGATGCAGGCCTATCACCAAAAGGATGATAGAGAACACTCGCACAATCTGACACCAATATGATGACAGACCTATCACCGAAAGGATGATAGAGTCACACAAGCACACAATCCCGACACCAGAAGGATGTAGGGTCTATCACCAAAAGGATGATAGCGAACACTCGAACAATCTAGCACGAAAAGGATGACAGACCTATCACTAAAAGGATGATAGAGCGACACACGCACACAATCCTGACACCAAAAGGATGCAGGGCCTATCACCAAAAAGAAGATAGGGGACACTCGCACAATCTGGCACCAAAAGGATGATAGAGGGACACATGCACACAATCCCGACAACAAAAGGATGTAATGTCCATCACGACAAGGATGATAGAGAACACTCGCACAATACGGAACCAAAAGGATGATAGAACCATCCCCAAAAGGATGATAGAGCGACACACGCACACAAGCCCGACACCAAAAGGATGCAGGCCTATCACCAAAAGGATGATATAGAAGACTCGCACAATCTGGCACCAAAAGGATGACAGACCTATCACCAATAGGATGATAGAGTGACACACGCACATAATCCCGACACCAGAAGAATGTAGGACCTATCACCAAAAGGATGATAGAGAACACTCGCACAATCTGGAACCAAAAGGATGATAGAGCGACACACACACACAATGCCGACACCAAAAGGATGCAGGCCTATCACCAAAAGGATGATAGAGAACACTCGCGCAATCTGTCACCAAAATGATGATAGACCTATCACCAAAAGGATGATAGAGCGACACACACACACAATCCTGACACCAAAAGGATGCAGGGCCTATCACGAAAAGGATGATAGAGAACACTCGCACAATCTTGCACCTAAATGATGACAGACCTATCACCAAAAGGATGATAGAGTGACACAAGCATACAATCCCGACACTAGAAGTATGCAGGGTCTATCACCAAAAGGATGATAGAGAACACTCGCACAATCTAGCACCAAAAGGATGACAGAACCATCACCAAAAGGATGATAGAGCTACACACGCACACAATCCTGACACCAAAAGGATGCAGGGCCTATCAATATAAAGAAGATAGAGGACACTCGCACAATCTGGCACAAAAATGATAACAGACATATCACCAAAAGGATGATAGAGTGACACATGCACACAATCCCGACACCAAAAGGATGTAGGGTCTATCACGAAAAGGATGATAGAGAACACTCGCACAATACGGCACCAAAAGGATGATAGACCCATCCCTAAAAGGATGATAGAGTGACACACGCACACAATCCCGACACCAAAAGGATCCAGGCCTATCACCAAAAGGATGATAGAGAATATTCACACAATCTGCCACCAAAAGGATGACAGACCCATCACCGAAAGGATGATAGAGCGACACACGCACACAATCCCGACACCCAAAGGATACAGGCCTATCACTAAAAGGATGATAGAGTGACACACGCACACAATCCCGACACTAAAAGGATGTAGGCTCTATCACCGAAAGCATGACAGACCCATCACCGAAAGGATGATCGAGCGACACACGCACACAATCCCGACACCAGAAAAATGTAGGGTCAATCACCAAAAGGATGATAGAGAACACTCGCACAATCTGGCACCAAAAGGATGATAGAGCGACACACGCACACAATCCCGACACCAAAAGGATGCAGGCCTATCACCAAAAGGATGATAGAGAACACTCGCACAATCTGTCACCAAAAGGATGACAGACCTATCACCAAAAGGATGATAGAGCGACACACGCACACAATCCTGACACCAAAAGGATGCAGGGCCTATCACGAAAAGGTTGATAGAGAACACTCGCACAATCTGGCACCTAAATGATGACAGACCTATCACCAAAAGGATGATAGAGTGACACAAGCATACAATCTCGACACTAGATGTATGTAGGGTCTATCCACTACAAGAAAAGTTGTATATACCCACGGATCATTACCCACGGCCATGTAGTCGTCGATAATTTTTTTGGTATAGAGGGTTTATTCGTCAGTAATTCGTGAGTACCTAAAACAATATCAATTATATCTTTTTTAATTATTATCCACGGCTTAGCCGTGGAAAGCAGCCACGGTTTTGCACCGTCGGTAATTACCCACGGTTAAACCCTCGGTAAAGTCTTATAAACTTATATATACTATTAATCAATAATTTTTTTTTAATATAAATTAAAAAAAACCAATTATATTTTTAAAAGGAACTAAAAATTACTTAAAATCTTATACTTAAACTAATAAGTTTGGATATATTAATAATATAGTTTTTTATTCTAATTATAAAATAAGTATAAATTTTTTATTATAAAGATAAATTATTAGTGTTAATGTTTGTAACAATTTGGATACATTTATATTATAATTTTTTTTAGGACAAAGATAAACAAATTATATTTGATAAGGAGAAGCGGAAGTGAGCTAGCAGTTCAAACCCTCCTTCAGACTTCTCTCTGCTAGCGGCTTGCACCCTCGTTCTTCAAACTTCTTTCATCCTTCAAATTTCTCTCAACCGCGATTGTTTTCTACCCTAATTCTTCACGGTAAGTTCACTTCTCACTTCTTAGACTTTATTTTTTTCTTTTTATTTTCAAAACCCTAATTTTATAACTTTTCTTTCTAATTTATCGATTTCTTGTTATTATTATCAATCTTTGTTTTGCTGTTGTCTTTGATATTGTTATTGTTAGATGTTGTTAATTTTAGGTACTCTTGAGACTTTCTTCAATTGATTTTTTGATACAGAGTATATAAATGTTATTATTCTGTTTATTATTCTATTTTCATTGCTAAATATACATTATTAATGTTCGAAGGTAGATAATGAACTATTGGTGAATATATCCACCTACATTCTGAATATGTTGCAAGTCAGCTCTTACCAGTGTTTAATTTGGTTAAGAAAAGTTTGTTCTTTAAATCCTTTGTTGGTCTAAATTCATTATGTATATGTTGCAACTGAGATATGTAGTTTTATTATTCTTCGGCTTCAGTTGGTCTAAATTTGCCTTGAGGCCACTATGTTAAGTTTCTTTAGATGAAACATGTTATCAGTGAAAATTTGTATAGCAATTTTCTAACCAAAACATAAGTAGTTGGAAAAGTAACTTCCAACAAATAGTTTCCCTAACAAATCATCCTGCACTTATCTATAAGATTGCTGATTTTTTAATTTATTTCTTCTGTCTAGATAGCTTCAAGTCATCAATAAAGTAAGTGATTGTATATGGATCGTTACCCTCCGGAACGTAGTTGGGTATATGATAGGCATTATCCTCATAGGGGGGGTTTGAAACTAACCTTTGTAAACGGGGTTGATGAGTTCATTAAAAAGGCTAAAATGCAACTTAATGTTGAATTTGATGGTGGAATTAGATATCCTTGTAACAAGTACATGTGTGTGCCGGTATTGTCCGAAGGTGACGTTAGATTTCACTTGTATAAATATGGATTCCAACCAAATTATTGGTATTGGACAGATCACGGTGAAAAAGCCCCACGTATTGACTCAGCAAATGTACCAATTAGTAGTAGACATGTGGATAATGAAGACCATTTTGAATTAATGCAACATATGGTCGAGGATGCAATAGGGCCTGATTATGATTTTTGAAGTATGGGCAACAAAGGTGATAAGGATGTCGATAACGAATATAATGTTAATGAGGATGTGGGAAATGAGAACGAGGTTGGTGAGGAAAGGGGGATTAATGAAGATAATGTCGATGAATATGAGGTTGATAGAGAACAGGTTAATATGGAAGACAATCATGAAGAGCCACCAAATAAGGAAGCTCAAGAATTTTATGATCTGCTAACTTCTGCAAACCAACCATTATATGAGGGTGCTTCTGAATCGAAACTTTCAGTATATGTGAAGCTTATGGCTTGCAAAACAAATTGGAATGTACCTCAAAAATGTATTGATTTCTTTGCAAACATGCTTCTAGAAGTGTGCCCTTCAAAGGATTCATTGCCAAAAAATTTCTACCAAGTAAAAAAGTTGGTGTCCATGCTTGGTTTGAAGTCTCAGAAAATTGATTGTTGTGTGAATGGGTGCATGTTGTACTACAAAGATACGATTGCAGATCGAGAGTGTAGGTTTTGCCATGAACCACGATATGCTCCTCGTAAGCCTGGGATGGGTAATTACAATGACGTTCCGGTTAAGAGAATGCACTACTTACCAATCACTCCAAGGTTAAAAAGATTGTATGCCTCAATAGAAACTGCAAAAGATATGATATGGCATCATCATAATAATTCAAGTTCATGTGTTTTACGTCATCCATCTGATGGTAAATCTTGGAAGAATTTTGATGAGATACATCCGGACTTTGCGAATGAACCAAGAAATGTGAGGCTAGGTTTATGTTCTGATGGTTTTACACCATACATTCAGGCATCTTCATCCCCATATTCTTGTTGGCATGTGATTGTGACACCATATAATCTCCCCCCTGAATTGTGCATGACTAAACCATTTATGTTTTTAACATGCCTCATACCAGGACCACATAATCCAAAAGCTCACATTGATGTGTACTTACAACCATTAATAGACGAGCTTCAGAACTTGTGGAATCAAGGGGTTTTGACTTATGATATCCCCACTCAACAAAACTTTGTAATGAAGGCAGCATTAATGTGGATAATTAATGACTTTCCAGCTTACGGTATGTTATCAGGGTGGAGTACTCAAGGCAAGTTGGCATGTCCAGTGTGTATGGATGGAAATAAGGCTTTTACACTGGAATATGGTGGAAAAAATTCGTGGTTTAATTGTCACCGTAGGTTCTTACCACGTAATCATGCCTTTCGAAGAAGTAAGAAAAGGTTCACAAAAAATAAAGTTGTGAAGGAAGAGCCACCTTCTATATTGACAGGAGAAGAAATATATCGTTGGGTTCATGATCTTTGGGAACTTGTAGACAATCGAGTTTCTAAATTAAAAGGATATGGAGAAAGCCATAATTGGTCTAAACTAAGCATATTTTGGGATCTTCCATATTGGAAAGACAATTTATTAAGGCACAATCTAGACGTGATGCACATTGAGAAAAATTTCTTCGATAATGTGTTTAATACAGTCATGAATATTAAGAACAAGACAAAGGACAATGAAAAAGCTAGAATGGACTTGGCCATCATTTGTTAACGTAGTGACTTAGAGTTGATTAAACACGACAATGGAAAGATGACAAAACCTAAGGCAAATTACTGTCTTTCTTCTGATGAGGCAAAAAAAGTTTGTAAATGGATAAAGGAGCTTAAGATGCCAGATGGATATGCTTCAAATTTGGCTAGATGTGTGGATGTCAATAAAGGGAAAGTGCACGGAATGAAAAGTCATGATTGTCATGTGTTTATGGAGTGTTTACTTCCATTTGCATTTAGTTCATTGCCTGATCTTGTATGGAAACCACTTACAGAGTTAAGTCAATTCTTTAAGGGATTATGCAGCAATACCTTAAGAAAAGATGAATTAATTAAATTAGGTGATAACATTCCAATCATCATATGCAAACTTGAAAGAATATTTCCACCAGGATTCTTTGATTCTATGGAGCATCTTCCAATTCACCTTCCCTATGAGGCATAACTTGGTGGTCCTGTACACTATCGATGGATGTATCCATTTGAAAGGTATTTTGCATACATTCCTAATTATTAATTTATTCATTTTAAATCTTTCACATTTCATAGAAGATCTAACACTCATTTTTTTTAAGAATGATGGGAGATTTTAAGCGGTCAGTGAAGAATAAGGCTAGAGTGGAAGGCTCAATATGTATGTCGTATTTACATCGAGAGACAACATATTTTTGTTCCCACTATTTCAAAACGGCCACCTTATTTGCCACAAGCAAACGTAATGAAGCGTTAGGACTGAACGATGATGTAGTGCCAACATTGTCAATAAGCAACCCTCTTGGACGTCCTAGTGGAAAATCCCAAATACATTGGTTGACTGATGCTGAATGGAGATCTGCTCATGTACACATTCTCATTAATTGCAATGAGGTTAAGCCATATACTAAGTAAGTAACGAAACAAAGATAGACACAAAATAAACATTTACAATACATACATCACAACAATTCTCTCTTTATTGCCAGTATTTTCTTGCAAAATAAGTCCATCAATGAAGAGGATCCTTCAGCTTCAACTCTTATACATGAAGAATTCCCAGAATGGTTTCGAGAGTATGTAAGTGTTGTCATTAAAACTTGTAAAAAAATTAATCACTTTATCTTTATTGTGAATTTCATGTTTGTGTAGGCCACTAATGAGGGAAATGGTGTGACAGACAAAAAACTAATATCATTAGCTTGGGGTCCTGAATCAAATGCCATGAGTTGGCACAAATACTTCATTAATGGGTACAAATTCCACACACAAGCATGGAGTCAAGGTAAAAAGACCATAAATAGTGGGGTTTATGTGAAGGGGATTACAGAAGGTGGGGAAGATGATTTCTATGGAGTCATTAAACATATCTTTGAGTTGGAGTATCATGAATTATCTCACAAAGTAGCCTTGTTTTACTGTCAATGGTTTGATCCAAAACGAGGTAGAGGAACAAAAGTTCATCCTCATTATGATATTGTAGATATCTAGATGAACAAAAAATATGATCGTTATGATCCATTCATAATTGCACAAAAGGCCAAACAAGTGTATTATGTACCTTACCCAGAAATGCGTGTAGACAAACGTGGTTGGTGTGCAGTGATAAAGACAAAGCCCAGAGGTGTATAGAGGTTGTTGACATTGATGATGATACACCCTATCAAGATGAAGAGATGGCTCACGTTGAACAGATAACTGAAATTGAAGACATAACCGGCTTGCACGATGAAACACATAGTGATGAAGAAGTTGATGTTATATTAATTTCTAGCATGCAAATTAATGCTAGTGCAGATAATGATTATAGGGAAGATAATAATATCGATGATGAAGTTACTAACACCATATTATCCATATCTTCAACACCTTCCAAAAGTGAGTTGAAGAAAATAGCTAGAGCAACTTGTTTTGCAATTCAAGATTAAACCATTAAAATATTTTTGATACTTTCACTTGTGAATCATCGTAAAATGTGTATATAATGACTACTTTTTTCATTATAATCGCATAAAATTGTTGCTAGTGCGTATATTTTAGTTCTTTGTTATTTTTAGTATTTAAAAGTTAATATATATTATTTTTTCTCTACAAATGCCTCCAAAAGGAAAAGGTAGGGTGATCCCACCAAAGCAGAAGAGGAAGATGGTTTTGCCGCATAAGGTGACTCAAGCAGCCAAGAATGCACATAATGCAAGGCATCTAGAACTAGAACAACATGATGTGGAGCAGATGGATGTGGAGCAACAAGATGAAAGACAAGTGGAAAGTGGAACAACATGATTCTGGACAAGTGGATGCGGAGATACAA
Organism: Lathyrus sativus; assembly: GCA_963859935.3. Taxonomy (NCBI): domain Eukaryota; kingdom Viridiplantae; phylum Streptophyta; class Magnoliopsida; order Fabales; family Fabaceae; genus Lathyrus; species Lathyrus sativus. Next base: position 199,187,870 of record OZ012739.1, on the reverse strand, counting down.
GACAATGAGAATCCAAAAGATCCACCTATAACTATGGTGCCAACTCCAGATTTTAGGCCACATGAGGCAATAGAAACATCTTTACATATCAGAGATCCTTCCTCATCAGCTCAAGGTTCACACATGTCAGATCCAAACACTCAATCTAGTTCGCTACATGTGCAAACCAGTGATGATCTGGTGCAAGAATCAAGACACTCTTGTCATGAGATTCATAAGACAACTGATGGGAGGCCCTATATTTTTCCATATGGGAGAGGGTACATATTTGTTTTATGTTAATTTATGACTTATGTTGACGTGTCTATAATGTATTTTAATATTTTGTTTATAATTTGCATGTAGGTGGAACCCGTGTAGGGTGGCCTCGAGAGCCCTTACCAAAGTAATTGAGTCACAATTCCGTAAGGCCTGGATTAGGTGGAGGGAGATACCAGATAAAAGGGTGAATAGGATGTTCATGAAATTTGGGGTAAGTTTGTTAATTTGTTTAGTTTTTCTAATTTCTGTACTTCTAATTTATTTATAATTTGTTTAGTTTTGATAGAGAGTTATTAATAACTAAATAGGATAGCTAATTTATGTAATTCTAATTTGTTTATAATTTGTTTAGTTAGGATAGCTAACTTAACTATAAAGTAATAAGATTAAAAAAGTACTTTCATTAGTAAACGAACCAATTTCATTTGTAAACTAGTTATTATAGTTTCACACAAACAAGATTACAATATTAACACATAATAACTAAATATGTTAGTCATTTTTGTAGAGAGTTATTAATTTATGTACTTTATTCTACTTTATTAATTTGCTTGTCCAAACCAAAGTATCGAACAACTCTTGACACCACTATTTCAACTTTATTCTACTGTCATTGATAGAGAGTTATTAATTTATGTACTTCTAATTTGTACATAATAACTAAATAGGTTAGTAATTTTGGTAGAGAGTTGAATTGTATAACTTTTGGTGCAGGTGGTTTTACTAATAGTTATGAAATGGGAAAGAAAAATTCCTTGTTTGGTATTTCTATGCTATATAGGAGTATCTGTTTTTACATATGTACTTTTAGTGTAGACATTTTCGGGAATGGTTTAAAGAAGTATTTGAAATTTCACAAATAATCCAACATTTAACTATTGGGCTAAGACTTTTTTTAAGAGACAAACAATATATATTAATAATAAAGGGCAAAGAGCCTAATATATAAATGCATAGAGGATTGACACAAGATGTACTAAACTGCAATAATAATAAAAAAAATCAAACAAATATAAATAGAACAAAACCTATTATGCAATGGCCTATTTGATAATAGATTGTTAGTTCAATTCCGGATACAGACAAATTAAGTATCAATAATTTAAAGAACAAAAAAACTTTTATAATTAGAATGTGATTATTGTTTGGGCTATGCTTTTTTTTTCTTCTGGTTTTGAGGTTTGGACCTGGTCTTCTAATCCGTTGCTTCTTAATTTGTCTATTATTAAAATGTTGCAGAAAATAGTTGCTTGGCGGCCTGAGGATGAGTTTGAACTCAAGAGTATCTTTAAGAGCAAAGGCTCAAAGCGCCTCTCAGAGATTCTGATGGATGCAAGGAAGAAACAAGAACGTCCATCTTGGATGGGAGAGGGTGCTTGGAAAGGGCTCAAAATTAAATGGGAAACACCAGAGTATAAGGTCAAAGCTGCCAGGAATAAGAAAAATCGGGCATCTGCTAAGGGTGGATCTGTCCATACGGGTGGCTCCATATCCACAAATGAGCACATCATACGAATGGTATGTCATTCATTTTAAACACTTGATTCCTTAAACTTTAGCTCATAATTTATTTTTTCCTAACATTTGACATCAATTTTTTATAATGCATAAGCGTCGGGAATTAGGTAGAGAGCCCACATTAGATGAAGTCTTCTTAAGGACTCATACGAAAAAGAAGGACTCCTCATGGGTGGACGACAGATCAAAGAAGACATATGTAAGTGTAATTACTAAATTTTGATGTATGCTTGGATAAAATCTTTAATGCCATTTATTTGAAAAGGACAAGTTACATAGATATGTTGTGTTAATATTTTCTTTTGAACTTAGACCCTCTTGTTAAAAAAAATTATTAGTTACATATATTATGGATCATGATCATATATATGGTAGGATTAATAAGAGTAAGTGGGGAAATGATTAAAAGATTACTTTATTCAATACCAGTTTTTCTCACAATTCAATACCTGTTTTTAAGAAGTGGATTCTTATCCCATGTCACAATAAACAAATTATTAGAAAATTATCTTATCCCATGTCATGCTAAAAACAAACAAAATTTTAGTTCTTACTTAAAACAAACAGCCATGGTTAACCTTAGGAGTATCACAAATTACAAATTAATGTAATAAAGATGTCAATTGTTAAAGAAATTAACATAGATTTTGGTTGAAATTCCTGTTTTTGCTACTTTCAACAAACAATTAAATGATTATTGTTCTGTTAGTTCGTATCATGAAAATATTGTAATGTATATAATTTTAAGTATTTTTTTATCAGGAAACATTTCAAGAGAAGCTAAAACACGCCTCTCAAGTAGGAGAGACATCAAATAGTGGCCCTAAGGAAGTTGATTCTGCAACTCGGCTAAATTTTTGGGCTGGAGCTGCCGGTGGAAAGACTAGAGGGCGTCTCTATGGTGCTGGTGACTTGTCTAAGCATTACAAGCCAGGTGTTTCCTCGTTAACCCAACAGTCACGTGTATCTACATGTAGCGGTCAAGTTTCTGCTGAGATTGCTACACAAATGACAACAATTGAAGAGAGAGCAAATGTTGCAGAGGAAGATGCTCGAGTTGCACGAGAGGAATGTCGCAAGGCAAATAAACGCACACAAGATTTGGAAAGAAAATTGAGGGAATTAGCTGAAAGTGTCGCTTCTATCAAAGGTGAGAAACGTCGTCGTCGTCATTCAGACTATGATGATGACTCCGACAGTGATGATGACTCTATTGGAAGCATTTAAGATCATATTATGCTTTAATTTTACTCATGAGAATACTTTGACAATCACATTATATTTTGATTGAACATGTTTTATGTTTTGTTTAAGCTTGTTTACATCAAACTTGTTGAATGAAATATTTTTTGAGATCTCATTGATATTAAGGTTTGAGTTTTTGTTTGAGATTTGTTTGTTGAATTGTTATATATAATTATGGTCATGATAAAAAAAGAGTTTTGTAGATTTATAATATAAAAAAATATTCATAAAAGAGTTTTTATTTATTAATAAGTTGTTATGAAAAAATATTTATAAGATGTTACGAAAAAATATTCATATTGTCTTCAAACAGGGAAAATATTAACAAAATAAGTCTATTGATCAAATATTGGTATTTTTGATTAAAAAAATTATAATACTACAGATGGCTTAACCGTCAGTAAAGTTATACCAAAAATTGAGTAACTTATCGAAGGCTTAGCCCTCGGTAAATTTACAGACGGCTTAGCCCTCGGTAAATTTACTGACGGCTTAACCGTGGATAATATAAGACAAAAAATTTGATATTTGATCACCTATTACCCGCAAACTATTCACGGTTTAGCCGTAGATAATATCATGGGTTTATATAGTCGTCGGTAGACGTTACCAAGGAGCGTAATACCGAGGGCCCCATAGTCGTTGGTAAGCCCTCGGTAATTTACTTTTCCCACGACTTTTTCTTGTTACCGAGGGTTTTCGGCCCTGGGTATTGACACATTTTCTTGTAGTGATCACCAAAAGGATGATAGAGAACACTCGCACAATCTAGCACAAAAAGGATGACAGACCCATCACCAAAAGGATGATAGAGCGACACACGCACACAATCCTGACACCAAAAGGATGCAGGGCCTATCAATAAAAAGAAGATAGATGACACTCGCACAATCTGGCACAAAAATGATAACAGGCATATCACCAAAAGGATGATAGAGTGACACATGCACACAATCCCGACACCAAAAGGATGTAGGGTCATTCACGAAAAGGATGATAGTGAACACTCGCACAATCCGGTACCAAAAGGATGATAGACCCATCCCTAAAAGGATGATAGAGCGACACATGCACACAATCCCGACACAAAAAGAATCCAGGCCTATCACCAAAAGGCTGATAGAGAATATTCGCACAATCTGGCACAAAAGGATGACAGACCCGTCACCGAAAGGATGATAGAGCGACACACGCACACAATCCCGACACCAGAAGATTGTAGGGTTTATCATCAAAAGGATGATAGAGAACACTCGCACAATCTGGCACCAAAAGGATGACAAAACCATCACCAAAAGGATGATAGAGCGACACATGCACACAATCCCGACACCAAAAGGATGCAGGCGTATCACTAATAGGATGATAGAGAACACTCACATAATCTGGCACCAAAATGATGACAGACCTATCACCAAAAGGATGATAGAGCGACACACACACTTAATTCCGACACCAAAAGGATGCAGGCCTATCACCAAAAGGATGATAGAGAACACTCGCACAATCTGGCACCAATATGATGACAGACCTACCACCAAAAGGATGATAGAGTCACACAAGCACACAATCCCGACACCAAAAGGATGTAGGGTCTATCACCAAAAGGATGATAGAGACCACTCGAACAATCTAGCACGAAAAGGATGACAGACCCATCACTAAAAGGATGATAGAGCGGCACACGCACACAATCGCGACACCAGAAGATTGTAGGGTCTATCACCAAAAGGATGATAGAGAACACTCGCACAATCTGGCACCAAAAGGATGACAGAGCCATCACCAAAAGGATGATAGAGCGACACACGCACACAATCCTGACACCAAAAGGATGTCGGCCTATCACCAAAAGGATGATAGAGAACACTCGCACAATCTGGCACCAAAAGGATGACAGACTCATCACCGAAAGGATGATAGAGCGACACACGCACACAATCGCGACACCAGAAGATTGTAGGGTCTATCATCAAAAGGATGATAGAGAACACTCGCACAATCTGGCACCAAAAGGATGACAGACCCATCACCAAAAGGATGATAGAGCGACACACGCACACAATCCCGACACCAAAAGGATGCAGGCGTATCACTAATAGGATGATAGAGAACACTCACACAATCTGGCACCAAAATGATGACAGACCTATCACCAAAAGGATGATAGAGCGACACACGTACTTAATTCCGACACCAAAAGGATGCAGGCCTATCACCAAAAGGATGATAGAGAACACTCGCATAATCTGGCACCAATATGATGACAGACCTATCACCAAAAGGATGATAGAGTCACACAAGCACACAATCCCGACACCAGAAGGATGTAGGGTCTATCACCAAAAGGATGATAGAGACCACTCGAACAATCTAGCACGAAAAGGATGACAGACCCATCACTAAAAGGATGATAGAGCGGCACACGCACACAATCGCGACACCAGAAGATTGTAGGGTCTATCACCAAAAGGATGATAGAGAACACTCGCACAATCTGGCACCAAAAGGATGACAGACCCATCACCAAAAGGATGATAGAGCGACACACGCACACAATCCTGACACCAAAAGGATGTCGGCCTATCACCAAAAGGATGATAGAGAACACTCGCACAATCTGGCACCAAAAGGATGACAGACCCATCACCGAAAGGATGATAGAGCAACACACGCACACAATCCCGACACCAAAAGGATGCAGGCCTATCACCAAAAGGATGATAGAGAACACTCGCACAATCTGGCACCAAAAGGTTGACAGACTCATCACCGAAAGGATGATAGAGCGACACACGCACACAATTGGGACACCAGAAGATTGTAGGGTCTATCACCAAAAGGATGACAGACCCATCACCAAAAGGATGATAGAGCGACACACGCACACAATCCCACACCAAAAATGTGCAAGCGTATCACCAAAAGGATGATAGAGAACACTCACACAATCTGGCACCAAAATGATGACAGAACTATCACCAAAAGGATGATAGAGCGACACACGCACACAATCCTGACACCAAAAGGATGTCGGCCTATCACCAAAAGGATGATAGAGAACACTCGCACAATCTGGCACCAAAAGGATGACAGACTCATCACCGAAAGGATGATAGAGCGACACACGCACACAATCGCGACACCAGAAGATTGTAGGGTCTATCATCAAAAGGATGATAGAGAACACTCGCACAATCTGGCACCAAAAGGATGACAGACCCATCACCAAAAGGATGATAGAGCGACACACGCACACAATCCCGACACCAAAAGGATGCAGGCGTATCACTAATAGGATGATAGAGAACACTCACACAATCTGGCACCAAAATGATGACAGACCTATCACCAAAAGGATGATAGAGCGACACACGCACTTAATTCCGACACCAAAAGGATGCAGGCCTATCACCAAAAGGATGATAGAGAACACTCGCATAATCTGGCACCAATATGATGACAGACCTATCACCAAAAGGATGATAGAGTCACACAAGCACACAATCCCGACACCAGAAGGATGTAGGGTCTATCACCAAAAGGATGATAGAGACCACTCGAACAATCTAGCACGAAAAGGATGACAGACCAATCACTAAAAGGATGATAGAGCGGCACACGCACACAATCGCGACACCAGAAGATTGTAGGGCCTATCACCAAAAGGATGATAGAGAACACTCGCACAATATGGCACCAAAAGGATGACAGACCCATCACCAAAAGGATGATAGAGCGACACACGCACACAATCCTGACACCAAAAGGATGTCGGCCTATCACCAAAAGGATGAAAGAGAACACTCGCACAATCTGGCACCAAAAGGATGACAGACCCATCACCGAAAGGATGATAGAGCAACACACGTACACAATCCCGACACCAAAAGGATGCAGGCCTATCACCAAAAGGATGATAGAGAACACTCGCACAATCTGGCACCAAAAGGTTGACAGACTCATCACCGAAAGGATGATAGAGCGACACACGCACACAATTGGGACACCAGAAGATTGTAGGGTCTATCACCAATAGGATGATAGACCCATCACCAAAAGGATGATAGAGCGACACACGCACACAATCCCACACCAAAAATGTGCAAGCGTATCACCAAAAGGATGATAGAGAACACTCACACAATCTGGCACCAAAATGATGACAGAACTATCACCAAAAGGATGATAGAGCGACACACACACTTAATCCCGACACCAAAAGGATGCAGGCCTATCACCAAAAGGATGATAGAGAACACTCGCACAATCTGGCACCAAAATGATGACAGACCCATGCGAAAGGATGATATAGCGACACATGCACACAATCCCGACACCAAAAGGATGCAGGCCTATCACCAAAAGGATGATACGGAACACTCGCACAATCTGCCACCAAAAGGATGACAGACTCATCATCGAAAGGATGATAGAGCGACATACGCACACAATCGGGACACCAGAAGATTAATGGGTCTATCACCAAAAGGATGATAGAGAACACTCGCACAATCTGGCACCAAAAGGATGACAGACCCATCACGAAAAGGATGATAGAGCGACACACGCACACAATCCCGACACCAAAAGGATGCAGGCGTATCACCAAAAGGATGATAGAGAACACTCACACAATCTGGCACCAAAATGATGACAGACCTAGCACCAAAAGGATGATAGAGCGACACACGCACTTAATCCCGATACCAAAAGGATGCAGGCCTATCACCAAAAGGATGATAGAGAACACTCGCACAATCTGACACCAATATGATGACAGACCTATCACCGAAAGGATGATAGAGTCACACAAGCACACAATCCCGACACCAGAAGGATGTAGGGTCTATCACCAAAAGGATGATAGAGAACACTCGAACAATCTAGCACGAAAAGGATGACAGACCTATCACTAAAAGGATGATAGAGCGACACACGCACACAATCCTGACACCAAAAGGATGCAGGGCCTATCACCAAAAAGAAGATAGGGGACACTCGCACAATCTGGCACCAAAAGGATGATAGAGGGACACATGCACACAATCCCGACAACAAAAGGATGTAATGCCCATCACGAAAAGGATGATAGAGAACACTCGCACAATACGGAACCAAAAGGATGATAGAACCATCCCCAAAAGGATGATAGAGCGACACACGCACACAAGCCCGACACCAAAAGGATGCAGGCCTATCACCAAAAGGATGATATAGAAGACTCGCACAATCTGGCACCAAAAGGATGACAGACCTATCACCAATAGGATGATAGAGTGACACACGCACATAATCCCGACACCAGAAGAATGTAGGACCTATCACCAAAAGGATGATAGAGAACACTCGCACAATCTGGCACCAAAAGGATGATAGAGCGACACACACACACAATGCCGACACCAAAAGGATGCAGGCCTATCACCGAAAGGATGATAGAGAACACTCGCGCAATCTGTCACCAAAATGATGACAGACCTATCACCAAAAGGATGATAGAGCGACACACACACACAATCCTGACACCAAAAGGATGCAGGGCCTATCACGAAAAGGATGATAGAGAACACTTGCACAATCTTGCACCTAAATGATGACAGACCTATCACCAAAAGGATGATAGAGTGACACAAGCATACAATCCCGACACTAGAAGTATGCAGGGTCTATCACCAAAAGGATGATAGAGAACACTCGCACAATCTAGCACCAAAAGGATGACAGAACCATCACCAAAAGGATGATAGAACTACACACACACACAATCCTGACACCAAAAGGATGCAGGGCCTATCAATATAAAGAAGATAGAGGACACTCGCACAATCTGGCACAAAAATGATAACAGACATATCACCAAAAGGATGATAGAGTGACACATGCACACAATCCCGACACCAAAAGGATGTAGGGTCTATCATGAAAAGGATGATAGAGAACACTTGCACAATACGGCACCAAAAGGATGATAGACCCATCCCTAAAAGGATGATAGAGTGACACACGCACACAATCCCGACACCAAAAGGATCCAGGCCTATCACCAAAAGGATGATAGAGAATATTCGCACAATCTGCCACCAAAAGGATGACAGACCCATCACCGAAAGGATGATAGAGCGACACACGCGCACAATCCCGACACCCAAAGGATACAGGCCTATCACTAAAAGGATGATAGAGTGACACACGCACACAATCCCGACACTAAAAGGATGTAGGCTCTATCACCGAAAGCATGACAGACCTATCTACGAAAGGATGATCGAGCGACACACGCACACAATCCCGACACCAGAAAAATGTAGGGTCAATCACCAAAAGGATGATATAGAACACTCGCACAATCTGGCACCAAAAGGATGATAGAGCGACACACGCACACAATCCCGACACCAAAAGGATGCAGGCCTATCACCAAAAGGATGATAGAGAACACTCGCACAATCTGTCACCAAAAGGATGACAGACCTATCACCAAAAGGATGATAGAGCGACACACGCACACAATCCTGACACCAAAAGGATGCAGGGCCTATCACGAAAAGGTTGATAGAGAACACTCGCACAATCTGGCACCTAAATGATGACAGACCTATCACCAAAAGGATGATAGAGTGACACAAGCATACAATCTCGACACTAGATGTATGTAGGGTCTATCCACTACAAGAAAAGTTGTATATACCCACGGATCATTACCCACGGCCATGTAGTCGTCGATAATTTTTTTGGTATAGAGGGTTTATTCGTCAGTAATTCGTGAGTACCTAAAACAATATCAATTATATCTTTTTTAATTATTATCCACGGCTTAGCCGTGGAAAGCAGCCACGGTTTTGCACCGTCGGTAATTACCCACGGTTAAACCCTCGGTAAAGTCTTATAAACTTATATATACTATTAATCAATAATTTTTTTTTTAATATAAATTAAAAAAAACCAATTATATTTTTAAAAGGAACTAAAAATTACTTAAAATCTTATACTTAAACTAATAAGTTTGGATATATTAATAATATAGTTTTTTATTCTAATTATAAAATAAGTATAAATTTTTTATTATAAAGATAAATTATTAGTGTTAATGTTTGTAACAATTTGGATACATTTATATTATAATTTTTTTTAGGACAAAGATAAACAAATTATATTTGATAAGGAGAAGCGGAAGTGAGCTAGCAGTTCAAACCCTCCTTCAGACTTCTCTCTGCTAGCGGCTTGCACCCTCGTTCTTCAAACTTCTTTCATCCTTCAAATTTCTCTCAACCGCGATTGTTTTCTACCCTAATTCTTCACGGTAAGTTCACTTCTCACTTCTTAGACTTTATTTTTTTCTTTTTATTTTCAAAACCCTAATTTTATAACTTTTCTTTCTAATTTATCGATTTCTTGTTATTATTATCAATCTTTGTTTTGCTGTTGTCTTTGATATTGTTATTGTTAGATGTTGTTAATTTTAGGTACTCTTGAGACTTTCTTCAATTGATTTTTTGATACAGAGTATATAAATGTTATTATTCTGTTTATTATTCTATTTTCATTGCTAAATATACATTATTAATGTTCGAAGGTAGATAATGAACTATTGGTGAATATATCCACCTACATTCTGAATATGTTGCAAGTCAGCTCTTACCAGTGTTTAATTTGGTTAAGAAAAGTTTGTTCTTTAAATCCTTTGTTGGTCTAAATTCATTATGTATATGTTGCAACTGAGATATGTAGTTTTATTATTCTTCGGCTTCAGTTGGTCTAAATTTGCCTTGAGGCCACTATGTTAAGTTTCTTTAGATGAAACATGTTATCAGTGAAAATTTGTATAGCAATTTTCTAACCAAAACATAAGTAGTTGGAAAAGTAACTTCCAACAAATAGTTTCCCTAACAAATCATCCTGCACTTATCTATAAGATTGCTGATTTTTTAATTTATTTCTTCTGTCTAGATAGCTTCAAGTCATCAATAAAGTAAGTGATTGTATATGGATCATTACCCTCCGGAACGTAGTTGGGTATATGATAGGCATTATCCTCATAGGGGGGGTTTGAAACTAACCTTTGTAAACGGGGTTGATGAGTTCATTAAAAAGGCTAAAATGCAACTTAATGTTGAATTTGATGGTGGAATTAGATATCCTTGTAACAAGTACATGTGTGTGCCGGTATTGTCCGAAGGTGACGTTAGATTTCACTTGTATAAATATGGATTCCAACCAAATTATTGGTATTGGACAGATCACGGTGAAAAAGCCCCACGTATTGACTCAGCAAATGTACCAATTAGTAGTAGACATGTGGATAATGAAGACCATTTTGAATTAATGCAACATATGGTCGAGGATGCAATAGGGCCTGATTATGATTTTTGAAGTATGGGCAACAAAGGTGATAAGGATGTCGATAACGAATATAATGTTAATGAGGATGTGGGAAATGAGAACGAGGTTGGTGAGGAAAGGGGGATTAATGAAGATAATGTCGATGAATATGAGGTTGATAGAGAACAGGTTAATATGGAAGACAATCATGAAGAGCCACCAAATAAGGAAGCTCAAGAATTTTATGATCTGCTAACTTCTGCAAACCAACCATTATATGAGGGTGCTTCTGAATCGAAACTTTCAGTATATGTGAAGCTTATGGCTTGCAAAACAAATTGGAATGTACCTCAAAAATGTATTGATTTCTTTGCAAACATGCTTCTAGAAGTGTGCCCTTCAAAGGATTCATTGCCAAAAAATTTCTACCAAGTAAAAAAGTTGGTGTCCATGCTTGGTTTGAAGTCTCAGAAAATTGATTGTTGTGTGAATGGGTGCATGTTGTACTACAAAGATACGATTGCAGATCGAGAGTGTAGGTTTTGCCATGAACCACGATATGCTCCTCGTAAGCCTGGGATGGGTAATTACAATGACGTTCCGGTTAAGAGAATGCACTACTTACCAATCACTCCAAGGTTAAAAAGATTGTATGCCTCAATAGAAACTGCAAAAGATATGATATGGCATCATCATAATAATTCAAGTTCATGTGTTTTACGTCATCCATCTGATGGTAAATCTTGGAAGAATTTTGATGAGATACATCCGGACTTTGCGAATGAACCAAGAAATGTGAGGCTAGGTTTATGTTCTGATGGTTTTACACCATACATTCAGGCATCTTCATCCCCATATTCTTGTTGGCATGTGATTGTGACACCATATAATCTCCCCCCTGAATTGTGCATGACTAAACCATTTATGTTTTTAACATGCCTCATACCAGGACCACATAATCCAAAAGCTCACATTGATGTGTACTTACAACCATTAATAGACGAGCTTCAGAACTTGTGGAATCAAGGGGTTTTGACTTATGATATCCCCACTCAACAAAACTTTGTAATGAAGGCAGCATTAATGTGGATAATTAATGACTTTCCAGCTTACGGTATGTTATCAGGGTGGAGTACTCAAGGCAAGTTGGCATGTCCAGTGTGTATGGATGGAAATAAGGCTTTTACACTGGAATATGGTGGAAAAAATTCGTGGTTTAATTGTCACCGTAGGTTCTTACCACGTAATCATGCCTTTCGAAGAAGTAAGAAAAGGTTCACAAAAAATAAAGTTGTGAAGGAAGAGCCACCTTCTATATTGACAGGAGAAGAAATATATCGTTGGGTTCGTGATCTTTGGGAACTTGTAGACAATCGAGTTTCTAAATTAAAAGGATATGGAGAAAGCCATAATTGGTCTAAACTAAGCATATTTTGGGATCTTCCATATTGGAAAGACAATTTATTAAGGCACAATCTAGACGTGATGCACATTGAGAAAAATTTCTTCGATAATGTGTTTAATACAGTCATGAATATTAAGAACAAGACAAAGGACAATGAAAAAGCTAGAATGGACTTGGCCATCATTTGTTAACGTAGTGACTTAGAGTTGATTAAACACGACAATGGAAAGATGACAAAACCTAAGGCAAATTACTGTCTTTCTTCTGATGAGGCAAAAAAAGTTTGTAAATGGATAAAGGAGCTTAAGATGCCAGATGGATATGCTTCAAATTTGGCTAGATGTGTGGATGTCAATAAAGGGAAAGTGCACGGAATGAAAAGTCATGATTGTCATGTGTTTATGGAGTGTTTACTTCCATTTGCATTTAGTTCATTGCCTGATCTTGTATGGAAACCACTTACAGAGTTAAGTCAATTCTTTAAGGGATTATGCAGCAATACCTTAAGAAAAGATGAATTAATTAAATTAGGTGATAACATTCCAGTCATCATATGCAAACTTGAAAGAATATTTCCACCAGGATTCTTTGATTCTATGGAGCATCTTTCAATTCACCTTCCCTATGAGGCATAACTTGGTGGTCCTGTACACTATCGATGGATGTATCCATTTGAAAGGTATTTTGCATACATTCCTAATTATTAATTTATTCATTTTAAATCTTTCACATTTCATAGAAGATCTAACACTCATTTTTTTAAGAATGATGGGAGATTTTAAGCGGTCAGTGAAGAATAAGGCTAGAGTGGAAGGCTCAATATGTATGTCGTATTTACATCGAGAGACAACATATTTTTGTTCCCACTATTTCAAAACGGCCACCTTATCTGCCACAAGCAAACGTAATGAAGCGTTAGGACTGAACGATGATGTAGTGCCAACATTGTCAATAAGCAACCCTCTTGGACGTCCTAGTGGAAAATCCCAAATACATTGGTTGACTGATGCTGAATGGAGATCTGCTCATGTACACATTCTCATTAATTGCAATGAGGTTAAGCCATATACTAAGTAAGTAACGAAACAAAGATAGACACAAAATAAACATTTACAATACATACATCACAACAATTCTCTCTTTATTGCCAGTATTTTCTTGCAAAATAAGTCCATCAATGAAGAGGATCCTTCAGCTTCAACTCTTATACATGGAGAATTCCCAGAATGGTTTCGAGAGTATGTAAGTGTTGTCATTCAAACTTGTAAAAAAATTAATCACTTTATCTTTATTGTGAATTTCATGTTTGTGTAGGCCACTAATGAGGGAAATGGTGTGACAGACAAAAAACTAATATCATTAGCTTGGGGTCCTGAATCAAATGCCATGAGTTGGCACAAATACTTCATTAATGGGTACAAATTCCACACACAAGCATGGAGTCAAGGTAAAAAGACCATAAATAGTGGGGTTTATGTGAAGGGGATTACAGAAGGTGGGGAAGATGATTTCTATGGAGTCATTAAACATATCTTTGAGTTGGAGTATCATGAATTATCTCACAAAGTAGCCTTGTTTTACTGTCAATGGTTTGATCCAAAACGAGGTAGAGGAACAAAAGTTCATCCTCATTATGATATTGTAGATATCAAGATGAACAAAAAATATGATCGTTATGATCCATTCATAATTGCACAAAAGGCCAAACAAGTGTATTATGTACCTTACCCATAAATGCGTGTAGACAAACGTGGTTGGTGTGCAGTGATAAAGACAAAGCCCAGAGGTGTATAGAGGTTGTTGACATTGATGATGATACACCCTATCAAGATGAAGAGATGGCTCACGTTGAACAGATAACTGAAATTGAAGACATAACCGGCTTGCACAATGAAACACATAGTGATGAAGAAGTTGATGTTATATTAATTTCTAGCATGCAAATTAATGCTAGTGCAGATAATGATTATAGGGAAGATAATAATATCGATGATGAAGTTACTAACACCATATTATCCATATCTTCAACACCTTCCAAAAGTGAGTTGAAGAAAATAGCTAGAGCAACTTGTTTTGCAATTCAAGATTAAACCATTAAAATATTTTTGATACTTTCACTTGTGAATCATCGTAAAATGTGTATATAATGACTACTTTTTTCATTATAATCGCATAAAATTGTTGCTAGTGCGTATATTTTAGTTCTTTGTTATTTTTAGTATTTAAAAGTTAATATATATTATTTTTTCTCTACAGATGCCTCCAAAAGGAAAAGGTAGGGTGATCCCA
Source organism: Lathyrus sativus (assembly GCA_963859935.3). NCBI lineage: Eukaryota > Viridiplantae > Streptophyta > Magnoliopsida > Fabales > Fabaceae > Lathyrus > Lathyrus sativus. The sequence continues at coordinate 199,172,830 of OZ012739.1, read as the reverse complement.
CCAAAGCAGAAGAGGAAGATGGTTTTGCCGCATAAGGTGACTCAAGCAGCCAAGAATGCACATAATGCAAGGCATCTAGAACTAGAACAACATGATGTGGAGCAGATGGATGTGGAGCAACAAGATGAAAGACAAGTGGAAAGTGGAACAACATGATTCTGGACAAGTGGATGCGGAGATACAAGACAATGAGAATCCAAAAGATCCACCTATAACTATGGTGCCAACTCCAGATTTTAGGCCACATGAGGCAATAGAAACATCTTTACATATCAGAGATCCTTCCTCATCAGCTCAAGGTTCACACATGTCAGATCCAAACACTCAATCTAGTTCGCTACATGTGCAAACCAGTGATGATCTGGTGCAAGAATCAAGACACTCTTGTCATGAGATTCATAAGACAACTGATGGGAGGCCCTATATTTTTCCATATGGGAGAGGGTACATATTTGTTTTATGTTAATTTATGACTTATGTTGACGTGTCTATAATGTATTTTAATATTTTGTTTATAATTTGCATGTAGGTGGAACCCGTGTAGGGTGGCCTCGAGAGCCCTTACCAAAGTAATTGAGTCACAATTCCGTAAGGCATGGATTAGGTGGAGGGAGATACCAGATAAAAGGGTGAATAGGATGTTCATGAAATTTGGGGTAAGTTTGTTAATTTGTTTAGTTTTTCTAATTTCTGTACTTCTAATTTATTTATAATTTGTTTAGTTTTGATAGAGAGTTATTAATAACTAAATAGGATAGCTAATTTATGTACTTCTAATTTGTTTATAATTTGTTTAGTTAGGATAGCTAACTTAACTATAAAGTAATAAGATTAAAAAAGTACTTTCATTAGTAAACGAACCAATTTCATTTGTAAACTAGTTATTATAGTTTCACACAAACAAGATTACAAGATTAACACATAATAACTAAATATGTTAGTCATTTTTGTAGAGAGTTATTAATTTATGTACTTTATTCTACTTTATTAATTTGCTTGTCCAAACCAAAGTATCGAACAACTCTTGACACCACTATTTCAACTTTATTCTACTGTCATTGATAGAGAGTTATTAATTTATGTACTTCTAATTTGTACATAATAACTAAATAGGTTAGTAATTTTGGTAGAGAGTTGAATTGTATAACTTTTGGTGCAGGTGGTTTTACTAATAGTTATGAAATGGGAAAGAAAAATTCCTTGTTTGGTATTTCTATGCTATATAGGAGTATCTGTTTTTACATATGTACTTTTAGTGTAGACATTTTCGGGAATGGTTTAAAGAAGTATTTGAAATTTCACAAATAATCCAACATTTAACTATTGGGCTAAGACTTTTTTTAAGAGACAAACAATATATATTAATAATAAAGGGTAAAGAGCCTAATATATAAATGCATAGAGGATTGACACAAGATGTACTAAACTGCAATAATAATAAAAAAAAATCAAACAAATATAAATAGAACAAAACCTATTATGCAATGGCCTATTTGATAATAGATTGTTAGTTCAATTCCGGATACAGACAAATTAAGTATCAATAATTTAAAGAACAAAAAAACTTTTATAATTAGAATGTGATTATTTTTTGGGCTATGCTTTTTTTTCTTCTGGTTTTGAGGTTTGGACCTGGTCTTCTAATCCGTTGCTTCTTAATTTGTCTATTATTAAAATGTTGCAGAAAATAGTTGCTTGGCGGCCTGAGGATGAGTTTGAACTCAAGAGTATCTTTAAGAGCAAAGGCTCAAAGCGCCTCTCAGAGATTCTGATGGATGCAAGGAAGAAACAAGAACGTCCATCTTGGATGGGAGAGGGTGCTTGGAAAGGGCTCAAAATTAAATGGGAAACACCAGAGTATAAGGTCAAAGCTGCCAGGAATAAGAAAAATCGGGCATCTGCTAAGGGTGGATCTGTCCATACGGGTGGCTCCATATCCACAAATGAGCACATCATACGAATGGTATGTCATTCATTTTAAACACTTGATTCCTTAAACTTTAGCTCATAATTTATTTTTTCCTAACATTTGACATCAATTTTTTATAATGCATAAGCGTCGGGAATTAGGTAGAGAGCCCACATTAGATGAAGTCTTCTTAAGGACTCATACGAAAAAGAAGGACTCCTCATGGGTGGACGACAGATCAAAGAAGACATATGTAAGTGTAATTACTAAATTTTGATGTATGCTTGGATAAAATCTTTAATGCCATTTATTTGAAAAGGACAAGTTACATAGATATGTTGTGTTAATATTTTCTTTTGAACTTAGACCCTCTTGTTAAAAAAAATTATTAGTTACATATATTATGGATCATGATCATATATATGGTAGGATTAATAAGAGTAAGTGGGGAAATGATTAAAAGATTACTTTATTCAATACCAGTTTTTCTCACAATTCAATACCTGTTTTTAAGAAGTGGATTCTTATCCCATGTCACAATAAACAAATTATTAGAAAATTATCTTATCCCATGTCATGCTAAAAACAAACAAAATTTTAGTTCTTACTTAAAACAAACAGCCATGGTTAACCTTAGGAGTATCACAAATTACAAATTAATGTAATAAAGATGTCAATTATTAAAGAAATTAACATAGATTTTGGTCGAAATTCCTGTTTTTGCTACTTTCAACAAACAATTAAATGATTATTGTTCTGTTAGTTCGTATCATGAAAATATTGTAATGTATATAATTTTAAGTATTTTTTTATCAGGAAACATTTCAAGAGAAGCTAAAACACGCCTCTCAAGTAGGAGAGACATCAAATAGTGGCCCTAAGGAAGTTGATTCTGCAACTCGGCTAAATTTTTGGGCTGGAGCTGCCGGTGGAAAGACTAGAGGGCGTCTCTATGGTGCTGGTGACTTGTCTAAGCATTACAAGCCAGGTGTTTCCTCGTTAACCCAACAGTCACGTGTATCTACATGTAGCGGTCAAGTTTCTGCTGAGATTGCTGCACAAATGACAACAATTGAAGAGAGAGCAAATGTTGCAGAGGAAGATGCTCGAGTTGCACGAGAGGAATGTCACAAGGCAAATAAACGCACACAAGATTTGGAAAGAAAATTGAGGGAATTAGCTTAAAGTGTCGCTTCTATCAAAGGTGAGAAACGTCGTCGTCGTCATTCAGACTATGATGATGACTCCGACAGTGATGATGACTCTATTGGAAGCATTTAAGATCATATTATGCTTTAAATTTACTCATGAGAATACTTTGACAATCACATTATATTTTGATTGAACATGTTTTATGTTTTGTTTAAGCTTGTTTACATCAAACTTGTTGAATGAAATATTTTTTGAGATCTCATTGATATTAAGGTTTGAGTTTTTGTTTGAGATTTGTTTGTTGAATTGTTATATATAATTATGGTCATGATAAAAAAAGAGTTTTGTAGATTTATAATATAAAAAAATATTCATAAAAGAGTTTTTATTTATTAATAAGTTGTTATGAAAAAATATTTATAAGATGTTACGAAAAAATATTCATATTGTCTTCAAACAGGGAAAATATTAACAAAATAAGTCTATTGATCAAATATTGGTATTTTTGATTAAAAAAATTATAATACTACAGATGGCTTAACCGTCAGTAAAGTTATACCAAAAATTGAGTAACTTATCGAAGGCTTAGCCCTCGGTAAATTTACAGACGGCTTAGCCCTCGGTAAATTTACAGACGGCTTAGCCCTCGGTAAATTTACTGACGGCTTAACCGTGGATAATATAAGACAAAAAATTTGATATTTGATCACCTATTACCCGCAAACTATTCACGGTTTAGCCGTAGATAATATCATGGGTTTATATAGCCGTCGGTAGACGTTACCAAGGAGCGTAATACCGAGGGCCCCATAGTCGTTGGTAAGCCCTCGGTAATTTACTTTTCCCACGACTTTTTCTTGTTACCGAGGGTTTTTGGCCCTGGGTATTGACACATTTTCTTGTAGTGATCACCAAAAGGATGATAGAGAACACTCGCACAATCTAGCACAAAAAGGATGACAGACCCATCACCAAAAGGATGATAGAGCGACACACGCACACAATCCTGACACCAAAAGGATGCAGGGCCTATCAATAAAAAGAAGATAGAGGACACTCGCACAATCTGGCACAAAAATGATAACAGGCATATCACCAAAAGGATGATAGAGTGACACATGCACACAATCCCGACACCAAAAGGATGTAGGGTCATTCACGAAAAGGATGATAGAGAACACTCGCACAATCCGGTACCAAAAGGATGATAGACCCATCCCTAAAAGGATGATAGAGCGACACATGCACACAATCCCGACACAAAAAGAATCCAGGCCTATCACCAAAAGGCTGATAGAGAATATTCGCACAATCTGGCACCAAAAGGATGACAGACCCGTCACCGAAAGGATGATAGAGCGACACACGCACACAATCCCGACACCAGAAGATTGTAGGGTCTATCATCAAAAGGATGATAGAGAACACTCGCACAATCTGGCACCAAAAGGATGACAGAACCATCACCAAAAGGATGATAGAGCGACACATGCACACAATCCCGACACCAAAAGGATGCAGGCGTATCACTAATAGGATGATAGAGAACACTCACATAATCTGGCACCAAAATGATGACAGACCTATCACCAAAAGGATGATAGATCGACACACGCACTTAATTCCGACACCAAAAGGATGCAGGCCTATCACCAAAAGGATGATAGAGAACACTCGCACAATCTGGCACCAATATGATGACAGACCTACCACCAAAAGGATGATAGAGTCACACAAGCACACAATCCCGACACCAAAAGGATGTAGGGTCTATCACCAAAAGGATGATAGAGACCACTCGAACAATCTAGCACGAAAAGGATGACAGACCCATCACTAAAAGGATGATAGAGCGGCACACGCACACAATCGCGACACCAGAAGATTGTAGGGTCTATCACCAAAAGGATGATAGAGAACACTCGCACAATCTGGCACCAAAAGGATGACAGACCCATCACCAAAAGGATGATAGAGCGACACACGCACACAATCCTGACACCAAAAGGATGTCGGCCTATCACCAAAAGGATGATAGAGAACACTCGCACAATCTGGCACCAAAAGGATGACAGACTCATCACCGAAAGGATGATAGAGCGACACACGCACACAATTGCGACACCAGAAGATTGTAGGGTCTATCATCAAAAGGATGATAGAGAACACTCGCACAATCTGGCACCAAAAGGATGACAGACCCATCACCAAAAGGATGATAGAGCGACACACGCACACAATCCCGACACCAAAAGGATGCAGGCGTATCACTAATAGGATGATATAGAACACTCACACAATCTGGCACCAAAATGATGACAGACCTATCACCAAAAGGATGATAGAGCGACACACGCACTTAATTCCGACACCAAAAGGATGCAGGCCTATCACCAAAAGGATGATAGAGAACACTCGCATAATCTGGCACCAATATGATGACAGACCTATCACCAAAAGGATGATAGAGTCACACAAGCACACAATCCCGACACCAGAAGGATGTAGGGTCTATCACCAAAAGGATGATAGAGACCACTCGAACAATCTAGCACGAAAAGGATGACAGACCCATCACTAAAAGGATGATAGAGCGGCACACGCACATAATCGCGACACCAGAAGATTGTAGGGTCTATCACCAAAAGGATGATAGAGAACACTCGCACAATCTGGCACCAAAAGGATGACAGACCCATCACCAAAAGGATGATAGAGCGACACACGCACACAATCCTGACACCAAAAGGATGTCGGCCTATCACCAAAAGGATGATAGAGAACACTCGCACAATCTGGCACCAAAAGGATGACAGACCCATCACCGAAAGGATGATAGAGCAACACACGCACACAATCCCGACACCAAAAGGATGCAGGCCTATCACCAAAAGGATGATAGAGAACACTCGCACAATCTGGCACCAAAAGGTTGACAGACTCATCACCGAAAGGATGATAGAGCGACACACGCACACAATTGGGACACCAGAAGATTGTAGGGTCTATCACCAAAAGGATGACAGACCCATCACCAAAAGGATGATAAAGCGACACACGCACACAATCCCACACCAAAAATGTGCAAGCGTATCACCAAAAGGATGATAGAGAACACTCACACAATCTGGCACCAAAATGATGACAGAACTATCACCAAAAGGATGATAGAGCGACACACGCACACAATCCTGACACCAAAAGGATATCGGCCTATCACCAAAAGGATGATAGAGAACACTCGCACAATCTGGCACCAAAAGGATGACAGACTCATCACCGAAAGGATGATAGAGCGACACACGCACACAATCGCGACACCAGAAGATTGTAGGGTCTATCATCAAAAGGATGATAGAGAACACTCGCACAATCTGACACCAAAAGGATGACAGACCCATCACCAAAAGGATGATAGAGCGACACACGCACACAATCCCGACACCAAAAGGATGCAGGCGTATCACTAATAGGATGATAGAGAACACTCACACAATCTGGCACCAAAATGATGACAGACCTATCACCAAAAGGATGATAGAGCGACACACGCACTTAATTCTGACACCAAAAGGATGCAGGCCTATCACCAAAAGGATGATAGAGAACACTCGCATAATCTGGCACCAATATGATGACAGACCTATCACCAAAAGGATGATAGAGTCACACAAGCACACAATCCCGACACCAGAAGGATGTAGGGTCTATCACCAAAAGGATGATAGAGACCACTCGAACAATCTAGCACGAAAAGGATGACAGACCCATCACTAAAAGGATGATAGAGCGGCACACGCACACAATCGCGACACCAGAAGATTGTAGGGTCTATCACCAAAAGGATGATAGAGAACACTCGCATAATCTGGCACCAAAAGGATGACAGACCCATCACCAAAAGGATGATAGAGCGACACACGCACACAATCCTGACACCAAAAGGATGTCGGCCTATCACCAAAAGGATGATAGAGAACACTCGCACAATCTGGCACCAAAAGGATGACAGACCCATCACCGAAAGGATGATAGAGCAACACACGTACACAATCCCGACACCAAAAGGATGCAGGCCTATCACCAAAAGGATGATAGAGAACACTCGCACAATCTGGCACCAAAAGGTTGACAGACTCATCACCGAAAGGATGATAGAGCGACACACGCACACAATTGGGACACCAGAAGATTGTAGGGTCTATCACCAAAAGGATGACAGACCCATCACCAAAAGGATGATAGAGCGACACACGCACACAATCCCACACCAAAACTGTGCAAGCGTATCACCAAAAGGATGATAGAGAACACTCACACAATCTGGCACCAAAATGATGACAGAACTATCACCAAAAGGATGATAGAGCGACACACACACTTAATCCCGACACCAAAAGGATGCAGGCCTATCACCAAAAGGATGATAGAGAACACTCGCACAATCTGGCACCAAAATGATGACAGACCCATGCGAAAGGATGATATAGCGACACATGCACACAATCCCGACACCAAAAGGATGCAGGCCTATCACCAAAAGGATGATACGGAACACTCGCACAATCTGCCACCAAAAGGATGACAGACTCATCATCGAAAGGATGATAGAGCGACATACGCACACAATCGGGACACCAGAAGATTAATGGGTCTATCACCAAAAGGATGATAGAGAACACTCGCACAATCTGGCACCAAAAGGATGACAGACCCATCACCAAAAGGATGATAGAGCGACACACGCACACAATCCCGACACCAAAAGGATGCAGGCGTATCACCAAAAGGATGATAGAGAACACTCACACAATCTGGCACCAAAATGATGACAGACCTAGCACCAAAAGGATGATAGAGCGACACACGCACTTAATCCCGACACCAAAAGGATGCAGGCCTATCACCAAAAGGATGATAGAGAACACTCGCACAATCTGACACCAATATGATGACAGACCTATCACCGAAAGGATGATAGAGTCACACAAGCACACAATCCCGACACCAGAAGGATGTAGGGTCTATCACCAAAAGGATGATAGAGAACACTCGAACAATCTAGCACAAAAAGGATGACAGACCTATCACTAAAAGGATGATAGAGCGACACACGCACACAATCCTGACACCAAAAGGATGCAGGGCCTATCACCAAAAAGAAGATAGGGGACACTCGCACAATCTGGCACCAAAAGGATGATAGAGGGACACATGCACACAATCCCGACAACAAAAGGATGTAATGCCCATCACGAAAAGGATGATAGAGAACACTCGCACAATACGGAACCAAAAGGATGATAGAACCATCCCCAAAAGGATGATAGAGCGACACACGCACACAAGCCCGACACCAAAAGGATGCAGGCCTATCACCAAAATGATGATATAGAAGACTCGCACAATCTGGCACCAAAAGGATGACAGACCTATCACCAATAGGATGATAGAGTGACACACGCACATAATCCCGACACCAGAAGAATGTAGGACCTATCACCAAAAGGATGATAGAGAACACTCGCACAATCTGGCACCAAAAGGATGATAGAGCGACACACACACACAATGCCGACACCAAAAGGATGCAGGCCTATCACCAAAAGGATGATAGAGAACACTCGCGCAATCTGTCACCAAAATGATGACAGACCTATCACCAAAAGGATGATAGAGCGACACACACACACAATCCTGACACCAAAAGGATGCAGGGCCTATCACGAAAAGGATGATAGAGAACACTTGCACAATCTTGCACCTAAATGATGACAGACCTATCACCAAAAGGATGATAGAGTGACACAAGCATACAATCCCGACACTAGAAGTATGCAGGGTCTATCACCAAAAGGATGATAGAGAACACTCGCACAATCTAGCACCAAAAGGATGACAGAACCATCACCAAAAGGATGATAGAGCTACACACACACACAATCCTGACACCAAAAGGATGCAGGGCCTATCAATATAAAGAAGATAGAGGACACTCGCACAATCTGGCACAAAAATGATAACAGACATATCAGCAAAAGGATGATAGAGTGACACATGCACACAATCCCGACACCAAAAGGATGTAGGGTCTATCACGAAAAGGATGATAGAGAACACTTGCACAATACGGCACCAAAAGGATGATAGACCCATCCCTAAAAGGATGATAGAGTGACACACACACACAATCCCGACACCAAAAGGATCCAGGCCTATCACCAAAAGGATGATAGAGAATATTCGCACAATCTGCCACCAAAAGGATGACAGACCCATCACCGAAAGGATGATAGAGCGACACACGCACACAATCCCGACACCCAAAGGATACAGGCCAATCACTAAAAGGATGATAGAGTGACACACGCACACAATCCCGACACTAAAAGGATGTAGGCTCTATCACCGAAAGCATGACAGACCCATCACCGAAAGGATGATCGAGCGACACACGCACACAATCCCGACACCAGAAAAATGTAGGGTCAATCACCAAAAGGATGATAGAGAACACTCGCACAATCTGGCACCAAAAGGATGATAGAGCGACACACGCACACAATCCCGACACCAAAAGGATGCAGGCCTATCACCAAAAGGATGATAGAGAACACTCGCACAATCTGTCACCAAAAGGATGACAGACCTATCACCAAAAGGATGATAGAGCGACACACGCACACAATCCTGACACCAAAAGGATGCAGGGCCTATCACGAAAAGGTTGATAGAGAACACTCGCACAATCTGGCACCTAAATGATGACAGACCTATCACCAAAAGGATGATAGAGTGACACAAGCATACAATCTCGACACTAGATGTATGTAGGGTCTATCCACTACAAGAAAAGTTGTATATACCCACGGATCATTACCCACGGCCATGTAGTCGTCGATAATTTTTTTGGTATAGAGGGTTTATTCGTCAGTAATTCGTGAGTACCTAAAACAATATCAATTATATCTTTTTTAAACATTATCCACGGCTTAGCCATGGAAAGCAGCCACGGTTTTGCACCGTCGGTAATTACCCACGGTTAAACCCTCGGTAAAGTCTTATAAACTTATATATACTATTAATCAATAATTTTTTTTTAATATAAATTAAAAAAAAACTAATTATATTTTTAAAAGGAACTAAAAATTACTTAAAATCTTATACTTAAACTAATAAGTTTGGATATATTAATAATATAGTTTTTTATTCTAATTATAAAATAAGTATAAAATTTTTATTATAAAGATAAATTATTAGTGTTAATGTTTGTAACAATTTGGATACATTTATATTATAATTTTTTTTAGGACAAAGATAAACAAATTATATTTGATAAGGAGAAGCAGAAGTGAGCTAGCGGTTCAAACCCTCCTTCAGACTTCTCTCTGCTAGCGGCTTGCACCCTCGTTCTTCAAACTTCTTTCATCCTTCAAATTTCTCTCAACCGCGATTGTTTTCTACCCTAATTCTTCACGGTAAGTTCACTTCTCACTTCTTAGACTTTATTTTTTTCTTTTTATTTTCAAAACCCTAATTTTATAACTTTTCTTTCTAATTTATCGATTTCTTGTTATTATTATCAATCTTTGTTTTGTTGTTGTCTTTGATATTGTTATTGTTAGATGTTGTTAATTTTGGGTACTCTTGAGACTTTCTTCAATTGATTTTTTGATACAGAGTATATAAATGTTATTATTCTGTTTATTATTCTATTTTCATTGCTAAATATACATTATTAATGTTCGAAGGTAGATAATGAACTATTGGTGAATATATCCACCTACATTCTGAATATGTTGCAAGTCAGCTCTTACCAGTGTTTAATTTGGTTAAGAAAAATTTGTTCTTTAAATCCTTTGTTGGTCTAAATTCATTATGTATATGTTGCAACTGAGATATGTAGTTTTATTGTTCTTCGGCTTCAGTTGGTCTAAATTTGCCTTGAGGCCACTATGTTAAGTTTCTTTAGATGAAACATGTTATCAGTGAAAATTTGTATAGCAATTTTCTAACCAAAACATAAGTAGTTGGAAAAGTAACTTCCAACAAATAGTTTCCCTAACAAATCATCCTGCACTTATCTATAAGATTGCTGATTTTTTAATTTATTTCTTCTGTCTAGATAGCTTCAAGTCATCAATAAAGTAAGTGATTGTATATGGATCGTTACCCTCCGGAACGTAGTTGGGTATATGATAGGCATTATCCTCATAGGGGGGGTTTGAAACTAACCTTTGTAAACGGGGTTGATGAGTTCATTAAAAAGGCTAAAATGCAACTTAATGTTGAATGTGATGGTGGAATTAGATATCCTTGTAACAAGTACATGTGTGTGCCGGTATTGTCCGAAGGTGACGTTAGATTTCACTTGTATAAATATGGATTCCAACCAAATTATTGGTATTGGACAGATCACGGTGAAAAAGCCCCACGTATTGACTCAGCAAATGTACCAATTAGTAGTAGACATGTGGATAATGAAGACCATTTTGAATTAATGCAACATATGGTCGAGGATGCAATAGGGCCTGATTATGATTTTTGAAGTATGGGCAACAAAGGTGATAAGGATGTCGATAACGAATATAATGTTAATGAGGATGTGGGAAATGAGAACGAGGTTGGTGAGGAAAGGGGGATTAATGAAGATAATGTCGATGAATATGAGGTTGATAGAGAACAGGTTAATATGGAAGACAATCATGAAGAGCCACCAAATAAGGAAGCTCAAGAATTTTATGATCTGCTAACTTCTGCAAACCAACCATTATATGAGGGTGCTTCTGAATCGAAACTTTCAGTATATGTGAAGCTTATGGCTTGCAAAACAAATTGGAATGTACCTCAAAAATGTATTGATTTCTTTGCAAACATGCTTCTAGAAGTGTGCCCTTCAAAGGATTCATTGCCAAAAAATTTCTACCAAGTAAAAAAGTTGGTGTCCATGCTTGGTTTGAAGTCTCAGAAAATTGATTGTTGTGTGAATGGGTGCATGTTGTACTACAAAGATACGATTGCAGATCGAGAGTGTAGGTTTTGCCATGAACCACGATATGCTCCTCGTAAGCCTGGGATGGGTAATTACAATGACGTTCCGGTTAAGAGAATGCACTACTTACCAATCACTCCAAGGTTAAAAAGATTGTATGCCTCAATAGAAACTGCAAAAGATATGAGATGGCATCATCATAATAATTCAAGTTCATGTGTTTTACGTCATCCATCTGATGGTAAATCTTGGAAGAATTTTGATGAGATACATCCGGACTTTGCGAATGAACCAAGAAATGTGAGGCTAGGTTTATGTTCTGATGGTTTTACACCATACATTCAGGCATCTTCATCCCCATATTCTTGTTGGCCTGTGATTGTGACACCATATAATCTCCCCCCTGAATTGTGCATGACTAAACCATTTATGTTTTTAACATGCCTCATACCAGGACCACATAATCCAAAAGCTCACATTGATGTGTACTTACAACCATTAATAGACGAGCTTCAGAACTTGTGGAATCAAGGGGTTTTGACTTATGATATCCCCACTCAACAAAACTTTGTAATGAAGGCAGCATTAATGTGGATAATTAATGACTTTCCAGCTTACGGTATGTTATCAGGGTGGAGTACTCAAGGCAAGTTGGCATGTCCAGTGTGTATGGATGGAAATAAGGCTTTTACACTGGAATATGGTGGAAAAAATTCGTGGTTTAATTGTCACCGTAGGTTCTTACCACGTAATCATGCCTTTCGAAGAAGTAAGAAAAGGTTCACAAAAAATAAAGTTGTGAAGGAAGAGCCACCTTCTATATTGACAGGAGAAGAAATATATCGTTGGGTTCGTGATCTTTGGGAACTTGTAGACAATCGAGTTTCTAAATTAAAAGGATATGGAGAAAGCCATAATTGGTCTAAACTAAGCATATTTTGGGATCTTCCATATTGGAAAGACAATTTATTAAGGCACAATCTAGACGTGATGCACATTGAGAAAAATTTCTTCGATAATGTGTTTAATACAGTCATGAATATTAAGAACAAGACAAAGGACAATGAAAAAGCTAGAATGGACTTGGCCATCATTTGTTAACGTAGTGACTTAGAGTTGATTAAACACGACAATGGAAAGATGACAAAACCTAAGGCAAATTACTGTCTTTCTTCTGATGAGGCAAAAAAAGTTTGTAAATGGATAAAGGAGCTTAAGATGCCAGATGGATATGCTTCAAATTTGGCTAGATGTGTGGATGTCAATAAAGGGAAAGTGCACGGAATGAAAAGTCATGATTGTCATGTGTTTATGGAGTGTTTACTTCCATTTGCATTTAGTTCATTGCCTGATCTTGTATGGAAACCACTTACAGAGTTAAGTCAATTCTTTAAGGGATTATGCAGCAATACCTTAAGAAAAGATGAATTAATTAAATTAGGTGATAACATTCCAGTCATCATATGCAAACTTGAAAGAATATTTCCACCAGGATTCTTTGATTCTATGGAGCATCTTTCAATTCACCTTCCCTATGAGGCATAACTTGGTGGTCCTGTACACTATCGATGGATGTATCCATTTGAAAGGTATTTTGCATACATTCCTAATTATTAATTTATTCATTTTAAATCTTTCACATTTCATAGAAGATCTAACACTCATTTTTTTAAGAATGATGGGAGATTTTAAGCGGTCAGTGAAGAATAAGGCTAGAGTGGAAGGCTCAATATGTATGTCGTATTTACATCGAGAGACAACATATTTTTGTTCCCACTATTTCAAAACGGCCACCTTATCTGCCACAAGCAAACGTAATGAAGCGTTAGGACTGAACGATGATGTAGTGCCAACATTGTCAATAAGCAACCCTCTTGGACGTCCTAGTGGAAAATCCCAAATACATTGGTTGACTGATGCTGAATGGAGATCTGCTCATGTACACATTCTCATTAATTGCAATGAGGTTAAGCCATATACTAAGTAAGTAACGAAACAAAGATAGACACAAAATAAACATTTACAATACATACATCACAACAATTCTCTCTTTATTGCCAGTATTTTCTTGCAAAATAAGTCCATCAATGAAGAGGATCCTTCAGCTTCAACTCTTATACATGGAGAATTCCCAGAATGGTTTCGAGAGTATGTAAGTGTTGTCATTCAAACTTGTAAAAAAATTAATCACTTTATCTTTATTGTGAATTTCATGTTTGTGTAGGCCACTAATGAGGGAAATGGTGTGACAGACAAAAAACTAATATCATTAGCTTGGGGTCCTGAATCAAATGCCATGAGTTGGCACAAATACTTCATTAATGGGTACAAATTTCACACACAAGCATGGAGTCAAGGTAAAAAGACCATAAATAGTGGGGTTTATGTGAAGGGGATTACAGAAGGTGGGGAAGATGATTTCTATGGAGTCATTAAACATATCTTTGAGTTGGAGTATCATGAATTATCTCACAAAGTAGCCTTGTTTTACTGTCAATGGTTTGATCCAAAACGAGGTAGAGGAACAAAAGTTCATCCTCATTATGATATTGTAGATATCAAGATGAACAAAAAATATGATCGTTATGATCCATTCATAATTGCACAAAAGGCCAAACAAGTGTATTATGTACCTTACCCATAAATGCGTGTAGACAAACGTGGTTGGTGTGCAGTGATAAAGACAAAGCCCAGAGGTGTATAGAGGTTGTTGACATTGATGATGATACACCCTATCAAGATGAAGAGATGGCTCACGTTGAACAGATAACTGAAATTGAAGACATAACCGGCTTGCACGATGAAACACATAGTGATGAAGAAGTTGATGTTATATTAATTTCTAGCATGCAAATTAATGCTAGTGCAGATAATGATTATAGGGAAGATAATAATATCGATGATGAAGTTACTAACACCATATTATCCATATCTTCAACACCTTCCAAAAGTGAGTTGAAGAAAATAGCTAGAGCAACTTGTTTTGCAATTCAAGATTAAACCATTAAAATATTTTTGATACTTTCACTTGTGAATCATCGTAAAATGTGTATATAATGACTACTTTTTTCATTATAATCGCATAAAATTGTTGCTAGTGCGTATATTTTAGTTCTTTGTTATTTTTAGTATTTAAAAGTTAATATATATTATTTTTTCTCTACAGATGCCTCCAAAAGGAAAAGGTAGGGTGATCCCACCAAAGCAGAAGAGGAAGATGGTTTTGCCGCATAAGGTGACTCAAGCAGCCAAGAATGCACATAATGCAAGGCATCTAGAACTAGAACAACATGATGTGGAGCAGATGGATGTGGAGCAACAAGATGAAAGACAAGTGGAAAGTGGAACAACATGATTCTGGACAAGTGGATGCGGAGATACAAGACAATGAGAATCCAAAAGATCCACCTATAACTATGGTGCCAACTCCAGATTTTAGGCCACATGAGGCAATAGAAACATCTTTACATATCAGAGATCCTTCCTCATCAGCTCAAGGTTCACACATGTCAGATCCAAACACTCAATCTAGTTCGCTACATGTGCAAACCAGTGATGATCTGGTGCAAGAATCAAGACACTCTTGTCATGAGATTCATAAGACAACTGATGGGAGGCCCTATATTTTTCCATATGGGAGAGGGTACATATTTGTTTTATGTTAATTTATGACTTATGTTGACGTGTCTATAATGTATTTTAATATTTTGTTTATAATTTGCATGTAGGTGGAACCCGTGTAGGGTGGCCTCGAGAGCCCTTACCAAAGTAATTGAGTCACAATTCCGTAAGGCATGGATTAGGTGGAGGGAGATACCAGATAAAAGGGTGAATAGGATGTTCATGAAATTTGGGGTAAGTTTGTTAATTTGTTTAGTTTTTCTAATTTCTGTACTTCTAATTTATTTATAATTTGTTTAGTTTTGATAGAGAGTTATTAATAACTAAATAGGATAGCTAATTTATGTACTTCTAATTTGTTTATAATTTGTTTAGTTAGGATAGCTAACTTAACTATAAAGTAATAAGATTAAAAAAGTACTTTCATTAGTAAACGAACCAATTTCATTTGTAAACTAGTTATTATAGTTTCACACAAACAAGATTACAAGATTAACACATAATAACTAAATATGTTAGTCATTTTTGTAGAGAGTTATTAATTTATGTACTTTATTCTACTTTATTAATTTGCTTGTCCAAACCAAAGTATCGAACAACTCTTGACACCACTATTTCAACTTTATTCTACTGTCATTGATAGAGAGTTATTAATTTATGTACTTCTAATTTGTACATAATAACTAAATAGGTTAGTAATTTTGGTAGAGAGTTGAATTGTATAACTTTTGGTGCAGGTGGTTTTACTAATAGTTATGAAATGGGAAAGAAAAATTCCTTGTTTGGTATTTCTATGCTATATAGGAGTATCTGTTTTTACATATGTACTTTTAGTGTAGACATTTTCGGGAATGGTTTAAAGAAGTATTTGAAATTTCACAAATAATCCAACATTTAACTATTGGGCTAAGACTTTTTTTAAGAGACAAACAATATATATTAATAATAAAGGGTAAAGAGCCTAATATATAAATGCATAGAGGATTGACACAAGATGTACTAAACTGCAATAATAATAAAAAAAATAAAACAAATATAAATAGAACAAAACCTATTATGCAATGGCCTATTTGATAATAGATTGTTAGTTCAATTCCGGATACAGACAAATTAAGTATCAATAATTTAAAGAACAAAAAAACTTTTATAATTAGAATGTGATTATTGTTTGGGCTATGCTTTTTTTTTCTTCTGGTTTTGAGGTTTGGACCTGGTCTTCTAATCCGTTGCTTCTTAATTTGTCTATTATTAAAATGTTGCAGAAAATAGTTGCTTGGCGGCCTGAGGATGAGTTTGAACTCAAGAGTATCTTTAAGAGCAAAGGCTCAAAGCGCCTCTCAGAGATTCTGATGGATGCAAGGAAGAAACAAGAACGTCCATCTTGGATGGGAGAGGGTGCTTGGAAAGGGCTCAAAATTAAATGGGAAACACCAGAGTATAAGGTCAAAGCTGCCAGGAATAAGAAAAATCGGGCATCTGCTAAGGATGGATCTGTCCATACGGGTGGCTCCATATCCACAAATGAGCACATCATACGAATGGTATGTCATTCATTTTAAACACTTGATTCCTTAAACTTTAGCTCATAATTTATTTTTTCCTAACATTTGACATCAATTTTTTATAATGCATAAGCGTCGGGAATTAGGTAGAGAGCCCACATTAGATGAAGTCTTCTTAAGGACTCATACGAAAAAGAAGGACTCCTCATGGGTGGACGACAGATTAAAGAAGACATATGTAAGTGTAATTACTAAATTTTGATGTATGCTTGGATAAAATCTTTAATGCCATTTATTTGAAAAGGACAAGTTACATAGATATGTTGTGTTAATATTTTCTTTTGAACTTAGACCCTCTTGTTAAAAAAAATTATTAGTTACATATATTATGGATCATGATCATATATATGGTAGGATTAATAAGAGTAAGTGGGGAAATGATTAAAAGATTACTTTATTCAATACCAGTTTTTCTCACAATTCAATACCTGTTTTTAAGAAGTGGATTCTTATCCCATGTCACAATAAACAAATTATTAGAAAATTATCTTATCCCATGTCATGCTAAAAACAAACAAAATTTTAGTTCTTACTTAAAACAAACAGCCATGGTTAACCTTAGGAGTATCACAAATTACAAATTAATGTAATAAAGATGTCAATTGTTAAAGAAATTAACATAGATTTTGGTCGAAATTCCTGTTTTTGCTACTTTCAACAAACAATTAAATGATTATTGTTCTGTTAGTTCGTATCATGAAAATATTGTAATGTATATAATTTTAAGTATTTTTTTATCAGGAAACATTTCAAGAGAAGCTAAAACACGCCTCTCAAGTAGAAGAGACATCAAATAGTGGCCCTAAGGAAGTTGATTCTGCAACTCGGCTAAATTTTTGGGCTGGAGCTGCCGGTGGAAAGACTAGAGGGCGTCTCTATGGTGCTGGTGACTTGTCTAAGCATTACAAGCCAGGTGTTTCCTCGTTAACCCAACAGTCACGTGTATCTACATGTAGCGGTCAAGTTTCTGCTGAGATTGCTGCACAAATGACAACAATTGAAGAGAGAGCAAATGTTGCAGAGGAAGATGCTCGAGTTGCACGAGAGGAATGTCGCAAGGCAAATAAACGCACACAAGATTTGGAAAGAAAATTGAGGGAATTAGCTGAAAGTGTCTCTTCTATCAAAGGTGAGAAACGTCGTCGTCGTTATTCAGACTATGATGATGACTCCGACAGTGATGATGACTCTATTGGAAGCATTTAAGATCATATTATGCTTTAATTTTACTCATGAGAATACTTTGACAATCACATTATATTTTGATTGAACATGTTTTATGTTTTGTTTAAGCTTGTTTACATCAAACTTGTTGAATGAAATATTTTTTGAGATCTCATTGATATTAAGGTTTGAGTTTTTGTTTGAGATTTGTTTGTTGAATTGTTATATATAATTATGGTCATGATAAAAAAAGAGTTTTGTAGATTTATAATATAAAAAAATATTCATAAAAGAGTTTTTATTTATTAATAAGTTGTTATGAAAAAATATTTATAAGATGTTACGAAAAAATATTCATATTGTCTTCAAATAGGGAAAATATTAACAAAATAAGTCTATTGATCAAATATTGGTATTTTTGATTAAAAAAATTATAATACTACAGATGGCTTAACCGTCAGTAAAGTTATACCAAAAATTGAGTAACTTATCGAAGGCTTAGCCCTCGGTAAATTTACAGATGGCTTAGCCCTCGGTAAATTTACTGACGGCTTAACCGTGGATAATATAAGACAAAAAATTTGATATTTGATCACCTATTACCCGCAAACTATTCACGGTTTAGCCGTAGATAATATCATGGGTTTATATAGCCGTCGGTAGACGTTACCAAGGAGCGTAATACCGAGGGCCCCATAGTCGTTGGTAAGCCCTCGGTAATTTACTTTTCCCACGACTTTTTCTTGTTACCGAGGGTTTTTGGCCCTGGGTATTGACACATTTTCTTGTAGTGATCACCAAAAGGATGATAGAGAACACTCGCACAATCTAGCACAAAAAGGATGACAGACCCATCACCAAAAGGATGATAGAGCGACACACGCACACAATCCTGACACCAAAAGGATGCAGGGCCTATCAATAAAAAGAAGATAGATGACACTCGCACAATCTGGCACAAAAATGATAACAGGCATATCACCAAAAGGATGATAGAGTGACACATGCACACAATCCCGACACCAAAAGGATGTAGGGTCATTCACGAAAAGGATGATAGTGAACACTCGCATAATCCGGTACCAAAAGGATGATAGACCCATCCCTAAAAGGATGATAGAGCGACACATGCACACAATCCCGACACAAAAAGAATCCAGGCCTATCACCAAAAGGCTGATAGAGAATATTCGCACAATCTGGCACCAAAAGGATGACAGACCCGTCACCGAAAGGATGATAGAGCGACACACGCACACAATCCCGACACCAGAAGATTGTAGGGTCTATCATCAAAAGGATGATAGAGTGACACACGCACACAATCCCGACATCAAAAGGATGTAGGCTCTATCACCGAAAGCATGACAGACCCATCACCGAAAGGATGATAGAGTGACACACTCACACAATCCCGACACCAGAAGAATGTAGGGTCTATCACCAAAAGGATGATAGAGAACACTCGCACAATCTGGCACCAAAAGGATGATAGAGCGACACACGCACACAATCCCGACACCAAAAGGATGCAGGCCTATCACCAAAAGGATGATAGAGAACACTCGCACAATCTGTCACCAAAAGGATGACAGACCTATCACCAAAAGGATGATAGAGCGACACACGCACACAATCCTGACACCAAATGGATGCAGGGCCTATCACGAAAAGGATGATAGAGAACACTCGCACAATCTGGCACCAAAATGATGACAGACCTATCACCAAAAGGATGTTAGAGTCACACAAGCACACAATCCCGATACCAGAAGGATGTAGGGTCTATCAACAAAAGGATAATAGAGAACACTCGCACAATCTGGCACCAAAAGGATGACAGACCCATCACCAAAAGGATGATAGAGCGACACACGCACACAATCCTGACACCAAAAGGATGCCGGCCTATCACCAAAAGGATGATAGAGAACACTCCCACAATCTGGCACCAAAAGGATGACAGACCCATCACCGAAAGGATGATAGAGCGACACACGCACACAATCCCGACACCAAAAGGATGCAGGCCTATCACCAAAAGGATGATAGAGAACACTCGCACAATCTGGCACCAAAAGGATGACAGACTCATCACCGAAAGGATGATAGAGCGACACACGCACACAATCGGGACACCAGAAGATTGTAAGGTCTATCACCAAAAGGATGATAGAGAACACTCGCACAATTTGACACCAAAAGGATAACAGACCCATCACCAAAAGGATGATAGAGCGACACACGCACACAATCCCGACACCAAAAATGTGCAGGCGTATCACCAAAAGGATGATAGAGAACACTCACACAATCTGGCACCAAAATGATGACAGAACTATCACCAAAAGGATGATAGAGCGACACACGCACTTAATCCCGACACCAAAAGGATGCAGGCCTATCACCAAAAGGATGATAGAGAACACTCGCACAATCTGGCAACAATATGATGACAGACCTATCACCAAAAGGATGATAGAGTCACACAAGCACACAATCCCGACACCAGAAGGATGTAGGGTCTATCACCAAAAGGATGATAGAGAACACTCGAACAATCTGGCACGAAAAGGATGACAGGCCCATCACTAAAAGGATGATCGAGCGACACACGCACACAATCGCGACACCAAATGATTGTAGGGTCTATCACCAAAAGGATGATAGAGAACACTCGCACAATCTGGCACCAAAAAGAAGACAGACCCATCACCAAAACGATGATAGAGCGACACACACACACAATCCCGACACCAAAAGGATGTCGGCCTATCACCAAAAGGATGATAGAGAACACTCGCACAATCTGGCACCAAAAGGATGACAGACCCATCACCGAAAGGATGATAAAGCGACACACGCACACAATCCCGACATCAAAAGGATGCAGGCCTATCACCAAAACGATGATAAAGAACACTCGCACAATCTGCCACCAAAAGGATGAAGGACTCATCACCGAAAGGATGATAGAACGACACACGCACACAATCGGGACACCAGAAGATTGTAGGGTCTATCACCAAAAGGATGATAGAGAACACTCTTACAATCTGGCACCAAAAGGATGACAGACCCATCACCAAAAGGATGATAGAGCGACACACGCACACAATCCTGACACCAAAAGGATGCAGGCGTATCACCAAAAGGATGATAGAGAACACTCACACAATCTGGCACCAAAATGATGATAGACCTATCACCAAAAGGATGATAGAGCGACACACGCACTTAATCCCGACACCAAAAGGATGCGGGCCTATCACCAAAAGGATGATAGAGAACACTCGCACAGTCTGGCACCAATTTGATGACAGACCTATCACCAAAAGGATGATAGAGTCACACAAGCACACAATCCCGACACCAGAAGGATGTAGGGTCTATCACTAAAAGGTTGATAGATAACACTCGAACAATCTAGCACGAAAAGGATGACAAACCTATCACTAAAAGGATGATAGAGAGACACACGCACACAATCCTGACACCAAAAGGATGCAGGGCCTATCACCAAAAAGAAGATAGGGGACACGCACAATCTGGCACAAAAATGATAACAGACATATCACCAAAAGGATAATAGAGTGACACATGCACACAATCCCGACACCAAAAGGATGTCATGTCTATCACGAAAAGGATGATAGAGAACACTCGCACAATATAACACCAAAAGGATGATAGAACCATCCCCAAAAGGATGATAGAGCGACACATGCACACAAGCCCGACACCAAAAGGATGCAGGCCTATCACCAAAAGGATGATAGAGAAGACTCGCACAATCTGGCACCAAAAGGATGACAGACCTATCACCAATAGAAATGATAGAGTGACACACGCACACAATCCCGACACCACAAGAATGTAGGGTCTATCACCAAAAGGATGATAGAGAACATTCGCACAATCTGGCACCAAAAGGATGATAGAGCGACACACGCACACAATCCCGACACCAAAAGGATGCAGGCCTATTACCAAAAGGATGATAGAGAACACCCGCACAATCTATCACCAAAATAATGACAGACCTATCACCAAAAGGATGATGCAGTGACACACGCACACAATCCTGACACCAAAAGGATGCAGGGCCTATCACGAAAAGGATGATAGAGAACACTCGCACAATCTGGCACCTAAATAATGACAAACCTATCACCAAAAGGATGATAGAGTGACACAAGCATACAATCCCGACACCAGAAGTATGTAGGGTCTATCACCAAAAGGATGATAGAGAACACTCGCACAATCTAGCACCAAAAGGATGATAGAACCATCACCAAAAGGATGATAGAGCGACACACGCACACAATCCTGACACCAAAAGGATGCAGGGCCTATCAATAAAAAGAAGATAGAGGACACTCGCACAATCTGGCACAAAAATGATAACAGACATATCACCAAAAGGATGATAGAGTGACACATGCACACAATCCCGACACCAAAAGGATGTAGGGTCTATCACGAAAAGGATGATAGAGAACACTCGCACAATCCGGCACCAAAAGGATGATAGACCCATCCCTAAAAGGATGATAGAGCGACACACGCACACAATCCCGACACCAAAAGGATCCAGGCCTATCACCAAAAGGATGATAGAGAACATTCGCACAATCTGGCACCAAAAGGATGACAGACCCATCACCGAAAGGATGATAGAGCGACACACGCACACAATCCCGACACCCAAAGGATGCAAACCTATCACTAAAAGGATGATAGAGTGACACACGCACACAATCCCGACACCAAAAGGATGTAGGCTCTATCACCGAAAGCATGACAGACCCATCACCGAAAGGATGATAGAGCGACACACGCACACAATCCCGACACCAGAAGAATGTAGGGTCTATCACCAAAAGGATGATAGAGAACACTCGCACAATCTGGCACCAAAAGGATGATAGAGGGACACACGCACACAATCCCGACACCAAAAGGATGCAGGCCTATCACCAAAAGGATGATAGAGAACACTCGCACAATCTGTCACCAAAAGGATGACAGACCTATCACCAAAAGGATGATAGAGCGACACACGCACACAATCCTGACACCAAAAGGATGCAGGGCCTATCACGAAAAGGATGATAGAGAACACTCGCACAATCTGGCACCTAAATGATGACAGACCTATCACCAAAAGGATGATAGAGTGACACAACCATACAATCCCGACACTAGAAGTATGTAGGGTCTATCACCAAAAGGATGATAGAGAACACTCGCACAATCTAGCACCAAAAGGATGACAGACCCATCACCAAAAGGATGATAGAGCGACACACGCACACAATCCTGACACCAAAAGGATGCAGGGCCTATCAATAAAAAGAAGATAGAGGACACTCGCACAATCTGGCACAAAAATGATAACAGACATATCACCAAAAGGATGATAGAGTGACACATGCAAACAATCCAGACACCAAAAGGATGTAGGGTCTATCACCAAAAGGATGATAGACGACACTCGCACAATCCGACACCAAAAAAATGATAGACCCATCCCCAAAAGGATGATAGAGCGACACACGCACACAATCCCGACACCAAAAGGATGATAGAGAACACTCACACAATCTGGCACCAAAAGGATGACAGACCCATCACCAAAAGGATGATAGAGCGACACACGCACACAATCCCGACACCAAAAGGATGCAGGCGTATCACCAAAAGGATGATAGAGAACACTCACACAATCTAGCACCATAATGATGACAGACCTATCACCAAAAGGATGATAGAGCGACACACACACTTAATCCCGACACCAAAAGGATGCACGCCTATCACCAAAAGGATGATAGAGAACACTCGCACAATCTGGCATCAATATGATGACAAACCTATCACCAAAAGGATGATAGAGGGACACAAGCACAAAATCCCGACACCAGAAGGATGTAGGGTCTATCACCAAAAGGATGATAGAGAACACTCGCACAATCTAGCACCAAAAATATGACAAACCCATCACCAAAAGAATGACACAACGACACACGCACACAATCCTGACACCAAAAGGATGCAGGGTCTATCACCAAAAAGAAGATAGATGACACTCGCACAATCTGGCACAAAAATGATAACAGACATATCACCAAAAGGATGATAGAGTGACATATGCACACAATCCCGACACCAAAAGGATGTAGGGTCTATCACCAAACGGATGATAGAGCGATACACGCACATAATCCCGACACCAAAAGGATGATAGAGAACATTCGCACAATCTGGCATCAGAAGGATGACAGACCCATCACCGAAAGGATGATAAAGCGACACACACACACAATCGCGACACCAAAAGGATGCAGGCCTATCACCAAAAGGATGATAGAGAACACTCGCACAATCTAGCACCAAAAGGATGACAGACTCATCAACGAAAGGATGATAGAGCGACACACGCACACAATCGCGACACCAGAAGATTGTATGATCTATCACCAAAAGGATGATAGAGAACACTCGCACAATCTGGCACCAAAAGGATGACAAACCCATCACCAAAAGGCTGATAGAGCAACAAACGCACACAATCCCGACACCAAAAGGATGCAGGCGTATTACCAAAAGGATGATAGAGAACACTCACACAATCTGGCACCAATAAGATGACAGACCTATCACCAAAAGGATGATAGAGGGACACAAGCACAAAATCCCGACACCAGAAGGATGTAGGGTCTATCACCAAAAGGATGATAGAGAACACTCGCACAATCTAGCACCAAAAGGATGACAAACCCATCACCAAAAGAATGATACAACGACACACGCACACAATCTGACACCAAAAGGATGCAGGGCCTATAACCAAAAAGAAGATAGATGACACTCGCACAATCTGGCACAAAAATAATAACAAACATATCACCAAAAGGATGATAGAGTGACACATGCAAACAATCCCGACACCAAAAGGATGTAGGGTCTATCACCAAAACGATGATAGAGAACACTCGCACAATCTGGCACCAAAAGGATGACAGACCCATCACCAAAAGGATGATAGAGCGACAAACTCACACAATCCGGACACCGAAAGGATGCAGGCGTATCACCAAAAGGATTATAGAGCGACACACGCACACAATCCCGACACCAAAAGGATGCAGGCCTATCACCAAAAGGATGATAGAGAACACTCGCACAATCTGGCACCAATATGATGACAAAACTATCACCAAAAGGATGATAGAGTGACACAAGCACACAATCCCGACACCAGAAGGATGTAAGGTCTATCACCAAAAGGATGATAGAGAACACTCGCACAATCTAGCACCAAAAGGATGACAGACCCATCACCAAAAGGATGATAGAGCAAAACACGCACACAATCCTAACACCAAAAGGATGCAGGGCCTATCACCAAAAAGAAGTAAGATGACACTCGCACAATCTGGCACAAAAATGATATCAGACATATCACCAAAAGGATGATAGAGTGACACATGCATACAATCCCGACACCAAAAGGATGTAGGGTCTATCACGAAAAGAATGATAGAGAACACTCGCATAATCCGGCACCAAAAGGATGAAAGACCCATCCCCAAAAGGATGATATAGCGACACACGCACAAAATCTCGACACCAAAAGGATGATAGAGTGCATTCGCACAATCTGGCACCAAAAGGATGACAGGCCCATCACTGAAAGGATGATAGAGCGACACACGCACACAATACCGACACCAAAAAGATGCCGGCCTATCACCAAAAGGATGATAGAGAACACTCGCATAATCCGGCACCAAAAGGATGAAAGACCCATCCCCAAAAGGATGATATAGCGACACACGCACAAAATCTCGACACCAAAAGGATGATAGAGTGCATTCGCACAATCTGGCACCAAAAGGATGACAGACCCATCACCAAAAGGATGATAGAGAGACACACGTACACAATCCCGACACCAAAAAGATGCAGGCCTATCACAAAAAGGATGATAGAGAACACTCGCACAATCTGGCACCAAAAGGATGACAGACCAATCACCAAAAGGATGATAGAGCGACAGACACACACAATCGCGACACCAAAAGGATACACGCGTATCACCAAAAGGATGATAGAGAACACTCGCATAATCTGGCACCAAAATAATGACAGACCTATCACCAAAAGGATGATAGAGTGACACACGCACACAATCCCGACACCAAAATGATGCAGGCCTATAACCAAAAGGATGATAGAGAACACTCGCACAATCATGCACCAATATGATAACAGACCTATCACGAAAAGGATGATAGAGTGACACAAGCACACAATCCCGACACCAGAAAGATGTAGGGTCTATCACCAAAAGGATGATAGAGAACACTCGCACAATCTAGCCCCAAAAGGATGATAGACCCATCACCAAAAGGATGATAGAGCGACACACACACACACACAATCCTGACACCAAAAGGATGTAGGGCCTATCACCAAAAAGAAGATAGAGGACACTCGCACAATCTGGCACAAAAATGATAACAGACATATCACCAAAAGGTTGATAGAGTGAAACATGCACACAATCCCGACACCAAAAGGATGTAGGGTCTATCACCAAAAGGATGATAGAGAACACTCGCACAATCCAGCACCAAAAGAATGATAGACCCATCCCCAAAAGGATGATAGAGCGACACACGCACACAATCCCGACAACAAAAGGATGTTAGAGAACATTCGCACAATCTGGCATCAAAAGGATGACAGACCCATCACCGAAAGGATGATAGAGCGACACACGCACACAATCCCGACACCAAAAGGATGCAGGCCTATCACCAAAACGATGATAGGGAACACTCGCACAATCTTGCATAATAAGGATGATAGACCCATCACCGAAAGGATGATAAAGTGACACCCACACACAATCCCGACACCAGAAGATTGTACGGTCTATCACCAAAAGGATGATAGAGAATACTCGCACAATCTGGCACCAAAAGGATGACAGACCCATCACCAAAAGGATGATAGAGCGACACACGCACACAATCCCGACACCAAAAGGATGCAGGCGTAACACCAAAAGGATGAGAGAGAACACTCACACAATCTAGCACCAAAATGATGACAGACCTATCACCAAAAGGATGATAGAGCGACACGCGCACTTAATCCCGACAACAAAAGGATGCGCACCTATCACCAAAAGGATGATAGAGAACAATCGCACAATCTGGCACCAATATGATGACAGACCTATCACCAAAAGGATGATAGAGGGACACAAGCACAAAATCCCGACACCAGAAGGATGTAGGGTCTATCACCAAAAGAATGATAGAGATCACTCGCACAATCTAGCACCAAAAGGATGACAAACCCATCACCAAAAGAATGATACAACGACACACGCACACAATCCTGACACCAAAAGGATGCAGGGCCTATCACCAAAAAGAAGATATATAACACTCGCACAATCTGGCACAAAAATGATAACAGACATATCACCAAAAGGATGATAGAGTGACACATGCAAACAATCCAGACACCAAAAGGATGTAGGGTCTATCACCAAAAGGATGATAGAGAACACTCGCACAATCCGGCACCAAAAAAATGATAGACCCATCCCCAAAAGGATGATAGAGCGACACACGCACACAATCCCGACACCAAAAGGATGATAGAGAACATTCGCACAATCTGGCATCAAAAGGATGACAGACCCATCACCGATAGGATGATAGAGCGACACACGCACACAATCCCGACACCAAAAGGATGCAGGCCTATCACCAAAACGATGATGGGGAACACTCGCACAATCTGGCACCAAAAGGATGATAGACCCATCACAGAAAGGATGATAAAGCGACACACGCACATAATCCCGACACCAGAAGATTGTAGGGTCTATCACCAAAAGGATGATAGAGAATACTCGCACAATCTGACACCAAAAGGATGACAGACCCATCACCAAAAGGATGATAGAGCGACACACGCACACAATCCCGACACCAAAAGGATGAAGGCGTATCACCAAAAGGATGATAGAGAACACTCACACAATCTAGCACCATAATGATGACAGACCTATCACCAAAAGGATGATAGAGCGACACACACACTTAATCCCGACACCAAAAGGATGCACGCCTATCACCAAAAGGATGATAGAGAACACTCGCACAATCTGGCATCAATATGATGACAAACCTATCACCAAAAGGATGATAGAGGGACACAAGCACAAAATCCCGACACCAGAAGGATGTAGGGTCTATCACCAAAAGGATGATAGAGAACACTCGCACAATCTAGCACCAAAAATATGACAAACCCGTCACCAAAAGAATGATACAACGACACACGCACACAATCCTGACACCAAAAGGATGCAGGGCCTATCACCAAAAAGAAGATAGATGACACTCGCACAATCTGGCACAAAAATGATAATAGACATATCACCAAAAGGATGATAGAGTGACATATGCAAACAATCCCGACACCAAAAGGATGTAGGGTCTATCACCAAATGGATGATAGAGAACACCCGCACAATCCGGCACCAGAAGAATGATAGACCCATCCCCAAACGGATGATAGAGCGATACACGCACATAATCCCGACACCAAAAGGATGATAGAGAACATTCGCACAATCTATCATCAAAAGGATGACAGACCCATCACCGAAAGGATGATAGAGCGACACACACACACAATCTCGACACCAAAAGGATGCAGGCCTATCACCAAAAGGATGATAGAGAACACTCGCACAATCTAGCACCAAAAGGATGACGGACTCATCAACGAAAGGATGATAGAGCGACACACGCACACAATCGCGACACCAGAAGATTGTAGGGTCTATCACCAAAAGGATGATAGAGAACACTCGCAAAATCTGGCACCAAAATGATGACAGACCCATCACCAAAAGGCTGATAGAGCAACACACGCACACAATCCCGACACCAAAAGGATGCAGGCGTATCACCAAAAGGATGATAGAGAACACTCGCACAATCTGGCACCAATATGATGACAGACCTATCACCAAAAGGATGATAGAGGGACACAAGCACAAAATCCCGACACCAGAAGGATGTAGGGTCTATCACCAAAAGGATGATAGAGAACACTCGCACAATCTAGCACCAAAAGGATGACAAACCCATCATCAAAAGAATGATACAACGACACACGCACACAATCCTGACACCAAAAGGATGCAGGGCCTATCACCAAAAAGAAGATAGATGACACTCGCACAATCTGGCACAAAAATAATAACAGACATATCACCAAAAGGATGATGGAGTGACACATGCAAACAATTCCGACACCAAAAGGATGTAGGGTCTATCACCAAAAGGATTATAGAGAACACTCGCACAATCCGGCACCAAAAGAATGATAGACCCATCCCCAAAAGGATGATAGAGCGACACACGCACACAATCCCGACACCAAAAGGATGATAGAGAACATTTGCACAATCTGGCATCAAAAGGATGACAGACCCATCAACGAAAGGATTATAGAGCGACACACGCACACAATCCCGACACCAAAAGGATGCAGGCCTATCACCAAAACGATGATAGAGAACACTCGCACAATCTTGCACCAAAAGGATGATAGACCCATCACCTAAAGGATGATAAAGCGACACATGCACATAATCCCGACACCAGAAGATTGTAGGGTCTATCACCAGAAGGATGATAGAGAATACTCGCACAATCTGGCACCAAAAGGATGACAGACCCATCACCAAAATGATGATAGAGCGACACACGCACACAATCCCGACACCAAAAGGATGCAGGCATATCACCAAAAGGATGATAGAGAACACTCACACAATCTAGCAGCAAAATGATGACAGACCTATCACAAAAAGGATGATAGAGCGACACACGCACTTAATCCCGACACCAAAAGGATGCACGCCTATCACCAAAAGGATGATAGAGAACACTTGCACAATCTGGCACCAATATGATGACAGGCCTATCACCAAAAGGATGATAGAGGGACACAAGAACAAAATCCTGACACCAGAAGGATGTAGGGTCTATCACCAAAAGGATGATAGAGACCACTCGCACAATCTAGCACCAAAAATATGACAAACCCATCACCAAAAGAATGATACAACGACACGCGCACACAATCCTGACACCAAAAGGATGCAGGGCCTATCACCAAAAAGAAGATAGATGACACTCGCACAATCTGGCACAAAAATGATAACAGACATATCACCAAAAGGATGATAGAGTGACATATGCAAACAATCCCGACACCAAAAGGATGTAGGGTCTATCACCAAATGGATGATAGAGAACACCCGCACAATCCGGTACCAAAAGAATGATAGACCCATCCCCAAACGGATGATAGAGCGATACACGCACATAATCCCGATCACCGAAAGGATGATAGAGCGACACACATACACAATCTCGACACCAAAAGGATGTAGGCTCTATCACCAAAAGGATGATAGAGAACACTCGCACAATCTAGCACCAAAAGGATGACAAACTCATCACTGAAAGGATGATAGAGCGACACACGCACACAATCCTGACACCAAAAGGATGCAGGGCCTATAACCAAAAAGAAGATAGATGACACTCGCACAATCTAGCACAAAAATAATAACAGACAAATCACCAAAAGGATGATAGAGTGACACATGCAAACAATCCCGACACCAAAAGGATGTAGGGTCTATCACCAAAAGGATGATAGAGAACACCCGCACAATCCGGCACCAAAAGAATGAAAGACCCATCCCCAAAAGGATGAGAGAGCGACACACGCACACAATCCCGACACCAAAAGGATGATAGAGAACATTTGCACAATCTGGCATCAAAAGGATGACATACCCATCACCGAAAGGATGATAGAGCGACACACGCACACAATCCCGACACCAAAAGGATGCAGGCCTATCACCAAAACGATGATAGAGAACACTCGCACAATCTTGCACCAAAAGGATGATAGACCCATCACCGAAAGAATGATAAAGCGACACACGCACATAATCCCGACACCAGAAGATTGTAGGGTCTATCACCAGAAGGATGATAGAGAATACTCACACAATCTGGCACCAAAAGGATGACAGAGCCATCACCAAAATGATGATAGAGCGACACACACACACAATCCCGACACCAAAAGGATGCAGGCATATCACCAAAAGGATGATAGAGAACACTCACACAATCTAGCACCAAAATAATGACAGACCTATCACCAAAAGGATGATAGAGCGACACACGCACTTAATCCCGACACCAAAAGGATGCACGCCTATCACCAAAAGGATGATAGAGAACACTCGCATAATCTGGCACCAATATGATGACAGGCCTATCACCAAAAGGATGATAGAGGGACACAAGCACAAAATCTCGACACCAGAAGGATGTAGGGCCTATCACCAAAAAGAAGATAGATGACACTCGAGCAATCTGGCACAAAAATGATAACAGACATATCACCAAAAGGATGATAGAGTGACACATGCAAACAATCCCGACACCAAAAGGATGTAGGGTCTATCACCAAAAGGATGATAGAGAACACTCGCACAATCCGGCACCAAAAGAATGATAGACCCATCCCTAAACGAATGATAGAGCGATACACGCACATAATCCCGACACCAAAAGGATGATAGAGAACATTCGCACAATCTGGCATCAAAAGGATGACAGACCCATCACCGAAAGGATGATAGAGCGACACACACACACACAATCTCGACAATAAAAGGATGCAGGCCTATCACCGAAAGGATGATAGAAAACACTCGCACAATCTGGCACAAAAAGGATGACGGACCTATCACCAAAAGGATGATAGAGCGACACACGCACACAATCCCGACACCAAAATGATGCAGGCCTATCACCAAAAGGATGATAGAGAACACTCGCACAATCATGCACCAATATGATAACAGACCTATCACCAAAAGGATGATAGAGTGGCA
This sequence comes from Lathyrus sativus, assembly GCA_963859935.3. Classification (NCBI taxonomy): domain Eukaryota; kingdom Viridiplantae; phylum Streptophyta; class Magnoliopsida; order Fabales; family Fabaceae; genus Lathyrus; species Lathyrus sativus. Next base: position 199,140,395 of record OZ012739.1, on the reverse strand, counting down.
CAAGCACACAATCCCGACACCAGAAAGATATAGGGTCTATCACCAAAAGGATGATAGAGAACACTCGCACAATACGACACCAAAAGGATGATAGAACCATCCCCAAAAGGATGATAGAGCGACACACACACACAAGCCCGACACCAAAAGGATTCAGGCCTATCACCAAAAGGATGATAGAGAAGACTCGCACAATCTGGCACCAAAAGGATGACAGACTTATCACCAATAGGATGATAGAGTGAGACATGCACACAATCCCGACACCAAAAGGATGTAGGGTCTATCACCAAAAGGATGATAGAAACACTCGCACAATCTGGCACCAAAAGGATGACAGAACCATCACCAAAAGGATGATAGAGCGACACACGCACACAATCCCGACACCAGAAGAATGCAGGCCTATCACCAAAAGAATGATAGAGAACACTCGCACAATCTGCCAACAAAAGGATGACAGACCTATCACTAATAGGATGATAGAGTGACACACGCACACAATCCCGACACCAAAAGGATGTAGGGTCTATCACCAAAAGGATGATAGAGAACACTCGCACAATCTAGCACCAAAAGGATGACGGACCCATCACCAAAAGCATGATAGAGCGACACACGCAACAATCCTGACACCAAAAGGATGCAGGGCCTATCAATAAAAAGAAGATAGAGGACAGTTGCACAATCTGGCACAAAAATGATAACAGACATATCACCAAAAGGATGATAGAGTGACACATGCACACAATCCTGACACCAAAAGGATGTAGGGTCTATCACGAAAAGAATGATAGAGAACACTCGCACAATCAGACACCAAAAGGATGATAGACCCATCCCTAAAAGGATGGTAGAGCGACACACGCATACAATCCCGACACCAAAAGGATGCAGGCCTATCACCAAAAGGATGATAGAGAACACTCGCACACAATCCTGACACCAAAAGGATGCAGGGCCTATCACCAAAAAGAAGATAGATGACACTCGAGCAATCTGGCACAAAAATGATAATAGACATATCACCAAAAGGATGATAGAATGTCACATGCAAACAATCCCGACACCAAAAGGATGTAGGGTCTATCACCAAAAGGATGATAGAGAACACTCGCACAATCCGGCACCAAAAGAATGATAAACCCATCCCCAAACGAATGATAGAGCGATACATGCACATAATCCCGACACCAAAAGGATGATAGAGAACATTCGCACAATCTGGCATCAAAAGGATTACAGACCCATCACCGAAAGGATGATAGAGCGACACACACAGACACACAATCTCAACAACAAAAGGATGCAGGCCTATCACCGAAAGGATGATAGAGAACACTCGCACAATCTGGCACAAAAAGGATGACAGACCTATCACCAAAAGGATGATAGAGTCACACAAGCACACAATCCCGACACCAGAAGGATGTAGGGTCTATCACCAAAAGGATGATAGAGAACACTCGCACAATCTGGCACCAAAATAATAACAGACCTATCACCAAAAGGATGATAGAGCGACACATGCACACAATCCCGACACCAAAATGATGCAGGCCTATCACCAAAAGGATGATAGAGAACACTCGCACAATCATGCACCAATATGATAACAGACCTATCACCAAAAGGGTGATAGAGTGGCACAAGCACACAATCCCGACACCAGAAAGATGTAAGGTCTATCACCAAAAGGATGATAGAGAACACTCGCACAATATGGCACCAAAAGGATGAAAGAACCATCCCCAAAAGGATGATAGAGCAACACACGCACACAAGCCCGACACCAAAAGGATGCAGGCCTATCACCAAAAGGATGATAGAGAAGACTCGCACAATCTGGCACCAAAAGGATGACAGACCTATCACCAATAGGATGATAGAGTGACACACGCACACAATCCCGACACCAAAAGGATGTAGGGTCTATCACCAAAAGGATGATAGAAACACTCGCACAATTTGGCACCAAAAGGATGACAGAACCATCACCAAAAGGATGATAGAGCGACACACGCACACAATCCCGACACCAGAAGAATGCAGGCCTATCACCAAAAGAATGATAGAGAACACTCGCACAATCTGGCACCAAAAGGATGACAGACCTATCACCAGTAGGATGATAGAGTGACACACGCACACAATCCCGACACCAAAAGGATGTAGGGTCTATCACCAAAAGGATGATAGAGAACACTCGCACAATCTAGCACCAAAAGGATGACAGACCCATCACCAAAAGCATGATAAAGCGACACACGCAACAATCCTGACACCAAAAGGATGCAGCGGCTATCAATAAAAAGAAGATAGAGGACACTCGCACAATTTGGCACAAAAATGATAACAGACATATCACCAAAAGGATGATAGAGTGACACATGCACACAATCCTGACACCAAAAGGATGTAGGGTCTATCACGAAAAGGATGATAGAGAACACTCACACAATCCGGCACCAAAAGGATGATAGACCCATCCCTAAAAGGATGATAGAGCGACACACGCATACAATCCCGACACCAAAAGGATGCAGGCCTATCACCAAAAGGATGATAGAGAACACTCGCACAATCTGGCACCAAAAGGATGACAGACCCATCACCAAAAGGATGATAGAGCGAAACACGCACACAATCCTGACACCAAAAGGATGCAGGGCCTATCACCAAAAAGAAGTAAGATGACACTCGCACAATCTGGCACAAAAATGATAATAGACATATCACCAAAAGGATGATAGAGTGACACATGCATACAATCCCGACACCAAAAGGATGTACGGTCTATCACGACAAGGATGATAGAGAACACTCGCAGAATCCGGCACCAAAAGGATGAAAGACCCATCCCCAAAAGGATGATAGAGCGACACACGCACACAATCTCGACACCAAAAGGATGATAGAGAGCATTCGAACAATCTGGCACCAAAAAGATGACAGACCCATCACCGAAAGGATGATAGAGCGACACACGCACACAATCCCGACACCAAAAGGATGTTGGCCTATCACCAAAAGGATCATAGAGAACACTCGCACAATCTGGCACCAAAAGGATGACAGACCCATCACCGAAAGGATGATAGAGCGACACACGCACACAATCCCGACGCCAAAAGAATGTAGGGTCTATCACCAAAAGGATGATAGAGAACACTCGCACAAACTGGCACAAAAAGGATGACAGACCCATCACCAAAAGGATGATAGAGCGACACACGCACACAATCCCGACACCAAAATGATGCAGGCCTATCACCAAAATGATGATAGAGAACACTCGCATAATCATGCACCAATATGATAACAGACCTATCACCAAAAGGATGATAGAGTGACACAAGCACACAATCCCGACACCAGAAAGATGTAGGGTCTATAACCAAAAGGATGATAGAGAACACTCGCACAATCTAGCACCAAAAGGATGACAGACCCATCATCAAAAGGATGATAGAGCGACACACGCACACAATCCTGACACCAAATGGATGTAGGGCCTATCACCAAAAACAAGATAGAGGACACTCGCACAATCTGGCACAAAAATGACAACGGACATATCACTAAAAGGATGATAGAGTGACACATGCACACAATCCCGACACCAAAAGGATATAGGGTCTATCACAAAAAGGATGATAGAGAACACTCGTACAATCCGGCACCAAATGGATGACAGACCCATCACCGAAAGGATAATCGAGCGACACACGCACATAATCCCGACACCAAAAGAATGCAGGCCTATCACCAAAAGGATGATAGAGAACACTCGCACAATCTGACACCAAAAGGATGACAGACCCATCACCGAATGGATGATAGAGCGACTCACGCACACAATCCCAACACCAGAAGAATGAAGGGTCTATCACCAAAAGGATGATAGAGAACACTCGCACAATCTGGCACCAAAAGGATGACAGACCCATCACCAAAAGGATGATAGAGCGACACACGCACATAATCCGGACACCAACAGGATGCAGGGCCTATCACCAAGAAGAAGATAGAGGACACTCGCACAATCTGGCACAAAAATGATAACAGACATATCTCCAAAAGGTTGATAGTGTGAAACATGCACACAATCCCGACACCAAAAGGATGTAGGGTCTAACACGAAAAGGATGATAGAGAACACTCGCACAATCCGGCACCAAATAGATGATAGACCCATCCCCCAAAGGATGATAGAGCGACACACGCACACAATCCCGACGCTAAAAGGATGATAGAGAACACTCGCACAATCTGGCACCAAAAGGATGACAGACCCATCACCGAAAGGATGATAGAGCGACACACGCACACAATCCCGACACCAAAAGGATGCAGGCGTATCACCAAAAGGATGATAGAGAACACTCACAATCTGGCACCAAAATGATGACAGACCTATCACCAAAAGGATGATAGAGCGACACACGCACTTAATCCCGACACTAAAAGGATGCACGCCTATCACCAAAAGGATGATAGAGAACACTCGCACAATCTGGCACCAATATGATGACAGACCAATCACCAAAAGGATGATAGAGTGACACAAGCACAAAATCCCGACACCAGAAGGATGTAGGGTCTATCACCAAAAGGATGATAGAGAACACTCGCACAATATAGCACCAAAAGGATGACACACCGATTACCAAAAGAATGATACAACGACACACGCACACAATCCTGACAACAAAAGGATGCAGGGCCTATCACCAAAAAGAAGATAGAGGACACTCGCACAACTTGGCACAAAAATGATAACAGACATATCACCAAAAGGATGATAGAGTGACACATGCAAACAATCCCGTCACCAAAAGGAAGTAGGGTCTATCACCAAAAGGATGATAGAGAACACTCGCACAATCAGGCACCAAAAGAATGATAGACCTATCACCAAAAGGATGATAGAGCGACACACGCACACAATCCCGACACCAAAAGGATGTAGGGTCTAACACAAAAAGGATGATAGAGAACACTCGCACAATCCGACACCAAATGGATGATAGACCCATCCCCCAAAGGATGATAGAGCAACACACGCACACAATCCCGACACCAAAAGGATGATAGAGAATATTCGCACAATCTGGGACCAAAAGGATGACAGACCTATCACCGAAAGGATGATAGAGCGACACACGCACACAATCCCGACACCAAATGGATGCAGGCATATCACCAAAAGGATGATAGAGAACATTCGCACAATCTGGCATCAAAAGGACGACAGACCCATCACCGAAAGGATGATAGAGCGACACACGCACACAATCCCGACACCAAAAGGATGCAGGCCTATCACCAAAAGGATGATAGAGAACACTCGCACAATCTGGCACCAAAATGATGACAGACCTATCACCAAAAGGATGATAGAGCGACACACGCACTTAATCCCGACACCAAAAGGATGCACGCCTATCACCAAAAGGATGATAGAGAACACTCGCACAATCTGGAACCAATATGATGACAGACCTATCACCAAAAGGCTGATAGAGTGACACAAGCACAAAATCCCGACACCAGAAGGATGTAGGGTCTATCACCAAAAGGATGATAGAGAACACTCGCACAATCTAGCACCAAAAGGATGACACACCCATCACCAAAAGAATGATACAACGACACACGCACACAATCCTGACAACAAAAGGATGCAGGGCCTATCACCAAAAAGGAGATAGAGGACACTCGCACAATCTGGCACAAAAATGATAACAGACATATCACCAAAAGGATGACAGAGTGACACATGCAAACAATCCCAACACCAAAAGGATGTAGGGTCTATCACCAAAAGGATGATAGAGAACACTCGCACAATCTGACACCAAAAGAATGATAGACCCATCACCGAAAGGATGATAGAGCGACACACGCACACAATCCCGACACCAAAAGGATGATAGAGAACATTCGCACAATCTGGCATCAAAAGGATGACAGACCCATCACCGAAAGGATGATAGAGCGACACACACACACAATTCCGACACCAAAAGGATGCAGGCCTATCACCAAAAGGATGATAGAGAACACTCGCACAATCTGGAACCAAAAGGATGACAGGCCCATCACCGAAAGGATGATAGAGCGACACACGCGCACAATCCCGACACCAGAAGATTGTAGGGTCTATCACCAAAAGGATGATAGAGAATACTCGCACAATCTGGCACCAAAATGACGACAGACCTATCACCAAAAGGATGATAGAGCGACACACGCACTTAATCCCGACACTAAAAGGATGCACGCCTATCACCAAAAGGATGATAGAGAACACTCGCACAATCTGGCACCAATATGATGACAGACCTATCACCAAAAGGATGATAGAGTGACACAAGCACAAAATCCCGACACGAGAAAGATGTAGGGTCTAGCACCAAAAGGATGATAGAGAACACTCGCACAATCTAGCACAAAAAGGATGACAAACCCATCACCAAAAGAATGATACAACGAAACACGCACACAATCCTGACACCAAAAGGATGCAGGGCCTATCACCAAAAAGAAGATAGCTGACACTCGCACAATCTGGCACGAAAATGTTAACAGACATATCACCAAAAGGATGATAGAGTGACACATGCAAACAATCCCGACACCAAAATGATGTAGGGTCTATCACCAAAAGGATGATAGAGAACACTCGCACATTCTGGCAGCAAAAGAATGATAGACCCATCCCCAAAAGGATAATAGAGCGACACACGCGCACAATCCCGACACCAAAAGGATGATAGAGAACATTCACACAATCTGGCATCAAAAGGATGACAGACCCATCACCAAAAGGATGATAGAGCGACACACGCACACAATCCCGACACCAAAAGGATGCAGGCCTATCACCAAAAGGATGATAGAGAACACTCGCATAATCTGGCACCAAAAGGATGACAGACCCATCACCGAAAGGATGATAGAGCGACACACGCACACAATCCCGACACCAGAAGATTGTAGGGTCTATCACCAAAAGGATGATAGAGAATACTCGCACAATCTGGCACCAAAAGGATGACAGACCCATCACGAAAAGGATGATAGAGCGACACACGCACACAATCCCGACACCAAAAGGATGCAGGCGTAACACCAAAAGGATGATAGAGAACACTCACACAATCTGGCACCAAAATGATGACAGACCTATCACCAAAAGGATGATAGAGCGACACACGCACTTAATCCCGACACCAAAAGGATGCAGGCCTATCACCAAAAGAATGATAGAGAACACTCGCACAATCTGGGACCAATATGATGATAGACCTATCACCAAAAGGATGATAGAGTCACACAAGCACACAATCCCGACACCAGAAGGATGTAGGGTCTATCACCAAAAGGATGATAGAGATCACTCGAACAATCTAGCACGAAAAGGATGACAGACCCATCACTAAAAGAATGATAGAGCGACACACGCACACAATCCTGACACCAAAAGGATGCAGGGCCTATCACCAAAAAGAAGATAGAGGACACTCGCACAATCTGGCACAAAAATAATAACAGACATATCACCAAAAGGTTGAAAGTGTGAAACATGCACACATTCCCGACACCAAAAGGATGTAGGGTCTAACACGAAAAGGATGATAGAGAACACTCGCACAATCCGACAACAAATGGATGATAGACCCATCCCCCAAAGGATGATAGAGCGACACACGCACACAATCCCGACACCAAAAGGATGATAGAGAATATTCCCACAATCTGACACCAAAAGGATGACAGACCTATCATCGAAAGGATGATAGAGCGACACACGTACACAATCCCGACACCAAATAGATGCAGGCATATCACCAAAAGGATGATAGAGAACCCTCGCACAATCTGGCACCAAAATGATGACAGACCTATCATCGAAAGGATGATAGAGCGACACACGCACACAATCCCAACACCAAAAGGATGCAGGCCTATCACCAAAAGGATGATAGAGAACACTCGCACAATCTAGCACCAAAAGGATGACACACCCATCACCAAAAGGATGATAGAGTGACACAAGCACACAATCCCGACACCAGAAGGATGTAGGGTCTATCACCAAAAAGAAAATAGAGGACACTCGCACAATCTGGCACAAAAATAATAACAGACATATCACCAAAAGGATGATAGAGTGAAACATGCAAACAATCCCGACACCAAAAGGATGTAGGGTCTATCACCAAAAAGATGATAGAGAACACTCGCACAATCCGGCACCAAAAGAATGATAGACCCATCCCATAAAGGATGATAGAGCGACACACGCATACAATCCCGACTCCAAAAGGATGATAGAGAACATTCGCATAATCTGGCATCAAAAGGATGACAGACCCATCACCGAAAGGATGATAGAGCGACACACGCACACAATCCCGACACCAAAAGGATGCAGGCCTATCACCAAAAGGATGATAGAGAACACTCGCACAATCTGGCACCAAAAGGATGACAGACCCCTCACCGAAAGGATGATAGAGCGACACACGCACACAATCCCGACACCAGAAGATTGTAGGGTCTATCACCAAAAGGATGATAGAGAATACTCGCACAATCTGGCACCAAAAGGATGACAGACCCATCACAAAAACGATGATAGGGCGTCACACGCACACAATCCCGACACCAAAAGGATGCAGGCGTATCACCAAAAGGATGATAGAGAACACTCACACAATCTGGCACCAAAATGATGACAGACCTATCACCAAAAAGATGATAGAGCGACACACGCACTTAATTCCGACACCAAAAGGATGCAGGCGTATCACCAAAAGGATGATAGAGAACACTCGCACAATCTGACACCAATATGATGACAGACCTATCACCAAAAGGATGATAGAGTCACACAAGCACACAATCCCGACACCAGAAGGATGTAGGGTCTACCACCAAAAGGATGATAGAGAACACTCGAACAATCTAGCACGAAAAGGATGACAGACCCATCACTAAAAGAATGATAGAGCGACACACGCACACAATCCTAACACCAAAAGGATGCAGGGCCTATCACCGAAAAGAAGATAGAGGACACTCGCACAATCTGGCACAAAAATGATAACAGACATATCACCAAAAGGATGATAGAGTGACACACGCACACAATCCCGACACCAAAAGGATGTAGGGTCTATCACCAAAAGGATGATAGAGAACACTCGCACAATCTGGCACCAAAAAGATGACATACCCATCACCAAAAGGATGATAGAGCGACACACGCACACAATCCCGACACCAGAAGAATGTAGGGTCTATCACCAAAAGGATGATAGAGAACACTCGCACAATCTAGCACCAAAAGGATGACAGACCCATCACCAAAAGGATGATAGAGCGACACACGCACACAATCCCGACACCAAAAGGATGCAGGCCTATCACCAAAAGGATGATAGAGAACACTCGCACAATCTAGCACCAAAAGGATGACAGACCTATCACCAATAGGATGATAGAGTGACACACGCACATAATCCCGACACCAAAAGGATGTAGGGTTTATCACCAAAAGGATGATAGAGAAGACTCGCACAATCTGGCACCAAAAAGATGACAAATCCATCACCCAAAGGATGATAGAGCGACACACACACACAATCCAACACCAAAAGGATGCAGGGCGTATCACGAAAAAGATGATTGAGAACACTCGCACAATCTGGCACCAAAAGGATGACAGACCTTTCACCAATAGGATGACAGTGTGACACACACACACAATCCCGACACTAAAAGGATGTTTGGTCTATCTGTAGCTACTGCGCAAATAAGGTGCCGGCAAAACAGAAGAGTCGCCACCTTTGGTTATTTATCCCATAGAAAGGGAAAGGAAACGATCGGAAAAACCTAACAAAAAGGTATAAGACAAGGTCATCGCAACCAAGTATTGGTTCGGGAGTCAGTTACGCAAGGGGAAGCTATTAGCACCCCTCACGTCCATCGTACTCGATGGGATCCATGCTTGTTGTGTTTATCTGACGGGTTGGTTTTATCTATCTACCTATCAAGGCTGGTCTGAAAAGAAAAGATAATGACTCGGCAAAGCATCGCGCTTCCTGCCTACGTATTCTCGTCAGAGAACGAGAAATTAGAGTCAACGTAGTTCGGCTAACTACGGGTAACTGAATGGGGGAAGGTGGCTCGCCAATACGTCAGTATTGTGCCTACATACTCTAACCAGATATGAGAGATCAGAGCTTACGTAGTTCGGGATAATACGGATTACAGGGGTTCAGATTCATCTGTTTCTCCGAGTAAGGTTAACAAACAGTTCCAACAGTTTGGTGTATGCATCTTGCTCGTCAGAGACTCGTGCGTTACCGTTTGCGGTAGAACTGAGAGTTAACGACACTCTTTTCTTCAGAAAAGTTTTCCTCGAATTATGGGCCCACGGGGCAAAAAGGTTTGAAGTTTGTTTTTGTCTTTTACGGAAGAAGAGTTTTTTATGGTTGTTTGTAGTTTGTACAGCTCTAGAGACTATGAACTGGGAACGAATGTGTTGCATATCGTCCAAAGGACGTATACTAAACACTCTAGACAATTGAGAGGAGACCGCTCAATTATCATTTCCCAAGTGGCTTAAGGCTCGTAATGCGCTGTACTAACTTGCTTTTATTACGTTTTTTACTGTTGTTTTAGAGAGAGAAGAGAACGAACTCTACAGGGAAACTGCCAAGCCCTAATGTTGTCATGCCAAGGATTCATCCTATGGTTAAGGTTTGAAACAGGGAACTCCTAGATGTTATCATGCATAGGTTTCAACCTAAAGTTCTGTCATCACTTCCTTATCAAGGGAAATGAGAGTCCTAGGGGATCATGTTAATGGGAAACAAAAATAGACTATAAAAATCATTAAAGCAGATAAAACAGCAAAGCCAAACAGTAAAGATGCAAATGCAATGCATCTTAATACATCATTCCATGATCACATGGCCTTGGGATTAGGTCTCAACCTTCTTCAAATCATCAGTTAATCTAGGATTGACCAGATGAAACCCTACTTGTATCAATCTTGGTTATAGCTTCATATTCTTTGCATATTGACCTGGCTAGGCTTCAAAATGATCTCCAACACTTCTCATGAGCTCTCTCAAGGCTTTGGGTCCAACTTTATGGCTTCAGAATCATCTGATGATCTTCCCACAACCTTCAAGTTAGGAGATATACACACTTGGCTTCAACTACTTCTCTGAGGATCTTTAACTTCTTTGATGAGGATATCAACCCTTGAGCACTTGAATAAACCTCTTAGCTAGCTTCATAGACTTGTGTAGCCCTTGGATTGGTAGTCATATCTCTTGATCTCCTGCACACATGTCAATGCAATGCAGATGAAATCCTAGAATGAATGCAATGAAACACAAGCTAGGTAAAGAAAAGGTTAGGCAAATTTTAGGGTGCAACAGCTGCCCCTATTCAAACGGCTTGGACCTGACTCGGTGAGAAGCAAACGACTCTCAAACAACCAAGGTAAAAGACGGTTGAATACCAATAAACCCGGAAATTTTCCAACCGCACAAGTAACGATACACTGATGGGGACAAATTCTTCGAAAACTGAAATAATAGTTGCACGGAAACTTGCCGGAGAATGATTGATCTCAAATCTCCGTCAGGATGATCATCTACATCCTCAAGTCATCAAGAGATCACTGGTTACACGGTAACTGGTGATTTGCCAACCGCACAGGTAAACAATACTCTAATTGGCAGGAACATCTTCGAGATCGGAAATGACAGTTACACGACAACTTGCTGGGGAATCGGTTACACGGTAACTGGAAATTTGCCAACCGCACAAGTGAACGATACTCTGATTGGTAGGACAATCTTTGAAACCTGAAATGGAAGTTGCACGGAAACTGGCCAAACCTCCGTCAGGATGATCATCAGATTTCACTGCAGCTTCTTCCTCCTGTCATCAAGGGATCACTAGTCACACGGTAACTGGTGATACACAGTTGATATTGCCGTCAAGCATTCTGTGGCATGGCGGCGGAAGAATTCCTCGAAACCCGTCAGGTCATTGGGAACTTTTGACAATCTCTATAATTATGCTGTCGGGCATTCAAAGAAACTTTCGGGCGTCAGTTGGACTTCGTCAGTAAGTCAGAAATAGAATCCTTAATCAATCATGAACCAACAGGGATATCTAAACTTCTACCGTCAGGCACTCTGCGTCAGCTAGGAGAACTGCTTCGACATCATAGTCGGACTTCATCGGTAAGCCAGGAAGGGTTTGGCACTGCTGTCAGACTTCAATCATCAAGTCTTCAAGGAAATTTCAACTTCTCTGCTCAAAACCTGCTGGGGATGACACATCTCCGCTGAGGATTCTAGAGAACTATCAAGTAACTCTGCTCTGGGGATTTCAGAATCATCCTGGACAAATAAACTCTGCTGAGGAATTCAAGAATCACCATGAACAAACAACATCGTCGGGGACTCTAAGAATCATCTTGAGCAAACAACTCTGGCGACTTCACTAGGGATTTTAGGAATCATCTTAAGCAAACAACTTTGTTGAGGAACACCTGCAAAACAAGAACGATAACGACCTAGCTCATATTTCAGATGCATATGGTGGAAATGCTACGCGTTTTAGGGTGAATGCTATGCAATCATGCAAAATGTTATGACCCCATCAGCAAAATAAATGCTGAAGGGAAAATCCTCCTGTCAAGGAGGAAGAACCACTCTGGTGGGGAGGAGGAATCATCCTGCCGAGGATAAGAATTCACACCAATCTCAATCGGGCTTATCCTGGGGAAACGAACTCCATACGACATTCTGTAGGGGAACAAAGTTCTACGGGAACCTGCACTCGCTCAACTAGGTACACGAACCACAAACTGCTGAGGAAATGATGTCAATCGTAGAAGTAAACTGTATAGCCTTCGCAGATAGAATCTTCCTGGAGACACGGACTCCGATGGGGAAGTATAGCAACATCTATTCAATACTCTACTGGGGAAAACCCAATAATGGCTTGAACGTCTTCTAAGGACCCGACTCTCTTGGGGAACTGCAAACTCGGCTGGGGACACGCAACTAGACACTGGAATCACTCCTACCTGCCGGGGAGAATACAACTCTGAGGGGAATTTCAATTCTGCCGAAGACTTCGGTCTGAACTATCGGGAGCTGAACACATACGAATGGTCTTCTACGAGAAAACTGCAGGTTGACCCAGTGCTGGGCACGGGTATACACCTCTGCGCATGACTCAGCTGGGGAAATGATGATCCCGCCTAGGATGCATTTTGTTGGGGAGAATCTACCTCCGCTTGGGGAGACATATCAATGCTCATAGTCTCACGTTCAGACTCCATGGGGAAACACTGTTGAACTCGCTGGGGAAGAAGGAAGCATCCTGCTTGGAAAACATCTGGCATACTGCCTGGAGGGTGACGTCCATGCAACAAAATGAACAAACAGACAAGATACCCTTCACAAAGGGACCTATCAAGGTTATCATCTTGTGACAATGTTCAGGTAATTCAATGTTTCAACAATTATCGGCCTAGGCCAGCAAGTTTATGTATGCGCATTTTATCAAAAACATCGGGCGTTCTTTTTCGCAAACAAAACAGATAAAAGCTAAACAGGAAAACAAAAATACTGAATAGTATATGTTCATTGATAAACGAGCCTCTGAATAGGAAAAATGTTTTACAACAGATGCAAGCACCTGAAATGAGGAAGCTGCGCAAACATATAAACATAAATATACATCAGTATATACACAAATGTTGGTCATGTGGTGTAGACGAACACCATGAGTTGACCCCTCTATGACCCACTCGACTTCGATACTTCTCCGACGCTTCAGCCTCAGAAGAGATTGATTTAGATAAACGGCCCTCAGGTCTTCCCAAACCACTAAACAATGAGAGTTCACACGCGGAACGCAGTCATTTTCTTTTCTTAATCCCTAACTTTTGCCTAAATCGCCCTTTCGGGTTTTCGATTCACCGGGATACCCTTTTTTGCCAAAGCCACCCTTTCAGGTTTTCGACTTTGCGGGTGTACATTTTTTCATTTATATCCCTAATTTTTTCCCGAACCTTTTTTCCTTTTTTCTGGTTCGCCGGGATGCCCCGTTTTTGCCTGGATATTCTTTTTTCTTTCCAGCGAGTTATTTTTAAGCAAAATATTTTTAACTGCGTCCGCGTTCATAGGGGATGCAAAATCTTCGCCATCCATCGTGGATAACAACAAGGCTCCTCCCGAGAAGACCTTGCTGACGACATATGGACCTTCGTAGTTAGGAGTCCATTTGCCCCTGTGATCGGAATGTGGTGGAAGAATTTTCTTCAGGACGAGATCACCCGTCTGAATGCTTCTAGGACGTACCTTCTTATCATAAGCTTTCTTCATTCGGCTTTGGTACAGATGACCATATGCAATCGATGCTAATCTCTTCTCATCCATCAGACTGAGTTGATTCAATCGGTTCTTAATCCATTCCGCCTCATCGAGTTTCACGTCAACCAAAAATCGCAAAGAAGGAATCTCAACTTCCAACGGTAGGACAACCTCCATACCGTACACATGTGAGAAAGGAGTTGCCCCGGTTGATGTGTGTACCGTCGTACGATAACCGTGCAATGCAAATGGCAACATCTCATGCCAATCTTTGTAGGTCACAACCATCTTTTGTACTATCTTTTTAATGTTTTTGTTGGCCGCTTCAACTGCACCATTCATCTTCGGTCGGTAAGGTGATGAGTTGTGATGTTCAATCTTGAAGTTCTGGCATAACTCCTTCATCATCTTATTGTTCAGATTCGAACCATTGTCAGTAATGATCCGCTCGTGAACTCCGTATCGACAGATGATGTCCTTCTTTATGAATCTAGCTACCACCTGCTTGGTCACGTTAGCGTACGAGGCTGCATCCACCCACTTGGTGAAGTAGTCGATGCCTACCAAAATGAAGCGATGACCGTTAGATGCAGTGGGCTCGATCTTTCCTATCACATCAATGCCCCACATGGAGAACGGCCACGGGGATGACATGACATTCAACGGGCACGGCGACACATGAATTTTATCAACATAAATCTGGCATTTATGACATCTTTTCGCGAATTTGAAATAATCCGACTCCATTGTCAGCCAGTAATATCCTGCTCGCAGGATTTTCCGCATCATGGCATGTCTGTCGGCGTGCGTACTAAATGTGCCTTCATGGGCCTCTTCCATAAGCAGACTAGCTTCTTTTTCGTCCACACATTTGAGTAGCACGAGATCATGATTTCTCTTATACATAACTCCATGAGGATTGAGATAGAAATTTCCAGACAGCCTCCTCAGAGTCTTCTTATCCTGGGTTGATGCTCCCGCAGGATACTCCTTAGTCATAAGGAAAGTCTGGATATCATGGAACCATGGCTTGCCATCGGAGGCTTCCTCGATTGAAAAAACGAATGCAGGTCTATCAAGACGGGAAATGACAATTCTTGGGGCTTCACTCCAAAAATTGACTTTGTACATCGAAGCCAACGTGGCTAAGGCATCAGCCATCTAATTTTCAGCTATGGGCACATGATGGAATTCCACTCGATCAAAGAAAGGAAGCAGCCTTCTGGCATAATTCATGTACGGGACCAAATTCGAATGACGAGTCTACCACTCCCCTTTAATTTGGTTAACCACGAGTGCCGAGTCACCGTATACATCCAGGTTTTTGATTCTCAAATCAATGGCTTCTTCCAAACCCATGATGCATGCCTCGTATTCTGCTTCATTGTTGGTGACTGGAAAAGTCAATCTGGCAGTAAATGGGATGTGGGATCCCTGAGGAGTCGTGATGATTGCCCCCATACCACTTCCGTATGAATTAACTGCGCCGTCAAATATCAATTTCCACTGGGACTTCCTATCTGGCCCCTCGTCGGGCAACGGTTCATCACAATCTTTCACTTTGAGAAACATGATATCCTCATCAGGGAATTCAAATTTCATCGGCTGATAATCTTCGATAGGTTGTTCGGCAAGGTACTCAGACAACACACTTCCCTTGATGGCCTTCTGGGAAACGTACTGAATGTCATACTTCGTCAACACCATTTTCCATCTGGCAATCCTGCCTGAAAGCGCTTGCTTCTCGAAGACGTACTTGATCGGATCCATCTTCGAAATTAGCATGGTCGTGTGGTTGATCATATACTGTCGTAAATGTTTGGCAGCCCACGCGAGTGCGCAACACGTTTTTTCTAGCATTGAGTAACGGGACTCACAATCTGTGAACTTTTTACTCAAGTAATAAATGGCATGTTCCTTTCTGCCAGTCTCGTCGTGCTGACCGAGAACGCAACCCATGCTATTCTCATGAACTGTCAAGTACATGATTAAGGGTCTTCCGGCTACTGGGGGTATCAAAATTGGAGGTTCTTGCAGATATTGTTTTATCTTATCAAATGCCTTCTGGCAATTCTCGTTCCAGATAATCGCCTGATCTTTTTTCAATAGTTTGAACATCGGTTCACACGTGGCCGTGAGCTGAGATATAAACCTTGCAATGTAGTTTATTCTGCCCAGGAAACCACGAACTTCTTTTTCAGTCTTTGGCGCTGCCATGTCTTGTATTGCTTTTATCTAGGCAGGATCAACCTCAATGCCTTTTTCACTCACGATAAACCCCAGTAGTTTTCCAGACCTTACTCCGAAAGTACAGTTTTTAGGATTCAGCCTCAACCTGAACTTCCTAAGCCACTCAAAAAGCTTCAGCAAATTGACCAGATGTCGCTCCTCCATTTGGGACATCGCAATCATGTCATCAACATAGACTTCAATCTCATGGTGAATCATGTCATGAAACAAAGTGACCATCGCCCGCTGGTAAGTGGCCCCTGCGTTCTTCAGACTGAAAGGCATTACTTTGTAGCAGAACGTCCCCCAAGGTGTTATGAACGTGGTTTTCTCCATGTCTTCCGGCGCCATCTTGATGTGATTATAGTCGGAGAAGCCATCCATGAATGAAAACACGGAAAATTGAGCTGTATTGTCGACCAACACATCAATATGAGGGAGCGGGAAATCATCCTTAGGGCTCACCTTATTCAAATCCCGATAATCAACGCACATCCGTACCTTACCGTCCTTCTTCGGTACAGGTACTATGTTGGCGACCCACGGAAGGTAAGTAGTGACCGCTAAAAAGCCAACATTCAGCTACTTTAGCACTTCTTCTTTGATCTTAACGGCCATATCTAGTCGTGTCCTTCTAAGCTTCTGCTTAACGGGAGGACAATCTTCTCGCAGTGGTAGATGATGGACCACTATGTCAGTGTCGAGTCTGGGCATATCTTCATAAGGCCAAGCAAAGATGTCACTATACTCTCGAAGCATCTCGACTAATCTTTGCTTGACATCGCTCTGCAATGCAGCCCCTATCTTGACATTTCTGACAAGTTCCTCAGAACCCAGATTAACAATCTCAATCTCTTCCTCGTGAGGCAGAATGATCTTATCTTCTTGTTTCAACAATCGGGCCAACTCTTCGGGAACGTCTTCATCTTCATCAATCTCTTCTTCAGCTTGATATATCAGGCAATCAAAGTCGAAGTGAGTCATAGAAGGTTCAGAGTCGATGTCATATGTAGTGTGAATCCTGCAATAACAAGGGTTAAGCTTAAAAAGAGAATATGCAGGTTAGCACAACCATATTGTCATTTTATTATTTTTCAAAACAAAAATAAAACAGGAATAACAGAGATCACAAAATTTGGATGCAAAGAAAACTCCCTTTGATTTATTGATAATATGTACATGCATAAGCAATCATGGCCCTGACAATAAAACCGTTATGCCACGGGTAGAGCATAAGGTTGTACAATAATTGGAAAAGACAAAGCATTACTCTTTGCGCGTCACTTGGATGACATCCTGGACGGACCAGTTGTTGAGGCTCTGGCCTGGTTTGCACGGTTGAATCCAGGAGTCCTGGTAGCAATCACTATCTTTATCGTCTTCAGACACGACGTTGACATTCTCAAATATTACCCCACCTCTTGTGAATTGAATTGGCCCTTTGACGCACGACTCACTGCGAGAGGAGGAAGCCTCAGCAGAAGGAGAATACCCTAACCCAAACTTAACCTGCTTGTTAGGGATTTCCAGAACTTTCCCCCAACCTGGAGCAGAGCCAGCTTGAACAACAGCTTGAGCTTCCTTGAAGGAAGAGAGATTCATCTCAGGTTTTTCAATCATCACCGGAATCGCATCCTTGACTTTAACAGCTTCAAACGCCTGGCACAAAGTTTCGTGGATCTCGCCTTCCACCTCAACATATTTAAAAGATGACAAATGGCTCACCATTATGTCCTCTTCTCCATAGACGGTCACGATGCTGCCCCCCACGTCATACTTCAGCTTCTGGTGCAATGTGGAAGTCACTGCGCCTGTAGAATGGACCCAAGGCCGACCCAACAGACAACTATAGGCTGGCATGATATCCATGATATAGAAGACCGCGTCAAAGGTCTCTGGCCCAACTTGAATGGATAGAGTTTCCTCTCCAAAGACAGTCCGCTTAGTTCCATTGAAAGCTTTTACCATCAGATCACTGGGTGTACATATCAGCCCTCTTGTATCCAACCTCATCAGAGCTTTCTTGGGGAGAACATTCAAAGATGATCCCGTGTCCACCAACACATGGGACATAACCGTTCCTCGACATTCTATCGAGATATGCAAGGCGCTATTATGGTTTCTTCCTTTCGACGTCAGCTCTAGGTCAGTAAACCCTAATCCATTCTCAGCATTCACATGAGCAACTACTCCCTCTAGCTGGTTGACGGAGATCTCTTGCGGTACATAGGTTGCATTCAGAACCTTCAGCAGGGAATTGCGGTGTGCCTCAGAACACAACAACAGATTTAGAATGGAGATCTTAGACGACGTCTGATGAAGATGATCAACGATCTTATAATCACTTTTCTTGATCAGTCTCATAAATTCTTAGGCGTCTTTCACAAGCAGGTCTTTTCCTACCTCACGGGAGGTTTCTTCAACGACCTTACTTTTACCTCTGTCAGTCTTCTCGAACTTGTCCGCTTTGTCAGCCACAATCTCCGGTGGAACGAATACTCTTCCGCTACGCGTTATTTCCCCAGTCCCGACTAGGTTGTCCACAGATTGCCCAGATGGCTCCAACTCCAACTTATGTCCATTGCAATAGACATCTGCCCCATAGTGCCATGGAACAACATTAATGCTCTCGAATGGTATAGGTCCAGCCTTCGTTATGGTTATCGTAGGTGGCCTTGATGCAGAAATGGTAATTGTTTTGCGAGGTATGGTGATAGTGGCAACCTCATCCTTCTACTTCAGCATTATTTCCCCTGATCGGTTCTCAGCCCTCCGACTAAACTGCAAAATTCCTTCATTCATCAAACTCTGAATCCCTGTTATCAACTGACCACGGCTGTCTGAATGATTCGCACAATCCATACACAACTTCCCACAGCCTGGGAAAATACCTTTCTTCAATAACTTGGCTTTAATGAAACCAAGTGGTGTTTTCAGGTCTTTGACATCAGTCAATAAATCCGAATCTTCCTCTTCAATGATGGCGCTAACCCCATCTCCACCATGGTTAGGCATAGGGTTCTTCATAACATTCGGAGCATTATCAAAAAAGTTGATTATCTTGGCGTCAATAATATCTTGTACTTTATGCTTGAATGCTTTACAGTTGTCAATCGAGTGGCCAGGTGCTCCCGAATGAAACTCACATCTCGCATTTGCATCGTAGCCCGATGGAGGTGTCCCTATCAAGGGAGCCAAAGTTCTCTTCTGGACTAGCTGTAACTGAAGCAAAGTCATCAAAAGCTGAGCACATGACATAGGTGGGGTTTCAAGATGGCGACTTGCCAAAAGTGCTTTATTCTGGTACCTCCGGTACCCTTGCTGGTTCTGCTGCTGCTGCTGCTGAGGTTGTTGGACACCCAGAATAGTAATGCTAGCGACCTGTCGGCGCTGGCCTTTTCCTTTTCCCCGAGCACTAGGCACTGAGCTCGTCTCACCTTCACGTCTCTTACCACAGTAAGGCTTCTTTCCCCCTCCAGCTGAGGATGCATCTACACCCTGAATTTTTCCAATTTTGATGCCATTCTCTACATGTTCCCCAGTGATTATGAGGACGGAGAAGCCTCCCGACATACCACTGACAAGCTTTTCATAATAAACTCCTAGAAGAGTAGCCACGAACATCTCAACAAGTTCTCGCTCAACCATCGGTGGCTGGACCCTCGCTGCCAGTTCACGCCACCTCTAGGCATACTCTTTAAACCCTTCGCTGTTCTTCTGAGACAAATTTTGTAGCTGAACCCGGTTGGGAGCCAGATCGCTGTTATATTGATAGTGGCATATGAATGCTTCAGCAAGGTCTTTCCACGTACGTACACTGGTGGGTTCCAAACCCATATACCACTCCAGCGAGGGGCCTGACAGGCTGTCCTGGAAGAAGTGCATCAGCAACTTCTCATCTTCAGAATGTGCGAACATCTTTCGGTAATACGACCTCAGATGGACACGGGGGCAAGTGGTGCCCTTATACTTCTCGAAGTCGGGTACCTTAAACTTGGGAGGCACCTTGAAGTCTGAGATCAGTCCCAACTTAGTCATGTCAACACCCATGGTATTCAAGTTCTCAAAACTCTTCATCTTGTCTTCGAGTGCTTTGAACCTTAAACGAGCTTCAGAATTCAATTCGCCCTCAGCTCCCTTCATTGAGAATAAGTCCTCTTGACGATCCTCTTGCCAAGGTTGATGGCCAATGCCAGCAGCAAACCCAGCAGCATCAAGACCATACAGATTACCAGCACCAGCGTTCCCAGCATTACCAGTACCTCCAGTATTGCCAATGCTTATACCAGCATTACCATTGGCCTCAAAGTTGCCATTTCCGGCTCTAGTCGTATTCCCATTAGCTTCGATATTAGTAACAACATTACCATTACCACTTCCATTCCCTCCAGTCACAGGGATGTTAGCATGAGGGGTCTCAACAAGCGGAGGGTTCACCACATTCCCACCATGTAGCACGCCGTTGCTGTCGACGCGTGCAATCAGAGGTTGCACCAGAGTTCTGAGCTGATCCTGGCCATTAGCGACCACTTGCATGAGATTCATAAAATGATCCATCCTCTCCCTGAGCTCTTGGATGTCAGTCTGAACCTGTTCCATTACTCTGACTTTATTTGCTATGGTGGAATACTGGTGAATCTGCCTTCGTTCAATCCTAAAATAACCTGCAAACACAAAGGGTTAGAAAAACAGCTCGTGGTACTTGTTATGCAAATGATTCATGCAAATGCAAACGTGTGTTTGTGCCTTAGGGAGATCCCCCCCCCCCCCGATCCTAATTTCCAAGACAAATAAAGTCCAACATCCAATCATGGAAAGAAATCCTCATATATTTATCTGAAAAACCCACGCGGACAGCTTACAACTATAACCACATACAACTGAAGCAAAGGGGTGACCCCAACCAACAAGCCTGGTGGTGGACAGCATATCAATGCATAAAAGGTACAAAGAAATACAAAGAAATCAAGTGCGGCTATGGGCACGGAAATCCTCTAATAACTTCTTTGTAGTGGGATGATTAGGCTGGCTGAGCAGACCCTGGATCAGCAAATCCCTTTGCCTGATGGTATCCTGGAAATCCTCGGCAACATCCCCACGAACCTCTTCTCCGGAACGGTTTTCCACTCTACACCTCTTAGCATCAGCTCTGAGTTGACAATCCTGCAGGTTTGCCTTGGTCTCAACCAATCTGTACTGGACGTCACGTCGAAGTGAGGCTTCGGCCTCTCTTTTCTAGTCCTTGATCTCAATCTGGACCACTAGCTCGATTGTTCGTTGATTCAACTTTTCCTCTCACTCTTTGTACTTGGCTAGGGTTGTTGTGTTTATCTGACGGGTTGGTTTTATCTATCTACCTATCAAGGCTGGTCTGAAAAGAAAAGAAAATGACTCGGTAAAGCATCGCACTTCGTGCCTACTGTCGTTACTGCAAAAATCGGCGCCGGCTATGAGAGAAGAGTCGCCACCGTGCATTATTTATCCCAAAAGAGGGAAAGGAAACGCTCAGAGAAAACCTAACGCAAAGAGGGAAAGGAATAGTCATCGCAACCAAATCCTGGATTCGGGAGTCAGTTACGCAAGGGGAAGGTATTAGCACCTCTCACGTCCGTCGTACTCGACGGGATCCACGCTTGTTTTCTATCTAAGGGTATGTTTATCTATCTACTCTAAAGGTCTGGTCTAAAAGGAAAAGAAAATGACTCGACAAAGTATCGCACTTTATGCCTACGTATTCCCGTCTGGAACGAGAAATCAGAGTCAACGTAGTTCGCCTAACTACTGGTTATGGGGGGAAGGTTGCTCGCCAAGATATTGCATCTTGTGCCTACGTACTTTCATACGACATGAAAGATCAGAGCAAACGTAGTTCGGGCTACGAAAGACACAAGTTTGTCTGACAATTTTTTATCTCCTTAAGAAAGGGTTTTCCTGATTAAAAGTCCAAGAGTACAAAAACAGAGTTTGAATGTTTGTTTGAATTTTTTTACGAAAGAACTGTTTTTTAGGATGTTTGCAATCTCAGTCGCACTAGAGACTATAACCCAGGAGTGAACGCTTCGTATGTCACCCAAAGGGTACCACACTAACATCCAGGTTACTGGAGAGAGACCCTCCACCAACCTTTTCCCAGATAGCTTAAGGCTCGTAAAGCACGACTTCAATTAACCTTATTACTGTATTTTTTTTTTTGAATTGTTTTGAGATGAGAAGAGAAAGACGCCCTAAAACTATGGTTGAAAGGGAATCTACCTACAGTTATCATGCATGGGTCAAAACCTAATGTCTGTCATAATTCCCTCTTGCATAGAGGAAATCAGAGATCCTAGGGGAAAACAGCAAAAGAAAGCAAGCAGTAAACAATAAACAGTAAAATGCATGCTATGCAACAGTACAAGCGAGGCAAGGGAGTCCGGCTCAACCTCAAACCTAAGAAAACAACACGCAAGGGGAGACAAGCTCCACCTCAAACCTAAAGGTAGGCAACACAAGCAAACAGACAATACAACAAAATAAAAAACAGAGGAAGCAGCCCAAGCAGCAGCAACAGTCTTCTAGAGACAGCATCTTCAACCTTCAACAGCAGCTCTAAACAGCAAGGTTGAATTGACAGCAAAGGAACTTCATCTTCAAGCTAGCTCCTATCTTCAAGCTTCTTCAATTCTTCATCTTCAAGCTCTAGAAAGCTCCACAAGAAGAGAAATCATCAATGAGATCAAGTTACAATGTTAAGAAACCTGATGAAAACCAAAGGAATTCATCAGGAACCAACATGAAAAGAAAGTGCATCCTCAAAAGTTCTACTCATTAAGGCATGCCACTCATCCCTCCAAAGGAGAGATGGAGCTTCCATAAGAGGACTTTGCATCATAGGATAGGATAGAAGCAAAAAATGCATTCTATGTTTGATGAAAGAAGAAAGACTAGTTCTAATGGCTCTTCCTAAAACCCTAATCCTATAAGCTTCTAAAAAGCTCCTAAAAGAGGAAGAAAACTTCAACTCCAAGCTCCACAAGCCAAGCCTTAGCTGCTACAAGATGTCCAGAAGCTCCTCCAAAAAGGAATCCAAACACTTCAAACTCCAAAGTCACCAACAAGACCAAACAAAGCAAACCACCAAAGATGGAACACCAAATACACAACCAAATTGCAAAATCTACCTAAAATAGAAAAATAAGTTGTAAAATTCTAATAAATTTCCAAGGGGAACATGCATGATTTAACAATCTAAGGTTCAAATATTAAAGTCTAATTCAACTTCTAGGTCTACTAAACAATTCCTAAATTGAAACATGTCAAGGTAAACCACAAGTTTGGGAAGGCTTTAAACATCTAACCTAAAACAGAACCTACATTTGTCTTAAAAATCTACTAAAAATCCTAAGGGAGCATACACATCTAACCTACAACATATCCAAAAATCAAAGCCATATTCAATACCAAAAGATCACACCAAAATCAACAAGGTAGATAAGCAATTATGCAAAAATTAAAAACATAAACAAAATGAGAAAAATCAAATAAAATTGAAAAATACATGAAAATGAAATTTATTGATTCCAGAAAATCAAAAATTTAATCAGGAGTGTGGAGATATTTTTAAAATATTTTTTGGATCAAAATTGGATTTATTATGAATTTTGGAATCAATAAAGCATTTAAAATAATCAAAATGGAATAAAAGAAAATCAATTGCTGAAATAAAACACGGGCCCTTGGATGTGTTGACAAGTCCACTGATCCTGCGCGTGAGGGAGTGCCACGTCAATTATTGAAACTGCAACGTTTTGGTTTCAGAAAGTCCACAAAAATTAAAACATGGTCGTTGGATCCAAGGTCTAGTCGTTGGTCAAAGCATAATCTAATGGTCACAAACTCATCTTCTCCAAATTCAGGCTGACCGGAGTGAGAGCAAGCATGGTGGCCGGAGAAGACTCCGGTTGTCTTCTCCGGCGAGGTTCCAGTCACAGGTGGCCAAAATGCACAAACCTTACATCAATTTCACTCAGTTTTTCATCAGGATTCCAAATATCTAACTCAAATCATCCATCTCTCAATAGGCTTTAAAAAACGAAGCAATGTTCAGAAATAACATCCAGATCAATCATCATCAATTGCAAATATAATGATACATAAATCATCCTCTGGCTTCACTGATCACTCTGATCTATTCAAATTGTTCTAACTCTCCATGAATCAAGAGATTCGATCCAAAACAAAAATGCTACCACATGATCAACTATCACCAATTGCTACCAAAATGATCCAGAAACGATCTACTACTCAACTAGATCCTAACCACATGCTTAATGCTAACTACATCGTGATAGATCAAGAGGAAATTTGAAGTTTACTAACCTGTTGTAGATCCACTAACAGATACACTTAGAGCTTGATTCTCCCTTCAAAACTCTCCAGATACGTTCAAAGATGCAAGGGGAAGAGAATGCAACCTTCAATTTGCTTTGATCTTGCTCCAAACTGAAAATCCGATTTCAATTTGCTCCTCTGAAAATTCACTTGCAATCTCAGTCTTCACCACGCAATGAGCACCAACCCCACTCTGAATTCAATGATATGAATATATAGAAAGTTTCTATGGGCTTTGGTTGCTTGTTTGAAGCCCAATCCAGTAGTTTACATTTTCTGGTTTTTGCTATTGAAATACACATGACAATCATGATTCTGATGCTACAGCTTGCACAAGAAGCTTCCATTCAACTCCAAATTGCCTTGTGAACGAAATTAGACTAAGAGGAAGGCCTGAATTGCATTGGTAAGGAACTTGGATGTGTAACTTGCATTTGAAGCAACCATATGGCAACTTGTGAAACTTGACCTATACTAAAAAATACACCAATTTCATTGTGTTTAAAATGAAATTTACAATCAAAATAAGCACTTATTTGACATGTTTTGGCCACTTAACCAATTATTTGGATTTTTCAACTTTGAATCCTTTGAAAATCTTCTTTTTCAAGCCATTTCAAACCAAGTCTTGCTATGAGCCTAATCAATCCATCATGACTTCTTGGTTGGCCTAAAAACCCCATTTTGAACAAGTTTCATGTTGAACAAAAATCCATTTGACAAGTGCAAGTGGGAGATTTTGACCTATGATTGAAAATGGCCTATAATCTCACTTTCCCAAAATACCCCTGACTTGTAAACCTCATAACTTGAGTTATACAAATCATATGGAAGACTTCTAGTACAATTTAGAAAGTTAAGATCATGAGGAACAACTTTAATGTTAGCAAAATGTTCATGTGAAACCTCCTTCTAGGTTAAAAATAGATTTGAAGTCAGATGATTTTCACAGACAAATTTCAGAGGCATTTGAGGACTTGTAACTTGTCTGGACCATAACTTGAGTTCTATAAATCCAATGGAGGACTTCTAGTACTCAAATTAAAGGTATTGTTATGCTCTACAAGTTTAATGTTAGCCAAGGATCCATTTGAAACTTGTATATTGACTTATGTAGTCTTGAAGTTAGGCACTAAATAGGGGACTTTACACTAAAACCCTAATTTAGCAACTTCCCACACTCTTGACTTTTCTTTACTTGATCTTGGAAAAACACCACAAATGTCTCATGACATCATTTCATGAACTCCATGACCTAAAAGTGGGCTTTGATACCCTTCAATTGCACAGTTGACCTAGGATCGACCCAGATGAAACCCTAATTGCTTGCATCTCAACTGTGGCTCTTGCATTTGACACAATGACTTGATTAAACTCTCCCATGGCCCTCTAGGCATTCTATGAGATCCATACACCCTCTTCTCATACTCAAAACTTCACATCCCTTTGATGGTCTTCAGTTGATCCTCAAGTTAGGAGAAAATCTTCATGCAAGCATCTAAACTCTTAGGCACTCAAACCACCTCCTGATGACTTTGATAACTTCTCAATCTTGAATAAGACCTCTTGCTAGGCTTCTCTTGATAATAACCACACTTGATCCCCTGCGAAATGAATGATATCATGATATGCAAATGATATAACTATGCAAATGTTAATGCAATAAAACATAAACCAGGTAAGAAAAGGTTGAGCAAATTTTGGGGTGCAACAGTTGCCCCTATTCAAACGGCTTGGACCCGACTGAGTGAAGAGCGAACGGCCTTCAAACAATCGAGGTAGAAGACGGTTGAATACCAAGAAACCCGGAAATTTGCCAACCGCAGAAATAAGCTGCGAAAACTGCTTGTGGGAACAACATCCATTACACCGAGCCCAGTTGTTACGGCAACAATTGATCAATCATCTGATAAAACTTTGGATTTCAACACCAACCCCCTGTGTGACGCCACAGGTATCGAACCAACTTCGCAAGAAATAACTCCGTCCACAATTGGACTAAACTTCGTCAACACGAGGAAAGACTCCATCAACACGGGTACAACTCTGTCCACAACTGGACTAACGATCTCTGTCAATCACAGGTAATAACTTCGTCAAAACGGATAAGAATCACTAGCGACTTCACTGAGGACAACTCCGTCCATCACGGGTAACGATTCCGTCAACACAGATAACAATCACTGTCAACACAGGTACAATTCCGTCAACACGGATAACAATCACCGTCAACACAGGTACAATTTCGTCAACACGGATAACAATCACTGTCCATCACAGGTAACAATTCCGTCAACACGGATAACAATCATTGTCCATCACAGGTAACCATTCTGTTAACACGGATAACAATCTCTGTCCATCACAGGTAACAATTCCGTCAACACGGATAACAATCTCTGTCCATCACAGGTAACAATTCCGTCAACACGGATAACAATCACTGTCAACACAGGTAACGATTCCGTCAACACAGATAACAATCTCTGTCCATCACAGGTAACGATTCCGTCAACACGGATAACCATCACTGTCAACACAGGTAACGGTTCCGTCAACACGGATAACAATCTCTGTCCATCACAGGTAACGATTCCGTCAACACGGATAACAATCTCTGTCCATCATAGGTAACAATTCCGTCAACACGCATAACAATCACTGTCCATCACAGGTAACAATTCCGTTAACACGGATACGTTTGAAGAATACTTTGCTGGGGAATACGAGAAACTTAACTAAACCACTTTGTGGGGAAAAACTCTACTGCGGAAATCACTAGTTATAACTCCAAAAGTTTGAGCCATGAAATCTTTTAATGCTGACGTAACAGCAATCCGGGAATATTTCGGAAGAGTAACTTAACCAAGCAACTCTGTTAGGGGACGAACGTTATCATCACCTATCTCACGCTGAGAATTTGAATATCTAGAAATCCTTATGAGCAAGAATCTCACTCCTCTACAAGGAACAACACCTGAAACTAAAGAGGTAACCAACCTGGCTTATGTTTCAAAATGTGTATGTTTGGCAATGGCGTAATGCTCCATACGGCATGGAAATGCTATGCGTTTGAGTAAATGCAAATATGATGATATATGCAAAATGCAAAGATGCCACGAGGCGCTTCAGCAAAATAAATGCTGAAGACAAAAATCCCATCCGCTGGGGATGAATGGTACCACAAAGCATTCTAGCAAAATAAATGTTGAACATGTGAAACCAACTCCACTGGGGATAACCATCCTGTTGGGGAATGCTCACAAGCTTGATATTACAAACTATGCTGATGATGTTCATCCTGTCGGAGGAAAAACAACCTGCTGGGGAGAAGGAAAAACAGTCCTGTGTGAGGATAATCCTTCTGAACCAAAGACGACTTTGTTATTCTGTGGGAGCTACCCATGCTGGGTATTGAGTGCGTACATACTCACTGCTGGGAATGCACCTTCTGTTGGGAACATTTAGATCCACTAAGGATACTCTTTTGGCAGCTTTCCTAAGGAATACTCTTCTGGGGAAGACAACCCCACATCCAGTAGGGATACGTGCCATCTCAAATCTCTCTGGGATAAGATGTGACTTCCATCTGCTGAGGAGTGATACAATCACTTTGTCACGGGACTCTGACTGGGGAAACACAACTTCCCTGCCGGTTCGCTTCAAAGGTGAGAACCCTGCAAAACACAAACGAGACAAAAAAAATCTATACAACAAGATCTATCCCGGTTAGTATCCACGACATTTGTTCAGTCAATTCGAAGTTTTAGCAATTATTGGCAAGGGCCAGCAAGTTTATGTACATGCAAGTTCATCAAAAACATCGGCGTTTTTCACAAACAAAACAGTAAAGAATAAGCATCAAATACTGAATAATATGCTTTATTGATAACGGGCCTGTAAATAGGAAAAATTTTGTACGCTGGATGCAACTCCTGAAAAGAGGAAGTTACGCACAAACAAAATACAAATATACAGAAACACAAAGAAACTTTGTATACATGTCGGCAATGTGGTACAGACAAACACCATGAGCTGATCCGCCTATGACTCGCCTGATTCTGACACTTTCCCGATACTCGATCTTCGGAAGAGATTGTTTCGGATATACGACCCTCAGGTACTCCCAAACCACTAAGCAACGCAGTATCAAACTCGGACCGCAGTCATTTGCTTTTTTAAATCCCTAACTTTTGCGTGAACAGCCCTTTGCGGGTTTTCAATTCACCGGGATACCCTTTTTTAACGAAGTCACCCTTTTCAGGTATTCAACTTCGCGGGTGTACATTTTCTCAATTTTATCCCTAACTTTTGCCTGAACCTTTTATTCCCTTTTTTATGGTTCGCCGGGATGCCCCATTTTTTCCTGGACTCTCTTTTTTCTGTCCAGCGGGTCTCTTTAAGCAAAGTATTTTTCAACTGCGTCCGAGTTCACAGGGGATGTAAAATCCTCACCATCCATGGTGGACAACAATAAGCCTCCTCCAGAGAAAACCTTTCTAACGACATATGGACCTTCATAGTTGGTAGTCCATTTGCCCCTGTGATCTGATTGTGGTGGGAGAATCTTTTTCAGCACAAGATCGCTCGTCTGAAAGCTTCGAGGACACACCTTCTTATCATAAGCTTTCTTCATCCGACTCTGATACAGCCGACCATAGGCTAGAGAATCCAATCTCTTCTTGTCCATTAAACTGAGCTGATTCAATCCATCTTTCACCCATTCTGCCTCATAAAGTTGGACATCACGCAAAACCCTCAGAGAAGGAATCTCAACCTCCAATGGTAGGACAACCTCCATACCATATACTAATGAAAATGGAGTTGCCCCGGTTGATGTGCGTACCGTCGTACGATAACCGTGCAAAGCAAAAGGCAACATCTCATGCCAGTCCTTATAGGTCACAACCATCTTCTGAACAATCTT
The DNA here is from genome assembly GCA_963859935.3 of Lathyrus sativus. Classification (NCBI taxonomy): domain Eukaryota; kingdom Viridiplantae; phylum Streptophyta; class Magnoliopsida; order Fabales; family Fabaceae; genus Lathyrus; species Lathyrus sativus. The sequence continues at coordinate 199,110,443 of OZ012739.1, read as the reverse complement.
CTTTATGTTTTTATTGGCCGCTTCAACATCACCATTCATCTTGGGTCGATAAGGAGAAGAGTTGTGATGTTCAATCTTGAAATTCTGGCACAATTCCTTCATCATCTTGTTATTCAAATTTGAACCATTGTCAGTGATAATCCGCTACGGGATTGCATATCTGCAGATAATATCCTTCTTGATAAATCTGGCTACCACCTGCTTGGTAACATTAGCATACGATGCCGCTTCAATCCATTTGGTGAAGTAATCAATAGATACCAAGATAAAACAATGTCCGTTGGATGCCGTGGGCTCAATCTTCCCAATCACATCAATTCCCCACATGGAAAAAGGCCAAGGTGATGACATAACGTTCAGAGGGCTCGGAGGCACATGAATCTTGTCCGCATAAATCTGGCATTTATGACACTTCTTTGCAAACTTGAAACAATCTGCTTCCATAGTCAGCCAATAATACCCGGCTCGTAATAACTTTCTCGTCATTGCATGTCCGCCAACATACGTGCCAAATGTACCCTCGTGGATTTCTTTCATGAGAAACTTAGCCTCTTTCTCATCCACACACCACAACAACACCAAGTCGTGGTTTCTTTTGTACAAAACACCATCCGGATTCAAATAGAAATTGCCAGCCAATCTCCTAAGAGTCTTCTGATCGCGACTGGATGCCCCAGCCGGATACTCTTGATTCTTCAGGAAATTCTGGATATCATAATACCACTGTTTGCCATCGGAAGCTTCCTCAATGGTGAATATGAAAGCGGGCCTATCAAGGTGAAAGATAACTATCCTTGGAGCCTCAATCCAGAAGTTAACCTTATACATTGAAGACAACGTCGCGAGAGCGTCTGCCATCTGATTTTCCGCTCGTGGTACATGGTGAAATTCCACCTTGTCAAAGAAAAGTAACAACCTCCTTGCATAATTCATATAGGGTATCAGATTGGGCTGACGAGTCTCCCACTCTCCCTTGATTTGGTTCACAACTAGAGCAGAGTCTCCGTACACATCAAGATTTTTAATTCTCAGATCAATAGCTTATTCGAGCCCCATAATGCACGCTTCATATTCGGCCTCATTGTTGGTAACTGGAAAGGTCAATCTAACAGTGAATGGGATGTACGACCCATGGGGAGTAGTAATGATTGCCCCTATTCCACTTCCATATGAATTGACGGCACCATCAAATATCAATTGCCATTTGGAACCTAGTTCTGGACCTTCATCAGGCAACGGCTCCTCACAGTCCTTCATTTTTAAGTACATGATATCCTCGTCAGGAAAATCAAACCTCATCGGCTGGTAATCATCAATTGGCTGCTCAGCTAGGTATTCTGACAGAACACTACCTTTAATAGCCTTTTGAGAAACGTACTGAATATCGTATTCTGTCAATACCATCTGCCATCGGGCAATCCTTCCAGAAAGTGCTTGCTTTTCAAACACGTATTTGATCGGATCCATCTTTGAAATTAGCATGGTTGTATGATTTAGCATGTACTGTCTCAGACGTTTGGCAGCCCAGGCTAGCGCACAACACGTCTTTTCGAGCATTGAGTAACGGGACTCACAATCTGTGAACTTTTTACTCAAGTAGTAAATCACATGCTCTTTACGTCCAGTCTCGTCATGTTGACCGAGAACACAACCCATGCTTTTCTCAAGAACCGTCAAATACATAATCAATGGTCTCCCGGCTACTGGGGCTATCAATATTGGAGGTTCCTGCAAATATTCTTTTATTTTTCCAAATGCCTTTTGACAATCTTCATTCCAGATCACAGCCTGATCCTTTTTCAACAACTTGAATAATGGCTCGCACGTGGCCGTTAGATGAGATATGAACCGGGCGATGTAGTCCAACCTCCCCAAAAAGCCACGAACTTCTTTTTCTGTTTTCGGCGTTGGCATTTCTTGTATTGCTTTTATCTTAGCAGGATCCACCTCAATTCCTTTTTCGCTAACAATAAACCCCAATAGCTTACCAGTTCTCACCCCGAAGGTGCACTTGTTAGGATTCAGCCTCAACCTGAATTTCCTAAGCCTCTTGAACAATTTCAGAAGATTGACCAGATGCTCTTCCTCCGTCTGGGATTTGGCAATCATATCATCAACATAGACTTCGATCTCTTTATGCATCATGTCATGAAAGAGTGTTGTCATAGCTCGCTGATATGTTGCCCCGGCGTTCTTCAAACCAAAGGGCATCACTTTGTAGCAGAACGTTCCCCACGGGGTGATAAAAGTTGTTTTCTCCATATCATCCGGCGCCATCTTTATCTGATTATAGCCCGAAAAGTCGTCCATGAAGGAAAACACGGAGAATTGAGCGGTGTTGTCGACCAGCACATCAATATGAGGAAACGGAAAGTCGTCTTTTGGGCTCGCCCTATTCAAATCTCGATAGTCCACGCACATCCGCACCTTACCATCTTTCTTTGGTATAGGCACTATATTGGCGACCCATGAGGGATAAGTTGTAACAGCCAGAAAACCGACATCCCATTGTTTCTGAACTTCCTCTTTAATTTTCACAACCATATCTGGTCGAGTTCTTCTGAGTTTTTGCTTAACCGGCGGACATTCCTCACGCAATGGCAAACGGTGAACCACCATATCCGTATCCAAACCAGGCATGTCTTCGTAAGACCAAGCAAAAATATCACTGTACTCTCGAAGCATCTCGATCAAACTTTGCTTGATATCACTTTGCAGTGCAGCCCCTATCCGGATATTCCTGACAACCTCTTCGGACCCCATGTTGATAATTTCAATTTCCTCCTGATGAGGCAGAATGATTCTTTCTTCTTGTTTCAAAAGTCGAGTCAGCTCTTCTGATAAGTCATTATCCTCAACAATCTCTTCTTCTGCTTGAAATATCGGATGCTCGAAGTCAAAGCGAGTCATAGGAAGTTCGTGATCGGTGTCGTCTGAAATGTGAATCCTGCAATGAGAATGGTTAAATGTTTCAAATAATGCAAACAAAGCACATAACCACGTTGCCATCTTATTGTTAAACAAAAACAGAAAAAACAAGGATCACAAAATTTGCATGCGAAAAACGCCTTTATTAATGATTAAACAAAGTACACACATTGTCGCTACTGCGAAAATCGGCGCCGGCTGAACAGAAGAGTCGCCACCGTGCGTTATTTATCCCACGGGAGGGAAAGGAAACGCTCAGAGTAAACCTCGCACAACACGGGAAAGGTATGGTCGTCGCAACCAAAACCTGGATTCGGGAGTCGGTTACGCAAGGGGAAGGTATTAGCACCCCTCACGTCCGTCGTACTCGACGGGATCCACGCTTGCTTGGTTTGTACGGATTACACTTCTATCTAAACTAAAGGATGAGGGCTGAAAAGAAAAGAAAACTTGACTCGGCAAAGCATCGCACTTTATGCCTACGTATTCCCGTCTGGAACGAGAAATCAGAGTCAACGTAGTTCGCTTAACTACGGGGGAAGGTGGGTGAAGGTTGCTCGCTAGGATATCGCATCCTATGCCTACATACTTCCACACTGCATGGAAGATCAGAGCAAACGTAGTTCGGGCTACGCACAACACAAGCTGTTCAAGTGTCTTTTATGAAAAATCTCACCTTAAACAAGGGTTTTCTTATTGCAAAAAGGTTGATGTTGGTTCAAATCTTTTGACGGAAGAAATGAATTAATCTCTGTTATAACCTCTTATTAATGTTTTTCTGTTGTTTTGAAGGAAGAAGAGATGACACTCTACAAATCCTAGGGTTAAAAAAGGGGATAAAAAATCTACCCTAATGTTATCATGCATGGGTTAACTACTAATGCCTATCATGCTCCTCTCTTGCGCAGAGAGAAACAGAGATCCTAAGGGAATAGACAGAAACAGAAACAGCAGATATATACAATAAAGCAGTAAAATGCATGGATGCAACAATACAAGCGAGGAAAGGGAGTCCCACTCAACCTCGAACCTAGAAAACAATAGGCAAAAGTGAACAGGATTCACTTTCAACCCAGCAGGGTAAACAGCAAACCATACAATCAATACATCAGAAATAAAACAGCAAAAGCTAAACAGCAAAGCAGTCTTTATCAGCATCAGCACCTATCTTCAGGCTTCAAGCAAACATCAGTCTTTATCCTCAATCTCCCAATGGCTTTTCTTCAAGTCCTAACCTCCAAGCTGAGGAATCAATCACAAGAGTGAACGAATGTTAAACAGTAAACTGCCTACCAAGGGTGGCTCATTAACTGTTAACATTTTACAGATAATTTTCCCTCAAAAGTTCTATCTTTCAAATATATTCACTAATCCTTCCAAAGGAAGGAGGTGGATATTTGAAAGAGACTTTGAATCATAGAGAAAGGATGGAGGCAGACAAGGCCTTCCATGTTTGAGAATCAAGTTTGCTACTCTAGGGCTCTGCCTAACTCCTATGTCCTACAAACTTCAGCAGCTGCCAGCAAGAGATACTCCTCATTAGCTCTGGAAATTGGTCTTCATTCTCTGATCTTCCACTGGGCTTCATCATCACAGGTCTTCATCTCTCCCCAAATCCCAACCAAACCCAATACCCCACACAGACAAAAAGATAACCCTAAAGAGGGCACACCAAACAATTAAGCACATATAAGCAATATACTAGTAGCAGTAGGGGAATCTTAATATTTTCTAAGGGGATCTATCCTATGCCTATAACCCCTATAGTCCATACCCCAACAATCAAATGAAAATCTCCTAAAAGAATTGTTCTATTCACCTAAGTACACTTAAAACCCTAATTTCCATCATGCTAATCACACTTAACTAAACCCCCTAAAAAATTAATCCTAAAAATGTGAACTAAATCTTATGTACAAGTTGAAGCCCTATACCAATCACTCTAAAAAGAATGAGCCCTAAAGCTAAGGGGACCTATGAGAACTAAAATCAACAAATTTGGGTACCAAACTAAACTTAACAAAGTACTATTTATAAGAAAAATACATGAAAAATAGGGAAACAAAATAAAATGTCAATTTTATTATTTATTATTTTTCTTAACAAGATTATGAATCTACCACAAAAAGAACCAATTAAAAACAAGCTTTTTCTGATTTTATATGGATTTTTAAAGATCAAATAAAATAAAAAAACCACAAAAGGAATTAAATGGGGAGGGGGTGCTATAAGCAAAGGCGCCTAGTTCATATTGTTGATGGGCCAGGAAGAGGGGGCGTGAATAACAAGTACGCAGGGCCCAATATGCGTCAGAAAATGAATTAAAAAATAAAACGAAAAAATATTAAAAACTCGGTGCAAAAAGCAGTAAATCTCAGTTCATTTTGTTGGGCTTCTCAAAAGGGGGGTGGGGATAGTGTTCTGAATCCAGGCCCATGGTGGTGCGTTTAATGAAACGCATCGTTTGATGCTGGTCAGTTCCCTCCATATTCTTCTTTGAATCTGGTCCATTAGATGAGATTAAAATGTCAAACAAGTGGAATGATCTGACGGTCAGTGGTCATCGTCCCCAATCATGAAGCTAGGGTTTCAGAAATTCACAGCTTCCATGCATGCAATCGAGCTCATCGTGCTCCCTCAATTCACAATGAAATTCAAAAGTTCCAAAACCAAAATTGGTCTACTCTTTCCCAGGAACACGATTACACGCACAACTTCCATTAAAACCCACTATATCTCCCAAACAGAGAGCATGAACACACGGGTTCAGACAAATTGCACTGAGATCAAGCATGGTACTTCTTGGTATTAATGGCATCATCTTGCTCATGGTGTTGCACTGATTTCATTAAGCCACTACATGATCATTGTCACTCAATATCCAGCCTAATCTTAACCATCAAAGAATCATCACCCTGTTATGGAACCTCATGGAACTCTCCCTAATTCTCAGGGATCAATCACCTAATGTCTCTAAGCATGATTACCCTAGCCATTTAATCTAACAATGCATAAATAGGGGGATTCGAATGAAGTTGCAACCTTGCAAGTGATGATGGCAATGGTGGTTAGCCTTCAATTCAAGCCTTGATGCTTGCTTCAAATGACCTTCAATGGCTGTAGATTCTTCTGTTTGCACTGGTTCTTGCTCAAACCTCTTGAATCACTCTATCCACACCTTCATGCAAATTGGAGGGAAGCTTCGAATCTCATGAACCATCCACCTTTTCTTCTAGTTTTTTTCTTGCTTTTCACTCTATGATGATGGAGGAAGATGATGACAAGAAGAAATCTCACAATTGATGGAGTTTTGATACACTTTGAAAAGAAAATGCAAATGGGAGTGAAGGAATCAAAATGGGGTTTGCAAGCTCAAAGAATCACCAACCACTGCATGGACCCTCTCTAGGGTTTATATACACACCAATGGGAGCATCTAGAACCTTTGAGAAAGCTCCATGAAGTTTCTAGAACTTCTCATGCAAGGAGATTTTCAATTTTTCTATTCTTAGTAAATCCCATGAGATCTCATGATAACCATGCAATTCTCCTTAAAATACCCTTACATGAGATGGTAATAAGGAAACAAGGCATTTCAAGTCAATTTAAGGCTTTGGCAAACTTTTCCTTTAGGTGCCTTAAAATGCAAGAATCAAATTTACAAAGGAAGTCCAATTTTTAAGCCTAAACTCAAAAATATGGATAAACCATTATTTTTAAAATGATGTTGGGAATAAATTTGGTATATTGGATGACCCATATTAGATTTGTAGATCTCCCAAACCAATTTTTCATTTCAACTTTTTCAACTTATAAGCCATTTTCAAGTCATTTGCACCAATTTTAAATCTCCATGCTCTAAGCTTTTCCAAACTTTCACACCTTCTTTTCTAGCCTTAAAATCCCATTTTGAACAACTTTGATGTTGCGAAGTTTTTCATTTGAAGCTTCCTTGTATGAGTTTTAGGCATAGGCTAAGAATGACCTGTAATCCCCAAATGACCAAAATACCCTTTGCTTGCCAAGACCATAAGTAGAGTTCCCCAAATCATATGAAGGCATACCATACCATTATAGAAATCTAAGACAATAAGGAACAACTCTTATGTTGGCCAAGAACCCATTTGAAATACCCTTGAAGGTCAAAAGCTGCTTGGAAGACAGACAATTTTCACAGACAAATTTCAGTGCCCTCAGATGACCTGTAACTTGCAAGAGCCATAACTTGAGTTCTACAAATCATCTTGATGACTTCCACCACTCAAATTAAAGCTATGAAGATACTCTACAAGCTTCATATGGACCAAGAATCCATATGAAGCTTTCATCTTGAGTTACACTGCTTTGAAGTTTGACCTAAACTAGGGGATTTTACACTGAAACCCTAATTTAGTAACTCCAGTTCTCCTTGACTCCTCTTGATTTTCCTTTATCACAACATCATATCCATATCCACATAGCAAATAATGAATCCCACATTCTTCAAATGATCCTTGATGCCTTTCAAAACACTTCTTTGACCTAGAATTGACCCAGTGCTGACCCTAGTTGACTGACTTCAACTGAGGCTCTTGCAGTCATTCAAATGACTTGATTCTCCTCAAAGATGATTCTCTAGACTCTTCATAACATCCATACACACCCCATTCTCTTGGCTCATAGCTCACATTTCCTCTGATGATCCCCAACTAGCCTTAAGATAGGAGAGAATTCACTGATCAACCTGGCAGCTCTTCAAAGCTCAAATTCTTCCCTGATGACCTGAGTAGACTTGACTATGAATGAAACCCTTGGATATACCTCTTGAGATAGGAATAGCACTTTGATCCCCTGATTAAGATAGCTTGCTCATGCTATGCAATGCAGATGAATACACTATGCACATGATGACAATGCAAATGATTATGCAATTGAAACATAAACCTAGGTTAGAAAGGTTGGGCAAATTTTGGGGTGCAACAGCTGCCCCTATTCAAGCTACTTGGACCCGACTGGATGAAGAGCGCGCAGCTTTCAGACATTCGCGGTACGAGACGGTTGAATACGAAAGAACCCGGAAATTTGCCAACCGCAAAAATAAATTGCGAAACAACTACTGCTTGAGAAAAACCCTGGGAACTGGCTCCTGTCGTCACAACAACAGCTAGCCATCCATCTGTCAAATAATCTGATGCTGTCCGCAGACCACTCCATCCCGAAGAAATGAGCATACACCACAAGAAATTGTTGATATCACTTATCTACCTCTGTTGATCTCACTTATCAACCGGGCACACGCTAACCAGCGGGAGAATATTGACTTCACTTGTCATGTTGACTTCACTGATCAACCTTTCGTATCCTGAAGAAACGAACAGACGCTTAACCAAGCGAGACGATGTTCGAAGACATAAACCACCGACTCTGCGGGGAAATGAGAAACTTAACCAAGTAACCTATTGGAGTAACACCCTGCTGGGGAACATAACTCTGTTGGGAAATTGCGGGTAACCACCCGAAAATCTGTATTACCACCTTCTAATACTGATACCACATCACTCTGAGAAAGACTCAGCTGGGGAAATACAAGTGACTTAACCAAGCGACTTGTCAAAGGATACCCTGCCGGGGACTACGAGGAACTTAACCAAGTATCTCGTTGAAGAACAACCCGCTGGGGATTACATCTCTACTGGGGTAACTGTGAGTAACTACTCAAATTCTGTACCATGCTATCTCCACTGTACTCCGAGAAAGGACTCGTCTGGGGAGAACGAGAAATGCTTGACCAAGCAACTCTGCTAGGGGAATGTGCCATGGCGAACACGATCACTGCGTGTCTGGCACAACAAATCCACAAAACTGCAACGAACACGGTCACTGCGTGTCTCACAAACAAAACTCATTTAACGGGACAAACACGACGAACACGATCACTGCATGCTGCGTTACAACCACATCGACCATAAATCCAACCGGATGAGATAAACACGATCACTGCGTGCCAGACGGAATAAATCCACATAGGAGAGGCGAACACGTTCACTGCGTACTTCAACCACCAACATGATAAACACGATCACTGCGTGTGCTGCGATAGGGCGAATGTGATCACTGCGCATCTCGACCAACAAAACCCCGGAATTATGTCAACACGATCACTGCGTGTGTTACAAAACCACCCCATGTGACAGGACGAATACGATTACTGCGTATGCCGACCAACAAAACCAACTGATACAATAGCCACGATCACTGCGCGCTCCGCATCACAAGTTCCCATGGTACTATCAACACGATCACTGCATGCTGCACGAATACGATCACTGCGTATCTTGAACACGATCACTGCGTGTTTGAACACGATCACTGCGCGTTCTGAGCCACGATCCTCTTGACTGGAGAAAAACACGATCCCTGCGTGTTGCGTGTCTCAACTAACCCACATAACTGGACGAATACGATCACTGCATATCCTGACCATACATAGGATAAACGCGATCACTGCGCGCTTCATGTCACGACCCTCTTGACTGGAGGAAACACGATCCCTGCGTGTTGCGACACAACTTCAAACATGGGACGAATATGATCACTGCGTACTTCGGCCACCAACAACCCGATGAACACGTTCACGGCGTGTCTTACAGCATAATCAAACTGCATAACGGACGAATACGGTCCCTGCGTATACCGACCAACAAAACCGGATGAACACGATCACTGCGTATCAACCCATAATCACTGTAGAACGGACGAATACGATCACTGCATATATCGACCAACGAAATCACATGATATGGTAAACACGATCACTGCGTGCCTTGCTCAATAAAACCCCCGAAACGATACCAACACGATCACTGCGTGCCTTACAAAACAATCTTCTTAGATCGGGACGAATACGATCACTACGCCATTCGACCACAGATATACATAACAAGATCAACACGATCACTGCGTGCTCTACAACATGAACCCCATAAAAGAGACAAAGTACGATCACTGCGTACTTTGGCCACAAATCAACATCTTAAAATCGACACGATCACTGCGTGTCTTACAATATGAACCCTGTAGCTGGTACAAATACGATCACTGTGCACTTTGACCACAAAATCCACATCTTCCTGAATCACGATTTCTCTTATCGGCAAGGAATAACATATCTGAAACTGGAGAGGTAACCACCTGGCTTATGTTTCAACAATGTACGTTTGATAATGACGTAATCCTTCCATACTGCATGGAAATGCTACGCATACTCGGGTAGAATGCAAATGCTCATGATGCATGCTTATGCAAAAAAAATGCTTCAGCAAAATAAATGCTGAAGACACACTGGATTCGCTGGGGATGACCGGAATACTACCGATACGCTTCCAACAAAATAAATGTTGGAAAGATGAACTAACTCCGCTGGGAATAACCGTCCTGCTGAGAAAGTAGCTCGAAAACTTCAAATTCTGCTGAGGAAGGTCCTCCTGACGAGGAAAAGTGACTTGCTGGGGAAAGAAAGGACAATCGCTCGGGAAAACTCCTTTCAGCTGCTCCAACCATCTGATCACACTCTGTGGGAACCCCTCCTGCTATCACCGAGCTGGGTAAATCATCCCGCTATCACTGAGCTGGGGAAATCATCCTGCTATCACTGAGCGGGGTAAATCATCCCGCTATCACTGAGCTGGGGAAATCATCCCGCCATCACTGAGCTGGGGACTGAACCACACATTCTGATTTGCACTGCACGAGAACCCTCTGGGAGTTAATCACATCCATCTCGACCTTCACTGGGGAGAACTCTGCTCTGCTTGATAAGCTAATTCTGAATTGCTGAAGATACATGATCTTTTCCTTTCCTGGGGAAATAACATTCAGTTTTGCCTGGGGCGACTTCACTAGGGAAGACACAACATTCATCCTCTGGAGAGGGTACCAGCCTGCCATGGACTCTGGCGGGGAACTTTGCGAGCTTTTGAATAGCTTGCCCCAGTGCACTCCACTTGCCCCTATCTAACTCTTGGGAACACCTACGCTGAACCGCTTGCTATGAGACGACCTCGAGATTACTTGCCCCGACATCTATACGACGAAAAGATTCAATCTTCGATAAACCCTGATTAACCCAGTTGGTTTCAATGCTTTCTACGGCGCCTTGCCCCTGAATGAGCGTTCTAGCGACTTATCCTGATCCGATTAGCCACCTGAAGTATCTGCTTTCAAATCTCCATGTTCTGCATGACTGCCCCTGATTGGATCTCGAGAAGACTCCCTTTCTGATTAGTTGCCTCTCAAGCATACTGCCCCTTGATCAACCGAAACTTCGGAACTCGTCCTCAGACTAACTGATTCCGAACTCACTGGAAGTCAATGCCCCTGATTCACATGACTTGCCCCCGATTAGCTGGTCCATAACAGTACCTCCAACTACGAGAGATTTACTGAATCTCGACCTGATTGCCCCAGAGTAGCTGACTTCTCATGGCTGACCTGACTGGGAATCACGATAACAGCTTGCCCCTGCTCTCGGAACATTCGGGCGCTCTGGATTCTATCCTGACCATACTTTCCATTGCAGAAAACTTTCCTGCTGTCAAGCGCTCACTCGCAAGTAAAACGAGTTGTTCTGCATAAAAGACATATTAATGCAACACATATGACAGTTTTGACATCCAATCTGTTCACTGGGGAAAGGGAAAAACAGTTTATAGCATACACTGCACAAAACATTTATCAACATCAGTACCACCATGGTAGGGGGAACCCCCTTCAGGAGTCAGAATCGACGCGACCTTTACCGAAGTATGCTTTCGAAACAACTTGCTTCAATTAGGACTTTTGAAGGTTATAACGTGGTCAGGTTCACGGTTTTGAAGGAAAGGATAAAGGCTCAAAGTTTATTTTAACCCACCCATTCTCCTTGATGTTCTCCAATCCTATATTCAGCTAATTCGACCTTAGCGCTCACCTCTCAGAGGCTGAAAGATAGGAGTGATAGTTTGAAAACCCATGAGTTTTTGGAGTGACAGCCACTCACTTCTCGTCTTTGACACTTAGGGTCACACGACTCGCATTTGATTTGAGGATTTTTCTTTTTTGTCCTCCTTTCATCTTTTTTCTTATCCCTAACTTTTGCCTGGACGGACTCTTTTTGAGTTCTTTTGATTTTTTAAAGTCCAGCGGGATGCCCTCATTTTTGCCTAAGTCATTTGTTTTCTTTTCTTGACTCAGCGGGCTTTTGATTTTTTCTCTTTTTTGTTTCGACCAAGTCATGTGACGCTGGTTGTCTGACTCTTTGGGGAATGATATGATTGTCTCACTCTTGATTTAACCATTGTGGTTTTTTAGGCACGACCTCTAGAGGTGTGATTGATCCTCGAACGGACACTCCTTTTGCAACTTGAACGCTCGGTCAAATTAGCTAACACCTACCCTGCCCCAGGTTAAGATTGAGGGTTTTTCATTCGCAGAAAGAACCTCCTACTACATGGCTCAAAGGGGTTGACAAGGGATTATCTTCCTTATAACTCCGGTGTTTAGGGATTTGAAACAATGCCTGTACATCATCAACAGGTTTTATTTCAAAAGCATACAATCGGAATTTTGCATGTCGTTCATTTTCGTCATCCTCCCCGGATTCCTTTTAACCAGGCGTTGGACATTTGTAAAAACAATTAGTGAACACGAATGGATTCAATCAAAACATGCATATTTATTTCATTATCATCAATCGAAATGAAAACAACAAGTTTTACAAACAAGATCGCAATTCAAACATGAAAGAAACTGCAAACGTAAAGAAATGACAAGATAAAACAAAGAAAAACGCCAGCTTCCGAGAACCGGGCTTTCACATCTGTCCTGCTGCTGAACCAGCTATCTTCACAATCAGTTGTGAGAGGCAGCCTGCCGCTGTTCTGATCTACTTTTAACGGCCCACACGAACTATAGAACTCCTCTTTGCCCCCCATATTCCAGCCTATTCATGGTTTGGCATTGGTTTTTGCGTAATGTTGGGACCTTCCTTCCCAAAATTGATGGCTGAGCTATCAAGCAAATCTTGCACTTTGTGCTTGAAAGCTAAACAATTCTCGATGTTGTGCCCGGGTGCACAAGAGTGAAAATCACAATGCTCGTTGATGCCGTACCTTACTGGTGGCGTGCCAGTCGGCGGCGCCAAGGTTCTCTTTTCAACTAGCTGTAACTTCAATAGAGTCTGAAGGAGCTCTGCGTAAGACATCGGTGGTACCTCAAATACCCTCCTCGGCCTTGGAGCCTGAAACCGCCGCTGATTCTGATTAGGCTGCTGCTGGGCCTGCTGCTGTTGTTGTCTCTGTTGCTGAGGTGGTCCCGGAATAGTCACACTTGCAACTTGAGGCTGTGGACGCCGATTCTGATTCCTATTTCTCCGCTGAACGTTATACACCGCATTAGCATCATCTTGCCTTTTACCACCGAAGGCTTTCCTGTTGCTTCCAGCTGAAGCAGATTCTCCCGGCTGAATCTTGCCAATTTTTATCCCGTTCTCTATACGCTCCCCCATCAGGATCAGTTTGGAGAAGGTACTCATTGAGAAGTTAAGCAGCCGGTCATAGTACATCCCTGAGAATGTCCCTACGAACAAGTCCATCATTTCCCTCTCGACCAAAGGTGGTTGTACTCTCGCAGCCAGGTCACGCCATCTCTGGGCGTACTCTTTGAAGCTTTCTTTGGGCTTCTGGGACATGCTTTGCAACTGAACTCTGTTAGGAGCGAGATCGCTGTTGTATTGGTAGTGCTTCACGAAAGCTTCCGCCAATTCTTTCCAAGTTCTGATCTGTGTTGGCTCCATGCTCATGTACCACTCCAATGACGGCCCTGACAAACTGTCTTGGAAAAAGTGCATAAGCATCTTTTCGTCGTCCGAATACGCAGACATCCTTCTGTAAAATGAACGGACATGCACCCTCGGGCACGTGTCGCCTCTATACTTATCAAAAGATGGCGCCTTGAATTTCAGAGGTACCCTCAGCCCTGGTACCAACCCCATGTTAGACATATCCAGTCCCACAACGTTCTGATTAGCCAGACCATTTACCTTTTCTTCCAACAATCTCATGCGGAGGCTGTCCCCTGTAGGCCTCCCGTAGCCTTCATTATGACCTGAGAAAACGTCTTCCTGATGATCCTCCCAGCGAGGTATCTCTTCATATGCAGCATGTCCGGCGTTACGACCCAGACCTGCTTGGAAGTACCCGGGGTTACCCCTCAGGTTGCCCATATCCTAGCCGTTGTTCATACCCATTCCATATCCTGCGTTACCATAACCATGGTCTCCGTATCCAGTTTTGGCACCAGCCACATTGCCATATCCCACATTCATACCCTGAAAGCCCTGATTACCATTGCCGCCATTCAGCCCGACGTTCTCCGCACCCAAGTTGAAACCCTGGTTGACGTTCCCTATGAACACTCCTGCAGCATCTCCGTTAGTGTTACCAGTGTTTCCGTTCCCACCAGCAGGACCAGCTTCTCCGTTGTTCAGCCCAGCGACTTGAATGTGATCAGCACTCTGATGATTTTCAACCCTGGGAGAGTTAGCCACATTTTCACCACGCGGGGTGCCGTTGTTCTCAGCACGAGCAACCAACGGCTGCACCAGACTCTGCAATTGTTCCTGCCCTTTGGCGATAGTCTCCATGGTTTGCATGAACAGGGCCATCCTGTCACGCATCTCTTGCATTTCAACCTGCATGGCGTCCATGATCTTCTTCTGGTTGGTTCTTGTAAAGTAACGGTGGACCCGCCTTTCTTCAATCCTGAAAATACCTTGCACGGATGCGGGAGATAAGATACACGGCTCACAAACCTGTAATGCAAATATGAGTATGTATGCAAAATGCAATGATAAATGGGTATGCAAACAATGCTATGCAAACAGCTGCAACAGGGGATCAAGTGCCCTGAATAAGAAGCCCAAGTCACACCAAGAACAGGTCTCAGACAGACCCTCCAATACTCATCAGACTCTGGCCTCAGACAGACTTCACAAAGGACTCCAGCCTGGTCTCGGATAGACCCAATAATATAACCCACACCTGGTCTCTGACAGACCTCGTAACATAACTCCAACTGGTATCTGATAGACCTCATACCATAACTCTGGCTGGTCTCTGATAGACCTCACAACTATCCATAAATACCAAGGATCTTTGATCAAGAAATAACCGGTATCTAGAGGTCTAGTTACCTGCATATCCCCAAACCCTCTCACAGGTGGATGTCCTAGTAACTGACAAAGGTATGGCATCCTATGCGGTCGTCGGCGTCACAGACTTTCAGGGTTGATGATATGATTCCCAGAAGGAGTGGCATCATCAATTCCTGAAGAGGCCTCACTTAGCCAACTTCCAAATGATCGGTTCCCAGAGTCGACAATTCAGCTGACCAACAACCCCTTCGACCCAAAGGGTAGAAAAAGAAGCCAACCAGAAGAACCTCGTCCGAGTGTAGATTTCATGAGACACTAATGCAAGCAAAGCCAGCACGCGCCCACTACTTTCTACTCTAATTCTAGGTGCACTCAAGCCCAGGTCCGGCTTATCTCTCAATCATGGAACACCCGTCACACCCCAATAATACAGCAATGATAATATAATGCTGAAATGTAAATACAGAAATGTAAATCCATACAAATTCCTCGACGGGCAAACAAGCGCTAGGATTGACTCTCTTAAGGGACGTTGGATCCCAAATGCATAAGAACTATCGCAGTCCTTAGCAGCCAGGGGACGTTGGGTCCCCAGCAGAGTCGCCAGCTGTCGCTACTGCGAAAATCGGCGCCGGCTGAACAGAAGAGTCGCCACCGTGCGTTATTTATCCCACGGGAGGGAAAGGAAACGCTCAGAGTAAACCTCGCACAACACGGGAAAGGTATGGTCGTCGCAACCAAAACCTGGATTCGGGAGTCGGTTACGCAAGGGGAAGGTATTAGCACCCCTCACGTCCGTCGTACTCGACGGGATCCACGCTTGCTTGGTTTGTACGGATTACACTTCTATCTAAACTAAAGGATGAGGGCTGAAAAGAAAAGAAAACTTGACTCGGCAAAGCATCGCACTTTATGCCTACGTATTCCCGTCTGGAACGAGAAATCAGAGTCAACGTAGTTCGCCTAACTACGGGGGAAGGTGGGTGAAGGTTGCTCGCTAGGATATCGCATCCTATGCCTACGTACTTCCACACTGCATGGAAGATCAGAGCAAACGTAGTTCGGGCTACGCACGACACAAGCTGTTCAAGTGTCTTTTATGAAAAATCTCACCTTAAACAAGGGTTTTCTTATTGCAAAAAGGTTGATGTTGGTTCAAATCTTTTGACGGAAGAAATGAATTAATCTCTGTTATAACCTCTTATTAATGTTTTTCTGTTGTTTTGAAGGAAGAAGAGATGACACTCTACAATTCCTAGGGTTAAAAAAGGGGATAAAAAATCTACCCTAATGTTATCATGCATGGGTTAACTCCTAATGTCTATCATGCTCCTCTCTTGCGCAGAGAGAAACAGAGATCCTAAGGGAATAGACAGAAACAGAAACAGCAGATATATACAATAAAGCAGTAAAATGCATGGATGCAACAATACAAGCGAGGCAAGGGAGTCCCACTCAACCTCGAACCTAGAAAACAATAGGCAAAAGTGAACAGGATTCACTTTCAACCCAGCAGGGTAAACAGCAAACCATACAATCAATACATCAGAAATAAAACAGCAAAAGCTAAACAGCAAAGCAGTCTTTATCAGCATCAGCACCTATCTTCAGGCTTCAAGCAGACATCAGTCTTTATCCTCAATCTCCCAATGGCTTTTCTTCAAGTCCTAACCTCCAAGCTGAGGAATCAATCACAAGAGTGAACGAATGTTAAACAGTAAACTGCCTACCAAGGGTGGCTCATTAACTGTTAACATTTTACAGATAATTTTCCCTCAAAAGTTCTATCTTTCAAATATATTCACTAATCCTTCCAAAGGAAGGAGGTGGATATTTGAAAGAGACTTTGAATCATAGAGAAAGGATGGAGGCAGACAAGGCCTTCCATGTTTGAGAATCAAGTTTGCTACTCTAGGGCTCTGCCTAACTCCTATGTCCTACAAACTTCAGCAGCTGCCAGCAAGAGATACTCCTCATTAGCTCTGGAAATTGGTCTTCATTCTCTGATCTTCCACTGGGCTTCATCATCACAGGTCTTCAGCTCTCCCCAAATCCCAACCAAACCCAATACCCCACACAGACAAAAAGATAACCCTAAAGAGGGCACACCAAACAATTAAGCACATATAAGCAATATACTAGTAGCAGTAGGGGAATCTTAATATTTTCTAAGGGGATCTATCCTATGCCCATAACCCCTATAGTCCATACCCCAACAATCAAATGAAAATCTCCTAAAAGAATTGTTCTATTCACCTAAGTACACTTAAAACCCTAATTTCCATCATGCTAATCACACTTAACTAAACCCCCTAAAAAATTAATCCTAAAAATGTGAACTAAATCTTATGTACAAGTTGAAGCCCTATACCAATCACTCTAAAAAGAATGAGCCCTAAAGCTAAGGGGACCTATGAGAACTAAAATCAACAAATTTGGGTACCAAACTAAACTTAACAAAGTACTATTTATAAGAAAAATACATGAAAAATAGGGAAACAAAATAAAATGTCAATTTTATTATTTATTATTTTACTTAACAAGATTATGAATCTACCACAAAAAGAACCAATTAAAAACAAGCTTTTTCTGATTTTATATGGATTTTTAAAGATCAAATAAAATAAAAAAACCACAAAAGGAATTAAATGGGGAGGGGGTGCTATAAGCAAAGGCGCCTAGTTCATATTGCTGATGGGCCAGGAAGAGGGGGCGTGAATAACAAGTACGCAGGGCCTAATATGCGTCAGAAAATGAATTAAAAATAAAACGAAAAAATATTAAAAGCTCGGTGCAAAAAGCAGTAAATCTCAGTTCATTTTGTTGGGCTTCTCAAAAGGGGGGTGGGGATAGTGTTCTGAATCCAGGCCCATGGTGGTGCGTTTAATGAAACGCATCGTTTGATGCTGGTCAGTTCCCTCCATATTCTTCTTTGAATCTGGTCCATTAGATGAGATTAAAATGTCAAACAAGTGGAATGATCTGACGGTCAGTGGTCATCGTCCCCAATCATGAAGCTAGGGTTTCAGAAATTCACAGCTTCCATGCATGCAATCGAGCTCATCGTGCTCCCTCAATTCACAATGAAATTCAAAAGTTCCAAAACCAAAATTGGTCTACTCTTTCCCAGGAACACGATTACACGCACAACTTCCATTAAAACCCACTATATCTCCCAAACAGAGAGCATGAACACACGGGTTCAGACAAATTGCACTGAGATCAAGCATGGTACTTCTTGGTATTAATGGCATCATCTTGCTCATGGTGTTGCACTGATTTCATTAAGCCACTACATGATCATTGTCACTCAATATCCAGCCTAATCTTAACCATCAAAGAATCATCACCCTGTTATGGAACCTCATGGAACTCTCCCTAATTCTCAGGGATCAATCACCTAATGTCTCTAAGCATGATTACCCTAGCCATTTCATCTAACAATGCATAAATAGGGGGATTCGAATGAAGTTGCATACCTTGCAAGTGATGATGGCAATGGTGGTTAGCCTTCAATTCAAGCCTTGATGCTTGCTTCAAATGACCTTCAATGGCTGTAGATTCTTCTGTTTGCACTGGTTCTTGCTCAAACCTCTTGAATCACTCTATCCACACCTTCATGCAAATTGGAGGGAAGCTTCGAATCTCATGAACCAGCCACCTTTTCTTCTAGTTTTTTTCTTGCTTTTCACTCTATGATGATGGAGGAAGATGATGACAAGAAGAAATCTCACAATTGATGGAGTTTTGATACACTTTGAAAAGAAAATGCAAATGGGAGTGAAGGAATCAAAATGGGGTTTGCAAGCTCAAAGAATCACCAACCACTGCATGGACCCTCTCTAGGGTTTATATACACACCAATGGGAGCATCTAGAACCTTTGAGAAAGCTCCATGAAGTTTCTAGAACTTCTCATGCAAGGAGATTTTCAATTTTTCTATTCTTAGTAAATCCCATGAGATCTCATGATAACCATGCAATTCTCCTTAAAATACCCTTACATGAGATGGTAATAAGGAAACAAGTCATTTCAAGTCAATTTAAGGCTTTGGCAAACTTTTCCTTTAGGTGCCTTAAAATGCAAGAATCAAATTTACAAAGGAAGTCCAGTTTTTAAGCCTAAACTCAAAAATGTGGATAAACCATTGTTTTTAAAATGATGTTGGGAATCAATTTGGTATATTGGATGACCCATATTGGATTTGTAGATCTCCCAAACCAATTTTTCATTTCAACTTTTTCAACTTATAAGCCATTTTCAAGTCATTTGCACCAATTTTAAAATTCCATGCTCTAAGCTTTTCCAAACTTTCACACCTTCTTTTCTAGACTTAAAATCACATTTTGAACAACTTTGATTTTGTGAAGTTTTTCATTTGAAGCTTCCTTGTATGAGTTTTAGGCATAGGCTAAGAATGACCTGTAATCCCTAAATGACCAAAATACCCTTTGCTTGCCAAGACCATAAGTAGAGTTCCCCAAATCATATGAAGGCATACCATACCATTCTAGAAAGATAAGACAATAAGGAACAACTCTTATGTTGGCCAAGAACCCATTTGAAATACCCTTGAAGGTCAAAAGCTGCTTGGAAGACAGACAATTTTCACAGACAAATTTCAGTGCCCTTAGATGACCTGTAACTTGCAAGAGCCATAACTTGAGTTCTACAAATCATCTTGATGACTTCCACCACTCAAATTAAAGCTATGAAGATACTCTACAATCTTCATGTGGACCAAGAATCCATATGAAGCTTGCATCTTGAGTTACACTGCTTTGAAGTTTGACCTAAACTAGGGGATTTTACACTGAAACCCTAATTTAGTAACTC
Organism: Lathyrus sativus; assembly: GCA_963859935.3. Classification (NCBI taxonomy): domain Eukaryota; kingdom Viridiplantae; phylum Streptophyta; class Magnoliopsida; order Fabales; family Fabaceae; genus Lathyrus; species Lathyrus sativus. Next base: position 199,090,510 of record OZ012739.1, on the reverse strand, counting down.
CAGTTCTCCTTGACTCCTCTTGATTTTCCTTTATCACAACATCATATCCATATCCACATAGCAAATAATGAATCCCACATTCTTCAAATGATCCTTGATGCCTTTCAAAACACTTCTTTGACCTAGAATTGACCCAGTGCTGACCCTAGTTGACTGACTTCAACTGAGGCTCTTGCATTCATTCAAATGACTTGATTCTCCTCAAATATGATTCTATAGACTCTTCATAACATCCATACACACCCCATGCTCTTGGCTCATAGCTCACATTTCCTCTGATGATCCCCAACTAGCCTCAAGATAGGAGAGAATTCACTGATCAACCTGGCAGCTCTTCAAAGCTCAAATTCTTCCCTGATGACCTGAGTGGACTTGACTATGAATGAAACCCTTGGATATACCTCTTGAGATAGGAATAGCACTTTGATCCCCTGATTAAGATAGCTTGCTCATGCTATGCAATGCAGATGAATACACTATGCACATGATGACAATGCAAATGATTATGCAATTGAAACATAAACCTAGGTTAGAAAGGTTGGGAAAATTTTGGGGTGCAACACACATAAGCAGGTAGCCCTAAAAACAGAATCACTATGCCCCGGGTAGGACACAGGATTATACAATAATCGAGAAAACAAATCATTACTGTTTTGTAGTCACTTGGACAAGTTCCTAGATAGACCAATTGCACAGATTCTGTCTTGGCACACCGGGCTTGATCCACGAGTCCATATCGCAGTCACTATCTCAGTCTTCAGCATCAGAAACAGCATTAATCGTTTCATAACAGACTCCACCTGGAGTAATCACCACTGGCTCCTTGAACTTTGGCACGCCTGATGCGGAAGATGACGACGTCGGGCGATACCCCAACCCAAACTTGTCCATCTTGACAGGACTTTCCAAGACTTGGCCCCATCCTTTGGTTACTCCAGCCTGAACCACTGCCTGAGCGTCTTTGTACGAAGACATGGCCACCTCTGTCCCTTTGTGGGAACATGAGACTTGTCCTTGATCTGCAACCCTTCAAAGGCTTGGCATGACGTCTCATGGATCTCCCCATTCACTTCGACGTACTTGAATGACGAAAGATGACTAACCAGAATGTCCTCCTCTCCGCAAATAGTAAGAACACTGTCCCCGACCATGTATTTAAGCTTTTGATGCAGCATGGACGTCACAGCCCCTGCAGAATGTATCTATGGTCGCCCAAGTAAACAACTGTAAGCTGGATGTATGTCCATGATGTAGAACACAGTGTCAAACACTTCCGGCCCGACTTGGAGTGGCAACGTTATGGACCCAAACACCGACCTTCTGGTCCCATCAAAAGCCCTCACGACCAAGTCACTTGGCGTGCATATGATTCCTCGGACATCTAGTTTTATCGTAGCCTTTTTCGGCAACACATTCAAAGATGACCCGGTGTCTACAAGAACGTGCGACATAACAGTGCCCCGACATTCCACTGAAATGTGCAAAGCCATATTATGATTCCGACCTCTAGGAGTCAAATCAAAGTCAGTAAATCCCAAGCTGTGTCCGGCATTCACATGCGCCAATACCCCCTCAAGCTGATTGACAATTACTTCCTGAGGTACAAAAGATGTGTCCAAGATTTTCAACAAGGCATTCCGATGGGCCTCGGAACAAAGCAACAAGGATAATATGGAAATTTTGGAGGGTGTCTGCTGCAAGTGCTCCACAATCTTATAGTCACTTTTACGAATCAACCTCATAAACTCTTCTACATCCTTGATCGATGTTTCTTTCTCTTTCGACTGGGAAGGTGCTCCTTCATTCACTTTGGCTTTGCCTCTAGCAATCCTTTCAGCCTCGATTTCAGGTGAAGTGAAGATTCTACCACTGCGGGTCATACCTCCCACTTCAACAAGACTGCCCACTGCCCCTGCTGCCTGGCTATCCACATTAATCTTTTCCCCGTTGCAAAAAGCTTCCAACCCATAATTCCATGGAATGGCTTTCGTACTTTCATAAGGAACGGGCCCTGCTTTCGTTATCGTGATAGTTGGCCGCTTGGCGAGCGCTGATATCGTAATAGTCTTTCGTGGAATTGTAATTGTTGCGACCTCTCCCTGTTTTTCAAGCATTGCCTCAACAGGCTTCTCAACAACAGTACGGTCAAACTGTAAAGTTCCCTCATCAATCATGGCCCGAATACCTCTCTTCAAATCAATACAGCCCTCTGGTCGGGTCCAACAATCCAAACAGTATTCATCACATCCAGGGAAGACCCCTCCTTTCAACAATCTGCTTTTAACATAGCTTAAAGGTGTCTTCAGATCATTTACGTCCATAACCAAATCCAAATCTTCTTCTGTCAGAATAGCATTCGCTCCATGATTCGGCATTGGCTTCTGTACAATATTGGGACCATCCTGACTGAAGTTAATGACTTTACTATCAATCAAATCTTGGACTTTGTGTTTAAAAACATGACAACCCTCGATATCATGTCCGGGTGCTCCAGAATGAAATTTACACTGCTTACTAGTATCATACCCGTAAGGAAGTGCTCCTGTGGGCGGGTCCAACGTTCTCTTCTCAACCAGATTCAAACTTAACAGCGTCTGAAGCAGTTCTGCATACGTTGACGGAGGTGTATCAAATACCCTCTTTGGCTTCCCATTATGAATCCTCCTTTGAGCAGGATTCTGCCTTTGTTGTTGCTGTTGTTGTTGTTGTGGTTGTTGTTATTGTTGTGGTTGTTGTCGTTGTTGTAGTATAGGGATCGTCACACTAGCAACCTGCTGTTGAATATACTGATTCCTACCTCTACCTCGTCCTCGATCACCATACACTGCGCTGGCGTCTCCTTGTCTTTTACCACCAAAAACCTTCTTTGCACCTCCTGCTGAGGTCGATTCACCAGCTTGAATCTTGCCAATTTTGATGCCATTTTCAATCCGTTCTCCCATGAGTATCATGTTAGAGAAACTACCCATCGAGCAATTGAGGAATTTATCATAATACATCCTAGAGAATGTTCCAACAAAAATATCAATCAATTCCCTTTCAACCATAGGCGGTTGGACCCTTGCCGCCAGATCACGCCAACGTTGGGCATACTCCTTGAAACTCTCCCCATTCTTCTGTGAAAGACTTTGAAGCTGGACCCTATTTGGCGCAAGGTCACTATTGTATTGGTAGTGTCGGACGAAAGCATCAGCCAATTCTTTCCAACTTCCGATTTGTGCAGGTTCTAGTCCCATGTACCATTCCAGTGATGGTCCTGACAAATTATCTTGGAAAAAATGCATAAGCATCTTCTCATCATCAGAGTAAGCAGACATCCTCCGGTAATATGAACGCACATGAACCCATGGGCATGTATCCCCTTTATATTTATCGAAAGTGGGAGCTTTGAACTTCAATGGCACTCTCATCCCAGGAACCAACCCCATAGTAGCCATATCCAAACCTGCAGAATTTTGATTGGCTATACCTCTTATCTGTTCTTCCAGCATTTTAATCCTCCGATCATTATCAGTGGGACCCTCAAAACCCATGCCCTGCCCAGAAAAGGCATCTTCTTGACAATCTCTGTTCCAGTATGGACCCTCATTACCATACTCGTCATAAGCAGCATTACGACCATGACCCTGACCCTGACCATTTTGGAGAAACCTGGGGTCATACCTCAGATTGCCAAGCTCTTGATTAGCAGCCGCCGTCCCAAAGCCAGTATTGAAAGGAACCATCCCAACACCATTGGTATTCACATTGCCAAATCCAGCATTTCCGTAGCCATTATTACCATAACCTTGATTGTTATCACCAAAATCTCCGTTGCCGAAGCCCTGATTATTGAAGCCATCATTGCCATCCCGATTGCCAAACCCAAGACCCTGATTGTTGTCACTGAAACCAGTATTAATACCAACATTCTTGTTGGTTTCATGTTCCCATTAACATTATCAGCATTTCTGTTACCAGAGTTGTCGTTGCCTTTGCCGGTACCATTCTCACCAGTATTTGGTATCACTTCCTCCCTACGTGGAGTCTCAACATGAACAGAGTTGTATTCAGTATTACCAGCCGCTCAGCGGTTGCACCAGAGTTTGAAGATGTTCCTGGCCCTTGGCCATAACCTCCATAGTCTGCATGAATTGGGCTAATCTATCCCGGATCTCCTGCATCTCAGACTGTACCTAATCCATGATCTTCTTACTGTTGCTTCTTGTAGCGTACCGGTGAGTTCTCTGTTCGTCAATCTTGAAACAACCTGAAAGACGCAGGAGATAAGATTCGAGCTAAAAAAAAGCACCTGCCATGCAATATGAAGATGCAAATTCACACATGTAAATATGCAACAGGTTAATTCCCCCCCCCCCCCCGATTCTAGTTCCGGAAAAGAAGCCATAACGACAATGGAGTCCCAAGTCAGCAAGCGCAGAATCAGAAACCTCATACATAAACAAATGCCAAGAGGCAGAGTACAAAGATACAACTGAATACAACTAAAAAGACCTCTGCCAACAAGCCTGGATATGGTCAAAATACAAGTACGAATAACATACTACAAGAGAAAAACAAAGATAAATCAGGACGGATGGCGCGCCCGGACATCTCCCAATAGCCTCAGCGTCTCCGGATGACCTGGTCTGGATAGCAGTTCCTGTATCAGTAATGCATGTCGCCTAACAGTGGATCTCAGCTTTTTGGCGTTCTCTACATAGGCTCCCTTGCCAAAACACTCATCAAGCCTGCATCTCTTGAAGTCAGCCTTCAGTTCACAACCCCTCGTTTCTTGGACCATGCTGCTCACTCTAAACTCAGCGTCACGTCTAAGAGATGCCTCTTCAGCAATCTTCGCATCCTTAGCATTGAGCTGCTCCTCTAACCGGGAAATCTGCAGCTTCAACTCATCTTCACGCTCCTTCCGGCTAGTAAGCGTGGCATTCCACAAAAATTCCCATTTGGAAAGTCGAGAATAAGCCTTGTTCAGAAGCTCTTTCTTAGTAGCAAGCACACTACTAACACCATTCAGGGCTACTCCCACCTTCTCTCTCCTGCTGGTCTCTTCAGTCAAATCTGAACCCAACCTATTAATCATCTCAGTCTGCTTCTTCAAAGTGAAAGCTGCCTCACTCTTCTCATGCCGAAGCTGAAAAATCTCTTTCTCTAACTCTTCATTTGCTCTTTGCAACTCTTCCTTTTCAGCCAACAGCTTGTTATACTTCTCAATCTCCACTGAAGTAGGTTCCTCAATCACCGGAGGACACAAAGGCTCTACAACAGGATATGGCATCAAAGAAGTCCTAACTCTCTCATGGATCCAGAGTCGATAAGGATTATAAGCTCGACTGTCACTCTTGCCAAGCAATGTCTTTCCTCTTCTATGAATATTACCCCAAGCATGCCTCAATCTGACCAAAACATCTCCATCTAATAAACCCGTGAGATACAGAGATTCCTGTATCTCGTCTTCAACCGGAGAATCCCTCAAAGCATAGCCAAATTGTCTCACAAGCAGAGAAGGGTTATAGTTAATACAACCTTTTCGTCCAATCAAAGGAACGTTCAGAAAGCCACTGCAACTATATATAATATTCGTTCCGAGCAGGTTCCGATCAAACCAAACAATTTTCTCAACACACAATCCCATCAATCGGGAAGACCAATCTAAAGTACCAGCAGTATCAACAAAAGGTCCCGTCTTAGGAAGATGTCCCTGAAACCACCTGGATAGAAGAGGTACACAACAAGAAACATTCTTTCCCCGACGCTTCTCATTCTTATAGTGAATAGAGTGATAGACGTCACCCAAGAGAGTAGGCACCGGATTCTTCGAGGCAAGAATAAAGAAAGCATCTGAGTCAACAAAATCAGGCAAGTTAGGGAACAATACAATCCCATAAATGCAAACAGCCAGAATACCACTGAAGACAATCCAACATCCATCCTTCGCACACTGCGTAGCCTTCTCAACCAAGCAAGAAAGATGAAAACCATAAGATCCATTCAGCTTGACCAAACCTCCGGGGAACTCAAAAACATCTAAACTGACAATCTCAGCAAGCTTAGCCAACTCGGGCTCAGTATCCTCGTGAACAAAAGGCATCTGATCTAACACAGGCACTCCTAGCATATCAGAATATTCCTCCAAAGTAGGAGCCAAAATATAATCAGGGAACAAGAAGCATCTCAACTGAGGCTCGTAAAACTGCATCAAGGTATACAATCCAGTCATCTCAAACACAAAAGGTCTGACCAAACTGAGCAGTTTCCCATAAGACTCTCTAAACTCAGCCCTCACTCTCTGATCTGCTAGAGCAACCAACCGCAACAAGGAACTGATATCTGGAGAAGGCAACCTGTAAGCAACTGTTCTCTTCATGGACTCCATGTCTGGCAAGAAGAACACTAGAATCTGAGGGGAAGAAAAACACACCTGCAACATAAATACACGTTAATGAAATGCAAACATGAAAATGCAAATGCATATGCAACAGGGGATCAAGTGCAATGATGAAGAGTTGTGTTGTGTTGTACTGCAACTTGAGAACCATCAAATCTTCTCCTCAAACCAAACCAACCACAAAAGAACCCTCACAACCAATTCTCACTGATAGAGACAAACCAGGTGTTCTGAGGCCAGAGCTTTCCTGCAAAAAGACCCACCTACCCCTCAAAGGTATGTACTTAACTCGCAGACGAGGTATGCAATCCTATGCGGTCATCAGCGTCACAGACTTTCAAGAGCGATGATACGATACCCAGAAGGTGTGGCATCATCATTCCTTGAAGAGGCCTCACTTAGCCGAATCTCAAATGATAGGTTCCCAGAGTCGACAACCCTCACATCCAACAACCTGTTGAGCCCAAAGGGCCAGGCAAGATGCCATCAAAGAGAATCTCGTCTGAGAGTAAGTTTCGTATCTAGCTGGTGCGAGCGAAGCAAGAAGGCTAACCACTACTCTCTACTTCTAAGTCTATGTGCACTCAAGCCCAGGTCCGGCTTATCTCTCAAACTAACCCTCTACCCATAGCACGATAACAATAATATATAGTACTTAAAGTAAAGACAGAAAGATAAATACATACAAAACCCGAGACGAGAAAACAAGCGCTAGGATTGACTCGCATAGGGAACCGTTGGAGTCCCTAGCAGAGTCACCAGTTGTCGCTACTGCGAAAATCGGCGCCGGCTATGACAGAAGAGTCGCCACCGTGCGTTATTTATCCCAAAAGAGGGAAAGGAAACGCTCAGATAAAACCTAACGCAAAGAGGGAAAGGAATGGTTATCGCAACCAAATCCTGGATTCGGGAGTCGGTTACGCAAGGGGAAGGTATTAGCACCCCTCACGTCCGTCGTACTCGACGGGATCCACGCTTGTTGTCTATCTAAGGGTATGTTTATCTATCTACTCTAAAGGTTACGGGGGGAAGGTTGCTCGCCAAGATATCGCATCTTGTGCCTACGTACTTTCATACGGCATTAAAGATCATAGCAAACGTAGTTCGGGCTACGGAAGACACAAGTTTGTTTGACAATTTTTTATCTCCTTAAGAAAGGGTTTTCCTGATTAAAAGTCCATGAGGACAAAAACAGAGTTTGAATGTTTGTTTGAATTTTTCTTACGAAAGAACTGTTTTTTAGGATGTTTGCAATCTCAGTCGCACTAGAGACTATGACCCAGGAGTGAACGCTTCGTATGTCACCCAAAGGATACCACACTAACATCCAGATTACTGGAGAGAGACCCTCCACCAACCTTTTCCCAGATAGCTTAAGGCTTGTAATGCACGACTTCAATTTACCTTATTACTGTATTTTTTCTGAATTGTTTTGAGATGAGAAGAGAAAGATGCCCTAAAACTATGGTTGAAAGGGAATCTACCTACAGTTATCATGCATGGGTAAAAACCTAATGTCTGTCATAATTCCCTCTTACACAGAGGAAATCAGAGATCCTAGGGGAAAACAGCAAAAGAAAGCAAGCAGTAAACAATAAACAGTAAAATGCATGCTATGCAACAGTACAAGCGAGGCAAGGGAGTCCGGCTCAACCTCAAACCTAAGAAAACAACAGGCAAGGGGAGACAAGCTCCACCACAAACCTAAAGGTAGGAAACACAAGCAAACAGACAATACAACAAAAGGAAAAACAGAGGAAGCAGCCCAAGCAGCAGCAACAGTCTTCTACAGACAACATCTTCAACCTTCAACAACAGCTCTAAACAGCATGGTTGAATTGACAGCAAAGGAACTTCATCTTCAAGCTAGCTCCTATCTTCAAGATTCTTTAATTCTTCATCTTCAAGCTCTAGCAAGCTCCACAAGAAGAGAAATCATCAATGAGATCAAGTTACAATATTAAGAAACCTGATGAAAACCAAAGGAATTCATCAGGAACCAACATGAAAAGAAAGTGCATCCTCAAAAGTTCTACTCATTAAGGCATGCCACTCATCCCTCCAAAGGAGAGATGGAGCTTCCTTAAGAGGACTTTGCATCATAGGATAGGATAGAAGCAAACAATGCATTCTATGTTTGATGAAAGAAGAAAGACTAGTTCTAATGGCTCTACCTAAAACCCTAATCCTATAAGCTTCTAAAAACTCCTAAAAGAGGAAGAAAACTTCAACTCCAAGCTCCACAAACCAAGCCACAGTAGCTACAAGATGTCCAGAAGCTCCTCCAAAAAGGAATCCAAGCACTTCAAACTCCAAAGTCACCAACAAGACCAAACAAAGCAAACCACCAAAGATGGAACACCAAATACAGAACCAACTTGCAAAATCTACCTAAAATAGAAAACTAAGTTGTAAAATTCTAACAAATTTCCTAGGGGAACATGCATGTTTTAACAATCTAAGGTTCAAATATTAAAGCCTAATTCAACTTCTAGGTCCACTAAAAAATTCCTAAATTAAAACATGTCAACATAAACCACAAGTTTGGGAAGGCTCTAAACATCTAACCTAAAACAAAACCTACAATTGTCTTAAAAATCTACTAAAAATCCTAAGGGAGCATACACATCTAACCTACAACATATCCAAAAATCAATGCCAGATTCAATACCAAAAGATCACACCAAAATCAACAAGGCAGATGAGCAATTATGCAAAAATTAAAAACATAAACAAAATGAGAAAAATCAAATAAAATTGAAAAATGCATAAAAATGCAATTTATTGATTCCAGAAAATCACAAATTTAATCAGGAGTATGGAGATATTTTTAAAATATTTTTTGGATCAAAATTGAATTTATTATGAATTTTGGAATCAATAGCATTTAAAATAATCAAAATGGAATAAAAGAAAATCAATTGCTGAAATAAAACACTGGCCCTTGGATGCGTTGACAAGTCCACTGATCCTGCGCGAGAGGGAGTGCCACGTCAATTATTGAAACTGCAGCGTTTTGGTTTCAGAAAGTCCACAAAAATTAAAACATGGTCATTGGATCCAAGGTCTAGTCGTTGGTCAAAGCATAATCTAATGGTCACAAACTCATCTTCTCCAAATTCAGGCTGACCGGAGTGAGAGCAAGCATGGTGGCCGGAGAAGACTCCGGTTGTCTTCTCCGGCGAGGTTCCAGTCACAGGTGGCCAAAATGCACAAACCTTACATCAATTTCACTCAGTTTTTCATCAGGATTCCAAATATCTAACCCAAATCATCCATCTCTCAATAGGTTTTAAAAAACGAAGCAATGTTCAGAAATAGCATCCAGATCAATCATCATCAATTGCAAATATAATGATACAGAAATCATCCTCAGGCTTCACTGATCACTCTGATCTATTCAAATTGTTCTAACTCTCCATGAATCAAGAGATTCGATCCAAAACAAAAATGCTACCACATAATCAACTATCACCAATTGCTACCAAAATGATCCAGAAACGACCTACTACTCAACTAGATCCTAACCACATGCTTAATGCTAACTACATCGTGATAGATCAAGAGGAAATTTGAAGTTTACTAACCTGTTGTAGATCCACTAACAGATACACTTAGAGCTTGATTTTCCCTTCAAAACTCTTCAGATACGTTCAAAAATGCAAGGGGAAGAGAATGCAACCTTCAATTTGCTTTGATCTTGCTCCAAACTGAAAATCCGATTTCAATTTGCTCCTCTGAAAATTCACTTGCAATCTCAGTTTTCACCACGCAATGAGCAACAACCCCACTCTGAATTCAATGATATGAATATATAGAAAGTTTCTATGGGCTTTGGTTGCTTGTTTGAAGCCTAATCCAGTAGTTTACATTTTCTGGTTTATGCTTTTGAAATGCACATGACAGTCACGATTCTGATGCTACAGCTTGCACTAGAAGCTTCCATTCAACTCCAAATTGCATTGTGAACGAAATTATACCAAGGGGAAGGCCTGAATTGCATTGGTAAGGAACTTGGATGTTTAACTTGCATTTGAAGCAACCATATGACAACTTGTGAAAATTGGCCTATACTAAAAAATACACCAATGTCATTGTGTTTAAAATGAAATTTACAATCAAAATAAGCACTTATTTGACATGTTTTGGCCACTTAACCAATTATTTGGATTTTTCAACTTTGAATCCTTTGAAAATCTTCTTTTTCAAGCCATTTCAAACCAAGTCTTTCTATGAGCCCAATTAATCCATCATGACCTCTTGGTTAGCCTAAAAACCCCATTTTGAAAAAGTTTCATGTTGAACAAAAATCCATTTGACAAGTGCAAGTGGGAGATTTTGACCTATGATTTAAAATGGCATATAATCTCACTTTCCCAAAATACCCCTGACTTGTAAACCTCATAACTTGAGTTCTACAAATCATATGGAAGACTTATAGTACAATTTAGAAAGCTAAGATCATGAGGAACAACTTTCATGTTGCCCAAAAGTTCAAGTGAAACTTCCTTCTAGGTCAAAAATAGCTTTGAAGTCAGATGATTTTCACAGACAAATTTTAGAGGCATCTTGGGACTTGTAACTTGTCCGGACCATAACATGAGTTCTATAAATCCAATGGAGGACTTCTAGTACTCAAATTAAAGGTATTGAGATTCTCTACAAGTTTCATTTTGGCCAAGCATCCATTTGAAAGTTGTATCTTGACTTATGTAGTCTTGAAGTTAGGCACTAAACAGGGGATTTTACACTGAAACCCTAATTTAGCAACTTCCCACACTCTTGACTTTTCTTGACTTGATCTTGGCACAACACCACAAATGTATCATCGCATAATTTCATGAACTCCATGACCTAAAAGTGGGATTTGATACCCTTCAATTGCACAGTTGACCTAGGATCGACCCAGATGAAACCCTAATTGTTTGCACCTCAACTGTGGCTCTTGCATTTGACACAATGACTTGATTAAACTCTCCCATGGCCCTCTAGGAATTCTATGAGCTCCATACACCTTCTTCTCATACTCAAAACTTCACATCCCTCTGGTGGTCTTCAATTGATCCTCAAGTTAGGAGAAAATCTTCATGCAAGTATCTAAACTCTTAGGCACTCAAACCACCTCCTGATGACTTTGATAACTTCTCAATCTTGAATAAGACCTCTTGCTAGGATTCTCTTGATAAGAACCACACTTGATCCCCTGCTAAATGAATGATATCATGATATGCAAATGATATAACTATGCAAATGTTAATGCAATAAAACATAAACCAGGTAAGAAAAGGTTGAGCAAATTTTGGGGTGCAAATCGCTACTGCGAAAATCGGCGCCGGCTATGAGAGAAGAGTCGCCACCGTGCGTTATTTATCCCAAAAGAGGGAAAGGAAACGCTCATAGAAAACCTAACGCAAAGAGGGAAAGGAATGGTCATCACAACCAAATCCTGGATTCGGGAGTCGGTTACGCAAGGGGAAGGTATTAGCACCCCTCACGTCCGTCGTACTCGACGGGATCCACGCTTGTTTTCTATCTAAGGGTATGTTTATCTATCTACTCTAAAGGTATGGTCTAAAAGGAAAAGAAAATGACTCGGCAAAGTATCGCACTTTATGCCTACGTATTCCCGTCTGGAACGAGAAATCAGAGTCAACGTAGTTCGCCTAACTACGGGTTATGGGGGGAAGGTTACTCGCCAAGATATCACATCTTGTGCCTACGTACTTTCATACGACATTAAAGATCAAAGCAAACGTAGTTCAGGCTACGGAAGACAAAAGTTTGTTTGACAATTTTTTATCTCCTTAAGAAAGGGTTTTCCTGATTAAAAGTCCATGAGGACAAAAACAGAGTTTGAATGTTTGTTTGAATTTTTCTTACGAAAGAACTGTTTTTTAGGATGTTTGCAATCTCAGTCGCACTAGAGACTATGACCCAGGAGTGAACGCTTCATATGTCACCCAAAGGGTACCATACTAACATCCAGATTACTGGAGAGAGACCCTCCACCAACCTTTTCCCAGATAGCTTAAGGCTTGTAACGCACGACTTCAATTTACCTTATTACTGTATTTTTTTTTGAATTGTTTTGAGATGAGAAGAGAAAGACGCCCTAAAACTATGGTTGAAAGGGAATCTACCTACAGTTATCATGCATGGGTAAAAACCTAATGTCTGTCATAATTCCCTCTTGCACAGAGGAAATCAGAGATCCTAGGGGAAAATAGCAAAAGAAAGCAAGCAGTAAACAATAAACAATAAAATGCATGCTATGCAACAGTACAAGCGAGGCAAGGGAGTCTGGCTCAACCTAAAACCTAAGAAAACAACAGGCAAGGGGAGACAAGCTCCACCTCAAACCTAAAGGTAGGCAACACAAGCAAACAGACAATACAACAAAAGAAAAAACAGAGGAAGCAGCCCATGCAGCAGCAACAGTCTTCTACAGACAGCATCTTCAACCTTCAACAGCAGCTCTAAACAGCAAGGTTGAATTGACAGCAAAGGAACTTCATCTTCAAGCTAGCTCCTATCTTCAAGCTTCTTAAATTCTTCATCTTCAAGCTCTAGCAATCTCCACAAGAAGAGAAATCATCAATGAGATCAAGTTACAATGTTAAGAAACCTGATGAAAACCAAAGGAATTCATCAGGAACCAACATGAAAAGAAAGTGCATCCTCAAAATTTCTACTCATTAAGGCATGCCACTCATCCCTCAAAATGAGAGGTGTATCTTCCTTAAGAGGACTTTGCATCATAGAATAGGATAGAAGCAAACAATGCATTCTATGTTTGATGAAAGAAGAAAGACTAGTTCTAATGGCTCTTCCTAAAACCCTAATCCTATAAGCTTCTAAAAAGCTCCTAAAAGAGGAAGAAAACATCAACTCCAAGCTCCACAAGCCAAGCCACAACAGCTACAAGATGTCCAGAAGCTCCTTCAAAAAAGAATCCAAGCACTTCAAACTCCAAAGTCACCAACAAGACCAAACAAAGCAAACCACCAAAGATGGAACACCAAATACACAACCAACTTGCAAAATCTACCTAAAATAGAAAACTAAGTTGTAAAATTCTAATAAATTTCCTAGGGGAACATGCATGTATTAACCATCTAAGGTTCAAATATTAAAGCCTAATTCAACTTCTAGGTCCACTAAACAATTCCTAAATTAAAACATGTCAAGGTAAACCACAAGTTTGGGAAGGCTCTAAACATCTAACCTAAAACAGAACCTACAGTTGTCTTAAAAATCTACTAAAAATCCTAAGGGAGCATAGAAATCTAACCTACAACATATCCAAAAATCAATGCCAGATTCAATACCAAAAGATCACACCAAAATCAACAAGGCAGATGAGCAATTATGCAAAAATTAAAAACACAAACAAAATGAGAAAAAATCAAATAAAATTGAAAAATGTATGAAAATGCAATTTATTGATCCCAGAAAATCACAAATTTAATAAGGAGTATGGAGATATTTTTAAAATATTTTTTGGATCAAAATTGGATTTATTATGAATTTTGGAATCAATAAAGCATTTAAAATAATCAAAATGGAATAAAAGAAAATCAATTGCTGAAATAAAACACGGGCCCTTGGATGCGTTGACAAGTCCACTGATCCTGCGCGTGAGGGAGTGCCACGTCAATTATTGAAACTGCAGCGTTTTGATTTCAGAAAGTCCACAAAAATTTTAAAACATGGCCGTTGGATCCAAGGTCTAATCGTTGGTCAAAGCATAATCTAATGGTCACAAACTCATCTTCTCCAAATTCAAGCTGACCGGAGTGAGAGCAAGCATGGTGGCCGGAGAAGACTCCGATTGTCTTCTCCGGCGAGGTTCCAGTCACAGGTGGCCAAAATGCACAAACCTTACATCAATTTCACTCAGTTTTTCATCAGGATTCCAAATATCTAACTCAAATCATCCATCTCTCAATAGGTTTTAAAAAACGAAGCAATGTTCAGAAATAGCATCCAGATCAATCATCATCAATTGCAAATATAATGATACAAAAATCATCCTCAGGCTTCACTGATCACTCTGATCTATTCAAATTGTTCTAACTCTCCATGAATAAAGAGTTTCGATCCAAAACAGAAATGCTACCACATAATCAACTATCACCAATTGCTACCAAACTGATCCAGAAACGATCTACTACTCAACTAGATCCTAACCACATGCTTAATGCTAACTACATCATAATAGATCAAGAGGAAATTTGAAGTTTACTAACCTGTTGTAGATCCACTAACAAATACACTTAGAGCTTGATTTTCCCTTCAAAACTCTCCAGATACGTTCAAAAATGCAAGGGGAAGAGAATGCAACCTTCAATTTGCTTTGATCTTGCTCCAAACTGAAAATCCGATTTCAATTTGCTCCTCTGAAAATTCACTTGCAATCTAAGTCTTCACCATGCAATGAGCACCAACCCCACTCTGAATTCAATGATATGAATATATAGAAAGTTTCTATGGGCTTTGGTTGCTTGTTTGAAGCCCAATCCAGTAGTTTACATTTTCTGGTTTTTGCTCTTGAAATGCACATGACAGTCACGATTATGATGCTACAGCTTGCACTAGAAGCTTCCATTCAACTCCAAATTGCCTTGTGAACGAAATTAGACCAAGGGGAAGGCCTGAATTGCATTGGTAAGGAACTTGGATGTTTAACTTGCATTTGAAGCAACCATATCGCAACTTGTGAAACTTGGCCTATACTCAAAATTCCACCAATGTCATTGTGTTTAAAATGAAATTTACAATCAAAATAAGCACTTATTTGACATGTTTTGGCCACTTAACCAATTATTTGGATTTTTCAACTTTGAATCCTTTGAAAATCTTCTTTTTCAAGCCATTTCAAACCAAGTCTTGCTATGACCCCAATCAATCCATCATGACCTCTTGGTTAGCCTAAAAACCCCATTTTGAACAAGTTTCATGTTGAACAAAAATCCATTTGACAAGTGCAAGTGGGAGATTTTGACCTATGATTGAAAATGGCCTATAATCTCACTTTCCCAAAAGACCCCTAACTTGTAAACCTCATATCATGAGTTCTTCAAATCAGATGGAAGACTTCTAGTACAATTTAGAAAGCTAAGATCATGAGGAACAACTTTCATGTTAGCCAAATGTTCAAGTGAAACCTCCTTCTAGGTCAAAAATAGCTTTGAAATAAGATGATTTTCACAGACAAATTTCAGAGGCATTTGAGGACTTGTAACTTGTCTGGACCGTAACTTGAGTTCTATAAATCCAATGGAGGACTTCTAGTACTCAAATTAAAGGTATTGAGATGCTCTACAGGTTTCATGTTGGCCAAGGATTCATATGAAACTTGTATCTTGACTTATGTAGTCTTGAAGTTAGGCACTAAACAGGGGATTTTACACTGAAACCCTAATTTAGCAACTTCCCACACTCTTGACGTTTCTTGACTTGATCTTGGCACAACACCACAAATATATCATGACATCATTTCATGAACTCCATGACCTAAAATTGGGCTTTGATATCCTTCAATTGCACAGTTGACCTAGGATCGACCCAGATGAAACCCTAATTGCTTGCACCTCAACTATGGCTCTTGCATTTGACACAATGACTTGATTAAACTCTCCCATGGCCCTCTAGGCATTCTATGAGCTCCATACACCCTCTTCTCATACTCAAAACTTCACATCCCTCTGATGGTTTTCAATTGATCCTCAAGTTAGGAGAAAATCTTCATGCAAGCATCTAAACTCTTTGGCACTCAAACCACCTCCTGATGACTTTGATAACTTCTCAATCTTGAATAAGACCTCTTGCTAGGCTTCTCTTGATAAGAACCACACTTGATCCCCTGCTAAATGAATGATATCATGATATGCAAATGATATAACTATGCAAATGTTAATGCAATAAAACATAAACCAGGTAAGAAAAGGTTGAGCAAATTTTGGGGGGCAACAACTACGTATTCTTGTCAGAGAACTAGAAATCAGAGTCAACGTAGTTTGGCTAACTACGGGTAACGGAATGGGGGAAGGTGGCTCGCCAATACGTCAGTATTGTGCCTACGTACTCTCAACACATATGAGAGATCAAAGCTTACGTAGTTCGGGCTAATACAGATTACGGGGGTTCAGATTCATCTGTTTCTCCAAGTCAGGTTAACAAACAGTTCCAGTAGTTTGATGCATGCAGCTTGCTCGTCAAAGACTCGTGTGTTACCATTTGTGGTAGAACTGACAGTTAACGACACTATTTTCTTCAAAAAAGTTTTCGTCGAATTATGGGCCCACGGGGCAAAAAGGTTTGAAGTTTGTTTTCGTCTTTTACGGAAGAAGAGTTTTTTTATGGTTGTTTGTAGTTTGTACAACTCTAGAGGCTATGACCTGGGAACGAATGTGTCGCATATCGTCCAAAGGACGTATACTAAACACTCTAGACGATTGAGAGGAGACCGCTCAATTATCATTTCCCAAGTGGCTTAGAGAGAGAAGAGAACGAACTCTACAGGGAAACTGTCAAGCCCTAATGTTGTCATGCCAAGGATTCATCCTATGGTTGAGGTTTGAGACAGGGAACTCCAAGATGTTATCATGCATAGGTTTCAACCTAAAGTTCTGTCATCTCTTTCTTATCAAGGGAAGTGAGAGTCCTATGGGATCATGTTAATGGGAAACAGAAACAGACTGCAAAAATCATTAAAGCAAATAAAACAGCAAAGCCAAACAGTAAAGATGCAAATGCAATGCAGCAATACAAGCAGAGGGAGACTCACTCAACCTCTAAGCAATCAAGCAAAGAAAACAATCAAAACAGACAAGCAAAGGGAGCTCACCTCAACCTTTCAATGCAAACACACAGATAAAAAGAAAAATAACACACAAGCAAGGAGAGGATCACCTCAACCCTTAATGCAAACAAGCAGAGGGAGACCCACTCAACCTCTTAATGCATTCATGCACCTAGCCTAAAATATTCTACATATGAACCTACTCTAATGCATCAAGAAAATCAAACAACGAAGAAAAACCAAAATGAGAAACAGGGAAGGATGACAGTATATAAACCAAGGGAATATACCATGCCAAGAATGTCAGTCCAAGGCTTAACCTCCTGCGGAATGCACAGAATCCATCCAAGGGAAGGATTAGGCACTCCCCAAGAGGGCTCCTCATCAAGACTTGAAGGAGAAAGATAGTACATACCAAAGGAATGTACTATACTGATGAATGTAAATTCAAGGCTCAACCTCCTGAGGAATGCATAGAATCCAACCAAGGGAAGGATTAGGCTCTCCCAGGAGGGCTCCTCTTCAAGACTTGGAGAAAGAGGATAGGGCAAAGCCCAGGAAAAAATCACATAGGGGAAAGAAGGCACCACAACAACTTCTAAGAAACCCTAAAGACTAGCTACAAGGATCACCTAGACTAAGGGGATTCAAAAGCTCTATCAAGGCTTAATCAAGGTTATAAAGAGGTATCAACCTAATTTCTATTCTATCAAGAAGGGATATGAAGCTTAGAATCATCTAATGTTCACTTAAAAGACTAATCTATGAAGTTATCCTAGTTAGGGTCACCTAAACCATAATCAACTTGCAAAATGGGGGAATAATAGAAAATCAATTCTAAAAATCCTAAGGAAAATCCTAGATGATCCTACATTGGTTAAGCATCTATGGTACAAAAACCAGGGGCAAAAACTACTCCTAAAGGTTCTAATAAAATTTAAACTCTAAGGGTGTGCTAAGGGGGATCCATCATGGAATGCTCCTAAAGATCTACCTCAAACTCCTACTTAGAATCATCTAAAAAATACAACAAAAATCACCCAAACCTATCAAGGAGTCTATAATAAGCATGCAAAATATCAGTATTAAATTCCAAAGCATGAGCTAGTAATAAAACCAGCTAGTAAACTACTCATTTTATGCATTTTTAATCAACAATTAAAAATAGAAAAATGGAAATTAAATTGAAAACAACACAAAAATAAAATCCAAAAGCATAGAAAAATCAGAAATTAAACAAGGATCACTCACATATTTTTCCATAATTTTCTAATAAATATTGCTATTTAAAATGAATTAAAAACGATGAATGTAATAAAAGAAAATGAAAAATGAAATAAAAGAAATAAAACGCCTCAGAAAAAATCACAGCCCTAGGGTTAGATTACCAGTCTACACATCTAAAGGCTACGTGTGTGCCACCTCAATTAATTAAACGATGCGTTCTGGGATGGACATGGTGTGGTTCAGTTGACTGAGGTATATGGTATGGTCTAATCATGTGCGTTCATTGAAAAAGTATGCTGATCTAAGGCTCCAGGTCTTGCCAACTCACGAAGACCTAGTCAACTAAATCTTACACGTTGGATGCTAAGACCAAGTCCACGAATTCAAACGGATCCAACGGTTTCAGACCTTTCTTCCTCATTCGAACTAATACTAGGAGGGAAAATATTTCGTGGTGGCCAGAGAAGAGCTCCATCGTCTTCTCTGGCAAGAGCAACATTGCACTGGATTCAAACTCAACTAAACTCAATGAAAATTAGACGAATTCACTCGTCTTCTTACCCTGAGCATCATGATCTATTCTATTCTCACTGATTCCCCATGAATAATCAAACACGATGATGAACAGAAAAAACGCCAATTCAACAATTGTCATCAAACTCCAAATTAACTACACAGATATCTTCCTCACCTCTCAAGAATCATCCTGACCTATCTAATTCTTGCTAAGTCTCAAAGAACAGCCAGATACGATGCTCAATAGAAATGTCATCCACTCCTAAATCACCTATAAACCTCAAGATTCCAATCACGAAACGATCTAGGTTCCTCCCTAAGCCTAGCCACATGATCAATTCATTCTAAATCAGCCTAGAACTAGAGGAATCTTGAAGTGAACAAACCTGAAAAGAAGCTTGAAATTGAAGGTGTTTGTGTGTAAATCTTGATGCCAAAATGTGCAGATTTTTTCACTGAACAATCCTGAGTTATTCTTGATACTCAGAAGCTCTTGATTCATGATAAGTTGACCTTGGAATCATCCCTTGGGCATCTTAATACATCAATCCATGATGACATGGCCTTAGGATTAGGTCTCAACCTTCTTCAAATCATCAGTTAATCTAGGATTGACCAGATGAAACCCTAGTTGTATAAATCTTGGTTATAGCTTCATATCCTTTGCATATTGACCCGGCTAGGCTTCAAAAGGATCTCCAACACTTCTCATGAGCTCTCTCAAGGCTCTAGGTCCAACTTTATGGCTTCAGAATCATCTGATGATCTTCCCGCAACCTTCAAGTTAGGAGATATACACACTTGGCTTCAATCACTTCTCTGAGGATCTTTAACTTCTTTGATGAGGATATCAACCCTTGAGCACTTGAATAAACCTCTTAGCTAGCTTCATAGCCTTGTGTAGCCCTTGGATTGGTAGTCATATCTCTTGATCTCCTGCACACATGTCAATGCAATGCAGATGAAATGCTAGAATGAATGCAATGAAACACAAGCTAGGTAAAGAAAAGGTTAGGCAAATTTTGGGGTGCAACACTATCACGAATACGATGATAGAGAACACTCGCACAATTTGGCACCAAAAAGATGACAGATCCATCACCCAAAGGATGACAGAGCGACACACGCACACAATCCCGACATCAGAAGGATGTAGGGTCTATCACCAAAAGGATGATAGATAACACTCGCATAATCTGGCATCAAAAGGATGACAGATCCATCACCCAAAGGATGATAGAGCGACACACGCATACAATTCCGACACCAAAAGGATGCAGGCCTATCACCAAAAGGATGATTGAGAACATTCGCACAATCTGGCACCAAAAGGATGAAAGACCCATCACCAAAAGGATTTTAGAGCGGCACACGCACACAATCCCGTCACCAAAAGGATCCAGGCCTATCACAAAAACGATGATAGAGAACACTCTCACAATCTAGCACCAAAAGGATGACAGACCTAATACCAAAAGGATGATAGAGTGACACACGCACACAATCCCGACACCATAAGCATGTAGGGTCTATCACGAAAAGGATGATAGAGAACACTCACACAATCTGGCACGAAAAGGATGACAGACCCATCACCAAAAGGATGATAGAGTGACACACGCACACAATCCCGACACCAAAAGGATGCAGGCCTATCACCAAAAGGATGATAGAGAACACTCACACAATCTGGCACAAAAATGATAACAGACCTATCACCAAAAGGATGATAGAGTGACACATTCACACAATCCTGACACCAAAAGGATGTAGGGTCTATCACGAAAAGTATGATAGAGAACACTTGAACAATCCGGCACGAAAACGATGATAGACCCATCCCTAAAAGGATGATAGAGCGACACACGCACACAATCTCAACACCAAAAGGATGCAGGCCTATCACCAAAAAGGATGATAGAGAACACTCGCACAATCTGGCACCAAAATGATGACAGACCTATCACCAATAGGATGATAGAGTGACACACGCACACAATCCCGACACCAAAAGCGTGTAGGGTCTATCACCAAAAGGATGATAGAGAACACTCGCACAATCTGGCACCAAAAGGATGACAAATCCATCACCCATGACACACGCACACAATCTCGACACCAGAAGAATGTAGGGTCTATCACAAAAAGGATGATAGATAACACTCGCACAATCTAGCACAAAAAGGATGACAGACCCATCAAAAAAAGGATGATAGAGTGACACACGCATACAAAAAGGATGATAGATAACACTCACACAATCTGGCACCAAAAGGATGACATACCCATCACTGAAAGAATTTTAAAGCGGCACATGCACACAATTCCAACACCAAAAGGATGCAGGCCTATCACCAAAAGGATGATAGAGAACACTCGCACAATCTAGCACCAAAAGGATGACAGACCTATCACCAAAAGGATGATAAAGTGACACACGCATACAATCCCAATACCAAAAGAATATAGGGTTTATCA
Organism: Lathyrus sativus; assembly: GCA_963859935.3. Taxonomy (NCBI): domain Eukaryota; kingdom Viridiplantae; phylum Streptophyta; class Magnoliopsida; order Fabales; family Fabaceae; genus Lathyrus; species Lathyrus sativus. The sequence continues at coordinate 199,069,100 of OZ012739.1, read as the reverse complement.
CCAAAAGGATGATAGAGAACACTCGCATAATCTGGCACGAAAAGGATGAAAGACCCATCACCAAAAGGATGATAGAGCGACACATGCACACAATCCTGACTCCAAAAGGATGCAGGCCTATCACCAAAAGGATGATAGAGAACACTTGCATAATATGGTTCCAAAATGATGACAGGCCTATCACCAAAAGGATGATAGAGTGACACATGCACTCAATCCCGACACCAGAAGGATGTAGGGTCTATCACCAAAAGGATTATAGAGAACACTCGCACAATCTTGCACCAAAAGGAAGACAGACCCATCACAACAAGGATTATAGAGCGACGCACGCACACAATCTTGACACCAAAAGGATGCAGGGCCTATCACCAAAAAGAAGATAGAGGACACTCGCACAATCTGGCAAAAAAATGATAACAGACCTATCACGAAAATGATGATAGAGTTACACATGCACACAATCCCGACACCAAGAGAATGTAGGGTCTATCGCGAAAAGGATGATAGAGAACACTTGCACAATCTGGCACGAAAAGGATGATAGACCCATCCCCAAAAGGATGATAGAGCGACACACACACACAATCTCGACACCAGAAGGATGCAGGCCTATCACCAAAAGGATGATAGAGAACACTCGCACAATCTGGCACCCAAAGGATGACATACCTGTCACCAATAGGATGATAGAGGGACACACACACACAATCCCGACATCAAAAGGATGTAGGGTCTATCACCAAAAGGATGATAGAGAACACTCGCACTATATGGCACCAAAAGGATGAAAGACCCATCACCAAAAGGATGATAGAGCGACACATGCACACAATCCCGACACCAAAAGGATGCAGGGCCTATCACCAAAAAGACGATAGAGTTACACACGCACAATATGGCACCAAAATCATACCAGACCTATCACCAAAAGGATGATAGAGTTACACACGCACATAATCCCGACACCAAAAGGATGTAGTGTCTATCACCAAAAGGATGATAGAAAACACTCGCACAATCTGGCACCAAAAGGATGACAGATCCATCACCCGTGACACACGCACACAATCCCGACACCAGAAGAATGTAGGGTCTATCACCAATAGGATGATAGAGAACACTCGCACAACTAGCAACAAAAGGATGACACACCCATCACCAAAAGGATGATAGAGCGACAGACACACACAATGCTGACACCAAAAGGATGCAAGGCCTATCAAGAAAAAGAAGATAGAGGACACTCGCACAATCTGGCTCAAAAATGATAACAGACCTATCACCAAAAGAATGATAGAGTGACACATGCACACAATCCCGATACCAAAAGGATGTAGGGTCTATCACAAAAAGGATGATAGAGAACACTTGCACAATCCGGCACGAAGAGGATGATAGACCCATCCCCAAAAGGATGATAGAGCAGCAGCCGCCACAAGCGCGTCTCGACCTCAACAGCGATGTAAGAATGATGCAAACATGTGGAGAAAAACAAGAGATGAATGCAAATAAACATGCAAACAAATGCTCACTTCGAACCACATACACAAGCATGCAAACAATTGGAGAATGATCATACATGTCAACAAAATCATGATTAATCAACCACAAACAGTGACAAATATTCAAAACAATTCAATACTAATGCATCACACTGATCTATGATGATTCAAATCGAAACGGTATGCAGACATGCAAGCAAAACAGCAAATATAACATTCTGACACAGTGTTAATCGGTTAACCCCTGGGGTTAATCGGTTAACACCTTAAAAAGTTTGAAAAAAATTGAAGTTTTAAACAGGTTAATCGGTTAACCATATGCGTTAACCGATTAACACTGTTAACATTTGAAAATTTTTGAAAATTTGAATTGGTTAACCGTTTAACCACATAGGTTAACCGATTAACACTGCACCAGAAGCTAAAAACAGCAGCAGAAAATCACTTCTAGCAACAAAGCAACTTATCCAAGGTTCCAACAGATCATCTTATCAATTAAACACGAAATTAACAACAGAAAACAGAGATCCAACAACATGGATACACAATTACACAGCCATATCACAAATCGAACGGATCGAAATCAACAAAATTCAATCGAATATGAAGATTAACATGATAAGCTCAAAAAATAAAATCGGATCGAGAGTTCCAACCTTCGAAGCGGAGATTTGCTTCGGTAAATATTGATCAACTGAGTTTGAGCAGATCAAATGCTAGAAATCCGGAAAACATCAAGATCCACAATAATTGTTGTTGTATGAATCAAGATCCACCAAATTTGAGTCAAAAAGCTTCAAATAATCACTTCTAGATCCAACTCCAGATTCAGATCCAAGCTTGCACGAAAATTGAAGATGAAGATTGACTCAATGATGATGGTAAATGGAGGTTTATGCTCAAGAATCCATTGATTCCAATGAAGAATCAAGAATTCCAATGAAAAAGAGATTTTAGTGAGTTTTGGAAATGAAGAAGTTTAGAGAATTTGAGAGAATTCTGATCAATTCTGAAAAATGAATGTGAGAAATGAAAATTGGATGGTGAGGTTTGGAGTGAATCATTTAAATATCACTTAGGTTTGGGATCCAAAGCAAGACTTTGAATTTGGATTGGAAATCAAGGCTTGGAATGTGAAATGGGATTTTGGAGGGAAATCTGAAATTTAAAGATGTCCTAGATCCTTCCCAAGTGAAAATTTGAATTCCAAGGTGATCAAAATTGGACCCCAAGTGCAATTGGTCTGCAAAATCACGTACAGGACAAAATCTGCTATGGTTAATTGATTAACAATATGCGTTAATCGGTTAACACTGTTATAATTCCAAATCTGGGCTAATTTTCCTTTGGTTAATCGATTAACCATATAGGTTAACCGATTAACACCTTCAAGTTTTGAATTTTGGCGCCTTTTGGTGAGAAATCTGTCCATTTGCCCTGTTTTAACTGTCTGGAGCTCTGTTTAGCTGCTGAAAATCATTTTTTACCGTTATTACTGTGACAATGCTTGTTATGAGCCTGAGTGTTGATCCTGCTCTGAAATTAACCTGCAAAATAAGATCGGTCGCCTGACCGCTGGGAAAAATAAATGCCCGAGCCTCTGATGCTCACTGTTTGTTGTTCAGTCTTTTACTCCGAAATGAACCTGAGCCACAAGAACGCCTTGATCCCATGCCTCGGGAACAAATGCTATGCAATGCAAAAAAAGCAAAATGCAAAGAAACAAAAGCCAGTTACGGTTAAAACGAAAGCAAAATTTTGGGGTGCTACACACGCACACAATCCCGACACCAGAAGGATGTAGGGTCTATCACCAAAAGTATGATAGAGAACACTCGCACAATCTGGCACCAAAAGGATGACAGACCTATCACCAAAAGAATGATAGAGCGACACACGCACACAATCCCGACACCAAAAGCAAGCTGGCCTATCACCAAAAGAATGATAGATAACACACGCACAATATGGCACCAAAAGGAAGACAGACCTATCACCAAAAGGATGATAGAGTGACACACGGTCACAATCCCGACACCAAAAGGATGTTGGGCCTATCACCAAAAAGATGATTGAGAACACTCGCACAATCTGACACCAAAAGGATGACAGAGCCATCACCAAAAGGATGATAGAGAGACACACGTACACAATCCCGACACCAAAAAGATGCAGGCCTATCACAAAAAGGATGATAGAGAACACTCGCACAACCTGGCACCAAAAGGATGACAGACCTATCACCAAAAGGATGATAGAGTGACATACGCACATAATCCCGACACCAGAAGCATGTAGGGTCTATCATCAAAAGGATGATAGAGAACACTCGCACAATCTGGCACCCAAAGGATGACATACCTGTCACCAATAGGATGATAGAGGGACACACACACAATCCCGACATCAAAAGGATGTAGGGTCTATCACCAAAAGGATGATAGAGAACACTCGCACTATATGGCACCAAAAGGATGAAAGACCCATCACCAAATGGATGATAGAGCGACACATGCACACAATCCCGACACCAAAAGGATGCAGGGCCTATCACTAAAAAGATGATAGAGTTACACACACACAATATGGCACCAAAATGATACCAGACCTATCACCAAAAGGATGATAGAGTTACACACGCACATAATCCCGACACCAAAAGGATGTAGTGTCTATCACCAAAAGGATGATAGAAAACACTCGCACAATCTGGCACCAAAAGGATGGCAGATCCATCACCCGTGACACACGCACACAATCCCGACACCAGAAGAATGTAGGGTCTATCACCAATAGGATGATAGAGAACACTCGCACAACTAGCAACAAAAGGATGACAGACCCATCACCAAAAGGATGATAGAGCGACAGACGCACACAATCCTGACACCAAAAGGATGCAAGGCCTATCACGAAAAAGAAGATAGAGGACACTCGCACAATCTGGCTCAAAAATGATAACAGACCTATCACCAAAAGAATGATAGAGTGACACATGCACACAATCCCGACACCAAAAGGATGTAGGGTCTATCACAAAAAGGATGATAGAGAACACTTGCACAATCCGGCACGAAGAGGATGATAGACCCATCCCCAAAAGAATGATAGAGCAGCAGCCGGCACAAGCGCGTCTCGACCTCAATAGCGATCTAAGAATGATGCAAACATGTGGAGAAAAACAAGAGATGAATGCAAATAAACATGCAAACAAATGCTCACTTCGAACCACATACACAAGCATGCAAACAATTGGAGAATGATCATACATGTCAACAAAATCATGATTAATCAACCACAAACAGTGACAAATATTCAAAACAATTCAATACTAATGCATCACACTGATCTATGATGATTCAAATCGAAACGGTATGCAGACATGCAAGCAAAACAACAAATATAACATTCTGGCACAGTGTTAATCGGTTAACCCCTGGGGTTAATCGGTTAACACCTTAAAAAATTTGAAAAAAATTGAAGTTTTAAACAGGTTAATCGGTTAACCATATGCGTTAACCGATTAACACTGTTAACATTTGAAAATTTTTGAAAATTTGAATTGGTTAACCGTTTAACCACATAGGTTAACCGATTAACACTGCACCAGAAGCTAAAAACAGCAGCAGAAAATCACTTCTAGCAACAAAGCAACTTATCCAAGGTTCCAACAGATCATCTTATCAATTAAACACGAAATTAACAACAGAAAACAGAGATCCAACAGCATGGATACACAATTACACAGCCATATCACAAATCGAACGGATCGAAATCAACAAAATTCAATCGAATATGAAGATTAACATGATAAGCTCAAAAAATAAAATCGGATCGAGAGTTCCAACCTTCGAAGCGGAGATTTGCTTCGGTAAATATTGATCAACTGAGTTTGAGCAGATCAAATGCTAGAAATCCGGAAAACATCAAGATCCACAATAATTGTTGTTGTATGAATCAAGATCCACCAAATTTGAGTCAAAAAGCTTCAAATAATCACTTCTAGATCCAACTCCAGATTCAGATCCAAGCTTGCACGAAAATTGAAGATGAAGATTGACTCAATGATGATGGTAAATGGAGGTTTATGCTCAAGAATCCATTGATTCCAATGAAGAATCAAGAATTCCAATGAAAAAGAGATTTTAGTGAGTTTTGGAAATGAAGAAGTTGAGAGAATTTGAGAGAATTCTGATCAATTCTGAAAAACGAATGTGAGAAATGAAAATTGGATGGTGAGGTTTGGAATGAATCATTTAAATATCACTTAGGTTTGGGATCCAAAGCAAGACTTTGAATTTGGATTGGAAATCAAGGCTTGGAATGTGGAATGGGATTTTGGAGGGAAATCTGAAATTTAAAGATGTTCTAGATCCTTCCCAAGTGAAAATTTGAATTCCAAGGTGATCAAAATTGGACCCCAAGTGCAATTGGTCTGCAAAATCACGTACAGGACAAAATCTGCTATGGTTAACCGATTAATAATATGCGTTAATCGGTTAACACTGTTATAATTCCAAATCTGGGCAAATTTTCCTTTGGTTAATCGATTAACCATATAGGTTAACCGATTAACACCTTCAAGTTTTGAATTTTGGCGCCTTTTGGTGGGAAATCTGTCCATTTGCCCTGTTTTAACTGTCTGGAGCTCTGTTTAGCTGCTGAAAATCATTTTTTACCGTTATTACTGTGACAATGCTTGTTATGAGCCTGAGTGCTGATCCTGCTCTGAAATTAACCTGCAAAATAAGATCGGTCGCCTGACCGCTGGGAAAAATAAATGCCCGAGCCTCTGATGCTCACTGTTTGTTGTTCAGTCTTTTACTCCGAAATGAACCTGAGCCACAAGAACGCCTTGATCCCATGCCTCGGGAACAAATGCTATGCAATGCAAAAAAAGCAAAATGCAAAGAAACAAAAGCCAGTTACGGTTAAAACGAAAGCAAAATTTTGGGGTGCTACACACGCACACAATCCCGACACCAGAAGGATGTAGGGTCTATCACCAAAAGTATGATAGAGAACACTCGCACAATCTGGCACCAAAAGGATGACAGACCTATCACCAAAAGGATGACAGACCTATCACCAAAAGGATGATAGAGCGACACACGCACACAATCCCGACACCAAAAGCAAGCAGGCCTATCACCAAAAGGATGATAGATAACACACGCACAATATGGCACCAAAAGGAAGACAGACCTATCACCAAAAGGATGATAGAGTGACACACAGTCACAATCCCGACACCAAAAGGATGTTGGGCCTATCACCAAAAAGATGATTGAGAACACTCGCACAATCTGACACCAAAAGGATGACAGAGCCATCACCAAAAGGATGATAGAGAGACACACGTACACAATCCCGACACCAAAAAGATGCAGGCCTATCACAAAAAGGATGATTGAGAACACTCGCACAACCTGGCACCAAAAGGATGATAGAGTGACATACGCACATAATCCCGACACCAGAAGCATGTAGGGTCTATCATCAAAAGGATGATAGAGAACACTCACACAATCTGGCACCCAAAGGATGACATACCTGTCACCAATAGGATGATAGAGGGACACACACACACAATCCCGACATCAAAAGGATGTAGGGTCTATCACCAAAAGGATGATAGAGAACACTCGCACATTCTGGCACCAAAAGGATGACAGACCAATAACCAAAAGTATGATAGAGTGACACACGCACACAATCCCGACACCAAAAGGATGCAGGGCCTATCACCAAAAAGATGATAGAGTTACACACGCACAATATGGCACCAAAATGATACCAGACCTATCACCAAAAGGATGATAGAGTTACACACGCACATAATCTCTACACCAAAAGGATGTAGTGTCTTTCACCAAAAGGATGATAGAAAACACTCGCACAATCTGGCACCAAAAGGATGGCAGATCCATCACCCGTGACACACGCACACAATCCCGACACCAGAAGAATGTATGGTCTATCACCAATAGGATGATAGAGAACACTCGCACAACTAGCAACAAAAGGATGACAGACCCATCACCAAAAGGATGATAGAGCGACAGACGCACACAATCCTGACACCAAAAGGATGCAAGGCCTATCACGAAAAAGAAGATAGAGGACACTCGCACAATCTGGCTCAAAAATGATAACAGACCTATCACCAAAAGAATGATAGAGTGACACATGCACACAATCCCGACACCAAAAGGATGTAGGGTCTATCACAAAAAGGATGATAGAGAACACTTGCACAATCCGGCACGAAGAGGATGATAGACCCATCCCCAAAAGGATGATAGAGCAGCAGCCGCCACAAGCGCGTCTCGACCTCAACAGCGATGTAAGAATGATGCAAACATGTGGAGAAAAACAAGAGATGAATGCAAATAAACATGCAAACAAATGCTCACTTCGAACCACATACACAAGCATGCAAACAATTGGAGAATGATCATACATGTCAACAAAATCATGATTAATCAACCACAAACAGTGACAAATATTCAAAACAATTCAATACTAATGCATCACACTGATCTATGATGATTCAAATCGAAACGGTATGCAGACATGCAAGCAAAACAGCAAATATAACATTCTGGCACAGTGTTAATCGGTTAACCCCTGGGGTTAATCGGTTAACACCTTAAAAAGTTTGAAAAAAATTGAAGTTTTAAACAGGTTAATCGGTTAACCATATGCGTTAACCGATTAACACTGTTAACATTTGAAAATTTTTGAAAATTTGAATTGGTTAACCGTTTAACCACATAGGTTAACCGATTAACACTGCACCAGAAGCTAAAAACAGCAGCAGAAAATCACTTCTAGCAACAAAGCAACTTATCCAAGGTTCCAACAGATCATCTTATCAATTAAACACGAAATTAACAACAGAAAACAGAGATCCAACAGCATGGATACACAATTACACAGCCATATCACAAATCGAACGGATCGAAATCAACAAAATTCAATCGAATATGAAGATTAACATGATAAGCTCAAAAAATAAAATCGGATCGAGAGTTCCAACCTTCGAAGCGGAGATTTGCTTCGGTAAATATTGATCAACTGAGTTTGAGCAGATCAAATGCTAGAAATCCGGAAAACATCAAGATCCACAATAATTGTTGTTGTATGAATCAAGATCCACCAAATTTGAGTCAAAAAGCTTCAAATAATCACTTCTAGATCCAACTCCAGATTCAGATCCAAGCTTGCACGAAAATTGAAGATGAAGATTGACTCAATGATGATGGTAAATGGAGGTTTATGCTCAAGAATCCATTGATTCCAATGAAGAATCAAGAATTCCAATCAAAAAGAGATTTTAGTGAGTTTTGGAAATGAAGAAGTTGAGAGAATTTGAGAGAATTCTGATCAATTCTGAAAAATGAATGTGAGAAATGAAAATTGGATGGTGAGGTTTGGAGTGAATCATTTAAATATCACTTAGGTTTGGGATCCAAAGCAAGACTTTGAATTTGGATTGGAAATCAAGGCTTGGAATGTGGAATGGGATTTTGGAGGGAAATCTGAAATTTAAAGATGTTCTAGATCCTTCCCAAGTGAAAATTTGAATTCCAAGGTGATCAAAATTGGACCCCAAGTGCAATTGGTCTGCAAAATCACGTACAGGACAAAATCTGCTATGGTTAACCGATTAACAATATGCGTTAATCGGTTAACACTGTTATAATTCCAAATCTGGGCTAATTTTCCTTTGGTTAATCGATTAACCATACAGGTTAACCGATTAACACCTTCAGGTTTTGAATTTTGGCGCCTTTTGGTGGGAAATCTGTCCATTTGCCCTGTTTTAACTGTCTGGAGCTCTGTTTAGCTGCTGAAAATCATTTTTTACCGTTATTACTGTGACAATGCTTGTTATGAGCCTGAGTGCTGATCCTGCTCTGAAATTAACCTGCAAAATAAGATCGTTCGCCTGACCGCTGGGCAAAATAAATGCCCGAGCCTCTGATGCTCACTGTTTGTTGTTCAGCCTTTTACTCCGAAATGAACCTGAGCCACAAGAACGCCTTGATCCCATGCCTCGGGAACAAATGCTATGCAATGCAAAAAAAGCAAAATGCAAAGAAACAAAAGCCAGTTACGGTTAAAACGAAAGCAAAATTTTGGGGTGCTACACACGCACACAATCCCGACACCAGAAGGATGTAGGGTCTATCACCAAAAGTATGATAGAGAACACTCGCACAATCTGGCACCAAAAGGATGACAGACCTATCACCAAAAGGATGATAGAGTGACATACGCACATAATCCCGACACCAGAAGCATGTAGGGTCTATCATCAAAAGGATGATAGAGAACACTCGCACAATCTGGCACCCAAAGGATGACATACCTGTCACCAATAGGATGATAGAGGGACACACACACACAATCCCGACATCAAAAGGATGTAGGGTCTATCAGCAAAAGGATGATAGAGAATACTCGCACTATATGGCACCAAAAGGATGAAAGACCCATCACCAAAAGGATGATAGAGCGACACATGCACACAATCCCGACACCAAAAGGATGCAGGGCCTATCACCAAAAAGATGATAGAGTTACACACGCATAATATGGCACCAAAATGATACCAGACCTATCACCAAAAGGATGATAGAGTTACACACGCACATAATCCCGACACCAAAAGGATGTAGTGTCTATCACCAAAAGAATGATAGAAAACACTCGCACAATCTGGCACCAAAAGGATGACAGATCCATCACCCGTGACACACGCACACAATCCCGACACCAGAAGAATGTAGGGTCTATCACCAATAGGATGATAGAGAACACTCGCACAACTAGCAACAAAAGGATGACAAACCCATCACCAAAAGGATGATAGAGCGACAGACGCACACAATCCTGACACCAAAAGGATGCAAGGCCTATCACGAAAAAGAAAATAGAGGACACTCGCACAATCTGGCTCAAAAATGATAACAGACCTATCACCAAAAGAATGATAGAGTGAGACATGCACACAATCCCGACACCAAAAGGATGTAGGGTCTATCACAAAAAGGATGATAGAGAACACTTGCACAATCCGGCACGAAGAGGATGATAGACCCATCCCCAAAAGGATGATAGAGCAGCAACCGCCACAAGCGCGTCTCGACCTCAACAGCGATGTAAGAATGATGCAAACATGTGGAGAAAAACAAGAGATGAATGCAAATAAACATGCAAACAAATGCTCACTTCGAACCACATACACAAGCATGCAAACAATTGGAGAATGATCATACATGTCAACAAAATCATGATTAATCAACCACAAACAGTGACAAATATTCAAAACAATTCAATACTAATGCATCACACTGATCTATGATGATTCAAATCGAAACGGTATGCAGACATGCAAGCAAAACAGCAAATATAACATTCTGGCACAGTGTTAATCGGTTAACCCCTGGGGTTAATCGGTTAACACCTTAAAAAGTTTGAAAAAAATTGAAGTTTTAAACAGGTTAATCGGTTAACCATATGCGTTAACCGATTAACACTGTTAACATTTGAAAATTTTTGAAAATTTAAATTGGTTAACCGTTTAACCACATAGGTTAACCGATTAACACTGCACCAGAGGCTAAAAACAGCAGCAGAAAATCACTTCTAGCAACAAAGCAACTTATCCAAGGTTCCAACAGATCATCTTATCAATTAAACACGAAATTAACAACAGAAAACAGAGATCCAACAGCATGGATACACAATTACACAGCCATATCACAAATCGAACGGATCGAAATCAACAAAATTCAATCGAATATGAAGATTAACATGATAAGCTCAAAAAATAAAATCGGATCGAGAGTTCCAACCTTCGAAGCGGAGATTTGCTTCGGTAAATATTGATCAACTGAATTTGAGCAGATCAAATGCTAGAAATCCGGAAAACATCAAGATCCACAATAATTGTTGTTGTATGAATCAAGATCCACCAAATTTGAGTCAAAAAGCTTCAAATAATCACTTCTAGATCCAACTCCAGATTCAGATCCAAGCTTGCACGAAAATTAAAGATGAAGATTGACTCAATGATGATGGTAAATGGAGGTTTATGCTCAAGAATCCATTGATTCCAATGAAGAATCAAGAATTCCAATGAAAAAGAGATTTTAGTGAGTTTTGGAAATGAAGAAGTTGAGAGAATTTGAGAGAATTCTGATCAATTCTGAAAAATGAATGTGAGAAATGAAAATTGGATGGTGAGGTTTGGAATGAATCATTTAAATATCACTTAGGTTTGGGATCCAAAGCAAGACTTTGAATTTGGATTGGAAATCAAGGCTTGGAATGTGGAATGGGATTTTGGAGGGAAATCTGAAATTTAAAGATGTTCTAGATCCTTCCCAAGTGAAAATTTGAATTCCAAGGTGATCAAAATTGGACCCCAAGTGCAATTGGTCTGCAAAATCACATACAGGACAAAATCTGCTATGGTTAACCGATTAACAATATGCGTTAATCGGTTAACACTGTTATAATTCCAAATCTGGGCTAATTTTCCTTTGGTTAATCGATTAACCATATAGGTTAACCGATTAACACCTTCAAGTTTTGAATTTTGGCGCCTTTTGGTGGGAAATCTGTCCATTTGCCCTGTTTTAACTGTTTGGAGCTCTGTTTAGCTGCTGAAAATCATTTTTTACCGTTATTACTGTGATAATGCTTGTTATGAGCCTGAGTGCTGATCCTGCTCTGAAATTAACCTGCAAAATAAGATCGGTCGCCTGACCGCTGGGCAAAATAAATGCCCGAGCCTCTGATGCTCACTGTTTGTTGTTCAGTCTTTTACTCCGAAATGAACCTGAGCCACAAGAACGCCTTGATCCCATGCCTCGGGAACAAATGCTATGCAATGCAAAAAAAGCAAAATGCAAAGAAACAAAAGCCAGTTACGGTTAAAACGAAAGCAAAATTTTGGGGTGCTACACACGCACACAATCTCGACACCAGAAGGATGTAGGGTCTATCACCAAAAGTATGATAGAGAACACTCGCACAATCTGGCACCAAAAGGATGACAGACCTATCACCAAAAGGATGACAGACCTATCACCAAAAGGATGATAGAGCGACACACGCACACAATCCCGACACCAAAAGCAAGCAGGCCTATCACCAAAAGGATGATAGATAACACACGCACAATATGGCACCAAAAGGAAGAAAGATCTATCACCAAAAGGATGATAGAGTGACACACGGTCACAATCCCGACACCAAAAGGATGTTGGGCCTATCACCAAAAAGATGATTGAGAACACTCGCACAATCTGACACCAAAAGGATGACAGAGCCATCACCAAAAGGATGATAGAGAGACACACGTACACAATCCCGACACCAAAAAGATGCAGGCCTATCACAAAAAGGATGATTGAGAACACTCGCACAACTTGGCACCAAAAGGATGACAGACCTATCACCAAAAGGATGATAGAGTGACATACGCACATAATCCCGACACCAGAAGCATGTAGGGTCTATCATCAAAAGGATGATAGAGAACACTCGCACAATCTGGCACCCAAAGGATGACATACCTGTCACCAATAGGATGATAGAGGGACACACACACACAATCCCGACATCAAAAGGATGTAGGGTCTATCACCAAAAGGATGATAGAGAACACTCGCACATTCTGGCACCAAAAGGATGACAGACCAATAACCAAAAGGATGATAGAGTGACACACGCACACAATCCCGACACCAAAAGGATGCAGGGCCTATCACCAAAAAGATGATAGAGTTACACACGCACAATATGGCACCAAAATGATACCAGACCTATCACCAAAAGGATGATAGAGTTACACACGCACATAATCCCGACACCAAAAGGATGTAGTGTCTATCACCAAAAGGATGATAGAAAACACTCGCACAATCTGGCACCAAAAGGATGGCAGATCCATCACCCGTGACACACGCACACAATCCCGACACCAGAAGAATGTAGGGTCTATCACCAATAGGATGATAGAGAACACTCGCACAACTAGCAACAAAAGGATGACAGACCCATCACCAAAAGGATGATAGAGCGACAGACGCACATAATCCTGACACCAAAAGGATGCAAGGCCTATCACGAAAAAGAAGATAGAGGACACTCGCACAATCTGGCTCAAAAATGATAACAGACCTATCACCAAAAGAATGATAGAGTGACACATGCACACAATCCGGCACGAAGAGGATGATAGACCCATCCCCAAAAGGATGATAGAGCAGCAGCCGACACAAGCGCGTCTCGACCTCAACAGCGATGTAAGAATGATGCAAACATGTGGAGAAAAACAAGAGATGAATGCAAATAAACATGCAAACAAATGCTCACTTCGAACCACATACACAAGCATGCAAACAATTGGAGAATGATCATACATGTCAACAAAATCATGATTAATCAACCACAAACAGTGACAAATATTCAAAACAATTCAATACTAATGCATCACACTGATCTATGATGATTCAAATCGAAACGGTATGCAGACATGCAAGCAAAACAACAAATATAACATTCTGGCACAGTGTTAATCGGTTAACCCCTGGGGTTAATCGGTTAACACCTTAAAAAATTTGAAAAAAATTGAAGTTTTAAACAGGTTAATCGGTTAACCATATGCGTTAATCGATTAACACTGTTAACATTTGAAAGTTTTTGAAAATTTGAATTGGTTAACCGTTTAACCACATAGGTTAACCGATTAACACTGCACCAGAAGCTAAAAACAGCAGCAGAAAATCACTTCTAGCAACAAAGCAACTTATCCAAGGTTCCAACAGATCATCTTATCAATTAAACACGAAATTAACAACAGAAAACAGAGATCCAACAGCATGGATACACAATTACACAGCCATATCACAAATCGAACGGATCGAAATCAACAAAATTCAATCGAATATGAAGATTAACATGATAAGCTCAAAAAATAAAATCGGATCGAGAGTTCCAACCTTCGAAGCGGAGATTTGCTTCGGTAAATATTGATCAACTGAGTTTGAGCAGATCAAATGCTAGAAATCCGGAAAACATCAAGATCCACAATAATTGTTGTTGTATGAATCAAGATCCACCAAATTTGAGTCAAAAAGCTTCAAATAATCACTTCTAGATCCAACTCCAGATTCAGATCCAAGCTTGCACGAAAATTGAAGATGAAGATTGACTCAATGATGATGGTAAATGGAGGTTTATGCTCAAGAATCCATTGATTCCAATGAAGAATCAAGAATTCCAATGAAAAAGAGATTTTAGTGAGTTTTGGAAATGAAGAAGTTGAGAGAATTTGAGAGAATTCTGAAAAATGAATGTGAGAAATGAAAATTGGATGGTGAGGTTTGGAGTGAATCATTTAAATATCACTTAGGTTTGGGATCCAAAGCAAGACTTTGAATTTGGATTGGAAATCAAGGCTTGGAATGTGGAATGGGATTTTGGAGGGAAATCTGAAATTTAAAGATGTTCTAGATCCTTCCCAAGTGAAAATTTGAATTCCAAGGTGATCAAAATTGGACCCCAAGTGCAATTGGTCTGCAAAATCACGTTCAGGACAAAATCTGCTATGGTTAACCGATTAACAATATGCGTTAATCGGTTAACACTGTTATAATTCTAAATCTGGGCTAATTTTCCTTTGGTTAATCGATTAACCATATAGGTTAACCGATTAACACCTTCAAGTTTTGAATTTTGGCGCCTTTTGGTGGGAAATCTGTCCATTTGCCCTGTTTTAACTGTTTGGAGCTCTGTTTAGCTGCTGAAAATCATTTTTTACCGTTATTACTGTGACAATGCTTGTTATGAGCCTGAGTGCTGATCCTGCTCTGAAATTAACCTGCAAAATAAGATCGGTCGCCTGACCGCTGGGCAAAATAAATGCCCGAGCCTCTGATGCTCACTGTTTGTTGTTCAGTCTTTTACTCCGAAATGAACCTGAGCCACAAGAACGCCTTGATCCCATGCCTCGGGAACAAATGCTATGCAATGCAAAAAAAGCAAAATGCAAAGAAACAAAAGCCAGTTACGGTTAAAACGAAAGCAAAATTTTGGGGTGCTACACACGCACACAATCTCGACACCAGAAGGATGTAGGGTCTATCACCAAAAGTATGATAGAGAACACTCGCACAATCTGGCACCAAAAGGATGACAGACCTATCACCAAAAGGATGACAGACCTATCACCAAAAGGATGATAGAGCGACACACGCACACAATCCCGACACCAAAAGCAAGCAGGCCTATCACCAAAAGGATGATAGATAACACACGCACAATATGGCACCAAAAGGAAGACAGATCTATCACCAAAAGGATGATAGAGTGACACACGGTCACAATCCCGACACCAAAAGGATGTTGGGCCTATCACCAAAAAGATGATTGAGAACACTCGCACAATCTGACACCAAAAGGATGACAGAGCCATCACCAAAAGGATGATAGAGAGACACACGTACACAATCCCGACACCAAAAAGATGCAGGCCTATCACAAAAAGGATGATTGAGAACACTCGCACAACCTGGCACCAAAAGGATGACAGACCTATCACCAAAAGGATGATAGAGTGACATACGCACATAATCCCGACACCAGAAGCATGTAGGGTCTATCATCAAAAGGATGATAGAGAACACTCGCACAATCTGGCACCCAAAGGATGACATACCTGTCACCAATAGGATGATAGAGGGACACACACACACAATCCCGACATCAAAAGGATGTAGGGTCTATCACCAAAAGGATGATAGAGAACACTCGCACATTCTGGCACCAAAAGGATGACAGACCAATAACCAAAAGGATGATAGAGTGACACACGCACACAATCCCGACACCAAAAGGATGCAGGGCCTATCACCAAAAAGATGATAGAGTTACACACGCACAATATGGCACCAAAATGATACCAGACCTATCACCAAAAGGATGATAGAGTTACACACGCACATAATCCCGACACCAAAAGGATGTAGTGTCTATCACCAAAAGGATGATAGAAAACACTCGCATAATCTGGCACCAAAAGGATGGCAGATCCATCACCCGTGACACACGCACACAATCCCGACACCAGAAGAATGTAGGGTCTATCACCAATAGGATGATAGAGAACACTCGCACAACTAGCAACAAAAGGATGACAGACCCATCACCAAAAGGATGATAGAGCGACAGACGCACACAATCCTGACACCAAAAGGATGCAAGGCCTATCACGAAAAAGAAGATAGAGGACACTCGCACAATCTGGCTCAAAAATGATAACAGACCTATCACCAAAAGAATGATAGAGTGACACATGCACACAATCCGGCACGAAGAGGATGATAGACCCATCCCCAAAAGGATGATAGAGCAGCAGCCGACACAAGCGCGTCTCGACCTCAACAGCGATGTAAGAATGATGCAAACATGTGGAGAAAAACAAGAGATGAATGCAAATAAACATGCAAACAAATGCTCACTTCGAACCACATACACAAGCATGCAAACAATTGGAGAATGATCATACATGTCAACAAAATCATGATTAATCAACCACAAACAGTGACAAATATTCAAAACAATTCAATACTAATGCATCACACTGATCTATGATGATTCAAATCGAAACGGTATGCAGACATGCAAGCAAAACAGCAAATATAACATTCTGGCACAGTGTTAATCGGTTAACCCCTGGGGTTAATCGGTTAACACCTTAAAAAATTTGAAAAAAATTGAAGTTTTAAACAGGTTAATCGGTTAACCATATGCGTTAACCGATTAACACTGTTAACATTTGAAAGTTTTTGAAAATTTGAATTGGTTAACCGTTTAACCACATAGGTTAACCGATTAACACTGCACCAGAAGCTAAAAACAGCAGCAGAAAATCACTTCTAGCAACAAAGCAACTTATCCAAGGTTCCAACAGATCATCTTATCAATTAAACACGAAATTAACAACAGAAAACAGAGATCCAACAGCATGGATACACAATTACACAGCCATATCACAAATCGAACGGATCGAAATCAACAAAATTCAATCGAATATGAAGATTAACATGATAAGCTCAAAAAATAAAATCGGATCGAGAGTTCCAACCTTCGAAGCGGAGATTTGCTTCGGTAAATATTGATCAACTGAGTTTGAGCAGATCAAATGCTAGAAATCCGGAAAACATCAAGATCCACAATAATTGTTGTTGTATGAATCAAGATCCACCAAATTTGAGTCAAAAAGCTTCAAATAATCACTTCTAGATCCAACTCCAGATTCAGATCCAAGCTTGCACGAAAATTGAAGATGAAGATTGACTCAATGATGATGGTAAATGGAGGTTTATGCTCAAGAATCCATTGATTCCAATGAAGAATCAAGAATTCCAATGAAAAAGAGATTTTAGTGAGTTTTGGAAATGAAGAAGTTGAGAGAATTTGAGAGAATTCTGAAAAATGAATGTGAGAAATGAAAATTGGATGGTGAGGTTTGGAGTGAATCATTTAAATATCACTTAGGTTTGGGATCCAAAGCAAGACTTTGAATTTGGATTGGAAATCAAGGCTTGGAATGTGGAATGGGATTTTGGAGGGAAATCTGAAATTTAAAGATGTTCTAGATCCTTCCCAAGTGAAAATTTGAATTCCAAGGTGATCAAAATTGGACCCCAAGTGCAATTGGTCTGCAAAATCACGTTCAGGACAAAATCTGCTATGGTTAACCGATTAACAATATGCGTTAATCGGTTAACACTGTTATAATTCTAAATCTGGGCTAATTTTCCTTTGGTTAATCGATTAACCATATAGGTTAACCGATTAACACCTTCAAGTTTTGAATTTTGGCGCCTTTTGGTGGGAAATCTGTCCATTTGCCCTGTTTTAACTGTTTGGAGCTCTGTTTAGCTGCTGAAAATCATTTTTTACCGTTATTACTGTGACAATGCTTGTTATGAGCCTGAGTGCTGATCCTGCTCTGAAATTAACCTGCAAAATAAGATCGGTCGCCTGACCGCTGGGCAAAATAAATGCCCGAGCCTCTGATGCTCACTGTTTGTTGTTCAGTCTTTTACTCCGAAATGAACCTGAGCCACAAGAACGCCTTGATCCCATGCCTCGGGAACAAATGCTATGCAATGCAAAAAAAGCAAAATGCAAAGAAACAAAAGCCAGTTACGGTTAAAACGAAAGCAAAATTTTGGGGTGCTACACACGCACACAATCCCGACACCAGAAGGATGTAGGGTCTATCACCAAAAGTATGATAGAGAACACTCGCAAAATCTGGCACCAAAAGTATGATAGAGAACACTCGCAAAATCTGGCACCAAAAGGATGACAGACCTATCACCAAAAGGATGATAGAGCGACACACGCACACAATCCCGACACCAAAAGCAAGCAGGCCTATTACCAAAAGGATGATAGATAACACACGCACAATATGGCACCAAAAGGAAGACAGACCTATCACCAAAAGGATGATAGAGTGACACACGGTCACAATCCCGACACCAAAAGGATGTTGGGCCTATCACCAAAAAGATGATTGAGAACACTCGCACAATCTGACACCAAAAGGATGACAGAGCCATCACCAAAAGGATGATAGAGAGACACACGTACACAATCCCGACACCAAAAAGATGCAGGCCTATCACAAAAAGGATGATAGAGAACACTCGCACAACCTGGCACCAAAAGGATGACAGACCTATCACCAAAAGGATGATAGAGTGACATACGCACATAATCCCGACACCAGAAGCATGTAGGGTCTATCATCAAAAGGATGATAGAGAACACTCGCACAATCTGGCACCAAAAGGATGAGAGACCCATCACCCAAAGGATGAGAGAGTGACACACGCGCACAATCCCGACATCAAAAGGATGCAGGCCTATCACCAAAAGGATGATAGAGAACACTCGCACATTCTGGCACCAAAAGGATGACAGACCAATAACCAAAAGGATGATAGAGTGACACACGCACACAATCCCGACACCAGAAGGATATAGGGTCTATCACCAAAAGGATGATAGAGAACACTCACACAATTCCGACACCAAAAGGATGTTGGGCCTATCAGCAAAAAGATGACCGAGAACACTCGCACAATCTGGCACGAAAAGGATGACAGACCTATCACCATTAGGATGATAGAGTGACACACGCACACAATCCCGACACTAAAAGGATGCAGGCCTATCACCAAAAGGATGATAGAGAACACTCGCACAATCTGGCACCAAAAGGATGACATACCTATCACCAAAAGGATGATAGAGTGACACACGCACACAATCCCGACACTAGAAAGATGTAGGGTCTATCACTAAAAGGATGATAGAGATCACTCGCACAATTTGGCACCAAAATGATGAGAGACCCATCACCAAAAGGATGATAGAGTGACACACGCACACAGACCCGACACCAAAAGGATACAGGCATATCACCCAAAGGATGATAGAGAACACTCGCCAAATCTGGCACCAAAAGGATGACAGACCTATCACCAAAAGGATGAAAGAGTGACACACACAATCCCGACACAAGAAGGATGTATGGTCTATAACCAAAAGGATGATAGAGACCACTCGAACAATCTGGCACCAAAAGAATGACAGTTCCATCACCCAAAGGATGATAGAGCGACACACGCACCCAATCGCGACACCAAAAGGATGCTAGTCCTATCACCAAAAAGATGATAGAGAACGCTGGCACAATCTGGCACCAAAAGGATGACAGAGCTATCATCAACAGGATGATAGAGTTACACACGCACACAATGCCGACAATAAAAGGATGCAGGCCTATCACCAAAAGGATGATAGAGAACACTCGCACAATCTGGAACCTAAAGGATGACAGACCTATCACCATAAGGATGATAGAGTGACATACGCACACAATCCCGACACCAGAAGGATGTAGGGTCTATCACCAAATGGATGATAGTGAACACTCGCCCAATCTGGCACCAAAAGGACGAGAGACCCATCACCAAAAGGATGATAGAGGGATACACACACACACACACACAATCCCGACACCAAAAGGATGCATGCCTATCACCAAAACGGTGATACAGAACACTCGCACTATCTGGCACCAAAAGGATCACAGGCCTATCACCAAAAGGATGATAGAGTGACACACGCACACAATCCCGACACCAGAAGGATGTAGGGTCTATCACCAAAAGGATGATAGAGAACACTCGCACAATCTGGCACCAGAAGGATGACATACCCATCATCGAATATAACCACACACGTACAAAATCCCGACACCAAAGGGAAGCACGACCTTTCACAAAAAGAATGATAGAGAACACTCGCACTATCTGGAACCAAAAGGATGACATACCCATCACCAAATGCATGATAGAGCGACACAAAATGGATGCAGGGTCTATCACCAAAAGGATGATAGAGAACACTCGCACAATCTGGCACCAAAAGGATGACAGAGCATCACCAAAAGGATGATAGAGCGACACACACACACAATCCCAATACCAAAAGGATGCATGCCTATCACCAAAAGGATGATAGAGAACACTCGCACTATCTGGCACCAAAAGGATGACAGACCTATCACCAAAAGGATGATAGAGCGACACACGCACACAATCCCGACACCAAAAGGATGTAGGGTCTATCACCAAAAGGATGATAGAGAACACTCGCACAATCTGGCACCAGAAGGATGACAGATCCATCACCCAAAGGATGATAGAGCAACACACGCACACAATCCCGACACCAAAAGGATGCTGGGCCTATCACCAAAAAGATGATAGAGAACACTCGCACAATCTGGCACCAAAAACATGACAGACCTATCACCAAAAGGATGATAGAGTGACACACGCATAGAATCCCGACACCAGAAGGATGTAGGATCTATCACCAAAAGGATGATAGTGAACACTCGCACAATCTGGCACCAAAATAATGATAGAGCTATCACTAAAAGGATGATAGAGTGACACAAGCACACAATCCTGACCCTAAAATGATGTAGGGTCTATCACCAAAAGGATGATAGAGAACACTCGCACAATCTGGCACCAAAAGAATGACATACCGATCACCGAAAGGCTGATATAACCACACATGTACACAATCCCGACACCGACAGGATGCAGGGCCTTATACCAAAAGAATGATAGAGAACACTCGCACAATCTTGCACCAAAAGGATGAAATACCCATCATCAAAAGGCTGATATAACCAATCATGTACACAATCCTGACACCAAAAGGATGCAGGGCCTTTCACCAAAAGAATGATAGAGAACACTTGCACAGTCTGGCACCAAAAAGATGACAGACCTATTAGCAAAAGGATGATAGAGTGACACACGCACACAATCCCGACAACAGAAGGGTGTAGGGTCTATCACGAAAAGGATGATAGAGGATACTCGCACAATCTAGTACCAAAAAGATGACATACCTATCACGAAAAGGATGATAGAGTGACACACGCGCACAATCCTGACACTAAAAGGATGTAGGGTCTATAACCAAAAGGATGACATACACATCAACAAAAGGTGTATATAGCGACACATGCACACAATCCCGACACCAAAAGGTTGCAGGGCCTTCAACGAAAAGAAGGATAGAGAACACTCGCACAATCTGGCACCAAAAGGATGATATACCCATCATCAAAAGGCTGATATAACCAATCATGTACACAATCCTGACACCAAAAGGATGCAGGGCCTTTCACCAAAAGAATGATAGAGAACACTTGCACAGTCTGGCACCAAAAAGATGACAGACCTATCAGCAAAAGGATGATAGAGTGACACACGCACACAATCCCGACAACAGAAGGGTGTAGGGTCTATCACGAAAAAGATGATAGAGGATACTCGCACAATCTAGTACCAAAAAGATGATAGATCTATCACCAAAAGGATGATAGAGTGACACACGCGCACAATCCTGACATTAAAAGGATGTAGGGTCTTTAACCAAAAGGATGACATACACATCATTAAAAGGTGTATATAGCGACACATGCACACAATCCTGACACCAAAAGGTTGCAGGGCCTTTAACGAAAAGAAGGATAGAGAACACTCGCACAATCTGGCACCAAAAGGATGATATACCCATCATCAAAAGGCTGATATAACGAAACATGTACACAATCCCGACACCAAAAGGATGCAGGCCCTTTCACCAAAAGAATAAAAGAGAGTACTCGCACAACCTTGAACCAAAAGGATGACAGACCCATCACCAAAAGGATGATAGAGCGACACACGAACACAATCACATCACCGAAAAGCTGACAGATCTATCACCAAAACGATAATAGATTGACACACGCACACAATCCCGACATCAGAAGCATGTAGGGTCTATCACCAAAAGGATGATAGAGAACACTCGCACAATCTGGCACCAAAAAGATGATAGACCTATCACCAAAAGGATGATAGAGTGACACACGCACACAACTCTGACACTAAAAGGATGTAGAGTCTATCACCAAAAGGATGATAGAGAACACTCGCACAATCTGGCACCAAAAGGATGACATACCCATCATGAAAAGGTTGATATAGCGACACATGCACACAATCCCGACACCAAAGAGGTCCAGGTCCTTTCACCAAAAGAATGATAGGGAACACTCGCACAATCTGGCACCAAAAGGATGAAAGGCATATCACTAAAAGTATGATAGAGCGACACACGCACACAATACCGACACCAAAAAGATGCAAGCCTATCACCAAAAGGATGATAGAGAACACTCGCACTATCTGGCACCAAAAGGATGACAAACCCATCACCAAAAGGATGATAGAGCGACACACGCACACAATCCCGACACAAAATAGATGCAGGGTCTATCAGCAAAAGGATGATAGAGAACACTCGCACAATCTGGCAGCAAAAGGATGACAGATTCATCACCCAAAGGATGATAGAGCGACACAAGAACACAATCCCGACACCAAAAGGATGTTGGGCCTATCACCAAAAAGATGATAGAGAACACTCGTACAATCTGGAACCAAAAACTTGATAGATCTATCCCCAAAAGGATGATAGAGTGACACACGCACATAATCCCGACACCAGAAGGATGTAGGGTCTATCACCAAAAGGATGATAGAGAACACTCGCACAATCTGGCACCAAAAGAATGACAGACCTATCACCAAAAGGATGATAGAGTGACACACACACACACACACACAATCCTGACACTAAAAGGATGTAGAGCCTATCACCAATAGGATGACATACCCATACCCATCATCAAAAGGACAAAACATGTACACGATCCCGACACCATAAGGATGCAAGACCTTTCACCAAAAGAATGATAGAGAATACTCGCACAATCTGGCACCAAAAGGATGATAGAGCGACACACGCACACAATCCCGACACTAAAAGGATGCAGGCCTATCACCAAAAAGATGATAGAGAAAACTCGCACAATCGGGCACCAAAATGATGACAGACTTATCACCCAAAGAATGAAAGAGTGAAACACGCACAAAATCCCGACACAAAAATGATGTAGGGTCTATCACCAAAAGGATGATAGAGAACATTTGCATAATCTGACACCAAAATAATGACAGAGCCATCCCCAAAACGATGATAGAGCGACACACGCACACAATCCCAACCCCAAAAAGTTGCAGGCATATCACCAAAAGGATAATAGAGAACACTCGCACTATCTGCCACCAAAAAGATGACAGAACTATTACCAAAAGGATGATAGAGTGACACACGCACACAATCCCGACATTAGAAGGATGTACGCTCTATCACCAAAAGGATGAAAGAGAACGCTCGCACAATCTGGCACCAATAGGATGACAGACCTATCACCAAAAGGATGAGAGAGTGACACACGCACACAATCCTGACACCAGAAGGATGTAGGGTCTATCACCAAAAAGATTAAAGATAACACTCGCACAAACTGGCACCAAAAGGATGGCAACCCTATCACCAAAAGGATGATAGAGAACACTCGCACAATCTGGCACCAAAAGGATGACAGACCTATCACCAAAAGGATGATAGAGTGACACACGCACACAACTCTGACACTAAAGGGATGTAGAGTCTATCACCAAAAGGATGATAGAGAACACTCGCACAATCTGGCACCAAAAGGATGACATACCCATCATCAAAAGGTTGATATAGCGACACATGCACACAATCCCGACACCAAAGGGTTCCAGGTCCTTTCACCAAAAGAATGATAGGGAACACTCGCACAATCTGGCACCAAAAGGATGAAAGACATATCACTAAAAGTATGATAGATCGACACACGCACACAATACCGACACCAAAAAGATGCAAGCCTATCACCAAAAGGATGATAGAGAACACTCGCACTATCTGGCACCAAAAGGATGACAAACCCATCACCAAAAGGATGATAGAGCGACACACGCACACAATCCCGACACAAAATAGATGCAGGGTCTATCAGCAAAAGGATGATAGAGAACACTCGCACAATCTGGCAGCAAAAGGATGACAGATTCATCACCCAAAGGATGATAGAGCGACACAAGAACACAATCCCGACACCAAAAGGATGTTGGGCCTATCACCAAAAAGATGATAGAGAACACTCGCACAATCTGGCACCAAAAACTTGATAGATCTATCCCCAAAAGGGTGATAGAGTGACGCACGCACACAATCCCGACACCAGAAGGATGTAGGGTCTATCACCAAAAGGATGATAGAGAACACTCGCACAATCTGGCACCAAAAGAATGTCAGACCTATCACCAAAAGGATGATAGAGTGACACACGCACACAATCCCGACACCAGAAGGATGTAGGGTCTATCACCAAAAGGATGATAGAGAACACTCGCACTATCTGGCACCAAAAGGATGACATACCCATCATCGAATATAACCACACACGTACACAATCCCGACACCAAAGGGAAGCATGATCTTTCACCAAAAGAATGATAGAGAACACTCGCACTATCTGGCACCAAAAGGATGACATACCCATCACCAAATGCATGATAGAGCGACACAAAATGGATGCAGGGTCTATCACCAATAGGATGATAGAGAACACTCGCACAATCTGGCACCAAAAGGATGACAGAGCATCACCAAAAGGATGATAGAGCGACACACGCACACAATCCCAACACCAAAAGGATGCATGCCTATCACCAAAAGGATGATAGAGAACACTCGCACTATCTGGCACCAAAAAGATGACAGACCTATCACCAAAAGGATGATAGAGTGACACACGCACACAATCCCGACACCAAAATGATGTAGGATCTATCACCAAAAGGATGATAGAGAACACTCGCACAATCTGGCACCAGAAGGATGACAGATCCATCACCCAAAGGATGATAGAGCAACACACGCACACAATCCCGACACCAAAAGGATGCTGGGTCTATCACCAAAAAGATGATAGAGAACACTCGCACAATCTGGCACCAAAAACATGACAGACCTATCACCAAAAGGATGATAGAGTGACACACGCACAGAATCCCGACACCAGAAGGATGTAGGATCTATCACCAAAAGGATGATAGTGAACACTCGCACAATCTGGCACCAAAATAATGATAGAGCTATCACTAAAAGGATGATAGAGTGACACAAGCACACAATCCTGACCCTAAAATGATGTAGGGTCTATCACCAAAAGGATGATAGAGAACACTCGCACAATCTGGCACCAAAAGAATGACATACCGATCACCGAAAGGCTGATATAACCACACATGTACACAATCCCGACACCGACAGGATGCAGGGCCTTATACCAAAAGAATGATAGAGAACACTCGCACAATCTTGCACCAAAAGGATGAAATACCCATCATCAAAAGGCTGATATAACCAATCATGTACACAATCCTGACACCAAAAGGATGCAGGGCCTTTCACCAAAAGAATGATAGAGAACACTTGCACAGTCTGGCACCAAAAAGATGACAGACCTATCAGCAAAAGGATGATAGAGTGACACACGCACACAATCCCGACAACAGAAGGGTGTAGGGTCTATCACGAAAAGGATGATAGAGGATACTCGCACAATCTAGTACCAAAAAGATGACATACCTATTACGAAAAGGATGATAGAGTGACACACGCGCACAATCCTGACACTAAAAGGATGTAGGGTCTATAACCAAAAGGATGACATACACATCATCAAAAGGTGTATATAGCGACACATGCACACAATCCCGACACCAAAAGGTTGCAGGGCCTTCAACGAAAAGAAGGATAGAGAACACTCGCACAATCTGGCACCAAAAGGATGATATACCCATCATCAAAAGGCTGATATAACCAATCATGTACACAATCCTGACACCAAAAGGATGCAGGGCCTTTCACCAAAAGAATGATAGAGAACACTTGCACAATCTGGCACCAAAAAGATGACAGACCTATCAGCAAAAGGATGATAGAGTGACACACGCACACAATCCCGACAACAGAAGGGTGTAGGGTCTATCACGAAAAAGATGATAGAGGATACTCGCACAATCTAGTACCAAAAAGATGATAGATCTATCACCAAAAGGATGATAGAGTGACACACGCGCACAATCCTGACACTAAAAGGATGTAGGGTCTATAACCAAAAGGATGACATACACATCATTAAAAGGTGTATATAGCGACACATGCACACAATCCTGACACCAAAAGGTTGCAGGGCCTTTAACGAAAAGAAGGATAGAGAACACTCGCACAATCTGGCACCAAAAGGATGATATACCCATCATCAAAAGGCTGATATAACGAAACATGTACACAATCCCGACACCAAAAGGATGCAGGCCCTTTCACCAAAAGAATAAAAGAGAGTACTCGCACAACCTTGAACCAAAAGGATGACAGACCCATCACCAAAAGGATGATAGAGCGACACACGAACACAATCACATCACCGAAAAGCTGACAGATCTATCACCAAAACGATAATAGATTGACACACGCACACAATCCCGAAATCAGAAGCATGTAGGGTCTATCACCAAAAGGATGATAGAGAACACTCGCACAATCTGGCACCAAAAAGATGACAGACCTATCACCAAAATGATGATAGAGTGACACACGCACACAACTCTGACACTAAAAGGATGTAGAGTCTATCACCAAAAGGATGATAGAGAACACTCGCACAATCTGGCACCAAAAGGATGACATACCCATCATGAAAAGGTTGATATAGCGACACATGCACACAATCCCGACACCAAAGAGGTCCAGGTCCTTTCACCAAAAGAATGATAGGGAACACTCGCACAATCTGGCACCAGAAGGATGAAAGGCATATCACTAAAAGTATGATAGAGCGACACACGCACACAATACCGACACCAAAAAGATGCAAGCCTATCACCAAAAGGATGATAGAGAACACTCGCACTATCTGGCACCAAAAGGATGACAAACCCATCACCAAAAGGATGATAGAGCGACACACGCACACAATCCCGACACAAAATAGATGCAGGGTCTATCAGCAAAAGGATGATAGAGAACACTCGCACAATCTGGCAGCAAAAGGATGACAGATTCATCACCCAAAGGATGATAGAGCGACACAAGAACACAATCCCGACACCAAAAGGATGTTGGGCCTATCGCCAAAAAGATGATAGAGAACACTCGCACAATCTGGCACCAAAAACTTGATAGATCTATCCCCAAAAGGATGATAGAGTGACACACGCACATAATCCCGACACCAGAAGGATGTAGGGTCTATCACCAAAAGGATGATAGAGAACACTCGCACAATCTGGCACCAAAAGAATGACAGACCTATCACCAAAAGGATGATAGAGTGACACACACACACACACACACACACAATCCTGACACTAAAAGGATGTAGAGTCTATCACCAATAGGATGACATACCCATACCCATCATCAAAAGGACAAAACATGTACACGATCCCGACACCATAAGGATGCAAGACCTTTCACCAAAAGAATGATAGAGAATACTCGCACAATCTGGCACCAAAACGATGATAGAGCAACACACGCACACAATCCCGACACTAAAAGGATGCAGGCCTATCACCAAAAAGATGATAGAGAAAACTCGCACAATCGGGCACCAAAATGATGACAGACTTATCACCCAAAGAATGAAAGAGTGAAACACGCACAAAATCCCGACACAAAAATGATGTAGGGTCTATCACCAAAAGGATGATAGAGAACATTTGCATAATCTGACACCAAAATAATGACAGAGCCATCCCCAAAACGATGATAGAGCGACACACGTACACAATCCCAACCCCAAAAAGTTGCAGGCATATCACCAAAAGGATGATAGAGAACACTCGCACTATCTGCCACCAAAAAGATGACAGAACTATTACCAAAAGGATGATAGAGTGACACACGCACACAATCCCGACATTAGAAGGATGTACGCTCTATCACCAAAAGGATGAAAGAGAACGCTCGCACAATCTGGCACCAATAGGATGACAGACCTATCACCAAAAGGATGAGAGAGTGACACACGCACACAATCCTGACACCAGAAGGATGTAGGGTCTATCACCAAAAAGATTAAAGATAACACTCGCACAAACTGGCACCAAAAGCATGGCAACCCTATCACCAAAAGGATGATAGAGAACACTCACACAATCTGGCACCAAAAGGATGACAGACCTATCACCAAAAGGATGATAGAGTGACACACGCACACAACTCTGACACTAAAGGGATGTAGAGTCTATCACCAAAAGGATGATAGAGAACACTCGCACAATCTGGCACCAAAAGGATGACATACCCATCATCAAAAGGTTGATATAGCGACACATGCACACAATCCCGACACCAAAGGGTTCCAGGTCCTTTCACCAAAAGAATGATAGGGAACACTCGCACAATCTGGCACCAAAAGGATGAAAGACATATCACTAAAAGTATGATAGATCGACACACGCACACAATACCGACACCAAAAAGATGCAAGCCTATCACCAAAAGGATGATAGAGAACACTCGCACTATCTGGCACCAAAAGGATGACAAACCCATCACCAAAAGGATGATAGAGCGACACACGCACACAATCCCGACACAAAATAGATGCAGGGTCTATCAGCAAAAGGATGATAGAGAACACTCGCACAATCTGGCAGCAAAAGGATGACAGATTCATCACCCAAAGGATGATAGAGCGACACAAGAACACAATCCCGACACCAAAAGGATGTTGGGCCTATCACCAAAAAGATGATAGAGAACACTTGCACAATCTGGCACCAAAAACTTGATAGATCTATCCCCAAAAGGATGATAGAGTGACACACGCACATAATCCCGACACCAGAAGCATGTAGGGTCTATCACCAAAAGGATGATAGAGAACACTCGCACAATCTGGCACCAAAAGAATGACAGACCTATCACCAAAAGGATGATAGAGTGACATACACACACACACACACAATCCTGACACTAAAAGGATATAGAGTCTATCACCAATAGGATGACATACCCATACCCATCATCAAAAGGACAAAACATGTACACGATCCCGACACCATAAGGATGCAAGACCTTTCACCAAAAGAATGATAGAGAATACTCGCACAATCTGGCACCAAAAGGATGATAGAGCGACACACGCACACAATCCCGACACTAAAAGGATGCAGGCCTATCACCAAAAAGATGATAGAGAAAACTCGCACAATCGGGCACCAAAATGATGACAGACTTATCACCCAAAGAATGAAAGAGTGAAACACGCACAAAATCCCGACACAAAAATGATGTAGGGTCTATCACCAAAAGGATCATAGAGAACACTTGCATAATCTGACACCAAAATAATGACAGAGCCATCCCCAAAAGGATGATAGAGCGACATACGCACACAATCCCAACCCCAAAAAGTTGCAGGCATATCACCAAAAGGATGATAGAGAACACTCGCACTATCTGCCACCAAAAAGATGACAGAACTATTACCAAAAGGATGATAGAGTGACACGCACACAATCCCGACATTAGAAGGATGTACGCTCTATCACCAAAAGGATGAAAGAGAACGCTCGCACAATCTGGCACCAATAGGATGACAGACCTATCACCAAAAGGATGAGAGAGTGACACACGCACACAATCCTGACACCAGAAGGATGTAGGGTCTATCACCAAAAAGATTAAAGATAACACTCGCACAAACTGGCACCAAAAGGATGACAACCCTATCACCAAAAGGATGATAGAGAACACTCGCACAATCTGGCACCAAAAGGATGACAGACCTATCACCAAAAGGATGATAGAGTGACACACGCACACAACTCTGACACTAAAAGGATGTAGAGTCTATCACCAAAAGGATGATAGAGAACACTCGCACAATCTGGCACCAAAAGGATGACATACCCATCATCAAAAGGTTGATATAGCGACACATGCACACAATCCCGACACCAAAGGGTTCCAGGTCCTTTCACCAAAAGAATGATAGGGAACACTCGCACAATCTGGCACCAAAAGGATGAAAGGCATATCACTAAAAGTATGATAGAGCGACACACGCACACAATACCGACACCAAAAAGATGCAAGCCTATCACCAAAAGGATGATAGAGAACACTCGCACAATCTGGCACCAAAAGGATGACAGACCTTTCACCAAAAGGATGATAGAGTGACACACGTACACAACTCTGACACTAAAAGGATGTAGAGTCTATCACCAAAAGGATGATAGAGAACACTCGCACAATCTGGCACCAAAAGGATGACATACCCATCATCAAAAGGTTGATATAGCGACACATGCACACAATCCCGACACCAAAGGGTTCCAGGTCCTTTCACCAAAAGAATGATAGGGAACACTCGCACAATCTGGCACCAAAAGGATGAAAGGCATATCACTAAAAGTATGATAGAGCGACACACGCACACAATACCGACACCAAAAAGATGCAAGCCTATCACCAAAAGGATGGTAGAGAACACTCTCACTATCTGGCACCAAAAGGATGACAAACCCATCACCAAAAGGATGATAGAGCGACATACGCATACAATCCCGACACAAAATAGATGCAGGGTCTATCACCAAAAGGATGATAGAGAACACTCGCACAATCTGGCACCAAAAGGATGACTGAGCATCACCAAAAGGATGATAGAGCGACACACACACAATCCCGACACCCAAAGGATGCAGGCCTATCACCAAAAAGATGATAGAGAACACTCACACTATCTGGCACCAAAGGGATGATAGACCTATCACCAAAAGGATGATAGAGTGACACACACACACACACACACACAATCCTGACACTAAAAGGATGTAGAGTCTATCACTAGTAGGATGACATACCCATACCCATCATCAAAAGGACGAAACATGTACACGATCCCGACACCATAAGGATGCAAGACCTTTCACCAAAAGAATGATAGAGAATACTCGCATAATCTGGAACCAAAAGGATAATAGAGCGATACACGCACACAATCCAGACACTAAAAGGATGCAGGCCTATCACCAAAAAGATGATAGAGAAAACTCGCACAATCGGGCACCAAAATGATGACAGACTTATCACCAAAAGAATGAAAGAGTGAAACACGCACAAAATCCCGGCACAAAAATGATGTAGGGTCTATCACCAAAAGGATGATAGAGAACACTTGCACAATCTGACACCAAAATGATGACAGAGCCATCACCAAAAGGATGATAGAGCGACACACGCACACAATCCCGACACCAAAAAGATGCAGACATATCACCAAAAGGATGATAGAGAACACTCGCACTATCTGCCACCAAAAGGATGACATACCTATTACCAAAAGGATGATAGAGTGACACACGCACACAATCCCGACATTAGAAGGATGTATGGTCTATCACCAAAAGGATGATAGAGAACGCTCGCACAATCTGGAAACAAAAGGATGACAGACCTATCACCAAAAGTATCATAGAGTGACACACGCACACAATCCTGACACCAGAAGGATTTAGGGTCTATCACCAAAAAGATTATAGAGAACACTCGCACAATCTGGCACCAAAAGGATGACAACCCTATCACCAAAAGGATGATAGAGAACACTCGCACAATCTGGCACCAAAAGGATGACAGACCTATCACCAAAAGGATGATAGAGTGACACACACACACAACTCTGACACTAAAAGGATGTAGAGTCTATCACCAAAAGGATGATAGAGAACACTCGCACAATCTGGCACCAAAAGGATGACATACCCATCATCAAAAGGTTGATATAGCGACACATGCACACAATCCCGACACCAAAGGGTTCCAGGTCCTTTCACCAAAAGAATGATAGGGAACACTCGCACAATCTGGCACCAAAAGGATGAAAGGCATATCACTAAAAGTATGATAGAGCGACACACGCACACAATACCGACACCAAAAAGATGCAAGCCTATCACCAAAAGGATGGTAGAGAACACTCGCACTATCTGGCACCAAAAGGATGACAAACCCATCACCAAAAGGATGATAGAGCGACACACGCATACAATCCCGACACAAAATAGATGCAGGGTCTATCACCAAAAGGATAATAGAGAACACTCGCACAATCTGGCACCAAAAGGATGACAGAGCATCACCAAAAGGATGATAGAGCGACACACACACACAATCCCGACACCAAAAGGATGCAGGCCTATCACCAAAAAGATGATAGAGAACACTCACACTATCTGGCACCAAAGGGATGATAGACCTATCACCAAAAGGATGATAGAATGACACACACACAGACACACACACAATCCTGACACTAAAAGGATGTAGAGTCTATCACCAGTAGGATGACATACCTATACCCATCATCAAAAGGACGAAACATGTACACGATCCCGACACCATAAGGATGCAAGACCTTTCACGAAAAGAATGATAGAGAATACTCGCATAATCTGGCACCAAAAGGATAATAGAGCGACACACGTACACAATCCCGACACTAAAAGGATGCAGGCCTATCACCAAAAAGATGATAGAGAAAACTCGCACAATCGGGCACCAAAATGATGACAGACTTATCACCAAAAGAATGAAAGAGTGAAACACGCACAAAATCCCGACACAAAAATGATGTAGGGTCTATCACCAAAAGGATGATAGAGAACACTTGCACAATCTGACACCAAAATGATGACAGAGCCATCACCAAAAGGATGATAGAGCGACACACGCACACAATCCCGACACCAAAAAGATGCAGGCATATCACCAAAAGGATGATAGAGAACACTCGCACTATCTGCCACCAAAAGGATGACAGACCTATTACCAAAAGGATGATAGAGTGACACACGCACACAATCCCGACATTAGAAGGATGTACGGTCTATCACCAAAAGGATGATAGAGAACGCTCGCACAATCTGGAAACAATAGGATGACAGACCTATCACCAAAAGGATCATAGAGTGACACACGCACACAATCCTGACACCAGAAGGATTTAGGGTCTATCACCAAAAAGATTATAGAGAACACTCGCACAATCTGGCACCAAAAGGATGACAACCCTATCACCAAAAGGATGATAGAGAACACTCGCACAATCTGGCACCAAAAGGATGACAGACCTATCACCAAAAGGATGATAGAGTGACACACGCGCACAACTCTGACACTAAAAGGATGTAGAGTCTATCACCAAAAGGATGATAGAGAACACTCGCACAATCTGGCACCAAAAGGATGACATACCCATCATCAAAAGATTGATATAGCGACACATGCACATAATTCCGACACCAAAGGGTTCCAGGTCCTTTCACCAAAAGAATGATAGGGAACACTCGCACAATCTGGCACCAAAAGGATGAAAGGCATATCACTAAAAGTATGATAGAGCGACACACGCACACAATACCGACACCAAAAAGATGCAAGCCTATCACCAAAAGGATGATAGAGAACACTCGCACAATCTGGCACCAAAAGGATGACAGACCTATCACCAAAAGGATGATAGAGTGACACACGTACACAACTCTGACACTAAAAGGATGTAGAGTCTATCACCAAAAGGATGATAGAGAACACTCGCACAATCTGGCACCAAAAGGATGACATACCCATCATCAAAAGGTTGATATAGCGACACATGCACACAATCCCGACACCAAAGGGTTCCAGGTCCTTTCACCAAAAGAATGATAGGGAACACTCGCACAATCTGGCACCAAAAGGATGAAAGGCATATCACTAAAAGTATGATAGAGCGACACACGCACACAATACCGACACCAAAAAGATGCAAGCCTATCACCAAAAGGATGGTAGAGAACACTCTCACTATCTGGCACCAAAAGGATGACAAACCCATCACCAAAAGGATGATAGAGCGACATACGCATACAATCCCGACACAAAATAGATGCAGGGTCTATCACCAAAAGGATGATAGAGAACACTCGCACAATCTGGCACCAAAAGGATGACTGAGCATCACCAAAAGGATGATAGAGCGACACACACACAATCCCGACACCCAAAGGATGCAGGCCTATCACCAAAAAGATGATAGAGAACACTCACACTATCTGGCACCAAAGGGATGATAGACCTATCACCAAAAGGATGATAGAGTGACACACACACACACACACACACAATCCTGACACTAAAAGGATGTAGAGTCTATCACTAGTAGGATGACATACCCATACCCATCATCAAAAGGACGAAACATGTACACGATCCCGACACCATAAGGATGCAAGACCTTTCACCAAAAGAATGATAGAGAATACTCGCATAATCTGGAACCAAAAGGATAATAGAGCGATACACGCACACAATCCAGACACTAAAAGGATGCAGGCCTATCACCAAAAAGATGATAGAGAAAACTCGCACAATCGGGCACCAAAATGATGACAGACTTATCACCAAAAGAATGAAAGAGTGAAACACGCACAAAATCCCGGCACAAAAATGATGTAGGGTCTATCACCAAAAGGATGATAGAGAACACTTGCACAATCTGACACCAAAATGATGACAGAGCCATCACCAAAAGGATGATAGAGCGACACACGCACACAATCCCGACACCAAAAAGATGCAGACATATCACCAAAAGGATGATAGAGAACACTCGCACTATCTGCCACCAAAAGGATGACATACCTATTACCAAAAGGATGATAGAGTGACACACGCACACAATCCCGACATTAGAAGGATGTATGGTCTATCACCAAAAGGATGATAGAGAACGCTCGCACAATCTGGAAACAAAAGGATGACAAACCTATCACCAAAAGTATCATAGAGTGACACACGCACACAATCCTGACACCAGAAGGATTTAGGGTCTATCACCAAAAAGATTATAGAGAACACTCGCACAATCTGGCACCAAAAGGATGACAACCCTATCACCAAAAGGATGATAGAGAACACTCGCACAATCTGGCACCAAAAGGATGACAGACCTATCACCAAAAGGATGATAGAGTGACACACACACACAACTCTGACACTAAAAGGATGTAGAGTCTATCACCAAAAGGATGATAGAGAACACTCGCACAATCTGGCACCAAAAGGATGACATACCCATCATCAAAAGGTTGATATAGCGACACATGCACACAATCCCGACACCAAAGGGTTCCAGGTCCTTTCACCAAAAGAATGATAGGGAACACTCGCACAATCTGGCACCAAAAGGATGAAAGGCATATCACTAAAAGTATGATAGAGCGACACACGCACACAATACCGACACCAAAAAGATGCAAGCCTATCACCAAAAGGATGGTAGAGAACACTCGCACTATCTGGCACCAAAAGGATGACAAACCCATCACCAAAAGGATGATAGAGCGACACACGCATACAATCCCGACACAAAATAGATGCAGGGTCTATCACCAAAAGGATAATAGAGAACACTCGCACAATCTGGCACCAAAAGGATGACAGAGCATCACCAAAAGGATGATAGAGCGACACACACACACAATCCCGACACCAAAAGGATGCAGGCCTATCACCAAAAAGATGATAGAGAACACTCACACTATCTGGCACCAAAGGGATGATAGACCTATCACCAAAAGGATGATAGAATGACACACACACAGACACACACACAATCCTGACACTAAAAGGATGTAGAGTCTATCACCAGTAGGATGACATACCTATACCCATCATCAAAAGGACGAAACATGTACACGATCCCGACACCATAAGGATGCAAGACCTTTCACGAAAAGAATGATAGAGAATACTCGCATAATCTGGCACCAAAAGGATAATAGAGCGACACACGTACACAATCCCGACACTAAAAGGATGCAGGCCTATCACCAAAAAGATGATAGAGAAAACTCGCACAATCGGGCACCAAAATGATGACAGACTTATCACCAAAAGAATGAAAGAGTGAAACACGCACAAAATCCCGACACAAAAATGATGTAGGGTCTATCACCAAAAGGATGATAGAGAACACTTGCACAATCTGACACCAAAATGATGACAGAGCCATCACCAAAAGGATGATAGAGCGACACACGCACACAATCCCGACACCAAAAAGATGCAGGCATATCACCAAAAGGATGATAGAGAACACTCGCACTATCTGCCACCAAAAGGATGACAGACCTATTACCAAAAGGATGATAGAGTGACACACGCACACAATCCCGACATTAGAAGGATGTACGGTCTATCACCAAAAGGATGATAGAGAACGCTCGCACAATCTGGAAACAATAGGATGACAGACCTATCACCAAAAGGATCATAGAGTGACACACCCACACAATCCTGACACCAGAAGGATTTAGGGTCTATCACCAAAAAGATTATAGAGAACACTCGCACAATCTGGCACCAAAAGGATGACAACCCTATCACCAAAAGGATGATAGAGAACACTCGCACAATCTGGCACCAAAAGGATGACAGACCTATCACCAAAAGGATGATAGAGTGACACACGCGCACAACTCTGACACTAAAAGGATGTAGAGTCTATCACCAAAAGGATGATAGAGAACACTCGCACAATCTGGCACCAAAAGGATGACATACCCATCATCAAAAGATTGATATAGCGACACATGCACATAATTCCGACACCAAAGGGTTCCAGGTCCTTTCACCAAAAGAATGATAGGGAACACTCGCACAATCTGGCACCAAAAGGATGAAAGGCATATCACTAAAAGTATGATAGAGCGACACACGCACACAATACCGACACCAAAAAGATGCAAGCCTATCACCAAAAGGATGATAGAGAGCACTCGCACTATCTGGCACCAAAAGGATGACAAACCCATCACCAAAAGGATGATAGAGCGACACACGCATACAATCCCGACACAAAATAGATGCAGGGTCTATCACCAAAAGGATGATAGAGAACACTCGCACAATCTGGCACCAAAAGGATGACAGAGCATCACCAAAAGGATGATAGAGCGGCACACACACACAATCCCGACACCAAAAGGATGCAGGCTTATCACCAAAAAGATGATAGAGAACACTCGCACTATCTGCCACCAAAAGGATGACAGACCTATTACCAAAAGGATGATAGAGTGACACACACACACAATCCCGACATTAGAAGGATGTATGGTCTATCACCAAAAGGATGATAGAGAAAGCTCGCACAATCTGGCAACAATAGGATGACAGACCTATCACCAAAAGGATCATAGAGTGACACGCGCACACAATCCTAACACCAAAAGGATGACAACCCTATCACCAAAAGGATGATAGAGAACACTCGGACAATCTGGCACCAAAAGGATGACAGACCTATCACCAAAAGGATGATAGAGTGACACACGCACACAACTCCTACACTAAAAGGATGTAGAGTCTATCACTAAAAGGATGATAGAGAACACTCACACAATCTGGCAACAAAAGGATGACATACCCATCATCAAAAGGTTGATATAGCAACACATGCACATAATCCCGACACCAAAGGGTTCCAGGGCCTTTCACCAAAAGAATGATAAAGAACACTTGCACAATCTGGCACCAGAATGATGAAAGACATATCACTAAAAAGATGATAGAGCGACACACGCACACAATACCGACACCAAAAAGATGCAAGCCTATCACCAAAAGGATGATAGAGAACACTCGCACTATCTGGCACCAAAAGGATGACATACCCATCACCAAAAGGATGATAGAGCGACACACGCACATAATCCCGACACAAAATAGATGCATGGTCTATCACCAAAAGGATGATAGAGAACACTCGCACAATCTGGCACCAAAAGGATGACAGAGCATCACCAAAACGATGATAGAGCTACACACACACACAATCCCGACACCAAAAGGATGCAGGCCTATCACCAAAAAGATGATAGAGAACACTCACACTATCTGGAACCAAAGGGATGATAGACCTATAACCAAAAGGATGATAGAGTGAAACACACACACACAATCCCGACACCAGAAGGATGTAATGTCTATCTCCAAAAAGATGATAGAGAACACTCACACAATATGGCAGCAAAAGGATGATAGAGCGACACACGCACACAATCCCGACACCAAAAGGATGTTGGGCCTATCACCAAAAAGATGATAGAGAACACTCGCAAAATCTGGCACCAAAAAGTTGATAGATCTATCCCCAAAAGGATGATAGAGTGACACACGCACACAATCCCGACACCAGAACGATGTAGGGTCTATCACCAAAAGGATGATAGAGAACACTCGCGCAATCTATCCCCAAAAGGATGATAGAGTGACACACGCACACAATCCCGACACCAGAACGATGTAGGGTCTATCACCAAAAGGATGATAGAGAACACTCGCACAATCTGGCCCCAAAAGGATGATAGAGTGACACACGCACACAATCCTGACACCAGAAGGATGTAGGGTTTATCACCAAAAGGATATTAGAGAACACTTGCACAATCCTGACACCAGAAGGATGTAGAGTCTATCACCAATAGGATGACATACCCATACCCATCATCAAAAGGATGAAACATGTACACAATCCCGACACCAAAAGGATGCAAGACCTTTCACCAAAAGAATGATAGAGAATACTCGCACAATCTGGCACCAAAAAGATGATAGAGCGACACACGCACACAATCCCGACACTAAAAGGATGCAGGCCTATCACCAAAAAGATGATAGAGAAAACTCGCACAGTCGGGCACCAAAATGATGGCAGAATTATCACCAAAAGAATGAAAGAGTGAAACACGCACAAAATCCCGACACCAAAAGGATAGAGAACACTTGCACAATCTGACACCAAAATAATGACAGAGCCATCACCAAAAGGATGATAGAGCGACACATGCACACAATCCCGACACCAAAAAGATGCAGGCATATCACCAAAAGGATGATAGAGAACACTCGAACTATCTGGCATCAAAACAATGACAGACCTATTACCAAAAGGATGATAGAGTGACACACGCACACAATCCCAACACTAGAAGGATGTATGGTCTATCACCAAAAGGATGATAGAGAACACTCGCACAATATGGCACCAAAAGGATGATAGAGTGACACACGCACACAATCCTGACACCAGAAGGATGTAGGGTCTATAACTCTTAAAGGATGATAGAGCGACACACGCACACAATCCTGACACCAAAAGGATGTTGGGCCTATCACCAAAAAGAAGATAGAGAGCACTCGCATAATCTGGCAACAAAAGGATGACATATCCATCACCCAAAGGATGATAGAGCGACACACGCACACAATCTGACACCAAAAGGATGTTGGGCCTATCACCCAAAGGATGGTAGAGAACAGTCGAACATTTGGCACCAAAAGGATGACAGACCTATCACCAAAAGGATAATAGAGTGGCACACGCACACAATCCG
The DNA here is from genome assembly GCA_963859935.3 of Lathyrus sativus. Classification (NCBI taxonomy): domain Eukaryota; kingdom Viridiplantae; phylum Streptophyta; class Magnoliopsida; order Fabales; family Fabaceae; genus Lathyrus; species Lathyrus sativus. The sequence goes on along the minus strand of OZ012739.1, from coordinate 199,028,509 downwards.
GACACTAAAAGGATATAGAGTCTATCACCAAAAGGATGGTAGTGAACACTGGCACAATCTGGCACCAAAAGGATGACATACCCATCATCAAAAGGTTGATATAGCGTCACATGCACACAATCCCGACACCAAAAGGTTGCAGGGCCTTTCACCAAATGAATGATAGAGAACACTCGCACAATCTAGCACCAAAAGGATGACATACCCATCACCAAAAGGATGATAGAGCGATACACGCATACAATCCAGACACCAAAAGGATGCAGGCCTATCTCGAAAAAGATGATAGAGAACACTCGCACAATCTGGCACCAAGAGGATGACAGACCTAACACCAAAAGGATGATAGAGTGACACACGCACACCATCCGGACACTAAAAGGATATAGAGTCTCTCACCAAAAGGATGATAGAGAACACTCGCACAATCTGGCACCAAAAGGATGACATACCCATCATCAAAAGTTTGATCTAGCGACACATGCACACAATCCCGACACCAAAAGGTTGCAGGGCCTTTCACCAAATGAATGATAGAGAACACTCGCATAATCTGGCACCAAAAGGATGACATACCCATCACCAAAAGGATGAAAGAGTGACACACGGACACAATCTCGACACCAAAAATGTGCAGGCCTATCTGAAAAAAGATGATAGAGAACACTCACACAATCTGACATCAAATGATGACAGACCTATCACCAAAAGAATGAAAGAGTGAAACACGCACAAAATGTCGACACCAAAAGGATGTATGGTCTATCACCAAAAGGATGACAGAGAACACTTGCACAATCTGGCACCAAAAGGATGACAGAGCCATCACCAAAAGGATGATAGAGCGACACCCGCACACAATCCCGACACCAATAGGATACAAGTTTATCACCAAAAGGATGATAGAGAACACTCGCACTATCTGGAACCAAAAGGATGACAGAACTATCACCAAAAGGATGATAGATTGACACACGCACACAATCCCAGAAGGATGTACGGTCTATCACCAAAAGGATGATAGAGAACACTCGCACAATCTGGCACTAATAGGATGACATATCCATCACCTAAAGGATGATAGTGCGACACACGCACACAATCCTGACACCAAAATGATGTTTGGCCTATCACCAAAAATATGATGGAGAACACTCGCACAATCTGGTACCAAAAATATGACAGACCTATCACCAAAAGGATGATAGAGTGACAAACGCACACAATCCCGACACCAGAAGGATGTAGGGTCTATCACCAAAAGGATGATAGAGAACACTCGCACAATCTGGCACCAAAAGGATGACATTCCGATCATCAAAAGGTTGATATAGCGACACATGCACACAATCCCGACCCCAAAAGGTTGTAGGGCCTTTCACCAAAAGAATGATAGAGAACACTCGCACAATCTGGAACCAAAAGGATGTACACAATCCCGACACCAAAAGTATGCAGGACCTTTCACCAAAAGAATGATAGAGAATACTCGCACAATCTGACACCAAAACAATGATAGACCCATCACAAAAAGGAGGATAGAGCGACACACGCACACAATCCCGACACCAAAAAGATACAGGCCTATCACCAAAAAGATGATAGAGAACACTCGCACAATCTTGTACCAAAATGATGACAGACCTATCACCAAAAACATGATAAAGTGAAACACGCATACAATCCCGACACCAAAAGGAAGTAGGGTCTATCACCTAAAGGATGATAGAAAACACTTGCATAATCTGGCACCAAAAGGATGACAAAGCCATCACCAAAAGGATGTTAGAGCGACACACGCACACAATCCCGACACTAAAAGGATTAAGGGTCTATCACCAAAAGGATAATAGAGAACACTCGCACAATCTGGCACCAAAAGGATGTCATACCCATCCTCGAAAGGTTGATATAACGACATATATACACAATCCCGACACCAGAAGGATGCAGGGCATTTCACCAAAAGAATGATAGAGAATACTCGCACAATCTGGCACCAAAAGAATGACAGACCCATCACAAAAAAGATGATAGAGCGACACACGCACACAATCCTGACACCAAAAGTATGCAGGCATATCACCAAAAGGATGATAGAGAATACTCGCACAATCTGGCCCCAAAAGGATGATAGAGCGACACACGCACACAATCCCGACACCAAAAGGATGTAGGCCTATCTCGAAAAAGATGATAGAGAACACTCGCACAATATGGCACCAAGAGGATGACAGACCTAACACCAAAAGGATGATAGGGTGACACACGCACACAATCCGGACACTAAAAGGATATAGCGTCTCTCACCAAAAGGATGATAGAGAACAATCGCACAATCTGGCACCAAAATGATGACATACCCATCCTTAAAAGGTTGATAGAGCGACACATGCACACAATACCGACACCAAAAGGTTGCAGGGCCTTTCACCAAATGAATGATAGAGAACACTCGCAGAATCTGGCACCAAAATGATGACAGACCTATCGCCAAAAGAATGATAAAGTGAAACACGCATACAATCCCGACACCAGAAGGATGTAGGGTCTATCACCAAAAGGATGATAGAGAACACTTGCACAATCTAGCACCAAAAGGATGACAAAGCCATCACCAAAAGCATGTTAGAGCGACACACGCACACAATCCCGACACTAAAAGGATTAAGGGTCTATCACCAAAAGGATAATAGAGAACACTCGCACAATCTGGAACCAAAAGGATGTCATACCCATCATCGAAAGGCTGATATAACGACACATGTACACAATCCAGACACCAGAAGGATGCAGGGCGTTTCACAAAAAGAATGATATAGAATACTCGCACAATCTGGCACCAAAAGGATGACAGACCCATCACAAAAAAGATGATAGAGCGACACACGCACACAATCCCGACACCAAAAGGATGCAGGCATATCACCAAAAGGATGCAGGCATATCACCAAAAGGATGATAGAGAACACTCGCACAATCTGGCACCAAAAGGATGATAGAGCGACACACGCACACAATCCTGACACCAAAAGGATCCAGGCCTATCTCGAAAAAGATGATAGAGAACACTCGTACAATCTAGCACCAAGAGCATGAGAGACCTAACACCAAAAGGATGATAGAGTGACACACGCACACAATTCGGACACTAAAAGGATATAGAGTCTCTCACCAAAAGGATGATAGATAACACTCGCACAATCTGGCACCAAAAGGATGACATACCCGACACATGCACACAATCCCGACACCAAAAGGTTGCAGGGCCTTTCACCTAATGAATGATAGAGAACACTCGCATGATCTGGCACCAAAAGGATGATAGAGCAACATACGCACACAATCCCGACACCAAAAGGATGCAGGGCTATCTCAAAAAAGATGATAGAGAACACTCGCACAATCTGGCACCAAAATGGTGACAGACCTATCACCAAAAGAATGAAAGAGTGAAATACGCACTAAATCTCGACACCAAAAGGATGTATGGTCTATCACCAAAAGGATGATAGAAAACACTTGCACAGTCTGGCACCAAAAGGATGACAGAGCCATCACCAAAAGGATGATAGAGCGACACACACACACAATCCCGACACCAGAGGGATGTACGGTCTATCACTAAAAGGATGATAGAGAACACTCGCACAATCTGGCACTAAAAGGATGATATATCCATCACCCAAAGGATGATAGAGTGACACACACACACAATCCTGGCACCAGAAGGATGTTGGGCCTATCACCAAAAAGATGATAGAGAACACTCGCACAATCTGGCACCAAAAAGATGACAGACCTATCACCAAAAGGATTATAGAGTGACACACGCACACAATCTTGACACCAGAAGGATGTAGGGTCCATCACCAAAAGGATGATAGAGAACACTCGCATAATCTGGTATCAAAAAGATGACAGACCTATCACCAAAAGGATGATAGAGTGACACACGCACACAATCCGGACACTAGAAAGACGTAGAGTCTATTACCAAAAGGATGATAGGGAACACTCGCACAATCTGGCACCAAAAGAATGACATACCTATCATCAAAAGGTTGACAGAGTGACAAACGCACACAATCCTGACACCAGAAGGATGTAAGGCCTTTCACCAAAAGAATGATAGAGAACACTCGCACAATCTGGCACCAAAAGGATGACATACCCACCATCAAAAGGCAGATATAACGAAGCATGTACACAATCCTGTCACCAAAAGGATGCAGGACCTTTCAAGAAAAGAATGATAGAGAATACTCGCACAATCCAACACCAAAAGGATGATAGACCCATCACCAAAAGGATGATAGAGCGACACACGCACACAGTCCCGACACCAAAAAGACACAGGCCTATCACCAAAAAGATGATAGAGAACACTCGCACAATCAGTCACCAAAATGATGACAGACCTATGACCAAAAGAATGATAAAGTGAAACACGCATACAATCCCGACACCAGAAGGATGTAGGGTCTATCACCAAAAGGATGATAGAGAACACTTGCACAATCTAGCACCAAAAGGATGATAAAGCCATCACCAAAAGGATGTTAGAGCGACACACGCACACAATCCCAACACTAAAATGATAATAGAGGACAATCGCATAATCTAGAACCAAAAGGATGTCATACCCATCATCGACAGGCTGATATAACGACACATGTACACAATCCTGACACCAGAAGGATGCAGGGCCTTTCACAAAACAAATGATAGAGAATACTCGCACAATCTAGCACCAAAAGGATGACAGACCCATCACAAAAAAGATGATAGAGCGACACACGCACACAATCCCGACACCAAAAGGATGCAGGCATATCACCAAAAGGATGATAGAGAACACTCGCACAATCTGGCACCAAAAGGATGATAGAGCGATACACGCACACAATCCCGACACCAAAAGGATGCAGGCCTATCACAAAAAAGATGATAGAGAACAATCACACTATCTGGCACCAAAAGGATGACATACCTATCACCAAAAGGATGATAGAGTGACACACACACATAATCCGGACACTAAAAGGATATAGAGTCTATCACGCTAAGGATGATAGAGAACACTCGCACAATCTGGCACCAAAAGGATGACATACCCATCATCAAAAGGTTGATATAGCGACACATGCACACAATCGCGACACCAAAAGGTTGCAGGGCCTTTCACCAAATGAATGATAGAGAACACTCGCACAATCTGGCACCAAAAGGATGACATACCAATCACCAAAAGGATGATAGAGCGACACACACACACAATCCCGACACTAAAAGGATGCAGGCCTATCTCCAAAAGGATGATAGAGAACACTCGCACAATCTGGCACCAAAATGATGACAGACCTATCACCAAAAGAATGAAAGAGTGAAACACGAACAAAATCCCGACACCAAAAGGATGTATGCTCTATCACCAAAAGGATGATAGAGAACACTTGCACAATCTAGCATCAAAAGTATGACAGAGCCATCACCAAAAGGATGATAGAGCGGCACACGTACACAATCTCGACACCAAAAGGATGCAGGTCTATCTCCAAAAGGATGATAGAGAACACTCGCACTATCTGGCACCAAAAGGATGACAGACCTATCACCAAAAGGATGATAGAGTGACACACACACACACACAATCCCGACACCAGAAGGATGTACGGTCTATCACCAAAGGATGATAGAGAACACTCGCACAATCTGGCACTAAAAGGATGACATATCCATCACCCAAAGGATGATAGAGCGACAAACGCACACAATCCTGACACCAAAAGGATGTTGGGCCTATCACCAAAAAGATGATAGAGAACACTCGCACAATCTGGCACTAAAAAGATGACATACCTATCACCAAAAGGATGATAGAGAGACACATGCACACAATCATGACACCCGAAGGATGTAGGGTCTATCACCAAAAGGATGATAGAGAACACTCGCACAATCTGGCACTAAAAGAATGACAAGCCTTTCACCAAAAGGATGATACAGTGACACACGCACACAATCCGGACACTAGAATGATGTAGAGTCTATCACCAAAAGGATGATAGAGAACACCCACACAATCTGGCACCAAAAGGATGACATACCGATCATCAAAAGGTTGATATAGCGACACATGCACACAATCCCGACACCAAAAGGTTGCAGGGCCTTTCACCAAAAGAATGATAGAGAACACTCGCACAATCTGGCACCAAAAGGATGACATACCCATCATCAAAAAGGCTGATATAATGAAGCATGTACACAATCCCGACACCAAAAAGATGCAGGACCTTTCACCAAAAGAATGACAGAGAATACTCGCACAATCTGACACCAAAAGGATGATAGACCCATCACCAAAAGGATGATAGAGTGACACACGCACACAATCCCGACACCAAAAGGATGTTGGGCCTATCACCAAAAAGATGATAGCGAACACTCGCACAATCTGGCACCAAAAAGATGACAGATCTACAACCAAAAGGATGATAGAGTGACACACGCACACAATCCCGACTCCAAAAGGATGTAGGGTTTATCACCAAATGGATGATAGAGAACACTAGCACAATCTGGCACCAAAAGGATTAAAAACCTATTACAAAAAGGATGATAGAGTGACACACGCACACAATTCGGACACTAAAAGGATGTAGAGTCTATCACCAAAAGGATGATAGAGAACACTCGCACAATCTGGCACCAAAAGGACGACATACCCATCATAAAAAGGTAGATATAGCGACACATGCACACAATCCCAACACACAAACATTGCTGGGCCTTTCACCAAAAGAATGATTGAGAACACTTGCACATTCTTGCACCAAAAGGATGACAGAGCTATCACCAAAAGCATGATAGAACGACACACGGACACAACCCCAACACCAAAAAGATGGAGGTCTATCACCAAAAGGATAATAGAGAACACTCGCACTATTTGGCACCAAAAGGATGACATGCCTATCACCAAAAGGATGATAGAGTGACACACGCAAACAATCCCGACACCAGAAGGATGTACGGTCTATCACCAAAAGGATGATAGAGAACACTCATACAATCTGACACCAAAAGGATGACAGATCCAATACTTAAAGGATGACAGAGCGACACACGCACACAATCCCGACACCGAAAGGATGCTGGGCCTATGACCAGAAAGATAATAGAGAACACTCGCACAATCTGGCACCAAAAAGATGACAGATCTACAACCAAAAGGATGATAGAGTGACACACGCACACAATCCCGACACCAGAAGGATGTAGGGTATATCACCAAAAGGATGATAGAGAACACTCGCACAATCTGGCACCAAAAGGATTAAAAACCTATCACAAAAAAGATGATAGAGTGACACCCGCACACAAACCGGACACTAAAAGGATGTAGAGTCTATCACCAAAAGGATGATAGAGAACACTCGCACAATCTGGCACCAAAAGGATGATATAGCCATCATCAAAACGTTGATATAACGACACATGCACACAATCCCGACACCAAAAATTTGCAGGGCCTTTTACCAAAAGAATGATAGAGAACACTCGCACAATCTGGCACCAAAAGGATGACATACCCATCATCAAAAGACTGATATAACAAAACATGTACACAATTTCGACACCAAAAGGATGCATGACCTTTCACCAAAAGAATGATAGAGAATTCTCGCACAATCTGGCACAAAAAGGATGACAGACCCATCACCAAAAGGATGATAGAGTGACACACGCACACAATCCCGACACCAAAAGGATGCAGGCCTATCACCAAAAAGATGATAGAGAACACTTGGACAATCTGGCACCAAAATGATGACAGACCTATCACCAAAAGAACGAAAGAGTGAAACACGCACAAAATCCCAACACCAAAACGATGTATGGTCTATCACCAAAAGGATGATAGAGAACACTTGCACAATCTGGCTCCAAAAGGATGACAGAGCCATCACCAAAAGGATGATAGAGCGACACACGCACACAATCCCGACACCAAAAGGATGCTGGGCCTATCACCAAAAAGATGATAGAGAACACTCGCACAATCTGGCACCAAATAGATGACAGATGCATCATCCAAAGGATGATAGAGTGACACACACACACAATCCCGACACCAAAAGGATGCTGGGTGTATCACCAAAAGGATGATAGAGAACACTCATACAATCTGCCACCAAAAAGATGACAGATCTACAACCAAAAGGATGATAGAGTGACACACGCATACAATCCCGACATTAGAAGGATGTAGGGTCTATCACCAAAAGGATGATAGAGTACACTAGCACAATCTGGCACCAAAAGGATGATAAACCTATCACAAAAAGGTTGATAGAGTGACACACGCACACAATCCGGACACTAAAATAATGTAGAGTTTATCACCAAAAGGATGATAGAGAACACTCACACAATCTGGCACCAAAAGGATAACATACCCATCATCAAAAGGTTTGAAGGTGAGAAAAACACTTAGAAGGGGGTTGAATAAGAGTTTTAAGTAATATGGCAATAAAAACAACTCAAGATTTTTATCATGGTTCGTTGAACTCAACTACTCCAGTCCACCTTATCAAAGATGATTTGCATTTCTCTGCAAGGACTTAATCCACTATTGATCAACTGATTACAATAGAAAGCACTAAGAACAACTGTCTTAGTCTTCTCAAGAACTACTGACCACACCTTGGTCTTCTTAAGGAACTTCTTACAATTTAATGTAAACTAACAAGTGTTTGAATGCTTCTAATAAGCTGTATCACAACTGTGATGTTTACACTTTATATTAAGTACAACAAGAACTATATGGTTTTATGAGAGATCAAATTAGTAAGATCTTGAAAGATTTTCTCTTTTATGAATCAAACGTGTATTTCTTTCTGAGTGATCTAGCAATGAGCAAAGTGATGAGTTCTGAATTAGCAACCTCAAAATGTTGAAGTAGTTCTCCTTTTATAGCTTTTTCAAATGCTTCCAGTGATGTGCAGCTGAATATAATATTGATTGTATGACTTTTCATCTCCAAAAGTATGGGCAGAGATATGCTTTCTGCAGAAAGGTATGGTTGTAGAAGCCTTGGGATTTGCACCACGTCACTTCTTTGGACAAATTAGCCGTTGGTTACTTTGGAAGTAGCACCACGTCTAATCAAGTTTACAGCTTCTTTAACAAACTTCCTTCAAGATGAAGTCTTCATAATCTGCACTTCAGAACTTGTAGTAAGCATAAAAGGTATGGAATGCTTTAAGATGATCAAAGCTTAAGATGAATGATAAGTTCAGAGTCTTGATAGATGATCAGATCTTTGATGTATCAGAGTCTCAATCTTGATTAGAGTCTTCATCAGAGTATGCAGCAGTATGTGCTTTGAGCGTGAATATTAATGATAAGAGTCTGGTTATCAAAGCCTCTGAGTTTGTAGAAAAAAGAACTTCAGAGTATGATAAGATCAGAGCTATTAGCTTTTGTATACTTCTTTCATTAACACTTCAGATCATTTTGTAGCTTCTGCTTCAGATCCTTCTAGCAGCGCTTCAGAGTCTTCTGATAGTCATGCATCTGATGCTTCAGAACTTTGCATAGTTTCTTTGTACTTATGTATTTTGCTTCTTTAAGAGTATTTAATTTTATACCTGAAACAATGATACTTTGAACAAATTTTAGAGTGTATGTTTTCTTACTACAAAATTCCATAACATTTATCATCAAAACATAGAGATATAAGAAACACCAATCTGTGTTCTAACAAGGTTGATATAGCGACACATGCACACAATCCCGACACCAAAAGGTTGCAGGGCCTTTCACCAAAAGAATGATAAAGAATACTCGCACAATCTGGCACCAAAAGGATGACAGACCCATCACCAAAAGGATGATAGAGCGACACACGCACATAATCCCGACACCAAAATGATGCAGGCCTATCACCAAAAAGATGATAGAGAACACTCGCACAATCTGGCACCAAAAGGATGACAGACCTATCACCAAAAGGATGATAGAGTGACACACACACAAAATCCCGACACCAGAAGGATGTACGGTTTATCACCAAAAAGATGATATAGAACACTCGCACAATCTGGCACCAAAAGGATGACATATCCATCACCCAAAGGATGATAGAGCGACACACGCACACAACCCCGACACCAAAAGGATGTTGGGCCTATCACCAAAAAGATGATTGAGAACACTCGCATAATCTGGCACCAAAAAGCTGACAAATCTATCACCAAAAGGATGATAGAATGACACACGCATACAACCCCGACACCAGAAGGATGCAGGGTCTATCACAAAAAGGATTAAAGAGAACACTTGCACAATCTGGCACCAAAAGGATGATCAAGCCATCACCAAAAGGATATAGAGTGACACACACACACAATCCCGACACCAGAAGGATGTACGGTCTATCACCAAAAGGATGATAGAGAACACTCGCACAATCTGGCACCAAAAGGATGACAGATCCATCACCCAAAGGATGATAGAGCGACACACGCACACAATCCCGACACCAAAAGGATGTTAGGCCTATCACCAAAAAGATGATGGAGAACACTCGTAAAATCTGGCATCAAAAAGATGACAGATCTACAACCAAAAGGATGATAGAGTGACACACGCACACAATCCAGAAACCAGAAGGATGTCGGGTCTATCACCAAAATGATGATAGAGAACACTCGCACAATCTGGCACCAAAAGGATGACAAACCAATCACAAAAAGGAAGATAGAGTGACACTCACACAATCCGGACACTAAAAGAATGTAGAGTCTATCACCAAAAGGATGATAGAGAACACTCGCACAATCTGGCATGCACAAAAGGTTGATATAGCGACACATGCACACAATCCTGACACCAAAAGATTGCAGGGCCTTTCACCAAAAGAATGATAGAGAACACTCGGACAATTTGGCACCAAAAGGATGACATACCCATTATCAAAAGGCGGATATAACGAAACATGTACACAATCTCGACAGCAAAAGGATGCATGACCTTTCACCAAAACAATGATAGAGAATACTCGCACAATCTGACACCAAAAAGATGATAGACCCATCACCAAAAGGATGATAGAGCGACACACGCACACAATCCCGACATCAAAAGGATGCAGGCCTATCACCAAAAAGTTAATAGAGAACACTCGCACAATCTGGCACCAAAATTATGACATACCTATCACCAAAAGAATGAAAGAGTGAAACACGCACAAAATCCCGACACCAAAAGGATGTATGGTCTATCACCAATAGGATGATAAAGAACACTTGCACAATATGGCACCAAAAGGATGATAGAGCAACACACACACACACACAAAAGGATGATAGAGCAACACACGCACACAATCCCGACACCAAAAGGATGCAAATCTATCACCAAAAGGATGATAGAGAACACCCGCACTATCTGGCACCAAAAGGATGACAGACCTATCACCAAAAGGATGATAGAGTGACACACGCACACAATCCCGACACTAGAAGGATGTACGGTCTATCACCAAAAGGATGATAGAGAACACTCACACAATATGGCACCAAAAGGATGACAGATCCATACCCCATAGGATGATAGAGCGACACACGCACATAATCCCGACACCAAAAGGATGATAGAGAACACTCGCACAATCTGGCACTAAAAGGATGACAGATCTAGCACGAAAAGGATGATAGAGTGACACACGCACACAATCCCGACACCAGAAAGATGTAGGGTCTATAACATAAGGATGATAGAGAACACTCGTACTATCTGGAACCAAAAGGATGACAGACCTATCACAAGAAGGATGATAGAGTGACACACGCACACAATCCCGACACTAGAAGGATGTACGGTCTATCACCAAAAGGATGATAGAGAACACTCGCACAATCTGGCACCAAAAGGATGACAGATCCATCACCCAAAGGATGATAGAGCGACACACGCACACAATCCCGACACCAAAAGGATGATAGAGAACACTCGCACAATTTGGCACCAAAAGGATGACAGATCTAGCACCAAAAGGATGATAGAGTGACACACGCACACAATCCCGATACCAGAAAGATGTAGGGTCTATAAAAAAAGGATGATAGAGAACACTCGCACAATCTAGCACGAAAATGACGACAGACCTATCACCTAAAGGATGATAGAGTGGCACACACACACAATCCCGACACTAAAAGGATGTAGGGTTTATCACCAAAAGGATGATAGAGTGACACACAGACACAATCCCGACCCCAGAAGGATGTAAAGTATATCACCAAAAGGATGATAGAGAACACTCGCACAATCTGGCACCAAAAAGATGACATACTGATCATCAAAAGGTTGATATAGCGACACACTCACACAATCCCGACACCAAAAGGATGCAGGCCTATCACCAAAAAGATGATAGAGAACACTCGCACAATCTGGCACCAAAAGGATGACAGACCTATCACCAAAAGGATGATAGAGTGACACACGCACATAATCCCGACACCAGAAGGATGTACGGTATATCACCAAAAGGATGATAGAGAACACTCGCACAATCTGGCACCATAAGGATGACAGATCCATCACCCAAAGGATGATAGAGCGACACACGCACACAATCCCGACACCAAAAAGATGCTGGGCCTATCCCCAAAAAGATGATGGAGAACACTCGCAAACTCTGGAACCAAAACGATGACAAATCTACAACCAAAAGGATGATAGAGTGACACACGCACACAATCCCGATACCAGAAGGATGTCGGGTCTATCACCAAAAGGATGATAGAGAACACTCGCACAATCTGGCACCAAAAGGATGACAAACCTGTCACAAAAAGGATGATAGAGTGACACTTACACAATCCGGACACTAAAAGGATGTAGAGTCTATCACCAAAAGGATGATAGAGAACACTCGCACAATCTGGCACCAAAAGGATGGCATACCCATCATCAAAAGGTTGATATAGCGACACATTCACACAATCCCGACACCAAAAGGTTGCAGGGCCTTTCACCAAAAGAATGGTAGAGAACACTCAGACAATCTGGCACCAAAAGTATGACATACCCATCATCAAAGGGCGGATATAACGAAACATGTACACAATCTCGACACCAAAAGGATGCATGACCTTTCACCAAAAGAATGATAGAGAATACTCGCACAATCTGGCATGAAAAGGATGATAGACCCATCACCAAAAGGATGATAGAGCGACACACGCACACAATCCCGACACCAAAAGGATGCAGGCCTATCACCAAAAAGATGATAGAGAACACTCGCACAATCTGGCACCAAAATGATGACAGACCTATCACCAAAAGAATGAAAGAGTAAAATACGCACAAAAGCCTGACACCAAAAGGCTGTATGGTCTATTACAAATAGGATGATAGAGAACACTTGCACAATCTGGCACCAAAAAGATGACAGAGCCATCACCAAAAGGATGATTGAGCGACACACGCACACAATCCCGACACCAAAAGGACGCATGCCTATCACCAAAAAGATGATAGAGAACACTCGCACAATCTGGCACCAAAATGATGACAGACCTATCACCAAAAGAATGAAAGAGTGAAACACGCACAAAATCCCGACACCAAAAGGATGTATGGTCTATCACCAATAGGATGATAAAGAACACTTGCACAATCTGGCACCAAAAGGATGATAGAGCAACACAAGCACACAAAAGGATGATAGAGCAACACACGCACACAAAAGGATGATAGAGCAACACACGCACACAATCCCGACACCAAAAGGATGCAGATCTATCACCAAAAGGATGATAGAGAACACCTGCACTATCTGGCACCAAAAGGATGACAGACCTATCACCAAAAGGATGATAGAGTGACACACACACACAATCCCGACACTAGAAGGATGTACGGTCCATCACCAAAAGGATGATAGAAAACACTCGCACAATCTGGCACCAAAAGGATGACAGATCCATCAGCCATAGGATGATATAGCGACACACGCACACAATCCCGACACCAAAAGGATGATAGAGAACACTCGCACAATCTGGCACCAAAAGGATGACAGATCTAGCACGAAAAGGATGATATAGTGACACACGCACACAATTCCGACACTAGAAGGATGTACAGTCTACCACCAAAAGGATGATAGAGAACACTCACACAATCTGGCACTAAAAGGATGACAGATCCATCACCCAAAGGATGATAGAGCGACACACGCACACAATCCCGACACCCAAAGGATGATAGAGCGACACACGCACACAATCCTGACACTAAAAGGATGTAGGGTTTATCACCAAAAGGATGATAAAGTGACACACAGACACAATCCCGACCCCAGAATGATGTAAAGTCTATCACCAAAAGGATGATAGAGAACACTCACACAATCTGGCACCAAAAGGATGACATACCGATCATCAAAAGGGTGATATAACGACACATGCACAGAATCCCGACACCAAAAGGTTGCAGGGCCTTTCACCAAAAGAATGATGGAGAACACTCACACAATCTGGCACTAAAAGGGTGACATACCCATCATCAAAAGGCTGATATAACGAAGCATGTACACAATCCCGACACCAAAAGGATGTAGGACCTTTCACCAAAAGAATGATAGCTAATACTCGCACAATCCGGCACCAAAAGGATGATAGACCCATCTCCAAAAGGATGATAGAGCGACACACGCATACAATCGCGACACCAAAAGGATGCAGCCTATCACCAAAAAGACGATAGAGAATACTCACACAATCTGGCACCAAAATGATGACAGACCTATCACCAAAAGAATGATAAAGTGAAACACGCATACAATCCCGACACCAAAAGGATGTACGGTCTATCACAAAAAGGATTAAAGAGAACACTTGCACAATCTGGCACCAAAAGGATGAAAAGCCATCACCAAAAGGATGATTGAGCGACACACGCACACAATCCCGACACTAAAAGGATAAATGGTCTATCACCAAAAGGGTGATAGAGAACACTCGCACAATCAGGCGCCAAAAGGATGACATACCCATGATCGAAAAGCTGATATAACGACACATGTACACAATCCAGACACCAAAAGGATGCAGGGCCTTTCACCAAAAGAATGATAGAGAATACTCGCACAATCTGGCACCAAAAGGATGACAGATCCATCACAAAAAAGATGATAGAGAGACACACGCACATAATCCCGACACCAAAAGGATGCAGGCCTATCACCAAAAGGATGATAGTGAACACTCGCACAATCTGGCACCAAAAGGATGACATATCCATCACCCAAAGGATGATAAAGCGACAAACGCACACAATCCCGACACGAAAAGGATGTTGGGACTTTCACCAAAAGAATGATAGGGAACATCCGCAAAGTCTGGCACTAAAAGGATGACAGACCCATCACCAAAAGGATGATTGAGTGACACACGCACACAATCCCGACACCAGAAGGATGTAGGGTCTATCACCAAAAGGATGATAGAGAACACTCGCACAATCTGGCACCAAAAGGATGACATACCGATCATCAAAAGGTTGATATAACGACACATGCACAGAATCCCGACACCAAAAGGTTGCAGGGCCTTTCACCAAAAGAATGATGGAGAACACTCGCACAATCTGGCAATAAAAGGGTGACATACCCATCATCAAAAGGCTGATATAACGAAGCATGTACACAATCCCGACACCAAAAGGATGCAGGACCTTTCACCAAAAGAATGATAGATAATACTCGCACAATCCGGCACCAAAAGGATGATAGACCCATCTCCAAAAGGATGATAGAGCGACACACGCATACAATCGCGACACCAAAAGGATGCAGGCCTATCACCAAAAAGACGATAGAGAATACTCACACAATCTGGCACCAAAATGATGACAGACCTATCAACAAAAGAATGATAGAGTGAAACACGCATACAATCCCGACACCAAAAGGATGTACGGTCTATCACAAAAAGGATTAAAGAGAACACTTGCACAATCTGGCACCAAAAGGATGACAAAGCCATCACCAAAAGGATGATAGAGCGACACACGCACACAATCCCGACACTAAAAGGATAAATGGTCTATCACCAAAAGGGTGATAGAGAACACTCGCACAATCAGGCGCCAAAAGGATGACATACCCATGATCGAAAAGCTGATATAACGACACATGTACACAATCCAGACACCAAAAGGATGCAGGGCCTTTCACCAAAAGAATGATAGAGAATACTCGCACAAGCTGGCACCAAAAGGATGACAGATCCATCACAAAAAAGATGATAGAGAGACACACGCACATAATCCCGACACTAAAAGGATGCAGGCCTATCACAAAAAGGATGATAGTGAACACTCGCACAATCTGGCACCAAAAGGATGACATATCCATCACCCAAAGGATGATAAAGCGACAAACGCACACAATCCCGACACGAAAAGGATGTTGGGCCTTTCACCAAAAGAATGATAGGGAACATCCGCACAGTCTGGCACTAAAAGGATGACAGACCCATCACAAAAAAGGATGATTGAGTGACACACGCACACAATCCCGACACCAGAAGGATGTAGGGTCTATCACCAAAAGGATGATAGAGAACACTCGCACAATCTGGCACCAAAAGGATGACAGACCTATCACCGAACGAATGATAGCGTGACACACGCACACAATCCCGACACCAAAAGGATGCAGGGCCTTTCACCAAAAGAATGATAGAGAATACTCGCACAATCTGGAACCAAAAGGATGACAGAACCATCACCAAAAGGATGATAGAGCGACACACGCACACAATCCCGACACCAAAAGGATGCAAGCCTATCACCAAAAGGATGATAGAGTGACACACACGCAGAATCTCGACACCAGAAGGATGTGAGGTCTATCACCAAAAGGATGATAGAGAATACTCGCACAATTTGGCACCAAAAGGATGACAAAGCTATCACAAAAAGGATGATAGAGTGACACACGCACACAATCCGGGTACTAAAAGTATGTAGAGTCTATGTCCAAAAGGATGAAAGAGAACACTCGCACAATCTGGCACCAAAAGGATGACATACCCATCATCAAAAGGTTGATATAGAGACACATGCACACAATCCCGACACCAAAAGGTTGTAGGGCCTTTCAAGAAAAGAATGATAGAGAACACTCGGACCATCTGGCACCAAAAGGATGACATACCCATCATCAAAAGGCTGATATAAGGAAATATGTACGTAATCTCGACACCAAAAGGATGCATGACCTTTTACCAAAAGAATGATAGAGAATACTCTCACAATCAGGCACCAAAAGGATGACAGACCCATCACCAAAAGGATGATAGAGCGACACATGCACACAATCCCGACACCAAAAGGATGCAGGCCTATCACCAAAAAGAAGATAGAGAACACTCGTACAATATGGCACCCAAATGATGACATACCTATCACCAAAAGAATGAAAGAGTGAAACACGCACAAAATCCCGACACCAAAAGGATGTATGGTCTATATCCAAAAGGATGATAGAGAACACTTGCACAATCTGGCACCAAAAGGATGACATAGCCATCACCAAAAGGATCATAGAGCGACACACGCACACAATCTCGACACCAAAAGGACGCAGGTCTATCACCAAAAGGATGATAGAGAACACTCGCACTATCTGGAACCAAAAGAATGACAGACCTATCACCAAAAGGATGATAGAGTCACACACGCACACAATCCAGACACCAGAAGGATGTATGGTCTATCACCAAAAGGATGATAGAGAACACTCGCACAATCTGGCACCAAAAGGATAACAGGCCTATCACCAATAGGATGATAGAGTGACACACGCACACAATCCCGACACCAGAAGAATGTAGGGTCTATCACCAAAAGGATGATAGAGAACACTCGGACAATCTGGCATCAAAAGGATGATAGAGCGGCACACACACACAATCCCGACACAAAAAGGATGCAGGCCTATCACTAAAAGGATGATAGGGAACACTCGCACAATCTGTCACCAAAATGATGACAGACCTATCACCAAAAGGATGATAGAGCGACACACGCACACAATCCCGACACCAAAAGGATGCAGGGCATATCACGAAAAGGATGATAGAGAACACTCGCACAATCTGGCACCTAAATGATGACAGACCTATCACCAAAAGGATGATAGAGTGACACAAGCATACAATCCCGACACTAGAAGTATGTAGGGTCTATCACCAAAAGGATGTAGAGAACACTCGCACAAACTAGCACCAAAATGATGACAGACCCATCACCAAAAGGATGATAGAGCGACACACGCACACAATCCTGACACCAAAAGGATGCAGGGCCTATTAATAAAAAGAAGATAGAAGACACTCGCACAATCTGGCACAAAAATGATAACAAAAATATCACCAAAAGGATGATAGAGTGACACATGCACACAATCCCGACACCAAAAGGATGTAGGGTCTATCACAAAAAGGATGATAGAGAACACTCGCACAATCCGGCACCAAAAGGATGATAGACCCATCCCTAAAAGGATGACAGAGCGACACGCACACAATCCCGACACCAAAAGGATCCAGTCCTATCACCAAAAGGCTGATAGAGAACATTCGCACAATCTGGCACCAAAAGGATGACAGACCCATCACCGAAAGGATGATAGAGCGACACACGCACACAATCCCGACACCCAAAGGATGCAGGCCTATCACTAAAAGGATGAAAGAGTGACACACGCACACAATCCCGACACCAAAAGGATGTAGGCTCTATCACCGAAAGCATGACAGACCCATCACCGAAAGGATGATAGAGCAACACACGCACACAATCCCGACACCAGAAGAATGTAGGGTCTATCACCAAAAGGATGATAGAGAACACTCGCACAATCTGGCACCAAAAGGATGACAGACCCATCACCAAAGGGATGATAGAGTGACACACGCACACAATCCTGACACCAAAAGGATGCAAGCGTATCACCAAAAGGATGATAGAGAACACTCGCACAAACTGGCACCAAAAGGATGATAGAGCGACACACGCACACAATCCCGACACCAAAAGGATGATAGAGAACACTCGCACAATCTAGCACCAATATGATGACAGAACTATCACCAAAAGGATGATAGAGTGACACAAGCACACAATCCCGACACCAGAAGGATGTAAGGTCGATCACCAAAAGGATGATAGAGAACACTCACACAATCTAGCACCAAAAGGATGACAGACCCATCACCAAAAGGATGATAGAGCGAAACACGCACAC
Organism: Lathyrus sativus; assembly: GCA_963859935.3. NCBI lineage: Eukaryota > Viridiplantae > Streptophyta > Magnoliopsida > Fabales > Fabaceae > Lathyrus > Lathyrus sativus. The sequence goes on along the minus strand of OZ012739.1, from coordinate 199,009,167 downwards.
AATCCTGACACCAAAAGGATGCAGGGCCTATCACCAAAAAGAAGTAAGATGACACTCGCACAATCTGGCACAAAAATGATAACAGACATATCACCAAAAGGATGATAGAGTGACACATGCATACAATCCCGACACCAAAAGGATGTAGGGTCTATCACGAAAAGTATGATAGAGAACACTCGCATAATCCGGCACCCAAAGGATGAAAGACCCATCCCCAAAAGGATGATAGAGCTACACACGCACACAATCTCGACACTAAAAGGATGATAGAGAGCATTCGCACAATCTGGCACCAAAAGGATGACAGACCCATCACTGAAAGGATGATAGAGCGACACACGCACACAATCCCGACACCAAAAGGATACCGGCCTATCACCAAAAGGATGATAGAGAACACTCGCACAATCTGGCACCAAAAGGATGACAGACCCATCACCGAAAGGATGATAGAGCGACACACGCACACAATCCCGACACCAAAAGGATGCAGGCCTATCACCAAAAGGATGATAGAGAACACTCATACAATCTGGCACCAAAAGGATGACAGACTCATCACCGAAAGGATGATAGAGCGACACACGCACACAATCGCGACACCAGAAGATTGTAGGGTCTATCACCAAAAGGATGATAAAAATCACTCGCACAATCTGGCACCAAAAGGATGACAGACCCATCACCAAAAGGATGATAGAGCGACACACACACACAGTCCCAACACCAAAAGGATGATAGAGAACACTCACACGATCTGGCACCAAAATGATGACAGACCTATCACCAAAAGGATGATAGAGCGACACACGCACTTAATCCCGACACCAAAAGGATGCAGGCCTATCACCAAAAGGATGATAGAGAACACTCGTACAATCTGGCACCAATATGATGACAGACCTATCACCAAAAGGATGATAGAGTCACACAAGCACACAATCCCGACACCAGAAGGATGTAGGGTCTATCACCAAAAAGATGATAGAGACCACTCGAACAATCTAGTACGAAAAGGATGATAGACCCATCACTAAAAGGATGATAGAGCAGCACACACACACAATCGCGACACCAGAAGATTGTAGGGTCTATCACCAAAAGGATGATAGAGAACACTCGCACAATCTGGCACAAAAAGGATGACAGACCCATCACCAAAAGGATGATAGAGCGACACACACACACAATCTTGACACCAAAAGGATGTCGGCCTATCACAAAAAGGATGATAGAGAACACTCGCGCAATCTGGCACCAAAAGGATGACAGACCCATCACCGAAAGGATGATAGAGCGACACACGCACACAATCCCGACACCAAAAGAATGCAGGCGTATCACCAAAAGGATGATAGATAACACTCGCACAATCTGGCACCAAAAGGATGACAGACTCATCACCGAAACGATGATAGAGCGACACACGCACACAATCGGGACACCAGAAGATTGTAGGGTCTATCACCAAAAGGATGATAGAGAACACTCGCACAATCTGGCACCAAAAGGATGATAGACCCATCACCAAAAGGATGATAGAGCGACACACGAACACAATCCCGACACCAAAAATGTGCAGGCGTATCACCAAAAGGATGATAGAGAACACTCACACAATCTGGCACCAAAATGATGACAGAACTATCATCAAAAGGATGATAGAGCGACACACGCACACAATCCCGACACCAAAAGGATGCAGGCCTATCACCAAAAGGATGATAAAGAACACTCGCACAATATGACCCCAAAAGGATGATAGAGAGCCATCACCAAAAGGATGATAGGCGACACACGCACACAATCCCGACACCAAAAGCATGCAGGCGTATCACCAAAAGGATGATAGAGAACACTCGCACAATCTGGCACCAAAAGGATGACAGACTCATCACCGAAAGAATGATAGAGCGACACACGCACACAATCGGGACACCAGAAGATTGTAGGGTCTATCACCAAAAGTATGATAGAGAACACTCGCACAATCTGGCACCAAAAGGATGACATACCCATCACCAAAAGGATGATAGAGCGACACACGAACACAATCCCGACACCCAAAATGTGCAGGCGTATCACCCAAAGGATGATAGAGAACACTCACACAATCTGGCACCAAAATGATGACAGACCTATCACCAAAAGGATGATAGAGCGACACACGCACTTAATCCCGACACCAAAAGGATGCAGGCCTATCACCAAAAGGATGATAGAGAACACTCGCACAATCTGGCACCAATATGATGACAGACCTATCACCAAAAGGATGATAGAGTCACACAAGCACACAATCCCGACACCAGAAGGATGTAGGGTCTATCACGAAAAGTATGATAGAGAACACTCGCATAATCCGGCACCAAAAGGATGAAAGACCCATCCTTAAAAGGATGATAGAACGACACACGCACACAATCTCGACACCAAAAGGATGATAGAGAGCACTCGAACAATCTGGCACCAAAAGGATGACAGACCCATCACTAAAAGGATGATAGAGCGACACACGCACACAATCCTGACACCAAAAGGATGCAGGGCCTATCACAAAAAAGAAGATAGATGACACTCGCACAATCTGGCACAAAAATGATAACAGACATATCACCAAAAGGATGATAGAGTTACACATGCACACAATCCCGACACCAAAAGGATGTAATGTCTATCACGAAAAGGATGATAGAGAACACTCGCACAATACGACACCAAAAGGATGATATAACCATACCCAAAAGAATGATAGAGCGACACACGCACACAATCCCGACACCAAAAGGATGCAGGCCTATCACCAAAAGGATGATACAGAACACTCGCACAATCTGTCACCAAAATGATGACAGACCCATCACCAAAAGGATGATAGAGCGACACACGCACACAATCCCGACACCAAAAGGATCCAGGCCTATCACCAAAAGGATGATAGAGAACACTCGCACAATCTGTCACCAAAAGGATGACAGACCTATCACCAAAAGGATGATAGAGCGACACACGCACACAATCCTGGCACCAAAAGGATGCAGGGCCTATCACGAAAAGGATGATAGAGAACACTCGCACAATCTGGCACCTAAATGATGACAGACCTATCACCAAAAGGATGATAGAGTGACACAAGCATACAATCCCGACACTAGAAGTATGTAGGGTCTATCACCAAAAGGATGATAGAGAACACTCGCACAATCTAGCACCAAAAAGATGACAGACCCATCACCAAAAGGATGATAGAGCGACACACGCACACAATCTTGACACCAAAAGGATGCAGGGCCTATCAATAAAAAGAAGATAGAGGACACTCGCACAATCTGGCACAAAATTGTTAACAGACATATCACCAAAAGGATGATAAAGTGACACATGCACACAATCCCGACACCAAAAGGATGTAGGGTCTATCACGAAAAGGATGATAGAGAACACTCGCATAATCCGGAACCAAAAGGATGAAAGACCCATCCCCAAAAGGATGATATAGCGACACACGCACACAATCTCGACACCAAAAGGATGATAGAGAGCATTCGCACAATCTGGCACCAAAAGGATGACAGACCCATCACTGAAAGGATGATAGAGCGACACACGCACACAATCCCGACACCAAAAGGATGTCGGTCTATCACCAAAAGGATGATAGAGAACACTCGCACAATCTGGCACCAAAAGGATGATAGACCCATCACCGAAAGGATGTTAGAGCGACACACGCACACAATCTCGACACTAAAGCATGCAGGCCTATCACCAAAAGGATGATAGAGAACACTCACACAATCTGGCACCAAAAGGATGATAGACCCATCACCGAAAGGATGATAGAGCGACACACGCACACAATCCCGACACTAAAGCATGCAGGCCTATCACCAAAAGGATGATAGAGAACACTCGCACAATCTGGCACCAAAAGGATGACAGACCCATCACCAAAAGGATGATAGAGCGACACACGCACACAATCCGAACACCAAAAGGATGCAGGGCCTATCACCAAAAAGAAGATAGAGGTCACTCGCACAATCTGGCACAAAAATGATAACAGACATATCACCAAAAGGTTGATAGAGTGAAACATGCACACAATCCCGACACCAAAAGGATGTAGGGTCTATCACCAAAAGGATGATAGAGAACACTCGCACAATCCGGCACGAAAAGAAGGATAGACCCATCCCCAAAAGGATGATAGAGAGACACACGCACACAATCCCGACAACAAAAGGATGATAGAGAACATTCGCACAATCTGGCATCAAAAGGATGACAGACCCATCACCGAAAGGATGATAGAGCGACACGGACACAATCCCGACACCAAAAGGATGCAGGCCTATCACCAAAACGATGAGAGGGAACACTCGCACAATCTAGCACCAAAAGGATGATAGACCCATCACCGAAAGGATGATAAAGCGACACACGCACACAATCCCGACAACAGAAGATTGTAGGGTCTATCACCAAAAGGATGATAGAGAATACTCGCACAATCTGGAACCAAAAGGATGACAGACCCATCACGAAAAGGATGATAGAGTGACACACACACACAATCCCGACACCAAAAGGATGCAAGCGTATCACCAAAAGGATGATAGAGAACACTCACACAATTTAGCACCAAAATGATGACAGACCTATCACCAAAAGGATGATAGAGCGACACACGCACTTAATCCCGACACCAAAAGGATGCACGCTTATCACCAAAAGGATGATAGAGAACACTCGCACAATCTAGCACCAATATGATGACAGACCTATCACCAAAAGGATGATAGAGGGACACAAGCACAAAATCCCGACACCAGAAGGATGTAGGTTCTATCACAAAAAGGATGATAGAGAACACTCGCACAATCTAGCACCAAAAGGATGAAAAACCCATCACCAAAAGAATGATACAACGACACATGCACACAATCCTGACACCAAAAGGATGCAGGGCCTATCACCAAAAAGAAGATAGATGACACTCGCACAATCTGGCACAAAAATGATAACAGACATATCACCAAAATGATGATAGAGTGACACATGCAAACAATCCCGACACCAAAAGGATGTAGGGTCTATCACCAATTGGATGATAGAGAACAACCGCACAATCCGGCACCAAAAGAATGATAGACCCATCCCCAAACGGATGATAGAGCGATACACGCACATAATCCCGACACCAAAAGGATGATAGAGAACATTCGCACAATCTGGCATCAAAAGGATGACAGACCCATCACCGAAAGGATGATAGAGCGACACACACACACACAATCTCGACACCAAAAGGATGCAGGCCTATCACCAAAAGGATGATAGAGAACACTCGCACAATCTAGCACCAAAAGGATGACAGACTCATCATCGAAAGGATAATAGAGCGACACACGCACACAATCGCGACACCAAAAGATTGTAGGGTCTATCACCAAAAGGATGATAGAGAACACTCGCACAATCTGGCACCAAAAGGATGACAAACCCATCACCAAAAGGATGATAGAGCAACACACGCACACAATCCCGACACCAAAAGGATGCAGGCGTATCACCAAAAGGATGATAGAGAACACTCGCACAATCTGGCACCAATATGATGACAGACCTATCACCAAAAGGATGATAGAGGGACACAAGCAAAAAATCCCGACACCAGAAGGATGTAGGGTCTATCACCAAAAGGATGATAGAGAACACTCGCACAATCTAGCACCAAAAGGATGACAAACCTATCACCAAAAGAATGATACAACGACAGACGTACACAATCCTGACACCAAAAGGATGCAGGGCCTATCACCAAAAAGAAGATAGATGACACTCGCACAATCTGGCACAAATATAATAACAGACATATCACCAAAAGGATGATAGAGTGACACATGCAAACAATCCCGACACCAAAAGGATGTAGGGTCTATCACCAATTGGATGATAGAGAACAACCGCACAATCCGGCACCAAAAGAATGATAGACCCATCCCCAGAAGGATGATAGAGCGACACACACACACAATCCTGGAACCAAACGGATGATAGAGAACATTCGCACAATCTGGCATCAAAATGATGACAGACCCATCACCAAAAGGATGATAGAGCGACACACGCACACAATCCCGACACCAAAAGGATGCAGGCCTAACACCAAAACGATGATAGAGAACACTCGCACAATCTTGTACCAAAAGGATGATAGACCCATCACCGAAAGGATGATAAAGCGACACACGCACATAATCCCGACACCAGAAGATTGTAGGGTCTATCACCAGACGGATGATAGAGAATACTCACACAATCTGGCACCAAAAGGATGATAGAGCGACACACGCACACAATCCTGACACCAAAAGAATGCAGGCGTATCACCAAAAGGATGATAGAGAACACTCACACAATCTATCACCAAAATGATGGCAGACCTATCACCAAAAGGATGATAGAGCGACACACGCACTTAATCCTGACACCAAAAGGATGCACGCCTATGACCAAAAGGATGATAGAGAACACTCGCAAAATCTGGCACCAATATGATGACAGACCTATCAACAAAAGGATGATAGAGGGACACAAGCACAAAATCCCGACACCAAAAGGATGCAGGCCTATCACCAAAAGGATGATACAGAACACTCGCACAATCTGTCACCAAAATGATGACAGACCCATCACTAAAAGGATGATAGAGCGACACACGCACACAATCCCGACACCAAAAGGATCCAGGCCTATCACCAAAAGGATGATAGAGAACACTCGCACAATCTGTCACCAAAAGGATGACAGACCTATCACCAAAAGGATGATAGAGCGACACACGCACACAATCCTGGCACCAAAAGGATGCAGGGCCTATCACGAAAAGGATGATAGAGAACACTCGCACAATCTGGCACCTAAATGATGACAGACCTATCACCAAAAGGATGATAGAGTGACACAAGCATACAATCCCGACACTAGAAGTATGTAGGGTCTATCACCAAAAGGATGATAGAGAACACTCGCACAATCTAGCACCAAAAAGATGACAGACCCATCACCAAAAGGATGATAGAGCGACACACGCACACAATCTTGACACCAAAAGGATGCAGGGCCTATCAATAAAAAGAAGATAGAGGACATTCGCACAATCTGGCACAAAATTGTTAACAGACATATCACCAAAAGGATGATAGAGTGACACATGCACACAATCCCGACACCAAAAGGATGTAGGGTCTATCACGAAAAGGATGATAGAGATCACTCGCATAATCCGGAACCAAAAGGATGAAAGACCCATCCCCAAAAGGATGATATAGCGACGCACGCACACAATCTCGACACCAAAAGGATGATAGAGAGCATTTGCACAATCTGGCACCAAAAGGATGACAGACCCATCACTGAAAGGATGATAGAGCGACACACGCACACAATCCCGACACCAAAAGGATGCCGGTCTATCACCAAAAGGATGATAGAGAACACTCGCACAATCTGGCACCAAAAGGATGATAGACCCATCACCGAAAGGATGTTAGAGCGACACACGCACACAATCTCGACACTAAAGCATGCAGGCCTATCTCCAAAAGTTTGATAGAGAACACTCGCACAATCTGACACCAAAAGGATGACAGACCCATCACCGAAAGGATGATAGAGCGACACACACACACAATCCCGACACCAGAAGAATGTAGGGTCTATCACCAAAAGGATGATAGAGAACACTCGCACAATCTGGCACCAAAAGGATGACAGACCCATCACCAAAAGGATGATAGAGCGACACACGCACACAATCCGAACACCAAAAGGATGCAGGGCCTATCACCAAAAAGAAGATAGAGGACACTCGCACAATCTGGCACAAAAATGATAACAGACATATCACCAAAAGGTTGATAGAGTGAAACATGCACACAATCCCGACACCAAAAGGATGTAGGGTCTATCACCAAAAGGATGATAGAGAACACTCGCACAATCCGGCACGAAAAGAATGATAGACCCATCCCCAAAAGGATGATAGAGAGACACACGCACACAATCCCGACAACAAAAGGATGATAGAGAACATTCGCACAATCTGGCATCAAAAGGATGACAGACCCATCACCGAAAGGATGATAGAGCGACACACGCACACAATCCGAACACCAAAAGGATGCAGGGCCTATCACCAAAAAGAAGATAGAGAACACTCGCACAATCTGGCACCAAAAGGATGACAGACCCATCACCAAAAGGATGATAGAGCGACACACGCACACAATCCGAACACTTAAAGGATGCAGGGCCTATCACCAAAAAGAAGATAGAGGTCACTCGCACAATCTGGCACAAAAATGATAACAGACATATCACCAAAAGGTTGATAGAGTGGAACATGCACACAATCCCGACACCAAAAGGATGTAGGGTCTATCACCAAAAGGATGATAGAGAACACTCGCACAATCCGGCACGAAAAGAAGGATAGACCCATCCCCAAAAGGATGATAGAGAGACACACGCACACAATCCCGACAACAAAAGGATGATAAAGAACACTCGCACAATCTGACACCAAAAGGATGACATACCCATCACCGAAAGGATGATAGAGCGACACGGACACAATCCCGACACCAAAAGGATGCAGGCCTATCACCAAAACGATGAGAGGGAACACTCGCACAATCTAGCACCAAAAGGATGATAGACCCATCACCGAAAGGATGATAAAGCGACACACGCACACAATCCCGACAACAGAAGATTGTAGGGTCTATCACCAAAAGGATGATAGAGAATACTCGCACAATCTGGAACCAAAAGGATGACAGACCCATCACGAAAAGGATGATAGAGTGACACACACACACAATCCCGACACCAAAAGGATGCAAGCGTATCACCAAAAGGATGATAGAGAACACTCACACAATTTAGCACCAAAATGATGACAGACCTATCACCAAAAGGATGATAGAGCGACACACGCACTTAATCCCGACACCAAAAGGATGCACGCTTATCACCAAAAGGATGATAGAGAACACTCGCACAATCTAGCACCAATATGATGACAGACCTATCACCAAAAGGATGATAGAGGGACACAAGCACAAAATCCCGACACCAGAAGGATGTAGGTTCTATCACAAAAAGGATGATAGAGAACACTCGCACAATCTAGCACCAAAAGGATGAAAAACCCATCACCAAAAGAATGATACAACGACACATGCACACAATCCTGACACCAAAAGGATGCAGGGCCTATCACCAAAAAGAAGATAGATGACACTCGCACAATCTGGCACAAAAATGATAACAGACATATCACCAAAATGATGATAGAGTGACACATGCAAACAATCCCGACACCAAAAGGATGTAGGGTCTATCACCAATTGGATGATAGAGAACAACCGCACAATCCGGCACCAAAAGAATGATAGACCCATCCCCAAACGGATGATAGAGCGACACACGCACATAATCCCGACACCAAAAGGATGATAGAGAACATTCGCACAATCTGGCATCAAAAGGATGACAGACCCATCACCGAAAGGATGATAGAGCGACACACACACACACAATCTCGACACCAAAAGGATGCAGGCCTATCACCAAAAGGATGATAGAGAACACTCGCACAATCTAGCACCAAAAGGATGACAGACTCATCACCGAAAGGATGACAGAGCGACACACGCACACAATCGCGACACCAGAAGATTGTAGGGTCTATCACCAAAAGGATGATAGAGAACACTCGCACAATCTGGCACCAAAAAGATGACAAACCCATCACCAAAAGGATGATAGAGCAACACACGCACACAATCCCGACACCAAAAGGATGCAGGCGTATCACCAAAAGGATGATAGAGAACACTCGCACAATCTGGCACCAATATGATGACAGACCTATCACCAAAAGGATGATAGAGGGACACAAGCACAAAATCCCGACACCAGAAGGATGTAGGGTCTATCACCAAAAGGATGATAGAGAACACTCGCACAATCTAGCACCAAAGGGATGACAAACCTATCACCAAAAGAATGATACAACGACAGACGCACACAATCCTGACACCAAAAGGATGCAGGGTCTATCACCAAAAAGAAGATAGATGACACTCGCACAATCTGGCACAAATATAATAACAGACATATCACCAAAAGGATGATAGAGTGACACATGCAAACAATCCCGACACCAAAAGGATGTAGGGTCTATCACCAATTGGATGATAGAGAACAACCGCACAATCCGGCACCAAAAGAATGATAGACCCATCCCCAGAAGGATGATAGAGCGACACACACACACAATCCTGGAACCAAACGGATGATAGAGAACATTCGCACAATCTGGCATCAAAAGGATGACAGACCCATCACCGAAAGGATGATAGAGCGACACACGCACACAATCCCGACACCAAAAGGATGCAGGCCTAACACCAAAACGATGATAGAGAACACTCGCACAATCTTGCACCAAAAGGATGATAGACCCATCACCGAAAGGATGATAAAGCGACACACGCACATAATCCCGACACCAGAAGATTGTAGGGTCTATCACCAGACGGATGATAGAGAATACTCACACAATCTGGCACCAAAAGGATGATAGAGCGACACACGCACACAATCCCGACACCAAAAGAATGCAGGCGTATCACCAAAAGGATGATAGAGAACACTCACACAATCTAGCACCAAAATGATGGCAGACCTATCACCAAAAGGATGATAGAGCGACACACGCACTTAATCCCGACACCAAAAGGATGCACGCCTATCACCAAAAGGATGATAGAGAACACTCGCACAATCTGGCACCAATATGATGACAGACCTATCACCAAAAGGATGATAGAGGGACACAAGCATAAAATCCCGACACCAGAAGGATGTAGGGTCTATCACCAAAAGGATGATAGAGAACACTCGCACAATCTAGCACCAAAAGGATGACAAACCCATCACCAAAAGAATGATATAACGACACACGCACACAATCCTGACACCAATAGGATGCAGGGCCTATCACCAAATACAAGATAGATGACACTCGCACAATCTGGCATAAAAATGATAACAGACATATCACCAAAAGGATGATAGAGTGACACATGCAAACAATCCCGACACCAAAAGGATGTAGGGTTTATCACCAAAAGGATGATAGAGAACACTCGCATAATCCGGCACCAAAAAAATGATAGACCCATCCCCAAAAGGATGATAGAGTGACACACGCACACAATCCCGACACCAAAAGAATGATAGAGAACATTCGCACAATTTGGCATCAAAAGGATGACAGACCCATCACCGAAAGGATGATAGAGCGACACATACACACAATCCCGAGACCAAAAGGATGCAGGCCTATCACCAAAACGATGATAGAGAACACTCGCACAATCTGGCACCAAAAGGATGATAGACCCATCACCGAAAGGATGATAAAGCGACACACGCACACAATCCCGACACCAGAAGATTGTAGGGTCTATCACCAAAAGGATGATAGAGAATACTCGCACAATCTGGCACCAAAAGGATGACAGACCCATCACCAAAAGGATGATAGAGCGACACACGCACACAATCCTGACACCAAAAGGATGCAGGCGTATCACCAAAAGGATGATAGAAAACACTCACACAATCTAGCACCAAAATGATGACAGACCTATCACCAAAAGGATGATAGAGCGACACACGCACTTAATCCCGACACCAAAAGGATGCACGCCTATCACCAAAAGGATGATAGAGAACACTCGAACAATCTGGCACCAATATGATGACAGACCTATCACCAAAAGGATGACAAACCCATCACCAAAAGAATGATACAACGACACACGCACACAATCCTGACACCAAAAGGATGCAGGGCCTATCACCAAAAAGAAGATAGATGACACTCGCACAATCTGGCACAAAAATGATAACAGACATATCACCAAAAGGATGATAGAGTGACACATGCAAACAATCCCGACACCAAAAAGATGTAGGGTCTATCACCAATTGGATGATAGATAACACCCGCACAATCCGGCACCAAAAGAATGATAGACCCATCCCCAAACGGATGATAGAGCGACGCACATAATCCCGACACCAAAAGGATGATAGAGAACATTCGCACAATCTGGCATCAAAACGATGACAGACCCATCACCGAAAGGATGATAGAGCGACACACACACACAATCTCGACAACAAAAGGATGCAGGCCTATCACCAAAAGGATGATAGAGAACACTCGCATAATCTAGCACCAAAAGGATGACGGACTCATCACCGAAAGGATGATAGAGCGACACACGCACACAATCGCGACACCAGAAGATTGTAGGGTCTATCACCAAAAGGATGATAGAGAACACTCGCACAATCTGGCACCAAAAGGATGACAAACCCATCACCAAAAGGATGATAGAGCAACACACGCACACAATCCCGACACCAAAAGGATGCAGGCGTATCACCAAAAGGATGATAGAGGACACTCGCACAATCTGGCACCAATATGATGACAGACCTATCACCAAAAGGATGATTGAGGGACACAAGCACAAAATCCCGACACCAGAAGGATGTAGGGTCTATCACCAAAAGGATGATAGAGAACACTCGCACAATCTAGCACCAAAAGGATGACAAACCTATCACCAAAAGAATGATACAACGACACACGCACACAATCCTGACACCAAAAGGATGCAGGCCTATCACCAAAACGATGATAGAGAACACTCGCACAATCTTGCACCAAAAGGATGATAGACCCATCACCGAAAGGATGATAAAGCGACACACGCACATAATCCCGACACCAGAAGATTGTAGGGTCTATCACCAGAAGGATGATAGAGAATACTCACACAATCTGGCACCAAAAGGATGATAGAGCGACACACGCACACAATCCCGACACCAAAAGAATGCAGGCGTATCACCAAAAGGATGATAGAGAACACTCACACAATCTAGCACCAAAATGATGACAGACCTATCACCAAAAGGATGATAGAGCGACACACGCACTTAATCCCGACACCAAAAGGATGCACGCCTATCACCAAAAGGATGATAGAGAACACCCGCACAATCTGGCACCAATATGATGACAGACCTATCACCAAAAGGATGATAGAGGGACACAAGCACAAAATCCCGACACCAGAAGGATGTAGGGTCTATCACCAAAAGAATGATAGAGAACATTCGCACAATCTGGCATCAAAAGGATGACAGACCCATCACCGAAAGGATGATAGAGCGACACACACACACACAATCTCGACACCAAAAGGATGCAGGCCTATCACCAAAAGGATGATAGAGAACACTCGCACAATCTAGCACCAAAAGGATGACAGACTCATCACCGAAAGGATGATAGAGCGACACACGCACACAATCGCGACACCAGAAGATTGTAGGGTCTATCACCAAAAGGATGATAGAGAACACTCGCACAATCTGGCACCAAAAAGATGACAAACCCATCACCAAAAGGATGATAGAGCAACACACGCACACAATCCCGACACCAAAAGGATGCAGGCGTATCACCAAAAGGATGATAGAGAACACTCGCACAATCTGGCACCAATATGATGACAGACCTATCACCAAAAGGATGATAGAGGGACACAAGCACAAAATCCCGACACCAGAAGGATGTAGGGTCTATCACCAAAAGGATGATAGAGAACACTCGCACAGTCTAGCACCAAAGGGATGACAAACCTATCACCAAAAGAATGATACAACGACAGACGCACACAATCCTGACACCAAAAGGATGCAGGGTCTATCACCAAAAAGAAGATAGATGACACTCGCACAATCTGGCACAAATATAATAACAGACATATCACCAAAAGGATGATAGAGTGACACATGCAAACAATCCCGACACCAAAAGGATGTAGGGTCTATCACCAATTGGATGATAGAGAACAACCGCACAATCCGGCACCAAAAGAATGATAGACCCATCCCCAGAAGGATGATAGAGCGACACACACACACAATCCTGGAACCAAACGGATGATAGAGAACATTCGCACAATCTGGCATCAAAAGGATGACAGACCCATCACCGAAAGGATGATAGAGCGACACACGCACACAATCCCGACACCAAAAGGATGCAGGCCTAACACCAAAACGATGATAGAGAACACTCGCACAATCTTGCACCAAAAGGATGATAGACCCATCACCGAAAGGATGATAAAGCGACACACGCACATAATCCCGACACCAGAAGATTGTAGGGTCTATCACCAGACGGATGATAGAGAATACTCACACAATCTGGCACCAAAAGGATGATAGAGCGACACACGCACACAATCCCGACACCAAAAGAATGCAGGCGTATCACCAAAAGGATGATAGAGAACACTCACACAATCTAGCACCAAAATGATGGTAGACCTATCACCAAAAGGATGATAGAGCGACACACGCACTTAATCCCGACACCAAAAGGATGCACGCCTATCACCAAAAGGATGATAGAAAACACTCGCACAATCTGGCACCAATATGATGACAGACCTATCACCAAAAGGATGATAGAGGGACACAAGCACAAAATCCCGACACCAGAAGGATGTAGGGTCTATCACCAAAAGGATGATAGAGAACACTCGCACAATCTAGCACCAAAAGGATGACAAACCCATCACCAAAAGAATGATATAACGACACACGCACACAATCCTGACACCAATAGGATGCAGGGCCTATCACCAAATACAAGATAGATGACACTCGCACAATCTGGCATAAAAATGATAACAGACATATCACCAAAAGGATGATAGAGGGACACATGCAAACAATCCCGACACCAAAAGGATGTAGGGTTTATCACCAAAAGGATGATAGAGAACACTCGCATAATCCGGCACCAAAAAAATGATAGACCCATCCCCAAAAGGATGATAGAGTGACACACGCACACAATCCCGACACCAAAAGAATGATAGAGAACATTCGCACAATTTGGCATCAAAAGGATGACAGACCCATCACCGAAAGGATGATAGAGCGACACATACACACAATCCCGAGACCAAAAGGATGCAGGCCTATCACCAAAACGATGATAGAGAACACTCGCACAATCTGGCACCAAAAGGATGATAGACCCATCACCGAAAGGATGATAAAGCCACACACGCACACAATCCCGACACCAGAAGATTGTAGGGTCTATCACCAAAAGGATGATAGAGAATACTCGCACAATCTGGCACCAAAAGGATGACAGACCCATCACCAAAAGGATGATAGAGCGACACACGCACACAATCCTGACACCAAAAGGATGCAGGCGTATCACCAAAAGGATGATAGAAAACACTCACACAATCTAGCACCAAAATGATGACAGACCTATCACCAAAAGGATGATAGAGCGACACACGCACTTAATCCCGACACCAA
Organism: Lathyrus sativus; assembly: GCA_963859935.3. NCBI lineage: Eukaryota > Viridiplantae > Streptophyta > Magnoliopsida > Fabales > Fabaceae > Lathyrus > Lathyrus sativus. The sequence goes on along the minus strand of OZ012739.1, from coordinate 198,993,648 downwards.
AAGGATGCACGCCTATCACCAAAAGGATGATAGAGAACACTCGAACAATCTGGCACCAATATGATGACAGACCTATCACCAAAAGGATGACAAACCCATCACCAAAAGAATGATACAACGACACACGCACACAATCCTGACACCAAAAGGATGCAGGGCCTATCACCAAAAAGAAGATAGATGACACTCGCACAATCTGGCACAAAAATGATAACAGACATATCACCAAAAGGATGATAGAGTGACACATGCAAACAATCCCGACACCAAAAAGATGTAGGGTCTATCACCAATTGGATGATAGATAACACCCGCACAATCCGGCACCAAAAGAATGATAGACCCATCCCCAAACGGATGATAGAGCGACGCACATAATCCCGACACCAAAAGGATGATAGAGAACATTCGCACAATCTGGCATCAAAAGGATGACAGACCCATCACCGAAAGGATGATAGAGCGACACACACACACAATCTCGACAACAAAAGGATGCAGGCCTATCACCAAAAGGATGATAGAGAACACTCGCATAATCTAGCACCAAAAGGATGACGGACTCATCACCGAAAGGATGATAGAGCGACACACGCACACAATCGCGACACCAGAAGATTGTAGGGTCTATCACCAAAAGGATGATAGAGAACACTCGCACAATCTGGCACCAAAAGGATGACAAACCCATCACCAAAAGGATGATAGAGCAACACACGCACACAATCCCGACACCAAAAGGATGCAGGCGTATCACCAAAAGGATGATAGAGGACACTCGCACAATCTGGCACCAATATGATGACAGACCTATCACCAAAAGGATGATTGAGGGACACAAGCACAAAATCCCGACACCAGAAGGATGTAGGGTCTATCACCAAAAGGATGATAGAGAACACTCGCACAATCTAGCACCAAAAGGATGACAAACCTATCACCAAAAGAATGATACAACGACACACGCACACAATCCTGACACCAAAAGGATGCAGGCCTATCACCAAAACGATGATAGAGAACACTCGCACAATCTTGCACCAAAAGGTTGATAGACCCATCACCGAAAGGATGATAAAGCGACACACGCACATAATCCCGACACCAGAAGATTGTAGGGTCTATCACCAGAAGGATGATAGAGAATACTCACACAATCTGGCACCAAAAGGATGATAGAGCGACACACGCACACAATCCCGACACCAAAAGAATGCAGGCGTATCACCAAAAGGATGATAGAGAACACTCACACAATCTAGCACCAAAATGATGACAGACCTATCACCAAAAGGATGATAGAGCGACACACGCACTTAATCCCGACACCAAAAGGATGCACGCCTATCACCAAAAGGATGATAGAGAACACCCGCACAATCTGGCACCAATATGATGACAGACCTATCACCAAAAGGATGATAGAGGGACACAAGCACAAAATCCCGACACCAGAAGGATGTAGGGTCTATCACCAAAAGAATGATAGAGAACACTCGCACAATCTAGCACAAAAAGGATGACAAACCCATCACCAAAGAATGATACAACGACACACGCACACAATCCTGACACCAAAAGGATGCAGGGCCTATCACCAAAAAGAAGATAGATGACACTCGAACAATCTGGCACAAAAATGATAACAGACATACCACCAAAAGGATGATAGAGTGACACATGCAAACAATCCTGACACCAAAAGGATGTAGGGTCTATCACCAAAAGGATGATAGAGAACACTCGCACAATCCGGCACCAAAAGAATGATAGACCCATCCCCAAACGGATGATAGAGCAATACACGCACATAATCCCGACACCAAAAGGATGATAGAGAACATTCGCACAATCTGGCATCAAAAGGATGACAGACCCATCACAGAAAGGATGATAGAGCGACACACACACACAATCTCGACACCAAAAGGATACATGCCTATCACCGAAAGGATGATAGAGAACACTCGCACAATCTGGCACCAAAAGCATGACGGACCTATCACCAAAAGGATGATAGAGTCACACAAGCACACTATCCCGACCCCAGAAGGATGTAGGGTCTATCACCAAAAGGATGATAGAGAACACTCGCACAATCTGGCACCAAAATAATGACAGACCCATCACCAAAAGGATGATAGAGCGACGCACGCACACAATCCCGACACCAAAATGATGCAGGCGTATCACCAAAAGGATGATAGAGAACACTCGCACAATCATGCATTAATATGATAACAGACCTATCACCAAAAGGATGATAGAGTGACACAAGCACACAATCCCGACACCAGAAAGATGTAGGGTCTATCACCAAAAGGATGATAGAGAACACTCGCACAATACGACACCAAAAGGATGACAGAACCATCCCCAAAAGGATGATAGAGCGACACACGCACACAAGCCCGACACCAAAAGGATGCAGGCCTATCACCAAAAGGATGATAGAGAAGACTCGCACAATCTGGCACATAAAGGATGACAGGCCTATCACCAATAGGATGATAGAGTGACACACACACACAATCCCGACACCAAAAGGATGTAGGGTCTATCACCAAAAGGATGATAGAAACACTCGCACAATCTGGCACCAAAAGGATGACAGAACCATCACCAAAAGGATGATAGAGCGACACACGCACACAATCCGGACACCAGAAAAATGCAGGCCTATCACCAAAAGGATGATAGAGAACACTCGCACAAACTGGCACTAAAAGGATGACAGGCCTATCACCAATAGGATGATAGAGTGACACACGCACACAATCCCGACACCAAAAGGATGTAGGGTCTATCACCAAAAGGATGATAGAGAACACTCGCACAATCTAGCACCAAAAGGATGACGGACCCATCACCAAAAGCATGATAGAGCGACACACGCACACAACCCTCACACCAAAAGGATGCAGGGCCTATCTATAAAAAGAAGATAGAGGACACTCGCACAATCTGGCACAAAAAGATAACAGACATATCACCAAAAGGATGATAGAGTGACACATGCACACAATCCCGACACCAAAAGGATGTAGGGTCTATCACGAAAAGGATGATAGAGAACAGTCGCACAATCCGGCACCAAAAGGATGATAGACCCATCCCTAAAAGGATGATAGAGAGACACACGCATACAATCCCGACACCAAAAGGATGATAGAGAACACTCGCACAATCTGGCACCAAAAGGATGACAGACCCATCACCGAAAGGATGATAGAGCGACACACACACACAATCCCGATACCAGAAGAATGTAGGGTCTATCACCAAAAGGATGATAGAGAACACTCGCATAATCTGGCACCAAAAGGATGATAGAGCGACACGCGCACACAATCCCGACACCAAAAGGATGTAGGGTTTATCACCAAAAGGATGATAGAGAACACTCGCATAATCCGGCACCAAAAAAATGATAGACCCATCCCCAAAAGGATGATAGAGTGACACACGCACACAATCCCGACACCAAAAGAATGATAGAGAACATTCGCACAATTTGGCATCAAAAGGATGACAGACCCATCACCGAAAGGATGATAGAGCGACACATACACACAATCCCGAGACCAAAAGGATGCAGGCCTATCACCAAAACGATGATAGAGAACACTCGCACAATCTGGCACCAAAAGGATGATAGACCCATCACCGAAAGGATGATAAAGCGACACACGCACACAATCCCGACACCAGAAGATTGTAGGGTCTATCACCAAAAGGATGATAGAGAATACTCGCACAATCTGGCACCAAAAGGATGACAGACCCATCACCAAAAGGATGATAGAGCGACACACGCACACAATCCTGACACCAAAAGGATGCAGGCGTATCACCAAAAGGATGATAGAAAACACTCACACAATCTAGCACCAAAATGATGACAGACCTATCACCAAAAGGATGATAGAGCGACACACGCACTTAATCCCGACACCAAAAGGATGCACGCCTATCACCAAAAGGATGATAGAGAACACTCGAACAATCTGGCACCAATATGATGACAGACCTATCACCAAAAGGATGACAAACCCATCACCAAAAGAATGATACAACGACACACGCACACAATCCTGACACCAAAAGGTTGCAGGGCCTATCACCAAAAAGAAGATAGATGACACTCGCACAATCTGGCACAAAAATGATAACAGACATATCACCAAAAGGATGATAGAGTGACACATGCAAACAATCCCGACACCAAAAAGATGTAGGGTCTATCACCAATTGGATGATAGATAACACCCGCACAATCCGGCACCAAAAGAATGATAGACCCATCCCCAAACGGATGATAGAGCGACGCACATAATCCCGACACCAAAAGGATGATAGAGAACATTCGCACAATCTGGCATCAAAAGGATGACAGACCCATCACCGAAAGCATGATAGAGCGACACACACACACAATCTCGACAACAAAAGGATGCAGGCCTATCACCAAAAGGATGATAGAGAACACTCGCATAATCTAGCACCAAAAGGATGACGGACTCATCACCGAAAGGATGATAGAGCGACACACGCACACAATCGCGACACCAGAAGATTGTAGGGTCTATCACCAAAAGGATGATAGAGAACACTCGCACAATCTGGCACCAAAAGGATGACAAACCCATCACCAAAAGGATGATAGAGCAACACACGCACACAATCCCGACACCAAAAGGATGCAGGCGTATCACCAAAAGGATGATAGAGGACACTCGCACAATCTGGCACCAATATGATGACAGACCTATCACCAAAAGGATGATTGAGGGACACAAGCACAAAATCCCGACACCAGAAGGATGTAGGGTCTATCACCAAAAGGATGATAGAGAACACTCGCACAATCTAGCACCAAAAGGATGACAAACCTATCACCAAAAGAATGATACAACGACACACGCACACAATCCTGACACCAAAAGGATGCAGGCCTATCACCAAAACGATGATAGAGAACACTCGCACAATCTTGCACCAAAAGGTTGATAGACCCATCACCGAAAGGATGATAAAGCGACACACGCACATAATCCCGACACCAGAAGATTGTAGGGTCTATCACCAGAAGGATGATAGAGAATACTCACACAATCTGGCACCAAAAGGATGATAGAGCGACACACGCACACAATCCCGACACCAAAAGAATGCAGGCGTATCACCAAAAGGATGATAGAGAACACTCACACAATCTAGCACCAAAATGATGACAGACCTATCACCAAAAGGATGATAGAGCGACACACGCACTTAATCCCGACACCAAAAGGATGCACGCCTATCACCAAAAGGATGATAGAGAACACCCGCACAATCTGGCACCAATATGATGACAGACCTATCACCAAAAGGATGATAGAGGGACACAAGCACAAAATCCCGACACCAGAAGGATGTAGGGTCTATCACCAAAAGAATGATAGAGAACACTCGCACAATCTAGCACAAAAAGGATGACAAACCCATCACCAAAGAATGATACAACGACACACGCACACAATCCTGACACCAAAAGGATGCAGGGCCTATCACCAAAAAGAAGATAGATGACACTCGAACAATCTGGCACAAAAATGATAACAGACATACCACCAAAAGGATGATAGAGTGACACATGCAAACAATCCTGACACCAAAAGGATGTAGGGTCTATCACCAAAAGGATGATAGAGAACACTCGCACAATCCGGCACCAAAAGAATGATAGACCCATCCCCAAACGGATGATAGAGCAATACACGCACATAATCCCGACACCAAAAGGATGATAGAGAACATTCGCACAATCTGGCATCAAAAGGATGACAGACCCATCACAGAAAGGATGATAGAGCGACACACACACACAATCTCGACACCAAAAGGATACATGCCTATCACCGAAAGGATGATAGAGAACACTCGCACAATCTGGCACCAAAAGCATGACGGACCTATCACCAAAAGGATGATAGAGTCACACAAGCACACTATCCCGACCCCAGAAGGATGTAGGGTCTATCACCAAAAGGATGATAGAGAACACTCGCACAATCTGGCACCAAAATAATGACAGACCCATCACCAAAAGGATGATAGAGCGACGCACGCACACAATCCCGACACCAAAATGATGCAGGCGTATCACCAAAAGGATGATAGAGAACACTCGCACAATCATGCATTAATATGATAACAGACCTATCACCAAAAGGATGATAGAGTGACACAAGCACACAATCCCGACACCAGAAAGATGTAGGGTCTATCACCAAAAGGATGATAGAGAACACTCGCACAATACGACACCAAAAGGATGACAGAACCATCCCCAAAAGGATGATAGAGCGACACACGCACACAAGCCCGACACCAAAAGGATGCAGGCCTATCACCAAAAGGATGATAGAGAAGACTCGCACAATCTGGCACATAAAGGATGACAGACCTATCACCAATAGGATGATAGAGTGACACACACACACAATCCCGACACCAAAAGGATGTAGGGTCTATCACCAAAAGGATGATAGAAACACTCGCACAATCTGGCACCAAAAGGATGACAGAACCATCACCAAAAGGATGATAGAGCGACACACGCACACAATCCGGACACCAGAAAAATGCAGGCCTATCACCAAAAGGATGATAGAGAACACTCGCACAAACTGGCACTAAAAGGATGACAGGCCTATCACCAATAGGATGATAGAGTGACACACGCACACAATCCCGACACCAAAAGGATGTAGGGTCTATCACCAAAAGGATGATAGAGAACACTCGCACAATCTAGCACCAAAAGGATGACGGACCCATCACCAAAAGCATGATAGAGCGACACACGCACACAACCCTCACACCAAAAGGATGCAGGGCCTATCTATAAAAAGAAGATAGAGGACACTCGCACAATCTGGCACAAAAAGATAACAGACATATCACCAAAAGGATGATAGAGTGACACATGCACACAATCCCGACACCAAAAGGATGTAGGGTCTATCACGAAAAGGATGATAGAGAACAGTCGCACAATCCGGCACCAAAAGGATGATAGACCCATCCCTAAAAGGATGATAGAGAGACACACGCATACAATCCCGACACCAAAAGGATGATAGAGAACACTCGCACAATCTGGCACCAAAAGGATGACAGACCCATCACCGAAAGGATGATAGAGCGACACACACACACAATCCCGATACCAGAAGAATGTAGGGTCTATCACCAAAAGGATGATAGAGAACACTCGCATAATCTGGCACCAAAAGGATGATAGAGCGACACGCGCACACAATCCCGACACCAAAAGGATGTAGGGTTTATCACCAAAAGGATGATAGAGAACACTCGCATAATCCGGCACCAAAAAAATGATAGACCCATCCCCAAAAGGATGATAGAGTGACACACGCACACAATCCCGACACCAAAAGAATGATAGAGAACATTCGCACAATTTGGCATCAAAAGGATGACAGACCCATCACCGAAAGGATGATAGAGCGACACATACACACAATCCCGAGACCAAAAGGATGCAGGCCTATCACCAAAACGATGATAGAGAACACTCGCACAATCTGGCACCAAAAGGATGATAGACCCATCACCGAAAGGATGATAAAGCGACACACGCACACAATCCCGACACCAGAAGATTGTAGGGTCTATCACCAAAAGGATGATAGAGAATACTCGCACAATCTGGCACCAAAAGGATGACAGACCCATCACCAAAAGGATGATAGAGCGACACACGCACACAATCCTGACACCAAAAGGATGCAGGCGTATCACCAAAAGGATGATAGAAAACACTCACACAATCTAGCACCAAAATGATGACAGACCTATCACCAAAAGGATGATAGAGCGACACACGCACTTAATCCCGACACCAAAAGGATGCACGCCTATCACCAAAAGGATGATAGAGAACACTCGAACAATCTGGCACCAATATGATGACAGACCTATCACCAAAAGGATGACAAACCCATCACCAAAAGAATGATACAACGACACACGCACACAATCCTGACACCAAAAGGTTGCAGGGCCTATCACCAAAAAGAAGATAGATGACACTCGCACAATCTGGCACAAAAATGATAACAGACATATCACCAAAAGGATGATAGAGTGACACATGCAAACAATCCCGACACCAAAAAGATGTAGGGTCTATCACCAATTGGATGATAGATAACACCCGCACAATCCGGCACCAAAAGAATGATAGACCCATCCCCAAACGGATGATAGAGCGACGCACATAATCCCGACACCAAAAGGATGATAGAGAACATTCGCACAATCTGGCATCAAAAGGATGACAGACCCATCACCGAAAGGATGATAGAGCGACACACACACACAATCTCGACAACAAAAGGATGCAGGCCTATCACCAAAAGGATGATAGAGAACACTCGCATAATCTAGCACCAAAAGGATGACGGACTCATCACCGAAAGGATGATAGAGCGACACACGCACACAATCGCGACACCAGAAGATTGTAGGGTCTATCACCAAAAGGATGATAGAGAACACTCGCACAATCTGGCACCAAAAGGATGACAAACCCATCACCAAAAGGATGATAGAGCAACACACGCACACAATCCCGACACCAAAAGGATGCAGGCGTATCACCAAAAGGATGATAGAGGACACTCGCACAATCTGGCACCAATATGATGACAGACCTATCACCAAAAGGATGATTGAGGGACACAAGCACAAAATCCCGACACCAGAAGGATGTAGGGTCTATCACCAAAAGGATGATAGAGAACACTCGCACAATCTAGCACCAAAAGGATGACAAACCTATCACCAAAAGAATGATACAACGACACACGCACACAATCCTGACACCAAAAGGATGCAGGCCTATCACCAAAACGATGATAGAGAACACTCGCACAATCTTGCACCAAAAGGATGATAGACCCATCACCGAAAGGATGATAAAGCGACACACGCACATAATCCCGACACCAGAAGATTGTAGGGTCTATCACCAGAAGGATGATAGAGAATACTCACACAATCTGGCACCAAAAGGATGATAGAGCGACACACGCACACAATCCCGACACCAAAAGAATGCAGGCGTATCACCAAAAGGATGATAGAGAACACTCACACAATCTAGCACCAAAATGATGACAGACCTATCACCAAAAGGATGATAGAGCGACACACGCACTTAATCCCGACACCAAAAGGATGCACGCCTATCACCAAAAGGATGATAGAGAACACCCGCACAATCTGGCACCAATATGATGACAGACCTATCACCAAAAGGATGATAGAGGGACACAAGCACAAAATCCCGACACCAGAAGGATGTAGGGTCTATCACCAAAAGAATGATAGAGAACACTCGCACAATCTAGCACAAAAAGGATGACAAACCCATCACCAAAGAATGATACAACGACACACGCACACAATCCTGACACCAAAAGGATGCAGGGCCTATCACCAAAAAGAAGATAGATGACACTCGAACAATCTGGCACAAAAATGATAACAGACATACCACCAAAAGGATGATAGAGTGACACATGCAAACAATCCTGACACCAAAAGGATGTAGGGTCTATCACCAAAAGGATGATAGAGAACACTCGCACAATCCGGCACCAAAAGAATGATAGACCCATCCCCAAACGGATGATAGAGCAATACACGCACATAATCCCGACACCAAAAGGATGATAGAGAACATTCGCACAATCTGGCATCAAAAGGATGACAGACCCATCACAGAAAGGATGATAGAGCGACACACACACACAATCTCGACACCAAAAGGATACATGCCTATCACCGAAAGGATGATAGAGAACACTCGCACAATCTGGCACCAAAAGCATGACGGACCTATCACCAAAAGGATGATAGAGTCACACAAGCACACTATCCCGACACCAGAAGGATGTAGGGTCTATCACCAAAAGGATGATAGAGAACACTCGCACAATCTGGCACCAAAACAATGACAGACCCATCACCAAAAGGATGATAGAGCGACGCACGCACACAATCCCGACACCAAAATGATGCAGGCGTATCACCAAAAGGATGATAGAGAACACTCGCACAATCATGCATTAATATGATAACAGACCTATCACCAAAAGGATGATAGAGTGACACAAGCACACAATCCCGACACCAGAAAGATGTAGGGTCTATCACCAGAAGGATGATAGAGAACACTCGCACAATACGACACCAAAAGGATGACAGAACCATCCCCAAAAGGATGATAGAGCGACACACGCACACAAGCCCGACACCAAAAGGATGCAGGCCTATCACCAAAAGGATGATAGAGAAGACTCGCACAATCTGGCACATAAAGGATGACAGACCTATCACCAATAGGATGATAGAGTGACACACACACACAATCCCGACACCAAAAGGATGTAGGGTCTATCACCAAAAGGATGATAGAAACACTCGCACAATCTGGCACCAAAAGGATGACAGAACCATCACCAAAAGGATGATAGAGCGACACACGCACACAATCCGGACACCAGAAAAATGCAGGCCTATCACCAAAAGGATGATAGAGAACACTCGCACAAACTGGCACTAAAAGGATGACAGGCCTATCACCAATAGGATGATAGAGTGACACACGCACACAATCCCGACACCAAAAGGATGTAGGGTCTATCACCAAAAGGATGATAGAGAACACTCGCACAATCTAGCACCAAAAGGATGACGGACCCATCACCAAAAGCATGATAGAGCGACACACGCACACAACCCTCACACCAAAAGGATGCAGGGCCTATCTATAAAAAGAAGATAGAGGACACTCGCACAATCTGGCACAAAAAGATAACAGACATATCACCAAAAGGATGATAGAGTGACACATGCACACAATCCCGACACCAAAAGGATGTAGGGTCTATCACGAAAAGGATGATAGAGAACAGTCGCACAATCCGGCACCAAAAGGATGATAGACCCATCCCTAAAAGGATGATAGAGAGACACACGCATACAATCCCGACACCAAAAGGATGATAGAGAACACTCGCACAATCTGGCACCAAAAGGATGACAGACCCATCACCGAAAGGATGATAGAGCGACACACACACACAATCCCGATACCAGAAGAATGTAGGGTCTATCACCAAAAGGATGATAGAGAACACTCGCATAATCTGGCACCAAAAGGATGATAGAGCGACACGCGCACACAATCCCGACACCAAAAGGATGCAGGCCTATCACCAAAAGGATGATAGAGAACACTCGCACAATCTGGCACCAAAATGATGACAGACCTATCACCAAAAGGATGATAGAGCGACACACGCACACAATCCCGACACCAAAAGGACACAGGGCCTATCACGAAAAGGATGATAGAGAACACTCGCACAATCTGGCACCAAAAGGATGACAGACCCATCACCAAAAGGATGATAGAGCGACACACGCACACAATCCTGACACCAAAAGGATGCAGGGCCTATCAATAAAAAGAAGATAGAGGACACTCGCACAATCTGGCACAAAAATGATAACAGCGCATCACGAAACCAAAAGGATGTAGGGTTTATCACGAAAAGGATGATAGAGAACACTCGCACAATCCGACACCAAAACGATGATAGACCCATCCCTAAAAGGATGATAGAGAGACACACGCACACAATCCCGACACTAAAAGGATCCAGGCCTATCACCAAAAGGATAATAGAGAACATTCGCACAATCTGGCACCAAAAGGATGACAGACCCATCACCGAAAGGATGATAGAGCGACACACGCACACAATCCCGACACCCAAACGATGCAGGCCTATCACTAAAAGGATGATAGAGTGACACACGCACACAATCCCGACACCAAAAGGATGTAGGCTCTATCACCGAAAGCATGACAGACCCATCACCGAAAGGATGACAGAGCGACACACGCACACAATCCCGACACCAGAAGAATGTAGGGTCTATCACCAAAAGGATGATAGAGAACACTCACACAATCTGGCACCAAAAGGATGACAGACCCATCACCAAAAGGATGATAGAGCGACACACGCACACAATCCGGACACCAAAAGGATGCAGACGTATCACCAAAAGGATGATAGAGAACACTCGCACAATCTGGAACCAAAATGATGACAGACCTATCACCAAAAGGATGACTGAGCTACACACGCACACAATCTCGACACCAAAAGGATGCAGGCCTATCACCAAAAGGATGATAGAGAACACTCGCACAATTTGGCACCAATATGATGACAGAACTATCACCAAAAGGATGATAGAGTGACACAAGCACACAATCTCGACACCAGAAGGATGTAGGGTCTATCACCAAAAGGATGATAGAGAACACTCGCACAATCTAGCACCAAAAGGATGACAGACCCATCACCAAAAGGATGATAGAGCGAAACACGCACACAATCCTGACACCAAAAGGATGCAGGGCCTATCACCAAAAAGAAGTAAGATGACACTCGCACAATCTGGCACAAAAATGATAACAGACGTATCACCAAAAGGATGATAGAGTGACACATGCATACAATCCCGACACCAAAAGGATGTAGGGTCTATCACGAAAAGGATGATAGAGAACACTCGCAGAATCCGACACCAAAAGGATGAAAGACCCATCGCCAAAAGGATGATAGAGCGACACACGCACACAATCTCGACACCAAAAGGATGATAGAGAGCATTCGCACAATCTGGCACCAAAAGGATGGCAGACCCATCACCGAAAGGATGATAGAGCGACACACGCACACAATCCCGACACCAAAAGGATGCCGGCCTATCACCAAAAGGATGATAGAGAACACTCGCACAATCTGGCACCAAAAGGATGACAGACCCATCACCGAAAGGATGATAGAGCGACACACGCACACAATCCCGACGCCAGAAGAATGTAGGGTCTATCACCAAAAGGATGAAAGAGAACACTCGCACAATCTGGCACCAAAAGGATGACAGACCCATCACCAAAAGGATGATAGAGCGACACACACACACAATCCCGACACCAAAAGGATACACGCGCATCACCAAAAGGATGATAGAGAACACTCGCACAATCTGGCACAAAAATGATAACAGACCTATCACCAAAAGGATGATAGAGTGGCACAAGCACACAATCCCGACACCAGAAAGATGTAGGGTCTATCACGAAAAGGATGATAGAGAACACTCGCAGAATCCGGCACCAAAAGGATGAAAGACCCATCCCAAAAAGGATGATAGAGCGACACACGCACACAATCCCGACACCAAAAGGACACAGGGCCTATCACGAAAAGGATGATAGAGAACACTCGCACAATCTGGCACCAAAAGGATGACAGACCCATCACCAAAAGGATGATAGAGCGACACACGCACACAATCCTGACACCAAAAGGATGCAGGGCCTATCAATAAAAAGAAGATAGAGGACACTCGCACAATCTGGCACAAAAATGATAACAGCGCATCACGAAACCAAAAGGATGTAGGGTTTATCACGAAAAGGATGATAGAGAACACTCGCACAATCCGACACCAAAACGATGATAGACCCATCCCTAAAAGGATGATAGAGAGACACACGCACACAATCCCGACACTAAAAGGGTCCAGGCCTATCACCAAAAGGATAATAGAGAACATTCGCACAATCTGGCACCAAAAGGATGACAGACCCATCACCGAAAGGATGATAGAGCGACACACGCACACAATCCCGACACCCAAACGATGCAGGCCTATCACTAAAAGGATGATAGAGTGACACACGCACACAATCCCGACACCAAAAGGATGTAGGCTCTATCACCGAAAGCATGACAGACCCATCACCGAAAGGATGACAGAGCGACACACGCACACAATCCCGACACCAGAAGAATGTAGGGTCTATCACCAAAAGGATGATAGAGAACACTCACACAATCTGGCACCAAAAGGATGACAGACCCATCACCAAAAGGATGATAGAGCGACACACGCACACAATCCGGACACCAAAAGGATGCAGACGTATCACCAAAAGGATGATAGAGAACACTCGCACAATCTGGAACCAAAATGATGACAGACCTATCACCAAAAGGATGACTGAGCTACACACGCACACAATCTCGACACCAAAAGGATGCAGGCCTATCACCAAAAGGATGATAGAGAACACTCGCACAATTTGGCACCAATATGATGACAGAACTATCACCAAAAGGATGATAGAGTGACACAAGCACACAATCTCGACACCAGAAGGATGTAGGGTCTATCACCAAAAGGATGATAGAGAACACTCGCACAATCTAGCACCAAAAGGATGACAGACCCATCACCAAAAGGATGATAGAGCGAAACACGCACACAATCCTGACACCAAAAGGATGCAGGGCCTATCACCAAAAAAAAGTAAGATGACACTCGCACAATCTGGCACAAAAATGATAACAGACGTATCACCAAAAGGATGATAGAGTGACACATGCATACAATCCCGACACCAAAAGGATGTAGGGTCTATCACGAAAAGGATGATAGAGAACACTCGCAGAATCCGACACCAAAAGGATGAAAGACCCATCGCCAAAAGGATGATAGAGCGACACACGCACACAATCTCGACACCAAAAGGATGATAGAGAGTATTCGCACAATCTGGCACCAAAAGGATGGCAGACCCATCACCGAAAGGATGATAGAGCGACACACGCACACAATCCCGACACCAAAAGGATGCCGGCCTATCACCAAAAGGATGATAGAGAACACTCGCACAATCTGGCACCAAAAGGATGACAGACCCATCACCGAAAGGATGATAGAGCGACACACGCACACAATCCCGACGCCAGAAGAATGTAGGGTCTATCACCAAAAGGATGAAAGAGAACACTCGCACAATCTGGCACCAAAAGGATGACAGACCCATCACCAAAAGGATGATAGAGCGACACACACACACAATCCCGACACCAAAAGGATACACGCGCATCACCAAAAGGATGATAGAGAACACTCGCACAATCTGGCACAAAAATGATAACAGACCTATCACCAAAAGGATGATAGAGTGGCACAAGCACACAATCCCGACACCAGAAAGATGTAGGGTCTATCACGAAAAGGATGATAGAGAACACTCGCAAAATCCGGCACCAAAAGGATGAAAGACCCATCCCAAAAAGGATGATAGAGCGACACACGCACACAATCTCGACACCAAAAGGATGATAGAGAACACTCGCACAATACGGCACCAAAAGGATGATAGAACCATCCCCAAAAGGATGATAGAGCGACACACGCACACAAGCCCGACACCAAAAGGATGCAGGCCTATCACCAAAAGGATGATAGAGAAGACTCGCACAATCTGGCACCAAAAGGATGACAGACCTATCACCAATAGGATGATAGAGTGACACACGCACACAATCCCGACACCAAAAGGATGTAGGGTCTATAACCAAAAGGATGATAGAGAACACTCGCACAATCTGGCACCAAAAGGATGACAGACCTATCACCAATAGGATGATAGAGTGACACACACACATAATCCCGACACCAAAAGGATGTAGGGTCTATCACCAAAAGGATGATAGAGAACACTCGCACAATCTAGCACCAAAAGGATGATAGCGACACACGCACACAATCCTGACACCAAAAGGATGCAGGGCCTATCAATAAAAAAAAGATAGAGGACACTCGCAAAATCTGGCACAAAAATGATAACAGACATATCACCAAAAGGATGATAGAGTGACACATGCACACAATCCCGACACCGAAAGGATGTAGGGTCTATCACGAAAAGGATGATAGAGAACACTCGCACAATCCGGCACCAAAAGGATGATAGACCCATCCCTAAAAGGATGATAGAGCGACACACGCATACAATCCCGACACCAAAAGGATGCAGGCCTATCACCAAAAGGATGATAGAGAACACTCGCACAATCTGGCACCAAAAGGATGACAGACCCATCACTGAAAGGATGATAGAGCGACACACGCACACAATCCCGACACCAGAAGAATGTAGGGTCTATCACCAAAAGGATGATAGAGAACACTCGCACAATCTGGCACCAAAAGGATGATAGAGAACACTCGCACAATCCCGACACCAAAAGGATGATAGAGAACACTCGCACAATCTAGCACCAAAAGGATGACGGACTCATCACCGAAAGGATGATAGAGCGACACACACACACAATCCCGACACCAGAAGGATGTATTGTCTATCACCAAAAGGATGATAGATAACACTCGCATAATCTAGCACCAAAAGGATGACAGACCGATCACCAAAAGGATGATAGAGCGACACACGCACACAATCCTGACACCAAAAGGATGCAGGGCCTATCAATAAAAAGAAGATAGAGGACACTCGCACAATCTGGTACAAAAATGATAACAGACATATCACCAAAAGGATGATAGAGTGACACATGGACACAATCCCAAAACCAAAAGGATGTAGGGTTTATCACGAAAAGGATGATAGAGAACACTCGCACAATCCGGCACCAAAAGGATATTAGACCCATCCCTAAAAGGATGATATAGCGACACACGCACACAATCCCGACACCAAAAGGATCCAGGCCTATCACCAAAAGGATGATAGAGAACATTCGCACAATCTGGCACCAAAAAGATGACAGACCCATCACCGAAAGGATGATAGAGCGACACACGCACACAATCCCTACACCCAAAGCATGCAGGCCTATCACTAAAAGGATGATAGAGTGACACACGCACAGAATCCCGACACCAGAAGAATGTAGGGTCTATCACGAAAAGGATGATAGAGAACACTCGCACAATCTGGCACCAAAAGGATGACAGACCCATCACCAAAAGGATGATAGAGTGACACACGCACACAATCCGGACACCAAAAGGATGCAGGCGTATGACCAAAAGGATGATAGAGAACACTCGCACAATCTGACACCAATATGATGACAGAACTATCACCAAAAGGATGATAGAGTGAGACAAGCACACAATCCCGACACCAGAAGGATGTAGGGTCTATCACCAAAAGGATGATAGAGAACACTTTCACAATCTAGCACCAAAAGGATGACAGACCCATCACCAAAAGGATGCAGGGCCTATCACCAAAAAGAAGAAAGATGACACTCGCACAATCTAGCACAAAAATGATAACAGACATATCACCGAAAGGATGATAGAGTGACACATGCATACAATCCTGATACCAAAAGGATGTAGGGTCTATCACGAAAAGGATGATAGAGAACACTCGCAGAATCCGTCACCAAAAGGATGAAAGACCCATCCCCAAAAGGATGATAGAGCGACACACGCACACAATCTCGACACCAAAAGGATGATAGAGAGCATTCGCACAATCTGGCACCAAAAAGATGACAGGCCCATCACCGAAAGGATGATAGAGCGACACACGCACACAATCCCGACACCAAAAGGATGCCGGCCTATCACCAAAAGGATCATAGAGAACACTCGCACAATCTGGCACAAAAAGGATGACAGACCCATCACCAAAAGGATGATAGAGCGACACACGCACACAATCCCGACACCAAAAGGATACACGCGCATCACCAAAAGGATGATAGAGAACACTCGCACAATCTGGCACCAAAATAATGACAGACCTATCACCAAAAAGATGATAGAGCGAAACACGCACACAATCCCGACACCAAAATGATGCAGGCCTATCACCAAAAGGATGATAGAGAACACTCGCATAATCATGCACCAATATGATAACAGACCTAGGATGATAGAGTGACACAAGCACACAATCCCGACACCAGAAAGATGTAGGGTCTATTACCAAAAGGATGATAGAGAACACTCGCACATTCTAGCACCAAAAGGATGACAGACACATCATCAAAAGGATGATAGAGCGACACACGCACACAATCCTGACACCAAATGGATGTAGGGCCTATCACCAAAAAGAAGATAGAGGACACTCGCAAAATCTAGCACAAAAATGACAACAGACATATCACCAAAAGGATGATAGAGTGACACATGCACACAATCCCGACACCAAAAGGATGTAGGGTCGATCACGAAAAGGATGATAGAGAACACTCGCACAATCTGGCACCAAAATGATGACAGACCTATCACCAAAAGGATGATAGAGTGAGACAAGCATACAATCCCGACACCAGAAGGATGTATTGTCTATCACCAAAAGGATGATAGAGAACACTCGCACAATCTAGCACCAAAAGGATGACAGACCGATCACCAAAAGGATGATAGAGCAACACACGCACACAATCCTGACACCAAAAGGATGCAGGGCCTATCAATAAAAAGAAGATAGAGGACACTCGCACAATCTGGCACAAAAATGATAACAGACATATCACCAAAAGGATGATAGAGTGACACATGGACACAATCCCGAAACCAAAAGGATGGAGGGTTTATCACGAAAAGGATGATGGAGAACACTCGCACAATCCGGCACCAAAAGGATGATAGACCCATCCCTAAAAGGATGATATAGCGACACACACACACAATCCCGACACCAATAGGATCCAGGCCTATCACCAAAAGGATGATAGAGAACATTCGCACAATCTGGCACCAAAAAGATGACAGACCCATCACCGAATGGATGATAGAGCGACACACGCACACAATCCCTACACCTAAAGGATGCAGGCCTATCACTAAAAGGATGATAGAGTGACACACGCACAGAATCCCGACACCAGAAGAATGTAGGGTCTATCACGAAAAGGATGATAGAGAACACTCGCACAATCTGGCACCAAAAGGATGACAGACCCATCACCAAAAGGATGATAGAGCGACACACGCACACAATCCGGACACCAAAAGGATGCAGGCGTATGACCAAAAGGATGATAGAGAACACTTGCACAATCTGGCACCAAAATGATGACAGACCTATCACCAAAAGGATGATAGAGCGAAACACGCACACAATCCTGACACCAAAAGGATGCAGGGCCTATCACCAAAAAGAAGTAAGATGACACTCGCACAATCTGGCACAAAAATGATGACAAACATATCACCAAAAGGATGATAGAGTGACACATGCATACAATCCTGACACCAAAAGGATGTAGGGTCTATCACGAAAAGGATGAGAGAGAACACTCGCAGAATCCGGCACCAAAAGGATGAAAGACCCATCCCCAAAAGGATGATAGAGCGACACACGTACACAATCTCGACACCAAAAGGATGATAGAGAGCATTCGCACAATCTGGCACCAAAAAGATGACAGACCCATCACCGAAAGGATGATAGAGCGAAACACGCACACAATCCCGACACCAAAAGGATGCCGACCTATCACCAAAAGGATCATAGAGAACACTCGCACAATCTGGCACCAAAAGGATGACAGACCCATCACCGAAAGGATGATAGAGCGACACATGCACACAATCCCGACGCCAAATGAATGTAGGGTCTATCACCAAAAGGATGAGAGAGAACACTCGCACAATCTGGCACAAAAAGGATGACAAACCCATCACCAAAAGGATGATACAGCGACACACGCACACAATCCCGACACTAAAAGGATACACGCACATCACCAAAAGGATGATAGAGAACACTCGCACAATCTGGAACCAAAATAATGACAGACCTATCATCAAAAAGATGATAGAGCGACACACGCACACAATCCCGACACCAAAATGATGCAGGCCTATCACCAAAAGGATGATAGAGAACACTCGCATAATCATGCACCAATATGATAACAGACCTAGGATGATAGAGTGACACAAGCACACAATCCCGACACCAGAAGGATGTAGGGTCTATCACCAAAAGGATGAGAGAGAACACTCGCACAATCTAGCACCAAAAGGATGACACACCCATCACCAAAAGAATGATACAACGACACACGCACACAATCCTGACACTCGCACAATCCGGCACCAAAAGAATGATAGACCCATCGCATAAAGGATGAGAGATCGACACACGCACACAATCCCGACACCAAAAGGATGGAGGGTCTAACACGAAAAGGATGATAAAGAACACTCGCACAATCCGGCACCAAATGGATGATAGACCCATCCCCCAAAGGATGTTAGAGCGACACACGCACACAATCCCGACACCAAAAGGATGATAGAGAATATTCGCACAATCTGGCACCAAAAGGATGACAGACCTATCACCGAAAGGATGATAGAGCGACACACGCACACAATCCCGACACCAAATGGATGCAGGCATATCACCAAAAGGATGATAGAGAATATTCGCACAATCTGGCATCAAAAGGATGACAGACCCATCACCGAAAGGACGATAGAGCGACACACGCACACAATCCCGACACCAAAAGGATGCAGGCCTATCATCAAAAGGATGATAGAGAACACTCGCACAATCTGGCACCAAAAGGATGACAGACCCATCACCGAAAGGATGATAGAGCGACACACGCACACAATCCCGACACCAAAAGGATGCAGGCGTATCACCAAAAGGATGATAGAGACCACTCACACAATCTGGCACCAAAATGATGACAGGCCTATCACCAAAAGGATGATAGTGCGACTCACGCACTTAATCCCGACAACAAAAGGATGCACGCCTATCACCAAAAGGATGATAGAGAACACTCGCACAATCTGGCACCAATATGATGACAGACCTGTCACCAAAAGGATGATAGAGTGACACAAGCACAAAATCCCGACACCAGAAGGATGTAGGGTATATCACCAAAAGGATGATAGAGAACACTCGCACAATCTACACCAAAAGGATGACACACCCATCACCAAAAGAATGATACAACGACACACGCACACAATCCTGACAACAAAAGGATGAAGGGCCTATCACCAAAAAGAAGATAGAGGACACTCGCACAATCTGGCACAAAAATGATAACAGACATATCACCAAAAGGATGATAGAGTGACACATGCAAACAATCCCGACACCAAAAGGATGTAGGGTCTATCACCAAAAGGATGATAGAGAACACTCGCACAATCTGGCACCAAAAGAATGATAGACCCATCCCCAAAAGGATGATAGAGCGACACACGCACACAATCCCGACACCAAAAGGATGATAGAGAACATTCGCACAATCTGGCATCAAAAGGATGACAGACCCATCACCGAAAGGATGATAGAGCGACATACACACACAATCCCGACACCAAAAGGATGTAGGGTCTAACACGAAAAGGATGATAGAGAACACTCGCACAATCCGGCACCAAATGGATGATAGACCCATTCCCCAAAGGATGATAGAGCGAAACACGCGCACAATCCCGACACCAAAAGGATGATAGAGAATATTCGCACAATCTGGCACCAAAAGGATGACAGACCTATCACCGAAAGGATGATAGAGCGACATACGGACACAATCCTGACACCAAATGGATGCAGGTGTATCACCAAAAGGATGATAGAGAACACTCGCACAATCTGGCACCAAAATGATGACAGACCTATCACCAAAAGGATGATAGAGCGACACACGCACACAATCCCAACAACAAAAGGATGCAGGCCTATCACCAAAATGATGATAGAGAACACTCACACAATCTGGCACCAATATGATGACAGACCTATCACCAAAGGATGATAGAGTGACACAAGCACACAATCCCGACACCAGAAGGATGTAGGGTCTATCACCAAAAGGATGATAGAGAACACTCGCACAATCTAGCACCAAAAGGATGACACACCCATCACCAAAAGAATGATACAACGACACACGCACACAATCCTGACACCAAAAGGATGCAGGGCCTATCACCAAAAAGTAAATAGAGGACACTCGCACAATCTGGCACAAAAATGATAACAGACAAATCACCAAAAGGATGATACAGTGACACATGCAAACAATCCCGAAACCAAAAGGATGTAGGCTCTATCACCAAAAGGATGATAGAGAACACTCGCACAATCTGGAACCAAAAGAATGATAGACCCATCCCATAAAGGATGATAGATCGACACACGCACACAATCCCGACATCAAATGGATGTAGGGTCTAACACGAAAAGGATGATAGAGAACACTCGCACAATCCGGCACCAAATGAATGATAGACCCATCCCCCAAAGGATGATAGAGCGACACACGCACACAATCCCAGCACCAAAAGGATGATAGAGAATATTCGCACAATCTGGCACCAAAAGGATGACAGACCTATCACTGAAAGGATGATAGAGCGACACACGCACACAATCCCGACACCAAATGGATGCAGGCATATCACCAAAAGGATGATAGAGAACATTCGCACAATCTGGCACCAATATGATGACAGACCTGTCACCAAAAGGATGATAGAGTGACACAAGCACAAAATCCCGACACCAGAAGGATGTAGGGTATATCACCAAAAGGATGATAGAGAACACTCGCACAATCTACACCAAAAGGATGACACACCCATCACCAAAAGAATGATACAACGACACACGCACACAATCCTGACAACAAAAGGATGAAGGGCCTATCACCAAAAAGAAGATAGAGGACACTCGCACAATCTGGCACAAAAATGATAACAGACATATCACCAAAAGGATGATAGAGTGACACATGCAAACAATCCCGACACCAAAAGGATGTAGGGTCTATCACCAAAAGGATGATAGAGAACACTCGCACAATCTGGCACCAAAAGAATGATAGACCCATCCCCAAAAGGATGATAGAGCGACACACGCACACAATCCCGACACCAAAAGGATGATAGAGAACATTCGCACAATCTGGCATCAAAAGGATGACAGACCCATCACCGAAAGGATGATAGAGCGACATACACACACAATCCCGACACCAAAAGGATGTAGGGTCTAACACGAAAAGGATGATAGAGAACACTCGCACAATCCGGCACCAAATGGATGATAGACCCATTCCCCAAAGGATGATAGAGCGAAACACGCGCACAATCCCGACACCAAAAGGATGATAGAGAATATTCGCACAATCTGGCACCAAAAGGATGACAGACCTATCACCGAAAGGATGATAGAGCGACATACGGACACAATCCTGACACCAAATGGATGCAGGTGTATCACCAAAAGGATGATAGAGAACACTCGCACAATCTGGCACCAAAATGATGACAGACCTATCACCAAAAGGATGATAGAGCGACACACGCACACAATCCCAACAACAAAAGGATGCAGGCCTATCACCAAAATGATGATAGAGAACACTCACACAATCTGGCACCAATATGATGACAGACCTATCACCAAAGGATGATAGAGTGACACAAGCACACAATCCCGACACCAGAAGGATGTAGGGTCTATCACCAAAAGGATGATAGAGAACACTCGCACAATCTAGCACCAAAAGGATGACACACCCATCACCAAAAGAATGATACAACGACACACGCACACAATCCTGACACCAAAAGGATGCAGGGCCTATCACCAAAAAGTAAATAGAGGACACTCGCACAATCTGGCACAAAAATGATAACAGACAAATCACCAAAAGGATGATACAGTGACACATGCAAACAATCCCGAAACCAAAAGGATGTAGGCTCTATCACCAAAAGGATGATAGAGAACACTCGCACAATCTGGAACCAAAAGAATGATAGACCCATCCCATAAAGGATGATAGATCGACACACGCACACAATCCCGACATCAAATGGATGTAGGGTCTAACATGAAAAGGATGATAGAGAACACTCGCACAATCCGGCACCAAATGAATGATAGACCCATCCCCCAAAGGATGATAGAGCGACACACGCACACAATCCCAGCACCAAAAGGATGATAGAGAATATTCGCACAATCTGGCACCAAAAGGATGACAGACCTATCACTGAAAGGATGATAGAGCGACACACGCACACAATCCCGACACCAAATGGATGCAGGCATATCACCAAAAGGATGATAGAGAACATTCGCACAATCTGGCATCAAAAGGATGACAGACCCATCACCGAAAGGATGATAGAGCGACACACGCACACAATCCTGACACCAAATGGATGCAGGCATATCACCAAAAGGATGATAGAGAACATTCGCACAATCTGGCATCAAAAGGATGACAGACCCAACACCGAAAGGATGATAGAGCGACACACGCACACAATCCCGACACCAAAAGGATGCAGGCCTATCACCAAAAGGATGATAGAGAACACTCGAACAATCTGGCACCAAAATGATGACAGACCTATCACCAAAAGGATGATAGAGCGACACACGCACTTAATCCCGACACCAAAAGTATGCAGGCCTATCACCAAAAGGATGATAGAGAACACTCGCACAATCTGGCACCAATATGATGACAGACCTATCACCAAAAGGATGATAGAGTGACACAAGCACAAAATCCCGACAGCAGAAGGATGTAGGGTCTATCACCAAAAGGATGATAGAGAACACTCGCACAATCTAGCACCAAAAGGATGACACACCCATCACCAAAAGAATGATACAACGACACACACACACAATCCTGACAACAAAAGGATGCAGGGTCTATCACCAAAACGAAGATAGAGGACACTCGCACAGTCTGGCACAAAAATGATAACAGACATATTACCAAAAGGATGATAGAGTGACACATGCAAACAATCCCGACACCAAAAGGATGTAGGGTCTATCACCAAAAGGATGATAGAGAACACTCGCACAATCTGGCACCAAAAGAATGATAGACCCATCCCCAAAAGGATGAAAGAGCGACACACGCACACAATCCCGACACCAAAAGGATGATAGAGAACATTCGCACAATCTGGCATCAAAAGGATGACAGACCCATCACCGAAAGGATGATAGAGCGACACACACACGCAATTCTGACACCAAAAGGATGCAGGCCTATCACTAAAAGAGTGATAAACCCATCCCCAAAAGGATGATAGAGCGACACACGCACACAATCCCGACACCAAAAGGATGATAGAGAACACTCGCACAATCTGGCACCAAAAGGATGACAGACCCATCACCGAAAGGATGATAGAGCGACACACGCGCACAATCCCGACACCAGAAGATTGTAGGGTCTATCACCAAAAGGATGATAGAGAATATTCGCACAATCTGGCACCAAAAGGATGACAGACCCATCACCGAAAGGATGATAGAGCGACACACGCACACAATCCCGACACCAAAAGGATGCAGGCCTATCATCAAAAGGATGATAGAGAACACTCGCACAATCTGGCACCAAAAGGATGATAGACCCATCACCGAAAGGATGATAGAGCGACACACGCACACAATCCCGACACCAAAAGGATGCAGGCGTATCACCGAAAGGATGATAGAGCGACACACGCACACCAATCTCAATCGGGCTTATCCTGGGGAAACGAACTCCATACGACATTCTGTAGGGGAACAAAGTTCTACGGGAACCTGCACTCGCTCAACTAGGTACACGAACCACAAACTGCTGAGGAAATGATGTCAATCGCAGAAATAAACTGTATAGCCTTCGCAGATAGAATCTTCCTGGAGACACGGACTCCGATGGGGAAGTATAGCAACATCTATTCAATACTCTACTGGGGAAAACTCAATAATGGCTTGAACGTCTTCTAAGGACCCGACTCTCTTGGGGAACTGCAAACTCGGCTGGGGACACGCAACTAGACACTGGAATCACTCCTACCTGCCGGGGAGAATACAACTCTGAGGGGAATTTCAATTCTGCCGAAGACTTCGGTCTGAACTATTGGGAGCTGAACACATACGAATGGTCTTCTACGAGAAAACTGCAGGTTGACCCAGTGCTGGGCACGGGTATACACCTCTGCGCATGACTCAGCTGGGGAAATGATGATCCCGCCTAGGATGCATTTTGTTGGGGAGAATCTACCTCCACTTGGGGAGACATATCAATGCTCATAGTCTCACGTTCAGACTCCATGGGGAAACACTGTTGAACTCGCTGGGGAAGAAGGAAGCATCCTGCTTGGAAAATATCTGGCATACTGCTTGGAGGGCGACGTCCCTGCAACAAAATGAACAAACAGACAAGATACCCTTCACAAAGGGACCTATCAAGGTTATCATCCTGTGACAATGTTCAGGTAATTCAATGTTTCAACAATTATCGGCCTAGGCCAGCAAGTTTATGTATGCGCATTTTATCAAAAACATCGGGCGTTCTATTTTACAAACAAAACAGATAAAAGCTAAACAGGCAAACAAAAATACTGAATAGTATATGTTCATTGATAAACGAGCCTCTGAATAGGCAAAATGTTTTACAACAGATGCAAGCTCCTGAAATGAGGAAGCTGCGCAAACATATAAACATAAATATACATCAGTATATACACAAATGTCGGCCATGTGGTGTAGACGAACACCATGAGTTGATCCCTCTATGACCCACTCGACTTCGATACTTCTCCGACGATTCAGCCTCAGAAGAGATTGATTTAGATAAACGGCCCTCAGGTCTTCCCAAACCACTAAACAATGAGAGTTCACACGCGGAACACAGTCATTTTCTTTTCTTAATCCCTAACTTTTGCCTAAATCGCCCTTTCGGGTTTTCGATTCACCGGGATACCCTTTTTTGCCAAAGCCGCCCTTTCAGGTTTTCGACTTTGCGGGTGTACATTTTTTCATTTATATCCCTAATTTTTGCCCGAACCTTTTTTCCTTTTTTCTGGTTCGCCGGGATGCCCCGTTTTTGCCTAGATATTCTTTTTTCTTTCCAGCGAGTCATTTTTAAGCAAAATATTTTTAACTGCGTCCGCGTTCATAGGGGATGCAAAATCTTCGCCATCCATCGTGGATAACAACAAGGCTCCTCCCGAGAAGACCTTGCTGACGACATATGGACCTTCATAGTTAGGAGTCCATTTGCCCCTGTGATCGAAATGTGGTGGAAGAATCTTCTTCAGGACGAGATCACCCGTCTGAAAGCTTCTAGGACGTACCTTCTTATCATAAGCTTTCTTCATTCGGCTTTGGTACAGACGACCATATGCAATCGATGCTAATCTCTTCTCATCCATCAGACTGAGTTGATTCAATCGGTTCTTAATCCATTCCGCCTCATCGAGTTTCACGTCAACCAAAAATCGCAAAGAAGGAATCTCAACTTCAAACGGTAGGACAACCTCCATACCGTACACATGTGAGAAAGGAGTTGCCCCGGTTGATGTGTGTACCGTCGTACGATAACTGTGCAATGCAAATGGCAACATCTCATGCCAATCTTTGTAGGTCACAACCATCTTTTGTACTATCTTTTTAATGTTTTTGTTGGCCGCTTCAACTGCACCATTCATCTTTGGTCGGTAAGGTGATGAGTTGTGATGTTCAATCTTGAAGTTCTGGCATAACTCCTTCATCATCTTATTGTTCAGATTCGAACCATTGTCAGTAATGATCCGCTCGTGAACTCCGTATCGACAGATGATGTCCTTCTTTATGAATCTAGCTACCACCTACTTGGTCACGTTAGCGTACGAGGCTGCCTCCAACCACTTGGTGAAGTAGTCGATACCTACCAAAATGAAGCGATGACCATTAGATGCAGTGGGCTCGATCTTGCCTATCATATCAATGCCCTACATGGAGAACGGCCACGGGGATGACATGACATTCAACGGGCACGGCGACACATGAATTTTATCAACATAAATCTGGCATTTATGACATCTCTTCGCGAATTTGAAACAATCTGACTCCATTGTCAGCCAGTAATATCCTGCTCGCAGGATTTTCCGTGTCATGGCATGTCTGTCGGCCTGCGTACCAAATGTGCCTTCATGGGCCTCTTCCATAAGCAGACTAGCTTCTTTTTCGTCCACACATTTGAGTAGCACGAGATCGTAATTTCTCTTATACATAACTCCATCAGGATTGAGATAGAAATTTCCAGACAGCCTCCTTAGAGTCTTCTTATCCTGGGTTGATGCTCCCGCAGGATACTCCTTAGTCATAAGGAAAGTCTGGATATCATGGAACCATGGCTTGCCATCGGAGGCTTCCTCGATTGAAAAAACGAATGCAGGTCTATCAAGACGGGAAATGACAATTCTTGGGGCTTCATTCCAAAAATTGACTTTGTACATCGAAGCCAACGTGGATAAGGCATCAGCCATCTAATTTTCAGCTATGGGCATATGATGGAATTCCACTCGATCAAAGAAAGGAAGCAGCCTTCTGGCATAATTCATGTACGGGACCAAATTCGAATGACGAGTCTCCCACTCCCTTTTAATTTGGTTAACCACGAGTGCCGAGTCACCGTATACATCCAGGTTTTTGATTCTCAAATCAATGGCTTCTTCCAAACCCATGATGCATGCCTCGTATTCTGCTTCATTGTTGGTGACTGGAAAAGTCAATCTGGCAGTAAATGGGATGTGGGATCCCTGAGGAGTCGTGATGATTGCCCCCATACCACTTCCGTATGAATTAACTGCGCCGTCAAATATCAATTTCCACTGGGACTTCCTATCTGGCCCCTCGTCGGGCAACGGTTCATCACAATCTTTCACTTTGAGAAACATGATATCCTCATCAGGAAATTCAAATTTCATCGGCTGATAATCTTCGATAGGTTGTTCGGCAAGGTACTCAGACAGCACACTTCCCTTAATGGCCTTTTGGGAAACGTATTGAATGTCATACTTCGTCAACACCATTTGCCATCTGGCAATCCTGCCTGAAAGCGCTTGCTTCTTGAAGACGTACTTGATCGGATCCATCTTCGAAATTAGCATGGTCGTGTGATTGATCATATACTATCGTAAACGTTTGGCAGCCCACGCGAGTGCGCAACACGTTTTTTCTAGCATTGAGTAACGGGACTCACAATCTGTGAACTTTTTACTCAAGTAATAAATGGCATGTTCCTTTCTGCCAGTCTCGTCGTGCTGACCGAGAACGCAACCCATGCTATTCTCATGAACTGTCAAGTACATGATTAAGGGTCTTCCGGCCACTGGGGGTATCAAAATTGGAGGTTCTTGCAGATATTGTTTTATCTTGTCAAATGCCTTCTGGCAATCCTCGTTCCAGATAATCACCTGATCTTTTTTCAATAGTTTGAACATCGGTTCACACGTGGCCGTGAGCTGAGATATAAACCTTGCAATGTAGTTTATTCTTCCCAGGAAACCACGAACTTCTTTTTCAGTCTTTGGCGCTGCCATGTCTTGTATTGCTTTTATCTAGGCAGGATCAACCTCAATGCCTTTTTCACTCACAATAAACCCCAGTAGTTTTCCAGACCGTACTCCGAAAGTACACTTGTTAGGATTCAGCCTTAACCTGAACTTCCTAAGCCACTAAAAAAGCTTCAGCAAATTGACCAGATGTCCCTCCTCCGTTTGGGACATCGCAATCATGTCATCAACATAGACTTCAATCTCATGGTGAATCATGTCATGAAACAAAGTGACCATCGCCCGTTGGTAAGTGGCCCCTGCGTTCTTCAGACCGAAAGGCATTACTTTGTAGCAGAACGTCCCCCAAGGTGTTATGAATGTGGTTTTCTCCATGTCTTCCGGCGCCATCTTGATGTGATTATAGTCGGAGAAGCCATCCATGAATGAAAACACGGAAAATTGAGTTGTATTGTCGACCAACACATCAATATGAGGGAGCGGGAAATCATCCTTATGGCTCACCTTATTCAAATCCCGATAACCAACGCACATCCGCACCTTACCGTCCTTCTTCGGTACAGGTACTATGTTGGCGACCCACGGAAGGTAAGTAGTGACTGCTAAAAAGCCAACATCCAGCTGCTTTAGCACTTCTTCTTTGATCTTAACGGCCATATCTAGTCGTGTCCTTCTAAGCTTCTGCTTAACGGGAGGACAATCTTCTCGCAGTGGTAGATGATGGACCACTATGTCAGTGTCGAGTCCGGGCATATCTTCATACGGCCAAGCAAAGATGTCACTATACTCTAGAAGCATCTCGACTAATCTTTGCTTGACATCGCTCTGCAACGCAACCCTTATCTTGACATTTCTGACAAGTTCTTCAGAACCCAGATTAACAATCTCAATCTCTTCCTCGTGAGGCAGAATGATCTTATCTTCTTGTTTCAACAATCGGGCCAACTCTTCGGGAAGGTCTTCATCTTCATCAATCTCTTCTTAAGCTTGATATATCGGGCAATCAAAGTCGAAGTGAGTCATAGAAGGTTCAGAGTCGATGTCAAATGTAGTGTGAATCCTGCAATAACAAGGGTTAAGCTTAAGAAGAGAATATGCAGGTTAGCACAACCATATTGTCATTTTATTGTTTTTCAAAACAAAAATAAAACAGGAATAATAGAGATCACAAAATTTGGATGCAAAGAAAACGCCCTTTGATTTATTGATAATATGTACATGCATAAGCAATCATGGCCCTGACAATAAAATCGTTATGCCACGGGTAGAGCATAAGGTTGTATAATAATTGGAAAAGACAAAGCATTACTCTTTGCGCGTCACTTGGATGACATCCTGGACGGACCAGTTGTTGAGGCTCTGGCCTGGTTTGCACGGCTGAATCCAGGAGTCCAGGTCGCAATCACTATCTTCATCGTCTTCAGACACGGCGTTGACATTCTCAAATATTACCCCACCTCTTGTGAATTGAATTGGCCCTTTGACGCACGACTCACTGCGAGAGGAGGAAGCCTCAGCAGAAGGAGAATACCCTGACCCAAACTTATCCTGCTTGTTAGGGATTTCTAGAACTTGCCCCCAACCTGGAGCAGAGCCAGCTTGAACAACAGCTTGAGCTTCCTTGAAGGAAGAGAGATTCATCTCAGGTTTTTCAATCATCACCGGAATCGCATCCTTGACTTTAACAGCTTCAAACGCCTGGCACAAAGTTTCGTGGATCTCGCCTTCCACCTCAACATATTTAAAAGATGACAAATGGCTCACCATTATGTCCTCTTATCCATAGACGGTCACGATGCTGCCCCCCACATCATACTTCAGCTTCTGGTGCAATGTGGAAGTCACTGCGCCCGCAGAATGGATCCAAGGCCGACCAAACAGACAACTATAGGCTGGCATGATATCCATGATATAGAAGACCGCGTCAAAGGTCTCTGGCCCAACTTGAATGGATAGAGTTTCCTCTCTAAAGACAGTCCGCTTAGTTCCATCGAAAGCTTTTACCATCAGATCACTGGGTGTACATATCAGCCCTCTTGTATCCAACCTCATCAGAGCTTTCTTGGGGAGAACATTCAAAGATGATCCCGTGTCCACCAACACATGGGACATAACCGTTCCTCGACATTCTATCGAGATATGCAAGGCGCTATTATGGTTTCTTCCTTTCGGCGTCAGCTCTAGGTCAGTAAACCCTAATCCATTCCCAGCATTCACATGAGCAACTACTCCCTCTAGCTGGTTGACGGAGATCTCTTGCGGTACATAGGCTGCATTCAGAACCTTTAGCAGGGCATTGCGGTGTGCCTCAGAACACAACAACAGATTTAGAATGGAGATCTTAGACGACGTCTGATGAAGATGATCAACGATCTTATAATCACTTTTCTTGATCAGTCTCATAAATTCTTAGGCGTCTTTCATAAGCAGGTCTTTTCCTACCTCACGGGAGGTTTCTTCAACGACCTTACTTTTACCTCTGTCAATCTTCTCGAACTTGTCCGCTTTGTCAGCCACAATCTCCGGTGGAGCGAGTACTCTTCCGCTACGCGTTATTTCCCCAGTCCCGACTAGGTTGTCCACAGATTGCCCAGATGGCTCCAACTCCAACTTTTGTCCATTGCAATAGACATCTGCCCTATAGTGCCATGGAACAGCATTAATGCTCTCGAATGGTATAGGTCCAGCCTTTGTTATGGTTATCGTAGGTGGCCTTGATGCAGAAATGGTAATTGTTTTGCGAGGTATGGTGATAGTGGCAACCTCATCCTTCTACTTCAGCATTATTTCCCCTGATCGGTTCTCAGCCCTCCGACTAAACTGCAAAATTCCTTCGTTCATCAAACTCTGAATCCCTGTTATCAACTGACCACGGCTGTCTGAATGATTCGCACAATCCATACACAACTTCCCACAGCCTGGGAAAATACCTTTCTTCAACAACTTGGCTTTAATGAAACCAAGTGGTGTTTTCAGGTCTTTGACATCAGTTAATAAATCTGAATCTTCCTCTTCAATGATGGCGCTAACCCCATCTCCCCCATGGTTAGGCATAGGGTTCTTCATAACATTTGGAGCATTATCAAAAAAGTTGATTATCTTGGCGTCAACAATATCTTGTACTTTGTGCTTGAATGCTTTACAGTTGTCAATCGAGTGGCCAGGTGCTCCTGAATGAAACTCACATCTCGCATTCGCATCGTAGCCCGATGGAGGTGTCCCTATCAAGGGAGCCAAAGTTCTCTTCTGGACTAGCTGTAACTGAAGCAAAGTCATCAAAAGCTGAGCATATGACATAGGTGGGGTTTCAAGATGGCGACTTGCCAGAGGTGCTTTATTCTGGTACCTCCGGTACCCTTGCTGGTTCTGCTGCTGCTGCTGCGGAGGTTGTTGGACACCCAGAATAGTAATGCTAGCGACCTGTCGGCGCTGGCCTTTTCCTTTTCCCCGAGCACTAGACACTGAGCTCGTCTCACCTTCACGTATCTTACCACGGTAAGGCTTCTTTCCCCCTCCAGCTGAGGATACATCTACACCCTGAATTTTTCCAAGTTTGATGCCATTCTTTACATGTTCCCCAGTGATTATGAGGACGGAGAAGCTTCCCGACATACCACTGACAAGCTTCTCATAATAAACTCCTGGAAGAGTAGCCACAAACATCTCAACAAGTTCTCGCTCAACCATCGGTGGCTGGACCCTCGCTGCCAGTTCATGCCACCTCTGGGCGTACTCTTTAAACCCTTCGCTGTTCTTCTGAGACAAATTTTGTAGCTGAACCCGGTTGGGAGCCAGATCGCTGTTATATTGATAAAGGCGTACGAATGCTTCAGCAAGGTCTTTCCACGTACGTACACTGGTGGGTTCCAAACCCATATACCACTCCAGCGAGGGGCCTGATAGGCTGTCCTGGAAGAAGTGCATCAGCAACTTCTCATCTTCAGAATGTGCGGACATCTTTCGGTAATACGACCTCAGATGGACACGGGGGCAAGTGGTGCCCTTATACTTCTCGAAGTCGGGTACCTTAAACTTGGGAGGCACCTTGAAGTCTGAGATCAGTCCCAACTTGGTCATGTTAACACCCATGGTATTCAAGTTCTCAAAACTCTTCATCTTGTCTTCGAGTGCTTTGAACCTTAAACGGGCTTCAGAATTCAATTCGCCCTTAGCTCCCTTCATTGAGAATAAGTCCTCTTGACGATCCTCTTGCCAAGGTTGATGGCCAATGCCAGCAGCAAACCCAGCAGCATCAAGACCATACAGATTACCAGCACCAGCGTTCCCAGCATTACAAGTACCTCCAGTATTGCCAATGCCTATACCAGCATTACCATTGGCCTCAAAGTTGCCATTTCCGGCTCTATTCGTATTCCCATTAGCTCCGATATTAGTAACAACATTACCATTGCCACTTCCATTCCCTCTAGTCACAGGGATGTTAGCATGAGGGGTCTCAACAAGCGGAGGGTTCACCACATTCCCACCATGTAGCACGCCGTTGCTGTCGACGCGTGCAATCAGAGGTTGCACCAGAGTGCTGAGCTGATCCTGGCCATTAGCGACCACTTGCATGAGATCCATAAAATGATCCATCCTCTTCCTGAGCTCTTGGATGTCAGTCTGAACCTGTTCCATTACTCTGACTTTATTTGCTATGGTGGAATACTGGTGAATCTGCCTTCGTTCAATCCTGAAATAACCTGCAAACACAAAGGGTTAGAAAAACAGCTCGTGGTACTTGTTATGCAAATGATTCATGCAAATGCAAACGTGTGTTTGTGCCTTAGGGAGATTCCCCCCCCCCCCCCCCCCCCCGATCCTAATTTCCAAGACAAATAAAGTCCAACATCCAATCATGGAAAGAAATCCTCATATATTTATCTGAAAAACCTACGCGGACAGCTTACAACTATAACCACATACAACTGAAGCAAAGGGGTGACCCCAACCAACAAGCCTGGTGGTGGACAACATATCAATGCATAAAAGGTACAAAGAAATACAAAGAAATCAAGTGCGGCTACGGGCATGGAAATCCTCTAATAACTTCTTTGTAGTGGGATGATTAGGCTGGCTGAGCAGACCCTGGATCAGCAAATCCCTTTGCCTGATGGTATCCTGGAAATCCTCGGCAACATCCCCACGAACCTCTTCTCCGGAACGGTTTTCCACTCTACACCTCTTAGCATCAGCTCTGAGTTGACAATCCTGCAGGTTTGCCTTGGTCTCAACCAATTTGTACTGGACGTCGCGTCGAAGTGAGGCTTCGGCCTCTATTTTCTAGTCCTTGATCTCAATCTGGACCTCTAGCTCGGCTATTCGTTGATTCAGCTTTTCCTCTCACTCTTTGTACTTGGCTAGGGTTGTTGTGTTTATCTGACGTGTTGGTTTTATCTATCTACCTATCAAGGCTGGTCTGAAAAGAAAAGAAAATGACTCGGTAAAGCATCGCACTTCGTGCCTACTGTCGTTACTCCAAAAATCGGCGCCGACTATTAGAGAAGAGTCACCGCCGTGCATTATTTATCCCAAAAGAGGGAAAGGAAACGCTCAGAGAAAACCTAACGCAAAGAGGGAAAGGAATGGTTATCGCAACCAAATTCTGGATTCGGGAGTCGGTTACGCAAGGGGAAGGTATTAGCACCTCTCACGTTCGTCGTACTCGACGTGATCCACGCTTGTTTTCTATCTAAGGGTATGTTTATCTATCTACTCTAAAGGTCTGGTCTAAAAGGAACGAGAAATCAGAGTCAACGTAGTTCGCCTAACTACGGGTTATGGGGGAAGGTTGCTCGCCAAGATATTGCATCTTGTGCCTACGTACTTTCATACGACATGAAAGATCAGAGCAAATGTAGTTCGGGCTACGGAAGACACAAGTTTGTCTGACAATTTTTTATCTCCTTAAGAAAGGGTTTTCCTGATTAAAAGTCCAAGAGGACAAAAACAGAGTTTGAATGTTTGTTTGAATTTTTTTACGAAAGAACTGTTTTTTAGGATGTTTGCAATCTCAGTCGCACTAGAGACTATGACCCAGGAGTGAACGCTTCGTATGTCACCCAAAGGGTACCACACTAACATCCAGGTTACTGGAGAGAGACCTTCCACCAACCTTTTCCCAGATAGCTTAAGGCTCATAACGTACGACTTCAATTAACCTTATTACTGTATTTTTTTTGAATTGTTTTGAGATGAGAAGAGAAAGACGCCCTAAAACTATGGTTGAAAGGGAATCTACCTACAGTTATCATGCATGGGTCAAAACCTAATGTCTGTCATAATTCCCTCTTGCACAGAGGAAATCAGAGATCCTAGGGGAAAACAGCAAAAGAAAGCAAGCAGTAAACAATAAACAGTAAAATGCATGCTATGCAACAGTACAAGCGAGGCAAGGGAGTCTGGCTCAACCTCAAACCTAAGAAAACAACACGCAAGGGGAGACAAGCTCCACCTCAAACCTAAAGGTAGGCAACACAAGCAAACAGACAATACAACAAAAGAAACAACAGAGGAAGCAGCCCAAGCAGCAGCAACAGTCTTCTACAGACAGCATCTTTAACCTTTAACAGCAGCTCTAAACAGCAAGGTTGAATTGACAACAAAGGAACTTCATCTTCAAGATAGCTCCTATATTCAAGCTTCTTCAATTCTTCATCTTCAAGCTCTAGCAAGCTCCACAAGAAGAGAAATCATCAATGAGATCAAGTTACAATGCTAAGAAACCTGATGAAAACCAAAGGAATTCATCAGGAACCAACATGAAAAGAAAGTGCATCCTCAAAAGTTCTTCTCATTAAGGCATGCCACTCATCCCTCCAAAGGAGAGATGGAGCTTCAATAAGAGGACTTTGCATCATAGGATAGGATAGAAGCAAAAAATGCATTCTATGTTTGATGAAAGAAGAAAGACTAGTTCTAATGGCTCTTCCTAAAACCCTAATCCTATAAGCTTCTAAAAAGCTCCTAAAAGAGGAAGAAAACTTCAACTCCAAGCTCCACAAGCCAAGCCACAGCTGCTACAAGATGTCCAGAAGCTCTTCCAAAAAGGAATCCAAACACTTCAAACTCCAACGTCACCAACAAGACCAAACAAAGCAAACCACCAAAGATGGAACACCAAAAACACAACCGACATGCAAAATCTACCTAAAATAGAAAAATAAGTTGTAAAATTCTAATAAATTTCCTAGGGGAACATGCATGATTTAACAATCTAAGGTTCAAATATTAAAGTCTAATGCAACTTCTAGGTCCACTAAACAATTCCTAAATTGAAACATGTCAAGGTAAACCACAAGTTTGGGAATGCTCTAAACATCTAACCTAAAACAGAACCTACAATTGTCTTAAAAATCTACTAAAAATCCTAAGGGAGCATACACATCTAAGCTACAACATATCCAAAAATCAAAGCCATATTCAATACCAAAAGA
Organism: Lathyrus sativus; assembly: GCA_963859935.3. Classification (NCBI taxonomy): domain Eukaryota; kingdom Viridiplantae; phylum Streptophyta; class Magnoliopsida; order Fabales; family Fabaceae; genus Lathyrus; species Lathyrus sativus. The sequence goes on along the minus strand of OZ012739.1, from coordinate 198,956,911 downwards.
TCACACCAAAATCAACAAGGCAGATGAGCAATTATGCAAAAATTAAAAACATAAACAAAATGAGAAAAATCAAATAAAATTGAAAAATACATGAAAATGAAATTTATTGATCCCAGAAAATCAAAAATTTAATCAGGAGTGTGGAGATATTTTTAAAATATTTTTTGGATCAAAATTGGATTTATTATGAATTTTGGAATCAATAAAGCATTTAAAATAATCAAAATGGAATAAAAGAAAATCACTTGCTGAAATAAAACACGGGCCCTTGGATGTGTTGACAAGTCCACTGATCCTGCGCGTGAGGGAGTGCCACGTCAATTATTGAAACTGCAGCGTTTTGGTTTCAGAAAGTCCACAAAAATTAAAACATGGTCGTTGGATCCAAGGTCTAGTCGTTGGTCAAAGCATAATCTAATGGTCACAAACTCATCTTCTCCAAATTCAGGCTGACCGGAGTGAGAGCAAGCATGGTGGCCGGAGAAGACTCTGGTTGTCTTCTCCGGCGAGGTTCCAGTCACAGGTGGCCAAAATGCACAAACCTTACATCAATTTCACTCAGTTTTTCATCATGATTCCAAATATCTAACTCAAATCATCCATCTCTCAATAGGCTTTAAAAAACGAAGCAATGTTCAGAAATAGCATCCAGATCAATCATCATCAATTGCAAATATAATGATACAGAAATCATCCTCTGGCTTCACTGATCACTCTGATCTATTCAAATTGTTCTAACTCTCCATGAATCAAGAGATTCGATCCAAAACAAAAATGCTACCACATGATCAACTATCACCAATTGCTACCAAAATGATCCATAAACGATCTACTACTCAACTAGATCCTAACCACATGCTTAATGCTAACTACATCGTGATAGATCAAGAGGAAATTTGAAGTTTACTAACCTGTTGTAGATCCATTAACAGATACACTTAGAGCTTGATTCTCCCTTCAAAACTCTCCAGATACGTTCAAAGATGCAAGGGGAAGAAAATGCAACCTTCAATTTGCTTTGATCTTGCTCCAAACTGAAAATCCGATTTCAATTTTCTCCTCTGAAAATTCACTTGCAATCTCAGTCTTCACCACGCAATGAGCACCAACCCCACTCTGAATTCAATGATATGAATATATAGAAAGTTTCTATGGGCTTTGGTTGCTTGTTTGAAGCCCAATCCAGTAGTTTACATTTTATGGTTTTTGCTATTGAAATACACATGAGAGTCATGATTCTGATGCTACAGCTTGCACAAGAAGCTTCCATTCAACTCCAAATTGCCTTGTGAACGAAATTAGACTAAGAGGAAGGCCTGAATTGCATTGGTAAGGAACTTGGATGTGTAACTTGCATTTGAAGCAACCATATGGCAACTTGTGAAACTTGACCTATACTCAAAAATCCACCAATGTCATTGTGTTTAAAATGAAATTTACAATCAAAATAAGCACTTATTTGACATGTTTTGGCCACTTAACCAATTATTTGAATTTTTCAACTTTGAATCCTTTGAAAATCTTCTTTTTCAAGCCATTTCAAACCAAGTCTTGCTATGATCCCAATCAATCCATCATGACCTCTTGGTTAGACTAAAAACCCCATTTTGAACAAGTTTCATGTTGAACAAAAATCCATTTGACAAGTGCATGTGGGAGATTTTGACCTATGATTGAAAATGGCCTATAATCTCACTTTCCCAAAATACCCCTGACTTGTAAACCTCATAACTTGAGTTCTACAAATCATATGGAAGACTTCTAGTACAATTTAGAAAGCTAAGATCATGAGGAACAACTTTAATGTTAGCAAAATGTTCATGTGAAACCTCCTTCTAGGTCAAAAATAGCTTTGAAGTCAGATGATTTGCACAGACAAATTTTAGAGGCATCTGAGGACTTGTAACTTGTCTGGACCATAACTTGAGTTCTATAAATCCAATGGAGGACTTCTAGTACTCCAATTAAAGGTATTATTATGCTATACAAGTTTCATGTTGGACAAGGATCCATTTGAAACTTGTATCTTGACTTATGTAGTCTTGAAGTTAGGCACTAAATATGGGATTTTACACTGAAACCCTAATTTAGCAACTTCCCACACTCTTGACTTTTCTTGACTTGATCTTGGAACAACACCACAAATGTCTCATGACATCATTTCATGAACTCCATGACCTAAAAGTGGGCTTTGATACTCTTCAATTGCACAGTTGACCTAGGATCGACCCAGATGAAACCCTAATTGCTTGCACCTCAACTGTGGCTCTTGCATTTGACACAATGACTTGATTAAACTCTCCCATGGCCCTCTAGGCATTCTATGAGATCCATACACCCTCTTCTCATACTCAAAACTTCACATCCCTCTGATGGTCTTCAATTGATCCTCAAGTTAGGAGAAAATCTTCATGCAAGCATCTAAACTCTTAGGCACTCAAACCACCTCCTGATGACTTTGATAACTTCTCAATATTGAATAAGACCTCTTGCTAGGCTTCTCTTGAGAAGAACCACACTTGATCCCTTGCTAAATGAATGATATCATGATATGCAAATGATATAACTATGCAAATTTTAATGCAATAAAACATAAACCAGGTAAGAAAAGGTTGAGCAAATTTTGGGGTGCAACAGCTGCCCCTATTCAAACGGCTTGGACCCGACTGAGTGAAGAGCGAACGGCCTTCAAACAATCGAGGTAGAAGACGGTTGAATACCAAGAAACCCGGAAATTTGCCAACCACAGAAATAAGCTGCAAAAACTGCTTGTGGGAACAACGTCCATTACACCGAGCCCAGTTGTTACGGCAACAATTGATCAATCATCTGATAAAACTTTGGATTTCAACACCAACCCCCTGTGTGACGCCACAGGTATCAAACCAACTTCGCAAGAAATAACTCCGTCCACAATTGGACTAAACTTCGTCAACACGAGGAAAGACTCCATCAACACGGGAACAACTCCGTCCACAACTGGACTAACGATCTCTGTCAATCACATGTAATAACTTCGTCAAAACGGATAAGAATCACTAGCGACTTCACTGAGGACAACTCCGTCCATCACGGGTAACGATTCCGTCAACACAGATAACAATCACTGTCAACACAGGTACAATTCCGTTAACACGGATAACAATCATTGTCAACACAGGTACAATTTTGTCAACACGGATAACAATCACTGTCCATCATAGGTAACAATTCCGTCAACACGGATAACAATCATTGTCCATCACAGGTAACCATTCCGTTAACACGGATAACAATCTCTGTCCATCACAGGTAACAATTATGTCAACACGGATAACAATCTCTGTCCATCACAGGTAACAATTCTGTCAACACGGATAACAATCACTGTCAACACAGGTAACGATTCCGTCAACACGGATAACAATCTCTGTCCATCACAGGTAACGATTCCGTCAACACGGATAACCATCACTGTCAACACATGTAATGGTTCCGTCAACACGGATAACAATCTCTGTCCATCACAGGTAACGATTCCGTCAACACGGATAACAATCTCTGTCCATCACAGGTAACAATTCCGTCAACACGCATAACAATCACTGTCCATCACAGGTAACAATTCCGTCAACACGAATACGTTTGAAGAATACTTTGCTGGGGAATACGAGAAACTTAACTAAACCACTCTGTGGGGAAAAACTCTACTGCGGAAATCACTAGTGATAACTCCAAAAGTTTGAGCCATGAAATCTTTTAACGCTGACGTAACAGCAATCCGGGAATATTTCCAAAGAGAAACTTAACCAAGCAACTCTGTTAGGGGACGAACGTTATCATCACCTATCTCACGCTGAGAATTTGAATATCTAGAAATACTTATGAGCAAGAATCTCACTCCTCTACAAGGAACAACACCTGAAACCAAAGAGGTAACCAACCTGGCTTATGTTTCAAAATGTGTATGTTTGGCAATGGCGTAATGCTCCATACGGCATGGAAATGCTACGCGTTTGAGTAAATGCAAATATGATGATATATGCAAAATGCAAAGATGCCACGAGGCGCTTCAGCAAAATAAATGCTGAAGACAAAAATCCCATCCGCTGGGGATGAATGGTACCACAAAGCATTCCAGCAAAATAAATGTTGAACATGTGAAACCAACTCCGCTGGGGATAACCATCCTGTTGGGGAATGGCTCACAAGCTTGATATTACAAACTATGCTGATGATGTTCATCCTGTCGGAGGAAAAACAACCTGCTGGGGAGAAGGAAAAACAGTCCTGCGCGAGGATAATCCTTCTGAACCAAAGACGACTTTGTTATTCTGCGGGAGCTACCCATGCTGGGTATTGAGTGCGTACATACTCACTGCTGGGAATGCACCTTCTGTTGGGGACATTCAGATCCACTAAGGATACTCTCTTGGCAGCTTTCCTGAGGAATACTCTTCTGGGGAAGACAGCCCCACATCCAGTAGGGATACGTGCCATCTCAAATCTCTCTGGGATAAGATGTGACTTTCATCTGCTGAGGAGTGATACAATCACTTTGTCACGGGACTCTGACTGGGGAAACACAACTTCCCTGCCGGTTTGCTTCAAAGGTGAGAACCCTGCAAAACACAAACGAGACAAAACAAATCTATACAACAAGATCTATCCCGGTTAGTATCCACGACATTTGTTCAGTCAATTCGAAGTTTTAGCAATTATTGGCAAGGGCCAGCAAGTTTATGTACATGCAAGTTCATCAAAAACATCGGCGTTTTTCACAAACAAAATAGTAAAGAACAAGCATCAAATACTGAATAATATGCTTTATTGATAACGGGCCTGTAAATAGGAAAAATTTTGTACATTGGATGCAACTCCTGAAAAGAGGAAGTTATGCACAAACAAAATACAAATATACAGAAACACAAAGAAACTTTGTATACATGTCGGCAATGTGGTACAGACGAACACCATGAGCTGATCCGCCTATGACTCGCCTGATTCTGACGCTTTCCCGATACTCGATCTTCGGAAGAGATTGTTTCGGATATACGACCCTCAGGTACTCCCAAACCACTAAGCAACGCAGTATCAAACTCGAACCGCAGTCATTTGCTTTTTTAAATCCCTAACTTTTGCGTGAACAGCCCTTTGCGGGTTTTCAATTCACCGGGATACCCTTTTTTAACGAAGTCGCCCTTTTCAGGTATTCAACTTCGCGGGTGTACATTTTTTCAATTTTATCCCTAACTTTTGCCTGAACCTTTTATTCCCTTTTTTATGGTTCGCCGGGATGCCCCATTTTTGCCTGGACTCTCTTTTTTCTGTCCAGTGGGTCTCTTTAAGCAAAGTATTTTTTAACTGCGTCCGAGTTCACAGGGGATGTAAAATCCTCACCATCCATGGTGGACAACAATAAGCCTCCTCCAGAGAAAACCTTTCTAACGACATATGGACCTTCATAGTTGGTAGTCCATTTGCCCCTGTGATCTGATTGTGGTGGGAGAATCTTTTTCAGCACAAGATCGCTCATCTGAAAGCTTCGAGGACACACCTTCTTATCATAAGCTTTCTTCATCCGGCTCTGATACAGCCGACCATAGGCTAGAGAATCCAATCTCTTCTCGTCCATTAAACTGAGCTGATTCAATCCATCTTTCACCCATTATGCCTCATAAAGTTGGACATCACGCAAAACCCTCAGAGAAGGAATCTCAACCTCCAATGGTAGGACAGCCTCCATACCATATACTAATGAAAAAGGAGTTGCCCCGGTTGATGTGCGTACCGTCGTACGATAACCGTGCAAAGCAAAAGGCAACATCTCATGCCAGTTCTTATAGGTCACAACCATCTTCTGAACGATCTTCTTTATGTTTTTATTGGCCGCTTCAACATCACTATTCATCTTGGGTCGATAAGGAGAAGAGTTGTGATGTTCAATCTTGAAATTCTGGCACAATTCCTTCATCATCTTGTTATTCAAATTTGAACCATTGTCAGAGATAACCCGCTACGGGATTCCATATCTGCAGATAATATCCTTCTTGATAAATCTGGCTACCACCTGCTTGGTAACATTAGCATACGATGCCGCTTCAATCCATTTGGTGAAGTAATCAATAGATACCAAGATAAAACGATGTCTGTTGGATGCCGTGGGCTCAATCTTCCCAATCACATCAATTCCCCACATGGAAAAAGGCCAAGGTGATGACATAACGTTCAGAGGGCTCGGAGGCACATGAATCTTGTCCGCATAAATCTGGCATTTATGACACTTCTTTGCAAACTTGAAACAATCTGCTTCCATAGTCAGCCAATAATACCCGGCTCGTAATAACTTTCTCGTCATTGCATGTCCGCCAACATACGTGCCAAATGTACCCTCGTGGATTTCTTTCATGAGCAACTTAGCCTCTTTCTCATCCACACACCGCAACAACACCAAGTCGTGGTTTCTTTTGTACAAAACACCATCCGGATTCAAATAGAAATTGCCAGCCAATCTCCTAAGAGTCTTCTGATCGCGACTGGATGCCCCAGCCGGATACTCTTGATTCTTCAGGAAATTCTGGATATCATAATACCACGGTTTGCCATCGGAAGCTTCCTCAATGGTGAATATGAAAGCGGGCCTATCAAGGCGAAAGATAACTATCCTTGTAGCCTCATTCCAGAAGTTAACCTTATACATTGAAGACAACGTCGCGAGAGCGTCTGCCATCTGATTTTCCGCTCGTGGTACATGGTGAAATTCCACCTTGTCAAAGAAAGGTAACAACCTCCTTGCATAATTCATATAGGGTATCAGATTGGGCTGACGAGTCTCCCACTCTCCCTTGATTTGGTTCACAACTAGAGCAGAGTCTCCGTACACATCAAGATTTTTAATTCTCAGATCAATAGCTTCTTCGAGCCCCATAATGCACGCTTCATATTCGGCCTCATTGTTGGTAACTGGAAAGGTCAATCTAGCAGTGAATGGGATGTGCGACCCTGGGGAGTAGTAATGATTGCCCCTATTCCACTTCCATATGAATTGACGGCACCATCAAATATCAATTGCCATTTGGAACCCAGTTCTGGACCTTCATCAGGCAACGTCTCCTCACAGTCCTTCATTTTTAAGTACATGATATCCTCGTCAGGAAAATAAAACCTCATCGGTTGGTAATCATCAATTGGCTGCTCAGCTAGGTATTCTGACAGAACACTACCTTTAATAGCCTTTTGAGAAACGTACTGAATATCGTATTCTATCAATACCATCTGCCATCGGGCAATCCTTCCAGAAAGTGCTTGCTTTTCAAACACGTATTTGATCGGATCCATCTTTGAAATTAGCATGGTTGTATGATTTAGCATGTACTGTCTCAGACGTTTGGCAGCCCAGGCTAGCGCACAACACGTCTTTTCGAGCATTGAGTAACGGGACTCACAATCTGTGAACTTTTTACTCAAGTAGTAAATCGCATGCTCTTTACGTCCAGTCTCGTCATGTTGACCGAGAACACAACCCATGCTTTTCTCAAGAACCGTCAAATACATAATCAATGGTCTCCCGGCTACTGGGGCTATCAATATTGGAGGTTCCTGCAAATATTCTTTTATTTTTCCAAATGCCTTTTGACAATCTTCATTCCAGATCACAGCCTGATCCTTTTTCAACAACTTGAATAATGGCTCGCACGTGGCCGTTAGATGAGATATGAATCGGGCGATGTAGTTCAACCTCCCCAAAAAGCCACAAACTTCTTTTTCTGTTTTCGGCGTTGGCATTTCTTGTATTGCTTTTATCTTAGCAGGATCCACCTCAATTCCTTTTTTGCTAACAATAAACCCCAATAGCTTACCAGATCTTACCCCGAAGGTGCACTTGTTAGGATTCAGCCTCAACCTGAATTTCCTAAGCCTCTTGAACAATTTCAGAAGATTGACCAGATGCTCTTCCTCCGTCTGGGATTTGGCAATCATATCATCAACATAGACTTCGATCTCTTTATGCATCATGTCATGAAAGAGTGTTGTCATAGCTCGCTGATATGTTGCCCCGGCGTTCTTCAAACCAAAGGGCATCACTTTGTAGCAGAACGTTCCCCAAGGGGTGATAAAAGTTATTTTCTCCATATCATCCGGCGCCATCTTTATCTGATTATAGCCCGAAAAGTCGTCCATGAAGGAAAACACGGAGAATTGAGCGGTGTTGTCGACCAGCACATCAATATGAGGAAGCGGAAAGTCGTCTTTTGGGCTCTCCCTATTCAAATCTCGATAGTCCACGCACATCCGCACCTTACCATCTTTCTTTGGTACAGGCACTATATTGGCGACCCATGAGGGATAAGTTGTAATAGCCAGAAAACCGGCATCCCATTGTTTCTGAACTTCCTCTTTAATTTTCACAGCCATATCTGGTCGAGTTCTTCTGAGTTTTTGCTTAACCGGCGGATATTCCTCACGCAATGGCAAATGGTGAACCACCATATCCGTATCCAAACTAGGCATGTCTTCGTAAGACCAAGCAAAAATATCACTGTACTCTCGAAGCATCTCGATCAAACTTTGCTTGATATCACTTTGCAGTGCAACCCCTATCCGGATATTCCTGACAACCTCTTCGGACCCCATGTTGATAATTTCAATTTCCTCCTGATGAGGCAAAATGATTCTTTCTTCTTGTTTCAAAAGTCGAGTCGGCTCTTCTGATAAGTCATTATCCTCAACAATCTCTTCTTCTGCTTGAAATATCGGGTGCTCGAAGTCAAAGCGAGTCATAGGAAGTTCGTGATCGGTGTCGTCTGAAATGTGAATCCTGCAATGAGAATGGTTAAATGTTTCAAATAATGCAAACAAAGCACATAACCACGTTGCCATCTTATTGTTAAACAAAAACAGGAAAAACAAGGATCACAAAATTTGCATGCGAAAAACGCCTTTATTAATGATTAAACAAAGTACACACATAAGCAGGTAGCCCTAAAAACATAATCACTATGCCCCGGGTAGGACATAGGATTATACAATAATCGAGAAAACAAATCATTATTGTTTTGTAGTCACTTGGACAAGTTCCTAGATAGACCAGTTGCACAGATTCTGTCCTGGCACACCGGGCTTGATCCACGAGTCCATATCGCATTCACTATCTCAGTCTTCAGCATCAGAAACGACATTAATCGTTTTATAACAGACTCCACCTGGAGTAATCACCACTGGCCCCTTGAACTTTGGCACGCCTGATGCGGAAGATGACGACGTCGGGCGATACCCCAACCCAAACTTGTCCATCTTGACAGGAATTTCCAAGACTTGGCCCCATCCTTTGGTTACTCCAGCCTGAACCACTGCCTGAGCGTCTTTGTACGAAGACATGGCCACCTCTGGCCCTTGGCTGGGAACATGAGACTTGTCCTTGATCTGCAACCCTTTAAAGGCTTGGCATGGCGTCTCATGGACCTCCCCGCAAATAGTAAGAACACTGTCCCCGACCATGTATTTAAGCTTTTGATGCAGCGTGGACGTCACAGCCCCTGCAGAATGTATCTATGGTCGCCCAAGTAAACAGCTGTAAGCTGGATGTATGTCCATGATGTAGAACACAGTGTCAAACACTTCCGGCCCGACCTGGAGTGGCAAAGTTATGGACCCAAACACCGACCTTCTGGTCCCATCAAAAGCCCTCACGACCAAGTCACTTGGCGTGCATATGATTCCTCGGACATCTAGTTTTATCGTAGCCTTTTTCGGCAACACATTCAAAGATGATCCGGTGTCTACAAGAACGTGCGACATAACATTGCCTCGACATTCCACTGAAATGTGCAAAGCCATATTATGATCCCGACCTCTAGGCGTCAAATCAAAGTCAGTAAATCCCAAGCTGTGTCCGGCATTCACATGCGCCAGTACCCCCTCAAGCTGATTGACAATTACTTCCTGAGGTACAAAATATGTGTCCAAGATTTTCAACAAGGCATTCCGATGGGCCTCGGAACAAAGCAACAAGGATAATATGGAAATTTTGGAGGGTGTCTGCTGCAAGTGCTCCACAATCTTATAGTCACTTTTACGAATCAACCTCATAAACTCTTCTACATCCTTGATCGATGTTTCTTTCTCTTTCGACTGGGAAGGTGCTCCTTCATTCACTTTGGCTTTGCATCTAGCAATCCTTTCAGCCTCGATTTCAGGTGAAGTGAAGATTCTACCACTGCGAGTCATACCTCCCGCTTCAACAAGACTGCCCACTGCCCTTGCTGGCTGGCTATCCACATTAATCTTTTCCCCGTTGCAAAAAGCTTCCAACCCATAATTCCATGGAATGGCTTTCGTACTTTCATAAGGAACGGGCCCTGCTTTCGTTATCGTGATAGTTGGCCGCTTGGCGGGCGCTGATATCGTAATAGTCTTTCGTGGAATTGTAATTGTTGCGACCTCTCCCTGTTTTTCAAGCATTGCCTCAACAGGCTTCTCAACAACAGTACGGTCAAACTGTAAAGTTCCCTCATCAATCATGGCCTGAATACCTCTCTTCAAATCAATACAGCCCTCTGGTCGGGTCCAACAATCCAAACAGTATTCATCACATCCAGGGAAGACCCATCCTTTCAACAATCTGCTTTTAACATAGCTTAAAGGTGTCTTCAGATCATTTACGTCCATAACCAAATCCAAATCTTCTTCTGTCAGAATAGCATTCGCTCCATGATTCGGCATTGGCTTCTGTACAATATTGGGACCATCCTGACTGAAGTTAATGACTTTACTATCAATCAAATCTTGGACTTTGTGTTTAAAAGCATGACAACTCTCGATATCATGTCCGGGTGCTCCAGAATGAAATTCACACTGCTTACTAGTATCATACCCGTAAGGAAGTGCTCCTGTGGGCGGGTCCAACGTTCTCTTCTCAACCAGATTCAAACTTAATAGCGTCTGAAGCAGTTCTGCATACGTTGACGGAGGTGTATCAAATACCCTCTTTGGCTTCCCATTCTGAATCCTCCTTTGAGCAGGATTCTGCCTTTGTTATTGCTGTTGCTGTTGTTGTGGTTGTTGTTGTTGTGGTTGTTGTCGTTGTTGTGGTATAGGGATCGTCACACTAGCAACCTGTTGTTGAATATACTGATTCCTACCTCTACCTCGTCCTTGATCACCATACACTGCGCTGGCGTCTCCTTGTCTTTTACCACCAAAAACCTTCTTTGCACCTCCTGCTGAGGTCGATTCACCAGCTTGAATCTTGCCAATTTTGATGCCATTTTCAATCCGTTCTCCCATGAGTATCATGTCAGAGAAACTACCCATCGAGCAATTGAGGAATTTATCATAATACATCCCAGAGAATGTTCCAACAAAAATATCAATCAATTCCCTTTCAACCATAGGCGGTTGGACCTTGTCGCCAGATCACGCCAACGCTGGGCATACTCCTTGAAACTCTCCACATTCTTCTGTGAAAGACTTTGAAGCTGGACCCTATTTGGCGCAAGGTCACTATTGTATTGGTAGTGTCGGACGAAAGCATCAGCCAATTCTTTCCAACTTCCGATTTGTGCAGGTTCTAGTCCCATGTACCATTCCAGCGATGGTCCTGACAAATTATCTTGGAAAAAATGCATAAGCATCTTCTCATCATCAGAGTAAGCAGACATCCTCCGGTAATATGAACGCACATGAACCCGTGGGCATGTATCCCCTTTATATTTATCGAAAGTGGGAGATTTGAACTTCAATGGCACTCTCAGCCCAGGAACCAACCCCATGGTAGCCATATCCAAACCTGCAGAATTTTGATTGGCTATACCTCTTATCTGTTCTTCCAGCATTTTAATCCTCCGACCATTATCAGTGGGACCCTCAAAACCCATGCCCTGCCCAGAAAAGGCATCTTCTTGACGATCTCTGTTCCAGTATGGACCCTCATTACCATACTCATCATAAGCAGCATTACGACCATGACCTTGACCATGACCATTTTGGAAAAACCTGGGGTCATACCTCAGATTGCCAAGCTCTTGATTAGCAGCCGCCGTCCCAAAGCCAGTATTGAAAGGAACCATCCCAACACCATTGGTATTCACATTGCCAAATCCAGCATTTCCGTAGCCATTATTACCGTAACCTTGATTGTTATCACCAAACCCTTCGTTGCCGAAGCCCTGATTATTGAAGCCATCATTGCCATCCCGATTGCCAAACCCAAGACCCTGATTGTTGTCACTGAAACCAGTATTAATACCAACATTCCTGTTGGTTTCATGTTCCCATTAACATTATCAGCATTTCTGTTACCAGAGTTGTCGTTGCCTTTGCCGGTACCATTCTCACCAGCATTTGGTATCACTTCCTCCCTACGTGGAGTCTCAACATGAACAGAGTTGTATTCAATATTACTAGCCGCTCAGCGGTTGCACCAGAGTTTGAAGATGTTCCTGGCCCTTGGCCACAACCTCCATAGTCTGCATGAATTGGGCCAACCTATCCCGGATCTCCTGCATCTCAGACTGTACCTGATCCATGATCTTCTTACTGTTGCTTCTTGTAGCATACCGGTGAGTTCTCTGTTCGTCAATCTTGAAACAACCTGAAAGACGCAGGAGATAAGATTCGAGCTAAAAAAAAAGTACCTGCCATGCAATATGAAGATGCAAATTCACACATGTAAATATGCAACAGGTTAACTTCCCCCCCCCCCCCCCCCCCCGATTCTAGTTCCGGAAAAGAAGCCATAACGACAATGGAGTCCCAAGTCAACAAGCGCAGAATCAGAAACCTCATACATAAACAAATGCCAAGAGGCAGAGTACAAAGATACAACTGAATACAACTGAAAAGACCTCTGCCAACAAGCCTGGCGATGGTCAAAATACAAGTACGAATAACATACTACAAGAGAAAAACAAAGATAAATCAGGACGGATGGCGCGCCCGGACATCTCCCAATAGCCTCAGCGTCTCCGGATGACCTGGTCTGGATAGTAGTTCCTGTATTAGTAATGCATGTCGCCTAACAGTGGATCTCAGCTTTTTGGCGTTCTCTACACAGGCTCCCTTGCCAAAACACTCATCAAGCCTGCATCTCTTGAAGCCAGCCTTCAGTTCACAACCCCTTGTTTCTTGGACCATGCTGCTCACTCTAAACTCAGCGTCACGTCTAAGAGATACCTCTTCAGCAATCTTCGCATCCTTAGCATTGAGCTGCTCCTCTAACCGGGAAATCTGCAGCTTCAACTCATCTTCACGCTCCTTCCGGCTAGTAAGCGTGGCATTCCACAAAAATTCCCATTTGGAAAGTCGAGAATAAGCCTTGTTCAGAAGCTCTTTCTTAGTAGCAAGCACACTACTAACACCATTCAGGGCTACTCCCACCTTCTCTCTCCTGCTGGTCTCTTCAGTCAAATCTGAACCCAACCTATTAATCATCTCAGTCTGCTTATTCAAAGTGAAAGATGCCTCACTCTTCTCATGCCAAAGCTGAAAAATCTCTTTCTCTAACTCTTCATTTGCTCTTTGCAACTCTTCCTTTTCAGCCAACAACTTGTTATACTTCTCAATCTCCACTGAAGTAGGTTCCTCAATCACCGGAGGACACAAAGGCTCTACAGAAGGACATGGCATCAAAGAAGTCCTAACTCTCTCATGGATCCAGAGTCGATAAGGATTATAAGCTCGATTGTCACTCTTGCCAAGCAATGTCTTTCCTCTTCTGTGAATATTACCCCAAGCATGCCTCAATCTAACCAAAACATCTCCATCTAATAAACCCGTGAGATACAAAGATTCCTGTATCTCGTCTTCAACCGGAGAATCCCTCAAAGCATAGCCAAATTGTCTCACAAGAAGAGAAGGGTTATAGTTAATACAACCTTTTCGTCCAATCAAAGGAACGTTCGGAAAGCCACTGCAACTATATATAATATTCGTTCCGAGCAGGTTCCGGTCAAACCAAACAATTTTCTCAACACACAATCCCATCAATCGGGAAGACCAATCTAAAGTATCAGTAGTATCAACAAAAGGTCCCGTCTTAGGAAGATGTCCCTGAAACCACCTGGATAGAAGAGGTACACAGCAAGAAACATTCTTTCCCCGACACTTCTCATTCTTATAGTGAATAGAGTGATAGACGTCACCCAAGAGAGTAGGCACCAGATTCTTCGAGGCAAGAATAAAGAAAGCATCTGAGTCAACAAAATCAGGCAAGTTAGGGAACAATAGAATCCCATAAATGCAAACAGCCAGAATACCACTGAAGACAATCCAACATCCATCCTTCGCACACTGCGTAGCCTTCTCAACCAAGCAAGAAAGATGAAAACCATAAGATCCATTCAGCTTGACCAAACCTCCGGGGAACTCAGAAACATCTAAACTGACAATCTCAGCAAGCTTAGCCAACTCGGGCTCAGTATCCTCGTGAACAAAAGGCATCTGATCTAACACAGGCACTTCTAGCATATCAGAATACTCCTCCAAAGTAGGAGCCAAAATATAATCAGGGAACAAGAAGCATCTCAACTGAGGCTCGTAATACTGCATCAAGGTATACAATCCAGTCATAACACAGAAGGTCTGTACAACAAACTGAGCAGTTTCCCATAAGACTCTCTAAACTCAGCCCTCACTCTCTGATCTGCTAGAGCAACCAACCGCAACAAGGAACTGATATCTGGAGAAGGCAACCTGTAAGCAACTGTTCTCTTCATGGACTCCATGTCTGGAAAGAAGAACACTAGAATCTAAGGGGAAGAAAAACACACCTGCAACATAAATACACGTTAATGAAATGCAAACATGAAAATGCAAATGCATATGCAACAGGGGATCAAGTGCAATGATGAAGAGCTGTGTTATGCTGTACTGCAACTTGAGAACCATCAGATCTTCTCCTCAAACCAAACCAACCACAAAAGAACCCTCACAACCAATTCTCACTGATAGAGACAAACCAGGTGTTCTGAGGCCAGAGCTTTCCTGCAAAAAGACCCACCTACCCCTCAAAGGTATGTACTTAACTCGCAGACGAGGTATGCAATCCTATACGGTCATCAGCGTCACAGACTTTCAAGAGCGATAATACGATACCCAGAAGGTGTGGCATCATCATCCCTTGAAGAGGCCTCACTTAACCGAATCTCAAATGATAGGTTCCCAGAGTCGACAACCCTCACATCCAACAACCTGTTGAGCCCAAAGGTCCAGGCAAGATGCCATCAAAGAGAATCTCGTCTGAGCATAAATTTCGTAGCTTGCTGGTGCGAGCAAAGCAAGCAGGATAACCACTACTCTCTACTTCTAAGTCTATGTGCACTCAAGCCCAGGTCCGGCTTATCTCTCAAACTAACCCTCTACCCACAGCACGATAACAATAATATATAGTACTTAAAGTAAAGACAGAAAGATAAATACATACAAAACCCCAAACGGGAAAACAAGCGCTAGGATTGACTCGCATAGGGAACCGTTGGAGTCCCCAGCAGAGTCGCCAGTTGTCGCTACTGCGAAAATCGGCGCTGGCTATGACAGAAGAGTCGCCACCGTGCGTTATTTATCCCAAAAGAGGGAAAGGAAACGCTCAGATAAAACCTAACGCAAAGAGGGAAAGGAATGGTTATCGCAACCAAATCCTGGATTCGGGAGTCGGTTACGCAAGGGGAAGGTATTAGCACCCCTCACGTCCGTCGTACTCGACGGGATCCACGCTTGTTGTCTATCTAAGGGTATGTTTATCTATCTACTCTAAAGGTTACGGGGGGAAGGTTGCTCGCCAAGATATCGCATCTTGTGCCTACGTACTTTCATACGGCATTAAAGATCAGAGCAAACGTAGTTCGGGCTATGGAAGACACAAGTTTGTTTGACAATTTTTTATCTCCTTAAGAAAGGGTTTTCCTGATTAAAAGTCCATGAGGACAAAAACAGAGTTTGAATGTTAGTTTGAATTTTTCTTACGAAAGAACTGTTTTTTAGGATGTTTGCAATCTCAGTCGCACTAGAGACTATGACCCAGGAGTGAACGCTTCGTATGTCACCCAAAGGATACCACACTAACATCCAGATTACTGGAGAGAGACCCTCCACCAACCTTTTCCCAGATAGCTTAAGGCTTGTAATGCACGACTTCAATTTACCTTATTAATGTATTTTTTCTGAATTGTTTTGAGATGAGAAGAGAAAGACGCCCTAAAACTATGGTTGAAAGGGAATCTACCTACAGTTATCATGCATGCGTAAAAACCTAATGTCTGTCATAATTCCCTCTTGCACAGAGGAAATCAGAGATCCTAGGGGAAAACAGTAAAAGAAAGCAAGCAGTAAACAATAAACAATAAAATGCATGCTATGCAACAGTACAAGCGAGGCAAGGGAGTCCGGCTCAACCTCAAACCTAAGAAAACAACAGGCAAGGGGAGACAAGCTCCACCTCAAACCTAAAGGTAGGCAACACAAGCAAACAGACAATGCAACAAAAGAAAAAACAGAGGAAGCAGCCCATGCAGCAGCAACAGTCTTCTACAGACAGCATTTTCAACCTTCAACAGCAGCTCTAAACAGCAAGGTTGAATTGACAGCAAAGGAACTTCATCTTCAAGCTAGCTCCTATCTTCAATCTTCTTCAATTCTTCATCTTCAAGCTCTAGCAATCTCCACAAGAAGAGAAATCATCAATGAGATCAAGTTACAATGTTAAGAAACCTGATGAAAACCAAAGGAATTCATCAGGAACCAACATGAAAAGAAAGTGCATTCTCAAAATTTCTACTCATTAAGGCATGCCACTCATCCCTCAAAAGGAGAGATGGATCTTCCTTAAGAGGACTTTGCATCATAGGATAGGATAGAAGCAAACAATGCATTCTATGTTTGATGAAAGAAGAAAGACTAGTTCTAATGGCTCTTCCTAAAAGCCTAATCCTATAAGCTTCTAAAAAGCTCCTAAAAGAGGAAGAAAACATCAACTCCAAGCTCCACAAGCTAAGCCACAGCAGCTACAAGATGTACAGAAGCTCCTCCAAAAAGGAATCCAAGCACTTCAAACTCCAAAGTCACCAACAAGACCAAACAAAGCAAACCACCAAAGATGGAACACCAAATACACAACCAACTTGCAAAATCTACCTAAAATAGAAAACTAAGTTGTAAAATTATAATAAATTTCCTAGGGGAACATGCATGTTTTAACAATCTAAGGTTCAAATATTAAAGCTTAATTCAACTTCTAGGTCCACTAAACAATTCCTAAATTGAAACATGTCAAGGTAAACCACAAGTTTGGGAAGGCTCTAAACATCTAACCTAAAACAAAACCTACAATTGTCTTAAAAATATACTAAAAATCCTAAGGGAGCATACACATCTAACATACAACATATCCAAAACTCAATGCCAGATTCAATACCAAAAGATCACACCAAAATCAACAAGGCAGATGAGCAATTATGCAAAAATTAAAAACACAAACAAAATGAGAAAAAATCAAATAAAATTGAAAAATGCATGAAAATGCAATTTATTGATCCCAGAAAATCACAAATTTAATAAGGAGTATGGAGATATTTTAAAAATATTTTTTGGATCAAAATTGGATTTATTATGAATTTTTGAATCAATAAAGCATTTAAAATAATCAAAATGGAATAAAAGAAAATCAATTGCTGAAATAAAACACGGGCCCTTGGATGCGTTGACAAGTCCACTGATCCCGCGCGTGAGGGAGTGCCACGTCAATTATTGAAACTGCAGCGTTTTGGTTTCAGAAAGTCCACAAAAATTTTAAAACATGGCCGTTGGATCCAAGGTCTAGTCGTTGGTCAAAGCATAATCTAATGGTCACAAACTCATCTTCTCCAAATTCAGGCTGACTGGAGTGAGAGCAAGCATGGTGGCCGGAGAAGACTCCGATTGTCTTCTCCGGCGAGGTTCCAGTCACAGGTGGCCAAAATGCACAAACCTTACATCAATTTCACTCAGTTTTTCATTAGGATTCCAAATATCTAACTCAAATAATCCATCTCTCAATAGGTTTTGAAAAACGAAGCAATGTTCAGAAATAGCATCCAGATCAATCATCATCAATTGCAAATATAATGATACAGAAATCATCCTCAGGCTTCACTGATCACTCTAATCTATTCAAATTGTTCTAACTCTCCATGAATCAAGAGATTCGACCCAAAACAGAAATGCTACCACATAATCAACTATCACCAATTGCTACAAAACTAATCCAGAAACGATCTACTACTCAACTAGATCCTAACCACATGCTTAATGCTAACTACATCGTAATAGATCAAGAGGAAATTTGAAGTTTACTAACCTGTTGTAGATCCACTAACAGATACACTTAGAGCTTGATTTTCCCTTCAAAACTCTCCAGATATGTTCAAAGATGCAAGGGGAAGAGAATTCAACCTTCAATTTGCTTTGATCTTGCTCCAAACAGAAAATACGATTTCAATTTGCTCCTCTGAAAATTCACTTGCAATCTCAGTCTTCACCATGCAATGAGCACCAACCCCACTCTGAATTCAATGATATGAATATATAGAAAGTTTCTATGGGCTTTGGTTGCTTGTTTGAAGCCCAATCCAGTAGTTTACATTTTCTAGTTTTTGCTCTTGAAATGCACATGACAGTCACGATTATGATGCTACAGCTTGCACTAGAAGCTTCCATTCAACTCCAAATTGCCTTGTGAACGAAATTAGATCAAGGGGAAGGCCTGAATTGCATTGGTAAGGAACTTGGATGTTTAACTTGCATTTGAAGCAACCATATCGCAACTTGTGAAACTTGGCCTATACTCAAAATTCCACCAATGTCATTGTGTTTAAAATGAAATTTACAATCAAAATAAGCACTTATTTGACATGTTTTGGCCACTTAACCAATTATTTGGATTTTTCAACTTTGAATCCTTTGAAAATCTTCTTTTTCAAGCCATTTCAAACCAAGTCTTGCTATGAGCCCAATAAATCCATCATGACCTCTTGGTTAGCCTAAAAACCCCATTTTGAACAAGTTTCATGTTGAACAAAAATCCATTTGACAAGTGCAAGTGGGAGATTTTGACCTATGATTGAAAATGGCATATAATCTCACTTTCCCAAAACACCCCTAACTTGTAAACCTTATAACATGAGTTCTACAAATCAGATGGAAGACTTCTAGTACAATTTATAAAGATAAGATCATGAGGAACAACTTTCATGTTGGCCAAATGTTCAAGTGAAACCTCCTTCTAGGTCAAAAATAGCTTTGAAGTAAGATGATTTTCACAGACAAATTTCAGAGGCATTTGAGGACTTGTAACTTGTCTGGACCATAACTTGAGTTCTATAAATCCAATGGAGATGCTCTACAAGTTTCATGCCAGCCAAGGATCCATTTGAAACTTGTATCTTGACTTATGTAGTCTTGAAGTTAGGCACTAAATAGGGGATTTTACACTGAAACCCTAATTTAGCAACTTCCCACACTCTTGACTTTTCTTGACTTGATCTTGGCACAACACCACAAATGTCTCATGACATCATTTCATGAAATCCATGACCTAAAATTGGGCTTTGATATCCTTCAATTGCACAGTTGACCTAGGATCGACCCAGATGAAACCCTAATTGCTTGCACCTCAACTGTGGCTCTTGCATTTGACACAATGACATGATTAAACTCTCCCATGGCCCTCTAGGCATTCTATGAGCTCCATACACCCTCTTCTCATACTCAAAACTTCACATCCCTCTGATGGTCTTCAATTGATCCTCAAGTTAGGAGAAAATCTTCATGCAAGCATCTAAACTCTTTGGCACTCAAACCACCTCCTGATGACTTTGATAACTTCTAAATCTTGAATAAGACCTCTTGCTAGGCTTCTCTTGATAAGAACCACACTTGATCCCTTGCTAAATGAATGATATCATGATATGCAAATGATATAACTATGCAAATGTTAATGCAATAAAACATAAACCAGGTAAGAAAAGGTTGAGCAAATTTTGGGGGGCAACAACTACGTATTCTTGTCAGAGAACTAGAAATCAGAGCCAACGTAGTTCGGCTAACTACAGGTAACGGAATGGGGGAAGGTGGCTCGCCAATACGTCAGTATTATGCCTACGTACTCTCAACACATATGAGAGATCAAAGCTTACGTAGTTCGGGATAATACGGATTACGGGGGTTCAGATTCATCTGTTTCTCCAAGTCAGGTTAAAAAACAGTTCCAGTAGTTTGATGTATGCAGCTTGCTCGTCAGAGACTCGTGTGTTACCATTTGTGGTAGAACTGACAGTTAACGATACTATTTTCTTCAGAAAAGTTTTCGTCGAATTATGGGCCCACGGGGCAAAAAGGTTTGAAGTTTGTTTTCGTCTTTTACGGAAGAAGAGTTTTTTTATGGTTGTTTGTAGTTTGTACAACTCTAGAGGCTATGACCTGGGAACGAATGTGTCGCATATCGTCCAAAGGACGTATACTAAACACTCTAGACGATTGAGAGGAGACCGCTCAATTATCATTTCCCAAGTGGCTTAAGGCTCGTAACGCGCTGTACTAACTTGCTTTTATTACGTTTTTTACTGTTGTTTTAGAGAGAGAAGAGAACGAACTCTACAGGGAAACTGTCAAGCCCTAATGTTGTCATGCCAAGGATTCATCCTATGGTTGAGGTTTGAGACAGGGAACTCCAAGATGTTATCATGCATAGGTTTCAACCTAAAGTTCTGTCATCTCTTTCTTATCAAGGGAAGTGAGAGTCCTAGGGGATCATGTTAATGGGAAACAGAAACAAACTGCAAAAATCATTAAAGCAGATAAAACAGCAAAGCCAAACAGTAAAGATGCAAATGCAATGCAGCAATACAAGCAGAGGGAGACTCACTCAACCTCTAAGCAATCAAGCAAAGAAAACAATCAAAACAGACAAGCAAAGGGAGCTCAGCTCAACCTTTCAATGCAAACACACAGATAAAAAGAAAAACAACACACAAGCAAGGAGAGGATCACCTCAACCCTTAATGCAAACAAGCAGAGGGAGACCCACTCAACCTCTTAATGCAGTCATGCACCTAGCCTAAAATATTCTATATATGAACCTACTCTAATGCATCAAGAAAATCAAACAACAAAGAAAAACCAAAATGAGCAACAGGGAAGGATGACAGTATATAAACCAAGGGAATATACCATGCCAAGAATGTCAGTCCAAGGCTTAACCTCCTGCAGAGTGCACAGAATCCATCCAAGGGAAGGATTAGGCTCTCCCAAGAGGGCTCCTCATCAAGACTTGAAGGAGAAAGATAGTACATACCAAAGGAATGTACTATACTGATGAATGTCAATTCAAGGCTCAACCTCCTGAGGAATGCACAGAATCCAACCAAGGGAAGGATTAGGCTCTCCCAGGAGGGCTCCTCTTCAAGACTTGGAGAAAGAGGATAGGGCAAAGGCCAGGAAAAAATCACATAGGGGAAAGAAGGCACCACAACAACTTCTAAGAAACCCTAAAGACTAGCTACAAGGATCACCTAGACTAAGGGGATTCAAAAGCTCTATCAAGGCTTAATCAAGGTTATAAAGAGGTATCAACCTAATTTCTATTCTATCAAGAAGGGATATGAAGCTTAGAATCATCTAATGTTCACTTAAAAGACTAATCTATGAAGTTATCCTAGTTAGGGTCACCTAAACCATAATCAACTTGCAAAATGGGGGAATAATAGAAAATCAATTCTAAAAATCCTAAGGAAAATCCTAGATGATCCTACATGGGTTAAGCATCTATGGTACAAAAACCAGGGGCAAAACCTACTCCTAAAGGTTCTAATAAAATCTAAACTCTAAGGGTGTGCTAAGGGGGATCCATCATGGAATGCTCCTAAAGATCTACCTCAAACTCCTACTTATAATCATCTAAAAAATACAACAAAAATCACCTAAACCTATCAAGGAGTCTATAATAAGCATGCAAAATATCAGTATCAAATTCCAAAGCATGAGCTAGTACTAAAACCAGCTAGTAAACTACTCATTTTATGCATTTTTAATCAACAATTAAAAATAGAAAAATGGAAATTAAATTGAAAACAACACAAAAATAAAATCCAAAAGCATAGAAAAATTAGAAATTAAACAAGGATCACTCACATATTTTTCCATAACTTTCTGATCAATATTGCTATTTAAAATGAATTAAAAACGATGAATGTAATAAAAGAAAATGAAAAATGAAATAAAAGAAATAAAACGCCTCAGAAAAAATCACAGCCCTAGGGTTAGATTACCAGTCTACACATCTAAAGGCTACGCGTGTGCCACCTCAATTAATTAAACGATGCGTTCTGGGATGGACATGGTGTGGTTCAGTTGACTGAGGTATATTGTATGGTCTAATCATGTGCGTTTATTTAAAAAGTATGCTGATTTAAGGCTCCAGGTCTTGCTAACTCACGAAGACCTAGTCAACTAAATCTTATACGTTGGATGCTAAGACCAAGTCCACGAATTCAAACGGACCCAACGGTTTCAGACCTTTCTTCCTCATTCGAACTAATACTAGGAGGGAAAATATTTCGTGGTGGCCAGAGAAGAGCTCCACCGTCTTCTCCGGCAAGAGCAACATTACTCTGGATTCAAACTCAACTAAACTCAATGAAAATTAGACGAATCCACTCGTCTCCTTACCCTGAGCATCATGATCTATTCTATTCTCACTGATTCCCCATGAATAATCAAACACGATGATGAACAGAAAAAACGCCAATTCAACAATTGTCATCAAACTCCAAATTAACTACACAGATATCTTCCTCACCTCTCCAGAATCATCCTGACCTATCTAATTCTTGCTAAGTCTCAAAGAACAGCCAGATACGATGCTCAATAGAAATGTCATCCACTCCTAAATCACCTATAAACCTCAAGATTCCAATCACGAAACGATCTAGGTTCCTCCCTAAGCCTAGCCACATGATCAATTCATTCTAAATCAGCCTAGAACTAGAGGAATTTTGAAGTGAACAAACCTGAAAAGAAGCTTGAAATTGAAGGTGTTTGCGTGCGAATCTTGATGCCAAAATGTGCAGATTTTTTCACTGAACAATCCTGAGTGATTCTTGATACTCAGAAGCTCTTGATTCATGATAAGTTGACCTTGGAATCATCCCTTGGGCATCTTAATACATCAATCCATGATGACATGGCCTTGGGATTAGGTCTCAACCTTCTTCAAATCATCAGTTAATCTAGGATTGACCAGATGAAGCCCTAGTTGTATAAATCTTGGTTATAGCTTCATATCCTTTGCATATTGACCCGACTAGGCTTCAAAAGGATCTCCAACACTTCTCATGAGCTCTCTCAAGGCTCTAGGTCCAACTTTATGGCTTCAGAATCATCTGATGATCTTCCCACAACCTTCAAGTTAGGAGATATACACACTTGGCTTCAACCACTTCTCTGACGATCTTTAACTTCTTTGATGAGGATATCAACCCTTGAGCACTTGAATAAACCTCTTAGCTAGCTTCATAGCCTTGTGTAGCCCTTGGATTGGTAGTCATATCTCTTGATCTCCTGTACACATGTCAATGCAATGCAGACGAAATGCTAGAATGAATGCAATGAAACACAAGCTAGGTAAAGAAAAGGTTAGGAAAATTTTGGGGTGCAACACTATCACGAATACGATGATAGAGAACACTCGCACAATCTGGCACCAAAAAGATGACAGATCCATCACCCAAAGGATGATAGAGCGACACACGCACACAATCCCGGCATCAGAAGGATGTAGGGTCTATCACCAAAAGGATGATAAATAACACTCGCACAATCTGGCATCAAAAGGATGACAGATCCATCACCCAAAGGATGATAGAGCGACACAAGCATACAATTCCAACACCAAAAGGATGCAGGCCTATCACCAAAAGGATGATAGAGAACATTCGCACAATCTGGCACCAAAAGGATGAAAGACACATCACCGAAAGGATTTTAGAGCGACACACGCACACAATCCCGTCACCAAAAGCATCCAGGCCTATCACAAAAACGATGATAGAGAACACTCTCACAATCTAGCACCGAAAGGATGACAGACCTAACACCAAAAGGATGATAGAGTGACACACGCACACAATCCCAACACCATAAGCATGTAGGGTCTATCACGAAAAGGATGATAGAGAACACTCACACAATCTGGCACGAAAAGGATGACAGACCCATCACTAAAAGGATGATAGAGTGACACACGCACACAATCCCGACACCAAAAGGATGCAGGCCTATCACCAAAAGGATGATTGAGAACACTCGCACAATCTGGCACAAAAATGATAACAGACCTATCACCAAAAGGATGATAGAGTGACACATTCACACAATCCCGACACCAAAAGGATGTAGGGTCTATCACGAAAAGTATGATAGAGAACACTTGAACAATCCGGCAAGAAAACGATGATAGAACCATCCCCAAAAGGATGATAGAGCGACACACGCACATAATCTCAACACCAAAAGGATGCAGGCCTATCACCAAAAAGGATGATAGAGAACACTCGCACAATCTGGCACCAAAATGATGACAGACCTATCACCAATAGGATGATAGAGTGACACACGCACACAATCCCGACACCAAAAGCGTGTAGGGTCTATCACCAAAAGGATGATAGAGAACACTCGCACAATCTGGCACCAAAAGAATGACAGATCCATCACCCATGACACACGCAACAATCCCGACACCAGAAGAATGTAGGGTCTATCACAAAAAGGATGATAGATAACACTCGCACAATCTAGCACAAAAAGGATGACAGACCCATCTAAAAAAGGATGATAGAGCGACACACGCACACAATCTTGACACCAAAAGGATGTGAGGCCTATCACCAAAAATAAGATAGAGGACACTCGCACAATCTGAACTAAAAATGATAAAAGACCACTCACCAAAAGGATGATAGAGTGACACATGCACAGAATCCCGACACCAAAAGGATGTAGGGTCTATCACCAAAAGGATGATAGAGAACACTCGCACAATCTGGCACTAAAAGGATGAAAGACCCATCACCAAAAGGATGATGGGGCGACACATGCACACAATCCCAACACCAAAAGGTTGTAGGGTCTGTCACCAAAAAGATGATAGAGAATATTCGCACAATCTGGTACCAAAAGGATGACACACCCATCACCTAAAGAATTTTAGAGCGACCCACGCACACAATCCCGACACCAAAAGGATGCAGGCCTATCATCAAAAGGATGACAGAGAAGACTCGCATAATCTAGCACCAAAAGGATGACAGACCTATCACCAAAATGATGACAGACCTATCACCAATAGGATGATAGAGTGACACACGCACACAATCCCGACACCAAAAGCGTGTAGGGTCTATCACCAAAAGGATGATAGAGAACACTTGCACAATCTGGCACCAAAAGAATGACAGATCCATCACCCATGACACACGCACACAATCCCGACACCAGAAGAATGTAGGGTCTATCACAAAAAGGATGATAGATAACACTCGCACAATCTAGCACAAAAAGGATGACAGACCCATCAAAAAAAGGATGATAGAGTGACACACGCACACAATCTTGACACCAAAAGGATGCGAGGCCTATCACCAAAAATAAGATAGAGGACACTCGCACAATCTGAACTAAAAATGATAACAGACCAATCACCAAAAGGATGATAGAGTGACACATGCACAGAATCCCGACACCAAAAGGATGTAGGGTCTATCACCAAAAGGATGATAGAGAACACTCGCACAATCGGGCACCAAAAGGATGAAAGACCCATCACAAAAAGGATGATGGGGCGACACATGCACACAATCCCAACACCAAAAGGTTGCATGGTCTGTCACCAAAAAGATGATAGAGAATATTCGCACAATCTAGTACCAAAAAGATGACACACCCATCACCGAAAGAATTTTAGAGCGACACACGCACACAACCCCGACACCAAAAGGATGCAGGCCTATCACCAAAAGGATGACAGAGAAGACTCGCATAATCTAGCACCAAAAGGATGACAGACCTATCACCAAAAGGATGATAGAGTGACACACGCATACAATCTGGCACCAAAATGATAATAGACCTATCACCAAAAGGATGATAGAGTGACACACGCACACAATCCCGACACCAAAAGGATGTAGTGTATATCACCAAAAGGATGATTAAGAACACTCGCACAATCTGGCACAAAAATGATAACAGACCTATCACCAAAAGGATGATAGAGTGACGCATTCACACAATCCCGACACCAAAAGGATGTAGGGTCTATCACGAAAAGTATGATAGAGAACACTTGAACAATCCGGCAAGAAAACGATGATAGAACCATCCCCAAAAGGATGATAGAGCGACACACGCACATAATCTCAACACCAAAAGGATGCAGGCCTATCACCAAAAAGGATGATAGAGAACACTCGCACAATCTGGCACCAAAATGATGACAGACCTATCACCAATAGGATGATAGAGTGACACACACACACAATCCCGACACCAAAAGCGTGTAGGGTCTATCACCAAAAGGATGATAGAGAACACTCGCACAATCTGGCACCAAAAGAATGACAGATCCATCACCCATGACACACGCACACAATCCCGACACCAGAAGAATGTAGGGTCTATCACAAAAAGGATGATAGATAACACTCGCACAATCTAGCACAAAAAGGATGACAGACCCATCAAAAAAAGGATGATAGAGCGACACACGCACACAATCTTGACACCAAAAGGATGTGAGGCCTATCACCAAAAATAAGATAGAGGACACTCGCACAATCTGAACTAAAAATGATAAAAGACCACTCACCAAAAGGATGATAGAGTGACACATGCACAGAATCCCGACACCAAAAGGATGTAGGGTCTATCACCAAAAGGATGATAGAGAACACTCGCACAATCTGGCACCAAAAGGATGAAAGACCCATCACCAAAAGGATGATGGGGCGACACATGCACACAATCCCAACACCAAAAGGTTGCAGGGTCTGTCACCAAAAAGATGATAGAGAATATTCGCACAATCTGGTACCAAAAGGATGACACACCCATCACCTAAAGAATTTTAGAGCGACCCACGCACACAATCCCGACACCAAAAGGATGCAGGCCTATCACCAAAAGGATGACAGAGAAGACTCGCATAATCTAGCACCAAAAGGATGACAGACCTATCACCAAAATGATGACAGACCTATCACCAATAGGATGATAGAGTGACACACGCACACAATCCCGACACCAAAAGCGTGTAGGGTCTATCACCAAAAGGATGATAGAGAACACTTGCACAATCTGGCACCAAAAGAATGACAGATCCATCACCCATGACACACGCACACAATCCCGACACCAGAAGAATGTAGGGTCTATCACAAAAAGGATGATAGATAACACTCGCACAATCTAGCACAAAAAGGATGACAGACCCATCAAAAAAAGGATGATAGAGCGACACACGCACACAATCTTGACACCAAAAGGATGCGAGGCCTATCACCAAAAATAAGATAGAGGACACTCGCACAATCTGAACTAAAAATGATAACATACCAATCACCAAAAGGATGATAGAGTGACACATGCACAGAATCCCGACACCAAAAGGATGTAGGGTCTATCACCAAAAGGATGCTAGAGAACACTCGCACAATATGGCACCAAAAGGATGAAAGACCCATCACAAAAAGGATGATGGGGCGACACATGCACACAATCCCAACACCAAAAGGTTGCAGGGTCTGTCACCAAAAAGATGATAGAGAATATTCGCACAATCTGGTACCAAAAAGATGACACACCCATCACCGAAAGAATTTTAGAGCGACACACGCACACAACCTCGACACCAAAAGGATGCAGGCCTATCACCAAAAGGATGACAGAGAAGACTCGCATAATCTAGCACTAAAAGGATGACAGACCTATCACCAAAAGGATGATAGAGTGACACACGCATACAATCTGGCACCAAAATGATAATAGACCTATCACCAAAAGGATGATAGAGTGACACACGCACACAATCCCGACACCAAAAGGATGTAGTGTATATCACCAAAAGGATGATTAAGAACACTCGCACAATCTGGCACAAAAATGATAACAGACCTATCACCAAAAGGATGATAGAGTGACGCATTCACACAATCCCGACACCAAAAGGATGTAGGGTCTATCACGAAAAGTATGATAGAGAACACTTGAACAATCCGGCAAGAAAACGATGATAGAACCATCCCCAAAAGGATGATAGAGCGACACACGCACATAATCTCAACACCAAAAGGATGCAGGCCTATCACCAAAAAGGATGATAGAGAACACTCGCACAATCTGGCACCAAAATGATGACAGACCTATCACCAATAGGATGATAGAGTGACACACACACACAATCCCGACACCAAAAGCGTGTAGGGTCTATCACCAAAAGGATGATAGAGAACACTCGCACAATCTGGCACCAAAAGAATGACAGATCCATCACCCATGACACACGCACACAATCCCGACACCAGAAGAATGTAGGGTCTATCACAAAAAGGATGATAGATAACACTCGCACAATCTAGCACAAAAAGGATGACAGACCCATCAAAAAAAGGATGATAGAGCGACACACGCACACAATCTTGACACCAAAAGGATGTGAGGCCTATCACCAAAAATAAGATAGAGGACACTCGCACAATCTGAACTAAAAATGATAAAAGACCACTCACCAAAAGGATGATAGAGTGACACATGCACAGAATCCCGACACCAAAAGGATGTAGGGTCTATCACCAAAAGGATGATAGAGAACACTCGCACAATCTGGCACTAAAAGGATGAAAGACCCATCACCAAAAGGATGATGGGGCGACACATGCACACAATCCCAACACCAAAAGGTTGCAGGGTCTGTCACCAAAAAGATGATAGAGAATATTCGCACAATCTGGTACCAAAAGGATGACACACCCATCACCTAAAGAATTTTAGAGCGACCCACGCACACAATCCCGACACCAAAAGGATGCAGGCCTATCACCAAAAGGATGACAGAGAAGACTCGCATAATCTAGCACCAAAAGGATGACAGACCTATCACCAAAATGATGACAGACCTATCACCAATAGGATGATAGAGTGACACACGCACACAATCCCGACACCAAAAGCGTGTAGGGTCTATCACCAAAAGGATGATAGAGAACACTTGCACAATCTGGCACCAAAAGAATGACAGATCCATCACCCATGACACACGCACACAATCCCGACACCAGAAGAATGTAGGGTCTATCACAAAAAGGATGATAGATAACACTCGCACAATCTAGCACAAAAAGGATGACAGACCCATCAAAAAAAGGATGATAGAGCGACACACGCACACAATCTTGACACCAAAAGGATGCGAGGCCTATCACCAAAAATAAGATAGAGGACACTCGCACAATCTGAACTAAAAATGATAACAGACCAATCACCAAAAGGATGATAGAGTGACACATGCACAGAATCCCGACACCAAAAGGATGTAGGGTCTATCACCAAAAGGATGATAGAGAACACTCGCACAATATGGCACCAAAAGGATGAAAGACCCATCACCAAAAGGATGATGGGGCGACACATGCACACAATCCCAACACCAAAAGGTTGCAGGGTCTGTCACCAAAAAGATGATAGAGAATATTCGCACAATCTGGTACCAAAAAGATGACACACCCATCACCGAAAGAATTTTAGAGCGACACACGCACACAACCCCGACACCAAAAGGATGCAGGCCTATCACCAAAAGGATGACAGAGAAGACTCGTATAATCTAGCACCAAAAGGATGACAGACCTATCACCAAAAGGATGATAGAGTGACACACGCATACAATCTGGCACCAAAATGATAATAGACCTATCACCAAAAGGATGATAGAGTGACACACGCACATAATCCCGACACCAAAAGGATGCAGGCCTATCACAAAAAGGATGATAGAGAACAGTCACACTATCTGGCACCAAAAGGATGATAGACCTATCACCAAAAGGATGATAGAGTGACACACGCACATAATCCGGACACTAAAAGGATATAGAGTCTATCACGCTAAGGATGATAGAGAACACTCGCACAATCTGGCACCAAAAGGATGACATACCCATCATCAAAAGGTTGATATAGCGACACATGCACACAATCCCGACACCAAAAGGTTGAAGGGCCTTTCACCAAATGAATGATAGAGAACACTCGCACAATCTGGCACCAAAAGGATGACATACCAATCACCAAAAGGATGATAGAGTGACACACGCACACAATCCCGACACTAAAAGGATGCAGGCCTATCTCCAAAAGGATGATAGAGAACACTCGCACAATCTGGCACCAAAATGATGACAGACCTATCACCAAAAGAATGAAAGAGTGAAACACGAACGAAATCCCGACACCAAAAGGATGTATGCTCTATCACCAAAAGGATGATAGAGAACACTTGCACAATCTAGTATCAAAAGTATGACAGAGGCATCACCAAAAGGATAATAGAGCGACACACGCACACAATCTCGACACCAAAAGGATGCAGGTCTATCTCCAAAAGGATGATAGAGAACACTCGCACTATCTGGCACCAAAAGGATGACAGACCTATCACAAAAAGGATGATAGAGTGACACACACACACAATCCCGACACCAGAAGGATGTACGGTCTATCACCAAAGGATGATAGAGAACACTCGCACAATCTGGTACTAAAAGGATGACATATCCATCACCCAAATGATGATAGAGCGACACACGCACACAATCCTGACACCAAAAGGATGTTGGGCCTATCACCAAAAAGATGATAGAGAACACTCGCACAATCTGGCACCAAAAAGATGACATACCTATCACCAAAAGGATGATAGAGAGACACATGCGCACAATCATGACACCCGAAGGATGTAGGGTCTATCACGAAAAGGATGATAGAGAACACTCGCACAATCTGGCACCAAAAGAATGACAGGCCTTTCACCAAAAGGATGATACAGTGACACACGCACACAATCCGGACACTAGAATGATGTAGAGTCTATCACCAAAAGGATGATAGAGAACACCCACACAATCTGGCACCAAAAGGATGAGATACCGATCATCAAAAGGTTGATATAGCGACACATGCACACAATCCCGACACCAAAAGGTTGCAGGGCCTTTCACCAAAAGAATGATAGAGAACACTCGCACAATCTGGCACTAAAAGGATGACATACCCATCATCAAAAAGGCTGATATAACGAAGCAAGTACACAATCCCGACACCAAAAAGATGCAGGACCTTTCACCAAAAGAATGATAGAGAATACTCGCACAATCCGACACCAAAAGGATGATAGACCCATCACCAAACGGATGATAGAGTGACACACGCACACAATCCCGACACCAAAAGGATGCTGGGCCTATCACCAAAAAGATGATAGC
Organism: Lathyrus sativus; assembly: GCA_963859935.3. Classification (NCBI taxonomy): domain Eukaryota; kingdom Viridiplantae; phylum Streptophyta; class Magnoliopsida; order Fabales; family Fabaceae; genus Lathyrus; species Lathyrus sativus. The sequence continues at coordinate 198,925,370 of OZ012739.1, read as the reverse complement.
AAACACTCGCACAATCTGGTACCAAAAAGATGACAGATCTACAACCAAAAGGATGATAGAGTGACACACGCACACAATCCCGACTCCAGAAGGATGTAGGGTTTATCACCAAATGGATGATAGAGAACACTAGCACAATCTGGCACCAAAAGGATTAAAAACCTATCACAAAAAGGATGATAGAGTGACAAACGCACACAATTCGGACACTAAAAGTATGTAGAGTCTATCACCAAAAGGATGATAGAGAACACTCGCACAATCTGGCACCAAAAGGATGACATACCCATCATAAAAAGTTGATATCACCAAAAGCTGAGCCTTTCACCAAAAGAATGATCGAGAACACATGCACATTCTTGCACTAAAAGGATGACAGAGCTATCACCAAAAGCATGATAGAGCGACACACGCACACAACCCCAACACCAAAAAGATGGAGGTCTATCACCAAAAGGATGATAGAGAACACTCGCACTATTTGGCACCAAAAGGATGACATGCCTATCACCAAAAGGATGATAGAGTGACACACGCAAACAATCCCGACACCAGAAGGATGTACGGTCTATCACCAAAAGGATGATAGAGAACACTCACACAATCTGACACCAAAAGGATGACAGTTCCATCACTCAAAGGATGACAGAGCGACACACGCACACAATCCCGACACCGAAAGGATGCTGGGCCTATGACCAAAAAGATGATAGAGAACACTCGCATAATCTGGCACCAAAAAGATGACAGATCTACAACCAAAAGAATGATAGAGTGACACACGCACACAATCCCGACACCAGAAGGATGTAGGGTATATCACCAAAAGGATGATAGAGAACACTCGCACAAACTGGCACCAAAAGGATTAAAAACCTATCACAAAAAGGATGATAGAGTGACACACGCACACAAACCGGACACTAAAAGGATGTAGAGTCTATGACCAAAAGGATGATAGAGAACACTCGCACAATCTGGCACCAAAAGGATAACATAGCCATCATCAAAACGTTGATATAACGACACATGCACACAATCCCGACACCAAAAATTTGCAGGGCCTTTTACCAAAAGAATGATAGAGAACACTCGCACAATCTGGCACCAAAAGGATGACATACCCATCATCAAAAGACTGATATAACAAAACATGTACACAATTTCGACACCAAAAGGATGCATGACCTTTCACCAAAAGAATGATAGAGAATACTCGCACAATCTGGCACAAAAAGGATGACAGAACCATCACCAAAAGGATGATAGAGCGACACACGAACGCAATCCCGACACCAAAAGGATGCTGGGCCTATCCCCAAATAGATGATAGAGAACACTCGCACAATCTGGCACCAAAAGGATGACAGTTCCATCATCCAAAGGATGATAGAGCGATACACGCAGACAATCCCGACACCAAAAGGATGCTGGGCCTATCACCAAAAAGATGATAGAGAACACTCGCACAATCTGGCACCAAAAGGATGACAGATCCATCATCCAAAGGATGATAGAGCGACACACGCACACAATCCCGACACCAAAAGGATGCTGGGTGTATCACCAAAACGATGATAGAGAACACTCATACAATCTGCCACCAAAAAGATGACAGATCTACAACCAAAAGGATGATAGAGTGACACACGCATACAATCCCGACATTAGAAGGATGCAGATTCTATCACCAAAAGTATGATAGAGAACACTAGCACAATCTGGCACCAAAAGGATGATAAACCTATCACAAAAAGGATGATAGAGTGACACACGCACACAATCCGGACACTAAAATAATGTAGAGTTTATCACCAAAAGGATGATAGAGAACACTCGCACAATCTGGCACCAAAAGGATAACATACCCATCATCAAAATGTTTGAAGGTGAGAAAAACACTTAGAAGGGGGTTGAATAAGAGTTTTAAGTAATATGGCAATAAAAACAACTCAAGATTTTTATCATGGTTCGTTGAACTCAACTACTCCAGTCCACCTTATCAAAGATGATTTGCATTTCTCTGCAAGGACTTAATCCACTATTGATCAACTGATTACAATAGAAAGCACTAAGAACAATTGTCTTAGTCTTCTCAAGAACTACTGACCACACCTTGGTCTTCTTAAGGAACTTCTTACAATTTAATTTAAACTAACAAGTGTTTGAATGCTTCTAATAAGCTGTATCACAACTGTGATGTTTACACTTTAGATTAAGTACAACAAGAACTATATGGTTTTATGAGAGATCAAATTAGTAAGATCTTGAAAGATTTTCTCTTTTATGAATCAAACGTGTATTTCTTTCTGAGTGATTTAGCAATGAGCAAAGTGATGAGTTCTGAATTAGCAACCTCAAAATGTTGAAGTAGTTCTCCTTTTATAGCTTTTTCAAATGCTTTGAGTGATGTGCAGCTGAATATAATATTGATTGTATGACTTTTCATCTCCAAAAGTATGGGCAGAAATATGCTTTCTGCAGAAAGGTATGGTTGTAGAAGCCTTGGGATTTGCACCACGTCACTTTTTTGGACAAATTAGTCGTTGGTTACTTTGGAAGTAGCACCACGTCTAATCAAGTTTACAGCTTCTTTAACAAACTTCCTTCAAGATGAAGTCTTCATAATCTGCACTTCAGAACTTGTAGTAAGCATAAAAGGTATGGAATGCTTTAAGATGATCAGAGCTTAAGATGAATGATAAGTTCAGAGTCTTGATAGATGATCAGATCTTTGATGTATCAGAGTCTCAATCTTGATTAGAGTCTTCATCAGAGTATGCAGCAGTATGTGCTTTGAGCGTGAATATTAATGATAAGAGTCTGGTTATCAAAGCCTCTGAGTTTGTAGAAAAAGAACTTCAGAGTATGATAAGATCAGAGCTATTAGCTTTTGTATACTTCTTTCATTAACACTTCAGATCATTCTGTAGCTTCTGCTTCAGATCCTTCTGGCAGCGCTTCAGAGTCTTCTGATAGTCTTGCATCTGATGCTTCAGAGCTTTGCATAGTTTCTTTTTACTTATGTATTTTGCTTCTTTAAGAGTATTTAATTTTATACCTGAAACAATGATACTTTGAACAAATTTTAAAATGTATGTTTTCTTACTACAAAATTCCATAACAGTTATCATCAAAACATAGAGATATAAGAAACACCAATCTGTGTTCTAACAATCTCCCCCTTTTTGATGATGACAAAACATAGGGAATTTTGTTCAAAAAAGAAATAAATAACTCCCCCTGAGATTAAGAATCTCCCCCTGAAATGAATACTCTAATAGAAGAGAACACTTCCCTTTTTGTTTGAGTATATTTCAGAACCTGGTAGAAATCCTTGTTTGAGAGAAAGAATCAGAGCTTGGATGCTTTCCAGAATTAGAGTCTGATAATTTCTTTCAAAATGAAGAGTCTGGTGTATCTTCCAGAATCAAAGTCAAAATTTGCGTACAAGGATCAGAGCCTGGTTGGATAATTCTCAGGGTAACTTTAGATCATTTTGTTAGATGAAATAGTAAGATCTGAAAGTCTTAAGATTCAATGTTAGATTAAAACAATGTCTGAATTTCATTTTTAGTATTTGCTTATGGATTGAACAGTCAAATTCTCTTTCTCCCCCTTTTTGTCATAATCAAAAAGAATTTTAAAGACAGAAAAGATAACAGAAGAAGAGAAAAACATAACACAGAAATGAAAGACAAAACAGCCAGATTCAATCAGATCAAAATAGCATAACAGCATAAGAAGTTCATAGAGCAGATGATAGAAAATAGAGCAAATAGAAAACAAGTACAAAACAAGAATGCAAAGACATGAAAAAGAAAACTAGGGCTGGCGAGAAGCAATCAAGGTTAGAAGATCCGTAATCTTAGCAGTGGACTCTTCTTGCTTGGCCATCCAAGTCTTGATCTCTTCAGTGGTCTGTTCCTGTTTTATCATCCATGTTCTGATTTCCTTGACTTCTTGGACAACATCAGGAATCTCAGTCTTCATCTCAAATGCAGAAGGTTCAGAAGCAAATGCAGTTGCCATTGGATGATCAATCTCCATGTCAGATGCAAGAGTATCTTCTATCATTGCAGAATCTTCAGCAGGAGCATCATCTAGAAGAAGCACTGGAGTTGTGATAATGTTCAGCAGAGTCTGTCTGACCATTTCAGCAAACTTAGCCTTTGCATCATCGGCACAGAGTGTTCTGAGGTCAGATGCAACAGAGTTGAACTTCGATATAAATCTGTTCCAAGAAGCTTCAGATTCAGCAGGATCCATACTAGCCACACACTCTTTCTCCACAGAAGCAATTCCCATACGTAGTTCCTTCTTGAAATTCTTGAACAGAGTAGAAACATCTGATCTGGGTTTGGGGTTTAGAAAGTCATCTATGGTGACAAGTTGTGATGGTTCAGGAGGAGTTTGAGTTTGTTCAGGAGGTGGGTGATCAGATGATGGATGTTCAGATGGTGGTTGTTCAGATGGTTGGGGTATGGATGTTTGTGGTATGGTGAGTTGAGGTATGGAGGTGTCAGCATCAGATGGTGTTGATGTAACAACATCAGATAAGGATGGTATAAAATCTGTGAAATTGAATTTGATGCGAAGAGGGTTGTCAGATGTAGGTAGATCAGATGGTAGTGGTTTATAGGGATCAGGAATTTGTAAGCTAGTTGGTGAGGGAACTTCAGATTCATCAGAATCAGATGATTCAGTTGAATGACATGAAGTTGAAGAGAGGACATACATGGTTGCAAGTGGTGATACATCCAGAATGTCTTCAGATGGTTGTTGGACAGATGGTTCAGGTTTTTTGATGGTTGGTTCTTCCGGTGGTTGAGTAGAAGAGAGTGGTTCAGATTGTTTTTGTTGTTCTGATTGTGTTTGTTGTTCAGAGGATGGTTGTTTTTGTGATTCAGATGATGGTTGTTGTTGTGGTTCAAATTGTTTTTGTTGTTGGGGTTGATGTTCAGATGATTTCTGTTGAGGGGGTTCAGATGAATGAGGTTCAGATGATTTAGGAGGAGATGGTGAAGGTGAAGGTCAGGGTGAAGGTACAGATGGTTTGGGATCAGATGTTAATACCCAGTGAATTGTTTCTCTGATTTCTTCCACAGTAGCTTCTGGAGGATTTTCCTTTTGCTTCTTGTACTTCTCAGGCTTGTCACCAGCATCAGAGGCTTTCCTCTTGGGTTGTGCAACAGATCCTTCCTCAGCCTTTCTCTTCCTGCGCCTTTCTCTCAGAAGATTTGGCAATACTTCTCCTTCCTTCTGTACTATGTTAGCAGGCAAAGGAATACCATCTCTTAAACATTCAGCAATGTAAGTCAAAATGATGTGCCTAGGTTCATCAGCACTGAACATAGGAAAATCTGCTAAAGGAATTCTTCTTCTGCTGACGTCTTCAAAGTGAAATTTCTTGGGTTTTCCAGCAAGCTCTGAAATGACCTTCATTCTCTTCAGAGTGTTCCCATTTATGACAGATCCTATAACATAGGACAGATCCTCTGTCACCCCAGCATCAAAAAGATGTTTCACAAGACCATTCTCTGTTAGAATGTCTGATATCAGTCTTCCCATAGGGATCTAAGTTATGATTTTTCCAGCTTTAACCCTTACTTCTTCTCTTGTTTCTTTGATATCGTTCAGAAGATGACTGAACAGAAGATAAGGTAAATCCACCTTCTTTCCTTTACTCATACAGAACATGAAGTACATTTGTTCTGAATTTACATAATCTGGTGAGTTAGAAGATTTCCTATGAAAGATTGAACTCATGAAAATCTTAGCCCAGATTCTGTAAATAGGCTTCAGATCTCGGACCTTATTGGATGGTTCTCCAGAAACACAAACTTCTTGAAAAATGTCAGCCAAATCCACACGATCAGTAGCCATACTTGTGATTCCCAGTTTCCTTATACTCAAGTAGTTGTCTGATTAATTTTTTAGTGATGACAATTTCCTTCCTAAGAACAGATGAATGAATAAACTTAGGGAAACCTTGAGCGTGTATCCAGAATTCTTTTACCAAAGTTGGATAAACAGGACCCATCATCCTGTCAAAATACTTTTCCCAGTTCTGAGCTTTGATGGTTGAAAGGAGATCAAAACCATTTTCTTTGATGGATTCAAAATCCACAAAGTTCTCACATAGAACTTCAAGTTCTTTGAATGGAGTGAGAAGAGTTCTTACAGGTGCTTTGTACACAACAGCAGTTTGGGATGAACCAGCAGCATTTGGAGATGATGCAGCAACAGTTGAAGTTTTCATTTGAGCAGGTGTTGAAGAAGGTGAAGCCGTTGAGGTTCTTGAGATGCGTCTGGGTTTACGAGAGGTTTTTGGTTTTGAAATGAGATGGAAACAATAGAGAAGGCAGAAATGCATATGAGAGATGAAAAGAGTGTAAAGTGTGATTTGTGAAGTGTTGTGAGAATTTATAGAAAAAATTTAGGGCATGCAAAAAAAAACACACAATCTCAAGCGTGCACAAGCAATGAATGAAGTCAACAATAATCATATCAAGCAATTAATGCAAGGAATAAAATCAAATCAAGCATTTAAGATTCTGACAGAATGGGGGAAAACAAGAGATTTTGGATTTTCAAAGCAATACCTCAAATGTCACTTCAGTATGGTGCACTCTACCTTTCCAGATTCTGAGCTACACGTGTTTGCTGGCATGTGCCTCTGATACTCTTTGAGAAATGAAACGTTAGGCAACGTTCAGATCCTCTGAGCTTTGTTAGTTCAAATTCACACACAAATAAATAAACACAGAATTGAGAGGAAGAAATACTTCAGAGTTTAGACATTTATCATCTGAAAAAATTTCATCTGATGAATATTTTATTCTGGATAGAAGTCCATACTTATATTTTTCAGAATAAATTTAAATCTATCTTCAGCAAGGGGTTTTGTAAAGATATCAGCCCACTAATGATCTGTATCCACAAAGTTTAAATTGATAATTCCCTTCTGAACATAGTCTCTGATGAAATGATGTTTAATCTCTATATGCTTAGCTTTAGAGTGTAAAATAGGGTTTTTAGATAAGCATATAGCAGAAGTATTATCACAGAAGATAGAAATGTTACTCTCAAAGATCTGATAATCTTCCAGTTGACTTTTCATCCAGATCATCTGGGTGCTACAACTAGCAGCAGCAATATATTCTGCCTCTGTTGTTGAAAGTGCAATTGTGGGTTGCTTCTTGCTGAACCAAGAGATCAGATGACTTCCAAGAAATTGACAACTTCCAGAAGTACTTTTACGTTCTACTCTGTCTCCAGCATAGTCAGCATCACAGAATCCAACTAATTTATACTCATCAGATCTTCTGTAACACATACCCACATTAGTAGTACCTTTCAGATACCTTAGAATCCTCTTAACAGCTGTTAAGTGAGATTCTCTAGGATCTGATTGGAATCTAGCACACAGACACACACTGAATAAAATATCAGGTCTTGAAGCAGTCAAATATAAGAGAGATCCAATCATACCTCTGTAAAGTTTTTGATCAACTTTCTTACTTACCTCTTCCTTACCAAGTGTGCTTGTAGAATGCATTGGAGTCTTAGCCAATTTGCTTTCATTCAGATTGAATTTCTTCAGAAGCTCTTTGACATATTTAGTCTGGTGAATATATGTGCATTCCAGAGTGTGATTTACTTGGATTCCCAGAAAGGATCTAAGTTCTCCCACCATGCTCATTTCAAATTCAGCCTGCATAGACAAAGCAAACTCCTTTCCCAGCATAATATTGGTAGATCCAAAAATAATATCATCCACATAAATTTGACAAACTAGTAAATATTTCTTAAATGTTTTACAGAAAAGAGTTGTGTCCACTTTGCCTCTGATAAAGTTCTTTTCCAGAAGAAATTTACTTAATCTTTCGTACCAAGCTCTGGGAGCTTGTTTCAAACCATAAAGAGATTTTTTGAGTTTGAAAACATGATTTGGAAATTTATCACTTTCAAAACAAGGAGGTTGATGGACATAAACATCTTCTTCTATGATACCATTTAAGAAGGCACTCTTAACATCCATCTGATATAGAGTGATGTTATGTTGTGCAGTAAATGAAATAAGAAGGCGTATAGATTCTAACCTTGCCACTGGAGCATAAGTTTCAGTGTAATCAATACCTTCTTGTTGACTGTACTCTTGAGCTACCAGCCTTTCCTTGTTCCTAACAACTTCTCCTTGCTCATTTAATTTATTTCTGAATACCCACTTTGTTCCAATAATGTTGAAACCTTTTGGTCTAGGAACCAAATCCCACACATCATTTCTTGTAAATTGATTTAGCTCATCTTGCATTGCAAGTATCCAATCGTTGTGACTCAGAGCCTCATCCACAGATGTTAGTTCAATAATAGACACCAACCCAAGAAGTGATGTTCCAGATGATCTGATAAACGATCTTGTTCTTATAGGGTCATCTTTCTTCCCAATAATCATTTCTTCTGGATGAGAAGCCTTGATTCTGGATGATCTTTTAACTGTTGGTTCTTCAAAAATATTCATGTTATTCATCCGAGCAGCTAATGGAGTTGCATCTGGCGTAGCTTCTTCTTGAGCTTTCTCTACCTCTGGTTTCTCAGATTCTATGAGAATAACTTCTCCATCTGCAGAGTTTTCAATCTGCTTTGGCTTTTGATTGCCAAGCTTATCATCAAATCTAACATGTATAGATTCCTCCACAATCTGTGTCTCAGTATTGTATACTCTGTAGCCTTTAGAGCATTCAGAATATCCAAGCATGAAACACTTTTGTGCTTTAGAATCAAACTTGTTAAGATTCTCTTTAGTGTTTAGTATAAAACAAATACATCCAAAAGAATGGAAATAAGAAATGTTTGGCTTTCTATTCCTCCACAATTCATAAGGAGTCTTTTCCAGAAGAGGTGTAATTGACACTCTGTTCTAAATGTAACATGCTGTGTTAATTGCCTCTGCCCAAAAATGTTTTGCCATGTTAGTCTCATTGATCATGGTTCTGGCCATTTCTTGCAAAGTTCTATTTTTCCTCTCTACAACTCCATTCTGTTGTGGAGTTCTAGGACAGGAGAAATCATGAGCAATGCCATTTTCATTAAAATATTTTTCAAAATGTTTGTTTTCAAATTCACCACCATGATCACTTCTGACTTTAACAATTTTGAAATCTTTTTCAGTTTGGACTTGTTTGCAGAAGTCAAAGAACACAGAATGTGACTCATCCTTGTGTTTTAGGAATTTTACCCATGTCCATCTGTTGTAGTCATCAACAATGACTAATCCATACTTCTTGCCTCTGATGGATACAGTTTTCACTGGTCCAAACAGATCAATGTGAAGTAATTCTAATGGTTTTGAAGTTGAAACAACATTTTTGGATTTAAAAGATGATTTTGAAATTTTTCCTTTCTGACATGCTTCACAAAGAGCATTTGAGTTGAACTTCAGATTAGGAAGTCCTCTGACCAGATTAAGCTTATTAATCTGAGATATACGTCTCATATTAATATGACCCAATCTTCTGTGGTAGACCCATTGCTCCTCATTAACAGACATAAGGCATTTAACATTCTGAACCTTAAGTTCTGAAAGACTAATTTTATAAATGTTGTTTTTCCTTTTACCATTAAAGAGGATTGAGCCATCCTTTTGACTAACAGCTTTGCAACACTTTTGATTAAAGATAATGTCATAACCATTGTCACTTAATTGACTTATGGACAATAGATTATGAGTTAACCCTTCAACAAGCAAGACATTAGTTATGGAAGGAAGTTTACCATTGCCTATGGTTCCAGAGCCAATTATCTTGCCCTTCTGATTCCCTCCAAACTTGACATCTCCTCCAGATCTAAGCTCCAGACTTTGGAACATAGACCTTTTTCCCGTCCTATGTAGTGAGCACCCAGAGTCCAGGTACCATGACTGGAGTCTTGACTTTGCTGCTAAGGATGTCTGCAACATAGATTATCTTATCCTTAGGTACCCAGATTTTCTTGGGTCCTTTTTGGTTAGTTGCCTTAAAGCTTTTTCTGAACTTCTGTCTTTCAACATAAGACTTGTTCTTATTAGCTTTAGATTTATTAAACATAGATTTGTTCTGATTAGAACTTGTGTGTTTAATATCATTTAAGTGACCCAATGTAAATTGAGAATATAAAGGAGGATACTTGATATCCAGTTTATCTACAGATTTTGGCTTTGAATCTTCATAAGAGAAAGATTTATATCCAACACCTTTTCTATAGTTTCTGCTAATACCATAGATCATTGAAGCCATTTTGCTTCTATATAGGCTTTTAGTTAGAAACTTCCTGAAACTATAGTCATACTCTTGTAAAATGTTTTTAGAGCATGGTTCAGATTTTGAATCAGAGTTTAGTTGAGCAGATTCTAAATTATTTTTCAATTAAAGATTTTCAGCTTTTAGTTCAGCTATTTCTGATTCAAACTTGTTACTCTCAAATTCAATATGCTTTAGAAGCGTTTTGTATTTGATTTTAACTTTACTATAGTTTTCAAGAATATCAGATAAACTTTCAACAAGTTCCTGTCTAGAAAGTTCAGCAAATACCTCCTCAGAATCAGATTCTGATTCTGATCCAGATGATTCAGCCCTATCCTCAATGTCAGCCATGAATGCTACATTTGCACATTCCTCTTCTGACTCTGATGACGAATCAGATGCATCTGAGTCATCCCAGGTAGCCATCAGAACTTTCTTTTTGTGATCTGACTTTCTTTTTGGGTTCTCCTTCTGAAGCTTTGGACAATCACTCTTGTAGTGCCCAGGTTCTTTGCATTCATAGCAAACAACCTCTCTTTTTCCAGATCGTCTGTGTCCAGAGGATTCTCCAGATCTTCTGTATCCAGAGTGTTCTCCAGATCTTCTGTTCCCAGAAGATTCTTTGTGTTGATCTGGTTTTCCAAAGTTCTTGAACTTCCTTTGCTTATTCTTCCAGAGTTTATTGATTCTTCTAGATAGTAAGGATAGTTCTTCTTAATCTTCAGAAGCATACTCTTCAGAGCTTTCTTCTAATACCTACAATGCTTTAATAGCTTTATTAGATTTTAACGCAATTGACTTACCTTTCTTTAGAGGCTCATCTTCCTGTAGTTAAATCTCATGACTCCTTAGAGAACTGATTAGTTCCTCCAGCGTAATCTTGTTCAGATCCTTTGCCAGCTTCAGAGCAGTGACCATGGGTCTCCATCTGGTTGGCAAGCTTCTGATTATTTTCTTGACATGATCTGCTGTAGAGTAACCTTTGTCCAAAACCTTAAGGCCAGCAGTGGGAATCTGGAATCTGGAAAACATTGCTTCAATAGATTCATATTCTTCCATCTTGAAAGCTTCATACTTCTGGATCAGCGCTAGAGCCTTGGTTTCTTTGACTTGAGAGTTCCCTTCATGAGTCATCTTCAGGGATTCAAATATATCAAAGGCAGTTTCTCTGTTGGTATTTTCTCATACTCAGTATGAGATATAGCATTTAGCAATATAGTTCTAGCCTTGTGGTGATTTCTGAATTCCTTCTTTTGCTCCTCAGTCATTGATTTTCTGTCAACTTTCTTGCCATTCCCATTAGTGGGATGAACATATCCATCAATAACTAAGTCCCAAAGATCAGCATCAAATCCTAGAAAGAAACTTTCCAGTCTATCTTTCCAATAATCAAATTTCTCTCCATCAAACATGGGAGGTTTTGTGCTGACTCTTTCTTCATATTTGTTGTTGTTGGGTGTTGAAGTTTCAGCAGCCATAATGTATATCAACCAAGAGTATCAAGTGTTTTTCCCACTGGATCTTTTCTAGTCACGGTTAAGTGATAGCACAAACAGAACCGGAGCTCTGATGCCAACTGAAGGTGAGAAAAACACTTAGAGGGGGGGGGGGGGGTTGAATAAGAGTTTTAAGAAATATGGCAATAAAAACAACTCAAGATTTTTATCCTGGTTCGTTGAAATCAACTACTCCAGTCCACCTTATCAAAGATGATTTGCCTTTCTCTGCAAGGACTTAATCCACTATTGATCAACTGATTACAACAGAAAGCACTGAGAACAACTGTCTTAGTCTTCTCAAGAACTAATGACCACACCTTGGTCTTCTTAAGGAACTTCTTACAATTTAATGTAAACTAACAAGTGTTTGAATGCTTCTAATAAGCTGTATCACAACTGTGATGTTTACACTTAAGATTAAGTACAACAAGAACTATATGGTTTTATGAGAGATCAAATGAGTAAGATCTTGAAAGATTTTCTCTTTTATGAATCAAACGTGTATTTCCTTCTGAGTGATCTAGCAATGAGCAAAGTGATGAGTTCTGAATTAGCAACCTCAAAATGTTGAAGTAGTTCTCTTTTTATAGCTTTTTCAAATGCTTTGAGTGATGTGCAGCTGAATATAATATTGATTGTATGACTTTTCATCACCAAAAGCATGGGCAGAGATATGCTTTCTGCAGAAAGGTATGGTTGTATAAGCCTTGGGATTTGCACCACGTTACTTCTTTGGACAAATTAGTCGTTGGTTACTTTGGAAGTAGCACCACGTCTAATCAAGTTTACAGCTTCTTTAACAAGCTTCCTTCAAGATGAAGTCATCATAATCTGCACTTCAGAACTTGTAGTAAGCATAAAAGGTATGGAATGCTTTAAGATGATCAGAGCTTAAGATGAATGATAAGTTCAGAGTCTTGATAGATGATCAGATCTTTGATGTATCAGAGTCTCAATCTTGATTAGAGTCTTCATCAGAGTATGCAGCAGTATGTGCTTTGAGCGTGAATATTAATGATAAGAGTCTGGTTATCAAAGCCTCTGAGTTTGTAGAAAAAAGAACTTCAGAGTATGATAAGATCAGAGCTATTAGCTTTTGTATACTTCTTTCATTAACACTTCAGATCATTTTGTAGCTTCTGCTTCAGATCCTTCTGGCAGCGCTTCAGAGTCTTCTGATAGTCTTGCATCTGATGCTTCAGAACTTTGCATAGTTTCTTTGTACTTATGTATTTTGCTTCTTTAAGAGTATTTCATTTTATACCTGAAACAATGATACTTTGAACAAATTTTAGAGTGTATGTTTTCTTACTACAAAATTCCATAACATTTATCATCAAAACATAGAGATATAAGAAACACCAATCTGTGTTCTAACAAGGTTGATATAGCGACACATGCACACAATCCCGACACCAAAAGGTTGCAGGGCCTTTCACCAAAAGAATGATAGAGAATACTCGCACAATCTGGCACCAAAAGGATGACAGACCCATCACCCAAAGGATGATAGAGCGACACACGCACACAATCCCGACACCAAAAGGATGCTGGGCATATCACCAAAAAGATGATTGAGAACACTCGCATAATCTGGCACCAAAAAGCTGACAGACATATCACCAAAAGTGACACACGCACACAATCCCGACACCAAAAGGATGTTAGGCCTATTACCAAAAAGATGATGGAGAACACTCGTAAAATCTGGCATCAAAAAGATGACAGATCTACAACCAAAAGGATGATAGAGTGACACACGCACACAATCCAGACACCAGAAGGATGTCGGGTCTATCACCAAAATGATGATAGAGAACACTCGCACAATCTGGCACCAAAAGGATGACAAACCAATCACAAAAAGGATGATAGAGTGACACTCACACAATCCGGACACTAAAAGGATGTAGAGTCTATCACCAAAAGGATGATAGAGAACACTCGCACAATCTGGCACCAAAAAGATGACATACCCATCATCAAAAGGTTGATATAGCGACACATGCACACAATCCCGACACCAAAAGATTGCAGGGCCTTTCACCAAAAGAATGAAAGAGAACACTCGGACAATTTGGCACCAAAAGGATGACATACCCATCATCAAAAGGCGGATATAACGAAACATGTACACAATCTCGACACAAAAAGGATGCATGACCTTTCACCAAACGAATGATAGAGAATACTCGCACAATCTGACACCAAAAGGATGATAGACCCATCACCAAAAGGATGATAGAGCGACACACGCACACAATCCCGACACCAAAATGATGCAGGCCTATCACCAAAAAGTTGATAGAGAACACTCGCACAATCTGGCACCAAAATTATGACATACCTATCACCAAAAGAATGAAAGAGTGAAACACGCACAAAATCCTGACACCAAAAGGATGTATGGTCTATCACCAATAGGATGATAAAGAATACTTGCACAATCTGGCACCAAAAGGATGATAGAGCAACACACGCACACAATCCCAACACCAAAAGGATGCAGATCTATCACCAAAAGGATGATAGACAACACCCGCACCATCTGGAACCAAAAGGATGACAGACCTATCACCAAAAGGATGATAGAGTGACACACGCACACAATCCCGACACTAGAAGGATGTACGGTCTATCACCAAAAGGATGATAGAGAACACTCGCACAATCTGGCACCAAAAGGATGACAGATCCATCACCCATAGGATGATAGAGCGACACATGCACACAATCCCGACACCAAAAGGATGTTAGAAAACACTCGCACAATCTGGCACCAAAAGGATGACAGATCTAGCACGAAAAGGATGATAGAGTGACACACGCACACAATCCCGACACCAGAAAGATGTACGGTCTATAACATAAGGATGATAGAGAACACTCGCACTATCTGGCACCAAAAGGATGACAGACCTATCACCAAAAGGTTGATAGAGTGACACACGCACACAATCCCGACACTAGAAAGATGTACGGTCTATCACCAAAATGATGATAGAGAACACTCGCACAATCTGGCACCAAAAGGATGACAGATCCATCACCCAAAGGATGATAGAGCGACACACGCACACAATCCCGACACCAAAAGGATGATAGAGAACACTCGCACAATCTGGCACCAAAAGGATGACAGATCTAGCACCAAAAGGACGATAGAGTGACACACGCACACAATCCCGATACCAGAAAGATGTAGGGTCTATAAAAAAAGGATGATAGAGAACACTCGCACAATCTAGCACGAAAATGACGAAAGACCTATCACCAAAAGGATGATAGAGTGGCACACACACACAATCCTGACACTAAAAGGATGTAGGATTTATCACCAAAAGGATGATAGAGTGACACACAGACACAATCCCGACCCCAGAAGGATGTAAAGTCTATCACCAAAAGGATGATAGAGAACACTCGCACAATCTGGCACCAAAAGGATGACATACTGATCATCAAAAGGTTGATATAGCGACACACGCACACAATCCTGACACCAAAAGGGTGCAGGCCTATCACCAAAAAGATGATAGAGAACACTCGCACAATCTGGCACCAAAAGGATGACAGACCTATCACCAAAAGGATGATAGAGTGACACACGCACACAATCCCGACACCAGAAGGATGTACGGTCTATCACCAAAAGGATGATAGAGAACACTCGCACAATCTGGCACCAAAAGGATGACATATCCATCACCCAAAGGATGATAGAGCGACACACGCACACAATCCCGACACCAAAAGGATGTTGGGCCTATCACCAAAAAGATGATTGAGAACACTCGCACAATCTGGCACCAAAAAGATGACAGATCTATCACCAAAAGGATGATAGAATGACACACGCATACAATCCCGACACCAGAAGGATGCAGGGTCTATCACCAAAAGGATTGAAGAGAACACTTGCATAATCTGGCACCAAAAGGATGATAAAGCCATCACCAAAAGGATGATAGAGTGACACACACACATAATCCCGACACCAGAAGGATGTACGGTCTATCACCAAAAGGATGATAGAGAAAACTTGCACAATCTGGCACCAAAAAGATGACAGAGCCATCACCAAAAGGATGATAGAGCGACACACACACACAATCCTGACACCAAAAGGATGCAGGTCTATCACCAAAAGGATGATAGAGAACACTCGCACTATCTGGCACCAAAAGGATGACAGACCTATCACCAAAAGGATGATAGAGTGACACACACACACAATCCCGACACCAGAAAGATGTAGGGTCTATAACAAAAGGATGATAGAGAACACTCGCACTATCTGGCATGAAAAGGATGACAGACCTATCACCAAAAGGATGACAGAGTGACACAAGCACACAATCCCGACACTAGAAGGATGTACGGTCTATCACCAAAAGGATGATAGAGAACACCCGCACAATCTGGCACCAAAAGGATGACAGATCCATCACCCAAAGGATGATAGAGCGACACACGCACACAATCCCGACACCAAAAGGAGGATAGAGAACACTCGTACAATCTGGCACCAAAAGGAAGACAGATCTAGCACCAAAAGGATGATAGAGTGACACCCGCACACAATCCCAACTCCAGAAAGATGTTGGGTCTATAACAAAAGGATGATAGAGGAAACTCGCACAATCTGGCACCAAAATGATGACAGACCTATCACCAAAAGAATGATAGAGTGAAACACGCATACAATCCTGGCACCAAAAGGATGACAAAGCCATCACCAAAAGGATGATAGAGCGACACACGCACACAATCCCGACACTAAAAGGATAAATGGTCTATCACCAAAAGGGTGATAGAGAACACTCGCACAATCGGGTGCCAAAAGGATGACATACCCATGATCGAAAGGCTGATATAACGTCACATGTACACAATCCAGACACCAAAAGGATGCAGGGCCTTTCACAAAAAGAATGATAGAGAATACTCGCACAATCTGGCACCAAAAGGATGACAGACCCATCACAAAAAAGATGATAGAGAGACACACACACATAATCCCGACACCAAAAGGATGATAGTGAACACTCGCACAATCTGGCACCAAAAGGATGACATATCCATCACCCAAAGGATGATAAAGCGACAAACGCACACAATCCCGACATGAAAAGGATGTTGGGCCTTTCACCAAAATAATGATAGGGAACATCCGCACAGTCTGGCACTAAAAGGATGACAGACCCATCACCAAAAGGATGAGTGGGTGACACACGCACACAATCCTGACACCAGAAGGATGAAGGGTCTATCACCAAAAGGATGATAAAGAACACTCGCACAATCTGGCACCAAAAGGATGACAGACCTATCACCAAACGAACGATAGAGTGACACACACACACAATGCTGACACTAAAAGGATGCATGCCTATCACCAAAAGGATGATATAGAACACTCGCACAATCTGGCACCAAAAGGATGATAGAGCGACACACACACACAATACCGACACCAAAAGGATACAGGCCTATCACCAAAAGGATGATATAGAACACACGCGCAATCTGGAACCAAAAGGATGATATAGAACACACGCGCAATCTGGAACCAAAAGGATGACAGACATATCACCAAAAGTGACACACGCACACAATCCCGACACCAAAAGGATGCAGGGCCTTTCACCAAAAGAATGATAGAGAATACTCGCACAATCTGGAACCAAAAGGATGACAGAACCATCACCAAAAGGATGATAGAGCGACACACGCACACAATCCCGACACCAAAAGGATGCAAGCCTATCACCAAAAGGATGATAGAGTGACACACACACAGAATCTGGACACCAGAAGGATTTGAGGTCTATCACCAAAAGGATGATAGAGAATACTCGCACAATTTGGCACCAAAAGGATGACAAAGCTATCACAAAAAGGATGATAGAGTGACACACGCACACAATCCGGGCACTAAAAGTATGTAGAGTCTATGTCCAAAAGGATGTAAGAGAACACTCGCACAATCTGGCACCAAAAGGATGACATACCCATCATCAAAAGGTTGATATAGCGACACATGCACACAATCCCGACACCAAAAGGTTGTAGGGCCTATGAAGAAAAGAATGATAGAGAACACTCGGCCATCTGGCACCAAAAGGATGACATACCCATCATCAAAAGGCTCATATAAGGAAATATGTACACAATCTCGACACCAAAAGGATGCATGACCTTTCACCAAAAGAATGATAGAGAATACTCGCACAATCGGGCACCAAAAGGATGACAGGCCCATCACCAAAAGGATGATAGAGCGACACACGCACACAATCCCGACACCAAAAGGATGCAGGCCTATCACCAAAAAGATGATAGAGAACACTCGCACAGTATGGCAACCAAATGATGACATACCTATCACCAAAAGAATGAAAGAGTGAAACACGCACAAAATCCTGACACCAAAAGGATGTATGGTCTATATCCAAAAGGATGATAGAGAACACTTGCACAATCTGGCACCAAAAGGATGACAGAGCCATCACCAAAAGGATGATAGAGCGACACACGCACACAATCCCAACACCAAAAGGATGCAGGTTTATCACCAAAAGGATGATAGAGAACACTCGCACTATCTGGAACCAAAAGGATGACAGACCTATCACCAAAAGGATGATAGAGTGACACACGCACACAATCCCGACACCAGAAGGATGTATGGTCTATCACCAAAAGGATGATAGAGAACACTGGCACAATCTATTACCAAAACGATGACAGATCCATCACCCAAAGGATGATAGAGCGACACACGCACACAATCCCGACACCAAAATTGATGTTGGGCCTATCACCAAAAAGATGATAGAGAACACTTGCACAATATGGCACCAAAAAGATGACAGATCTATGACAAAAAGGATGATAGAGTTACACACGCACACAATCACGACAACAGAAGGATGTAGGGTGTATCACCAAAAGGATGATAGAGAACACTCGCACAATCTGGCACCAAAAGTATGACAGACCTATCGCCAAAAGGATGATAGAGTGACACACGCACATAATCCTGACCCCAGAAGGATGTAGAGTCTATCACCAAAAGGATGATAGAGAACACTCGCACAATCTAGCACCAAAAGGATGACATACCGATCATCAAAAGGTTGATATATCGACACATGCACAAAATCCCGACACCAAAAGGTTGCAGGGCTTTTCACCAAAAGACTGATAGAGAACACTCGTACAATCTGGCACCAAAAGGATGACAGACCTATCACCAAGAGGATGATAAAGCAACACACGTACACAATCCCGACACCAAAAGGATGTATGGTGTATCACCAAAAGGATGATAGAGAACAACTGCACAATCTGGCACCAAAAGGATGACAGAGCCATCACCAAAAGGATGATAGAGCGACACATGCATACAATCCCGACACCAAAAGGATGCAGGTCTATCACCAAAAGGATGATAGAGAACACTCCCACTATCTGGAACCAAAAGGATGACAGATCTATCACCAAAAGGATGATAGAGTGACACACACACACACAATCCCGACACCAGAAGATGTACGGTCTATCTCAAAAGGATGATAGAGAACACTCGCACAATCTAGCACCAAAAGGATCATAGATCCATCAACCAAAGGATGATAGAGCGACACACGCACATAATCCTGACACCAAAAGGATGCTGAGCCTATCACCAAAAAGATGATAGAGAACACTCGCACAATCTGGCAACATAAAGATGACAGATCTATCACCAAAAGGATAATAGAGTGACACACGCACACAATCCCGACACCAGAAGGATGTAGGGTGTATCACCAAAAGGATGATAGAGAACACTGGCACAATCTGGCACCAAAAGTATGACAGACCTATCGCCAAAAGGATGACAGAGTGACACACACACACAATCCCGACACCAGAAGGATGTAGAGTCTATCACCAAAAGGATGATAGAGAATACTCGCACAATCTTGCACCAAAAGGATGATATACCGATCATCAAAAGGTTGATATAGGGACACATGCACACAATCCCGACACCAAAAGGTTGGAGGGCCTTTCACCAAAAGAATGATAGAGAACACTCGCACAATCTGGCACCAAAAGGATGACAGACCCATCACCAAAAGGATGATAGAGCGACAATCACACACAATCCCGATACCAAAAGGATGCAGGCCTATCACCAAAAGAATGATATAGAACACACGCATAATCTGGAACCGAACGGATGAAAGACATATCACAAAAAGGATGATAGAGTGACACACGCACACAATCCTAACACCAAAAGGATGCAAGGCCTTTCACCAAAAGAATGATAGAGAATACTCGCACAATCTGGAACCAAAAGGATGACAGACCCATCACCAAAAAGATGATAGAGCGACACACGCACACAATCCTGACACCAAAAGGATGCAGGCCTATTACCAAAAGGATGATAGAGTGACACACGCACACAATCTGGACACTAAAAGGATGTAGAGTCTATCACCAAATGGATGATAGAGAACACTCGCACAATCTGGCACCAAAAGGATGACATACGGATCATCAAAAGGTTGATATAGCGACACATGCACACAATCCCGACACCAAAAGTTTGCAGGGCCTTTCACCAAACGATTGATAGAGAACAGTCGCACAATCTGGCACAAAAAGGATGACATACCCATCATCAAAAGGATGATATAACGAAACATGTACACAATCTCGACACCAAAAGGATGCATGACCTTTCACCAAAAGAATGATAGAGAATACAAGTACAATCTGGCACCAAAAGGATGACAGACCCATCACCAAAAGGATGATAGAGCAACACACGTACACGATCCCGACACCAAAGGAATGCAGGCCTATCACCAAAAAGATGATAGAAAACACTCGCACAATCTGGCACCAAAATGATGACAGACCTATCACCAAATGAATGAAAGAGTTAAACACACACAAAATCCTGACACCAAAAGGATGTACGGTCTATCACCAAAAGGATGATAGCGAACACTCGTTCAATCTGGCACCAAAAGGATGTACGGTCTATCACCAAAAGGATGATAGCGAACACTCGTTCAATCTGGCACCAAAAGGATGACAGATCCATCACCCAAAGGATGATAGTGCGACACACGCACAGAATCCCGACACCAAAAGGATGCTGGACCTATCACCAAAAAGACGGTAGAGAACACTCGTACAATATGGCACCAAAAAGATGACAGATCCATCACCAAAAGGATGATAGATTGACACACGCACATAATGCCGACACCAGAAAGATGTAGGGTCTATAACAAAAGGATGATAGAGAACACTCGCACTATCTGGCACCAAAAGGATGACAGACCTATCACCAAAAGGATGATAGAGTGACACACGCACATAATCCCGACACTAGAAGGATGTACGGTCTATCACAAAAAGGATGATAGAGAACACTCGCACAATCTAGCACCAAAAGGATGACAGATCCATCACCCAAAGGATGATAGAGCGACACACACACACAATCCCGACACCAAAAGGATGATAGAGAACACTCGCACAATCTGGCACCAAAAGGATGACAGATCTAGCACCAAAAGGATGATAGAGTGACACCCGCACACAATCCCGACTCCAGAAAGATGTAGGGTCTATAACAAAAGGATGATAGAGAACACTCGCACAATCTGGCACCAAAATGATGATAGACCTATCACCAAAAGGATGATAGAGTGACACACGCACACAATCTGGACACTAAAAGGATGTAGAATCTATCACCAAAAGGATGATAGAGAACACTCGCACAATCTGGCACCAAAAGGATGACATACCGATCATCAAAAGGTTGATATAACGACACATGCACAGAATCTCGACACCAAAAGGTTGCAGGGCCTTTCACCAAAAGAATGATGGAGAACACTCGCACAATCTGGCACTAAAAGGGTGACATACCCATCATCAAAAGGCTGATATAACGAAGCATGTACACAATCCCGACACCAAAAGGATGCAGGACCTTTCACCAAAAGAATGATAGAGAATACTCGCACAATCCGGCACCAAAAGGATGATAGACCCATCTCCAAAAGGATGATAGAGCGACACACGCACACAATCGCGACACCAAAAGGATGCAGGCCTATCACCAAAAAGACGATAGAGAATACTCGCACAATCTGGCACCAAAATGATGACAGACCTATCACCAAAAGAATGATAGAGAGAAACACGCATACAATCCCGAGACCAAAAGGATGTACGGTCTATCACAAAAACGATTAAAGAGAACACTTGCACAATCTGGCACCAAAAGGATGACAAAGCCATCACCAAAAGGATGATAGAGCGACACACACACACAATCCCGACACTAAAAGGATAAATGGTCTATCACCAAAAGGATGATAGAGAACACTCGCACAATCTGGCACCAAAAGGATGACATACCGATCATCAAAAGGTTGATATAGCGACACATGCACAAAATCCCGACACCAAAAGGTTGTAGGGCCTTTCACCAAAAGAATGATAGAGAACACTCGCACAATCTGGCACCAAAAGGATGACAGACCTATCACCAAGAGGATGATAGAGCGACACACGCACACAATCCCGACACCAAAAGGATGTATGGTTTATCACCAAAAGGATGATAGAGAACACTTGCACAATCTGGCACCAAAAGGATGACAGAGCCATCACCAAAAGGATGATAGAGCGACACATGCACACAATCCCGACACCAAAAGGATGCAGGTCTATCACCAAAAGGATGATAGAGAACACTCCCACTATCTAGAACCAAAAGGATGACAGATCTATCACCAAAAGGATGATAGAGTGACACACACACACAATCCCGACACCAGAAGATGTACGATCTATCTCCAAAAGGATGATAGAGAACACACGCACAATCTAGCACCAAAAGGATCATAGATCCATCAACCAAAGGATGATAGAGCGACACACGCACACAATCCTGACACCAAAAGGATGCTGAGCCTATCACCAAAAAGATGATAGAGAACACTCGCATAATCTGGCAACATAAAGATGACAGATCTATCACCAAAAGGATGATAGAGTGACACACCCACACAATCCCGACACCAGAAGGATGTAGGGTGTATCACCAAAAGGATGATAGACAACACTGGCACAATCTGGCACCAAAAGTATGACAGACCTATCGCCAAAAGGATGACAGAGTGACACACACACACAATCCCGACACCAGAAGGATGTAGAGTCTATCACCAAAAGGATGATAGAGAATACTCGCACAATCTGGCACTAAAAGGATGACATACCGATCATCAAAAGGTTGATATAGGGACACATGCACACAATCCCGACACCAAAAGGTTGGAGGGCCTTTCACCAAAAGAATGATAGAGAACACTCGCACAATCTGGCACCAAAAGGATGACAGAACCATCACCAAAAGGATGCAGGCCTATCACCAAAAGAATGATATAGAACACACGCACAATCTGGAACCGAACGGATGAAAGACATATCACCAAAAGGATGATAGAGTGACACACACAGACAATCCTAACACCAAAAGGATGCAGGGCCTTTCACCAAAAGAATGATAGAGAATACTCGCACAATCTGGAACCAAAAGGATGACAGACCCATCACCAAAAAGATGATAGAGTGACACACACACACAATCCCGACACCAAAAGGATGCAGGCCTATTACCAAAAGGATGATAGAGTGACACACGCACACAATCTGGACACTAAAAGGATGTAGAGTCTATCACCAAATGGATGATAGAAAACACTCACACAATTTGGCACCAAAAGAATGACATACCGATCATCAAAAGGTTGATATAACGACACATGCACACAATCCCGACACCAAAAGTTTGCAGGGCCTTTCACCAAACGAATGATAGAGAACAGTCGCACAATCTGGCACCAAAAGGATGACATACCCATCATCAAAAGGATGATATAACGAAACATGTACACAATCTCGACACCAAAAGGATGCATGACCTTTCACCAAAAGAATGATAGAGAATACAAGCACAATCTGGCACCAAAAGGATGACAGACCCATCACCAAAAGGATGATAGAGCAACACACGCACACGATCCCGACACCAAAAGAATGCAGGCCTATCACCAAAAAGATGAAAGAAAACACTCGCACAATCTGGCACCAAAATGATGACAGACCTATTACCAAAAGAATGAAAGAGTTAAACACGCACAAAATCCCGACACCAAAAGGATGTACGCTCTATTACCAAAAGGATGATAGCGAACACTCGTTCAATTTGGCACTAAAAGGATGACAGATCCATCACCCAAAGGATGATAGTGCGACACACGCACAGAATCCCGACACCAAAAGGATGCTGGGCCTATCACCAAAAAGATGATAGAGAACACTCGCACAATATGGCACCAAAAAGGTGACAGATCCATCACTAAAAGGATGATAGAGTGACACACGCACATAATCCCGACACCAGAAGGATGTAGGGTCTAATACCAAAAGGCTGATAGAGAACACTCGCACAATCTGGCACCAAAAGGATGATAGACGTATGACCAAAAGGATGATAGAGTGACACACACACACAATCCCGACACCAGAAGGATGTAGAGTCTATCACCAAACGGATGACAGAGAACGCTCGCACTATCTGGTACCAAAATGATAACAAAGCCATCACCAAAAGGATGATAGAGCGACACACGCACACAATCCCGACACTAAAAGGATAAAGTATCTATCACCAAAAGGATGATAGAGAACACTCGCACAATCTGGCACCGAAAGGATGACAGACCTATCACCAAAAGGATGATAGAGTGACACACACACACACAATCCCGACACCAGAAGGATGTAATGTCTATCACCAAAAGGATGATAGAGAACGCTCGCACTATCTGGCAACAAAAGGATAGCAAAGCCATCCCCAAAAGGATGATAGAGTGACACACGCACACAATCCAGACACTAAAAGGATAAAGGGTCTATCACCAAAAGGATGATAGAGAACACCCGCACAATCTGACACCAAAAGGATGACATACCCATCATCGAAAGGCTGCTATAACGACACATGTACACAATCCCGACACCAAAAGGACGCAGGGCCGTTCACAAAAAGAATGATAGAGAATACTCACACAATCTGGCACCAAAAGGATGACAGACCCATCACAAAAAAAATGATAGAGCGACACACGCACACAATCCCGACACCAAAAGGATGATAGAGAACACTCACACAATCTGGCACCAAAAGGATTACAGATCCATCACCCAAAGGATGATAGAGCGACACACGCACCCAATCCCTACACCAAAAGGATGCTGGGCCTTTCACCAAAAGGATGATAGAGTGACACACAGACACAATCCCGACCCCAGAGTGATGTAAAGTCTATCACCAAAAGGATGATAGAGAACACTCGCACAATCTGGCACCAAAAGGATGACATACCGATCATCAAAAGGTTGATATAACGACACATGCACACAATCCCGACACCAAAAGGTTGCAGGGACTTTCACCAAAAGAATGATGGAGAACACTCGCACAATCTGGCACTAAAAGGGTGACATACCCATCATCAAAAGGCTGATATAACGAAGCATGTACACAATCCCGACACCAAAAGGATGCAGGACCTTTCACCAAAAGAATGATAGAGAATACTCGCACAATCCGGCACCAAAAGGATGATAGACCCATCTCCAAAAGGATGATAGAGCGACACACGCACACAATCGCGACACCAAAAGGATGCAGGCCTATCACCAAAAAGACGATAGAGAATACTCGCACAATCTGGCACCAAAATGATGACAGACCTATCACCAAAAGAATGATAGAGAGAAACACGCATACAATCCCGAGACCAAAAGGATGTACGGTCTATCACAAAAACGATTAAAGAGAACACTTGCACAATCTGGCACCAAAAGGATGACAAAGCCATCACCAAAAGGATGATAGAGCGACACACACACACAATCCCGACACTAAAAGGATAAATGGTCTATCACCAAAAGGATGATAGAGAACACTCGCACAATCTGGCACCAAAAGGATGACATACCGATCATCAAAAGGTTGATATAGCGACACATGCACAAAATCCCGACACCAAAAGGTTGTAGGGCCTTTCACCAAAAGAATGATAGAGAACACTCGCACAATCTGGCACCAAAAGGATGACAGACCTATCACCAAGAGGATGATAGAGCGACACACGCACACAATCCCGACACCAAAAGGATGTATGGTTTATCACCAAAAGGATGATAGAGAACACTTGCACAATCTGGCACCAAAAGGATGACAGAGCCATCACCAAAAGGATGATAGAGCGACACATGCACACAATCCCGACACCAAAAGGATGCAGGTCTATCACCAAAAGGATGATAGAGAACACTCCCACTATCTAGAACCAAAAGGATGACAGATCTATCACCAAAAGGATGATAGAGTGACACACGCACACAATCCCGACACCAGAAGATGTACGATCTATCTCCAAAAGGATGATAGAGAACACACGCACAATCTAGCACCAAAAGGATCATAGATCCATCAACCAAAGGATGATAGAGCGACACACGCACACAATCCTGACACCAAAAGGATGCTGAGCCTATCACCAAAAAGATGATAGAGAACACTCGCATAATCTGGCAACATAAAGATGACAGATCTATCACCAAAAGGATGATAGAGTGACACACCCACACAATCCCGACACCAGAAGGATGTAGGGTGTATCACCAAAAGGATGATAGACAACACTGGCACAATCTGGCACCAAAAGTATGACAGACCTACCGCCAAAAGGATGACAGAGTGACACACACACACAATCCCGACACCAGAAGGATGTAGAGTCTATCACCAAAAGGATGATAGAGAATACTCGCACAATCTGGCACTAAAAGGATGACATACCGATCATCAAAAGGTTGATATAGGGACACATGCACACAATCCCGACACCAAAAGGTTGGAGGGCCTTTCACCAAAAGAATGATAGAGAACACTCGCACAATCTGGCACCAAAAGGATGACAGAACCATCACCAAAAGGATGCAGGCCTATCACCAAAAGAATGATATAGAACACACGCACAATCTGGAACCGAACGGATGAAAGACATATCACCAAAAGGTTGATAGAGTGACACACACAGACAATCCTAACACCAAAAGGATGCAGGGCCTTTCACCAAAAGAATGATAGAGAATACTCGCACAATCTGGAACCAAAAGGATGACAGTCCCATCACCAAAAAGATGATAGAGTGACACACGCACACAATCCCGACACCAAAAGGATGCAGGCCTATTACCAAAAGGATGATAGAGTGACACACGCACACAATCTGGACACTAAAAGGATGTAGAGTCTATCACCAAATGGATGATAGAAAACACTCACACAATTTGGCACCAAAAGAATGACATACCGATCATCAAAAGGTTGATATAACGACACATGCACACAATCCCGACACCAAAAGTTTGCAGGGCCTTTCACCAAACGAATGATAGAGAACAGTCGCACAATCTGGCACCAAAAGGATGACATACCCATCATCAAAAGGATGATATAACGAAACATGTACACAATCTCGACACCAAAAGGATGCATGACCTTTCACCTAAAGAATGATAGAGAATACAAGCACAATCTGGCACCAAAAGGATGACAGACCCATCACCAAAAGGATGATAGAGCAACACACGCACACGATCCCGACACCAAAAGAATGCAGGCCTATCACCAAAAAGATGAAAGAAAACACTCGCACAATCTGGCACCAAAATGATGACAGACCTATTACCAAAAGAATGAAAGAGTTAAACACGCACAAAATCCCGACACCAAAAGGATGTACGCTCTATTACCAAAAGGATGATAGCGAACACTCGTTCAATTTGGCACTAAAAGGATGACAGATCCATCACCCAAAGGATGATAGTGCGACACACGCACAGAATCCCGACACCAAAAGGATGCTGGGCCTATCACCAAAAAGATGATAGAGAACACTCGCACAATATGGCACCAAAAAGGTGACAGATCCATCACTAAAAGGATGATAGAGTGACACACGCACATAATCCCGACACCAGAAGGATGTAGGGTCTAATACCAAAAGGCTGATAGAGAACACTCGCACAATCTGGCACCAAAAGGATGATAGACGTATGACCAAAAGGATGATAGAGTGACACACACACACAATCCCGACACCAGAAGGATGTAGAGTCTATCACCAAACGGATGACAGAGAACGCTCGCACTATCTGGTACCAAAAGGATAACAAAGCCATCACCAAAAGGATGATAGAGCGACACACGCACACAATCCCGACACTAAAAGGATAAAGTATCTATCACCAAAAGGATGATAGAGAACACTCGCACAATCTGGCACCGAAAGGATGACAGACCTATCACCAAAAGGATGATAGAGTGACACACACACACACAATCCCGACACCAGAAGGATGTAATGTCTATCACCAAAAGGATGATAGAGAACGCTCGCACTATCTGGCAACAAAAGGATAGCAAAGCCATCCCCAAAAGGATGATAGAGTGACACACGCACACAATCCAGACACTAAAAGGATAAAGGGTCTATCACCAAAAGGATGATAGAGAACACCCGCACAATCTGACACCAAAAGGATGACATACCCATCATCGAAAGGCTGCTATAACGACACATGTACACAATCTCGACACCAAAAGGACGCAGGGCCGTTCACAAAAAGAATGATAGAGAATACTCACACAATCTGGCACCAAAAGGATGACAGACCCATCACAAAAAAAATGATAGAGCGACACACGCACACAATCCCGACACCAAAAGGATGATAGAGAACACTCACACAATCTGGCACCAAAAGGATTACAGATCCATCACCCAAAGGATGATAGAGCGACACACGCACCCAATCCCTACACCAAAAGGATGCTGGGCCTTTCACCAAAAGGATGATAGAGTGACACACAGACACAATCCCGACCCCAGAGTGATGTAAAGTCTATCACCAAAAGGATGATAGAGAACACTCGCACAATCTGGCACCAAAAGGATGACATACCGATCATCAAAAGGTTGATATAACGACACATGCACACAATCCCGACACCAAAAGGTTGCAGGGACTTTCACCAAAAGAATGATGGAGAACACTCGCACAATCTGGCACTAAAAGGGTGACATACCCATCATCAAAAGGCTGATATAACGAAGCATGTACACAATCCCGACACCAAAAGGATGCAGGACCTTTCACCAAAAGAATGATAGAGAATACTCGCACAATCCGGCACCAAAAGGATGATAGACCCATCTCCAAAAGGATGATAGAGCGACACACGCACACAATCGCGACACCAATAGGATGCAGGCCTATCACCAAAAAGACGATAGAGAATACTCGCACAATCTGGCACTAAAATGATGACAGGCCTATCACCAAAAGAATGATAGAGTGAAACACGCATACAATCCCGACACCAAAAGGATGTGCGGTCTATCACAAAAAGGATTAAAGAGAACACTTGCACAATCTGGCACCAAAAGGATGACAAAGCCATCACCAAAAGGATGATAGAGCGACACACGCACACAATCCCGACACTAAAAGGATAAATGGTCTATCACCAAAAGGATGATAGAGAACACTCGCACAATCTGGCACCAAAAGGATGACATACCGATCATCAAAAGGTTGATATAGCGACACATGCACAAAATCCCGACACCAAAAGGTTGCAGGGCCTTTCACCAAAAGAATGATAGAGAACACTCGCACAATCTGGCACCAAAAGGATGACAGACCTATCACCAAGAGGATGATAGAGCGACACACGCACAAACTCGACACCAAAAGGATGTATGGTCTATCACCAAAAGGATGATAGAGAACACTGGTACAATCTGGCACCAAAAGGATGACAGAGCCATCACCAAAAGGATGATAGAGCGACACATGCACACAATCCCGACACCAAAAGGATGCAGGTCTATCACCAAAAGGATGATAGAGAACACTCCCACTATCTGGAACCAAAAGAATGACAGATCTATCACCAAAAGGATGATAGAGTGACACACGCACACAATCCCGACACCAGAAGATGTACGGTCTATCTCCAAAAGGATGATAGAGAACACTCGCACAATCTAGCACCAAAAGGATCATAGATCCATCAACCAAAGGATGATAGAGCGACACACGCACACAATCCTAACACCAAAAGGATGATGAGCCTATCACCAAAAAGATGATAGAGAACACTCGCACAATCTGGCAAAATAAAGATGACAGATCTATCACCAAAAGGATGATAGAGTGACACACCCACACAATCCCGACACCAGAAGGATGTAGGGTGTATCACCAAAAGGATGATAGAGAACACTGGCACAATCTGGCACCAAAAGTATGACAGACCTATCGCCAAAAGGATGACAGAGTGACACACACACACAATCCCGACACCAGAAGGATGTAGAGTCTATCACCAAAAGGATGATAGAGAATACTCGCACAATCTTGCACCAAAAGGATGATATACCGATCATCAAAAGATTGATATAGGGACACATGCACACAATCCCGACACCAAAAGGTTGGAGGGCCTTTCACCAAAAGAATGATAGAGAACACTCGCACAATCTGGCACCAAAAGGATGACAGACCCATCACCAAAAGGATGATAGAGCGACACACGCACACAATCCCGATACCAAAAGGATGCTGGCCTATCACCAAAAGAATGATATAGAACACACGCACAATCTGGAACCGAACGGATGAAAGACATATCACCAAAAGGATGATAGAGTGACACACGCACACAATCCTAACACCAAAAGGATGCAGGGCCTTTCACCAAAAGAATGATAGAGAATACTCGCACAATCTGTAACCAAAAGGATGACAGACTCATCACCAAAAAGATGATAGAGCGACACACGCACACAATCCCGACACCAAAAGGATGCAGGCCTATTACCAAAAGGATGATAGAGTGACACACGCACACAATCTGGACACTAAAAGGATGTAGAGTCTATCACCAAATGGATGATAGAGAACACTCGCACAATCTGGTACCAAAAGGTTGACATACCCATCATCAAAAGGATGATATAACGAAACATGTACACAATCTCGACACCAAAAGGATGCATGACCTTTCACCAAAAGAATGATAGAGAATACAAGCACAATCTGGCACCAAAAGGATGACAGACCCATCACCAAAAGGATGATAGAGCGACACACGCACACGATCCCAACACCAAAAGAATGCAGGCCTATCACCAAAAAGATGATAGAAAACACTCGCACAATCTGGCACCAAAATGATGACAGACCTATCACCAAAAGAATGAAAGAGTTAAACACGCACAAAATCCCAACACCAAAAGGATGTACGGTCTATCACCAAAAGGATGATAGCGAACACTCATTCAATCTGGCACTAAAAGGATGACAGATCCATCACCAAAAGGATGATAGAGTGACACACGCACACAGTCCCGACACCAGAAGGATGTAGGATCTATCACCAAAAGGATGACAGAGAACGCTCGCACTGTCTGGCACCAAAAGGATAACAAAGCCATCACCAAAAGGATGATAGAGCGACACAAGCACACAATCCCGACACTAAAAGGATAAAGGATCTATCACCAAAAGGATGATAAAGAACACTCGCACAATCTGGCACCAAAAGGATGACATACCCATCATCGAAAGGCTGATATAACGACACATGTACACAATCCCGACACCAAAAGGATGCAGGGCCTTTTACCAAAAGAATGATAGAGAATACTCGCACTATCTGGAACCAAAATGATGACAGACATATCACTAAAAGGATGATAGAGTGACAAACGCACACAATCCCGACACCAGAAGGATGTACTGTCTATCACCAAAAGAATGATAGAGAACACTAGCACAATCTGGCACCAAAATGATGACAGATCCATCACCCGAAGGATGATAGAGCGACACACGCACACAATCCTGACACCAAAAGGATGTTGGGCCTATCACCAAAAAGATGATAGAGAACACTCGCACAATCTGGTACCAACAGGATAACAGATCTATCAGCAAAAGGATGATAGAGTGACACACGCACACAATCCCGACACCAGAAGGATGTAGGGTGTATCACCAAAAGGATGATAGAGAACACTCGCACAATCTGGAACCAATCATATGACAGACCCATCACCAAAAGGATGATAGAGCGACACACGCACACAATCCCGTCACCAAAAGGATGCAGGCCTATCACCAAAAGGATGATATATAACACACGCACAATCTGGAACCAAAAGGATGATAGAGTGACACACGCACACAATCCTAACACCAAAAGGATGCCGGGCCTTTCGCCAAAAGAATGATAGAGAATACTCGCACAATCTGGAACCAAAAGGATGATAGACCCATCACCAAAAAGATGATAGAGCGACACACGCACACAATCCCGACACCAAAAGGATGCAGGCCTATCACCAAAAGGATGATAGAGTGACACACGCACACAATCCCGACACCAGAAGGATGTAGGGTCTATCACCAAAAGGATGATAGAGATTACTCGCACAATCTGGCACCAAAAGGATGACAAACCTATCACAAAAAGGATGATAGAGTGACACACGCACACAATCTGGACCCTAAAAAGATGTAGAATCTATCACCAAATGGATGATAGAGAATACTCGCACAATCTGGCACCAAAAGGATGACATACCCATCATCAAAAGGTTGATATAGTGACACATGCACACAATCCCGACATCAAAAGGTTGCAGGGCCTTTCACCAAACGAATGATAGAGAACACTCGCACAATCTGGCACCAAAAGGATGACATACCCATCATCAAAAGGCTGATATAACGAAACATGTACACAATCTCGACACCAAAAGGATGCATGACCTTTCACCAAAACAATAATAGAGAATACTCGCACAATCTGGCACCAAAAGGATGATACAGCGACACACGCACACAATCCTGGCACCAAAATGATGACAGACCTATCACCAAAAGAATGAAAGAGCGAAACACGCACAAAATCTCGACACCAAAAGGATGTATGGTGTATCACCAAAAGGATGATAGAGAACACTTGCACACTCTGGCACTAAAAGTATGACAGAGCCATCACCAAAAGGATGATAGAGCGACGCACGCACACAATCCCGACACCAAAACGATGCAGGTCTATCACCAAAAGGATGATAGAGAAAACTCGCACTATCTCGCACTAAATGGATGACAAACCTATCACCAAAAGGATGATAGAGTGACACACGCACACAATCCCGACACCAGAAAAATGTACGGTCTATGACCAAAAGGATGATAGCGAACACTCGTTCAATCTGGAACCAAAAGGATAATAGATCCATCACCCAAAGGATGATAGGGCGACACACACACACAGAATCCCGACACCAAAAGGATGCTTGGCCTATCACCAAAAAGATGATAGAGAACACTCACACAATCTGGTACCAAAAAGATGACAGATCCATCACCAAAAGGATGATAGAGTGACACACGCACACAATCCCGACACCAGAAGGATGTAGGGTCTATCCCCAAAAGGATGATAGAGAACACTTGCACAATCTGGAACCAAAAGAATGACAGACCTATCACCAAAAGGATGATAGAGTGACACACACACACAATCCCGACAACAGAAGGATGTAATGTCTATCACCAAAAGGATGATAGAGAACGCTCGCACTATCTGGCAACAAAAGGATAACAAAGCCATCCCCAAAAGGAAGATAGAGTGACACACGCACACAATCCAGACACTAAAAGGATAAAGGGTCTATCACCAAAAGGATGATAGAGAACACTCGCACAATCTGGCACCAAAAGGATGACATACCCATCATCGAAAGGCTGCTATAACGACACATGTACACAATCCCGACACCAAAAGGACGCAGGGCCTTTCACAAAAAGAATGATTGAGAATACTCACACAATCTGGCACTAAAAGGATGACAGACCCATCACAAAAAAGATGATAGAGCGACACACGCACACAATCCCGACACCAAAAGGATGATAGAGAACACTCACACAATCTGGCACCAAAAGGATTACAGATCCATCACCCAAAGGATGATAGAGCGACACACGCACCCAATCCCGACACCAAAAGGATGCTGGGCCTTTCACCAAAAGAATGATAGGGAATACTCGCACAATCGGGCACCAAAAGGATGACAGACCCGTCACCAAAAGGATGATAGAGCGACACACGCACACAGCCCGACACCAAAAGGATGCAGGCCTATCACCAAAAAATGATAGAGAACACTCGCACAATATGGCACCGAAATGATGACATACCTATCACCAAACGAATGAAAGAGTGAAACACGCACAAAATCCCGACACCAAAAGGATGTATGGTCTATATCCAAAAGGATGATAGAGAACACTTGCACAATCTGGCATCAAAAGGATGACAGAGCCATCACCAAAAGGATGATAGAGCGACACACGCACACAATCCCGACACCAAAAGGATGCAGGTCTATCACCAAAAGGATGATAGAGAACACTTGCACTATCTGGAACCAAAAGGATGATAGACCTATCACCAAAAGGATGATAGAGTGACACACGCACACAATCCCGACACCAGAAGGATGTGTGGTCTATCACCAAAAGGATGATAGAGAACACTGGCACAATCTATTACCAAAAGGATGACAGATCCATCACCCAAAGGATGATAGAGAACACTGGCACAATCTATTACCAAAAGGATGACAGATCCATCACCCAAAGGATGATAGAGCGACACACGCACACAATCCCGACACCAAAATGGATGTTGGGCCTATCACCAAAAAAATGATAGAGAACACTTGAACAATCTGGAACCAAATAGATGACAGATCTATCACAAAAAGGATGATAGAGTGACACACGCACACAATCCCGACAACAGAAGGATGTAGGGTGTATCACCAAAAGGATGGTAAAGAACACTCGCACAATCTGGCACCAAAAGTAAGACAGACCTATCGCCAAAAGGATGATAGAGTGACACACGCACATAATCCTGACACCAGCAGGATGTAGAGTCTATCACCAAAAGGATGATAGAGAATACTCGCACAATCTGGCACCAAAAGGATGACATACCGATCATCAAAAGGTTGATATAGCGACACATGCACACACTCCCGACACCAAAAGGTTGGAGGGCCTTTCACCAAAAGAATGATAGAGAACACTCGCACAATCTGGCACCAAAAGGATGATAGAGCGACACACGCACACAATCCCGACACCAAAAGGATGCAGGCCTATCACCAAAAGAATGATATAGAACACACGCACAATCTGGAACCAAAAGGATGAAAGACATATCACCAAAAGGATGATAGAGTGACAGATGCACACAATCCTAACACCAAAAGGATGCAGGGCCTTTCACCAAAAGAATGATAGAGAATACTCACACAACCAGAACCAAAAGGATGACAGACCCATCACCAAAAAGATGATAGAGCGACACACGCACACAATCCCGACACCAAAAGGATCAGGCCTATCACCAAAAGGATGATAGAGTGACACACGCACACAATCTAGACACTAAAAGGATGTAGAGTCTATCACCAAATGGATGATAGAGAACACTCGCACAATCTGGCACCAAAAGGATGACATACCGATCATCAAAAGGTTGCAGGGCCTTTCACCAAACGAATGATAGAGAACACTCGCACAGTCTGGCACCAAAAGGATGACATACCCATCATCAATAGGATGATATAACGAAACATGTACATAATCTCGACACCAAAAGGATGCATGACCTTTCACCAAAAGAATGATAGAGAATACAAGCACAATCTGGCACCAAAAGAATGACAGACCCATCACCAAAAGGATGATAGAGCGACACATGCGCATAATCACGACGCCAAAAGAATGCAGGGCTATCACCAAAAAGATGATAGAGAACACTCGCACAATCTGGCACCAAAATGATGACAGACCTATCACCAAAAGAATGAAAGAGTTAAAAACGCACAAAATCCCGACACCAAAAGGCTGTACAGTCTATCACCAAAAGGATGATAGCGAACACTCGTTCAATCTGGCACCAAAAGGATGACAGATCCATCACCCAAAGGATGATAGTGCGACACACACACAGAATCCCGACACCAAAAGGATGCTGAGCCTTTCACCAAAAAGATGATAGAGAACACTCGCACAATATGGCACGAAAAAGATGACAGATCCATTACTAAAAGGATGATAGAGTGACACACGCACACAATCCCGACACCAAAAGGATGTAGGGTCTATCACCAAAAAGATGATAGAGAACACTCGCACAATATGACACCAAAAGGATGATAGACGTATCACCAAAAGGATGATAGAGTGACACACGCACACAATCCCGACACCAGAAGGATGTAGAGTCTATCACCAAAAGGATGACAGAGAACGCTCGCACTATCTGGCACCAAAAGGATGACATACCCATCATCGAAAGGCTGATATAACACCACATGTACACAATCCCTGCACCAAAAGGATGCAGGGCCTTTTACCAAAAGAATGATAGAGAATACTCGCACTATCTGGAACCAAAAGGATGACAGGCATATCACCAAAAGGATGATAGAGTGACAAACGCACAAAATCCCGACACCACAAGGATGTCTGGTCTATCACCAAAAGAATGATAAAGAACACTCGCACAATCTGGCACCAAAATGATGACAGATCCATCACCCGAAGGATGATAGAGCGACACACACACACAATCTCGACACCAAAAGGATGTTGGGCCTATCACCAAAAAGATGATAGAGAACACACGCACAATCAGGTACCAAAAAGATGACATAGCTATCAGCAAAAGGATGATAGAGTGACACACGCACAGAATCCCAACAGCAAAAGGTTGCAGGGCCTTTCACCAAAAGAATGATAGAGAACACTCGCACAATCTGGCACCAAAATATGACAGACCCATCACCAAAAGGATGATAGAGCGACACACGCATACAATCCCGACACCAAAAGGATGCAGGTCTATCAACAAAAGGATGATAGAGAAAACTCGCACTATCTGGCACCAAAAGGATGACTGACCTATCACCAAAAGGATGATAGAGCGACACACGCACACAATCCCGACACCAGAAGGATGTAGGGTCTATCACCAAAAGGATGATAGAGAACACTCGTTCAATCTGGCACCAAAAGGATGACAGATCCATCACCCAAAGGATGATAGAGCGACACACGCACACAATCCCGACACCAGAAGGATGTAATGTCTATCACCAAAAGGATGATAGAGAACGCTCGCACTATCTGGCACCAAAAGGATGACATACCCATCATCAAAAGGATGATATAACGAAACATGTACACAATCTCGACACCAAAAGGATGCATGACCTTTCACCAAAAGAATGATAGAGAATACTCGCACAATCTGGCACCAAAAGGATGATAGACCCATCACCAAAAGGATGATAGAGCGACACACACACACAATCCCGACACCAAAAGGATGCAGGCCTATCACCAAAAAGATGATAGAGAACACTCGCACAATCTGGCACCAAAATGATGACAAACCTATCACCAAAAGAATGAAAGAGTGAAACACACACAAAATCTCGACACCAAAAGGATGTATGGTCTATCACCAAAAGGATGATAGAGAACACTTGCACAATCTGGCACCAAAATATGACAGAGCCATCACTAAAAGGATGGTAGAGTGACATACACACACAATCCAGACACTAAAAGGATAAAGGGTCTATCACCGAAAGGATGATAGAGAACACTCGCACAATCTGGCACCTAAAGGATGACATACCCATCATCGAAAGGGTGATATAACGACACATGTACACAATCCCGACACCAAAAGGATGCAGGGCCTTTCACCAAAAGAATGATAGAGAATACTCACACAATCTGGCACCAAAAGGATGACAGACCCATCACAAAAAAGATGATAGAGCGACACACGCACACAATCTCGACACCAAAAGGATGATAGAGAACACTCACACAATCTGTTACCAAAAGGATTACAGATCCATCACCCAAAGGATGATAGAGCAACATACGCACCTAATCCCGACACCAGAAGGATGCTGGGCCTTTCACCAAAAGAATGATAGGGAACATCCGCATAGTCTGGCACCAAAAGGATGACAGACCCATCACCAAAAGGATGATAGAGTGACACACACACACAATCCTGACACCAGAAGGATGTAGGGTCTATCACCAAAAGGATGATAGAGAACACTCGCATAATCTGGCACCAAATGGATGACAGACCTATCACCAAAAGAATGATAGAGTGACACACACACACAATGCGGACACTAAAAGGATGTAGGGTCTATCCCCAAAAGGATGATAGAGAACACTCGCACAATCTGGCACCAAAAGGATGACATACCCATCATAAAAATGCTGATATAACGACACATGTACAGAATCCCGACACCAAAAGGATGCAGGGCCTTTCACCAAACGAATGATAGAGAACACTCGCACAATCTGGCACCAAAAGGATGACATACCCATCATCAAAAGGATGATATAACGAAACATGTACACAATCTCGACACCAAAAGGATGCATGACCTTTCACCAAAAGAATGATAGAGAATACTCGCACAATCTGGCACCAAAAGGATGATAGACCCATAACCAAAAGGATGATAGAGCGACACACGCACACAATCCCGACACCAAAAGGATGCAGGCCTATCACCAAAAAGATGATAGAGAACACTCGCACAATCTGGCACCAAAATGATGACAAACCTATCACCAAAAGAATGAAAGAGTGAAACATGCACAAAATCTCGACACCAAAAGGATGTATGGTCTATAACCAAAAGGATGATAAAGAACACTTGCACAATCTGGCACCAAAATATGACAGAGCCATCACCAAAAGGATGATAGAGCGACACACGCATACAATCCCGACACCAAAAGGATGCAGGTCTATCAACAAAAGGATGATAGAGAAAACTCGCACTATCTGGCACCAAAAGGATGACTGAACTATCACCAAAAGGATGATAGAGCGACACACGCACACAATCCCGACACCAGAAGGATGTAGGGTCTATCACCAAAAGGATGATAGAGAACACTCGTTCAATCTGGCACCAAAAGGATGACAGATCCATCACCCAAAGGATGATAGAGCGACACACGCACACAATCCCGACACCAGAAGGATGTAATGTCTATCACCAAAAGGATGATAGAGAACGCTCGCACTATCTGGCACCAAAAGGATGACATACCCATCATCAAAAGGATGATATAACGAAACATGTACACAATCTCGACACCAAAAGGATGCAGGACCTTTCACCAAAAGGATGATAGAGAATACTCGCACAATCTGGCACCAAAAGGATGATAGACCCATCACCAAAAGGATGATAGAGCGACACACGCACACAATCCCGACACCAAAAGGATGCAGGCCTATCACCAAAAAGATGATAGAGAACACTCGCACAATCTGGCACCAAAATGATGACAAACCTATCACCAAAAGAATGAAAGAGTGAAACACACACAAAATCTCGACACCAAAAGGATGTATGGTCTATCACCAAAAGGATGATAAAGAACACTTGCACAATCTGGCACCAAAATATGACAGAGCCATCACCAAAAGGATGATAGAGCGACACACGCATACAATCCCGACACCAAAAGGATGCAGGTCTATCAACAAAAGGATGATAGAGAAAACTCGCAGTATCTGGCACCAAAAGGATGACTGACCTATCACCAAAAGGATGATAGAGCGACACACGCACACAATCCTGACACCAGAAGGATGTAGGGTCTATCACCAAAAGGATGATAGAGAATACTCGTTCAATCTGGCACCAATAGGATGACAGATCCATCACCCAAAGGATGATAGAGCGACACACGCACACAATCCCGACACCAGAAGGATGTAATGTCTATCACCAAAAGGATGATAGAGAACGCTCGCACTATCTGGCACCAAAAGGATGACATACCCATCATCAAAAGGATGATATAACGAAACATGTACACAATCTCGACACCAAAAGGATGCATGACCTTTCACCAAAAGAATGATAGAGAATACTCGCACAATCTGGCACCAAAAGGATGATAGACCCATAACCAAAAGGATGATAGAGCGACACACGCACACAATCCCGACACCAAAAGGATGCAGGCCTATCACCAAAAAGATGATAGAGAACACTCACACAATCTGGCACCAAAATGATGACAAACCTATCACCAAAAGAATGAAAGAGTGAAACACACACAAAATCTCGACACCAAAAGGATGTATGGTCTATCACCAAAAGGATGATAAAGAACACTTGCACAATCTGGCACCAAAATATGACAGAGCCATCACCAAAAGGATGATAGAGTGACATACGCACACAATCCAGACACTAAAAGGATAAAGGGTCTATCACCGAAAGGATGATAGAGAACACTCGCACAATCTGGCACCTAAAGGATGACATACCCATCATCGAAAGGGTGATATAACGACACATGTACACAATCCCGACACCAAAAGGATGCAGGGCCTTTCACCAAAAGAATGATAGAGAATACTCATACAATCTGGCACCAAAAGGATGACAGACGCATCACAAAAAAGATGATAGAGCGACACACGCACACAATCTCGACACCAAAAGGATGATAGAGAACACTCACACAATCTGGCACCAAAAGGATTACAGATCCATCACCCAAAGGATGATAGAGCAACATACGCACCTAATCCCGACACCAGATGGATGCTGGGCCTTTCACCAAAAGAATGATAGGGAACATCCGCATAGTCTGGCACCAAAAGGATGACAGACCCATCACCAAAAGGATGATAGAGTGACACACACACACAATCCTGACACCAGAAGGATGTAGGGTCTATCACAAAAAGGATGATAGAGAACACTCGCATAATCTGGCACCAAATGGATGACAGACCTATCACCAAAAGAATGATAGAGTGACACACACACACAATGCGGACACTAAAAGGATGTAGGGTCTATCCCCAAAAGGATGATAGAGAACACTCGCACAATCTGGCACCAAAAGGATGACATACCCATCATAAAAATGCTGATATAACGACACATGTACAGAATCCCGACACCAAAAGGATGCAGGGCCTTTCACCAAACGAATGATAGAGAACACTCGCACAATATGGCACCAAAAGGATGACATACCCATCATCAAAAGGATGATATAACGAAACATGTACACAATCTCGACACCAAAAGGATGCAGGACCTTTCACCAAAAGGATGATAGAGAATACTCGCACAATCTGGCACCAAAAGGATGATAGACCCATCACCAAAAGGATGATAGAGCGACACACACACACAATCCCGACACCAAAAGGATGCAGGCCTATCACCAAAAAGATGATAGAGAACACTCGCACAATCTGGCACCAAAATGATGACAAACCTATCACCAAAAGAATGAAAGAGTGAAACACGCACAAAATCTCGACACCAAAAGGATGTATGGTCTATCACCAAAAGGATGATAAAGAACACTTGCACAATCTGGCACCAAAATATGACAGAGCCATCACCAAAAGGATGATAGAGCGACACACGCATACAATCCCGACACCAAAAGGATGCAGGTCTATCAACAAAAGGATGATAGAGAAAACTCGCACTATCTGGCACCAAAAGGATGACTGAACTATCACCAAAAGGATGATAGAGCGACACACGCACACAATCCCGACACCAGAAGGATGTAGGGTCTATCACCAAAAGGATGATAGAGAACACTCGTTCAATCTGGCACCAAAAGGATGACAGATCCATCACCCAAAGGATGATAGAGCGACACACGCACACAATCCCGACACCAGAAGGATGTAATGTCTATCACCAAAAGGATGATAGAGAACGCTCGCACTATCTGGCACCAAAAGGATGACATACCCATCATCAAAAGGATGATATAACGAAACATGTACACAATCTCGACACCAAAAGGATGCATGACCTTTCACCAAAAGAATGATAGAGAATACTCGC
The DNA here is from genome assembly GCA_963859935.3 of Lathyrus sativus. Classification (NCBI taxonomy): domain Eukaryota; kingdom Viridiplantae; phylum Streptophyta; class Magnoliopsida; order Fabales; family Fabaceae; genus Lathyrus; species Lathyrus sativus. The sequence goes on along the minus strand of OZ012739.1, from coordinate 198,883,352 downwards.
ACAATCTGGCACCAAAAAGATGATAGACCCATCACCAAAAGGATGATAGAGCGACACACGCACACAATCCCGACACCAAAAGGATGCAGGCCTATCACCAAAAAGATGATAGAGAACACGCGCACAATCTGCCACCAAAATGATGACAAACCTATCACCAAAAGAATGAAAGAGTGAAACACGCACAAAATCTCGACACCAAAAGGATGTATGGTCTATCACCAAAAGGATGATAAAGAACACTTGCACAATCTGGCACCAAAATATGACAGAGCCATCACCAAAAGGATGATAGAGCGACACACGCATACAATCCCGACACCAAAAGGATGCAGGTCTATCAACAAAAGGATGATAGAGAAAACTCGCACTATCTGGCACCAAAAGGATGACTGACCTATCACCAAAAGGATGATAGACCGACAGACGCACACAATCCTGACACCAGAAGGATGTAGGGTCTATCACCAAAAGGATGATAGAGAACACTCGTTCAATCTGGCACCAAAAGGATGACAGATCCATCACCCAAAGGATGATAGAGCGACACACGCACACAATCCCGACACCAGAAGGATGTAATGTCTATCACCAAAAGGATGATAGAGAACGCTCGCACTATCTGGCACCAAAAGGATGACATACCCATCATCAAAAGGATGATATAACGAAACATGTACACAATCTCGACACCAAAAGGATGCATGACCTTTCACCAAAAGAATGATAGAGAATACTCGCACAATCTGGCACCAAAAGGATGATAGACCCATCACCAAAAGGATGATAGAGCGACACACGCACACAATCCCGACACCAAAAGGATGCAGGCCTATCACCAAAAAGATGATAGAAAACACGCGCACAATCTGGCACCAAAATGATGACAAACTTATCACCAAAAGAATGAAAGAGTGAAACACGCACAAAATCTCGACACCAAAAGGATGTATGGTCTATCACCAAAAGGATGATAAAGAACACTTGCACAATCTGGCACCAAAATATGACAGAGCCATCACCAAAAGGATGATAGAGCGACACACGCATACAATCCCGACACCAAAAGGATGCAGGTCTATCAACAAAAGGATGATAGAGAAAACTCGCACTATCTGGCACCAAAAGGATGACTGACCTATCACCAAAAGGATGATAGAGCGACACACACACACAATCCTGACACCAGAAGGATGTAGGGTCTATCACCAAAAGGATGAGAGAGAACACTCGTTCAATCTTGCACCAAAAGGATGACAGATCCATCACCCAAAGGATGATAGAGCGACACACGCACACAATACCGACACCAGAAGGATGTAATGTCTATCACCAAAAGGATGATAGAGAACGCTCGCACTATCTGGTACCAAAAGGATGACATACCCATCATCAAAAGGATGGTATAACGAAACATGTACACAATCTCGATACCAAAAGGATGCATGACCTTTCACTAAAAGAATGATAGAGAATACTCGCACAATCTGGCACCAAAAGGATGATAGACCCATCACCAAAAGGATGATAGAGCGACACACGCACACAATCCCGACACCAAAAGGATGCAGGCCTATCACCAAAAAGATGATAGAGAACACTCACACAATCTGGCACCAAAATGTTGACAAACCTATCACCAAAAGAATGAAAGAGTGAAACACGCACAAAATCTCCACACCAAAAGGATGTATGGTCTATCACCAAAAGGATGATAAAGAACACTTGCACAATCTGGCACCAAAATATGACAGAGCCATCACCAAAAGGATGATAGAGTGACATACGCACACAATCCAGACACTAAAAGGATAAAGGGTCTATCACCGAAAGGATGATAGAGAACACTCGCACAATCTGGCACCTAAAGGATGACATATCCATCATCGAAAGGGTGATATAAAGACACATGTACACAATCCCGACACCAAAAGGATGCAGGGCCTTTCACCAAAAGAATGATAGAGAATACTCATACAATCTGGCACCAAAAGGATGACAGACGCATCACAAAAAAGATGATAGAGCGACACACGCACACAATCTCGACACCAAAAGGATGATAGAGAACACTCACACAATCTGGCACCAAAAGGATTACAGATCCATCACCCAAAGGATGATAGAGCAACATACGCACCTAATCCCGACACCAGATGGATGCTGGGCCTTTCACCAAAAGAATGATAGGGAACATCCGCATAGTCTGGCACCAAAAGGATGATAGACCCATCACCAAAAGGATGATAGAGTGACACACACACACAATCCTGACACCAGAAGGATGTAGGGTCTATCACAAAAAGGATGATAGAGAACACTCGCATAATCTGGCACCAAATGGATGACAGACCTATCACCAAAAGAATGATAGAGTGACACACACACACAATACGGACACTAAAAGGATGTAGGGTCTATCCCCAAAAGGATGATAGAGAACACTCGCACAATCTGGCACCAAAAGGATGACATACCCATCATAAAAATGCTGATATAACGACACATGTACAGAATCCCGACACCAAAAGGATGCAGGGCCTTTCACCAAACGAATGATAGAGAACACTCGCACAATATGGCACCAAAAGGATGACATACCCATCATTAAAAGGATGATATAACGAAACATGTACACAATCTCGACACCAAAAGGATGCATGACCTTTCACCAAAAGGATGATAGAGAATACTCGCACAATCTGGCACCAAAAGGATGATAGACCCATCACCAAAAGGATGATAGAGTGACACACACACACAGTCCCGACACCAAAAGGATGCAGGCCTATCACCAAAAAGATGATAGAGAACACTCGCACAATCTGGCACCAAAATGATGACAAACCTATCACCAAAAGAATGAAAGAGTGAAACATACACAAAATCTCGACACCAAAAGGATGTATGGTCTATCACCAAAAGGATGATAAAGAACACTTGCACAATCTGGCACCAAAATATGACAGAGCCATCACCAAACGGATCATAGAGCGACACACGCATACAATCCCGACACCAAAAGGATGCAGGTCTAGCAACAAAAGGATGATAGAGAAAACTCGCACTATCTGGCACCAAAAGGATGACTGACCTATCACCAAAAGGATGATAGAGCGACACACGCACACAATCCCGACACCAGAAGGATGTAGGGTCTATCACCAAAAGGATGATAGAGAACACTCGTTCAATCTGGCACCAAAAGGATGACAGATCCATCACCCAAAGAATGATAGAGCGACACACGCACACAATCCCGACATGTGAAGGATGTAATGTCTATCACCAAAAGGATGATAGAGAACGCTCGCACTATCTGGTACCAAAAGGATGACATACCCATCATCAAAAGGATGATATAACGAAACATGTACACAATCTCGACACCAAAAAGATGCATGACCTTTCACCAAAAGGATGATAGAGAATACTCGCACAATCTGGCACCAAAAGGATGATAGACCCATCACCAAAAGGATGATAGAGCGACACACGCACACAATCCCGACACCAAAAGGATGCAGGCCTATCACCAAAAAGATGATAGAGAACACTCGCACAATCTAGCACCAAAATGATGACAAACCTATCACCAAAAGAATGAAAGAGTGAAACACGCACAAAATCTCGACACCAAAAGGATGTATGGTCTATCACCAAAAGGATGATAAAGAACACTTGCACAATCTGGCACCAAAATATGACAGAGCCATCACCAAAAGGATGATAGAGCGACACACGCATACAATCCCGACACCAAAAGGATGCAGGTCTATCAACAAAAGGATGATAGAGAAAACTCGCACTATCTGGCACCAAAAGGATGACTGACCTATCACCAAAAGGATGATAGACCGACACACGCACACAATCCCAACACCAGAAGGATGTAGGGTCTATCACCAAAAGGATGATAGAGAACACTCGTTCAATCTGGCACCAAAAGGATGACAGATCCATCACCCAAAGGATGATAGAGCGACACACGCACACAATCCCGACACCAGAAGGATGTAATGTCTATCACCAAAAGGATGATAGAGAACGCTCGCACTATCTGGCACCAAAAGGATGACATACCCATCATCAAAAGGATGATATAACGAAACATGTACACAATCTCGACACCAAAAGGATGCATGACCTTTCACCAAAAGAATGATAGAGAATACTCGCACAATCTGGCACCAAAAAGATGATAGACCCATCACCAAAAGGATGATAGAGCGACACACGCACACAATCCCGACACCAAAAGGATGCAGGCCTATCACCAAAAAGATGATAGAGAACACGCGCACAATCTGGCACCAAAATGATGACAAACCTATCACCAAAAGAATGAAAGAGTGAAACACGCACAAAATCTCGACACCAAAAGGATGTATGGTCTATCACCAAAAGGATGATAAAGAACACTTGCACAATCTGGCACCAAAATATGACAGAGCCATCACCAAAAGGATGATAGAGCGACACACGCATACAATCCCGACACCAAAAGGATGCAGGTCTATCAACAAAAGGATGATAGAGAAAACTCGCACTATCTGGCACCAAAAGGATGACTGACCTATCACCAAAAGGATGATAGACCGACAGACGCACACAATCCTGACACCAGAAGGATGTAGGGTCTATCACCAAAAGGATGATAGAGAACACTCGTTCAATCTGGCACCAAAAGGATGACAGATCCATCACCCAAAGGATGATAGAGCGACACACGCACACAATCCCGACACCAGAAGGATGTAATGTCTATCACCAAAAGGATGATAGAGAACGCTCGCACTATCTGGCACCAAAAGGATGACATACCCATCATCAAAAGGATGATATAACGAAACATGTACACAATCTCGACACCAAAAGGATGCATGACCTTTCACCAAAAGAATGATAGAGAATACTCGCACAATCTGGCACCAAAAGGATGATAGACCCATCACCAAAAGGATGATAGAGCGACACACGCACACAATCCCGACACCAAAAGGATGCAGGCCTATCACCAAAAAGATGATAGAAAACACGCGCACAATCTGGCACCAAAATGATGACAAACCTATCACCAAAAGAATGAAAGAGTGAAACACGCACAAAATCTCGACACCAAAAGGATGTATGGTCTATCACCAAAAGGATGATAAAGAACACTTGCACAATCTGGCACCAAAATATGACAGAGCCATCACCAAAAGGATGATAGAGCGACACACGCATACAATCCCGACACCAAAAGGATGCAGGTCTATCAACAAAAGGATGATAGAGAAAACTCGCACTATCTGGCACCAAAAGGATGACTGACCTATCACCAAAAGGATGATAGAGCGACACACACACACAATCCCGACACCAGAAGGATGTAGGGTCTATCACCAAAAGGATGAGAGAGAACACTCGTTCAATCTTGCACCAAAAGGATGACAGATCCATCACCCAAAGGATGATAGAGCGACACACGCACACAATACCGACACCAGAAGGATGTAATGTCTATCACCAAAAGGATGATAGAGAACGCTCGCACTATCTGGTACCAAAAGGATGACATACCCATCATCAAAAGGATGGTATAACGAAACATGTACACAATCTCGATACCAAAAGGATGCATGACCTTTCACTAAAAGAATGATAGAGAATACTCGCACAATCTGGCACCAAAAGGATGATAGACCCATCACCAAAAGGATGATAGAGCGACACACGCACACAATCCCGACACCAAAAGGATGCAGGCCTATCACCAAAAAGATGATAGAGAACACTCACACAATCTGGCACCAAAATGATGACAAACCTATCACCAAAAGAATGAAAGAGTGAAACACGCACAAAATCTCCACACCAAAAGGATGTATGGTCTATCACCAAAAGGATGATAAAGAACAGTTGCGCAATCTGGCACCAAAAGATGACAGAGCCACCACCAAATGGATGATAGAGCGACACACGCATACAATCCCGACACCAAAAAGATGCAGGTCAATCAATAAAAGGATGATAGAGAAAACTCGCACTATCTGGCACCAAAAGGATGACTGACCTATCACCAAAAGGATGATAGAGTGACACACGCACGCAATCCCGACACTAAAAGGATAAAGGGTCTATCACCAAAAGGATGATAGAGAACACTCGCACAATCTAGCACCAAAAGGATGACATACCCATCATCGAAAGGCTGATATAACGACACATGTACACAATCCCGACACCAAAAGGATGCAAGGCCTTTCACTAAAAGAATGATAGAGAATACTCGCATAATCTGGCACCAAAAGGATGACAGACCTATCACTAAAAGGATGATAGAGTGACACACGCACACAATCCTGACACCAGAAGGATGTAGGGTCTATCCCCAAAAGGATGATAGAGAACACTCGCATAATCTGGCACCAAAAGGATGACAGACCTATCACCAAAAGAATGATAGAGTGACACACACACACACACACAATGCTGATACTAAAAGGATGTAGGGTCTATCCCCAAAAAGGATGATAGAGAACACTCGCACAATCTGGCACCAAAAGGATGACATACCCATCATCAAAATGTTGATATAACGACATATGTAAAGAATCGCGACACCAAAAAGATGCAGGGCCTTTCACCAAACGAATGATAGAGAACACTCGCACAATTTGGCACCAAAAGGATGACATGCCCATCATCAAAAGGATGATATAACGAAACATTTACACAATCTCGACACCAAAAGGATGCATGACCTTTCATAAAAAGAATGATAGAGAATACTCGCACAATCTGGCACCAAAAGGATGACAGACCCATCAATAAAAGGATTATAGAGAATACACGCACACAATCCCGACACCAAAAGGATGCAGGCCTATCACCAAAAAGATGATAGAGAACACTCGCACAATCTGGAACAAAAATGATGACAGACCTATCACCAAAAGAATGAAAGAGTGAAACACGCTCAAAATCCCGACACTAAAAGGATGTATGGTCTATCACCAAAAGGACGATAGAGAACACTTGCACAATCTGGCACCAAAAGTATGATAGAGCCATCACCAAAAGGATGATAGAGCGACACACGCATACAATCCCGACACCAAAAGGATGCAGGTCTATCAACAAAAGGATGATAGAGAAAACTCGCACTATCTCGCACCAAAAGGATACGGACCTATCATCAAAAGGATGATAGAGTGACAAACGCACACAATCCCGACACCAGAAGGATGTACGGTCTATCACCAAAAGCATGATAGTGAACACTCGTTCAATCTGGCACCAAAAGGATGACAGATCCATCACCCAAAGGATGATAGAGCGACACACACACAGAATCCTGACACAAAAAGGATGTTGGGCCTATCACCAAAAAGATGATAGAGAACACTCGCACAATCTGGCACCAAAAAGATGACACCTCCATCACAGAAAGGATGATAGAGTGACACACGCACACAATCCCGACACAAGAAGGATGTTGGGTCTATCACCAAAAGGATTGTAGAGAACACTCACACAATCTGGCACCAAAAGGATAACAAAGCCATCACCAAAAGGATGATAGAGCGACTCACGCACACAATCCTGACACTAAAAGGATAAAGGGTCTATCACCAACAGGATGATAGAGAACACTCGCACAATCTGGCACCAAAAGGATGACATACCTATCTTCGAAAGGCTGATATAACGACACATGTACACAATCCCGACACCAAAAGGATGCAGAGCCTTTCACCAAAAGAATGATAGAGAATACTCACCAATCTGGCACCAAAAGGATGACAGACCCATTACAAAAAAGATGATAGAACGACACACGCACACAATCCTGATACCAAAAGGATGATAGAGAATACTCACACAATCTGGCACAAAAGGGATGACAGATCCATCACCCAAAGGACGATAGAGCGAGACACGCACACTATCCTGACACCAAAAGGATGCTGGGCCTTTCACCAAAAGAATGATAGGCAACATCCGCATAGTCTGGGACCAAAAGGATGACAGACCCATCACCAAAAGGATGATAGAGTGACACACGCACACAATCCTGACACCAGAAGGATGTAGGGTCTATCACCAAAAGGATGATAGAGAACACTCGCACAATCTTTCACCAAATGAATGATAGGCAACATCCGCATAGTGTGGCACCAAAAGGATGCCAGACCCATCACCAAAAGGATGATAGAGTGACACACGTACACAATTCTGACACCAGAAGGATGTAGGGTCTATCACCAAAAGGATGATAGAGAACACTCGCACAATCTGGCACCAAAAGGATGACATTCCCATCATCAAAATGCTGATATAACGACACATGTACAGAATCTCGACACCAAAAGGATGTCGGGCCTTTCACCAAAAGAATGATAGAGAACACTCGCACAATCTGGCACCAAAAGGATGACAGACCCATCACCAAAAGGATGATAGAGTGATACCCGCACACAATCCCGACACCAAAAGGATGCAGGCCTATCACCAAAAGGATGATATAAAACACACGCACAATATGGAACCAAAAGGATGACAGAAATATCACCAAAAGGATGATAGAGTGACACACGCACACTATCCCGACACCAAAAGGATGCAGGGGCTTTCACCAAAAGAATGGCAGAGAATACTCGCACAATCTGAAACTAAAAGGATGACAGACCCATCACCAAAAAGATGATAGAGTGACACACGCACACAATCCCGACACCAAAAGGATGCATGCCTATCACCAAAAGGATGATAGAGAACACTAGCACAATCTGGCACCAAAAGGATGACAGATCCATCACCCAAAGGATGACAGAACGACACACGCACACAATCCCGACACCAAAAGGATGTTGGGCCTATCACCAAAAAGATGATAGAGAACACTCACACAATCTGGCACAAAAAAGATGACAGACCTGTCACCAAAAGGATGATAGAGTGACACAAGCACACAATCCCGACACCAGAAGGATCACTACGCCAAAATTGCTATTTTGTATCGCCTAATTTAATAGCGCTTTTAAAATAAGCGCTATTAAAAAGGAAACAAACACATCTATAATAGCGTTTTATAGTAAAGCGCTATTAAAGAGTACAGAGAATATGATTTTGATAGCACTTTGTAAAAAAGTGCTATTATAGATCTTCACTAAGATAGCACTTTTTTAAAAAGCTCTATTAAAATGTTGCATTACAATAGCACTTTTATAAAAGCCCTATTACTAAAAGCCCTACGATAGCGCTTTTCAAAAAACGTTATTAAAATATTTAACTAAAATAGCGCTTCCTAAGAAACCGCTATCATTTCTATCATTGTGTATTAAGATAGCGCTTTTGTAAAAAGCGCTACTAAAATATTCCACTAAATTAAATTAATTAAAATACCAAAACCTTTCCCGGCCGATATGTTTTTTTCGTTTTGGCGCAAAAAAGCAAACACAGTTTCATGTCCTCTCTCCAGCTTCACGTCCTTTCTTCGTCGATTCACCGCCGCCGTCTCTCATCTTCTTCATCGATTCACAGTCATCTTCTTCATCGATTCACTTCACTGGAATAAAAAGAGGAACCACGGGAAAGAAAGAACAAAGAAAATCCATTCTCCGTCGATCTCAGCCCCGTCATCAACTCACCACCGTCACCCTTTTCTTCATTGATATCCGGTAATCTTTCTTTTCTCATATTACTGCTTTGTGTTGTAAATTGTAAAATTAGGGATTTGTAAAATTAGGGTTGCACTAAGGTTTCAGCAATTAGATTTTCAGCGAAAGTTTTGCCAGAGCTGCAACTGTCGAAGAGATAATGATAAACTCAAGGATGTTCATATGTGCTTACCACTCTGATTGTGTGGAAAATTTATTTGGTTCTGTCATACCCAATGAACCATCGTGGCAAGAAATGCGTGCCTTGGGTATGGGCTTTTGGTATTCCAGCATACCTCAATTGCGTGCTAGGGTAATGCTTGGTCCTTTTGCATTCTTCTCCGTGTTCTATATACAAGCAGAAACAAAATCTTGAAATTATATAGCCTTCAGTTTCGCTAATTGCATGATGCAAGAAAATTAGAGATTTCTCCTTAGCTTAAAAAATTTGGCATGTGGAAGAACATTTTTGTTTCACAAATTGCTGATATAGCCTTTTGTTTATGTGATTATCATTTGTGGATTATTGTCGTCATATATCAGAATATATTGTTGTTTATTACTCTTTTCCAATGCAGACAGCTTAAGTACTTTCATTATTCCTCTTAACTCTAGATGGAGAAATTAGCAAGAGCACAATATTTGAAGAACAAAAATCCTAAGGATTGTGCATTGCTGTATATTGCATTGAACAGAAGGATGTAGGATCTATCACCAAAAGGATGATAAAGAACACTCGCACAATCTGGCACAAAAATGATTACAGGCCTATCACTAAAAGGATGATAGAATGACACACACACATAATCCTAACACTAAAAGGATGCAGGCCTATCACAAAAAGGATGATATAGAACACACGCACAATCTGGAACCAAAAGGATGACAGACATATCACCAAAAGAATGATAGAGTGACACACGCACACAATCCCGACACCAAAAGGATGCAGGGCCTTTCACCAAAAGAATGATAGAGAATACTCGCACAATCTGGAACCAAAAAGATGACAGACCCATCACCAAAAAGATGATAGAGCGACACACGCACACAATCCCGACACCAAAAGGATGCAAGCCTATCACTAAAAGGATGATAGAGAACACTCGCACAATCTGGCACCAATAGGATGACAGATCCATCACCCAAAGGATGATAGAGCGATACACGCACACAATCCCGACAACAAAAGGAGGCTGGGACTATCACCAAAAAGATGATAGAGAACACTCGCACAATCTGGCACCAAAAAGATGACAGACCTATCACCAAAAGGATGATAGAGTGACACAAGCACACAATCCCGACAACAGAAGGATGTAGGATCTATCACCAAAAGGATGATAAAGAACACTCGCACAATCTGGCACCAAAATGATGACAGGCCTATCACCACAAGTATGATAGAATGACACACCCACACAATCCTGACACTAAAAGGATGCAGGGCTGTCACCAAAAGGATGATATAGAACACACGCACAATCTGGAACCAAAAGGATGACAAACATATCAACGAAAGAATGCTAGAGTGACACACGCACATAATCCCGACACCAAAAGGATGCAGGGCCTTTCACATAAAGAATGATAGAGAATACTCGAAATATCTGGAACCAAAAAGATGACAGACCCATCACCAAAAAGATGATAGAGCGACACACGCACACAATCCCGACACCAAAAGGATGCATGCCTATCACCAAAAGGATGATAGAGAACACTCGCACAATCTGGCACCAATAGGATGACAGATCCATCACCCAAAGGATGGTAGAGCGATACAAGCACACAATCCCGACAACAAAAAGAGGCTGGGCCTATCACCAAAAAGATGATAGAGAACACTCGCACAATCTGGCACCAAAAAGATGACAGACCTATCACCAAAAGGATGATAGAGTGACACATGCACACAATCCCGACACCAGAAGGATGTAGGATCTATCACCAAAAGGATGATAAAGAACACTCGCACAATCTGGCACCAAAATGATGACAGGCCTATCACCAGAATGATGATAGAATGACACACGCACACCATCCTGACACTAAAAGGATGCAGGCCTGTCACCAAAAGGATGATATAGAACACACGCACAATCTGGAACCGAAAGGATGAAAGACATATCACCAAAAGAATGATAGAGTGACACACGCACATAATCCCGACACCAAAAGGATGCAAGGCCTTTCACCAAAAGAATGATAGAGAATACTCGCACAATCTGGAACCAAAAAGATGACAGACCCATCACCAAAAAGATGATAGAGCGACATACGCACACAATCCCGACACCAAAAGGATGCAGGCCTATCACCAAAAGGATGATAGAGAACACTCGCACAATCTGGCACCAAAAGGATGACAGATCCATCACCCAAATGAGGATAGAGCGATACACGCACACAATCCCGACAACAAAAGGAGGTTGGGCCTATCACCAAAAAGATGATAGAGAACACTCGCACAATCTGGCACCAAAAAGATGACAGACCTATCACCAAAAGGATGATAGAGTGACACAAACACACAATCCCGACACCAGAAGGATGTAGGATTTATCACCAAAATGATGATAAAGAACACTCACACAATATGGCACCAAAATGATGACAGGCCTATCACCAAAAGGATGATAGAATGACACACCCACACAATCCTGACACTAAAAGGATGCAGGGTTGTCACCAAAAGGATGATATAGAACACACGCACAATCTGGAACCAAAAGGATGACAGACATATCACCAAGAGAATGATAGAGTGACACACGCACACAATCCTGACACCAAAAAGATGTAGGGCCTTTCACCAAAAGAATAATAGAGATTACTCGCACAATCTGGAACCAAAAAGATGACGGACCCATAACCAAAAAGATGGTAGAGCGACACACGCACACAATCTCGACACCAAAAGGATGCATGCCTATCACCAAAAGGATGATAGAGAACACTCGCACAATCTGGCACCAATAGGATGACAGATACATCACCCAAAGGATGGTAGAGCGATACACGCACACAATCCCGACAACAAAAAGAGGCTGGGCCTATCACCAAAAAGATGATAGAGAACACTCGCACATCTGGCACCAAAAAGATGACAGACCTATCACCAAAAGGATGATAGAGTGACACAAGCACACAATCCCGACACCAGAAGGATGTAGGATCTATCACCAAAAGGATGATAAAGAACACTCGCACAATCTGGCACCAAAATGATGACAGGCCTATCACCAGAATGATGATAGAATGACACACGCACACCATCCTGACACTAAAAGGATGCAGGCCTATCGCCATAAGGATGATATAGAACACACGCACAATCTGGAACCAAAAGGATGACAGACATATCACCAAAAGATTGATAGAGTGACACACGCACACAATTCTGACACCAAAAGGATGCAGGGCCTTTCACCAAAAGAATAATAGAGATTACTCGCACAATCTGGAACCAAAAAGATGACGGACCCATCACCAAAAAGATGGTAGAGCGACACACGCACACAATCCCGACACCAAAAGGATGCAGGCCTATCACCAAAAGGATGATAGAGAACACTCACACAATCTGGCACCAAAAGGATGACAGATCCATCACCCAAAGGATGATAGAGCGATACACGCACACAATCCCGACAACAAAAGGTGGTTGGGCCTATCACCAAAAAGATGATAGAGAATACTCGCACAATCTGGCACCAAAAAGATGACAGACCTATCACCAAAAGGATGATAGAGTGACACAAGCACACAATCCCGACACCAGAAGGATGTAGGATCTATCACCAAAAGGATGATAAAGAACACTTGCACAATCTGGCACCTAAATGATGACAAGCCTATCAGCAAAAGGATGATAGAATGACACACGCACACAATCCTGAAACTAAAAGGATGCATGCCTGTCACCAAAAGGATTATATAGAACACACGCACAATCTGGAACCGAAAGGATGACAGACATATCACCAAAAGAATGATAGAGTGACACACGCACATAATCGCGACACCAAAAGGATGCAAGGCCTTTCCCCAAAAGAATGATAGAGAATACTCGCACAATCTGGAACCAAAAAGATGACAGACCCATCACCAAAAAGTTGGTAGAGCGACACACGCACACAATCCCGACACCAAAAGGATGCCGGCCTATCACCAAAAGGATGATAGAGAACACTCGCACAATCTTGCACCAATAGGATGACAGATCCATCACCCAAAGGATGGTAGAGCGATACACGCACACAATCCCGACAACAAAAAGAGGCTGGGCCTATCACCAAAAAGATGATAGAGAACACTCGCACAATCTGGCACCAAAAAGATAACAAACCTATCACCAAAAGGATGATAGAGTAAAACAAGCACACAATCCCGACACTAGAGGATGTAGGATCTATCACCAAAAGGATGATAAAGAACACTCGCACAATCTGGCACCAAATTGATGACAGGCCTATCACCAAAAGGATGATAGAATGACACACGCACACAATCCTGACACTAAAAGGATGCAGGCCTGTCACCAAAAGGATGATATAGAACACACGCACAATCTGGAACCAAAACGATGACAGTCATATCACCAAAAGAATGATAGAGTGACACACCCACACAATCCTGACACCAAAAGGATGCAGGGCCTTTCACCAAATGAATGATAGAGAATACTCGCACAATCTGGAACCAAAAAGAAGACAGACCCATCACCAAAAAGATGATAGAGCGACACACACACAAAATCACGACACCAAAAGGATGCAGGCCTATCACCAAAAGGATGATAGAGAACACTCGCACAATCTGGCACCAAAAGGATGACAGATCCATCACCCAAAGGATGATAGAGCGATACACGCACACAATCCCAACAACAAAAGGTGGCTGGGCCTATCACCAAAAAGATGATAGAGAACACTCGCACAATCTGGCACCAAAAAGATGACAGACCTATCACCAAAAGGATGATAGAGTGACACAAGCACACAATCCCGACACCAGAAGGATGTAGGATCTATCACCAAAAGGATGATAAAGAACACTTGCACAATCTGGCACCAAAATGATGACAGGCCCATCACTAAAAGGATGATAGAATGACACACGCACACAATCCTGACACTAAAAGGATGCAGGCTTGTCACCAAAAGGATGATATAGAACACACGCACAATCTGGAACCGAAAGGATGACAGACATATCACCAAAAGAATGATAGAGTGACCCACGCACATAATCCCGACACCAAAAGGATGCAAGGCCTTTCACCAAAAGAATGATAGAGAATACTCGCACAATCTGGAACCAAAAAGATGACAGACCCATCACCAAAAAGATGATAGAGCGACACACACACACAATCCCGATACCAAAAGGATGCAGGCCTATCACCAAAAGGATGATAGAAAACACTCGCACAATCTGGCACCAAAAGGATGACAGATCCATCACCCAAATGATGATAGAGCGATACACGCACACAATCCCGACAACAAAAGGAGGCTGGGCCGATCACCAAAAAGATGATAGAGAACACTCGCACAATCTGGCACCAAAAAGATGACAGACCTATCACCAAAAGTATGATAGAGTGACTCAAGCACACAATCCCGACACCAGAAGGATGTAGGATTTATCACCAAAAGGATGATAAAGAATACTCGCACAATCTGGCACCAAAATGATGACAGGCCTATCACCAAAAGGATGATAGAATGACACACCCACATAATCCTGACACTAAAAGGATGCAGGGTTGTCACCAAAAGGATGATATAGAACACACGCACAATCTGGAACCAAAAGGATGACAGACATATCACCAAAAGAATGATAGAGTGACACACGCACACAATCCCGAAACCAAAAGGATGCAGGGCCTTTCACCAAAAGAATGATAGAGAATACTCGTAGAATCTAGAACCAAAAAGATGACTGAACCATCACCAAAAAGATGATAGAGCGACACACGCACACAATCCCGACACCAAAAGGATGATAGAGAACACTCGCACAATCTGGCACCAAAAGGATGACAGATCCATCACCCAAAGGATGATAGAGCGATACACGCACACAAAACCGACAACAAAGGGAGGCTGGGCCTATCACCAAAAAGATGATAGAGAACACTCGCACAATCTCGCACCAAAAAGATGACAGACCTATCACCAAAAGGATGATAGAGTGACACAAGCACACAATCCCGACACCAGAAGGATGTAGGATCTATCACCAAAAGGATGATAAAGAACACTCGCACAATCTGGCACCAAAAGGATGATAGAATGACACACCTACACAATCCTGACACTAAAAGGATGCAGGCCTGTCACCAAAAGGATGATATAGAACACACGCACAATCTGGAACCAAAAGGATGACAGTCATATCACCAAAAGAATGATAGAGTGACACACGCACATAATCCCGACACCAAAAGGATGCAGGGCCTTTCACCAAAAGAATGATAGAGAATACTCGCACAATCTGGAACCAAAAAGATGACAGACCCATCACCAAAAAGATGCTAGAGCGACACACGCACACAATCACGACACCAAAAGGATGCAGGCCTATCACCAAAAGGATGATAGAGAACACTCGCACAATCTGGCACCAAAAGGATGACAGATCCATCACCCAAAGGATGATAGAGCGATACACGCACACAATCCCGACAACAAAAGGTGGCTGGGCCTATCACCAAAAAGATGATAGAGAACACTCGCACAATCTGGCACCAAAAAGATGACAGACCTATCTCCAAAAGGATGATAGAGTGACACAAGCACACAATCCCGACACCAGAAGGATGTAGGATCTATCACCAAAAGGATGATAAAGAACACTTGCACAATCTGGCACCAAAATGATGACAGGCCTATCACTAAAAGGATGATAGAATGACACACGCACACAATCCTGACACTAAAAGGATGCAGGCCTGTCACCAAAAGGATGATATAGAACACACGCACAATCTGGAACCGAAAGGATGACAGACATATCACCAAAAGAATGATAGAGTGACCCACGCACATAATCCCGACACCAAAAGGATGCAAGGCCTTTCACCAAAAGAATGATAGAGAATACTCGCACAATCTGGAACCAAAAAGATGACAGACCCATCACCAAAAAGATGATAGAGAGACACACGCACACAATCCCGACACCAAAAGGATGCAGGCCTATCACCAAAAGGATGATAGAAAACACTCGCACAATCTGACACCAAAAGGATGACAGATCCATCACCCAAATGATGATAGAGCGATACACGCACACAATCCCGACAACAAAAGGAGGCTGGGCCTATCACCAAAAAGATGATAGAGAACACTCGCACAATCTGGCACCAAAAAGATGACAGACCTATCACCAAAAGTATGATAGAGTGACTCAAGCACACAATCCCGACACCAGAAAGATGTAGGATTTATCACCAAAAGGATGATAAAGAACACTCGCACAATCTGGCACCAAAATGATGACAGGCCTATCACCAAAAGGATGATAGAATGACACACCCACACAATCCTGACACTAAAAGGATGCAGGGTTGTCACCAAAAGGATGATATAGAACACACGCACAATCTGGAACCAAAAGGATGACACACATATCACCAAAAGAATGATAGAGTGACACACGCACACAATCCCGACACCAAAAGGATGCAGGGCCTTTCACCAAAAGAATGATAGAGAATACTCGTAGAATCTAGAACCAAAAAGATGACTGAACCATCACCAAAAAGATGATAGAGCGACACACGCACACAATCCCGACACCAAAAGGATGATAGAGAACACTCGCACAATCTGGCCCCAAAAGGATGACAGATCCATCACCCAAAGGATGATAGAGCGATACACGCACACAAAACCGACAACAAAGGGAGGCTGGGCCTATCACCAAAAAGATGATAGAGAACACTCGCACAATCTCGCACCAAAAAGATGACAGACCTATCACCAAAAGGATGATAGAGTGACACAAGCACACAATCCCGACACCAGAAGGATGTAGGATCTATCACCAAAAGGATGATAAAGAACACTCGCACAATCTGGCACCAAAATGATGACAGGCCTATCACCAAAAGGATGATAGAATGACACACCTACACAATCCTGACACTAAAAGGATGCAGGCCTGTTACCAAAAGGATGATATAGAACACACGCACAATCTGGAACCAAAAGGATGACTGACATATCACCAAAAGAATGATAGAGTGACACACGCACATAATCCCGACACCAAAAGGATGCAGGGCCTTTCACCAAAAGAATGATAGAGAATACTCGCACAATTTAGAACCAAAAAGATAACAGACCCATCACCAAAAAGATGATAGAGCAACACACGCACACAATCCCGACACCAAAAGGATGCAGGCCTATCACCAAAAGGATGATAGAGAATACTCGCACAATCTGGCACCAAAAGGATGACAGATCCATCACCCAAAGGATGATAGAACGATACACGCACACAATCCCGACAACAAAAGGAGGTTGGGCCTATCACCAAAAAGATGATAGAGAACACTCGCACAATCTGGCACCAAAAAGATGACAGACCTATCACCAAAAGGATGATAGAGTGACACAAGCACACAATCCCGACACTAGAGGATGTAGGATCTATCACCAAAAGGATGATAAAGAACACTCGCACAATCTGGCACCAAAATGATGACAGGCCTATAGCCAAAAGGATGATAGAATGACACACGCACACAATCCTGACACTAAAAGGATACAGGCCTGTCACCAAAAGGATGATATAGAACACACGCACAATCTGGAACCAAAAGGATGACAGTCATATCACCAAAAGAATGATAGAGTGACACACGCACATAATCCCGACACCAAAAGGATGCAGGGCCTTTCACCAAAAGAATGATAGAGAATACTCGCATATTCTGGAACCAAAAAGATGACAGACCCATCACCAAAAAGATGATAGAGCGACACACGCACACAATCACGACACCAAAAGGATGCAGGCCTATCACCAAAAGGATGATAGAGAAAACTCGCACAATCTGGCACCAAAAGGATGACAGATCCATCACCCAAAGGATGATAGAGCGATACACGCACACAATCCCGACAACAAAAGGAGGCTGGGCCTATCACCAAAAAGATGATAGAGAACACTCGCACAATCTGGCACCAAAATGATGACAGACCTATCACCAAAAGCATGATAGAGTGACACAAGCACACAATCCCGACACCAGAAGGATGTAGGATCTATCACCAAAAGGATGATAAAGAACACTCTCACAATCTGGCACCAAAATGATGACAGGCCTATCACCAAAAGGATGATAGAATGACACACCCACACAATCCTGACACTAAAAGGATGCAGGACTGTCACCAAAAGGATGATATAGAACACACGCACAATCTGGAACCAAAAGGGTGACAGACATATCACCAAAAGAATGATAGAGTGACACACGCACAAAATCCCGACACCAAAAGGATGCAGGACCTTTCACCAAAAGAATGATAGAGAATACTCGCACAATCTGGAACCAAAAAGATGACTGAACCATCACAAAAAGATGATAGAGCGACACACACACACAATCCCGACACCAAAAGGAAGCAGGCCTATCACCAAAAGGATGATAGAGAACACTCGCACAATCTGGCACCAAAAGGATGACAGATCCATCACCCAAAGGATGATAGAGCGATACACGCACACAATCCCGACAACAAAAGGAGGTTGGGCCTATCACCAAAAAGATGATAGAGACCACTCGCAAAATGTAGCACCAAAAAGATGACATACCTATAACCAAAAGGATGATAGAGTGACACAAGCACACAATCCCGACACCAGAAGGATGTAGGATCTATCACCAAAAGGATGATAAAGAACACTCGCACAATCTGGCACCAAAATGATGACAGGCCTATCACCAAAAGGATGATAGAATGACACACCCACACAATCCTGACACTAAAAGGATGCAGGACTGTCACCAAAAGGATGATATAGAACACACGCACAATCTGGAACCAAAAGGATGACAGACATATCACCAAAAGAATGATATAGTGACACACGCACATAATCCCGACACCAAAAGGATGCAGGGCCTTTCACCAAAAGATGATAGAGAATACTCGCACAATCTGGAACCAAAAAGATGACAGACCCATCACCAAAAAGATGATAGAGCGACACACGCACACAATCCCGACACCAGAAGGATGTAGGATCTATCACCAAAAGGATGATAAAGAACACTCGCACAATCTGGCACCAAATGATGACAGGCCTATCACCAAAAGGATGATAGAATGACACATGCACATCATCCTGACACTAAAAGGATGCAGGCCTATCACCATAAGGATGATATAGAACACACGCACAATCTGGAACCAAAAGGATGACAGACATATCACCAAAAGAATGATAGAGTGACACACGCACACAATCCCGACACCAAAAGGATGCAGGACCTTTCACCAAAAGAATGATAGAGAATACTCGCACAATCTGGAACCAAAAAGATGATTGAACCATCACAAAAAGATGATAGAGCGACACACCCACACAATCCCGACACCAAAAGGAAGCAGGCCTATCACCAAAAGGATGATAGAGAACACTCGCACAATCTGGAACCAAAAGGATGACAGATCCATCACCCAAGGGATGATAGAGCGATACACGCACACAATCCCGACAACAAAAGGAGGATGGGCCTATCACCAAAAAGATGATAGAGAACACTCGCACAATCTAGCACCAAAAAGATGACATACCTATAACCAAAAGGAAGATAGAGTGACACAAGCACACAATCCCGACACCAGAAGGATGTAGGATATATCACCAAAAGGATGATAAAGAACACTCGCACAATCTGGCACCAAATGATGACAGGCCTATCACCAAAAGGATGATAGAATGACACATGCACATCATCCTGACACTAAAAGGATGCAGGCCTATCACCATAAGGATGATATAGAACACACGCACAATCTGGAACCAAAAGGATGACAGACATATCACCAAAAGAATGATAGAGTGACACACGCACACAATCCCGACACCAAAAGGATGCAGGGCCTTTCACCAAAACAATGATAGAGAATACTCGCACAATCTGGAACCAAAAAGATGACTGAACCATCACCAAAAAGATGATAGAGCGACACACGCACACAATCCTGACACCAAAAGGATGCAGGCCTATCACCAAAAGGATGATAGAGAACACTCGCACAATCTGGCACCAAAAGGATGACAGATCCATCACCCAAAGGATGATAGAGCCGATACACGCACACAATCCCGACAACAAAAGGAGGTTGGGCCTATCACCAAAAAGATGATAGAGAACACTCGCACAATCTGGCACCAAAAAGATGACAGACCTATCACCAAATGGATGATAGAGTGACACAAGCACACAATCCCGACACCAGAAGGATGTAGGATCTATCACCAAAAGGATGTTAAAGAACACTCGCACAATCTGACACCAAAATGATGACAGGCCTATCACCAAAACGATGATAGAATGACACACGCACACAATCCTGACACTAAAAGGAAGCAGGCCTATCACCAAAAGGATGATATAGAACACAAGCACAATCTGGAACCAAAAGGATGACACACATATCACCAAAAGAATGATAGAGTGACACACGCACACAATCCCGACAACCAAAAGGATGCAGAGCCTTTCACCAAAAGAATAATAGAGAATACTCGCACAATCTGGAACCAAAAAGATGACAGACCCATCACCAAAAAGATGGTAGAGCGACACACGCACACAATCCCGACACCAAAAGGATGCAGGCCTATCACCAAAAGGATGATAGAGAACACTCGCACAATCTGGCATCAAAAGGATGACATATCCATCACCCAAAGGATGATAGAACGATACACGCACACAATCCCGACAACAAAAGGTGGCTGGGCCTATCACCAAAAAGATGATAGAGAACACTCGCACAATCTGGCACCAAAAAGATGACAGACCTATCACCAAAAGGATGATAGAGTGACACAAGCACACAATCCCGACACCAGAAGGATGTAGGATCTATCACCAAAAGGATGATAAAGAACACTCGCACAATCTGGCACCAAAATGATGACAGGCCTCTCACCAAAAGGATGATAGAATGACACGCGCACACAATCCTGACACTAAAAGGATGCAGGCCTATCACCAAAAGGATGATATAGAACACACGCACAATCTGGAACCAAAAGGATGACAGACATATCACCAAAAGAATGATAGAGTGACACACGCACATAATCCCGACACCAAAAGGATGCAGGGCCTTTCACCAAAAGAATGATAGAGAATACTCGCACAAACTGGAACCGAAAAGATGACTGAACCATCACCAAAAAGATGATAGAGCGACACACGCACACAATTCCGACACCAAAAGGATGCAGGCCTATCACCAAAAGGATGATAGAGAACACTCGCACAATCTGGCATCAAAAGGATGACAGAGCCATGACCCAAAGGATGATAGAGCGATACACGCACACAATCCCGACAACAAAAGGAGGCTGGGCCTATCACCAAAAAGATGATAGAGAACACTCGCACAATCTGGCACCAAAAAGATGACAGACCTATCACCAAATGGATGATAGAGTGACACAAGCACACAATCCCGACACCAGAAGGATGTAGGATCTATCACCAAAAGGATGATAAAGAACACTCGCACAATCTGACACCAAAATGATGACAGGCCTATCACCAAAAGGATGATAGAATGACACACGCACACAATCCTGACACTAAAAGGAAGCAGGCCTATCACCAAAAGGATGATATAGAACACACGCACAATCTGGAACCAAAAGGATGACACACATATCACCAAAAGAATGATAGAGTGACACACGCACACAATCCCGACAACCAAAAGGATGCAGGGCCTTTCACCAAAAGAATAATAGAGAATACTCGCACAATCTGGAACCAAAAAGATGACAGACCCATCACCAAAAAGATGGTAGAGCGACACACGCACACAATCCCGACACCAAAAGGATGCAGGCCTATCACCAAAAGGATGATAGAGAACACTCGCACAATCTGGCACCAAAAGGATGACAGATCCATCACCCAAAGGATGATAAAGCGATACACGCACACAATCCCGACAACAAAAGGTGGTTGGGCCTATCACCAAAAAGATGATAGAGAACACTCGCACAATCTGGCACCAAAAAGATGACAGACATATCACCAAAAGGATGATAGAGTGACACAAGCACACAATCCTGACACCAGAAGGATGTGGGATCTATCACCAAAAGGATGACAAAGAACACTCGCACAATCTGGCACCAAAATGATGACAGGCCTATCACCAAAAGGATGATAGAATGACACGCGCACACAATCCTGACACTAAAAGGATGCAGGCCTATCACCAAAAGGATGATATAGAACACACGCACAATCTGGAACCAAAAGGATGACAGACATATCACCAAAAGAATGATAGAGTGACACAAGCACATAATCCCGACACCAAAAGGATGCAGGGCCTTTCACCAAAACAATGATAGAGAATACTCGCACAATCTAGAACCAAAAAGATGACTGAACCATCACCAAAAAGATGATAGAGCGACACACGTACACAATCCCGACACCAAAAGGATGCAGGCCTATCACCAAAAGGATGATAGAGAACACTCGCACAATCTGGCACCAAAAGGATGACAGATCCATCACCCAAAGGATGATAGAGCCGATACACGCACAAAATCCCGACAACAAAAGGAGGTTGGGCCTATCACCAAAAAGATTATAGAGAACACTCGCATAATCTGGCACCAAAAAGATGACAGACCTATCACCAAAAGGATGATAGAGTGACACAAGCACACAATCCCGACACCAGAAGGATGTAGGATCTATCACCAAAAGGATGATAAAGAACAGTCGCACAATCTGGCACCAAAATGATGACAGGCCTATCACCAAAAGGATGATAGAATGACACCCGCACACAATGTTGACACTAAAAGGATGCAGGCCTATCACCAAAAGGATGATATAGAACACACGCACAATCTGGAACCAAAAGGATGACAGACATATCACCAAAAGAATGATAGAGTGACACACGCACATAATCCCGACACCAAAAGGATGCAGGGCCTTTCACCAAAACAATGATAGAGAATACTCGCACAATCTGGAACCAAAAAGATGACTGAACCATCACCAAAAAGATGATAGAGCGACACATGCACACAATCCCGACACCAAAAGGATGCAGGCCTATCACCAAAAGGATGATAGAGAACACTCGCACAATCTGGCACCAAAAGGATGACAGATCCATCACCCAAAGGATGATAGAGCCGATACACGCACACAATCCTGACAACAAAAGGAGGCTGGGCCTATCACCAAAAAGATGATAGAGAACACTCGCACAATCTGGCACCAAAAAGATGACAGACCTATCACCAAATGGATGATAGAGTGACACAAGCACACAATCCCGACACCAGAAGGATGTAGGATCTATCACCAAAAGGATGTTAAAGAACACTCGCACAATCTGACACCAAAATGTTGACAGGCCTATCACCAAAAGGATGATAGAATGACACACGCACACAATCCTGACACTAAAAGGAAGCAGGCCTATCACCAAAAGGATGATATAGAACACACGCACAATCTGGAACCAAAAGGATGACACACATATCACCAAAAGAATGATAGAGTGACACACGCACACAATCCCGACAACAAAAGGTGGTTGGGCCTATCACCAAAAGGATGATAGAGAACACTCGCACAATCTGGCACCAAAAAGATGACAGACCTATCACCAAAAGGATGATAGAGTGACACAAGCACACAATCCCGACACCAGAAGGATGTAGGATATATCACCAAAAGGATGATAAAGAACACTCGCACAATCTGGCACCAAATGATGACAGGCCTATCACCAAAAGGATGATAGAATGACACATGCACATCATCCTGACACTAAAAGGATGCAGGCCTATCACCATAAGGATGATATAGAACACACGCACAATCTGGAACCAAAAGGATGACAGACATATCACCAAAAGAATGATAGAGTGACACACGCACAAAATCCCGACACCAAAAGGATGCAGGACCTTTCACCAAAAGAATGATAGAGAATACTCGCACAATCTGGAACCAAAAAGATGACTGAACCATCACAAAAAGATGATAGAGCGACACACCCACACAATCCCGACACCAAAAGGAAGCAGGCCTATCACCAAAAGGATGATAGAGAACACTCGCACAATCTGGCACCAAAAGGATGACAGATCCATCACCCAAGGGATGATAGAGCGATACACGCACACAATCCCGACAACAAAAGGAGGATGGGCCTATCACCAAAAAGATGATAGAGAACACTCGCACAATCTAGCACCAAAAAGATGACATACCTATAACCAAAAGGAAGATAGAGTGACACAAGCACACAATCCCGACACCAGAAGGATGTAGGATATATCACCAAAAGGATGATAAAGAACACTCGCACAATCTGGCACCAAATGATGACAGGCCTATCACCAAAAGGATGATAGAATGACACATGCACATCATCCTGACACTAAAAGGATGCAGGCCTATCACCATAAGGATGATATAGAACACACGCACAATCTGGAACCAAAAGGATGACAGACATATCACCAAAAGAATGATAGAGTGACACACGCACACAATCCCGACACCAAAAGGATGCAGGGCCTTTCACCAAAACAATGATAGAGAATACTCGCACAATCTGGAACCAAAAAGATGACTGAACCATCACCAAAAAGATGATAGAGCGACACACGCACACAATCCTGACACCAAAAGGATGCAGGCCTATCACCAAAAGGATGATAGAGAACACTCGCACAATCTGGCACCAAAAGGATGACAGATCCATCACCCAAAGGATGATAGAGCCGATACACGCACACAATCCCGACAACAAAAGGAGGCTGGGCCTATCACCAAAAAGATGATAGAGAACACTCGCACAATCTGGCACCAAAAAGATGACAGACCTATCACCAAATGGATGATAGAGTGACACAAGCACACAATCCCGACACCAGAAGGATGTAGGATCTATCACCAAAAGGATGTTAAAGAACACTCGCACAATCTGACACCAAAAAGATGACAGGCCTATCACCAAAAGGATGATAGAATGACACACGCACACAATCCTGACACTAAAAGGAAGCAGGCCTATCACCAAAAGGATGATATAGAACACAAGCACAATCTGGAACCAAAAGGATGACACACATATCACCAAAAGAATGATAGAGTGACACACGCACACAATCCCGACAACCAAAAGGATGCAGGGCCTTTCACCAAAAGAATAATAGAGAATACTCGCACAATCTGGAACCAAAAAGATGACAGACCCATCACCAAAAAGATGGTAGAGCGACACACGCACACAATCCCGACACCAAAAGGATGCAGGCCTATCACCAAAAGGATGATAGAGAACACTCGCAGAATCTGGCACCAAAAGGATGACATATCCATCACCCAAAGGATGATAGAGCGATACACGCACACAATCCCGACAACAAAAGGTGGCAGGGCCTATCACCAAAAAGATGATAGACAACACTCGCACAATCTGGCATCAAAAAGATGACAGACCTATCACCAAAAGGATGATAGAGTGACACAAGCACACAATCCCGACACCAGAAGGATGTAGGATCTATCACCAAAAGGATGATAAAGAACACTCGCACAATCTGGCACCAAAATGATGACAGGCCTCTCACCAAAAGGATGATAGAATGACACGCGCACACAATCCTGACACTAAAAGGATGCAGGCCTATCACCAAAAGGATGATATAGAACACACGCACAATCTGGAACCAAAAGGATGACAGACATATCACCAAAAGAATGATAGAGTGACACACGCACATAATCCCGACACCAAAAGGATGCAGGGCCTTTCACCAAAAGAATGATAGAGAATACTCGCACAAACTGGAACCGAAAAGATGACTGAACCATCACCAAAAAGATGATAGAGCGACACACGCACACAATTCCGACACCAAAAGGATGCAGGCCTATCACCAAAAGGATGATAGAGAACACTCGCACAATCTGGCATCAAAAGGATGACAGAGCCATGACCCAAAGGATGATAGAGCGATACACGCACACAATCCCGACAACAAAAGGAGGCTGGGCCTATCACCAAAAAGATGATAGAGAACACTCGCACAATCTGGCACCAAAAAGATGACAGACCTATCACCAAATGGATGATAGAGTGACACAAGCACACAATCCCGACACCAGAAGGATGTAGGATCTATCACCAAAAGGATGATAAAGAACACTCGCACAATCTGACACCAAAATGATGACAGGCCTATCACCAAAAGGATGATAGAATGACACACGCACACAATCCTGACACTAAAAGGAAGCAGGCCTATCACCAAAAGGATGATATAGAACACACGCACAATCTGGAACCAAAAGGGTGACACACATATCACCAAAAGAATGATAGAGTGACACAAGCACATAATCCCGACACCAAAAGGATGCAGGGCCTTTCACCAAAACAATGATAGAGAATACTCGCACAATCTAGAACCAAAAAGATGACTGAACCATCACCAAAAAGATGATAGAGCGACACACGTACACAATCCCGACACCAAAAGGATGCAGGCTTATCACCAAAAGGATGATAGAGAACACTCGCACAATCTGGCACCAAAAGGATGACAGATCCATCACCCAAAGGATGATAGAGCCGATACACGCACAAAATCCCGACAACAAAAGGAGGTTGGGCCTATCACCAAAAAGATTATAGAGAACACTCGCACAATCTGGCACCAAAAAGATGACAGACCTATCACCAAAAGGATGATAGAGTGACACAAGCACACAATCCCGACACCAGAAGGATGTAGGATCTATCACCAAAAGGATGATAAAGAACAGTCGCACAATCTGGCACCAAAATGATGACAGGCCTATCACCAAAAGGATGATAGAATGACACCCGCACACAATGTTGACACTAAAAGGATGCAGGCCTATCACCAAAAGGATGATATAGAACACACGCACAATCTGGAACCAAAAGGATGACAGACATATCACCAAAAGAATGATAGAGTGACACACGCACATAATCCCGACACCAAAAGGATGCAGGGCCTTTCACCAAAACAATGATAGAGAATACTCGCACAATCTGGAACCAAAAAGATGACTGAACCATCACCAAAAAGATGATAGAGCGACACATGCACACAATCCCGACACCAAAAGGATGCAGGCCTATCACCAAAAGGATGATAGAGAACACTCGCACAATCTGGCACCAAAAGGATGACAGATCCATCACCCAAAGGATGATAGAGCCGATACACGCACACAATCCTGACAACAAAAGGAGGCTGGGCCTATCACCAAAAAGATGATAGAGAACACTCGCACAATCTGGCACCAAAAAGATGACAGACCTATCACCAAATGGATGATAGAGTGACACAAGCACACAATCCCGACACCAGAAGGATGTAGGATCTATCACCAAAAGGATGTTAAAGAACACTCGCACAATCTGACACCAAAATGTTGACAGGCCTATCACCAAAAGGATGATAGAATGACACACGCACACAATCCTGACACTAAAAGGAAGCAGGCCTATCACCAAAAGGATGATATAGAACACACGCACAATCTGGAACCAAAAGGATGACACACATATCACCAAAAGAATGATAGAGTGACACACGCACACAATCCCGACAACAAAAGGTGGTTGGGCCTATCACAAAAAGGATGATAGAGAACACTCGCACAATCTGGCACCAAAAAGATGACAGACCTATCACCAAAAGGATGATAGAGTGACACAAGCACACAATCCCGACACCAGAAGGATGTAGGATATATCACCAAAAGGATGATAAAGAACACTCGCACAATCTGGCACCAAATGATGACAGGCCTATCACCAAAAGGATGATAGAATGACACATGCACATCATCCTGACACTAAAAGGATGCAGGCCTATCACCATAAGGATGATATAGAACACACGCACAATCTGGAACCAAAAGGATGACAGACATATCACCAAAAGAATGATAGAGTGACACACGCACAAAATCCCGACACCAAAAGGATGCAGGACCTTTCACCAAAAGAATGATAGAGAATACTCGCACAATCTGGAACCAAAAAGATGACTGAACCATCACAAAAAGATGATAGAGCGACACACCCACACAATCCCGACACCAAAAGGAAGCAGGCCTATCACCAAAAGGATGATAGAGAACACTCACACAATCTGGCACCAAAAGGATGACAGATCCATCACCCAAGGGATGATAGAGCGATACACGCACACAATCCCGACAACAAAAGGAGGATGGGCCTATCACCAAAAAGATGATAGAGAACACTCGCACAATCTAGCACCAAAAAGATGACATACCTATAACCAAAAGGAAGATAGAGTGACACAAGCACACAATCCCGACACCAGAAGGATGTAGGATATATCACCAAAAGGATGATAAAGAACACTCGCACAATCTGGCACCAAATGATGACAGGCCTATCACCAAAAGGATGATAGAATGACACATGCACATCATCCTGACACTAAAAGGATGCAGGCCTATCACCATAAGGATGATATAGAACACACGCACAATCTGGAACCAAAAGGATGACAGACATATCACCAAAAGAATGATAGAGTGACACACGCACACAATCCCGACACCAAAAGGATGCAGGGCCTTTCACCAAAACAATGATAGAGAATACTCGCACAATCTGGAACCAAAAAGATGACTGAACCATCACCAAAAAGATGATAGAGCGACACACGCACACAATCCTGACACCAAAAGGATGCAGGCCTATCACCAAAAGGATGATAGAGAACACTCGCACAATCTGGCACCAAAAGGATGACAGATCCATCACCCAAAGGATGATAGAGCCGATACACGCACACAATCCCGACAACAAAAGGAGGCTGGGCCTATCACCAAAAAGATGATAGAGAACACTCGCACAATCTGGCACCAAAAAGATGACAGACCTATCACCAAATGGATGATAGAGTGACACAAGCACACAATCCCGACACCAGAAGGATGTAGGATCTATCACCAAAAGGATGTTAAAGAACACTCGCACAATCTGACACCAAAAAGATGACAGGCCTATCACCAAAAGGATGATAGAATGACACACGCACACAATCCTGACACTAAAAGGAAGCAGGCCTATCACCAAAAGGATGATATAGAACACAAGCACAATCTGGAACCAAAAGGATGACACACATATCACCAAAAGAATGATAGAGTGACACACGCACACAATCCCGACAACCAAAAGGATGCAGGGCCTTTCACCAAAAGAATAATAGAGAATACTCGCACAATCTGGAACCAAAAAGATGACAGACCCATCACCAAAAAGATGGTAGAGCGACACACGCACACAATCCCGACACCAAAAGGATGCAGGCCTATCACCAAAAGGATGATAGAGAACACTCGCAGAATCTGGCACCAAAAGGATGACATATCCATCACCCAAAGGATGATAGAGCGATACACGCACACAATCCCGACAACAAAAGGTGGCAGGGCCTATCACCAAAAAGATGATAGACAACACTCGCACAATCTGGCATCAAAAAGATGACAGACCTATCACCAAAAGGATGATAGAGTGACACAAGCACACAATCCCGACACCAGAAGGATGTAGGATCTATCACCAAAAGGATGATAAAGAACACTCGCACAATCTGGCACCAAAATGATGACAGGCCTCTCACCAAAAGGATGATAGAATGACACGCGCACACAATCCTGACACTAAAAGGATGCAGGCCTATCACCAAAAGGATGATATAGAACACACGCACAATCTGGAACCAAAAGGATGACAGACATATCACCAAAAGAATGATAGAGTGACACACGCACATAATCCCGACACCAAAAGGATGCAGGGCCTTTCACCAAAAGAATGATAGAGAATACTCGCACAAACTGGAACCGAAAAGATGACTGAACCATCACCAAAAAGATGATAGAGCGACACACGCACACAATTCCGACACCAAAAGGATCAAGGCCTATCACCAAAAGGATGATAGAGAACACTCGCACAATCTGGCATCAAAAGGATGACAGAGCCATGACCCAAAGGATGATAGAGCGATACACGCACACAATCCCGACAACAAAAGGAGGCTGGGCCTATCACCAAAAAGATGATAGAGAACACTCGCACAATCTGGCACCAAAAAGATGACAGACCTATCACCAAATGGATGATAGAGTGACACAAGCACACAATCCCGACACCAGAAGGATGTAGGATCTATCACCAAAAGGATGATAAAGAACACTCGCACAATCTGACACCAAAATGATGACAGGCCTATCACCAAAAGGATGATAGAATGACACACGCACACAATCCTGACACTAAAAGGAAGCAGGCCTATCACCAAAAGGATGATATAGAACACACGCACAATCTGGAACCAAAAGGGTGACACACATATCACCAAAAGAATGATAGAGTGACACACGCACACAATCCCGACAACCAAAAGGATGCAGGGCCTTTCACCAAAAGAATAATAGAGAATACTCGCACAATCTGGAACCAAAAAGATGACAGACCCATCACCAAAAAGATGGTAGAGCGACACACGCACACAATCCCGACACCAAAAGGATGCAGGCCTATCACCAAAAGGATGATAGAGAACACTCGCACAATCTGGCACCAAAAGGATGACAGATCCATCACCCAAAGGATGATAAAGCGATACACGCACACAATCCCGACAACAAAAGGTGGTTGGGCCTATCACCAAAAAGATGATACAGAACACTCGCACAATCTGGCACCAAAAAGATGACAGACATATCACCAAAAGGATGATAGAGTGACACAAGCACACAATCCTGACACCAGAAGGATGTGGGATCTATCACCAAAAGGATGACAAAGAACACTCGCACAATCTGGCACCAAAATGATGACAGGCCTATCACCAAAAGGATGATAGAATGACACGCGCACACAATCCTGACACTAAAAGGATGCAGGCCTATCACCAAAAGGATGATATAGAACACACGCACAATCTGGAACCAAAAGGATGACAGACATATCACCAAAAGAATGATAGAGTGACACACGCACATAATCCCGACACCAAAAGGATGCAGGGCCTTTCACCAAAACAATGATAGAGAATACTCGCACAATCTAGAACCAAAAAGATGACTGAACCATCACCAAAAAGATGATAGAGCGACACACGTACACAATCCCGACACCAAAAGGATGCAGGCCTATCACCAAAAGGATGATAGAGAACACTCGCACAATCTGGCACCAAAAGGATGACAGATCCATCACCCAAAGGATGATAGAGCCGATACACGCACACAATCCCGACAACAAAAGGAGGTTGGGCCTATCACCAAAAAGATTATAGAGAACACTCGCACAATCTGGCACCAAAAAGATGACAGACCTATCACCAAAAGGATGATAGAGTGACACAAGCACACAATCCCGACACCAGAAGGATGTAGGATATATCACCAAAAGGATGATAAAGAGCACTCGCACAATCTGGCACCAAATGATGACAGGCCTATCACCAAAAGGATGATAGAATGACACATGCACATCATCCTGACACTAAAAGGATGCAGGCCTATCACCATAAGGATGATATAGAACACACGCACAATCTGGAACCAAAAGGATGACAGACATATCACCAAAAGAATGATAGAGTGACACACGCACACAATCCCGACACCAAAAGGATGCAGGGCCTTTCACCAAAAGAATAATAGAGAATACTCGCACAATCTGGAATCAAAAAGATGACAGACCCATCACCAAAAATATGGTAGAGCGACACACGCACACAATCCCGACACCAAAAGGATGCAGGCCTATCACCAAAAGGATGATAGAGAACACTCGCACAATCTGGAACCAAAAGGATGACAGATCCTTCACCCAAAGGATGATAGAGCGATACACGCACACAATCCCGACAACAAAAGGTGGTTGGGCCTATCACCAAAAAGATGATAGAGAACACTCGCACAATCTGGCACCAAAAAAATGACAGACATATCACCAAAAGGATGATAGAGTGACACAAGCACACAATCCCGACACCAGAAGGATGTAGGATCTATCACCAAAAGGATGATAAAGAACACTCGCACAATCTGGCACCAAAATGATGACAGGCCTATCACCAAAAGGATGATAGAATGACACGCGCACACAATCCTGACACTAAAAGGATGCAGGCCTATCACCAAAAGGATGATATAGAACACACGCACAATCTGGAACCAAAAGGATGACAGACATATCACCAAAAGAATGATAGAGTGACACACGCACATAATCCCGACACCAAAAGGATGCAGGGCCTTTCACCAAAACAATGATAGAGAATACTCGCACAATCTAGAACCAAAAAGATGACTGAACCATCACCAAAAAGATGATAGAGCGACACATGCACACAATCCCGACACCAAAAGGATGCAGGCCTATCACCAAAAGGATGATAGAGAACACTCGCACAATCTGGCACCAAAAGGATGACAGATCCATCACCCAAAGGATGATAGAGCCGATACACGCACACAATCCTGACAACAAAAGGAGGCTGGGCCTATCACCAAAAAGACGATAGAGAACACTCGCACAATCTGGCACCAAAAAGATGACAGACCTATCACCAAATGGATGATAGAGTGACACAAGCACACAATCCCGACACCAGAAGGATGTAGGATCTTTCACCAAAAGGATGTTAAAGAACACTCGCACAATCTGACACCAAAATGTTGACAGGCCTATCACCAAAAGGATGATAGAATGACACACGCACACAATCCTGACACTAAAAGGAAGCAGGCCTATCACCAAAAGGATGATATAGAACACACGCACAATCTGGAACCAAAAGGATGACACACATATCACCAAAAGAATGATAGAGTGACACACGCACACAATCCCGACAACCAAAAGGATGCAGGGCCTTCTACCAAAAGAATAATAGAGAATACTCGCACAATCTGGAACCAAAAAGATGACAGACCCATCACCAAAAAGATGGTAGAGCGACACACGCGCACAATCCCGACACCAAAAGGATGCAGGCCTATCACCAAAAGGATGATAGAGAACACTCGCACAATCTGGCACCAAAAGCATGACAGATCCATCACCCAAAGGATGATAGAGCGATACACGCACACAATCCCGACAACAAAAGGTGGCTGGGCCTATCACCAAAAAGATGATAGAGAACACTCGCACAATCTGGCACCAAAAAGATGACAGACCTATCACCAAAAGGATGATAGAGTGACACAAGCACACAATCCCGACACCAGAAGGATGTAGGATCTATCACCAAAAGGATGATAAAGAACACTCGCACAATCTGGCACCAAAATGATGACAGGCCTCTCACCAAAATGATGATAGAATGACACGCGCACACAATCCTGACACTAAAAGGATGCAGGCCTATCACCAAAAGGATGATATAGAACACACGCACAATCTGGAACCAAAAGGATGACAGACATATCACCAAAAGAATGACAGAGTGACACACGCACATAATCCCGACACCAAAAGGATGCAGGGCCTTTCACCAAAAGAATGATAGAGAATACTCGCACAAACTGGAACCGAAAAGATGACTGAACCATCACCAAAAAGATGATAGAGCGACACACGCACATAATTCCGACACCAAAAGGATCAGGCCTATCACCAAAAGGATGATAGAGAACACTCGCACAATCTGGCACCAAAAGGATGACAGAGCCATGACCCAAAGGATGATAGAGCGATACACGCACACAATCCCGACAACAAAAGGAGGCTGGGCCTATCACCAAAAAGATGATAGAGAACACTCGCACAATCTGGCACCAAAAAGATGACAGACCTATCACCAAATGGATGATAGAGTGACACAAGCACACAATCCCGACACCAGAAGGATGTAGGATCTATCACCAAAAGGATGATAAAGAACACTCGCACAATCTGGCACCAAAATGATGACAGGCCTATCACCAAAAGGATGATAGAATGACACGCGCACACAATCCTGACACTAAAAGGATGCAGGCCTATCACCAAAAGGATGATATAGAACACACGCACAATCTGGAACCAAAAGGATGACAGATATATCACCAAAAGAATGATAGAGTGACACACGCACATAATCCCGACACCAAAAGGATGCAGGGCCTTTCACCAAAACAATGATAGAGAATACTCGCACAATCTGGAACCAAAAAGATGACTGAACCATCACCAAATAGATGATAGAGCGACACACGCACACAATCCCGACACCAAAAAGATGCAGGCCTATCACCAAAAGGATGATAGAGAACACTCGCACAATCTGGCACCAAAAGGATGACAGATCCATCACCCAAAGGATGATAGAGCCGATACACACACACAATCCCGACAACAAAAGGAGGCTGGGCCTATCACCAAAAAGATGATAGAGAACACTCGCACAATCTCTCACCAAAAAGATGACAGACCTATCACCAAATGGATGATAGAGTGACACAAGCACACAATCCCGACACCAGAAGGATGTAGGATCTATCACCAAAAGGATGTTAAAGAACACTCGCACAATCTGACACCAAAATGATGACAGGCCTATCACCAAAAGGATGATAGAATGACACACGCACACAATCCTGACACTAAAAGGAAGCAGGCCTATCACCAAAAGAATGATATAGAACACACGCACAATCTGGAACCAAAAGGATGACACACATATCACCAAAAGAATGATAGAGTGACACACGCACACAATCCCGACAACCAAAAGGATGCAGGGCCTTTCACCAAAAGAATAATAGAGAATACTCGCACAATCTGGAACCAAAAAGATGACAGACCCATCACCAAAAAGATGGTAGAGCGACACACACACACAATCCCGACACCAAAAGGATGCAGGCCTATCACCAAAAGGATGGTAGAGAACACTCGCACAATCTAGCACCAAAAGGATGACATATCCATCACCCAAAGGATGATAGAGCGATACACGCACACAATCCCGACAACAAAAGGTGGCTGGGCCTATCACCAAAAAGATGATAGAGAACACTCGCACAATCTGGCACCAAAAAGATGACAGACCTATCACCAAAAGGATGATAGAGTGACACAAGCACACAATCCCGACACCAGAAGGATGTAGGATCTATCACCAAAAGGATGATAAAGAACACTCGCACAATCTGGCACCAAAATGATGACAGGACTCTCACCAAAAAGATGATAGAATGACACGCGCACACAATCCTGACACTAAAAGGATGCAGGCCTATCACCAAAAGGATGATATAGAACACACGCACAATCTGGAACCAAAAGGATGACAGACATATCAACAAAAGAATGATAGAGTGACACACGCACATAATCCCGACACCAAAAGGATGCAGGGCCTTTCACCAAAAGAATGATAGAGAATACTCGCACAAACTGGAACCGAAAAGATGACTGAACCATCACCAAAAAGATGATAGAGCGACACACGCACACAATTCCGACACCAAAAGGATGCAGGCCTATCACCAAAAGGATGATAGAGAACACTCGCACAATATAGCACCAAAAGGATGACAGATCCATCACCCAAAGGATGATAGAGCGATACACGCACACAATCCCGACAACAAAAGGAGGCTGGGCCTATCACCAAAAAGATGATAGAGAACACTCGCACAATCTGGCACCAAAAAGATGACAGACCTATCACTAAATGGATGATAGAGTGACACAAGCACACAATCCCGACACCAGAAGGATGTAGGATCTATCACCAAAAGGATGATAAAGAACACTCGCACAATCTGACACCAAAATGATGACAGGCCTATCACCAAAAGGATGATAGAATGACACACGCACACAATCCTGACACTAAAAGGAAGCAGGCCTATCACCAAAAGGATGATATAGAACACACGCACAATCTGGAACCAAAAGGATGACACACATATCACCAAAAGAATGATAGAGTGACACACGCACACAATCCCGACACCAAAAGGATGCAGGGCCTTTCACCAAAAGAATGATAGAGAATACTCGCACAATCTGGAACCAAAAAGATGAC
Source organism: Lathyrus sativus (assembly GCA_963859935.3). Lineage (NCBI taxonomy): Eukaryota > Viridiplantae > Streptophyta > Magnoliopsida > Fabales > Fabaceae > Lathyrus > Lathyrus sativus. The sequence goes on along the minus strand of OZ012739.1, from coordinate 198,846,309 downwards.
TGAACCATCACCAAAAAGATGATAGAGCGACACAGGCACACAATCCTGACACCAAAAGGATGCAGGCCTATCACCAAAAGGATGATAGAGAACACTCGCACAATCTGGCACCAAAACGATGACAGATCCATCACCCAAAGGATGATAGAGCGATACAGACACACACAATCCCGATAACAAAAGGAGGCTGGGCTTATCACCAAAAAGATGATAGAGAACACTCGCACAATCTGGCACCAAAAAGATGACAGAACTATCACCAAATGGATGATAGAGTGACACAAGCACACAATCCCGACACTAGAAGGATGTAGGATCTATCACCAAAAGGATGATAAAGAACACTCGCACAATCTGGCACCAAAATGATGACAGGCCTATCACCAAAAGGATAATAGAATGACACACGCACACAATCCTGACACTAAAAGGATGCAGGCCTATCACCAAAAGGATGATATAAAACACACGCACAATCTGGAACCAAAAGGATGACAGACATATCACCGAAAGAATGATAGAGTGACACACGCACACAATCCCGACACCAAAAGGATGCAGGGCCTTTCACCAAAAGAATGATAGAGAATACTCTCAAAATCTGGAACCAAAAAGATGACTGAACCATCACCAAAAAGATGATAGAGCGACACACGCACACAATCCCAACACCAAAAGGATGCAGGCCTATCACCAAAAGGATGATAGAGAACACTCGCACAATCTGCCACCAAAAGGATGACAGATCCATCACCCAAAGGATGATAGAGCGATACACGCACACAATCCCGACAACAAAAGGAGGCTGGGCCTATCACCAAAAGGATGATAGAGAACACTCGCACAATCTGGCACCAAAAAGATGACAGACCTATCACTAAATGGATGATAGAGTGACACAAGCACACAATCCCGACACCAGAAGGATGTAGGATCTATTACCAAAAGGATGATAAAGAAAACTCGCACAATCTGGCACCAAAATGATGACAGGCCTATCACGAAAAGGATGATAGAATGAAAAACGCACACAATCCTGGCACTAAAAGGATGCAGGCCTATCACCAAAAGGATGATATAGAACACACGCACAATCTGGAACCAAAAGGATGACAGACATATCACCAAAAGAATGATAGAGTGACACACGCACACAATCCCACACCAAAAGGATGCAGGGCCTTTCACCAAAAGAATGATAGAGAATACTCGCACAATCTGGAACCAAAAAGATGACTGAACCATCACCAAAAAGATGATAGAGCGACACACGCACACAATCCCAACACCAAAAGGATGCAGGCCTATCACCAAAAGGATGATAGAGAGCACTCGCACAATCTGGCACCAAAAGGATGACAGATCCATCACCCAAAGGATGATAGAGCGATACACGCACACAATCCCGACAACAAAAGGAGGTTGGGCCTATCACCAAAAAGATGATAGAGAACACTTGCACAATCTGGCACCAAAAAGATGACAGACCTATCACCAAATGCATGATAGAGTGACACAAGCACACAATCCCGACAACAGAAGGATGTAGGATCTATCACCAAAAGGATGATAAAGAACACTCGCACAATCTGGTACAAAAATGATGACAGGCCTATCACCAAAAGGATGATAGAATGACACACGCACACAATCCTGACACTAAAAGGATGCAGGCCTATCACCAAAAGGATGATATAGAACACACGCACAATCTGGAACCAAAAGGATGACAGACATATCACCAAAAGAATGATAGAGTGACACACGCACACAATCCCGACACCAAAAGGATGCAGGGCCTTTCACCAAAAGATTGAGAGAGAATACTCGCACAATCTGGAACCAAAAAGATGACTGAACCATCACCAAAAAGATGATAGAGCGACACAGGCACACAATCCCGACACAAAAAGGATGCAGGCCTATCACCAAAAGGATGATAGGGAACACTCGCACAATCTGGCACCAAAAGGATGACGGATCCATCACCCAAAGGATGATAGAGCGATACATGTACACAATCCCGACAACAAAATGAGGCTGGGCCTATCACCAAAAAGATGATAGAGAACACTCGCACAATCTGGCACCAAAAAGATGACAGACCTATCACCAAATGGATGATAGAGTGACACAAGCACACAATCCCGACACCAGAAGGATGTAGGATCTATCACCAAAAGGATGATAAAGAACACTCGCACAATCTGGCACCAAAATGATGACAGGCCTATCACCAAAAGGATGATAGAATGACACACGCACACAATCCTGACACGAAAAGGATGCAGGCCTATCACCAAAAGGATGATATAGAACACACGCACAATCTGGAACCAAAAGGATGACAGACATATCACCAAAAGAATGATAGAGTGACACACTCACACAATCCCGACACCAAAAGGATGCAGGGCCTTTCACCAAAAGAATGATAGAGAATACTCGCACAATCTGGAACCAAAAAGATGACTAAACCATCACCAAAAAGATGATAGAGCGACACACGCACACAATCCCGACACAAAAAGGATGGAGGCCTATCACCAAAAGGATGATAGGGAACAATCGCACAATCTGGCACCAAAAGGATGACGGATCCATCACCCAAAGGATGATAGAGCGATACATGCACACAATCCCGACAACAAAAGGAGGCTGGGCCTATCACCAAAAAGATGATAGAGAACACTCGCACAATCTGGCACCAAAAAGATGATAGACCTATCACCAAATGGATGATAGAGTGACACAAGCACACAATCCCGACACCAGAAGGATGTAGGATCTATCACCAAAAGGATGATAAAGAACACTCGCACAATCTGGCACCAAAATGATGACAGGCATATCACCAAAAGGATGATAGAATGACACACGCACACAATCCTGACACGAAAAGGATGCAGGCCTATCACCAAAAGGATGATATAAAACACACGCACAATCTGGAACCAAAAGGATGACAGACATATCACCAAAAGAATGATAGAGTGACACACGCACACAATCCCGACACCAAAAGGATGCAGGGCCTTTCACCAAAAGAATGATAGAGAATACTCGCACAATCTGGAATCAAAAAGATGAATGAACCATCACCAAAAAGATGATAGAGCGACACACGCACACAATCCCGACACCAAAAGGATGCAGGCCTATAACCAAAAGGATGATAGAGAACACTCGCACAATCTGGCACCAAAAGGATGGCAGATCCATCACCCAAAGGATGATAGAGCGATACATGCACACAATCCCGACAACAAAAGGAGGCTGGGCCTATCACCAAAAAGATGATAGAGAACACTCGCACAATCTGGCACCAAAAAGATGACAGACCTATCACCAAATGGATGATAGAGTGACACAAGCACACAATCCCGACACCAGAAGGATGTAGGATCTATCACCAAAAGGATGATAAAGAACACTCGCACAATCTGGCACCAAAATGATGACAGGCCTATCACTAAAAGGATGATAGAATGACCCACCCACACAATCCTGACACTAAAAGGATGCAGGCCTATCACCACAAGGAGGATATAGAACACACGCACAATCTGGAACCAAAAGGATGACAGACATATCACCAAAAGAATGATAGAGTGACACACGCACACAATCCCGACACCAAAAGGATGCAGGGCCTTTCACCAAAAGAATGATAGAGAATACTCGCACAATCTGGAACCAAAAAGATGAATGAACCATCACCAAAAAGATGATAGAGCGACACACGCACACAATCCTGACACCAAAAGCATGCAGGCCTATCACCAAAAGGATGATAGAGAACACTCGCACAATCTGGCACCAAAAGGATGACAGATCCATCACCCAAAGGATGATTGAGCGATACACGCACACAATCCCGACAACAAAAGGAGGTAGGGCCTATCACCAAAAAGATGATAGAGAACACTCGCACAATCTGGCACCAAAAAGATGACAGACCTATCACCAAATGGATGATAGAGTGACACAAGCACACAATCCCGACACCAGAAGGATGTAGGATCTATCACCAAAAGGATGATAAAGAACACTCGCACAATCTGGCACCAAAATGATGACAGGCCTATCACCAAAAGGATGATAGAATGACACACGCACACAATCCTGACACTAAAAGGATGCAGGCCTATCACCAAAAGGATGATATAGAACACACGCACAATCTGGAACCAAAAGGATGACAGACATATCACCAAAAGAATGATAGAGTGACACACGCACACAATCCCGACACTAAAAGGATGCAGGGCCTTTCACCAAAAGAATGATAGAGAATACTCGCACAATCTGGAACCAAAAAGATGACTGAACCATCACCAAAAAGATGATAGAGCGACACACGCACACAATCCTGACACCAAAAGCATACAGGCCTATCACCAAAAGGATGATAGAGAACACTCGCACAATCTGGCACCAAAAGGATGACAGATCCATCACCCAAAGGATGATTGAGCGATACACGCACACAATCCCGACAACAAAAGGATGCAGGCCTATCACCAAAAGGATGATAGAGAACACTCGCACAATCTGGCACCAAAAAGATGACAGACCTATCACCAAATGGATGATAGAGTGACACAAGCACACAATCCCGACACCAGAAGGATGTAGGATCTATCACCAAAAGGATGATAAAGAACACTCGCACAATCTGGCACCAAAATGATGACAGGCCTATCACCAAAAGGATGATAGAATGACACACGCACACAATCCTGACACTAAAAGGATGCAGGCCTATCGCCAAAAGGATGATATAGAACACACGCACAATCTGGAACCAAAAGGATGACAGACATATCACCAAAAGAATGATAGAGTGACACACGCACACAATCCCGACACCAAAAGGATGCAGGGCCTTTCACCAAAAGAATGATAGAGAATACTCGCACAATCTGGAACCAAAAAGATGACTGAACCATCACCAAAAAGATGATAGAGCGACACACGCACACAATACCGAGACCAAAAGGATGCAGGCCTATCACCAAAAGGATGATAGAGAACACTCGCACAATCTGGCACCAAAAGGATGACAGATCCATCACCCAAAGGATGATAGAGCGATACACACACACAATCCCGACAACAAAAGGAGGCTGGGCCTATCACCAAAAAGATGATAGAGAACACTCGCACAATCTGGCACTAAAAAGATAACAGACCTATCACCAAATGGATGATAGAGTGGCACAAGCACACAATCCCGACACCAGAAGGATGTAGGATCTATCACCAAAAGGATGATAAAGAACACTCGCACAATCTGGCACCAAAATGATGACAGGCCTATCACCAAAAGGATGATAGAATGACACTTGCACACAATCCTGACACTAAAAGGATGCAGGCCTATCACCAAAAGGATGATATAGAACACACGCAGAATCTGGAACCAAAAGGATGACAGACATATCACCAAAAGAATGATACAGTGACACACGCACACAATCCCGACACCAAAAGGATGCAGGGCCTTTCACCAAAAGAATGATAGAGAATACTCGCACAATCTGGAACCAAAAAGATGATTGAATCATCACCAAAAAGATGATAGAGCGACACACGCACACAATCCCGACACCAAAAGGATGCAGGCCTATAACCAAAAGGATGATAGAGAACACTCGCACAATCTGGCACCAAAAGGATGACAGATCCATCACCCAAAGGATGATAGAGTGATACACGCACACAATCCCGACAACAAAAGGAGGCTGGGCCTATCACCAAAAAGATGATAGAGAACACTCACACAATCTGGCACCAAAAAGATGACAGACCTATCACCAAATGGATGATAGAGTGACACAAGCACACAATCCCGACACCAGAAGGATGTAGGATCTATCACCAAAAGGATGATAAAGAACACTCGCACAATCTGGCACCAAAATGATGACAGGCCTATCACCAAAAGGATGATAGAATGACACACCCACTCAATCCTGACACTAAAAGGATGCAGGCCTATCACAAAAAGGATGATATAGAACACACGCACAATCTGGAACCAAAAGGATGACAGACATATCACCAAAAGAATGATAGAGTGACACACGCACACAATCCTGACACCAAAAGGATGCAGGGCCTTTGACCAAAAGAATGATAGAGAATACTCGCACAATCTGGAACCAAAAAGATGATTGAACCATCACCAAAAAGATGATAGAGCGACACACCCACACAATCCCGACACCAAAAGGATGCAGGCCTATAACCAAAAGGATGATAGAGAACACTCGCACAATCTGGCACCAAAAGGATGACAGATCCATCACCCAAAGGATGATAGAGTGATACACGCACACAATCCCAACAACAAAAGGAGGTTGGGCCTATCACCAAAAAGATGATAGAGAACACTCGCACAATCTGGCACTAAAAAGATGACAGACCTATCACCAAATGGATGATAGATTGACACAAGCACACAATCTCGACACCAGAAGGATGTAGGATCTATCACCAAAAGGATGATAAAGAACACTCACACAATCTGGCACCAAAATGATGACAGGCCTATCACTAAAAGGATGATAGAATGACACACCCACACAATCCGGACACTAAAAGGATGCAGGCCTATCACCAAACGGATAATATAGAACACACGCACAATCTGGAACCAAAAGGATGACAGACATATCACCAAAAGAATGATAGAGTGACACACACACACAATCCCGACACCAAAAGGATGCAGGGCCTTTCACCAAAAGAATGATAGAGAATACTCGCACAATCAGGAACCAAAAAGATGACTGAACCATCACCAAAAAGATGATAGAGCGACACACGCACACAATCCCGACCTCAAAAGTATGCAGACCTATCACCAAAAGGATGATAGAGAACACTCGCACAATCTGGCACCAAAAGGATGACAGATCCATCACCCAAAGGATGATAGAGCGATACACGCAAACAATCCCGACAACAAAAGGAGGCTGGGCCTATCACCAAAAAGATGATAGAGAACACTCGCATAATCTGGCACCAAAAAGATGACAGACCTATCACCAAATGGATGATAGAGTGACACAAGCACACAATCCCGACACCAGAAGGATGTAGGATCTATCACCAAAAGGATGATAAAGAACACTCGCACAATCTGGCACCAAAATGATGACAGGCCTATCACCAAAAGGATGATAGAATGACACACCCACACAATCCTGACACTAAAAGGATGCAGGCCTTTCACCAAAAGGATGATATAGAACACACGCACAATGTGGAACCAAAAGGATGACAGACATATCACCAAAAGAATGATAGAGTGACACACGCACACAATCCCGACACCAAAGGGATGCAGGGCCTTTCACGAAAAGAATGATAGAGAATACTCGTACAATCTGGAACCAAAAAGATGACTGAACCATCACCAAAAAGATGATAGAGCGACACACGCACACAATCCCGACACCAAAAGGATGCAGGCCTATCACCAAAAGGATGATAGAGAACACTAGCACAATCTGGCACCAAAAGGATGACAGATTCATCACCCAAAGGATGCTTGAGCGATACACGCACACAATCCCGACAACAAAAGGAGGCTGGGCCTATCACCAAAAAGATGATAGAGAACACTCGCACAATCTGGCACCAAAAAGATGACAGACATATCACCAAATGGATGATAGAGTGACACAAGCACACCATCCCGACACCAGAAGGATGTAGGATCTATCACCAAAAGGATGATAAAGAACACTCGCACAATCTGGCACCAAAATGATGACAGGCCTATCACCAAAAGGATGATAGAATGACACACCCACACAATCCTGACACTAAAAGGATGCAGGCCTTTCACCAAAAGGATGATATAGAACACACGCACAATGTGGAACCAAAAGGATGACAGACATATCACCAAAAGAATGATAGAGTGACACACGCACACAATCCCGACACCAAAGGGATGCAGGGACTTTCACGAAAAGAATGATAGAGAATACTCGTACAATCTGGAACCAAAAAGATGACTGAACCATCACCAAAAAGATGATAGAGCGACACACGCACACAATCCCGACACCAAAAGGATGCAGGCCTATCACCAAAAGGATGATAGAGAACACTAGCACAATCTGGCACCAAAAGGATGACAGATTCATCACCCAAAGGATGCTTGAGCGATACACGCACACAATCCCGACAACAAAAGGAGGCTGGGCCTATCACCAAAAAGATGATAGAGAACACTCGCACAATCTGGCACCAAAAAGATGACAGACATATCACCAAATGGATGATAGAGTGACACAAGCACACCATCCCGACACCAGAAGGATGTAGGATCTATCACCAAAAGGATGATAAAGAACACTCGCACAATCTGGCACCAAAATGATGACAGGCCTATCACCAAAAGGATGATAGAATGACACACGCACACAATCCTGACACTAAAAGGATGCAGGCCTATCACCAAAAGGATGATATAGAACACACGCAGAATCTGGAACCAAAAAGATGACAGACATATCACCAAAAGAATGATAGAGTGACACACGCACACAATCCTGACACCAAAAGGATGCAGGGCCTTTCACCAAAAGAATGATAGAGAATACTCGCACAATCTGGAACCAAAAAGATCACTGAACCATCACCAAAAAGATGATAGAGCGACACACGCACACAATCCCGACACCAAAAGGATGCAGGCCTATCACCAAAAAGATGATAGAGAACACTCGCACAATCTGGCACCAAAAAGATGACTGACCTATCACCAAATGGATGATAGAGTGACAAGAGCACACAATCCCGACACTAGAAGGATGTAGGATCTATCACCAAAAGGATGATAGAGAACACTCGCACAATTTGGAACCAAAATGATGACAGGCCTATCACCAAATGGATGATAGAGTGACACAAGAACACAATCCCGACACCAGAACGATGCAGGATCTATCACCAAAACGATGATAAAGAACACCCGCACAATCTGGCACCAAAATGATGACAGGATTATCACCAAAAGGATGATAGAATGACACACGCACACAATCCTGACACTAAAAGGATGCAAACCTATCACCAAAAGGATGATATAGAACACACGCACAATCTGGAACCAAAAGGATGACAAACATATCACCAAAAGAATGATAGAGTGACACACGCACACAATCCCGACACCAAAAGGATGTAGGGCCTTTCACCAAAAGAATGATAAAGAATACTCGTACAATCTGGAACCAAAAAGATGACTGAACCATCACCAAAAAGATGATAGAGCGACACACGCACACAATCCCCACACCAAAAGGATGCAGGCCTATCACCAAAAAGATGATAGAGAACACTCGCACAATCTGGCACCAAAAAGATGACTGACCTATCACCAAATGGATGATAGAGTGACACAAGCACACAATCCCGACACCAGAAGGATGTAGGATCTATCACAAAAAGGATGATAGAGAACACTCGCACAATCTGGCACCAAAATGATGACAGACCTATCACTAAAAGGATGATAGAGTGACACACCCACACAATCCTGACACTAAAAGGATGCAGGATCTATCACCAAAAGTATGATAAAGAACACTCTCACAATCTGGCACCAAAATGATGACAGGCCTATCACCAAAAGGATGATAGAATGACACACGCGCACAATCCCGACACCAAAAGGATGCAGGGCCTTTCACCAAAAGAATGATAGAGAATACTCGCACAATCTGGAACCAAAAAGATGACTGAACCATCACCAAAAAGATGATAGAGCAACACACGCACACAATCCCGACACCAAAAGGATGCATGCCTATCACCAAAGGGATGATAGAGAACACTCGCACAATCTGGCACCAAAAAGATGACAGACCTATCACCAAATGGATGATAGAGTGACACAAGCACACAATCCCGACACCATAAGGATGTAGGATCTATCACCAAAAGGATGATAAAGAACACTCGCACAATCTGGTACCAAAATGATGACAGGCCTATCACCAAAAGGATGATAGAATGACACACGCTCACAATCCTGACGCTAAAAGGATGCAGGCCTATCACCAAAATAATGATATAGAACACACGCACAATCTGGAACCAAAAGGATGACAGACATATCACCAAAAGAATGATAGAGTGACACACGCACACAATCCCGACACCAAAAGGATGCAGGGCCTTTCACCAAAAGAATGATAGAGAATACTCGCACAATCTAGAACCAAAAAGATGACTGAACCATCACCAAAAAGATGATAGAGCAACACACGCACATAATCCCGACACCAAAAGGATGCCGACCTATCATCAAAAGGATGATAGAGAACACTCGCATAATCTGGCACCAAAAGGAAGACAGATCCATCACCCAAAGGATGATAGAGCGATACACGCACACAATCCCGACAACAAAAGGAGGCTGGGCCTATCACCAAAAAGATGATAGAGAACACTCGCACAATCTGGCACCAAAAAGATGACAGACCTATCACCAAATGGATGATAAAGTGACACAAGCACACAATCCCGACACCCGAAGGATGTAGGATCTATCACCAAAAGGATGATAAAGAACACTCGCACAATCTGGCACCAAAATGATGACAGGCCTATCACCAAAAGGATGATAGAATGACACACCTACACAATCCTGACACTAAAAGGATGCAGGGTTGTCACCAAAAGGATGATATAGAACACACGCACAATCTGGAACCAAAAGGATGACAGACATATCACCAAAAGAATGATAGAGTGACACACGCACACAATCCCGACACCAAAAGGATGCAGGGCCTTTGACCAAAAGAATGATAGAGAATACTCGCAGAATCTGGAACAAAAAAGATGACTGAACCATCACCAAAAAGATGATAGAGCGACACACACACACAATCCCGACACCAAAAGGATGCAGGCCTATCACCGAAAGGATGATAGAGAACACTCGCACAATCTGGCACCAAAAGGATGATAGAGCGATACACGCACACAATCCCGACAATAAAAGGAGGCTGGGCCTATCACCAAAAAGATGATAGAGAACACTCGCGCAATCTGGCACCAAAAAGATGACTGACCTATCACCAAATGGATAATAGAGTGACACAAGCACACAATCCCGACACCAGAAGGATGTAGGATCTATCACCAAAAGGATGATAAAGAACACTCGCACAATCTAGCACCAAAATGATGACAGGCCTATCACTAAAAGGATGATAGAATGACACACCCACACAATCCTGACACTAAAAGGATGCAGGCCTATCACCAAAAGGATAATATAGAACACACGCACAATCTGGAACCAAAAGGATGACAGACATATCACCAAAAGAATGATAGAGTGACACACGCACACAATCCCGACACCAAAAGGATGCAGGGCCTTTCACCAAAAGAAATATAGAGAATACTCGCACAATCTGGAACCAAAAAGATGACTGAACCATCACCAAAAAGATGATAGAGCGACACACACACACACAATCCCGACACCAAAAGGATGCAGGCCTATCACCAAAAGCATGATAGAGAACACTCGCACAGTCTGGCACCAAAAGGATGACAGATCCATCACCCAAAGGATGATAGAGCGATACATGCACACAATCCCGACAAGAAAAGGAGGCTGGGCCTATCACCAAAAAGATGATAGAGAACACTCGCACAATCTGGCACCAATAAGATGACAGACCTATCACCAAATGGATGATAGAGTGACACAAGCACACAATCCCGACACCAGAAGGATGTAGGATTTATCACCAAAAGGATGATAAAGAACACTCGCACAATCTGGCACCAAAATGATGACAGGCCTATCACCAAAAGGATGATAGAATGACACACGCACACAATCCTGACACTAAAAGGATGCAGGCCTATAACCAAAAGGATAATATAGAACACACGCACAATCTGGAACCAAAAGGATGACAGACATATCACCAAAAGAATGATAGAGTGACACACGCACACAATCCCGACACCAAAAGGATGCAGGGCCTTTCACCAAAAGAAATATAGAGAATACTCGCACAATCTGGAACCAAAAAGATGACTGAACCATCACCAAAAAGATGATAGAGCGACACACACACACACAATCCCGACACCAAAAGGATGCAGGCCTATCACCAAAAGCATGATAGAGAACACTCGCACAGTCTGGCACCAAAAGGATGACAGATCCATCACCCAAAGGATGATAGAGCGATACATGCACACAATCCCGACAACAAAAGGAGGCTGGGCCTATCACCAAAAAGATGATAGAGAACACTCGCACAATCTGGCACCAATAAGATGACAGACCTATCACCAAATGGATGATAGAGTGACACAAGCACACAATCCCGACACCAGAAGGATGTAGGATTTATCACCAAAAGGATGATAAAGAACACTCGCACAATCTGGCACCAAAATGATGACAGGCCTATCACCAAAAGGATGATAGAATGACACACGCACACAATCCTGACACTAAAAGGATGCAGGCCTATCACCAAAAGGATGATATAGAAAACACGCACAATCTAGAATCAAAAGGATGACAGACATATCACCAAAAGAATGATAGAGTGACACACGCACACAATCCCGACACCAAAAGGATGCAGGGCCTTTCACCAAAAGAATGATAGAGAATATGCGCACAATCTGGAACCAAAAAGATGAATGAACCACCACCAAAAAGATGATTGAGCGGCACACGCACACAATCCCAACACCAAAAGGATGCAGGCCTATCACCAAAAGAATGATAGAGAACACTCGCACAATCTGGCACCAAAAGGATGACAGATCCATCACCCAAAGGATGATAGAGCGATACACGCACACAATCCCAACAACAAAAGGAGGCTGGGCCTATCACCAAAAAGATGATAGAGAACACTCGCACAATCTGGCACCAAAAAGATGACAGACATATCACCAAATGGATGATAGAGTGACACAAGCACACCATCCCGACACCAGAAGGATGTAGGATCTATCACCAAAAGGATGATAAAGAACACTCGCACAATCTGGCACCAAAATGATGACAGGCCTATCACCAAAAGGATGATAGAATGACACACGCACACAATCCTGACACTAAAAGGATGCAGGCCTATCACCAAAAGGATGATATAGAACACACGCAGAATCTGGAACCAAAAAGATGACAGACATATCACCAAAAGAATGATAGAGTGACACACGCACACAATCCTGACACCAAAAGGATGCAGGGCCTTTCACCAAAAGAATGATAGAGAATACTCGCACAATCTGGAACCAAAAAGATCACTGAACCATCACCAAAAAGATGATAGAGCGACACACGCACACAATCCCGACACCAAAAGGATGCAGGCCTATCACCAAAAAGATGATAGAGAACACTCGCACAATCTGGCACCAAAAAGATGACTGACCTATCACCAAATGGATGATAGAGTGACAAGAGCACACAATCCCGACACTAGAAGGATGTAGGATCTATCACCAAAAGGATGATAGAGAACACTCGCACAATTTGGAACCAAAATGATGACAGGCCTATCACCAAATGGATGATAGAGTGACACAAGAACACAATCCCGACACCAGAACGATGCAGGATCTATCACCAAAACGATGATAAAGAACACCCGCACAATCTGGCACCAAAATGATGACAGGATTATCACCAAAAGGATGATAGAATGACACACGCACACAATCCTGACACTAAAAGGATGCAAACCTATCACCAAAAGGATGATATAGAACACACGCACAATCTGGAACCAAAAGGATGACAAACATATCACCAAAAGAATGATAGAGTGACACACGCACACAATCCCGACACCAAAAGGATGTAGGGCCTTTCACCAAAAGAATGATAAAGAATACTCGTACAATCTGGAACCAAAAAGATGACTGAACCATCACCAAAAAGATGATAGAGCGACACACGCACACAATCCCCACACCAAAAGGATGCAGGCCTATCACCAAAAAGATGATAGAGAACACTCGCACAATCTGGCACCAAAAAGATGACTGACCTATCACCAAATGGATGATAGAGTGACACAAGCACACAATCCCGACACCAGAAGGATGTAGGATCTATCACAAAAAGGATGATAGAGAACACTCGCACAATCTGGCACCAAAATGATGACAGACCTATCACTAAAAGGATGATAGAGTGACACACCCACACAATCCTGACACTAAAAGGATGCAGGATCTATCACCAAAAGTATGATAAAGAACACTCTCACAATCTGGCACCAAAATGATGACAGGCCTATCACCAAAAGGATGATAGAATGACACACGCGCACAATCCCGACACCAAAAGGATGCAGGGCCTTTCACCAAAAGAATGATAGAGAATACTCGCACAATCTGGAACCAAAAAGATGACTGAACCATCACCAAAAAGATGATAGAGCAACACACGCACACAATCCCGACACCAAAAGGATGCATGCCTATCACCAAAGGGATGATAGAGAACACTCGCACAATCTGGCACCAAAAAGATGACAGACCTATCACCAAATGGATGATAGAGTGACACAAGCACACAATCCCGACACCATAAGGATGTAGGATCTATCACCAAAAGGATGATAAAGAACACTCGCACAATCTGGTACCAAAATGATGACAGGCCTATCACCAAAAGGATGATAGAATGACACACGCTCACAATCCTGACGCTAAAAGGATGCAGGCCTATCACCAAAATAATGATATAGAACACACGCACAATCTGGAACCAAAAGGATGACAGACATATCACCAAAAGAATGATAGAGTGACACACGCACACAATCCCGACACCAAAAGGATGCAGGGCCTTTCACCAAAAGAATGATAGAGAATACTCGCACAATCTAGAACCAAAAAGATGACTGAACCATCACCAAAAAGATGATAGAGCGACACACGCACATAATCCCGACACCAAAAGGATGCCGACCTATCACCAAAAGGATGATAGAGAACACTCGCATAATCTGGCACCAAAAGGAAGACAGATCCATCACCCAAAGGATGATAGAGCGATACACGCACACAATCCCGACAACAAAAGGAGGCTGGGCCTATCACCAAAAAGATGATAGAGAACACTCGCACAATCTGGCACCAAAAAGATGACAGACCTATCACCAAATGGATGATAAAGTGACACAAGCACACAATCCCGACACCCGAAGGATGTAGGATCTATCACCAAAAGGATGATAAAGAACACTCGCACAATCTGGCACCAAAATGATGACAGGCCTATCACCAAAAGGATGATAGAATGACACACCTACACAATCCTGACACTAAAAGGATGCAGGGTTGTCACCAAAAGGATGATATAGAACACACGCACAATCTGGAACCAAAAGGATGACAGACATATCACCAAAAGAATGATAGAGTGACACACGCACACAATCCCGACACCAAAAGGATGCAGGGCCTTTGACCAAAAGAATGATAGAGAATACTCGCAGAATCTGGAACAAAAAAGATGACTGAACCATCACCAAAAAGATGATAGAGCGACACACACACACAATCCCGACACCAAAAGGATGCAGGCCTATCACCGAAAGGATGATAGAGAACACTCGCACAATCTGGCACCAAAAGGATGATAGAGCGATACACGCACACAATCCCGACAATAAAAGGAGGCTGGGCCTATCACCAAAAAGATGATAGAGAACACTCGCGCAATCTGGCACCAAAAAGATGACTGACCTATCACCAAATGGATAATAGAGTGACACAAGCACACAATCCCGACACCAGAAGGATGTAGGATCTATCACCAAAAGGATGATAAAGAACACTCGCACAATCTAGCACCAAAATGATGACAGGCCTATCACTAAAAGGATGATAGAATGAC
This sequence comes from Lathyrus sativus, assembly GCA_963859935.3. Classification (NCBI taxonomy): domain Eukaryota; kingdom Viridiplantae; phylum Streptophyta; class Magnoliopsida; order Fabales; family Fabaceae; genus Lathyrus; species Lathyrus sativus. The sequence continues at coordinate 198,830,375 of OZ012739.1, read as the reverse complement.
ACACCCACACAATCCTGACACTAAAAGGATGCAGGCCTATCACCAAAAGGATAATATAGAACACACGCACAATCTGGAACCAAAAGGATGACAGACATATCACCAAAAGAATGATAGAGTGACACACGCACACAATCCCGACACCAAAAGGATGCAGGGCCTTTCACCAAAAGAAATATAGAGAATACTCGCACAATCTGGAACCAAAAAGATGACTGAACCATCACCAAAAAGATGATAGAGCGACACACACACACACAATCCCGACACCAAAAGGATGCAGGCCTATCACCAAAAGCATGATAGAGAACACTCGCACAGTCTGGCACCAAAAGGATGACAGATCCATCACCCAAAGGATGATAGAGCGATACATGCACACAATCCCGACAACAAAAGGAGGCTGGGCCTATCACCAAAAAGATGATAGAGAACACTCGCACAATCTGGCACCAAAAAGATGACAGACCTATCACCAAATGGATGATAGAGTGACACAAGCACACAATCCCGACACAAGAAGGATGTAGGATCTATCACCAAAAGGATGATAAAGAACACTCGCACAATCTGGCACCAAAATGATGACAGGCCTATCACTAAAAGGATGATAGAATGACACACCCACACAATCCTGACACTAAAAGGATGCAGGCCTATCACCAAAAGGATAATATAGAACACACGCACAATCTGGAACCAAAAGGATGACAGACATATCACCAAAAGAATGATAGAGTGACACACGCACACAATCCCGACACCAAAAGGATGCAGGGCCTTTCACCAAAAGAATGATAGAGAATACTCGCATAATCTGGAACCAAAAAGATGACTGAACCATCACCAAAAAGATGATAGAGCGACACACGCACACAATCCCGACACCAAAAGGATGCAGGCCTATCACCAAAAGGATGATAGAGAACACTCGCACAATCTGGCACCAAAAAGATGATAGAGAACACTCGCACAATCTGGCACCAAAAAGATGACAGACCTATCACCAAATGGATGATAGAGTGACACAAGCACACAATCCCGACACCAGAAGGATGTAGGATCTATCACCAAAAGGATGATAAAGAACACTCGCACAATCTGGCACCAAAATGATGACAGGCCTATCAATAAACGGATGATAGAATGACACACCCGCACAATCCTGACACTAAAAGGATGCAGGCCTATCACCAAAAGGATAATATAGAACACACGCACAATCTGGAACCAAAAGGATGACAGACATATCACCAAAAGAATGATAGAGTGACACACGCACACAATCCCGACACCAAAAGGATGCAGCGCCTTTCACCAAAAGAATGATAGAGAATACTCGCACAATCTAGAACCAAAAAGATGACTGAACCATCACCAAAAAGATGATAGAGAGACACACGCACATAATCCCGACACCAAAAGGATGCAGGCCTATCACCAAAACTATGATAGAGAACACTCGCACAATCTGGCACCAAAAGGATGACAGATCCGTCACCCAAAGGATGATAGAGCGATACACGCACACAATCCCGACAACAAAAGGAGGCTGGGCCTATCACCAAAAAGATGATAGAGAACACTCGCACAATCTGGCACCAAAAAGATGACAGACCTATCACCAAATGGATGATAGAGTGACACAAGCACACAATCCCGACACCAGAAGGATGTAGGATATATCACCAAAAGGATGATAAAGAACACTCGCACAATCTGGCACCAAAATGATGACAGGCCTATCACCAAAAGGATGATAGAATGACACACCCACACAATCCTGACACTAAAAGGATGCAGGCCTATCACCAAAAGGATAATATAGAACACACGCACAATCTGGAACCAAAAGGATGACAGACATATCACCAAAAGAATGATAGAGTGACACACACACACAATCCCGACACCAAAAGGATGTAGGGCCTTTCACCAAAAGAATGATAGAGAATACTCGCACAATCTGGAACCAAAAAGATGACTGAACCATCACCAAAAAGATGATAGAGCGACACACGCACACAATCCCGACACCAAAAGGATGCAGGCCTATCACCAAAAGGATGACAGAGAACACTCGCACAGTCTGGCACCAAAAGGATGACAGATCCATCACCCAAAGGATGATAGAGCGATACACGCACACAATCCCGACAACTAAAGGAGGCTGGGCCTATCACCAAAAAGATGATAGAGAACACTCGCACAATCTGGCACCAATAAGATGACAGACCTATCACCAAATGGATGATAGAGTGACACAAGCACACAATCCCGACACCAGAAGGATGTAGGATCTATCACCAAAAGTATGATAAAGAACACTCGCACAATCTGGCACCAAAATGATGACAGGCCTATCACCAAAAGGATGATAGAATGACACACGCACACAATCCTGACGCTAAAAGGATGCAGGCCTATCACCAAAAGGATGATATAGAACACACGCACAATCTGGAACCAAAAGGATGACAGACATATCACCAAAAGAATGATAGAGTGACACACGCACACAATCCCGACACCAAAAGGATGCAGGTCCTTTCACCAAAAGAATGATAGAGAATACTCGCACAATCTGGAACCAAAAAGATGACTGAACCATCACCAAAAAGATGATTGAGCGACACACGCACACAATCCCGACACCAAAAGGATGCAGGCCTATCACCAAAAGGATGATAGAGAACACTCGCACAATCTGGCACCAAAAGGATGACAGATCCATCACCCAAAGGATGATAGAGCGATACACGCACACAATCCCGACAACAAAAGGAGGCTGGGCCTATCACCAAAAAGATGATAGAGAAAACTCACACAATCTAGCACCAAAAAGATGACAGACCTATCACCAAATGGATGATAGAGTGACACAAGTACACAATCCCGACAGCAAAAGGATGCAGGCCTATCACCCAAAGGATGATAAAGAACACTCGCACAATCTGGCACCAAAATGATGACAGGCCTATCACTAAAAGGATGATAGAATGACACACCCACACAATCCTGACACTAAAAGGATGCAGGCCTATCACCAAAAGGATAATATAGAACACACGCACAATCTGGAACCAAAAGGATGACAGACATATCACCAAAAGAATGATAGAGTGACACACGCACACAATCCCGACACCAAAAGGATGCAGGGCCTTTCACCAAAAGAATGATAGAGAATACTCGCATAATCTGGAACCAAAAAGATGACTGAACCATCACCAAAAAGATGATAGAGCGACACACGCACACAATCCCGACACCAAAAGGATGCAGGCGTATCACCAAAAGGATGATAGAGAACACTCGCACAATCTGGCACCAAAAAGATGATAGAGAACACTCGCACAATCTGGCACCAAAAAGATGACAGACCTATCACCAAATGGATGATAGAGTGACACAAGCACACAATGCCGACACCAGAAGGATGTAGGATCTATCACCAAAAGGATGATAAAGAACACTCGCACAATCTGGCACCAAAATGATGACAGGCCTATCACTAAACGGATGATAGAATGACACACCCACACAATCCTGACACTAAAAGGATGCAGGCCTACCACCAAAAGGATAATATAGAACACACGCACAATCTGGAACCAAAAGGATGACAGACATATCACCAAAAGAATGATAGAGTGACACACGCACACAATCCCGACACCAAAAGGATGCAAGGCCTTTCACCAAAAGAATGATAGAGAATACTCGCACAATCTGGAACCAAAAAGATGACTGAACCATCACCAAAAAGATGATAGAGAGACACACGCACATAATCCCGACACCAAAAGGATGCAGGCGTATCACCAAAAGGATGATAGAGAACACTTGCACAATCTGGCACCAAAAGGATGACAGATCCATCACCCAAAGGATGATAGAGCGATACACGCACACAATCCCGACAACAAAAGGAGGCTGGGCCTAACACCAAAAAGATGATAGAGAACACTCGCACAATCTGGCACCAAAAAGATGACAGACCTATCACCAAATGGATGATAGAGTGACACAAGCACACAATCCCGACACCAGAAGGATGTAGGATCTATCACCAAAAGGATGATAAAGAACACTCGCACAATCTGGCACCAAAATGATGACAGGCCTATCACCAAAAGGATGATAGAATGACACACCCACACAATCCTGACACTAAAAGGATGCAGGCCTATCACCAAAAGTATGATATAGAACACACGCACAATCTGGAACCAAAAGGATGACAGACATATCACCAAAAGAATGATAGAGTGACACACGCACACAATCCCGACACCAAAAGGATGTAGGGCCTTTCACCAAAAGAATGATAGAGAATACTCGCACAATCTGGAACCAAAAAGATGACTGAAGCATCACCAAAAAGATGATAGAGCGACACACGCACATAATCCCGACACCGAAAGGATGCAGGCCTATCACCAAAAAGATGATAGAGAACACTCGTACAATCTAGCACCAAAAAGATGACTGACCTATCTCCAAATGGATAATAGAGTGACACAAGCACACAATCCCGACACCAGAAGGATGTAGGATCTATCACCAAAAGGATGATAAAGAACACTCGCACAATCTGGCACCAAAATGATGACAGGCCTATCACTAAAAGGATGATAGAATGACACACGCACACAATCCTGACACTAAAAGGATGCAGGCCTATCACCAAAAGGATAATATAGAACACACGCACAATCTGGAACCAAAAGGATGACAGACATATCACCAAAAGAATGATAGAGTGACACACGCACACAATCCCGACACCAAAAGGATGCAGGGCCTTTCACCAAAAGAATGATAGAGAATACTCGCACAATCTGGAACCAAAAAGATTACTGAACCATCACCAAAAAGATGATAGAGCGACACACGCACACAATCCCGACACCAAAAGGATGCAGGCCTATCACCAAAAGGATGACAGAGAACACTCGCACAGACTGGCACCAAAAGGATGACAGATCCATCACCCAAACGATGATAGAGCGATACACGCACACAATCCCGACAACAAAAGGAGGCTAGGCCTATCACCAAAAAGATGATAGAGAACACTCGCACAATCTGGCACCAATAAGATGACAGACCTATCACCAAATGGATGATAGAGTGACACAAGCACACAATCCTGACACCAGAAGGATGTAGGATCTATCACCAAAAGTATGATAAAGAACACTCGCACAATCTGGCACCAAAATGATGACAGGCCTATCACCAAAAGGATGATAGAATGACACACGCACACAATCCTGACGCTAAAAGGATGCAGGCCTATCACCAAAAGGATGATATAGAACACACGCACAATCTGGAACCAAAAGGATGACAGACATATCACCAAAAGAATGATAGAGTGAAACACGCACACAATCCCGACACCAAAAGGATGCAGGGCCTTTCACCAAAAGAATGATAGAGAATACTCGCACAATCTGGAACCAAAAAGATGACTGAACCATCACCAAAAAGATGATAGAGCGACACACGCACACAATCCCGACACCAAAAGGATGCAGGCCTATCACCAATAGGATGATAGAGAACACTCGCACAATCTGGCACCAAAAAGATGATAGAGAACACTCGCACAATCTGGCACCAAAAAGATGACAGACCTATCACCAAATGGATGATAGAGTGACACAAGCACACAATCCCGACACCAGAAGGATGTAGGATCTATCACCAAAAGGATGATAAAGAACACTCGCACAATCTGGCACCAAAATGATGATAGGCCTATCACTAAAAGGATGATAGAATGACACACCCACACAATCCTGACACTAAAAGGATGCAGGCCTATCACCAAAAGGATAATATAGAACACACGCACAATCTGGAACCAAAAGGATGACAGACATATCACCAAAAGAATGATAGAGTGACACACGCACACAATCCCGACACCAAAAGGATGCATGGCCTTTCACCAAAAGAATGATAGAGAATACTCGCACAATCTAGAACCAAAAAGATGACTGAACCATCACCAAAAAGATGATAGAGTGACACACGCACATAATCCCGACACCAAAAGGATGCAGGCCTATCACCAAAAGGATGATAGAGAACACTCGCACAATCTGGCACCAAAAGGATGACAGATCCATCACCTAAAGGATGATAGAGCGATACACGCACACAATCCCGACAACAAAAGGAGGCTAGGCCTATCACCAAAAAGATGATAGAGAACACTCGCATAATCTGGCACCAAAAAGATGACAGACCTATCACCAAATGGATGATAGAGTGACACAAGCACACAATCCCGACACCAGAAGGATGTAGGATCTATCACCAAAAGGATGATAAAGAACACTCGCACAATCTGGAACCAAAATGATGATAGGCCTATCACCAAAAGGATGATAGAATGACACACCCACACAATCCTGACACTAAAAGTATGCAGGCCTATCACCAAAAGTATGATATAGAACACACGCATAATCTGGAACCAAAAGGATGACAGACATATCACCAAAAGAATGATAGAGTGACACACGCACACAATCCCGACACCAAAAGGATGCAGGGCCTTTCACCAAAAGAATGATAGAGAATACCTGCACAATCTGGAACCAAAAAGATGACTGAACCATCACCAAAAAGATGATAGAGCGACACACGCACACAATCCCGACACCAAAAGGATGCAGGCCTATCACCAAAAGGATGATAGAGAACACTCGCACAGTCTGACACCAAAAGGATGACAGATCCATCACCCAAAGGATGATAGAGCGATACACGCACACAATCCCGACAACAAAAGGAGGCTGGGCCTATCACCAAAAAGATGATAGAGAACACTCGCACAATCTGGCACCAAAAAGATGACAGACCTATCACCAAATGGATGATAGAGTGACACAAGCACACAATCCCGACACCAGAAGGATGTAGGATCTATCACCAAAAGGATGATAAAGAACACTCACACAATCTGGCACCAAAATGATGACAGGCCTATCACTAAAAGGATGATAGAATGACACACGCACACAATCTTGACACTAAAAGGATGCAGGCCTATCACCAAAAGGATAATATAGAACACACGCACAATCTGGAACCAAAAGGATGACAGACATATCACCAAAAGAATGATAGAGTGACACACGCACACAATCCCGACACCAAAAGGATGCAGGGCCTTTCACCAAAAGAATGATAGAGAATACTCGCACAATCTGGAACCAAAAAGATTACTGAACCATCACCAAAAAGATGATAGAGCGACACACGCACACAATCCCGACACCAAAAGGATGCAGGCCTATCACCAAAAGGATGACAGAGAACACTCGCACAGTCTGGCACCAAAAGGATGACAGATCCATCACCCAAAGGATGATAGAGCGATACACGCACACAATCCCGACAACAAAAGGAGGCTGGGCCTATCACCAAAAAGATGATAGAGAACACTCGCACAATCTGGCACCAATAAGATGACAGACCTATCACCAAATGGATGATAGAGTGACACAAGCACACAATCCCGACACCAGAAGGATGTAGGATCTATCACCAAAAGTATGATAAAGAACACTCGCACAATCTGGCACCAAAATGATGACAGGCCTATCACCAAAAGGATGATAGAATGACACACGCACACAATCCTGACGCTAAAAGGATGCAGGCCTATCACCAAAAGGATGATATAGAACACACGCACAATCTGGAACCAAAAGGATGACATACATATCACCAAAAGAATGATAGAGTGAAACACGCACACAATCCCGACACCAAAAGGATGCAGGGCCTTTCACCAAAAGAATGATAGAGAATACTCGCACAATCTGGAACCAAAAAGATGACTGAACCATCACCAAAAAGATGATTGAGCGACACACGCACACAATCCCGACACCAAAAGGATGTAGGCCTATCACCAAAAGGATGATAGAGAACACTCGCACAATCTGGCACCAAAAGGATGACAGATCCATCACCCAAAGGATGATAGAGCAATACACGCACACAATCCCAACAACAAAAGGAGGTTGGGCCTATCACCAAAAAGATGATAGAGAACACTCGCACAATCTGGCACCAAAAAGATGACAGACCTATCACCAAATGGATGATAGAGTGACACAAGCACACAATCCCGACACCAGAAGGATGTAGGATCTATCACCAAAAGGATGATAAAGAACACTCACACAATCTGGCACCAAAATGATGACAGGCCTATCACTAAAAGGATGATAGAATGACACACGCACACAATCCTGACACTAAAAGGATGCAGGCCTATCACCAAAAGGATAATATAGAACACACGCACAATCTGGAACCAAAAGGATGAAAGACATATCACCAAAAGAATGATAGAGTGACACACGCAAACAATCCCGACACCAAAAGGATGCAGGGCCTTTCACCAAAAGAATGATAGAGAATACTCGCACAATCTGGAACCAAAAAGATTACTGAACCATCACCAAAAAGATGATAGAGCGACACACGCACACAATCCCGACACCAAAAGGATGCAGGCCTATCACCAAAAGGATGACAGAGAACACTCGCACAGTCTGGCACCAAAAGGATGACAGATCCATCACCCAAAGGATGATAGAGCGATACACGCACACAATCCCGACAACAAAAGGGGGCTGGGCCTATCACCAAAAAGATGATAGAGAACACTCGCACAATCTGGCACCAATAAGATGACAGACCTATCACCAAATGGATGATAGAGTGACACAAGCACACAATCCCGACACCAGAAGGATGTAGGATCTATCACCAAAAGTATGATAAAGAACACTCGCACAATCTGGCACCAAAATGATGACAGGCCTATCACCAAAAGGATGATAGAATGACACACGCACACAATCCTGACGCTAAAAGGATGCAGGCCTATCACCAAAAGGATGATATAGAACACACGCACAATCTGGAACCAAAAGGATGACAGACATATCACCAAAAGAATGATAGAGTGAAACACGCACACAATCCCGACACCAAAAGGATGCAGGGCCTTTCACCAAAAGAATGATAGAGAATACTCGCACAATCTGGAACCAAAAAGATGACTGAACCATCACCAAAAAGATGATTGAGCGACACACGCACACAATCCCGACACCAAAAGGATGCAGGCCTATCACCAAAAGGATGATAGAGAACACTCGCACAATCTGGCACCAAAAGGATGACGGATCCATCACCCAAAGGATGATAGAGCGATACACGCACACAATCCCAACAACAAAAGGAGGTTGGGCCTATCACCAAAAAGATGATAGAGAACACTCGCACAATCTGGCACCAAAAAGATGAGAGACCTATCACCAAATGGATGATAGAGTGACACAAGCACACAATCCCGACACCAGAAGGATGTAGGATCTATCACCAAAAGGATGATAAAGAACACTCGCACAATCTGGCACCAAAATGATGACAGGCCTATCACTAAAAGGATGATAGAATGACACACCCACACAATCCTGACACTAAAAGGATGCAGGCCTATCACCAAAAGGATAATATAGAACACACGCACAATCTGGAACCAAAAGGATGACAGACATATCACCAAAAGAATGATAGAGTGACACACGCACACAATCCCGACACCAAAAGGATGCAGGGCCTTTCACCAAAAGAATGATAGAGAATACTCGCACAATCTGGAACCAAAAAGATGACTGAACCATCACCAAAAAGATGATGGAGCGACACACGCACACAATCCCGACACCAAAAGGATGCAGGCCTATCACCAATAGGATGATAGAGAACACTCGCACAATCTGGCACCAAAAAGATGATAGAGAACACTCGCACAATCTGGCACCAAAAAGATGACAGACCTATCACCAAATGGATGATAGAGTGACACAAGCACACAATCCCGACACCAGAAGGATGTAGGATCTATCACCAAAAGGATGATAAAGAACACTCGCACAATCTGGCACCAAAATGATGATAGGCCTATCACTAAAAGGATGATAGAATGACACACCCACACAATCCTGACACTAAAAGGATGCAGGCCTATCACCAAAAGGATAATATAGAACACACGCACAATCTGGAACCAAAAGGATGATAGACATATCACCAAAAGAATGATAGAGTGACACACGCACACAATCCCGACACCAAAAGGATGCATGGCCTTTCACCAAAAGAATGATAGAGAATACTCGCACAATCTGGAACCAAAAAGATGACTGAACCATCACCAAAAAGATGATAGAGCGACACACGCACACAATCCCGACACCAAAAGGATGCAGGCCTATCACCAAAAGGATGATAGAGAACACTCGCACAGTCTGGCACCAAAAGGATGACAGATCCATCACACAAAGGATGATAGAGCGATACACGCACACAATCCCGACAACAAAAGGAGGCTGGGCCTATCACCAAAAAGATGGTAGAGAAAACTCGCACAGTCTGACACCAAAAGGATGACAGATCCATCACCCAAAGGATGATAGAGCGATACACGCACACAATCCCGACAACAAAAGGAGGCTGGGCCTATCACCAAAAAGATGATAGAGAACACTCGCACAATCTGGCACCAAAAAGATGACAGACCTATCACCAAATGGATGATAGAGTGACACAAGCACACAATCCCGACACCAGAAGGATGTAGGATCTATCACCAAAAGGATGATAAAGAACACTCACACAATCTGGCACCAAAATGATGACAGGCCTATCACTAAAAGGATGATAGAATAACACACGCACACAATCTTGACACTAAAAGGATGCAGGCCTATCACCAAAAGGATAATATAGAACACATGCACAATCTGGAACCAAAAGGATGACAGACATATCACCAAAAGAATGATAGAGTGACACACGCACACAATCCCGACACCAAAAGGATGCAGGGCCTTTCACCAAAAGAATGATAGAGAATACTCGCACAATCTGGAACCAAAAAGATTACTGAACCATCACCAAAAAGATGATAGAGCGACACACGCACACAATCCCGACACCAAAAGGATGCAGGCCTATCACCAAAAGGATGACAGAGAACACTCGCACAGTCTGGCACCAAAAGGATGACAGATCCATCACCCAAAGGATGATAGAGCGATACACGCACACAATCCCGACAACAAAAGGAGGCTGGGCCTATCACCAAAAAGATGATAGAGAACACTCGCACAATCTGGCACCAATAAGATGACAGACCTATCACCAAATGGATGATAGAGTGACACAAGCACACAATCCCGACACCAGAAGGATGTAGGATCTATCACCAAAAGTATGATAAAGAACACTCGCACAATCTGGCACCAAAATGATGACAGGCCTATCACCAAAAGGATGATAGAATGACACACGCACACAATCCTGACGCTAAAAGGATGCAGGCCTATCACCAAAAGGATGATATAGAACACACGCACAATCTGGAACCAAAAGGATGACATACATATCACCAAAAGAATGATAGAGTGAAACACGCACACAATCCCGACACCAAAAGGATGCAGGGCCTTTCACCAAAAGAATGATAGAGAATACTCGCACAATCTGGAACCAAAAAGATGACTGAACCATCACCAAAAAGATGATTGAGCGACACACGCACACAATCCCGACACCAAAAGGATGTAGGCCTATCACCAAAAGGATGATAGAGAACACTCGCACAATCTGGCACCAAAAGGATGACAGATCCATCACCCAAAGGATGATAGAGCAATACACGCACACAATCCCAACAACAAAAGGAGGTTGGGCCTATCACCAAAAAGATGATAGAGAACACTCGCACAATCTGGCACCAAAAAGATGACAGACCTATCACCAAATGGATGATAGAGTGACACAAGCACACAATCCCGACACCAGAAGGATGTAGGATCTATCACCAAAAGGATGATAAAGAACACTCACACAATCTGGCACCAAAATGATGACAGGCCTATCACTAAAAGGATGATAGAATGACACACGCACACAATCCTGACACTAAAAGGATGCAGGCCTATCACCAAAAGGATAATATAGAACACACGCACAATCTGGAACCAAAAGGATGAAAGACATATCACCAAAAGAATGATAGAGTGACACACGCAAACAATCCCGACACCAAAAGGATGCAGGGCCTTTCACCAAAAGAATGATAGAGAATACTCGCACAATCTGGAACCAAAAAGATTACTGAACCATCACCAAAAAGATGATAGAGCGACACACGCACACAATCCCGACACCAAAAGGATGCAGGCCTATCACCAAAAGGATGACAGAGAACACTCGCACAGTCTGGCACCAAAAGGATGACAGATCCATCACCCAAAGGATGATAGAGCGATACACGCACACAATCCCGACAACAAAAGGGGGCTGGGCCTATCACCAAAAAGATGATAGAGAACACTCGCACAATCTGGCACCAATAAGATGACAGACCTATCACCAAATGGATGATAGAGTGACACAAGCACACAATCCCGACACCAGAAGGATGTAGGATCTATCACCAAAAGTATGATAAAGAACACTCGCACAATCTGGCACCAAAATGATGACAGGCCTATCACCAAAAGGATGATAGAATGACACACGCACACAATCCTGACGCTAAAAGGATGCAGGCCTATCACCAAAAGGATGATATAGAACACACGCACAATCTGGAACCAAAAGGATGACAGACATATCACCAAAAGAATGATAGAGTGAAACACGCACACAATCCCGACACCAAAAGGATGCAGGGCCTTTCACCAAAAGAATGATAGAGAATACTCGCACAATCTGGAACCAAAAAGATGACTGAACCATCACCAAAAAGATGATTGAGCGACACACGCACACAATCCCGACACCAAAAGGATGCAGGCCTATCACCAAAAGGATGATAGAGAACACTCGCACAATCTGGCACCAAAAGGATGACGGATCCATCACCCAAAGGATGATAGAGCGATACACGCACACAATCCCAACAACAAAAGGAGGTTGGGCCTATCACCAAAAAGATGATAGAGAACACTCGCACAATCTGGCACCAAAAAGATGAGAGACCTATCACCAAATGGATGATAGAGTGACACAAGCACACAATCCCGACACCAGAAGGATGTAGGATCTATCACCAAAAGGATGATAAAGAACACTCGCACAATCTGGCACCAAAATGATGACAGGCCTATCACTAAAAGGATGATAGAATGACACACCCACACAATCCTGACACTAAAAGGATGCAGGCCTATCACCAAAAGGATAATATAGAACACACGCACAATCTGGAACCAAAAGGATGACAGACATATCACCAAAAGAATGATAGAGTGACACACGCACACAATCCCGACACCAAAAGGATGCAGGGCCTTTCACCAAAAGAATGATAGAGAATACTCGCACAATCTGGAACCAAAAAGATGACTGAACCATCACCAAAAAGATGATGGAGCGACACACGCACACAATCCCGACACCAAAAGGATGCAGGCCTATCACCAATAGGATGATAGAGAACACTCGCACAATCTGGCACCAAAAAGATGATAGAGAACACTCGCACAATCTGGCACCAAAAAGATGACAGACCTATCACCAAATGGATGATAGAGTGACACAAGCACACAATCCCGACACCAGAAGGATGTAGGATCTATCACCAAAAGGATGATAAAGAACACTCGCACAATCTGGCACCAAAATGATGATAGGCCTATCACTAAAAGGATGATAGAATGACACACCCACACAATCCTGACACTAAAAGGATGCAGGCCTATCACCAAAAGGATAATATATAACACACGCACAATCTGGAACCAAAAGGATGATAGACATATCACCAAAAGAATGATAGAGTGACACACGCACACAATCCCGACACCAAAAGGATGCATGGCCTTTCACCAAAAGAATGATAGAGAATACTCGCACAATCTGGAACCAAAAAGATGACTGAACCATCACCAAAAAGATGATAGAGCGACACACGCACACAATCCCGACACCAAAAGGATGCAGGCCTATCACCAAAAGGATGATAGAGAACACTCGCACAGTCTGGCACCAAAAGGATGACAGATCCATCACCCAAAGGATGATAGAGCGATACACGCACACAATCCCGACAACAAAAGGAGGCTGGGCCTATCACCAAAAAGATGGTAGAGAAAACTCGCACAATCTGGCACCAAAAAGATAAAAGACCTATCACCAAATGGATGATAGAGTGACACAAGCACACAATCCCGACACCAGAAGGATGTAGGATCTATCACCAAAAGGATGATAAAGAACACTCACACAATCTGGCACCAAAATGATGACAGGCCTATCACTAAAAGGATGATAGAATGACACACGCACACAATCCTGACACTAAAAGGATGCAGGCCTATCACCAAAAGGATAATATAGAACACACGCACAATCTGGAACCAAAAGGATGACAGACATATCACCAAAAGAATGATAGAGTGACACACGCACACAATCCCGACACCAAAAGGATGCAGGGCCTTTCACCAAAAGAATGATAGAGAATACTCGCACAATCTGGAACCAAAAAGATGACTGAACCATCACCAAAAAGATGATGGAGCGACACACGCACACAATCCCGACACCAAAAGGATGCAGGCCTATCACCAATAGGATGATAGAGAACACTCGCACAATCTGGCACCAAAAAGATGATAGAGAACACTCGCACAATCTGGCACCAAAAAGATGACAGACCTATCACCAAATGGATGATAGAGTGACACAAGCACACAATCCCGACACCAGAAGGATGTAGGATCTATCACCAAAAGGATGATAAAGAACACTCGCACAATCTGGCACCAAAATGATGATAGGCCTATCACTAAAAGGATGATAGAATGACACACCCACACAATCCTGACACTAAAAGGATGCAGGCCTATCACCAAAAGGATAATATATAACACACGCACAATCTGGAACCAAAAGGATGATAGACATATCACCAAAAGAATGATAGAGTGACACACGCACACAATCCCGACACCAAAAGGATGCATGGCCTTTCACCAAAAGAATGATAGAGAATACTCGCACAATCTGGAACCAAAAAGATGACTGAACCATCACCAAAAAGATGATAGAGCGACACACGCACACAATCCCGACACCAAAAGGATGCAGGCCTATCACCAAAAGGATGATAGAGAACACTCGCACAGTCTGGCACCAAAAGGATGACAGATCCATCACCCAAAGGATGATAGAGCGATACACGCACACAATCCCGACAACAAAAGGAGGCTGGGCCTATCACCAAAAAGATGGTAGAGAAAACTCGCACAATCTGGCACCAAAAAGATAAAAGACCTATCACCAAATGGATGATAGAGTGACACAAGCACACAATCCCGACACCAGAAGGATGTAGGATCTATCACCAAAAGGATGATAAAGAACACTCACACAATCTGGCACCAAAATGATGACAGGCCTATCACTAAAAGGATGATAGAATGACACACGCACACAATCCTGACACTAAAAGGATGCAGGCCTATCACCAAAAGGATAATATAGAACACACGCACAATCTGGAACCAAAAGGATGACAGACATATCACCAAAAGAATGATAGAGTGACACACGCACACAATCCCGACAACAAAAGGATGCAGGGCCTTTCACCAAAAGAATGATAGAGAATACTCGCACAATCTGGAACCAAAAAGATTACTGAACCATCACCAAAAAGATGATAGAGTGACACACGCACACAATCCCGACACCAAAAGGATGCAGGCCTATCACTAAAAGGATGACAGAAAACACTCGCACAGTCTGGCACCAAAAGGATGACAGATCCATCACCCAAAGGATGATAGAGCGATACACGCACACAATCCCGACAACAAAAGGAGGCTGGGCCTATCACCAAAAAGATGATAGAGAACACTCGCACAATCTGGCACCAATAAGATGACAGACCTATCACCAAATGGATGATAGAGTGACACAAGCACACAATCCCGACACCAATAAGGATGTAGGATCTATCACCAAAAGTATGATAAAGAACACTCGCACAATCTGGCACCAAAATGATGACAGGCCTATCACCAAAAGGATTATAGAATGACACACGCACACAATCCTGACGCTAAAAGGATGCAGGCCTATCACCAAAAGGATGATATAGAACACACGCACAATCTGGAACCAAAAGGATGACAGACATATCACCAAAAGAATGATAGAGTGAAACACGCACACAATCCCGACACCAAAAGGATGCAGGGCCTTTCACCAAAAGAATGATAGAGAATACTCGCACAATCTGGAACCAAAAAGATGACTGAACCATCACAAAAAAGATGATTGAGCGACACACGCACACAATCCCGACACCAAAAGGATGCAGGCCTATCACCAAAAGGATGATAGAGAACACTCGCACAATCTGGCACCAAAAGGATGACAGATCCATCACCCAAAGGATGATAGAGCGATACACGCACACAATCCTAACAACAAAAGGAGGTTGGGACTATCACCAAAAAGATGATAGAGAACACTCGCACAATCTGGCACCAAAAAGATGACAGACCTATCAGCAAGTGGATGATAGAGTGACACAAGCACACAATCCCGACACCAGAAGGATGTAGGATCTATCACCAAAAGGATGATAAAGAACACTCGCACAATCTGGCACCAAAATGATGACAGGCCTATCACTAAAAGGATGATAGAATGACACACCCACACAATCCTGACACTAAAAGGATGCAGGCCTATCACCAAAAGGATAATATAGAACACACGCACAATCTGGAACCAAAAGGATGACAGACATATCACCAAAAGAATGATAGAGTGACACACGCACACAATCCCGACACCAAAAGGATGCAGGGCCTTTCACCAAAAGAATGATAGAGAATACTCGCACAATCTGGAACCAAAAAGATGACTGAACCATCACCAAAAAGATGATGGAGCGACACACGCACACAATCCCGACACCAAAAGGATGCAGGCCTATCACCAATAGGATGATAGAGAACACTCGCACAATCTGGCACCAAAAAGATGATAGAGAACACTCGCACAATCTGGCACCAAAAAGATGACAGACCTATCACCAAATGGATGATAGAGTGACACAAGCACACAATCCCGACACCAGAAGGATGTAGGATCTATCACCAAAAGGATGATAAAGAACACTCGCACAATCTGGCACCAAAATGATGATAGGCCTATCACTAAAAGGATGATAGAATGACACACCCACACAATCCTGACACTAAAAGGATGCAGGCCTATCACCAAAAGGATAATATAGAACACACGCACAATCTGGAACCAAAAGGATGACAGACATATCACCAAAAGAATGATAGAGTGACACACGCACACAATCCCGACACCAAAAGGATGCATGGCCTTTCACCAAAAGAATGATAGAGAATACTCGCACAATCTAGAACCAAAAAGATGACTGAACCATCACCAAAAAGATGATAGAGTGACACACGCACATAATCCCGACACCAAAAGGATGCAGGCCTATCACCAAAAGGATGATAGAGAACACTCGCACAATCTGGCACCAAAAGGATGACAGATCCATCACCTAAAGGATGATAGAGCGATACACGCACACAATCCCGACAACAAAAGGAGGCTAGGCCTATCACCAAAAAGATGATAGAGAACACTCGCATAATCTGGCACCAAAAAGATGACAGACCTATCACCAAATGGATGATAGAGTGACACAAGCACACAATCCCGACACCAGAAGGATGTAGGATCTATCACCAAAAGGATGATAAAGAACACTCGCACAATCTGGCACCAAAATGATGACAGGCCTATCACCAAAAGGATGATAAAATGACACACCCACACAATCCTGACACTAAAAGTATGCAGGCCTATCACCAAAAGTATGATATAGAACACACGCACAATCTGGAACCAAAAGGATGACAGACATATCACCAAAAGAATGATAGAGTGACACACGCACACAATCCCGACACCAAAAGGATGCAGGGCCTTTCACCAAAAGAATGATAGAGAATACTCGCACAATCTGGAACCAAAAAGATGACTGAACCATCACCAAAAAGATGATAGAGCGACACACGCACACAATCCCGACACCAAAAGGATGCAGGCCTATCACCAAAAGGATGATAGAGAACACTCGCACAGTCTGGCACCAAAAGGATGACAGATCCATCACCCAAAGGATGATAGAGCGATACACGCACACAATCCCGACAACTAAAGGAGGCTGGGCCTATCACCAAAAAGATGATAGAGAACACTCGCACAATCTGGCACCAAAAAGATGACAGACCTATCAGCAAATGGATGATAGAGTGACACAAGCACACAATCCCGACACCAGAAGGATGTAGGATCTATCACCAAAAGTATGATAAAGAACACTCGCACAATCTGGCACCAAAATGATGACAGGCCTATCACCAAAAGGATGATAGAATGACACACGCACACAATCCTGACGCTAAAAGGATGCAGGCCTATCACCAAAAGGATGATATAGAACACACGCACAATCTGGAACCAAAAGGATGACAGACATATCACCAAAAGAATGATAGAGTGAAACACGCACACAATCCCGACACCAAAAGGATGCAGGGCCTTTCACCAAAAGAATGATAGAGAATACTCGCACAATCTGGAACAAAAAAGATGACTGAACCATCACCAAAAAGATGATTGAGCGACACACGCACACAATCCCGACACCAAAAGGATGCAGGCCTATCACCAAAAGGATGATAGAGAACACTCGCACAATCTGGCACCAAAAGGATGACAGATCCATCACCCAAAGGATGATAGAGCGATACACGCACACAATCCTAACAACAAAAGGAGGTTGGGCCTATCACCAAAAAGATGATACAGAACACTCGCACAATCTGGCACCAAAAAGATGACAGACCTATCAGCAAATGGATGATAGAGTGACACAAGCACACAATCCCGACACCAGAAGGATGTAGGATCTATCACCAAAAGGATGATAAAGAACACTCGCACAATCTGGCACCAAAATGATGACGGGCCTATCACTAAAAGGATGATAGAATGACACACCCACACAATCCTGACACTAAAAGGATGCAGGCCTATCACCAAAAGGATAATATAGAACACACGCACAATCTGGAACCAAAAGGATGACAGACATATCACCAAAAGAATGATAGAGTGACACACGCACACAATCCCGACACCAAAAGGATGCAGGGCCTTTCACCAAAAGAATGATAGAGAATACTCGCACAATATGGAACCAAAAAGATGACTGAACCATCACCAAAAAGATGATGGAGCGACACACGCACACAATCCCGACACCAAAAGGATGCAGGCCTATCACCAATAGGATGATAGAGAACACTCGCACAATCTGGCACCAAAAAGATGATAGAGAACACTCGCACAATCTGGCACCAAAAAGATGACAGACCTATCACCAAATGGATGATAGAGTGACACAAGCACACAATCCCGACACCAGAAGGATGTCGGATCTATCACCAAAAGGATGATAAAGAACACTCGCACAATCTGGCACCAAAATGATGATAGGCCTATCACTAAAAGGATGATAGAATGACACACCCACACAATCCTGACACTAAAAGGATGCAGGCCTATCACCAAAAGGATAATATAGAACACACGCACAATCTGGAATCAAAAGGATGACAGACATATCACCAAAAGAATGATAGAGTGACACACGCACACAATCCCGACACCAAAAGGATGCAGGGCCTTTCACCAAAAGAATGATAGAGAATACTCGCACAATCTGGAACCAAAAAGATGACTGAACCATCACCAAAAAGATGATGGAGCGACACACGCACACAATCCCGACACCAAAAGGATGCAGGCCTATCACCAATAGGATGATAGAGAACACTCGCACAATCTGGCACCAAAAAGATGATAGAGAACACTCGCACAATCTGGCACCAAAAAGATGACAGACCTATCACCAAATGGATGATAGAGTGACACAAGCACACAATCCCGACACCAGAAGGATGTAGGATCTATCACCAAAAGGATGATAAAGAACACTCGCACAATCTGGCACCAAAATGATGACAGGCCTATCACCAAAAGGATGATAGAATGACACACGCACACAATCCTGACGCTAAAAGGATGCAGGCCTATCACCAAAAGGATGATATAGAACACACGCACAATCTGGAACCAAAAGGATGACAGACATATCACCAAAAGAATGATAGAGTGAAACACGCACATAATCCCGACACCAAAAGGATGCAGGGCCTTTCACCAAAAGAATGATAGAGAATACTCGCACAATCTGGAACAAAAAAGATGACTGAACCATCACCAAAAAGATGATTGAGCGACACACGCACACAATCCCGACACCAAAAGGATGCAGGCCTATCACCAAAAGGATGATAGAGAACACTCGCACAATCTGGCACCAAAAGGATGACAGATCCATCACCCAAAGGATGATAGAGCGATACACGCACACAATCCTAACAACAAAAGGAGGTTGGGCCTATCACCAAAAAGATGATACAGAACACTCGCACAATCTGGCACCAAAAAGATGACAGACCTATCAGCAAATGGATGATAGAGTGACACAAGCACACAATCCCGACACCAGAAGGATGTAGGATCTATCACCAAAAGGATGATAAAGAACACTCGCACAATCTGGCACCAAAATGATGACGGGCCTATCACTAAAAGGATGATAGAATGACACACCCACACAATCCTGACACTAAAGGATGCAGGCCTATCACCAAAAGGATAATATAGAACACACGCACAATCTGGAACCAAAAGGATGACAGACATATCACCAAAAGAATGATAGAGTGACACACGCACACAATCCCGACACCAAAAGGATGCAGGGCCTTTCACCAAAAGAATGATAGAGAATACTCGCACAATCTGGAACCAAAAAGATGACTGAACCATCACCAAAAAGATGATGGAGCGACACACGCACACAATCCCGACACCAAAAGGATGCAGGCCTATCACCAATAGGATGATAGAGAACACTCGCACAATCTGGCACCAAAAAGATGATAGAGAACACTCGCACAATCTGGCACCAAAAAGATGACAGACCTATCACCAAATGGATGATAGAGTGACACAAGCACACAATCCCGACACCAGAAGGATGTAGGATCTATCACCAAAAGGATGATAAAGAACACTCGCACAATCTGGCACCAAAATGATGACAGGCCTATCACCAAAAGGATGATAGAATGACACACGCACACAATCCTGACGCTAAAAGGATGCAGGCCTATCACCAAAAGGATGATATAGAACACACGCACAATCTGGAACCAAAAGGATGACAGACATATCACCAAAAGAATGATAGAGTGAAACACGCACACAATCCCGACACCAAAAGGATGCAGGGCCTTTCACCAAAAGAATGATAGAGAATACTCGCACAATCTGGAACCAAAAAGATGACTGAACCATCACCAAAAAGATGATGGAGCGACACACGCACACAATCCCGACACCAAAAGGATGCAGGCCTATCACCAATAGGATGATAGAGAACACTCGCACAATCTGGCACCAAAAAGATGATAGAGAACACTCGCACAATCTGGCACCAAAAAGATGACAGACCTATCACCAAATGGATGATAGAGTGACACAAGCACACAATCCCGACACCAGAAGGATGTAGGATCTATCACCAAAAGGATGATAAAGAACACTCGCACAATCTGGCACCAAAATGATGACAGGCCTATCACCAAAAGGATGATAGAATGACACACGCACACAATCCTGACGCTAAAAGGATGCAGGCCTATCACCAAAAGGATGATATAGAACACACGCACAATCTGGAACCAAAAGGATGACAGACATATCACCAAAAGAATGATAGAGTGAAACACGCACACAATCCCGACACCAAAAGGATGCAGGGCCTTTCACCAAAAGAATGATAGAGAATACTCGCACAATCTGGAACAAAAAAGATGACTGAAGCATCACCAAAAAGATGATTGAGCGACACACGCACACAATCCCGACACCAAAAGGATGCAGGCCTATCACCAAAAGGATGATAGAGAACACTCGCACAATCTGGCACCAAAAGGATGACAGATCCATCACCCAAAGGATGATAGAGCGATACACGCACACAATCCTAACAACAAAAGGAGGTTGGGCCTATCACCAAAAAGATGATACAGAACACTCGCACAATCTGGCACCAAAAAGATGACAGACCTATCAGCAAATGGATGATAGAGTGACACAAGCACACAATCCCGACACCAGAAGGATGTAGGATCTATCACCAAAAGGATGATAAAGAACACTCGCACAATCTGGCACCAAAATGATGACGGGCCTATCACTAAAAGGATGATAGAATGACACACCCACACAATCCTGACACTAAAAGGATGCAGGCCTATCACCAAAAGGATAATATAGAACACACGCACAATCTGGAACCAAAAGGATGACAGACATATCACCAAAAGAATGATAGAGTGACACACGCACACAATCCCGACACCAAAAGGATGCAGGGCCTTTCACCAAAAGAATGATAGAGAATACTCGCACAATCTGGAACCAAAAAGATGACTGAACCATCACCAAAAAGATGATGGAGCGACACACGCACACAATCCCGACACCAAAAGGATGCAGGCCTATCACCAATAGGATGATAGAGAACACTCGCACAATCTGGCACCAAAAAGATGATAGAGAACACTCGCACAATCTGGCACCAAAAAGATGACAGACCTATCACCAAATGGATGATAGAGTGACACAAGCACACAATCCCGACACCAGAAGGATGTAGGATCTATCACCAAAAGGATGATAAAGAACACTCGCACAATCTGGCACCAAAATGATGACAGGCCTATCACCAAAAGGATGATAGAATGACACACGCACACAATCCTGACGCTAAAAGGATGCAGGCCTATCACCAAAAGGATGATATAGAACACACGCACAATCTGGAACCAAAAGGATGACAGACATATCACCAAAAGAATGATAGAGTGAAACACGCACACAATCCCGACACCAAAAGGATGCATGGCCTTTCACCAAAAGAATGATAGAGAATACTCGCACAATCTGGAACCAAAAAGATGACTGAACCATCACCAAAAAGATGATTGAGCGACACACGCACACAATCCCGACACCAAAAGGATGCAGGCCTATCACCAAAAGGATGATAGAGAACACTCGCACAATCTGGCACCAAAAGGATGACAGATCCATCACCCAAAGGATGATAGAGCGATACACGCACACAATCCTAACAACAAAAGGAGGTTGGGCCTATCACCAAAAAGATGATAGAGAACACTCGCACAATCTGGCACCAAAACGATGACAGACCTATCACCAAATGGATGATAGAGTGACACAAGCACACAATCCCGACACCAGAAGGATGTAGGATCTATCACCAAAAGGATGATAAAGAACACTCGCACAATCTGGCACCAAAATGATGACAGGCCTATCACTAAAAGGATGATAGAATGACACACCCACACAATCCTGACACTAAAAGGATGCAGGCCTATCACCAAAAGGATAATATAGAACACACGCACAATCTGGAACCAAAAGGATGACAGACATATCACCAAAAGAATGATAGAGTGACACACGCACACAATCCCGACACCAAAAGGATGCAGGGCCTTTCACCAAAAGAATGATAGAGAATACTCGCACAATCTGGAACCAAAAAGATGACTGAACCATCACCAAAAAGATGATAGAGCGACACACGCACACAATCCCGACACCAAAAGGATGCAGGCCTATCACCAATAGGATGATAGAGAACACTCGCACAATCTGGCACCAAAAAGATGATAGAGAAAACTCGCACAATCTGGCACTAAAAAGATGACAGACCTATCACCAAATGGATGATAGAGTGACACAAGCACACAATCCCGACACCAGAAGGATGTAGGATCTATCACCAAAAGGATGATAAAGAACACTCGCACAATCTGGCACCAAAATGATGATAGGCCTATCACTAAAAGGATGATAGAATGACACACCCACACAATCCTGACACTAAAAGGATGCAGGCCTATCACCAAAAGGATAATATAGAACACACGCACAATCTGGAACCAAAAGGATGACAGACATATCACCAAAAGAATGATAGAGTGACACACGCACACAATCCCGACACCAAAAGGATGCATGGCCTTTCACCAAAAGAATGATAGAGAAAACTCGCACAATCTAGAACCAATAAGATGACTGAACCATCACCAAAAAGATGATAGAGTGAGACACGCACATAATCCCGACACCAAAAGGATGCAGGCCTATCACTAAAAGGATGATAGAGAACACTCGCACAATCTGGCACCAAAAGGATGACAGATCCATCACCTAAAGGATGATAGAGCGATACACGCACACAATCCCGACAACAAAAGGAGGCTAGGCCTATCACCAAAAAGATGATAGAGAACACTCGCATAATCTGGCACCAAAAAGATGACAGACCTATCACCAAATGGATGATAGAGTGACACAAGCACACAATCCCGACACCAGAAGGATGTAGGATCTATCACCAAAAGGATGATAAAGAACACTCGCACAATCTGGCACCAAAATGCTGACAGGCCTATCACCAATAGGATGATAGAATGACACACCCACACAATCCTGACACTAAAAGTATGCAGGCCTATCACCAAAAGTATGATATAGAACACACGCACAATCTGGAACCAAAAGGATGACAGACATATCACCAAAAGAATGATAGAGTGACACACGCACACAATCCCGACACCAAAAGGATGCAGGGCCTTTCACCAAAAGAATGATAGAGAATACTCGCACAATCTGGAACCAAAAAGATGACTGAACCATCACCAAAAAGATGATAGAGCGACACACGCACACAATCCCGACACCAAAAGGATGCAGGCCTATCACCAAAAGGATGATAGAGAACACTCGCACAGTCTGGCACCAAAAGGATGACAGATCCATCACCCAAAGGATGATAGAGCGATACACGCACACAATCCCGACAACAAAAGGAGGCTGGGCCTATCACCAAAAAGATGATAAAGAACACTCGCACAATCTGGCACCAAAAAGATGACAGACCTATCACCAAATGGATGATAGAGTGACACATGCACACAATCCCGACACCAGAAGGATGTAGGATCTATCACCAAAAGAATGATAAAGAACACTCACACAATCTGGCACCAAAATGATGACAGGCCTATCACCAAAAGGATGATAGAATGACACACCCACACAATCCTGACACTAAAAGGATGAAGGCCTATCACCAAAAGTATGATATAGAAACACGCACAATCTGGAACCAAAAGGATGACAGACATATCACCAAAAGAATGATAGAGTGACACACGCACACAATCCCGACACCAAAAGGATGCAGGGCCTTTCACCAAAAGAATGATAGAGAATACTCGCACAATCTGGAACCAAAAAGATGACTGAACCATCACCAAAAAGATGATAGAGCGACACACGCACACAATCCCGACACCAAAAGGATGCAGGCCTATCACCAAAAGGATGATAGAGAACACTCGCACAGACTGGCACCAAAAGGATGACAGATCCATCACCCAAAGGATGATAGAGCGATACACGCACACAATCCCGACAACAAAAGGAGGTTGGGCGTTTCACCAAAAAGATGATAGAGAACACTCGCACAATCTGGCACCAATAAGATAACAGACCTATCACCAAATGGATGATAGAGTGACACAAGCTCACAATCCCGACACCAGAAGGATGTAGGATTTATCACCAAAAGGATGATAAAGAACACTCGCACAATCTGGCACCAAAATGATGATAGGCCTATCACCAAAAGGATGATAGAATGACACACGCACACAATCCTGGCACTAAAAGGATGCAGGCCTATCACCAAAAGGATGACATATAACACACGCACAATCTGGAACCAAAAGGATGACAGACATATCACCAAAAGAATGATAGAGTGACACACACACACAATCCCGACACCAAAAGGATGCAGGGCCTTTCACCAAAAGATTGATAGAGAATACTCGCACAATCTGGAACCAAAAAGATGACTGAACCATCAGTAAAAAGATGATTGAGCGACACACGCACACAATCCCGACACCAAAAGGATGCAGGCCTATCACCAAAAGGATGATAGAGAACACTCGCACAATCTGGCACCAAAAGGATGACAGATCCATCACCCAAAGGATGATAGAGCGATACACGCACACAATCCCAACAACAAAACGAGGCTAGGCCTATCACCAAAAAGATGATAGAGAACACTCGCACAATCTGGCACTAAAAAGATGACAGACCTATCACCAAATGGATGATAGAGTGACACAAGCACACAATCCCGACACCAGAAGGATGTAGGATCTATCACCAAAAGGATAATAAAGAACACTCGCATAATCTGGCACCAAAATGATGACAGGCCTATCACCAAAAGGATGATAGAATGACACACGCACACAATCCTGACACTAAAAGGATGCAGGCCTATCACCAAAAGGATAATATAGAACACACGCACAATCTGGAACCAAAAGGATGACAGACATATCACCAAAAGAATGATAGAGTGACACACGCACACAATCCCGACACCAAAAGGATGCAGGGCCTTTCACCAAAAGAATGATAGAGAATACTCGCACAATCTGGAACCAAAAGATGACTGAACCATCACCAAAAGGATGATAGAGCGACACACGCACACAATCCCGACACCAAAAGGATGCTGGCCTATCACCAAAAGGATGATAGAGAACACTCGCACAATCTGGCACCAAAAAGATGATAGAGAACACTCGCACAATCTTGCACCAATAAGATGACAGACCTATCACCAAATGGATGATAGAGTGACACAAGCAAACAATCCCGACACCAGAAGGATGTAGGATCTATCACCAAAAGGATGATAAAGAACACTCGCACAATCTGGCACCAAAATGATGACAGGCCTATCACCAAAAGGATGATAGAATGACACACGCACACAATCCTGACGCTAAAAGGATGCAGGCCTATCACCAAAAGGATGATATAGAACACTCGCACAATCTTGAACCAAAAGGATGACAGACATATCACCAAAAGAATGATAGAGTGACACACGCACACAATCCCGACACCAAAAGGATGCAGGGCCTTTCACCAAAAGAATGATAGAGAATACTCGCACAATCTGGAACCAAAAAGATGACTGAACAATCACCAAAAAGATGATTGAGCGACACACGCACACAATCCCGACACCAAAAGGATGCAGGCCTATCACCAAAAGGATGATAGAGAACACTCGCACAATCTGGCACCAAAAGGATGACAGATCCATCACCCAAAGGATGATAGAGCGATACAAGCACACAATCCCAACAACAAAAGGAGGCTGGGCCTATCACCAAAAAGATGATAGAGAACACTCGCACAATCTGGCACCAAAAAGATGAGAGACCTATCACCAAATGGATGATAGAGTGACACAAGCACACAATCCCGACACCAGAAGGATGTAGGATCTATCACCAAAAGGATGATAAAGAACACTCGCACAATCTGGCACCAAAATGATGACAGGCCTATCACTAAAAGGATGATAGAATGACACACCCACACAATCCTGACACTAAAATGATGCAGGCCTATCACCAAAAGGATAATATAGAACACACGGACAATCTGGAACCAAAAGGATGACAGACATATCACCAAAAGAATGATAGAGTGACACACGCACACAATCCCGACACCAAAAGGATGCAGGGCCTTTCACCAAAAGAATGATAGAGAATACTCGCACAATCTGGAACCAAAAAGATGACTGAACCATCACCAAAAAGATGATAGAGCGACACACGCACACAATCCCGACACCAAAAGGATGCAGGCCTATCACCAATAGGATGATAGAGAACACTCGCACAATCTGGCACCAAAAAGATGATAGAGAACACTCGCACAATCTGGCACCAAAAAGATGATAGACCTATCAGCAAATGGATGATAGAGTGACACAAGCACACAATCCCGACACCAGAAGGATGTAGGATCTATCACCAAAAGGATGATAAAGAACACTCGCACAATCTGGCACCAAAATGATGACAGGCCTATCACTAAAAGGATGATAGAATGACACACCCACACAATCCTGACACTAAAAGGATGCAGGCCTATCACCAAAAGGATAATATAGAACACACGCACAATCTGGAACCAAAAGGATGACAGACATATCACCAAAAGAATGATAGAGTGACACACGCACACAATCCCGACACCAAAAGGATGCATGGCCTTTCACCAAAAGAATGATAGAGAATACTCGCGCAATCTGGAACCAAAAAGATGACTGAACCATCACCAAAAAGATGATAGAGCGACACACGCACACAATCCTGACACCAAAAGGATGCATGCCTATCACCAAAAGGATGATAGAGAACACTCGCACAGTCTGGCACCAAAAGGATGACAGATCCATCACCCAAAGGATGATAGAGCGATACACGTACACAATCCCGAATACAAAAGGAGGTTGGGCCTATCACCAAAAAGATGATAGAGAACACTCGCACAATCTGGCACCAATAAGATGACAGACCTATCACCAAGTGGATGATAGAGTGACACAAGCACACAATCCCGACACCAGAAGGATGTAGGATCTATCACCAAAAGGATGATAAAGAACACTCGCACAATCTGGCACCAAAATGATGATAGGCCTATCACCAAAAGGATGATAGAATGACACACCCACACAATCCTGACACTAAAAGGATGAAGGCCTATCACCAAAAGTATGATATAGAAACACGCACAATCTGGAACCAAAAGGATGACAGACATATCACCAAAAGAATGATAGAGTGACACACGCACACAATCCCGACACCAAAAGGATGCAGGGCCTTTCACCAAAAGAATGATAGAGAATACTCGCACAATCTGGAACCAAAAAGATGACTGAACCATCACCAAAAAGATGATAGAGCGACACACGCACACAATCCCGACACCAAAAGGATGCAGGCCTATCACCAAAAGGATGATAGAGAACACTCGCATAATCTGGCACCAAAAGGATGACAGATCCATCACCCAAAGGATGATAGAGCGATACACGCACACAATCCCGACAACAAAAGGAGGTTGGGCGTTTCACCAAAAAGATGATAGAGAACACTCGCACAATCTGGCACCAATAAGATAACAGACCTATCACCAAATGGATGATAGAGTGACACAAGCTCACAATCCCGACACCAGAAGGATGTAGGATTTATCACCAAAAGGATGATAAAGAACACTCGCACAATCTGGCACCAAAATGATGATAGGCCTATCACCAAAAGGATGATAGAATGACACACGCACACAATCCTGGCACTAAAAGGATGCAGGCCTATCACCAAAAGGATGACATATAACACACGCACAATCTGGAACCAAAAGGATGACAGACATATCACCAAAAGAATGATAGAGTGACACACACACACAATCCCGACACCAAAAGGATGCAGGGCCTTTCACCAAAAGATTGATAGAGAATACTCGCACAATCTGGAACCAAAAAGATGACTGAACCATCAGTAAAAAGATGATTGAGCGACACACGCACACAATCCCGACACCAAAAGGATGCAGGCCTATCACCAAAAGGATGATAGAGAACACTCGCACAATCTGGCACCAAAAGGATGACAGATCCATCACCCAAAGGATGATAGAGCGATACACGCACACAATCCCAACAACAAAACGAGGCTAGGCCTATCACCAAAAAGATGATAGAGAACACTCGCACAATCTGGCACTAAAAAGATGACAGACCTATCACCAAATGGATGATAGAGTGACACAAGCACACAATCCCGACACCAGAAGGATGTAGGATCTATCACCAAAAGGATAATAAAGAACACTCGCATAATCTGGCACCAAAATGATGACAGGCCTATCACCAAAAGGATGATAGAATGACACACGCACACAATCCTGACACTAAAAGGATGCAGGCCTATCACCAAAAGGATAATATAGAACACACGCACAATCTGGAACCAAAAGGATGACAGACATATCACCAAAAGAATGATAGAGTGACACACGCACACAATCCCGACACCAAAAGGATGCAGGGCCTTTCACCAAAAGAATGATAGAGAATACTCGCACAATCTGGAACCAAAAGATGACTGAACCATCACCAAAAGGATGATAGAGCGACACACGCACACAATCCTGACACCAAAAGGATGCTGGCCTATCACCAAAAGGATGATAGAGAACACTCGCACAATCTGGCACCAAAAAGATGATAGAGAACACTCGCACAATCTGGCACCAATAAGATGACAGACCTATCACCAAATGGATGATAGAGTGACACAAGCAAACAATCCCGACACCAGAAGGATGTAGGATCTATCACCAAAAGGATGATAAAGAACACTCGCACAATCTGGCACCAAAATGATGACAGGCCTATCACCAAAAGGATGATAGAATGACACACGCACACAATCCTGACGCTAAAAGGATGCAGGCCTATCACCAAAAGGATGATATAGAACACTCGCACAATCTTGAACCAAAAGGATGACAGACATATCACCAAAAGAATGATAGAGTGACACACGCACACAATCCCGACACCAAAAGGATGCAGGGCCTTTCACCAAAAGAATGATAGAGAATACTCGCACAATCTGGAACCAAAAAGATGACTGAACAATCACCAAAAAGATGATTGAGCGACACACGCACACAATCCCGACACCAAAAGGATGCAGGCCTATCACCAAAAGGATGATAGAGAACACTCGCACAATCTGGCACCAAAAGGATGACAGATCCATCACCCAAAGGATGATAGAGCGATACAAGCACACAATCCCAACAACAAAAGGAGGCTGGGCCTATCACCAAAAAGATGATAGAGAACACTCGCACAATCTGGCACCAAAAAGATGAGAGACCTATCACCAAATGGATGATAGAGTGACACAAGCACACAATCCCGACACCAGAAGGATGTAGGATCTATCACCAAAAGGATGATAAAGAACACTCGCACAATCTGGCACCAAAATGATGACAGGCCTATCACTAAAAGGATGATAGAATGACACACCCACACAATCCTGACACTAAAATGATGCAGGCCTATCACCAAAAGGATAATATAGAACACACGGACAATCTGGAACCAAAAGGATGACAGACATATCACCAAAAGAATGATAGAGTGACACACGCACACAATCCCGACACCAAAAGGATGCAGGGCCTTTCACCAAAAGAATGATAGAGAATACTCGCACAATCTGGAACCAAAAAGATGACTGAACCATCACCAAAAAGATGATAGAGCGACACACGCACACAATCCCGACACCAAAAGGATGCAGGCCTATCACCAATAGGATGATAGAGAACACTCGCACAATCTGGCACCAAAAAGATGATAGAGAACACTCGCACAATCTGGCACCAAAAAGATGATAGACCTATCAGCAAATGGATGATAGAGTGACACAAGCACACAATCCCGACACCAGAAGGATGTAGGATCTATCACCAAAAGGATGATAAAGAACACTCGCACAATCTGGCACCAAAATGATGACAGGCCTATCACTAAAAGGATGATAGAATGACACACCCACACAATCCTGACACTAAAAGGATGCAGGCCTATCACCAAAAGGATAATATAGAACACACGCACAATCTGGAACCAAAAGGATGACAGACATATCACCAAAAGAATGATAGAGTGACACACGCACACAATCCCGACACCAAAAGGATGCATGGCCTTTCACCAAAAGAATGATAGAGAATACTCGCGCAATCTGGAACCAAAAAGATGACTGAACCATCACCAAAAAGATGATAGAGCGACACACGCACACAATCCTGACACCAAAAGGATGCATGCCTATCACCAAAAGGATGATAGAGAACACTCGCACAGTCTGGCACCAAAAGGATGACAGATCCATCACCCAAAGGATGATAGAGCGATACACGCACACAATCCCGAATACAAAAGGAGGTTGGGCCTATCACCAAAAAGATGATAGAGAACACTCGCACAATCTGGCACCAATAAGATGACAGACCTATCACCAAGTGGATGATAGAGTGACACAAGTACACAATCCCGACACCAGAAGGATGTAGGATCTATCACCAAAAGGATGATAAAGAACACTCGCACAATCTGGCACCAAAATGATGATAGGCCTATCACCAAAAGGATGATAGAATGACACACGCAAACAATCCTGACACTAAAAGGATGCAGGCCTATCACCAAAAGGATGATATAGAACACACGAACAATCTGGAACCAAAAGGATGACAGATATATCACCAAAAGAATGATATAGTGACACACGCACACAATCCCGACACCAAAAGGATGCAGGGCCTTTCACCAAAAGAATGATAGAGAATACTCGCACAATCTGGAACCAAAAAGATGACCGAACCATCACCAAAAAGATGATTGAGCGACACACGCACACAATCCCGACACCAAAAGGATGCAGGCCTATCACCAAAAGGATGATAGAGAACACTCGCACAATCTGACACCAAAAGGATGACAGATCCATCACCCAAAGGATGATAGAGCGATACACGCACACAATCCCAACAACAAAAGGAGGTTGGGCCTATCACCAAAAAGATGATAGAGAACACTCGCACAATCTCGCACCAAAAAGATGACAGACCTATCACCAAATGGATGATAGAGTGACACAACCACACAATCCCGACACCAGAAGGATGTAGGATCTATCACCAAAAGGATGATAAAGAACACTCGCAGAATCTGGCTCCAAAATGATGACAGGCCTATCACCAAAAGGATGATAGAATGACACACTCACACAATCCTGACACTAAAAGGATGAAGGCCTATCACCAAAAGTATGATATAGAACACACGCACAATCTGGAACCAAAAGGATGACAGACATATCACCAAAAGAATGATAGAGTGACAGACGCACACAATCCCGACACCAAAAGGATGCAGGGCCTTTCACCAAAAGAATGATAGAGAATACTCGCACAATCTGGAACCAAAAAGATGACTGAACCATCACCAAAAAGATGATAGAGCGACACACGCACACAATCCCAACACCAAAAGGATGCAGGCCTATCACCAAAAGGATGATAGAGAACACTCGCACAGACTGGCACCAAAAGGATGACAGATCCATCACCCAAAGGATGATAGAGCGATACACGCACACAATCCCGAGAACAAAAGGAGGTTGCGCCTCTCACCAAAAAGATGATAGAGAACACTCGCACAATCTGGCACCAATAAGATGACAGACATATCACCAAATGGATGATAGAGTGACACAAGCTCACAATCCCGACACCAGAAGGATGTAGGATTTATCACCAAAAGGATGATAAAGAACACTCGCACAATCTGGCACCAAAATGATGATAGGCCTATCAACAAAAGGATGATAGAATGACACACGCACATAATCCTGACACTAAAAGGATGCAGGCCTATCACCAAAAGGATGATATATAACACACGCACAATCTGGAACCAAAAGGATGACAGACATATCACCAAAAGAATGATAGAGTGACACACGCACACAATCCCGACACCAAAAGGATGCAGGGCCTTTCACCAAAAGATTGATAGAGAATACTCGCACAATCTGGAACCAAAAAGATGACTGAACCATCAGTAAAAAGATGATTGAGCGACACACGCACACAATCCCGACAACAAAAGCATGCAGGCCTATCACCAAAAGGATGATAGAGAACACTCGCACAATCTGGCACCAAAAGGATGACAGATCCATCACCCAAAGGATGATAGAGCAATACACGCACACAATCCCAACAACAAAACGAGGCTGGGCCTATCACCAAAAAGATGATAGAGAACACTCGCACAATCTGGCACTAAAAAGATGACAGACCTATCACCAAATGGATGATAGAGTGACACAAGCACACAATCCCGACACCAGAAGGATGTAGGATCTATCACCAAAAGGATAATAAAAAACACTCGCACAATCTGGCACCAAAATGATGACAGGCCTATCACCAAAAGGATGATAGAATGACACACGCACACAATCCTGACACTAAAAGGATGCAGGCCTATCACCAAAAGGATAATATAGAACACACGTACAATCTGGAACCAAAAGGATGACAGACATATCACCAAAAGAATGATAGAGTGACACACACACACAATCCCGACACCAAAAGGATGCAGGGCCTTTCACCAAAAGAATGATAGAGAATACTCGCACAATCTGGAACCAAAAGATGACTGAACCATCACCAAAAGGATGATAGAGCGACACACGCACACAATCCCGACACCAAAAGGATGCAGGCCTATCACCAAAAGGATGATAGAGAACACTCGCACAATCTGGCACCAAAA
This sequence comes from Lathyrus sativus, assembly GCA_963859935.3. NCBI lineage: Eukaryota > Viridiplantae > Streptophyta > Magnoliopsida > Fabales > Fabaceae > Lathyrus > Lathyrus sativus. Next base: position 198,795,682 of record OZ012739.1, on the reverse strand, counting down.
AGATGATAGAGAACACTCGCACAATCTGGCACCAATAAGATGACAGACCTATCACCAAATGGATGATAGAGTGACACAAGCAAACAATCCCGACACCAGAAGGATGTAGGATCTATCACCAAAAGGATGATAAAGAACACTCGCACAATCTAGCGCCAAAATGATGACAGGCCTATCACCAAAAGGATGATAGAATGACACACGCACACAATCCTGACGCTAAAAGGATGCAGGCCTATCACCAAAAGGATGATATAGAACACACGCACAATCTGGAACCAAAAGTATGACAGACATATCACCAAAAGAATGATAGAGTGACACACGCACACAATCCCGACACCAAAAGGATGCAGGGCCTTTCACCAAAAGAATGATAGAGAATACTCGCACAATCTGGAACCAAAAAGATGACTGAACCATCACTAAAAAGATGATTGAGCGACACACGCACACAATCCCGACACCAAAAGGATGTAGGCCTATCACCAAAAGGATGATAGAGAACACTCGCACAATCTGGCACCAAAAGGATGACAGATCCATCACCCAAAGGATGATAGAGCGATACAAGCACACAATCCCAACAACAAAAGGAGGCTGGGCCTATCACCAAAAAGATGATAGAGAACACTCGCACAATCTGGCACCAAAAAGATGAGAGACCTATCACCAAATGGATGATAGAGTGACACAAGCACACAATCCCGACACCAGAAGGATGTAGGATCTATCACCAAAAGGATGATAGAGAACACTCGCACAATCTGGCACCAAAATGATGACAGGCCTATCACTAAAAGGATGATAGAATGACACACCCACACAATCCTGACACTAAAAGGATGCAGGCCTATCACCAAAAGGATAATATAGAACACACGAACAATCTGGAACCAAAAGGATGACAGACATATCACCAAAAGAATGATAGAGTGACACACGCACACAATCCCGACACCAAAAGGATGCAGGGCCTTTCACCAAAAGAATGATAGAGAATACTCGCACAATCTGGAACCAAAAAGATGACTGAACCATCACCAAAAAGATGATAGAGCGACACACGCACACAATCCCGACACCAAAAGGATGCAGGTCTATCACCAATAGGATGATAGAGAACACTCCCACAATCTGGCACCAAAAAGATGATAGAGAACACTCGCACAATCTGGCACCAAAAAGATGACAGACCTATCACCAAATGGATGATAGAGTGATACAAGCACACAATCCCGACACCAGAAGGATGTAGGATCTATCACCAAAAGGATGATAAAGAACACTCGCACAATCTGGCACCAAAATGATGACAGGCCTATCACTAAAAGGATGATAGAATGACACACCCACACAATCCTGACACTAAAAGGATGCAGGCCTATCACCAAAAGGATAATATAGAACACACGCACAATCTGGAACCAAAAGGATGACATACATATCACCAAAAGAATGATAGAGTGACACACGCACACAATCCCGACACCAAAAGGATGCATGGCCTTTCACCAAAAGAATGATAGAGAATACTCGCACAATCTAGAACCAAAAAGAGGACTGAACCATCACCAAAAAGATGATAGAGCGACACACGCACACAATCCCGACACCAAAAGGATGCAGGCCTATCACCAAAAGCATGATAAAGAACACTCGCACAGACTGGCACCAAAAGGATGACAGATCCATCACCCAAAGGATGATAGAGCGATACACGCACACAATACCGACAACAAAAGGAGGTTGGGCCTATCACCAAAAAGATGATAGAGAACACTCGCACAATCTGGCACCAATAAGATGACAGACCTATCACCAAATGGATGATAGAGTGACACAAGCACACAATCCCGACACCAGAAGGATGTAGGATCTATCACCAAAAGGATGATAAAGAACACTCGCACAATCTGGCACCAAAATGATGATAGGCCTATCACCAAAAGGATGATAGAATGACACACGCACACAATCCTGGCACTAAAAGGATGCAGGCCTATCACCAAAAGGATGATATAGAACACACGCACAATCTGGAACCAAGAGGATGACAGACATATCACCAAAAGAATGATAGAGTGACACACGCACACAATCCCGACACCAAAAGGATGCAGGGCCATTCACCAAAATAATGATAGAGAATACTCGCACAATCTGGAACCAAAAAGATGACTGAACCATCACCAAAAAGATGATAGAGCGACACACGCACACAATCCCGACACCAAAAGGATGCAGGCCTATCACCAAAAGGATGATAGAGAACACTCGCACAGTCTGGCACCAAAAGGATGACAAATCCATCACCCAAAGGATGATAGAGCGATACACGCATACAATCCCAACAACAAAACGAGGTTGGGCCTATCACCAAAAAGATGATAGAGAACACTCGCACAATCTGGCACTAAAAAGATGACAGACCTATCACCAAATGGATGATAGAGTGACACAAGCACACAATCCCGACACCAGAAGGATGTAGGATCTATCACCAAAAGCATAATAAAGAACACTCGCACAATCTGGCACCAAAATGATGACAGGCCTATCACCAAAAGGATGATAGAATGACACACGCACACTATCCTGACACTAAAAGGATGCAGGCCTATCACCAAAAGGATAATATAGAACACACGCACAATCTGGAACCAAAAGGATGACAGACATATCACCAAAAGAATGATAGAGTGACACACGCACACAATCCCGACACCAAAAGGATGCAGGGCCTTTCACCAAAAGAATGATAGAGAATACTCGCACAATCTGGAACCAAAAGATGACTGAACCATCACCAAAAGGATGATAGAGCGACACACGCACACAATCCCGACACCAAAAGGATGCAGGCCTATCACCAAAAGGATGATAGAGAAAACTCGCACAATCTGGCACCAAAAAGATGATAGAGAACACTCGCACAATCTGGCACCAAAAAGATGACAGACCATTCAACAAATGGATGATAGAGTGCACAAGCACACAATCCCGACACCAGAAGGATGTAGGATCTATCACCAAAAGGATGATAAAGAACACTCGCACAATCTGCCACCAAAATGATGACAGGCCTATCACTAAAAGGATGATAGAATGACACACCCACACAATCCTGACACTAAAAGGATGCAGGCCTATCACCAAAAGTATGATATAGAACACACGCACAATCTGGAACCAAAAGGATGACAGACATATCACCAAAAGAATAATAGAGTGACACACGCACACAATCCCGACACCAAAAGGATGCAGGGCCTTTCACCAAAAGAATGATAGAGAATACTCGCACAATCTGGAACCAAAAAGATGACTGAACCATCACCAAAAAGATGATAGAGCGACACACGCACACAATCCCGACACCAAAAGGATGCAGGCCTATCACCAAAAGGATGATAGAGAACACTCGCACAGTCTGGCACCAAAAGGATGACAGATCCATCACCCAAAGGATGATAGAGCGATACACGCACACAATCCCGACAACAAAAGGAGGCTGGGCCTATCACCAAAAAGATGATAGAGAACACTCGCACAATCTGGCACCAAAAAGATGACAGACCTGTCACCAAATGGATGATAGAGTGACACAAGCACACAATCCCGACACCAGAAGGATGTAGGATCTATCTCCAAAAGGATGATAAAGAACACTCGCACAATCTGGCACCAAAATGATGACAGACCTATCACTAAAAGGATGATAGAATGACACACCCACACAATCCTGACACTAAAAGGATGAAGGCCTATCACCAAAAGTATGATATAGAACACACGCACAATCTGGAACCAAAAGGATGACAGACATATCACCAAAAGAATGATAGAGTGACACACGCACACAATCCCGACACCAAAAGGATGCAGGGCCTTTCACCAAAAGAATGATAGAGAATACTCGCACAATCTGGAACCAAAAAGATGACTGAACCATCACCAAAAAGATGATAGAGCGACACACGTACACAATCCCGACACCAAAAGGATGTAGGCCTATCACCAAAAGGATGATAGAGAACACTCGCACAGTCTGGCACCAAAAGGATGACAGATCCATCACCCAAAGGATGATAGAGCGATACAAGCACACAATCCCAACAACAAAAGGAGGCTGGGCCTATCAGCAAAAAGATGATAGAGAACACTCGCACAATCTGGCACCAAAAAGATGACAGACCTATCACCAAATGGATGATAGAGTGACACAAGCACACAATCCCGACACCAGAAGGATGTAGGATCTACCACCAAAAGGATGATAAAGAACACTCGCACAATCTGGCACCAAAATGATGATAGGCCTATCACCAAAAGGATGATAGAATGACACACGCACACAATCTTGACACTAAAAGGATGCAGGCCTATCACCAAAAGGATGATATAGAACACACGCACAATGTGGAACCAAAAGGATGACAGACATATCACCAAAAGAATGATAGAGTGACACACGCACATAATCCCGACACCAAAAGGATGCAGGGCCTTTCACCAAAAGAATGATAAAGAATACTCGCACAATCTGGAACCAAAAAGATGACTGAACCATCACCAAAAAGATGATTGAGCGACACACGTACACAATCCCGACACCAAAAGGATGCAGGCCTATCACCAAAAGGATGACAGAGAACACTCGCACAATCTGGCACCAAAAGGATGACAGATCCATCACCCAAAGGATGATAGAGCGATACACGCACACAATCCCAACAACAAAAGGAGGCTGGGCCTATCACCAAAAAGATAATAGAGAACACTCGCACAATCTGGCACCAAAAAGATGACAGACCTATCACCAAATGGATGATAGAGTGACACAAGCACACAATCCCGACACCAGAAGGATGTAGGATCTATCACCAAAAGCATGATAAAGAACACTCGCACAATCTGGCACCAAAATGATGACAGGCCTATCACCAAAAGGATGATAGAATGACACACCCACACAATCCTGACACTAAAATGACGCAGGCCTATCACCAAAAGGATAATATAGAACACACGCACAATCTGGAACCAAAAGGATGACAGACATATCACCAAAAGAATGATAGAGTGACACACGCACACAATCCCGACACCAAAAGGATGCATGGCCTTTCACCAAAAGAATGATAGAGAATACTCGCACAATCTAGAACCAAAAAGAGGACTGAACCATCACCAAAAAGATGATAGAGCGACACACGCACACAATCCCGACACCAAAAGGATGCAGGCCTATCACCAAAAGCATGATAAAGAACACTCGCACAGACTGGCACCAAAAGGATGACAGATCCATCACCCAAAGGATGATAGAGCGATACACGCACACAATACCGACAACAAAAGGAGGTTGGGCCTATCACCAAAAAGATGATAGAGAACACTCGCACAATCTGGCACCAATAAGATGACAGACCTATCACCAAATGGATGATAGAGTGACACAAGCACACAATCCCGACACCAGAAGGATGTAGGATCTATCACCAAAAGGATGATAAAGAACACTCGCACAATCTGGCACCAAAATGATGATAGGCCTATCACCAAAAGGATGATAGAATGACACACGCACACAATCCTGGCACTAAAAGGATGCAGGCCTATCACCAAAAGGATGATATAGAACACACGCACAATCTGGAACCAAGAGGATGACAGACATATCACCAAAAGAATGATAGAGTGACACACGCACACAATCCCGACACCAAAAGGATGCAGGGCCATTCACCAAAATAATGATAGAGAATACTCGCACAATCTGGAACCAAAAAGATGACTGAACCATCACCAAAAAGATGATAGAGCGACACACGCACACAATCCCGACACCAAAAGGATGCAGGCCTATCACCAAAAGGATGATAGAGAACACTCGCACAGTCTGGCACCAAAAGGATGACAAATCCATCACCCAAAGGATGATAGAGCGATACACGCATACAATCCCAACAACAAAACGAGGTTGGGCCTATCACCAAAAAGATGATAGAGAACACTCGCACAATCTGGCACTAAAAAGATGACAGACCTATCACCAAATGGATGATAGAGTGACACAAGCACACAATCCCGACACCAGAAGGATGTAGGATCTATCACCAAAAGCATAATAAAGAACACTCGCACAATCTGGCACCAAAATGATGACAGGCCTATCACCAAAAGGATGATAGAATGACACACGCACACTATCCTGACACTAAAAGGATGCAGGCCTATCACCAAAAGGATAATATAGAACACACGCACAATCTGGAACCAAAAGGATGACAGACATATCACCAAAAGAATGATAGAGTGACACACGCACACAATCCCGACACCAAAAGGATGCAGGGCCTTTCACCAAAAGAATGATAGAGAATACTCGCACAATCTGGAACCAAAAGATGACTGAACCATCACCAAAAGGATGATAGAGCGACACACGCACACAATCCCGACACCAAAAGGATGCAGGCCTATCACCAAAAGGATGATAGAGAAAACTCGCACAATCTGGCACCAAAAAGATGATAGAGAACACTCGCACAATCTGGCACCAAAAAGATGACAGACCATTCACCAAATGGATGATAGAGTGACACAAGCACACAATCCCGACACCAGAAGGATGTAGGATCTATCACCAAAAGGATGATAAAGAACACTCGCACAATCTGCCACCAAAATGATGACAGGCCTATCACTAAAAGGATGATAGAATGACACACCCACACAATCCTGACACTAAAAGGATGCAGGCCTATCACCAAAAGTATGATATAGAACACACGCACAATCTGGAACCAAAAGGATGACAGACATATCACCAAAAGAATAATAGAGTGACACACGCACGCAATCCCGACACCAAAAGGATGCAGGGCCTTTCACCAAAAGAATGATAGAGAATACTCGCACAATCTGGAACCAAAAAGATGACTGAACCATCACCAAAAAGATGATAGAGCGACACACGCACACAATCCCGACACCAAAAGGATGCAGGCCTATCACCAAAAGGATGATAGAGAACACTCGCACAGTCTGGCACCAAAAGGATGACAGATCCATCACCCAAAGGATGATAGAGCGATACACGCACACAATCCCGACAACAAAAGGAGGCTGGGCCTATCACCAAAAAGATGATAGAGAACACTCGCACAATCTGGCACCAAAAAGATGACAGACCTGTCACCAAATGGATGATAGAGTGACACAAGCACACAATCCCGACACCAGAAGGATGTAGGATCTATCTCCAAAAGGATGATAAAGAACACTCGCACAATCTGGCACCAAAATGATGACAGGCCTATCACTAAAAGGATGATAGAATGACACACCCACACAATCCTGACACTAAAAGGATGAAGGCCTATCACCAAAAGTATGATATAGAACACACGCACAATCTGGAACCAAAAGGATGACAGACATATCACCAAAAGAATGATAGAGTGACACACGCACACAATCCCGACACCAAAAGGATGCAGGGCCTTTGACCAAAAGAATGATAGAGAATACTCGCACAATCTGGAACCAAAAAGATGACTGAACCATCACCAAAAAGATGATAGAGCGACACACGTACACAATCCCGACACCAAAAGGATGTAGGCCTATCACCAAAAGGATGATAGAGAACACTCGCACAGTCTGGCACCAAAAGGATGACAGATCCATCACCCAAAGGATGATAGAGCGATACAAGCACACAATCCCAACAACAAAAGGAGGCTGGGCCTATCAGCAAAAAGATGATAGAGAACACTCGCACAATCTGGCACCAAAAAGATGACAGACCTATCACCAAATGGATGATAGAGTGACACAAGCACACAATCCCGACACCAGAAGGATGTAGGATCTATCACCAAAAGGATGATAAAGAACACTCGCACAATCTGGCACCAAAATGATGATAGGCCTATCACCAAAAGGATGATAGAATGACACACGCACACAATCTTGACACTAAAAGGATGCAGGCCTATCACCAAAAGGATGATATAGAACACACGCACAATGTGGAACCAAAAGGATGACAGACATATCACCAAAAGAATGATAGAGTGACACACGCACATAATCCCGACACCAAAAGGATGCAGGGCCTTTCACCAAAAGAATGATAAAGAATACTCGCACAATCTGGAACCAAAAAGATGACTGAACCATCACCAAAAAGATGATTGAGCGACACACGTACACAATCCCGACACCAAAAGGATGCAGGCCTATCACCAAAAGGATGACAGAGAACACTCGCACAATCTGGCACCAAAAGGATGACAGATCCATCACCCAAAGGATGATAGAGCGATACACGCACACAATCCCAACAACAAAAGGAGGCTGGGCCTATCACCAAAAAGATAATAGAGAACACTCGCACAATCTGGCACCAAAAAGATGACAGACCTATCACCAAATGGATGATAGAGTGACACAAGCACACAATCCCGACACCAGAAGGATGTAGGATCTATCACCAAAAGCATGATAAAGAACACTCGCACAATCTGGCACCAAAATGATGACAGGCCTATCACCAAAAGGATGATAGAATGACACACCCACACAATCCTGACACTAAAATGACGCAGGCCTATCACCAAAAGGATAATATAGAACACACGCACAATCTGGAACCAAAAGGATGACAGACATATCACCAAAAGAATGATAGAGTGACACACGCACACAATCCCGACACCAAAAGGATGCAGGGCCTTTCACCAAAAGAATGATAGAGAATACTCGCACAATCTGGAACCAAAAAGATGACTGAACCATTACCAAAAAGATGATAGAGCGACACACGCACACAATCCCGACACCAAAAGGATGCAGGCCTATCACCAAAAGGATGATAGAGAACACTCGCACAATCTGGCACCAAAAAGATGATGGAGAACACTCGCACAATCTGGCACCAAAAAGATGACAGACCTATAACCAAATGGATGATAGAGTGACACAAGCACACAATCCAGACACCAGAAGGATGTAGGATCTATCACCAAAAGGATGATAAAGAACACTCGCACAATCTGGCACCAAAATGATGACAGGCCTATCACTAAAAGGATGATAGAATGACACACCCACACAATCCTTACACTAAAAGGATACAGGCCTATCACCAAAAGGATAATATAGAACACACGCACAATCTGGAACCAAAAGGATGACAGACATATCACCAAAAGAATGATAGAGTGACACACGCACACAATCCCGACACCAAAAGGATGCAGGGCCTTTCACCAAAAGAATGATAGAGAATACTCGCACAATCTAGAACCAAAAAGATGACTGAACCATCACCAAAAAGATTATAGAGCGACACACGCACACAATCCCGACACCAAAAGGATGCATGCCTATCACCAAAAGGATGATAGAGAACACTCGCACAGTCTGGCACTAAAAGGATGACAGATCCATCACCCAAAGGATGATAGAGCGATACACGCACACAATCCCGAATACAAAAGGAGGCTGGGCCTATCACCAAAAAGATGATAGAGAACACTCGCACAATCTGGCACCAATAAGATGACAGACCTATCACCAAATGGATGATAGAGTGACACAAGCACACAATCCAGGCACCAGAAGGATGTAGGATCTATCACCAAAAGGATGATAAAGAACACTCGCACAATCTGGCACCAAAATGATGACAGGCCTATCACCAAAAGGATGATAGAATGACACACCCACACAATCCTGACACTAAAATGATGCAGGCCTATCACCAAAAGGATAATATAGAACACACGCACAATCTGGAACCAAAAGGATGACAGACATATCACCAAAAGAATGATAGAGTGACACACGCACACAATCCCGACACTAAAAGGATGCAGGGCCTTTCACCAAAAGAATGATAGAGAATACTCGCACAATCTGGAACCAAAAAGATGACTGAACCATCACCAAAAAGATGATAGAGCGACACACGCACACAATCCCGACACCAAAAGGATGCAGGCCTATCACCAAAAGGATGATAGAGAACACTCGCACAATCTGGCACCAAAAAGATGATAGAGAACACTCGCACAATCTGGCACCAAAAAGATGACAGACCTATCACCAAATGGATGATAGAGTGACACAAGCACACAATCCCGACACCAGAAGGATGTAGGATCTATCACCAAAAGGATGATAAAGAACACTCGCACAATCTGGCACCAAAATGATGACAGGCCTAACACTAAAAGGATGATAGAATGACACACCCACACAATCCTGACACTAAAAGGATGCAGGCCTATCACCAAAAGGATAATATAGAACACACGCACAATCTGGAACCAAAAGGATGACAGACATATCACCAAAAGAATGATAGAGTGACACACGCACACAATCCCGACACTAAAAGGATGCAGGGCCTTTCACCAAAAGAATGATAGAGAATACTCGCACAATCTGGAACCAAAAAGATGACTGAACCATCACCAAAAAGATGATAGAGCGACACACGCACACAATCCCGACACCAAAAGGATGCAGGCCTATCACCAAAAGGATGATAGAGAACACTCGCACCTTCTGGCACCAAAAAGATGATAGAGAACACTCGCACAATCTGGCACCAAAAAGATGACAGACCTATCACCAAATGGATGATAGAGTGACACAAGCACACAATCCCGACACCAGAAGGATGTAGGATCTATCACCAAAAGGATGATAAAGAACACTCGCACAATCTGGCACCAAAATGATGACAGGCCTATCACTAAAAGGATGATAGAATGACACACCCACACAATCCTGACACTAAAAGGATGCAGGCCTATCACCAAAAGGATAATATAGAACACACGCACAATCTGGAACCAAAAGGATGACAGACATATCAACAAAAGAATGATAGAGTGACACACGCACACAATCCCGACACCAAAAGGATGCAGGGCCTTTCACCAAAAGAATGATAGAGAATACTCGCACAATCTAGAACCAAAAAGATGACTGAACCATCACCAAAAAGATGATAGAGCGACACACGCACACAATCCCGACACCAAAAGGATGCATGCCTATCACCAAAAGGATGATAGAGAACACTCGCACAGTCTGGCACTAAAAGGATGACAGATCCATCACCCAAAGGATGATAGAGTGATACACGCACACAATCCCGAATACAAAAGGAGGCTGGGCCTATCACCAAAAAGATGATAGAGAACACTCGCACAATCTGGCACCAATAAGATGACAGACCTATTACCAAATGGATGATAGAGTGACACAAGCACACAATCCCGACACCAGAAGGATGTAGGATCTATCACCAAAAGGATGATAAAGAACACTCGCACAATCTGGCACCAAAATGATGATAGGCCTATCACCAAAAGGATGATAGAATGACACACGCACACAATCCTGACACTAAAAGGATGCAGGCCTATCACCAAAAGGATGATATAGAACACACGCACAATCTGGAACCAAAAGGATGACAGACATATCACCAAAAGAATGATAGATTGACACACGCACACAATCCCGACACCAAAAGGATGCAGGGCCTTTCACCAAAAGAATGATAGAGAATACTCGCACAATCTGGAACCAAAAAGATGACTGAACCATCACCAAAAAGATGATTGAGCGACACACGCACACAATCCCGACACCAAAAGGATGCAGGCCTATCACCAAAAGAATGATAGAGAACACTCGCACAATCTGGCAGCAAAAGGATGACAGATCCATCACCCAAAGGATGACAGAGCGATACACGCACACAATCCCAACAACAAAAGGAGGCTGGGCCTATCACCAAAAAGATGATAGAGAAACCTCGCACAATTTGGCACCAAAAAGATGACAGACCTATCACCAAATGGATGATAGAGTGACACAAGCACACAATCCCGACACCAGAAGGATGTAGGATCTATCACCAAAAGGATGATAAAGAACACTCGCACAATCTGGCACCAAAATGATGACAGGCCTATCACCAAAAGGATGATAGAATGACACACCCACACAATCCTGACACTAAAAGGATGCAGGCCTATCACCAAAAGGATAATATAGAACACACGCACAATCTGGAACTAAAAGGATGACAGACATATCACCAAAAGAATGATAGAGTGACACACGCACACAATCCCGACACCAAAAGGATGCAGGGCCTTTCACCAAAAGAATGATAGAGAATACTCGCACAATATGGAACCAAAAAGATGACTGAACCATCACCAAAAAGATGATAGAGCGATACACGCACACAATCCCGACACCAAAAGGATGCAGGCCTATCACCAAAAGGATGATAGAGAACACTCGCACAATCTGGCACCAAAAAGATGATAGAGAACACTCGCACAATCTGGCACCAAAAAGATGACAGACCTATCACCAAATGGATGATAGAGTGACACAAGCATACAATCCCGACACCAGAAGGATGTAGGATCTATCACCAAAAGGATGATAAAGAACCCTCGCACAATCTGGCACCAAAATGATGACAGGCCTATCACTAAAAGGATGATAGAATGACACACCCACACAATCCTGACACTAAAAGGATGCAGGCCTATCACCAAAAGGATAATATAGAACACACGCACAATCTGGAACCAAAAGGATGATAGACATATCACCAAAAGAATGATAGAGTGACACACGCACACAATCCCGACACCAAAAGGATGCAGGGCCTTTCACCAAAAGAATGATAGAGAATACTCGCACAATCTAGAACCAAAAAGATGACTGAGCCATCACCAAAAAGATGATAGAGCGACACACGCACACAATCCCGACACCAAAAGGATGCATGCCTATCACCAAAAGGATGATAGAGATCACTCGCACAGTCTGGCACTAAAAGGATGACAGATCCATCACCCAAAGGATGATAGAGAGATACACGCACACAATCCCGAATACAAAAGGAGGCTGGGCCTATCACCAAAAAGATGATAGATAACACTCGCACAATCTGGCACCAATAAGATGACAGACCTATCACCAAATGGATGATAGAGTGACACAAGCACACAATCCTGACACCAGAAGGATGTAGGATCTATCACCAAAAGGATGATAAAGAACACTCGCACAATCTGGCACCAAAATGATGATAGGCCTATCACTAAAAGGATGATAGAATGACACACGCACACAATCCTGACACTAAAAGGATGCAGGCCTATCACCAAAAGGATGATATAGAACACACGCACAATCTGGAACCAAAAGGATGACAGATATATCACCAAAAGAATGATAGAGTGACACACGCACACAATCCCGACACCAAAAGGATGCAGGGCCTTTCACCAAAAGAATGATAGAGAATAATCGCACAATCTGGAACCAAAAAGATGACTGAACCATCACCAAAAACATGATTGAGCGACACACGCACACAATCCCGACACCAAAAGGATGCAGGCCTATCACCAAAAGGATTATAGAGAACACTCGCACAATCTGGCACCAAAAGGATGACAGATCCATCACCCAAAGGATGATAGAGCGATACACGCACACAATCCCAACAACAAAAGGAGGCTGGGCCTATCACCAAAAAGATGATAGAGAACACTCGCACAATCTGGCACCAAAAAGATGACAGACCTATCACCAAATGGATGATAGAGTGACACAAGCACACAATCCCGACACCAGAAGGATGTAGGATCTATCACCAAAAGGATGATAAAGAACACTCGCACAATCTGGCACCAAAATGATGACAGGCCTATCACCAAAAGGATGATAGAATGACACACCCACACAATCCTGACACTAAAAGGATGCAGGCCTATCACCAAAAGGATAATATAGAACACACGCACAATCTGGAACCAAAAGGATGATAGACATATCACCAAAAGAATGATAGAGTGACACACGCACACAATCCCGACACCAAAAGGATGCAGGGCCTTTCACCAAAAGAATGATAGAGAATACTCGCACAATCTGGAACCAAAAAGTTGACTGAACCATCACCAAAAAGATGATAGAGCGACACACGCACACAATCCCGACACCAAAAGGATGCAGGCCTATCACCAAAAGGATGATAGAGAACACTCGCACAGTCTGGCACCAAAAGGATGACAGATCCATCACCCAAAGGATGATAGAGCGATACACGGACACAATCCCGACAACAAAAGGAGGTTGGGTCTATCACCAAAAAGATGATAGAGAACACTCGCACAATCTGGCACCAAAAAGATGACAGACCTATCACCAAATGGATGATAGAGTGACACAAGCACACAATCCCGACACCAGAAGGATGTAGGATCTATCACCAAAAGGATGATAAAGAACACTCGCACAATCTGGCACCAAAATGATGACAGGCCTATCACCAAAAGGATGATAGAATGACACACCCACACAATCCTGACACTAAAAGGATGCAGGCCTATCACCAAAAGGATAATATAGAACACACGCACAATCTTGAACCAAAAGGATGATAGACATATCACCAAAAGAATGATAGAGTGACACACACACACAATCCCGACACCAAAAGGATGCAGGGCCTTTCACCAAAAGAATGATAGAGAATACTCGCACAATCTGGAACCAAAAAGATGACTGAACCATCACCAAAAAGATGATAGAGCGACACACGCACACAATCCCGACACCAAAAGGATGCAGGCCTATCACCAAAAGGATGATAGAGAACACTCGCACAATCTGGCACCAAAAAGATGATAGAGAACACTCGCACAATCTGGCACCAAAAAGATGACAGACCTATCACCAAATGGATGATAGAGTGACACAAGCACACAATCCCGACACCATAAGGATGTAGGATCTATCACCAAAAGGATGATAAAGAACACTCGCACAATCTGGCACCAAAAAGATGACAGACCTATCACCAAATGGATGATAGAGTGACACAAGCATACAATCCCGACACCAGAAGGATGTAGGATCTATCACCAAAAGGATGATAAAGAACCCTCGCACAATCTGGCACCAAAATGATGACAGGCCTATCACTAAAAGGATGATAGAATGACACACCCACACAATCCTGACACTAAAAGGATGCAGGCCTATCACCAAAAGGATAATATAGAACACACGCACAATCTGGAACCAAAAGGATGACAGACATATCACCAAAAGAATGATAGAGTGACACACGCACACAATCCCGACACCAAAAGGATGCAGGGCCTTTCACCAAAAGAATGATAGAGAATACTCGCACAATCTAGAACCAAAAAGATGACTGAACCATCACCAAAAAGATGATAGAGCGACACACGCACACAATCCCGACACCAAAAGGATGATAGAGAACACTCGCACAGTCTGGCACTAAAAGGATGACAGATCCATCACCCAAAGGATGATAGAGAGATACACGCACACAATCCCGAATACAAAAGGAGGTTGGGCCTATCACCAAAAAGATGATAGAGAACACTCGCACAATCTGGCACCAATAAGATGACAGACCTATCACCAAATGGATGATAGAGTGACATAAGCACACAATCCTGACACCAGAAGGATGTAGGATCTATCACCAAAAGGATG
Organism: Lathyrus sativus; assembly: GCA_963859935.3. NCBI lineage: Eukaryota > Viridiplantae > Streptophyta > Magnoliopsida > Fabales > Fabaceae > Lathyrus > Lathyrus sativus. The sequence goes on along the minus strand of OZ012739.1, from coordinate 198,780,082 downwards.
ATAAATAACACTCGCACAATCTGGCACCAAAATGATGATAGGCCTATCACTAAAAGGATGATAGAATGACACACGCACACAATCCTGACACTAAAAGGATGCAGGCCTATCACCAAAAGTATGATATAGAACACACGCACAATCTGGAACCAAAAGGATGACAGACATATCACCAACAGAATGATAGAGTGACACACGCACACAATCCCGACACCAAAAGGATGCAGGGCCTTTCACCAAAAGAATGATAGAGAATACTCGCACAATCTGGAACCAAAAAGATGACCGAACCATCACCAAAAAGATGATAGAGCGACACAAGCACACAATCCCGACACCAAAAGGATGCAGGCCTATCACCAAAAGGATGATAGAGAACACTCGCACAGACTGGCACCAAAAGGATGACAGATCCATCACCCAAAGGATGATAGAGCGATACACGCACACAATCCCGACAACAAAAGGAGGTTGCGCCTCTCACCAAATAGATGATAGAGAACACTCGCACAATCTGGCACCAATAAGATGACAGACATATCACCAAATGGATGATAGAGTGACACAAGCTCACAATCCCGACACCAGAAGGATGTAGGATTTATCACCAAAAGGATGATAAAGAACACTCGCACAATCTAGCACCAAAATGATGATAGGCCTATCACCAAAAGGATGATAGAATGACACACGCACATAATCCTGGCACTAAAAGGATGCAGGCCTATCACCAAAAGGATAATATAGAACACACGCACAATCTGGAACCAAAAGGATGATAGACATATCACCAAAAGAATGATAGAGTGACACACGCACACAATCCCGACACCAAAAGGATGTAGGGCCTTTCACCAAAAGAATTATAGAGAATACTCGCACAATCTGGAACCACAAAGATGACTGAACCATCACCAAAAAGATGATAGAGCGACGCACGCACACAATCCCGACACCAAAAGGATGTAGGCCTATCACCAAAAGGATGATAGAGAACACTCGCACAGTCTGGCACCAAAAGGATGACAGATCCATCACCCAAAGGATGATAGAGCGATACACGCACACAATCCCTACAACAAAAGGAGGCTGGGCCTATCACCAAAAAGATGATAGAGAACACTCGCACAATCTGGCACCAATAAGATGACAGACCTATCACCAAATGGATGATAGAGTGACACAAGCACACAATCCCGACACCAGAAGGATGTAGGATCTATCACCAAAAGGATGATAAAGAACACTCGCACAATCTGGCACCAAAATGATGACAGGCCTATCACCAAAAGGATGATAGAATGACACACGCACACAATCCTGACACTAAAAGGATGCAGGCCTATCACCAAAAGAATGATATAGAACACACGCACAATGTGGAACCAAAAGGATGACAGACATATCACCAAAAGAATGATAGAGTGACACACGCACACAATCCCGACACCAAAAGGATGCAGGGCCTTTCACCAAAAGAATGATAGAGAATACTCGCACAATCTGGAACCAAAAAGATGACTGAACCATCACCAAAAAGATGATTGAGCGACACACGCACAAAATCCCGACACCAAAAGGATGCAGGCCTATCACCAAAAGGATGATAGAGAACACTTGCACAATCTGGCACCAAAAGGATGACAGATCCATCACCCAAAGGATGATAGAGCGATACACGCACACAATCCCAACAACAAAAGGAGGCTGGGCCTATCACCAAAAAGATGATAGAGAACACTCGCACAATCTGGCACCAAAAAGATGACAGACCTATCACCAAATGGATGATAGAGTGACACAAGCACACAATCCCGACACCAGAAGGATGTAGGATCTATCACTAAAAGGATGATAAAGAACACTCGCACAATCTGGCACCAAAATGATGACAGGCCTGTCACCAAAAGGATGATAGAATGACACACGCACACAATCCTGACACTAAAAGGATGCAGGCCTATCACCAAAAGGATAATATAGAACACACGCACAATCTGGAACCAAAAGGATGACAGACATATCACCAAAAGAATGATAGAGTGACACACGCACACAATCCCGACACCAAAAGGATGCATGGCCTTTCACCAAAAGAATGATAGAGAATACTCGCACAATCTAGAACCAAAAAGATGACTGAACCATCACCAAAAAGATGATAGAGTGACACACGCACATAATCCCGACACCAAAAGGATGCAGGCCTATCACCAAAAGGATGATAGAGAAAACTCACACAGTCTGGCACCAAAAGGATGACAGATCCATCACCCAAAGGATGATAGAGCGATACACGCACACAATCCCGACAACAAAAGGAGGCTGGGCCTATCACCAAAAAGATGATAGAGAACACTCGCACAATCTGGCACCAAAAAGATGACAGACCTATCACCAAATGGATAATAGAGTGACACAAGTACACAATCCCGACACCAGAAGGATGTAGGATCTATCACCAAAAGGATGATAAAGAACACTCGCACAATCTGGCACCAAAATGATGACAGGCCTATCACCAAAAGGATGATAGAATGACACACCCACACAATCCTGACACTAAAAGGGTGCAGGCCTATCACCAAAAGTATGATATAGAACACACGCACAATCTGGAACCAAAAGGATGATAGACATATCACCAAAAGAATGATAGAGTGACACACGCACACAATCCCGACACCAAAAGGATGCAGGGCCTTTCACCAAAAGAATGATAGAGAATACTCGCACAATCTGGAACCAAAAAGATGACTGAACCATCACCAAAAAGATGATAGAGCGACACACGCACACAATCCCGACACCAAAAGGATGCAGGTCTATCACCAAAAGGATGATAGAGAACACTCGCACAGCCTGGCACCAAAAGGATGACAGATCCATCACCCAAAGGATGATAGAGCGATACACGCACACAATCCCGACAACAAAAGGAGGTTGGGCCTATCACCAAAAAGATGATAGAGAACACTCGCACAATCTGACACTAATAAGATGACAAACCTATCACCAAATGGATGATAGAGTGACACAAGCACACAATCCCGACACCAGAAGGATGTAGGATCTATCACCAAAAGGATGATAAAGAACACTCGCACAATCTGGCACCAAAATGATGATAGGCCTATCACCAAAAGGATGATAGAATGACACATGCACACAATCCTGACACTAAAAGGATGCAAGCCTATCACCAAAAGGATGATATAGAACACACGCACAATGTGGAACCAAAAGGATGACAGACATATCACCAAAAGAATGATAGAGTGACACACGCACACAATCCCGACACCAAAAGGATGCATGGCCTTTCACCAAAAGAATGATAGAGAATACTCGCACAATCTAGAACCAAAAAGATGACTGAACCATCACCAAAAAGATGATAGAGTGACACACGCACATAATCCCGACACCAAAAGGATGCAGGCCTATCACCAAAAGGATGATAGAGAACACTCCCACAATCTGGCACCAAAAGGACGACAGATCCATCACCCAAAGGATGATATTGCGATACACGCACACAATCCCGACAACAAAAGGAGGTTGGGCCTATCACCAAAAAGATGATAGAGAACACTCGCACAATCCAGCACCAAAAAGATGACAGACCTATCACCAAATGGATGATAGAGTGACACAAGCACACAATCCCGACACCAGAAGGATATAGGATCTATCACCAAAAGGATGATACAGAACACTCGCACAATCTGGCACCAAAATGATGATAGGCCTATCACCAAAAGGATGATAGAATGACACACACACACAATCCTGACACTAAAAGGATGCAGGCCTATCACCAAAAGGATAATATAGAACACACGCACAATCTGGAACCAAAAGGATGACAAACATATCAACAAAAGAATGATAAAGTGACACACGCACACAATCCCGACACCAAAAGGATGCAGGGCCTTTCACCAAAAGAATGATAGAGAATACTCGCACAATCTGGAAACAAAAAGATGACTGAACCATCACCAAAAAGATGATAGAGCGACACACGCACACAATCCCGACAACAAAAGGAGGCTGGGCCTATCACCAAAAAGATCATAGAGAACACTCGCACAATCTGGCACCAAAAAGATGATAGAGAACACTAGCACAATCTGGCACCAAAAAGATGACAGACCTATCACCAAATGGATGATAGAGTGACACAAGCACACAATCCCGACACCAGAAGGATGTAGGATCTATCACCAAAAGGATGATAAAGAACACTCGCACAATCTGGCACCCAAATGATGACACGCCTATCACCAAATGGATGATAGAATGACACACGCACACAATCCTGACACTAAAAGGATGCAGGCCTATCACCAAAAGGATAATGTAGAACACACGCACAATCTGGAACCAAAAGGATGACAGACATATCACCAAAAGAATGATAGAGTGACACACGCACACAATCCCGACACCAAAAGGATGCAGGGCCTTTCACCAAAAGAATGATAGAGAATACTCGCACAATCTGGTACCAAAAAGATGACTGAACCATCACCAAAAGGATGATAGAGCGACACACACACACAATCCCGACACCAAAAGGATGCAGGCCTATCACCAAAAGGATGATAGAGAACACTCGCACAATCTGGCACCAAAAAGATGATAGAGAACACTAGCACAATCTGGCACCAAAAAGATGACAGACCTATCACCAAATGGATGATAGAGTGACACAAGCACACAATCCCGACACCAGAAGGATGTAGGATCTAACACCAAAAGGATGATAAAGAACACTCGCACAATCTGGCACCAAAAGGATGACAGGCCTATCACTAAAAGGATGATAGAATGACACACCCACACAATCCTGACACTAAAAGGATGCAGGCCTATCACCAAAAGGATAATATAGAACACACGCACAATCTGGAACCAAAAGGATGACAGACATATCACCAAAAGAATGATAGAGTGACACACGCACACAATCCCGACACCAAAAGGATGCAGGGCCTTTCACCAAAAGAATGATAGAGAATACTCGCACAATCTAGAACCAAAAAGATGACTGAACCATCACCAAAAAGATGATAGAGTAACACACGCACATAATCCCGACACCAAAAGGATGCAGGCCTATCACCAAAAGGATGATAGAGAACACTCGCACAATCTGGCACCAAAAGGATGACAGATCCATCACCCAAAGGATGATAGAGCGATACACGCACACAATCCCGACAACAAAAGGAGGCTAGGCCTATCACCAAAAAGATGATAGAGAACACTCGCACAATCTGGCACCAAAAAGATGACAGACCTATCACCAAATGGATGATAGAGTGACACAAGCATACAATCCCGACACCAGAAGGATGTAGGATCTATCACCAAAAGGATGATAAAGAACACTCGCACAATCTGGCACCAAAATGATGACAGGCCTATCACCAAAAGGATGATAGAATGACACACCCACACAATCCTGACACTAAAAGGATGCAGGCCTATCACCAAAAGTCTGATATAGAACACACGCACAATCTGGAACCAAAAGGATGACAGACATATCACCAAAAGAATGATAGAGTGACACACGCACACAATCCCGACACCAAAAGGATGCAGGGCCTTTCACCAAAAGAATGATAGAGAATACTCGCACAATCTGGAACCAAAAAGATGACTGAACCATCACCAAAAAGATGATAGAGCGACACACGCACACAATCCCGACACCAAAAGGATGCAGGCCTATCACCAAAAGGATGATAGAGAACACTCGCACAACCTGGCACCAAAAGGATGATAGAGCGATACACGCACACAATCCCGACAACAAAAGGAGGCAGGGCCTATCACCAAAAAGATGATAGAGAACACTCGCACAATCTGGCACCAAAAAGATGACAGACCTATCACCAAATGGATGATAGAGTGACACAACCACACAATCCCGACACCAGAAGGATGTAGGATCTATCACCAAAAGGATGATAAAGAACACTCGCACAATTTGGCACCAAAATGATGACAGGCCTATCACTAGAAGGATGATAGAATGACACACCCACACAATCCTGACACTAAAAGGATGCAGGCCTATCACCAAAGGGATGATATAGAACAAACGCACAATCTGGAACCAAAAGGATGACAGACATATCACCAAAAGAATGATAGAGTGACACACTCACACAATCCCGATACCAAAAGGATGCAGGGCCTTTCACCAAAAGAATGATAGAGAATACTCGCACAATCTGGAACCAAAAAGATGACTGAACCATCACCAAAAAGATGATAGAGCGACACACGCACGCAATCCCGACACCAAAAGGATGCAGGCCTATCACCAAAAGGATGATAGAGAACACTCGCACAATCTGGCACCAAAAGGATGACATATCCATCACCCAAAGGATGATAGAGCGATACACGCACACAATCCCGACAACAAAAAGAGGTTGGGCCTATCACCAAAAAGATGATAGAGAACACTCGCACAATTTGGCACCAAAAAGATGACATACCTATCACCAAATGGATGATAGAGTGACACAAGCACACAATCCCGGGACCAGAAGGATGTAGGATCTATCACCAAAAGGATGATAAAGAACACTCGCACAATCTGGCACCAAAATGATGACAGGCCTATCACCAAAAGGATGATAGAATGACACACGCACACAATCCTGACACTAAAAGGATGCAGGCCTATCACCAAAAGGATGATATAGAACACACGCACAATCTGGAACCAAAAGGATGACAGACATATAACCAAAAGAATGATAGAGTGACACACGCACACAATCCCGACACCAAAATGATGCAGGGCCTTTCACCAAAAGAATGATAGAGAATACTCGCACAATCTGGAACCAAAAAGATGACTGAACCATCACCAAAAAGATGATTGAGCGACATACGCACACAATCTCGACACCAAACAGATGCATGCCTATCACCAAAAGGATGATAGAGAACACTCGCACAATTTGGGACCAAAAGGATGACAGATCCATCACCCAAAGGATGATAGAGCGATACACGCACACAATCCCAACAACAAAAGGAGGCTGGGCCTATCACCAAAACGATGATAGAGAACACTCGCACAATCTGGCACCAAAAAGATGACAGACCTATCACCAAATGGATTATAGAGTGACACAAGCACACAATCCCGACACCAGAAGGATGTCGGATCTATAACCAAAAAGATGATAGAGAACACTCGCACAATCCGACACCAAAAAGATGATAGACCTATCAACAAATGAATGATAGAGTGACACAAGCACACAATCCCGACACCAGAAGGATATAGGATCTATCACAAAAAGGATGATAAAGAACACTCGCACAATCTGGAAGCAAAAGGATGACAAACATATCACCAAAAGAATGATAGAGTGACACACGCACACAATCCCGACACCAAAAGGATGTGGGGCCTTTCACCAAAAGAATGATAGAGAATACTCGCACAATCTGGAACCAAAAAGATGACTGAACCATCACCAAAATGATGATAGAGCGACACACGCACACAATCCCGACACCAAAAGGATGCAGGCCTATCACCAAAAAGATGATAGAGAACACTCGCACAATCTGGCACCAAAAAGATGACAGACCTATCACCAAATGGATGATAGAGTGACACAAGCACACAATCCCGACACCAGAAGGATGTCGGATCTATAACCAAAAAGATGATAGAGAACACTCGCACAATCCGGCACCAAAAAGATGACAGACCTATCAACAAATGGATGATAGAGTGACACAAGCACACAATCCCGACACCAGAAGGATATAGGATCTATCACAAAAAGGATGATAAAGAACACTCGCACAATCTGGCACCAAAATGATGACAGGCCTATCACCAAAAGGATGATAGAATGACACACGCACACAATCCTGACACTAAAAGGATGCAGGCCTATCACCAAAAGGATAATATAGAACACACGCACAATCTGGAACCAAAAGGATGACAGACATATCACCAAAAGAATGATAGAGTGACACACGCACATAATCCCGACACCAAAAGGATGCAGGGCCTTTCACCAAAAGAATGATAGAGAATACTCACACAATCTGGAACCAAAAAGATGACTGAACCATCACCAAAAAGATTATAGAGCGACACACGCACACAATCCCGACACCAAAAGGATGCAGGCCTATCACCAAAAGGATGATAGAGAACACTCGCACAATCTGGCACCAAAAGGATGACATATCCATCACCCAAAGGATGATAGAGCGATACACGCACACAATCCCGACAACAAAAAGAGGTTGGGCCTATCACAAAAAGATGATAGAGAACACTCGCACAATTTGGCACCAAAAAGATGACATACCTATCACCAAATGGATGATAGATTGACACAAGCACACAATCCCGACACCAGAAGGATGTAGGATCTATCACCAAAAGGATGATAAAGAAAACTCGCACAATATGGCACCAAAATGATGACAGGCCTATCACCAAAAGGATGATAGAATGACACGCACACAATCCTGACACTAGAAGGATGCAGGCCTATCACCAAAAGGATAATATAGAACACACGCACAATCTGGAACCAAAAGGATGACAGACATATCACCAAAAGAATGATAGAGTGACACACGCACACAATCCCGACACCAAAAGGATGCAGGGCCTTTCGCCAAAAGAATGATAGAGAAAACTCGCACAATCTGGAACCAAAAAGATGACTGAACCATCACCAAAAAGATGATAGAGCGACACACGCACACAATCCCGACAACAAAAGGAGGTTGGGCCTATCACCACAAAGATGATAGAGAACACTCGCACAATCTGGCACCAAAAAGATGACAGACCTATCAACAAATGGATGATAGAGTGACACAAGCACACAATCCCGACACCAGAAGGATGTAGGATCTATCACTTAAAGGATGATAAAGAACACTCGCACAATCTGGCACCAAAATGATGACAGGCCTATCACCAAAAGGATGATAGAATGAGACACCTACACAATCCTGACACTAAAAGGATGCAGGCCTATCACCAAAAGGATGATATAGAACACACGCACAATCTGGAACCAAAAGGATTACAGACATATCACAAAAAGAATGATAGAGTGACAGACACACACAATCCCGACACCAAAAGGATGCAGGGCCTTTCACCAAAAGAATGATAGAGAATACTCGCGAAATTTGGAACCAAAAAGATGACTGAACCATCATCAAAAAGATGATAGAGCGACACACGCACACAATCCCGACACCAAAAGGATGCAAGCCTATCACCAAAAGGATGATAGAGAACACTCGCACAATCTGGCACCAAAAGGCTGACCGATCCATCACCCAAAAGATGATAGAGCGATACACGCACATAATCCCGACAACAAAACGAGGTTGGGCCTATCACCAAAAAGATGATAGAGAACACTCGCATAATCTGGCACCAAAAAGATGACAGACCTATCACCAAAAGGATGATAGAGTGACACAAGCACACAATCCCGACACCAGAAGGATGTAGGATCTATCACCAAAAGGATGATAAAGAACACTCGCACAATCTGGCACCAAAATGATGACAGGCCTATCACCAAAAGGATGATAGAATGACACACGCACACAATCCTGACACTAAAAGGATGCAGGCCTATCACCAAAAGGATGATATATAACACACGCACAATCTGGAACCAAAAGGATGACATACATATCACCAAAAGAATGATAGAGTGACACACGCACACAATCCCGACACCAAAAGGATGCAGGGCCTTACACCAAAAGAATGATAGAGAATACACGCACAATCTGGAACCAAAAAGATGACTGAACAATCACCAAAAAGATGATAGAGCGACACACGCACAAAATCCCGACACCAAAAGGATGCAAGCCTATCACCAAAAGGATGATAGGGAACACTCGCACAATCTGGCACCAAAAGGATGACAGATCCATCACCCAAAGGATGATAGAGCGATACACGCATACAATCCCGACACCAAAAGGAGGTTGGGCCTATCACCAAAAAGATGATAGAGAACACTCGCAAAATCTGGCACCAAAAAGATGACAGACCTATCACCAAATGGATGATAGAGTAACACAACCACACAATCCCGACACCAGAAGGATGTAGGATCTATCACCAAAAGGATGATAAAGAACACTCGCACAATCTGGCACCAAAATGGTGACATGCCTATCACCAAAAGGATGATAGAATGACATACCTACACAATCCTGACACTAAAAGGATGCAGGCCTATCACCAAAAGGATAATATAGAACACACGCACAATCTGGAACCAAAAGGATGACAGACATGTCACCAAAAGAATGATAAAGTGACATACGCACACAATCCCGACACCAAAAGGATGCAGGGCCTTTCACCAAAAGAATGATAGAGAATACTCGCGCAATCTGGAACCAAAAAGATGACTGAACCATCATCAAAAAGATGATAGAGCGACACACGCACAAAATCCCGACAACAAAAGGAGGCTGGGCCTATCACCAAAAAGATGATAGAGAACACTCGCACAATCTGGCACCAAAAAGATGACAGACCTATCACCAAGTGGATGATAGAGTGACACAACCACACAATCCCGACACCAGAAGGATGTAGGATCTATCACCAAAAGGATGATAAAGAACACTCGCACAATCTGGCACCAAAATGACGACAGGCCTATCACCAGAAGGATGATAGAATGACACGCCCACACAATCCTGACACTAAAAGGATGCAGGCCTATCACCAAAAGGATGATATAGAACACACGCACAGGAACCAAAAGGATGACAGACATATCACCAAAAGAATGATAGAGTGACACACGCACACAATCCCAACACCAAAAGGATGCAGGGCCTTTCACAAAAAGAATGATAGAGAATACTCGCACAATCTGGAACAAAAAAGATGACTGAACCATCACCAAAAAGATGATAGAGCGACACACGCACACAATCCCGACACCAAAAGGATGCAGGCCTATCACCAAAAGGATGATAGAGAACACTCGCACAATCTGGCACCAAAAGGATGACATATCCGTCACCCAAAGGATGATAGAGCGATACACGCACACAATCCCGACAACAAAAGGAGGCTGGGCCTATCACCAAAAAGATGATAGAGAACACTCGCACAATCTGGCACCAAAAAGATGACAGACCTATCACCAAATGGATGATAGAGTGACACAAGCACACAATCCCAACACCAGAAGGATGTAGGATCTATCACCAAAAGGATGATAAAGAACACTCGCACAATCTGGCACCAAAATGATGACAGGCCTATCACCAAAAGGATGATAGAATGACACACGCACACAATCCTGACACTAAAAGGATGCAGGCCTATCACCAAAAGGATGATATAGAACACACGCACAATCTGGAACCAAAAGGATGATAGACATATCACCAAAAGAATGATAGAGTGACACACGCACACAATCCCGTCACCAAAAGGATGCAGGGCCTTTCACCAAAAGAATGATATAGAATACTCGCACAATCTGGAACCAAAAAGATGACTGAACCATCACCAAAAAGATGATAGAGCGACACACGCACACAATCCCGACAACAAAAGGAGGCTGGGCCTATCACCAAAAAGATGATAGAGAACACTCGCACCATCTGGCACCAAAAAGATGAGAGACCTATCAACAAATGGATGATAGAGTGACACAAGCACACAATCCCGACACCAGAAGGATGTAGGATCTATCACCAAAAGGATGATAAAGAACACTCGCACAATCTGACACCAAAATGATGACAGGCCTATCACCAAAAGGATGATAGAATGACACACGCACACAATCCTGACACTAAAAGGATGCAGGCCTATCACCAAAAGGATGATATATAACACACGCACAATCTGGAACCAAAAGGATGACATACATATCACCAAAAGAATGATAGAGTGACACACGCACACAATCCCGACACCAAAAGGATGCAGGGCCTTACACCAAAAGAATGATAGAGAATACACGCACAATCTGGAACCAAAAAGATGACTGAACAATCACCAAAAAGATGATAGAGCGACACACGCACAAAATCCCGACACCAAAAGGATGCAAGCCTATCACCAAAAGGATGATAGGGAACACTCGCACAATCTGGCACCAAAAGGATGACAGATCCATCACCCAAAGGATGATAGAGCGATACACGCATACAATCCCGACACCAAAAGGAGGTTGGGCCTATCACCAAAAAGATGATAGAGAACACTCGCAAAATCTGGCACCAAAAAGATGACAGACCTATCACCAAATGGATGATAGAGTAACACAACCACACAATCCCGACACCAGAAGGATGTAGGATCTATCACCAAAAGGATGATAAAGAACACTCGCACAATCTGGCACCAAAATGGTGACATGCCTATCACCAAAAGGATGATAGAATGACATACCTACACAATCCTGACACTAAAAGGATGCAGGCCTATCACCAAAAGGATAATATAGAACACACGCACAATCTGGAACCAAAAGGATGACAGACATGTCACCAAAAGAATGATAAAGTGACATACGCACACAATCCCGACACCAAAAGGATGCAGGGCCTTTCACCAAAAGAATGATAGAGAATACTCGCGCAATCTGGAACCAAAAAGATGACTGAACCATCATCAAAAAGATGATAGAGCGACACACGCACAAAATCCCGACAACAAAAGGAGGCTGGGCCTATCACCAAAAAGATGATAGAGAACACTCGCACAATCTGGCACCAAAAAGATGACAGACCTATCACCAAGTGGATGATAGAGTGACACAACCACACAATCCCGACACCAGAAGGATGTAGGATCTATCACCAAAAGGATGATAAAGAACACTCGCACAATCTGGCACCAAAATGACGACAGGCCTATCACCAGAAGGATGATAGAATGACACGCCCACACAATCCTGACACTAAAAGGATGCAGGCCTATCACCAAAAGGATGATATAGAACACACGCACAGGAACCAAAAGGATGACAGACATATCACCAAAAGAATGATAGAGTGACACACGCACACAATCCCAACACCAAAAGGATGCAGGGCCTTTCACAAAAAGAATGATAGAGAATACTCGCACAATCTGGAACCAAAAAGATGACTGAACCATCACCAAAAAGATGATAGAGCGACACACGCACACAATCCCGACACCAAAAGGATGCAGGCCTATCACCAAAAGGATGATAGAGAACACTCGCACAATCTGGCACCAAAAGGATGACATATCCGTCACCCAAAGGATGATAGAGCGATACACGCACACAATCCCGACAACAAAAGGAGGCTGGGCCTATCACCAAAAAGATGATAGAGAACACTCGCACAATCTGGCACCAAAAAGATGACAGACCTATCACCAAATGGATGATAGAGTGACACAAGCACACAATCCCGACACCAGAAGGATGTAGGATCTATCACCAAAAGGATGATAAAGAACACTCGCACAATCTGGCACCAAAATGATGACAGGCCTATCACCAAAAGGATGATAGAATGACACACGCACACAATCCTGACACTAAAAGGATGCAGGCCTATCACCAAAAGGATGATATAGAACACACGCACAATCTGGAACCAAAAGGATGATAGACATATCACCAAAAGAATGATAGAGTGACACTCGCACACAATCCCGTCACCAAAAGGATGCAGGGCCTTTCACCAAAAGAATGATATAGAATACTCGCACAATCTGGAACCAAAAAGATGACTGAACCATCACCAAAAAGATGATAGAGCGACACACGCACACAATCCCGACAACAAAAGGAGGCTGGGCCTATCACCAAAAAGATGATAGAGAACACTCGCACAATCTGGCACCAAAAAGATGATAGACCTATCAACAAATGGATGATAGAGTGACACAAGCACACAATCCCGACACCAGAAGGATGTAGGATCTATCACCAAAAGGATGATAAAGAACACTCGCACAATCTGACACCAAAATGATGACAGGCCTATCACCAAAAGGATGATAGAATGACACACCTACACAATCCTGACACTAAAAGGATGCAGGCCTATCACCAAAAGGATGATATAGAACACACGCACAATCTGGAACCAAAAGGATTACAGACATATCACAAAAAGAATGATAGAGTGACAGACACACACAATCCCGACACCAAAAGGATGCAGGGCCTTTCACCAAAAGAATGATAGAGAATACTCGCGCAATCTGGAACCAAAACGATGACTGAACCATCATCAAAAAGATGATAGAGCGACACACGCACACAATCCCGAAACCAAAAGGATGCAAGCCTATCACGAAAAGGATGATAGACAACACTCGCACAATCTGGCACCAAAAGGCTGACAGATCCATCACCCAAAAGATGATAGAGCGATACACGCACATAATCCCGACAACAAAAGGAGGCTGGGCCTATCACCAAAAAGATGATAGAGAACACTCGCATAATCTGGCACCAAAAAGATGACAGACCTATCACCAAAAGGATGATAGAGTGACACAAGCATACAATCCCGACACCAGAAGGATGTAGGATCTATCACCAAAAGGATGATAAAGAACACTCGCACAATCTGGCACCAAAATGATGACAGGCCTATCACCAAAAGGATGATAGAATGACACACGCACACAATCCTGACACTAAAAGGATGCAGGCCTATCACCAAAAGGATGATATAGAACACACGCACAGGAACCAAAAGGATGACAGACATATCACCAAAAGAATGATAGAGTGACACACGCACACAATCCGAACACCAAAAGGATGCAGGGCCTTTCACAAAAATAATGATAGAGAATACTCGCACAATCTGGAACCAAAAAGATGACTGAACCATCACCAAAAAAATGATAGAGCGACACACGCACACAATCCCGGCACCAAAAGGATGCAGGCCTATCACCAAAAGGATGATAGAGAACACTCGCACAATCTGGCACCAAAAGGATGACATATCCATCACCCAAAGGATGATAGAGCGATACACGCACACAATCCCGACAACAAAAGGAGGCTGGGCCTATCACCAAAAAGATGATAGAGAACACTCGCACAATCTGGCACCAAAAAGATGACAGACCTATCACCAAATGGATGATAGAGTGACACAAGCACACAATCCCGACACCAGAAGGATGTAGGATCTATCACCAAAAGGATGATAAAGAACACTCGCACAATCTGGCACCAAAATGATGACAGGCCTATCACCAAAAGGATGATAGAATGACACACGCACACAATCCTGACACTAAAAGGATGCAGGCCTATCACCAAAAGGATGATATAGAACACACGCACAATCTGGAACCAAAAGGATGATAGACATATCACCAAAAGAATGATAGAGTGACACACGCACACAATCCCGTCACCAAAAGGATGCAGGGCCTTTCACCAAAAGAATGATATAGAATACTCGCACAATCTGGAACCAAAAAGATGACTGAACCATCACCAAAAAGATGATAGAGCGACACACGCACACAATCCCGACAACAAAAGGTGGCTGGGCCTATCACCAAAAAGATGATAGAGAACACTCGCACAATCTGGCACCAAAAAGATGATAGACCTATCAACAAATGGATGATAGAGTGACACAAGCACACAATCCCGACACCAGAAGGATGTAGGATCTATCACCAAAAGGATGATAAAGAACACTCGCACAATCTGACACCAAAATGATGACAGGCCTATCACCAAAAGGATGATAGAATGACACACCTACACAATCCGGACACTAAAAGGATGCAGGCCTATCACCAAAAGGATGATATAGAACACACGCACAATCTGGAACCAAAAGGATTACAGACATATCACAAAAAGAATGATAGAGTGACAGACACACACAATCCCGACACCAAAAGGATGCAGGGCCTTTCACCAAAAGAATGATAGAGAATACTCGCGCAATCTGGAACCAAAAAGATGACTGAACCATCATCAAAAAGATGATAGAGCGACACACGCACACAATCCCGACACCAAAAGGATGCAAGCCTATCACGAAAAGGATGATAGACAACACTCGCACAATCTGGCCCCAAAAGGCTGACAGATCCATCACCCAAAAGATGATAGAGCGATACACGCACATAATCCCGACAACAAAAGGAGGCTGGGCCTATCACCAAAAAGATGATAGAGAACACTCGCATAATCTGGCACCAAAAAGATGACAGACCTATCACCAAAAGGATGATAGAGTGACACAAGCATACAATCCCGACACCAGAAGGATGTAGGATCTATCACCAAAAGGATGATAAAGAACACTCGCACAATCTGGCACCAAAATGATGACAGGCCTATCACCAACAGGATGATAGAATGACACACGCACACAATCCTGACACTAAAAGGATGCAGGCCTATCACCAAAAGGATGATATAGAACACACGCACAGGAACCAAAAGGATGACAGACATATCACCAAAAGAATGATAGAGTGACACACGCACACAATCCCAACACCAAAAGGATGCAGGGCCTTTCACAAAAAGAATGATAGAGAATACTCGCACAATCTGGAACCAAAAAGATGACTGAACCATCACCAAAAAAATGATAGAGCGGCACACGCACACAATCCCGGCACCAAAAGGATGCAGGCCTATCACCAAAAGGATGATAGAGAACACTCGCACAATCTGGCACCAAAAGGATGACATATCCATCACCCAAAGGATGATAGAGCGATACACGCACACAATCCCGACAACAAAAGGAGGCTGGGCCTATCACCAAAAAGATGATAGAGAACACTCGCACAATCTGGCACAAAAAAGATGACAGACCTATCACCAAATGGATGATAGAGTGACACAAGCACACAATCCCGACACCAGAAGGATGTAGGATCTATCACCAAAAGGATGATAAAGAACACTCGCACAATCTGGCACCAAAGTGATGACAGGCCTATCACCAAAAGGATGATAGAATGACACACGCACACAATCCTGACACTAAAAGGATGCAGGCCTATCACCAAAAGGATGATATAGAAAACACGCACAATCTGGAACCAAAAGGATGACATACATATCACCAAAAGAATGATAAAGTGACACACGCACACAATCCCAACACCAAAAGGATGCAGGGCCTTTCACCAAAAGAATGATAGAGAATACTCGCACAATCTGGAACCAAAAAGATGACTGAACCATCACCAAAAAGATGATAGAGCGACTCACGCACACAATCCCGACAACAAAAGGAGGCTGGGCCTATCACCAAAAAGATGATAGAGAACACTCGCACAATCTGGCACCAAAAAGATGACAGACCTATCAACAAATGGATGATAGAGTGACACAAGCACACAATCCCGACACCAGAAGGATGTAGGATCTATCACCAAAAGGATGATAAAGAACACTCGCACAATCTGGCACAAAAATGATGACAGACCTATCACCAAAAGGATGATAGAATGACACACCCACACAATCCTGACACTAAAAGGATGCAGGCCTATCACCAAAAGGATGATATAGAACACACGCACAATCTGGAACCAAAAGGATGACAGACATATCACCAAAAGAATGATAGACTGACACACGCACACAATCCCGAAACCAAAAGGATGCAGGGCCTTTCACCAAAAGAATGATAGAGAATACTCGCACAATCTGGAACCAAAAAGATGACTGAACCATCACCAAAAAGATGATAGAGCGACACACGCACACAATCCCGACAACAAAAGGAGGCTGGGCCTATCACCAAAAAGATGATAGAGAACACTCGCACAATCTGGCACCAAAAAGATGACAGACCTATCACCAAGTGGATGATAGAGTGACACAACCACACAATCCCGACACCAGAAGGATGTAGGATCTATCACCAAAAGGATGATAAAGAACACTCGCACAATCTGACACCAAAATGTCGACAGGCCTATCACCAGAAGGATGATGAATGACACGCCCACACAATCCTGACACTAAAAGGATGCAGGCCTATCACCAAAAGGATGATATAGAACACACGCACAGGAACCAAAAGGATGACAGACATATCACCAAAAGAATGATAGAGTGACACACGCACACAATCCCAACACCAAAAGGATGCAGGGCCTTTCACCAAAAGAATGATAGAGAATACTCGCACAATCTGGAACCAAAAAGATGACTGAACCATCACCAAAAAGATGATAGAGCGACACACGCACACAATCCCGACACCAAAAGGATGCAGGCCTATCACCAAAAGGATGATAGAGAACACTCGCACAATCTGGCACCAAAAGGATGACATATCCATCACCCAAAGGATGATAGAGCGATACACGCACACAATCCCGACAACAAAAGGAGGCTGGGCCTATCACCAAAAAGATGATAGAGAACACTCGCACAATCTGGCACCAAAAAGATGATAGAGAACACTCGCACAATCTGGCACCAAAAAGATGACAGACCTATCACCAAATGGATGATAGAGTGACACAAGCACACAATCCCGACACCAGAAGGATGTAGGATCTATCACCAAAAGGATGATAAAGAACACTCGCACAATCTGGCACCAAAATGATGACAGGCCTATCACCAAAAGGATGATAGAATGACACACGCACACAATCCTGACACTAAAAGGATGCAGGCCTATCACCAAAAGGATGATATAGAACACACGCACAATCTGGAACCAAAAGGATGACATACATAACACCAAAAGAATGATAGAGTGACACACGCACACAATCCCGACACCAAAAGGATGCAGGGCCTTTCACCAAAAGAATGATAGAGAATACTCGCACAATCTGGAACCAAAAAGATGACTGAACCATCACCAAAAAGATGATAGAGCGACACACGCACACAATCCCGACACCAAAAGGCTGCAGGCCTATCACCAAAAGGATGATAGAGAACACTCGTACAATCTGGCACCAAAAGGATGACAGATCCATCACCCAAAGGATGATAGAGCGATACACGGACACAATCCCGACAACAAAAGGAGGCTGGGCCTATCACCAAAAAGATGATAGAGAACACTCGCACAATCTGGCACCAAAAAGATGACAGACCTATCACCAAATGGATGATAGAGTAACACAAGCACACAATCCCGACACCAGAAGGATGTAGGATCTATCACCAAAAGGATGATAAAGAACACTCGCACAATCTGGCACCAAAATGATGACAGGCCTATCACCAAAAGGATGATAGAATGACACACGCACACAATCCTGACACTAAAAGGATGCAGGCCTATCACCAAAAGGATGATATAGAACACACGCATAATCTGGAACCAAAAGGATGACATACATAACACCAAAAGAATGATAGAGTGACACACGCACACAATCCCGACACCAAAAGGATGCAGGGCCTTTCACCAAAAGAATGATAGAGAATACTCGCACAATCTGGAACCAAAAAGATGACTGAACCATCACCAAAAAGATGATAGAGCGACACACGCACACAATCCCGACACCAAAAGGCTGCAGGCCTATCACCAAAAGGATGATAGAGAACACTCGTACAATCTGGCACCAAAAGGATGACAGATCCATCACCCAAAGGATGATAGAGCGATACACGGACACAATCCCGACAACAAAAGGAGGCTGGGCCTATCACCAAAAAGATGATAGAGAACACTCGCACAATCTGGCACCAAAAAGATGACAGACCTATCACCAAATGGATGATAGAGTAACACAAGCACACAATCCCGACACCAGAAGGATGTAGGATCTATCACCAAAAGGATGATAAAGAACACTCGCACAATCTGGCACCAAAATGATGACAGGCCTATCACTAAAAGGATGATAGAATGACACACCCACACAATCCTGAGACTAAAAGGATGCAGGCCTATAACCAAAAGGATGATATAGAACACACGCACAATCTTGAACCAAAAGGATGACAGATATATCACCAAAAGAATGATAGAGTGACACACGGACACAATCCCGACACAAAAAGGATGCAGGGCCTTTCACCAAAAGAATGATAGAGAATACTCGCACACTCTGGAACCAAAAAGATGACTGAAACATCACCAAAAAGATGATAGAGCGACACATGCACACAATTCCGACACCAAAAGGATGCAGGCCTATCACCAAAAGGATGATAGAGAACACTCGCACAATCTGGCACCAAAAGGATGACAGATCCATCACCCAAAGGATGATAGACCGATACACGCACACAATCCCGACAATAAAAGGAGGCTGGGCCTATCACCAAAAATATGATAGATAACACTCGCACAATCTGGCACCAAAAAGATGACAGACCTATCACCAAATGGATGATAGAGTGACACAAGCACACAATCCCGACACAGAAGGATGTAGGATCTATCACCAAAAGGATGATAAAGAACACTCGCACAATCTGGCACCAAAATGATGACAGGCCTATCACCAAAAGGATGATAGAATGACACACGCACACAATCCTGACACTAAAAGGATGCAGGCCTATCACCAAAAGGATGATATAGAACACACGCACAATCTGAAACAAAAAGGATGACAGACATATCACCAAAAGAATGATAGAGTGACACACGCACACAATCCCGACACCAAAAGTATGGAGGGCCTTTCACCAAAAGAATGATAGAGAATACTCGCACAATCTGGAACCAAAAAGATGACTGAACCATCACCAAAAAGATGATAAAGCGACACACGCACACAATCCCGACACCAAAATGATGCAGGCCTATCACCAAAAGGATGATAGAGAACACTCGCATAATCTGGCACCAAAAGGATGACATATCTATCACCCAAAGGATGATAGAGCGATACACGCACACAATCCCGACAACAAAAGGAGGCTGGGCCTATCACCAAAAAGATGATAGAGAACACTCGCACAATCTGGCACCAAAAAGATGACAGACCTATCACCAAATGGATGATAGAGTGACACAAGCACACAATCACGACACCAGAAGGATGTAGGATCTATCACCAAAAGGATGATAAAGAACACTCGCACAATCTGACACCAAAATGATGACAGGCCTATCACCAAAAGGATGATAGAATGACACACGCACACAATCCTGACACTAAAAGGATGAAGGCCTATCACCAAAAGGATGATATAGAACACACGCACAATCTGGAACCAAAAGGATGACATACATATCACCAAAAGAATGATAGAGTGACACACACACAATCCCGACACCAAAAGGATGCAGGGCCTTTCACCAAAAGAATGATAGAGAATACTCGCACAATCTGGAACCAAAAATATGACTGAACCATCACCAAAAAGATGATACAGCGACACACGCACACAATCCCGACACCAAAAGGATGCAGGCCTATCACCAAAAGTATGATAGAGAACACTCGCACAATCTGGCACCAAAAGGATGACAGATCCATCACCCAAAGGATGATAGAGCGATACACGCACACAATCCCGACAACAAAAGGAGGCTGGGCCTATCACCAAAAAGATGATAGAGAACACTCGCACAATCTGGCACCAAAAAGATGACAGATCTATCACCAAATGGATGATAGAGTGACACAAGCACACAATCCCGACACCAGAAGGATGTAGGATCTATCACCAAAAGGATGATAAAGAACACTCGCACAATCTGGCACCAAAATGATGACAGGCCTATCACCAAAAAGATGATAGAATGACACACCCACACAATCCTGACACTAAAAGGATGCAGGCCTATCACCAAAAGGATGATATAGAACACACGCACAATCTGGAACCAAAAGGATGACAGACATATCACCAAAAGAATGATAGAGTGACACACGCACACAATCCCGACACCAAAAGGATGCAGGGCCTTTCACCAAAAGAATGATAGAGAATACTCGCGCAATCTGGAACCAAAAAGATGACTGAACCATCATCAAAAAGATGATAGAGGGACACACGCACACAATCCCGACACCAAAAGGATGCAAGCCTATCACCAAAAGGATGATAGAGAACACTCGCACAATCTGGCACCAAAAGGCTGACAGATCCATCACCCAAAAGATGATAGAGCGATACACGCACATAATCCCGACAACAAAAGGAGGCTGGGCCTATCACTAAAAAGATGATAGAGAACACTCGCATAATCTGGCACCAAAAAGATGACAGACCTATCACCAAAAGGATGATAGATTGACACAAGCACAAAATCCCGACACCAGAAGGATGTAGGATCTTCACCAAAAGGATGATAAAGAACACTCGCACAATCTGGCACCAAAATGATGACAGGCCTATCACCAAAAGGATGATAGAATGACACACGCACACAATCCAGACACTAAAAGGATGCAGGCCTATCACCAAAAGGATGATATATAACACACGCACAATCTGGAACCAAAAGGATGACATACATATCACCAAAAGAATGATAGAGTGACACACGCACACAATCCCAACACCAAAAGGATGCAGGGCCTTACACCAAAAGAATGATAGAGAATACACGCACAATCTGGAACCAAAAAGATGACTGAACAATCACCAAAAAGATGATAGAGCGACACACGCACACAATCCCGACACCAAAAGGATGCAGGCCTATCACCAAAAGGATGATAGGGAACACTCGCACAATCTGGCACCAAAAGGATGACAGATCCATCACCCAAAGGATGATAGAGCGATAAACGCACACAATCCCGACACCAAAAGGAGGCTGGGCCTATCACCAAAAAGATGATAGAGAACACTCGCACAATCTGGCACCAAAAAGATGACAGACCTATCACCAAATGGATGATAGAGTGACACAACCACACAATCCCGACATCAGAAGGATGTAGGATCTATCACCAAAAGGATGATAAAGAACACTCGCACAATCTGGCACCAAAATGATGACATGCCTATCACCAAAAGGATGATAGAATGACACACCCACACAATCCTGACACTAAAAGGATGCAGGCCTATCACCAAAAGGATGATATAGAACACACGCACAATCTGGAACCAAAAGGATGACAGACATATCACCAAAAGAATGATAGACTGACACATGCACACAATCCCGAAACCAAAAGGATGCAGGACCTTTCACCAAAAGAATGATAGAGAATACTCGCACAATCTGGAACCAAAAAGATGACTGAACCATCACCAAGAAGATGATAGAGCGACACACGCACACAATCCCGAAACCAAAAGGATGCAGGCCTATCACCAAAAGGATGATAGAGAACACTCGCACAATCTGTCACCAAAAGGATGACATATCTATCACCCAAAGGATGATAGTGCGATACTCGCACACAATCCCGACAACAAAAGGAGGTTGGGCCTATCACCAAAAAGATGATAGAGAACACTCGCACAATCCGGCACCAAAAAGATGACAGACCTATCACCAAATGGATGATAGAGTGACACAAGCACACAATCCCGACACCAGAAGGATATAGGATCTATCACCAAAAGGATGATAAAGAACACTCGCACAATCTGGCACCAAAATGATGACAGGCCTATCACCAAAAGGATGATAGAATGACACACGCACACAATCCTGACACTAAAAGGATGCAGGCCTATCACCAAAAGGATAATATAGAACACACGCACAATCTGGAACCAAAAGGATGACAGACATGTCACCAAAAGAATGATAAAGTGACACACGCACACAATCCCGACACCAAAAGGATGCAGGGCCTTTCACCAAAAGAATGATAGAGAATACTCGCACAATCTGGAACCAAAAAGATGACTGAACCATCACCAAAAAGATGATAGAGCGACACACGCACACAATCCCGACACCAAAAGGATGTAGGCCTATCACCAAAAGGATGATAGAGAACACTCGCACAATCTGGCACCAAAAGGATGACATATCCATCACCCAAAGGATGATAGAGCGATACACGCACACAATCCCGACAACAAAAGGAGGTTGGGCCTATCACCAAAAAGATGATAGAGAACACTCGCACAATCTGGCACCAAAAAGATGACAGACCTATCACCAAATGGATGATAGAGTGACACAAGCACACAATCCCGACACCAGAAGGATGTAGGATCTATCACCAAAAGGATGATAAAGAACACTCGCACAATCTGGCACCAAAATGATGACAGGCCTATCACCAAAAGGATGATAGAATGACACACGCACACAATCCTGACACTAAAAGGATGCAGGCCTATCACCAAAAGGATGATATAGAACACACGCACAATCTGGAACCAAAAGGATGACATACATAACACCAAAAGAATGATAGAGTGACACACGCACACAATCCCGACACCAAAAGGATGCAGGGCCTTTCACCAAAAGAATGATAGAGAATACTCGCATAATCTGGAACCCAAAAGATGACTGAACCATCACCAAAAAGATGATAGAGCGACACACGCACACAATCCCGACACCAAAAGGCTGCAGGCCTATCACCAAAAGGATGATAGAGAACACTCGTACAATCTGGCACCAAAAGGATGACAGATCCATCACCCAAAGAATGATAGAGCGATACACGGACACAATCCCGACAACAAAAGGAGGCTGGGCCTATCACCAAAAAGATGATAGAGAACACTCGCACAATCTGGCACCAAAAAGATGACAGACCTATCACCAAATGGATGATAGAGTGACACAAGCACACAATCACGACACAAGAAGGATGTAGGATCTATCACCAAAAGGATGATAAAGAGCTGTCGCTACTGCGAAAATCGGCGCCGGCTGAACAGAAGAGTCGCCACCGTGCGTTATTTACCCCACGGGAGGGAAAGGAAACGCTCAGAGTAAACCTCGCACAACATGGGAAAGGTATGGTCGTCGCAACCAAAACCTGGATTCGGGAGTCGGTTACGCAAGGGGAAGGTATTAGCACCCCTCACGTCCGTCGTACTCGACGGGATCCACGCTTGTTTTCGGGTATGGATTGTTATTCTATCTAAACTATAGGTCAAGGGTGAAGAAGAAAATAAAATGAAAATAAAAATGACTCGGCAAAGTATCGCACTTTATGCCTACGTATTCCCGCCTGGAACGAGAAATCAGAGTCAACGTAGTTCGCCTACCTACGGGAAAGGAAGGGAAGGTTGCTCGCTAGGATATCGCATCCTATGCCTACGTACTTTCACACAGCATGAAAGATCAGAGCAAACGTAGTTCGGGCCACGGAAGACACAAGTCTGTCCTTGATTGATTTTATTCCTTCTGAAAAGGTTTTTCTGATTAACAGTCCAAGAGGACAAAAATGACGTTTTGATGAGTTCACATTCTTTTACGGAAGAAGTGTCTTTTATTGAGTTTGAAATCTTTATGTGTTTTTCTGTTTGTTTTGAGAAAGAAAGAGACAGAACTCTAACCTACGGTTGCGAAGGGAAACAAACTAACCTAATGTTATCATGCATGGGTTAAGACCTAGTGTCTATCATGCTCCTCTCTTGCGCAGAGAGAAACAGAGATCCTACGGGATAGGCAGAAACAGAAACAATACCAGATATATACAGTAAAGCAGTAAAATGCATGGATGCAACAGCACAAGCGAGGCAAGGGAGTCCCACTCAACCTCGAACTTAGAAAACAATAGGCAAAAGTGAACAGGCTTCACTTTCAACCCAGCAGGGTAAACAGCAAACAATACAGTTCAGAAAACCAATCAATACATCAGCAAATGCAATACAGCAAAAAGAAACAGCATCAGCAGCTCTGAATCAACAACTGGCTTCAAGCAATCTCCAATCATTCACAAGCTTCAACAAGCATCAATCTCTATCCTTATGGCCTTCAGACAAGGGCTTCGATCATCAGTCTTCCATCTGAAATGGCTTCTCTTCAAGCTCAAACCTCCAGGATGAGGGATCAGTCACAAGAGTGAATTGGGTGTTAAGCAGTCAGCTGACTACCAAAGGTGGTGGACAGACTGCTTCTAACACAAGAGACATTTTCTCTCAAGAGTTCTATCTCATAGACACCATCACCAAGCCTTCCAAAGGAAGGGGGTGAGTGTCTTAGAGAGACTCTGAATCACAGAGAAGAATGGATGCAGACAAGGCAATCCATGTTTGAGAAATAATCATTCTAACCTAGAGCTCTGCCTAGCTCCTAAACCCTAGTCTCCTCAGCAACAGATGGCAAGAAACTCATCCTCAACTCTGACAGTTGATCTTCAATCTTTTGAATCTTCAATGGCTTCATCTCCACAAATCTTCAGCTTCCCCAGGGCCCCAGACAAACCCAATACCCATACAAACAATCAATAAACCCCAGAGGGCACACCACACCAGACAGCAGATATACAGACAATAATAATATCAGTAGGGGAATCCTAACTTTTTTCTAAGGGATCTAATAGCTACCCATAGCCCATATAGTCCCATAACTAATTTATTCAAACCCTAAGTCCTGAGGGAAAGAATCAAACCTCCTAAGTCATCACCTAAAAAAACCCTAATTTTATCATGTTATTCACAACCACACTAAGCACCTAAAATTAACTTCTAAAAAAGGGAACTAAATTGTTTCTACAAGTTCAATGTCTAAACTAAACAACCTAAAAAGAATGGACAAAAAATATTAAAGCATCTAATAGAACAAAAATTAACAAAATCATGCATGAAATGTAACTATTTATTATGACATTTATTTAGAAAATATGTAAAAAATATGAAATAAAACTAAAAATGAAATTTTATTTTCCTATAATATTCTAGACATTTTAATGAAAACATGGTAAAAAGAATGAATTAAAAAGCATTTTTTATGAATTATTTATGAATTTTCAAAGATTAGTAAAAATTAAAATGAAATAAGAAAAAATAAAATGAATTAAATGAGGGAGGGGGGTTGAAATAGAACTTCGCTCAGTTCATTCCAGGATGGGCCTCCTAAAGGGGGGGTGCTGGTAGCGCTTTGGACAAGGCCCAGCTTCGTTCAGCATTGAAAAGAAATAGAAACGCTCTAGGGGGTAAGAATAGCAACAGAATCACATGAGAAAAATGGTTTTGGGCTCACACGGGGGTGGGAATAACAATCCAACTCAGGCCCGCCCGTTTCAATTAATGAAACGGTGCGTTTAGGGCCAGGGTAATCTCCCTCCAATTTTCAGATTGAATGTAGGCCATTGGATCACTCTAAAAGTCAAGAGTCTTACACTCATTGGACGGCTAGGATTATCTCTTCTCCAAAACGACCTGCAACTAGGGTTTGGATGCCATGAAAGCTCCCATGCACGAGCAACTTTCTTCCTCTCTGTTCTCATCCCACACGCAACTAATCCACACGATGTGAACATGAAATCTGTTCCAAATCTCTCCCTCTACAAGCTTAGGGCATCAATTCGTCTTGAAATTCACCACATCAACAAATTCGATTGGATCTACACTCGGCCTCCATTGAAATGCACTGATATGCATCATCACCAATCTTCCCCAAACTTAGCCTAAATTGAACTACAACTAAAGGAGGTTAACACATGCTATCAAGCCACGATTATAACACACTAATCTAAGAGATATCGATATTAACAGTTCATTGCACCTGCTCACAACCATCACCAAACCTCTCCAAATTCATCTAAACTAATCTCCTAACCACCTAGATCAATTCTACACTAACAAAATCATGCCTAACTAACTGAATCGAGCTGTGTGATTGAAAACTTACCTTGTGCAAAATCTTGCAAACAGCTATGGAGATTGATGATTTGAGGCTTTGAAGACTTGGATCTTGATCAATCCTTGATGAACTTGATTCTGTATGCAAGCTTTGGATGAGATTTGGCCAGAATTATGCTATCCACTTGCAACTTCAATCTTGATGCTCTTGAAAAAAAGTGCTCGAAGATGGATGATCCACACCAAAACTTTGCTCCAATTATGATCTATGATGATGATTGAACAAGATTGAATTGAAGTGGATGAAAATTGGTGAGGAATTTGTGAGATTTGGAATGAAACTTCAATGAAAAGTAAGAGAGAAATTTGTGAAAATCTTGGTGCAAATGAGGCCAACCCTTGCCAAATTCTCCTTTCATGAATATATAGACCCCAAATGAACATTCTAGATCCATCTTGCACATTCCCTTGCTTTCCAACTTTGGTTCACTTTGATCATGTTTCTTAAATGATAAGCAACCATGGATAACTTCATTTTTTCCTTCTAAACTCAAAAAAGTGGGTGAACCATTGTTCTTAGAATTGTTTTTCCATTCAAAATCATATATTGGAAGTCTCCATTTGGACTTGTAAATCTCCCAAACCATTTTCCAACTTGAAATTATTCACTTTATAAGCCTTTTTAGTTCATATTTTGACCTATCATGCAACTCCATGCTATGAGCTTCTCCAATAACTTGTGACCTTCTTTCTAGACTTAAAATCCCATTTGGAGCAAGTTTGATGTTGTAAGTTTTTTCATTTGAGGCCTCCTTGTATGAGTTTTGGGTATAGGTTAAAATGACCTGTAATTCACAAATGCCCAAAATACCCTTTGCTTGTCAAGACCATAAGTTGAGTTCTCCACATCATATGAAGGCATGCCATACCATTCTAGAAAGCTAAGACAATGAGGAACAACTCTTATGTTGACCAAGAATTCATTTGAAATCTCCTTGAGGGGTAAAACTAGCTTGGAAGTCAAGTCACTTTCACAGACAAAAGTTCAGACACCCCAAATGACCTGTAACTTGCAAGGGCCATAACTTGAGTTCTATAAATCTCCTTGAGGTCTTCCACCACTCAAATTAAAGGTCTTGAGATCCTCTACAAGTTTCATGTTGGCCAAGGAGCCATTTGAAGCTAGCATTTTGACTTATCTTGCTTGGAAATTAGACCTAAACTAGGGGATTTTACAGAGAAACCCTAATTTAGTAACTCCTCTTCTCCTTGATTTTTCTTGAATTCTCTTTGTCATATCTCCATATCCTTCTTCATATGTTCAATATTGATCCCCACATCTCTCCAATAGACTTGAATGCCCTTTTAAGTCAGTCAATTGACCTAGGGTTGACCTAGGGTTGACCCAGATGAAACCCTAGTTGACTGCCTTCAACTGTAGCTCTTGTGCTCACATCAACAACTTGCTTTCTTCTCCAAATGACTTTATAAGTCTCTCAAGATGTCTAGATGCTCTCCATGCTTTCACTCCACAGCTCACAACCCTCTTGTTGATCCTCAGATACCCTCAGCTAGGAGATAGACTCAAGGCTTGATCTGCTGAACTCCTTGCTTTCAAATTCTTTCCTGATGACTTGAATATGATTGAATTAGAATAATAACCTCTTGCTAGGCCTCTAGAGATGAAAATAATGATTGGTCCCCTGTTGAATGACTTGCTATGCTTATGCTATGCAGATGGTTAGTCTATGTACATGACTCTATATGCAAATGCTAATGATGATGAAACATAAACCAAGGAATAAGGTTGAGCAAATTTTAGGGTGCAACAGCTGCCCCTATTCAAGCGACTTGGACCCGATTGGATGAAGAGCCCGGAGCCTTCAGACATTCGCGGTACGAGACGGTTGAATACCAGTGAAACCAGAAATTTGCCAACCGCAGAAATAAACTGCGCTCCTGCTTGCGGAATGACATTCGTCAGCTGAATCTGACTGTTAGAGTAACCCACTGATCTCGCGCGACCGTGCTGGGGATTGTCTTCATCGTTCTGAAGAGAATTCTGTCACAACAGATTGCTTGCTTGCTTACTTGCCCACGTTAGGACTCTGTCTGTCATCGATACGAAGAAATCTCAACCAAAACTTGTCCACGTTAGGACTCCACTTACTGTCAACCCAGGAAAATCTCGGCGACTCCGCTGGGGATAATTCACCTGCATTTCCGTAAACTGAATTGTCCACGTTAGGAATAACACTCTTCCACGTTAGGAGTAACACCTGTCCACGTTAGGAATCACATCGTCCACGTTAGGAGTAACGCTTTTATCTTTCCATGTTAGGAAGCAATCTTCTTTCCACGTAAAGAGAACTGCATCAATCTGTCCACGTAAGGACTCCCATACCACTTGACATGTCCGCGTCAGGACTCCAATCTTTCCACGTAAGGAATAAGCTCGTCTTTCCACGTCAGGAATCAATTCTTTCTCACTTTGTCCGCGTCAGGACTCATTTTTTCCACGTAAGGAAACCATCTTTTTCCACGTAAGGAATCATCTTAATCTGTCCACGTAAGGACTCCAATCTTTCCACGTTAGGAATCACCTCTGTTGATATGTCCGCGTAAGGACTACATCTTTCCACGTTAGGAATAATAATCTCTTTGATCTGTCCGCGTTAGGACACTGATCTCGTCTTGATTTGTCCACGTTAGGACTCAGGCGTCTTCGACTCGCTGAGGAAATAAGACTTGTCCACGTAAGGACTCACACCTTCGACTTGCTGGGGAAATATCCGCGTCAGGACTTACCCTTTGTCAACAACACGAAGAAGGATAAATTTGTCCACGTCAGGATTCTTGTATCTTGTCATCACAAAGAACTACAAACTTGTCCACGTCAGGACGCACATTTCACCATTACGAATACAGATATCTGCCGAAAACAAAATGATCCACGTCAGGATACCAACACGAAGAGTAACCAATCTTTTGTCACCGTCATGACCTCCTTTTCTCCAAATTTCAAAAGACCGAATCTATCCACGTCAGGATTAACACCTTACCAATCCGGTAAAACAAACCTGTCCACGTTAGGACGCCCACTTCTGAAGGAATCCCGTCATTCTAGGAATAAATGGTCCACGTCAGGACTTAATTCTTCAATGATCCTTTCCCACAAACTTCTTAGCACTGACGTGACAGCGACTTCGAGATGAACTCTACTGGGGATGTCTGAAAACTAACTATCGGACACCTGCTTCGAAATTCTGATTCATGCGACCCGTTGATGACGAACAAACTCTGCTTGGGGATAAGAAGACACTTATCCTGGCCACCCTGGCTGGGGAAAATAAGATACATTTGCATGAATGACTCTGCTGGAGACAAAGAGAGTCTTATCACGATAACTCTGTGGGGGAATACCGCCGAAACTGACATTGTCATTGAATATCTCCTGCCGAGATCTTGAATGTTTAGTAATTTATTTGAGCAAGAGCTCTCTCCACCTGAACTACTAGAGTACAGAAACTGCTTCAGCAAAATAAATGCTGGAAGAATAACGCCGACTCGCCGGGGATAGCCTGATACTACAAAATTATTCCGGCAAAATAAATGCTGGTAGGATGAAGTCGACCCTGCTGGGAGGTTGGGAACTCAAACCACACGTCTTGTTGAAGTACCCCCTGCTGGGGAATATAACTCAAACCAAATACCTTGCGGAGGTAACCCCCTGCTGGGGAATATGACTTTGCTGAGGAATAGCAGATGCGCACAACACGATCGGACTTTCTGCTGGAATGTGAACCAATATCACCAGTACCTCTGACAAAATGAATGACAGGAACCACCATCGACTCTGCCTGGGAGAGTCTTGATCTTCAGATTCCACTGGAAGGAAAGAACACTTGCTGAAAAGAGAACTCCGCTGGGGATGGCTGGATTCTCTTGGGGAAAATTTACTGACTCCGCCGGGGGAGAATGCAGGACCCTGCGGGGGGAGATGAACCTGTCTGAATACAGCCTTACGATCCCGGAATCACCAAACTCTGCTGAGGACGAGTAACTTCTCTGGAGCACGTCCTTTGGATAAGCTACGGCTAGCTGGAGAATTCTATCCTTCTTCAGGAAGAACATGCATGACCTGCGTGGGGATCAAGCCTTTCACTATTGCAATCTTTTGATCACCTTCCTCGTACAGTTATGAAACCTGCAACAACACAAGCAAAGCACGACAAGCCTATGCAATCCAAATCAATTCAGGTTAGTGACGTTACACTCAGTTAATTCAAAGCTTTAACAACTGTTGGCAAGGGCCAATGATGTTATACTCATGCTAGTTTCATCAAACTTAGGCGTTTTATCATGCGCAAAACAGTAAAGAACAGGCATCAAGTACTGAATAACACATTTTCATTGATTGGGCCCCTGAATGGGCGGAGTTTTTGTACACGGGATGTAACTCCTGAAAAGAGGAAGCTACACAAAGCAAATATACAAGTATGCAAGTATTCACAAGAAGCATAAATATTGACAAATTAAATTTTGTACACATGTCGGCAACTGGATGCAGATGAACACCACGAACTGATCCTCCCATGACTCGTCCGACTCTAATGCTTTCCCGATATCCCCATTTCTGAAAAGATTGTATCCGATAACTGACTCCTCAAACATATTCTCCCGCACTGATGCTCATTGAATACCAAATTCGGACCGCAGTCATTTGCTTTTCTCATCCCTAACTTTTGCGTGAACCGCCCTTTACGGGTTTTCAGTTCACCGGGATACCCCTTTTTGCCGAAGCCGCCCAGTGTAGGTTTTCAACTTCGCGGGTGTACATTTTTCAATTTTATCCCTAACTTTTGCCCGAACCTTTCATTCTGTTTTTGGTTCGCCAGGATGCCCCATTTTTGCCTGGACTCTCTTTTTTTTGTCCAGCGGGTCTATTTTAAGCAAAGTATTTTTTAACTGCGTCCGAATTCACAGGTGACGCAAAGTCTTCCCCGTCCATGGTGGACAACAATAACGCTCCTCCTGAAAAGACCTTACTGACAACGTATGGCCCTTCGTAGTTGGGGGTCCACTTGCCCCTGTGATCTGCTTGCGGCGGGAGAATCCTTTTCAGCACAAGGTCGCCCGTCTGAAAGCTTCGCGGAAGTATCTTCTTGTCGTACGCTTTCTTCATTCGTCTTTGATACAAACGACCGTATGCCAGAGAAGCTAGCCTCTTCTCGTCCATCAAACTCAATTGGTTCAATCTGTTCGTTACCCATTCTGCCTCGTCCAGCTGAACGTCTCGCAATACCCTCAGAGAAGGGATCTCCACCTCCAATGGTAACACCGCTTCCATTCCGTATACCAACGAGAACGGAGTTGCCCCGGTTGATGTGCGTACCGTCGTACGATAACCGTGCAAAGCGAAAGGTAGCATTTCGTGCCAATCTTTATACGTCACCACCATTTTCTGGACGATCTTCTTGATATTCTTATTGGCCGCTTCGACAGCGCCATTCATCTTGGGTCGGTAAGGGGAGGAGTTGTGATGTTCGATCTTGAAATTCTGACAGAGCTCCTTCATCATTTTGTTGTTCAGATTTGAACCATTATCCGTGATTATCCGCTCGGGAATCCCATATCGGCAAATGATATCTCTCTTGATGAATCTAGCCACCACTTGCTTCGTTACATTTGCGTAAGACGCCGCTTCCACCCACTTAGTGAAATAATCGATTGCTACGAGGATGAACCGATGCCCGTTAGAAGCTGTCGGCTCAATCTTTCCAATCATATCGATTCCCCACATCGAGAATGGCCATGGAGATGACATCACATTCAAAGGACTCGGAGGCACATGTATTTTGTCAGCATAAATTTGGCACTTGTGGCACTTTCTTGCAAATTTGAAACAATCAGTTTCCATCGTCAGCCAAAAGTAACCTGCCCTCAGCAGTTTTCTCGTCATAGCATGCCCACCAGCATGCGTACCAAAGGCACCTTCGTGAATTTCCTCCATGAGAAGCTTTGCCTCTTTTTCGTCTACACAACGCAACAACACCAAATCGTGGTTTCTTCTGTATAAGACGCCATCCGGGTTCAAATAGAAATTACCCGCTAATCTCCTGAGAGTCTTCTGATCTTGACTGGATGCCCCAGCCGGATACTCTTTATTCTTCAGGAAATTAAGGATGTCAAAATACCACGGTTTGCCATCAGACGCTTCATCAATAGCAAATACATAAGCTGGCCTGTCTAACCGAGAGATAGTGATTTGGGGAGCTTCGTTCCAGAAATTGACCTTGTACATGGAAGACAAGGTGGCAAGGGCGTCAGCCATTTGATTTTCTGCCCGTGGCACGTGATGCAATTCAACTTTGTCGAAGAAAGGCAACAATCTCCTTGCATAATTCATGTAATGTATCAAATTGGGCTGCCGTGTCTCCCATTCCCCTTTGATCTGATTCACCACCAGAGCTGAGTCTCCGTATTCGTCTAAATGTTTGATTCGCAAATCAATGGCTTCTTCAAGCCCCATTATAC
The DNA here is from genome assembly GCA_963859935.3 of Lathyrus sativus. Taxonomy (NCBI): domain Eukaryota; kingdom Viridiplantae; phylum Streptophyta; class Magnoliopsida; order Fabales; family Fabaceae; genus Lathyrus; species Lathyrus sativus. The sequence goes on along the minus strand of OZ012739.1, from coordinate 198,745,841 downwards.
AAGCTTCGTATTCGGCCTCATTGTTGGTAACGGCAAAGGTCAATCGGGCAGTAAACGGGATGTGCGACCCGTGCGGCGTAGTGATAATTGCCCCTATTCCGCTACCGTAAGCATTCACAGCTCCATCAAATATCATCTGCCATTTGGACCCCGGCTCTGGTCCTTCATCTGGTAACGGCTCTTCGCAATCCTTCATCTTGAGATACATGATATCCTCGTCAGGAAAGTCAAATCTCATCGATTGATACTCTTCAATAGGCTGCTCCGCCAGATATTCAGACAACACACTCCCCTTTATTGCCTTTTGCGAGACGTATTGAATATCGTATTCGGTCAAGATCATCTGCCACCGGGCAATTCTACCTGACAACGCCTGCTTTTCGAATATATATTTGATCGGATCCATCTTCGAGATGAGCATGGTTGTATGATTCAGCATGTACTGCCTCAAACGCTTGGCGGCCCAGGCTAGCGCGCAACAAGTTTTCTCCAGCATTGAATATCGAGATTCACAGTCTGTAAATTTCTTACTCAAATAGTAAATTGCATGCTCTTTTCTCCCTGTCTCGTCATGTTGACCGAGAACACAACCCATGCTTCCCTCAAGAACCGTCAAATACATTATCAAGGGTCTCCCTGCCACTGGGGGTATCAAAATAGGAGGCTCCTGCAGATACTTCTTTATTTTATCGAACGCCTTTTGACAATTATCGTTCCACTTTACAGCTTGATTTTTCTTCAACAGCTTGAATAATGGTTCACACGTGGCCGTTAGGTGAGATATGAACCGAGCAATGTAGTTCAATCTCCCTAAAAACCCGCGCACCTCTTTCTCTGTTTTAGGCGTCGGCATTTCTTGAATCGCTTTTATTTTAGCAGGATCGACCTCTATTCCTCTTTCGCTTACTATGAACCCCAGGAGCTTACCAGATCTCACCCCGAAGGTGCATTTGTTAGGGTTCAGCCTCAGCCTGAACTTCCTAAGCCTTTTAAATAACTTCAGCAGATTCACCAGATGCTCTTCCTCTGTCTGGGATTTGGCAATCATATCGTCAACATAAACTTCGATCTCTTTATGCATCATATCATGAAAAAGAGTCGTCATCGCACGCTGATATGTTGCCCCAGCATTTTTCAAACCAAAGGGCATCACTTTATAGCAAAATGTTCCCCAAGGCGTTATGAAAGTAGTCTTCTCCATATCCTCTGGCGCCATTTTAATTTGATTATAGCCTGAAAAGCCATCCATGAAGGAGAATACAGAGTATTGAGCAGTATTATCAACTAACACGTCAATATGAGGAAGTGGAAAATCGTCTTTTGGGCTTGCTTTATTCAAATCTCTATAATCCACGCACATTCGAACCTTGCCATCTTTCTTTGGCACTGGTACGATGTTGGCAACCCATGAGGGATACTTCGTCACAGCCAGGAACCCAGCGTCCCACTGTTTCTGAACCTCCTCTTTGATCTTCATTGCCATATCTGGACGAGTTCTGCGAAGTTTTTGTTTGACAGGCGGGCAGTCTTCTTTCAGTGGCAGACGATGCACAACCATATCTGTATCGAGCCCTGGCATATCTTGATACGACCAAGCGAATACATCGTTATACTCTCGGAGCATTTCAACCAGTTTTCGCTTGATATCACTCTGCAGTGCGGCTCCGATACGAATATTTTTCTCAACCCCTTCCGACCCCAAGTTGATAATCTCGATAACCTCTTCGTGAGGCAGAATGGCTCTTTCCTCTTGCTTCACTAACCAAGACAGTTCTTCAGGAACATCGCTATCTTCGACAACCTCTTCTTCGGTCTGGAATACCGGGTGCTCGAAGTCGGGACGAGTCATAGGTGGTTCAAGGATGTCATCTGAAAATGTTATCCTGCAAAAGAGAGGGTTAAGTGCTTCAAAATGCGTATACAGCGGATAACCACATTGCCATTTTATTGAAAAATACAAAACAAGAAAGACAGGGATTACGGTATTTGCACATGAAAAAAAACGCCATTTATTTAATGATTAACAAAGCAATGTTTATAACAACACAGCCCTAAGCAAATCCTGATGCCCCGGGCAAGACATCAGATTATTCAACAATTAATAAAGCAAAGCATTACTGTTTAAAAGTCACAGGAACAAGCTCCTGAATAGACCAGTTGCATAGTCCTTGTCCTGGCGTGCTTGGCTGAATCCAGGCATCCATATCACAGTCGCTGTCCCCTTCATCGGATTCTGAAGCAGCATTGACAGATTCATGGCATACTCCACTGGCAGAGATGGTGATTGACTTTCTGAAATGAGGGGCCCCCACAGAAGGAGTTGATGACGACGGTCGGTACCCCAGTCCGAACCGGTCCATTTTCACCGGAATGTCCAATACTTTGCCCCAGCCCGTGGCTTCTCCTGCCTTCACTAGCGCTTGAGCCTCTTTATACGAAGAAACAGCTATCTCTGGCACTTTGCTTGGCCCGGGACTCTTGTCCTTTATGCGCAAACCTTCGAATGCCTGGCATGGCGTCTCGTGGATCTCCCCGTCGACTTCCACATATTTAAACGAAGAAAGATGGCTGACCAGGATGTCTTCTTCTCCGCACACGGTGACTACACTGTCTCCGACCATATACTTTAGCTTCTGATGCAGGGTTGACGTGACAGCCCCCGCCCCATGAATCCAAGGTCTTCCCAGCAAGCAGCTGTACGCAGGCTGTATATCCATGATATAAAACTCCGTTGCAAACACTTCCGGACCCACTTGCAGAGGCAATGTGATCGATCCGAAGACTGTTCTCCGCGTGCCGTCAAACGCTCTGACCACCAAATCACTTGGTGTACACAAAATCCCTCGAACATCCAGCTTCATCATAGCCTTCTTAGGCAGCACATTTAAAGACGACCCGGTGTCAACCAATACATGCGACATTGTCGACCCTCTGCACTCAACAGATACATGTAATGCCATATTATGATCCCTTCCTTTCGGAGTCAAGTCGAAATCAGTAAAGCCCAGACTGTGGCCCGCATTTACATGTGCCAATACTCCTTCTAGCTGGTTTACGGAGACATCCTGTGGTACAAAAGAAGTGTCCAGGACTTTCAGCAAAGCATTTCGGTGAGCTTCCGAACACAACAGCAATGACAATATAGATATTTTGGATGGCGTTTGCTGCAGATGCTCCACGATTTTATAGTCGCTCTTCCGAATTAAGCGCATGAATTCTTCGACATCCTTAGATGCTGCTTCTTTTTCATTTGCTTGAATCGGAACATTTTCCACCGCTTTCCCTTTTCCTTTCGCTAGCCTTTCGGCTTCTACTTCAGGAGATATAAAGATCCTGCCGCTCCTCGTCATGCCTCCTGAACCCACAACATTATCCACAACCTCCGCTGACTGCTTGTTAACATCGATTTTAATCCCGTCACAATACACCTCTAGCCCATATGACCATGGAACCGCTTTCGTGCTCTCATACGGGATTGGCCCGGCTTTAGTTATAGTAATCGGTGGTCGCTGAGCTGGTGCTGAAATAGTGATCGTCTTCCTAGGAATTGTCACTGTGGCAACATCACTCCGATTATCCATTACTGCCCCTGCCGGCTCATCAGTTACTGTTCTATCAAACTGCAATACACCTTCATCAATTAAGGCCTGAATGCCTTTCTTCAAGTCCTCACACCCCCCAGACAGGGCCCAACAATCTAAGCAGTACTCATTACAACCCGGGTAAACACCCCCCTGCAACAGTCGGCTTTTTATTTCGCTCAGCGGCGTCTTTAAATCCTCAACATTCATAATCAGATTCAGACCTTCCTCAGTCAGCACGGCATTCGCCCCATGATTAGGCATGGGTTTCTGGACTATATTCGCACCGGTCGTTCCGAAGTTGATAGACTTGTTGTCCAAGAGATCCTGCACAACGTGCTTAAAAGCATGACAACCTTCTATATCATGGCCCGGGGCCCCAGAATGAAACTCGCAGCGTCTATTCGCATCATAGCCGAACGGGGGAGTTCCCGTTATCGGTGCCAAGGTTCTTTTCTCCACCAGATTCAATCCCAACAAGGTCTGCAATAAATCAGCATAGTTAGAGGGAGGCTTCTCGAACACCCTTCTCGGCTTACCACCCTGGAATTTTCTCTGAGCTTGCTGTGCCCCCTGCTGAGGCTGCTGCTGCTGTGGCATTGGTTGCTGCTGAACCTGTTGTTGTTGCTGAATTGGTTGCTGTTGATAAGGAATAGTGACACTCGACACTTGCTGCGGCTGACGATATTGATTTCTTCCCCTGCCTCGGCCTCGGCCTCGGCCTCCAAATACCGCGCTAGCTTCGCCCTGACGGCGCCCACCATAAGCTTTCCTATTACTGCCAGATGCAGCTGACTCGTCAACTTGGAACTTTCCTTGCTTAATGTTCCGCTCAATCTTTTCACCCATCAGAATCAGATCTGAAAAACTGGCCAGAGAAGTATGAAACAGCATATCATGAAACAGCCCGGTGAATGTGCCAACAAACATATCGTTCATTTCTTTATCTTCCACAGGAGGACGGACCCTGGCAGCCATATCGCGCCACCTTTGCGCGTATTCTTTAAAACTCTCCCCCTTCTTCTGCGAAAGCCCGGCCAACTGGACCCGATTGGGTGCCAGGTCACTGTTATATTTGTAATGGGCTACGAACGCCTCTGCTAATTGCTTCCAAGTCTTAATATCGGTGGGCTCCAACCCCATGTACCACTCTAAGGAAGGACCCGATAGGCTATCCTGAAAGAAATGCATGAGCATTCTTTCGTCAGTGGAGTATGCAGACATCTTTCTGTAATAAGCTCGTACATGCACTTTCGGGCATGTATCTCCTTTGTACTTATCGAACGCAGGCGCTTTGAACTTGATCGGCACCCTCAGCCCAGGTACCAAGCCCATAGTTGCCATGTCCAGACCCACAGCACTCTGGTTTAGGACTCCCTTCATTTGCTCTTCCAGCATTCTAATCTTTTGAGAATCATCCATCGGCCCTTCAAAGCCCCCTCCAGAGAAGGCGTCTTCCTGTTGATCCTCTTGCCACATACCGTTTCCAGCCCCGTATCCATCATATGCATTATTCCGTCCAGCTCTGACTTGATTCATCCCCGGAACTCGGCCTCTGTTGCCATACCCTTGAACACCTCCAGCAGGACCTCCAGCCATAAAACCAGCACCGTTTCCGTTTCCAAAACCTCCGTAGCCCGGATTGACCATACCATAACCATCTTGCCCAAAGCCTTGAGCATTAAAGCCATACTTGCCAGTATTGTCGAATCCCTGATCGTTGAATCCGAACCCAGCGTTGAGAAAACCATTGCCTCCGAGATTATCCCCCACATTGACATCACCCAGCCCAGCGTTATGGACAGCAGTTTCATTTCCAACTCCGACGTTACCATTCACAGCAGCGGTAGCGTTGTTGACGTTAGCAGCATTCACATTGACGACAGGCGGAGCCACTGGCGTTGGAGTGCCATCTCCATGAGCAGTATCAACCCGGACAGACTGATGATCTTCGTTACCATGACCAGCGTTGCGAGCCAATAGAGGCTGGACCATGGCCTGCAAATTCTCTTGCCCTTTTGCTATAGCCTCCATGGTCTGCATGAAGAGGGCGAGCTTCTCGCGTACATCCTGCATCTCATTCTGAATCTGGTCCATGACTTTCCGACAGTTGGATCGTGTAGAATAGCGGTGCGGATGTTGATCTGGAATCCTGTTAAGTACCTGAATCAAAGCAGGAGATAAGACACCATTCAAAGATTACCTGTTATGCAATATGAATATGAATGCAATGCAATGTGTCTGTGCACTAGGGAAGTTCATTCCCCCAGTTCTAGTGCGAAGGTGCCGGTGCGGTGACAGTATTGACAATAAGAATACCGGAGCTGAATCATAGAAAGCCTCATATATAACAGAGAGAATCAATAAGCCCAGGGTACAATATCACTGAGAGTACAAAGATGGCATGACCTCAACCAACAATCCTGGTGATGGTCAGCACTATGCAAATAAAGCATACAAATAATGGAATGATCAGATCCTCCCAAAAGTCTGGTACTCCTCTATCAACTTCTTGGTCTCCGGATGGCTTGGTCGATCGAGCAGCCCTTCAACAAGCTGGTTTCTCTTCTTAAGAACACGGCGTACGTCTTCAGCAGTTTCTTCCCATGCTGCTTCTCCGAAGCAATCTTCTAACTTTCGCTTCTGGGACACTGCTTCATCTCTAGATTTGATCGCCTTGTTCAGTGCATGCTGGACACTATACCGGTTCATCACTTCCTCCTCACACTTCTTGATGCTAGACTTCAACTTCTCTTCGAGGTCGGAAATTTGCTGCTTCAGCTTATCTTCCCTCTGCTTGTTGTTGGTGAAAGTAGCATTCCAAGTCTTGTTGCAAGAAGATATCTCTCGGTGTGCTGCGTCGAGCGCCTTCTTTTTGGCTTCCAGCATGTCATGGGAGCTTCTGAACTCCTGCCCCAGACGTTCGCGCCTTTTCTTTTCCTCGGTCAACTCAGATCCTAACCTGTTTACCAGCTCAATCTGTTGTTGGAAAGCATATACGGCCTTGTTCTTCTCACTGCGTGCCTGGGCTAGCTCTTGCTCTAACCCTTCATTAATCTTCATTAAGGCTTCTTTCTCCCTCACAACTTGTTCATAGACTTCCCTAGAAACAGTGGTCGGCTCCGCTACCGGAATAGGAACAAGAATTGGTGCATCTGGAAATGGCATCTTCAACTGACTAGCCCTCTCTTGAATCCAAGCTCTATAAGGTGCATAGGCCTGACAGTCATTCTTTCCTAACAACGGCTTCCCTTTGCGGTTAATACGCGTCCAAGCATGTCGCAACCTGGCTAATAACTCCCCCTTCACGTCACCTGTGAAGTACAGAGATTCCTGTACTCCTTCCTCTTGAGGTGGATTCTTCAGCGCATATCCGAACTGGCGAATGAATAGAGAAGGGTTGTAATTGATACACCCTTTTCTTCCTATCAATGGCACATTAGGGTAACCAGCACAGCTAAAAATGAGCTCAGATCCCAACAAATCTCTATCAAACCACTCCATATCTTCCGACGATAGCCTCATCAGACGCTCTGGCCAACCAACTGGAACTGTAGTCTCTGCAGCAGATCCTCTCTTAGGAAGGTGATTCTCAAACCACATACTCAACAAGGGCACACACAGGTGAACATTCTTCCCTCTTCCCTTCTCGTTCTTGTAATGCAGTGAGTGGTAGAGATCTCCGAGTAAGGTAGGTACAGGATTACCAGCGGCAAACAAGTAGAAAGCATCGAAGTCCACAAAATCCGGTATATTGGGGAATAAAACTATGCCATAAATGCACAAGGCCAACACAGCATTGAAAGCAACCCAGCACCCATTCTTGGCGTACTCTTGGGCTTTACCAACTAAGAACTGAAATGAGAAGCCTGGAACTCCACGGGAAACAGTAGTCACAAGTTCAGAAGCATCAACATGCAAGGCTTTTGCCAATTCCTCCGGCTTGGGTTTGGCATCAAAATGGATGAACGGAACCTGGTTCTGCACAGGCAGCTCAACATACTCAGCGTATTCCTCCAGGGTTGGTCCCATAATAAAGTCAGAGAACGTAAAACACCTCAAAGCAGGGTCGTAGAATTGCATCAAAGCATACAGCCCATCCAACTCTACCTCTGTAGGTTTGCACACCAATCTCAATAATCTACCATAACTCATCCGGAAACTCCTACGAACACCCTCATCAGCAAGAGAGATCAACCCTAGTAAAGGAACAATATCAGGCGTAGGCAATTTGTAAGCAACCGTTCTCCTTAAGCTAGTCATGATCAAACACTCAGAAGTCTGGGCACTAGAACTAGGGAAATGCAAATGCACCTGCAGCACAGACACACGTTAGTGAAATGCAAATGATAATGTATATGCAGGGATGCAATGCAAGTAACATTCAACAGGGACCAAAGCTGCAGCTGAATAGCCTAAACCCAATCGAGAAAGGTCTCAGATAGACCATCCAGAAGTCATCAAACCCTGGTCTCAGATAGACCTAAAATAAAACTCCAACACTGGTCTCTGACAGACCTCAAACCATAACTCCAACTGGTCTCTGCTAGACCTCAAATCCCATCCATAATTGGTCTCTGACAGACCTCAAAACACCTCTCAAATGGTCTCTGACAGACCTCAGAATACATCTCCAAATGGTCTCTGGCAGACCTCAGAATAAATCTCCACATGGTCTCTGGCAGACCTCATAACTCTCCATAAATAACCCGGATCTCTGATCAAGAAATAACCGGTAGTCTGGAGGTCTAGTTACCTGCATAACCCTGAATCCCCTCACAGGTGGGTGGCCCTATAACTGGCACAAGGTACGGCATCCTATGCGGTCGTCGGCGTCACAGACTTTCAGGGTTGATGATACGATTCCCAGAAGGAGTGGCATCATCAATTCCTGAAGAGGCCTCACTCAGCCAACTTCCAAATGATCGGTCCCCAGAGTCGACAATCCAACTAACCAGCAACCCACGCCAACCAAAGGAAGGGGCAGGAGGCCAACCAGAGGAACCTCGTCTGAGTGTAGATTTCATGGGACACCAAAGCAAGCAAAGCAAGCGGGCGCCCACTAATTTCTACTCTAATTCTAGGTGCACTCAAGCCCAGGTCCGGCTTATCTCTCAATATCAGAACACCCGTCACACCCCAGATACAGCAATAATAAACAATATATAAAGCTGAAAAATACAGGGTTAGAAATATACAATAACTCCATACAAAATCCTCGACGGGAAAACAAGCGTTAGGATTGACTCTCTCAAGGGACGTTGGATCCCAAATGCATAAGAACCATCGCAGTCCTTAGCAGCCAGGGGACGTTGGATCCCCAGCAGAGTCGCCAGCTGTCGCTACTGCGAAAATCGGCGCCGGCTGAACAGAAGAGTCGCCACCGTGCGTTATTTACCCCACGGGAGGGAAAGGAAACGCTCAGAGTAAACCTCGCACAACATGGGAAAGGTATGGTCGTCGCAACCAAAACCTGGATTCGGGAGTCGGTTACGCAAGGGGAAGGTATTAGCACCCCTCACGTCCGTCGTACTCGACGGGATCCACGCTTGTTTTCGGGTATGGATTGTTATTCTATCTAAACTATAGGTCAAGGGTGAAGAAGAAAATAAAATGAAAATAAAAATGACTCGGCAAAGTATCGCACTTTATGCCTACGTATTCCCGCCTGGAACGAGAAATCAGAGTCAACGTAGTTCGCCTACCTACGGGAAAGGAAGGGAAGGTTGCTCGCTAGGATATCGCATCCTATGCCTACGTACTTTCACACAGCATGAAAGATCAGAGCAAACGTAGTTCGGGCCACGGAAGACACAAGTCTGTCCTTGATTGATTTTATTCCTTCTGAAAAGGTTTTTCTGATTAACAGTCCAAGAGGACAAAAATGGCTGTTGCACCCTAAAATTTGCTCAACCTTATTCCTTGGTTTATGTTTCATCATCATTAGCATTTGCATATAGAGTCATGTACATAGACTAACCATCTGCATAGCATAAGCATAGCAAGTCATTCAACAGGGGACCAATCATTATTTTCATCTCTAGAGGCCTAGCAAGAGGTTATTATTCTAATTCAATCATATTCAAGTCATCAGGAAAGAATTTGAAAGCAAGGAGTTCAGCAGATCAAGCCTTGAGTCTATCTCCTAGCTGAGGGTATCTGAGGATCAACAAGAGGGTTGTGAGCTGTGGAGTGAAAGCATGGAGAGCATCTAGACATCTTGAGAGACTTATAAAGTCATTTGGAGAAGAAAGCAAGTTGTTGATGTGAGCACAAGAGCTACAGTTGAAGGCAGTCAACTAGGGTTTCATCTGGGTCAACCCTAGGTCAACCCTAGGTCAATTGACTGACTTAAAAGGGCATTCAAGTCTATTGGAGAGATGTGGGGATCAATATTGAACATATGAAGAAGGATATGGAGATATGACAAAGAGAATTCAAGAAAAATCAAGGAGAAGAGGAGTTACTAAATTAGGGTTTCTCTGTAAAATCCCCTAGTTTAGGTCAAATTTCCAAGCAAGATAAGTCAAAATGCTAGCTTCAAATGGCTCCTTGGCCAACATGAAACTTGTAGAGGATCTCAAGACCTTTAATTTGAGTGGTGGAAGACCTCAAGGAGATTTATAGAACTCAAGTTATGGCCCTTGCAAGTTACAGGTCATTTGGGGTGTCTGAACTTTTGTCTGTGAAAGTGACTTGACTTCCAAGCTAGTTTTACCCCTCAAGGAGATTTCAAATGAATTCTTGGTCAACATAAGAGTTGTTCCTCATTGTCTTAGCTTTCTAGAATGGTATGGCATGCCTTCATATGATGTGGAGAACTCAACTTATGGTCTTGACAAGCAAAGGGTATTTTGGGCATTTGTGAATTACAGGTCATTTTAACCTATACCCAAAACTCATACAAGGAGGCCTCAAATGAAAAAACTTACAACATCAAACTTGCTCCAAATGGGATTTTAAGTCTAGAAAGAAGGTCACAAGTTATTGGAGAAGCTCATAGCATGGAGTTGCATGATAGGTCAAAATATGAACTAAAAAGGCTTATAAAGTGAATAATTTCAAGTTGGAAAATGGTTTGGGAGATTTACAAGTCCAAATGGAGACTTCCAATATATGATTTTGAATGGAAAAACAATTCTAAGAACAATGGTTCACCCACTTTTTTGAGTTTAGAAGGAAAAAATGAAGTTATCCATGGTTGCTTATCATTTAAGAAACATGATCAAAGTGAACCAAAGTTGGAAAGCAAGGGAATGTGCAAGATGGATCTAGAATGTTCATTTGGGGTCTATATATTCATGAAAGGAGAATTTGGCAAGGGTTGGCCTCATTTGCACCAAGATTTTCACAAATTTCTCTCTTACTTTTCATTGAAGTTTCATTCCAAATCTCACAAATTCCTCACCAATTTTCATCCACTTCAATTCAATCTTGTTCAATCATCATCATAGATCATAATTGGAGCAAAGTTTTGGTGTGGATCATCCATCTTCGAGCACTTTTTTTCAAGAGCATCAAGATTGAAGTTGCAAGTGGATAGCATAATTCTGGCCAAATCTCATCCAAAGCTTGCATACAGAATCAAGTTCATCAAGGATTGATCAAGATCCAAGTCTTCAAAGCCTCAAATCATCAATCTCCATAGCTGTTTGCAAGATTTTGCACAAGGTAAGTTTTCAATCACACAGCTCGATTCAGTTAGTTAGGCATGATTTTGTTAGTGTAGAATTGATCTAGGTGGTTAGGAGATTAGTTTAGATGAATTTGGAGAGGTTTGGTGATGGTTGTGAGCAGGTGCAATGAACTGTTAATATCGATATCTCTTAGATTAGTGTGTTATAATCGTGGCTTGATAGCATGTGTTAACCTCCTTTAGTTGTAGTTCAATTTAGGCTAAGTTTGGGGAAGATTGGTGATGATGCATATCAGTGCATTTCAATGGAGGCCGAGTGTAGATCCAAGCGAATTTGTTGATGTGGTGAATTTCAAGACGAATTGATGCCCTAAGCTTGTAGAGGGAGAGATTTGGAACAGATTTCATGTTCACATCGTGTGGATTAGTTGCGTGTGGGATGAGAACAGAGAGGAAGAAAGTTGCTCGTGCATGGGAGCTTTCATGGCATCCAAACCCTAGTTGCAGGTCGTTTTGGAGAAGAGATAATCCTAGCCGTCCAATGAGTGTAAGACTCTTGACTTTTAGAGTGATCCAATGGCCTACATTCAATCTGAAAATTGGAGGGAGATTACCCTGGCCCTAAACGCACCGTTTCATTAATTGAAACGGGCGGGCCTGAGTTGGATTGTTATTCCCACCCCCGTGTGAGCCCAAAACCATTTTTCTCATGTGATTCTGTTGCTATTCTTACCCCCTAGAGCGTTTCTATTTCTTTTCAATGCTGAACGAAGCTGGGCCTTGTCCAAAGCGCTACCAGCACCCCCCCTTTAGGAGGCCCATCCTGGAATGAACTGAGCGAAGTTCTATTTCAACCCCCCTCCCTCATTTAATTCATTTTATTTTTTCTTATTTCATTTTAATTTTTACTAATCTTTGAAAATTCATAAATAATTCATAAAAAATGCTTTTTAATTCATTCTTTTTACCATGTTTTCATTAAAATGTCTAGAATATTATAGGAAAATAAAATTTCATTTTTAGTTTTATTTCATATTTTTTACATATTTTCTAAATAAATGTCATAATAAATAGTTACATTTCATGCATGATTTTGTTAATTTTTGTTCTATTAGATGCTTTAATATTTTTTGTCCATTCTTTTTAGGTTGTTTAGTTTAGACATTGAACTTGTAGAAACAATTTAGTTCCCTTTTTTAGAAGTTAATTTTAGGTGCTTAGTGTGGTTGTGAATAACATGATAAAATTAGGGTTTTTTTAGGTGATGACTTAGGAGGTTTGATTCTTTCCCTCAGGACTTAGGGTTTGAATAAATTAGTTATGGGACTATATGGGCTATGGGTAGCTATTAGATCCCTTAGAAAAAAGTTAGGATTCCCCTACTGATATTATTATTGTCTGTATATCTGCTGTCTGGTGTGGTGTGCCCTCTGGGGTTTATTGATTGTTTGTATGGGTATTGGGTTTGTCTGGGGCCCTGGGGAAGCTGAAGATTTGTGGAGATGAAGCCATTGAAGATTCAAAAGATTGAAGATCAACTGTCAGAGTTGAGGATGAGTTTCTTGCCATCTGTTGCTGAGGAGACTAGGGTTTAGGAGCTAGGCAGAGCTCTAGGTTAGAATGATTATTTCTCAAACATGGATTGCCTTGTCTGCATCCATTCTTCTCTGTGATTCAGAGTCTCTCTAAGACACTCACCCCCTTCCTTTGGAAGGCTTGGTGATGGTGTCTATGAGATAGAACTCTTGAGAGAAAATGTCTCTTGTGTTAGAAGCAGTCTGTCCACCACCTTTGGTAGTCAGCTGACTGCTTAACACCCAATTCACTCTTGTGACTGATCCCTCATCCTGGAGGTTTGAGCTTGAAGAGAAGCCATTTCAGATGGAAGACTGATGATCGAAGCCCTTGTCTGAAGGCCATAAGGATAGAGATTGATGCTTGTTGAAGCTTGTGAATGATTGGAGATTGCTTGAAGCCAGTTGTTGATTCAGAGCTGCTGATGCTGTTTCTTTTTGCTGTATTGCATTTGCTGATGTATTGATTGGTTTTCTGAACTGTATTGTTTGCTGTTTACCCTGCTGGGTTGAAAGTGAAGCCTGTTCACTTTTGCCTATTGTTTTCTAAGTTCGAGGTTGAGTGGGACTCCCTTGCCTCGCTTGTGCTGTTGCATCCATGCATTTTACTGCTTTACTGTATATATCTGGTATTGTTTCTGTTTCTGCCTATCCCGTAGGATCTCTGTTTCTCTCTGCGCAAGAGAGGAGCATGATAGACACTAGGTCTTAACCCATGCATGATAACATTAGGTTAGTTTGTTTCCCTTCGCAACCGTAGGTTAGAGTTCTGTCTCTTTCTTTCTCAAAACAAACAGAAAAACACATAAAGATTTCAAACTCAATAAAAGACACTTCTTCCGTAAAAGAATGTGAACTCATCAAAACGTCATTTTTGTCCTCTTGGACTGTTAATCAGAAAAACCTTTTCAGAAGGAATAAAATCAATCAAGGACAGACTTGTGTCTTCCGTGGCCCGAACTACGTTTGCTCTGATCTTTCATGCTGTGTGAAAGTACGTAGGCATAGGATGCGATATCCTAGCGAGCAACCTTCCCTTCCTTTCCCGTAGGTAGGCGAACTACGTTGACTCTGATTTCTCGTTCCAGGCGGGAATACGTAGGCATAAAGTGCGATACTTTGCCGAGTCATTTTTATTTTCATTTTATTTTCTTCTTCACCCTTGACCTATAGTTTAGATAGAATAACAATCCATACCCGAAAACAAGCGTGGATCCCGTCGAGTACGACGGACGTGAGGGGTGCTAATACCTTCCCCTTGCGTAACCGACTCCCGAATCCAGGTTTTGGTTGCGACGACCATACCTTTCCCATGTTGTGCGAGGTTTACTCTGAGCGTTTCCTTTCCCTCCCGTGGGGTAAATAACGCACGGTGGCGACTCTTCTGTTCAGCCGGCGCCGATTTTCGCAGTAGCGACAAGAACACTCGCACAATCTGGCACCAAAATGATGACAGGCCTATCACCAAAAGGATGATGGAATGACACACGCACACAATCCTGACACTAAAAGGATGAAGGCCTATCACCAAAAGGATGATATAGAACACACGCACAATCTGGAACCAAAAGGATGACATACATATCACCAAAAGAATGATAGAGTGACACACACACAATCCCGACACCAAAAGGATGCAGGGCCTTTCACCAAAAGAATGATAGAGAATACTCGCACAATCTGGAACCAAAAAGATGACTGAACCATCACCAAAAAGATGATACAGCGACACACGCACACAATCTCGACACCAAAAGGATGCAGGCCTATCACCAAAAGTATGATAGAGAACACTCGCACAATCTGGCACCAAAAGGATGACAGATCCATCACCCAAAGGATGATAGAGCGATACACGCACACAATCCCGACAACAAAAGGAGGCTGGGCCTATCACCAAAAAGATGATAGAGAACACTCGCACAATCTGGCACCAAAAAGATGACAGATCTATCACCAAATGGATGATAGAGTGACACAAGCACACAATCCCGACACCAGAAGGATGTAGGATCTATCACCAAAAGGATGATAAAGAACACTCGCACAATCTGTCACCAAAATGATGACAGGCCTATCACCAAAAAGATGATAGAATGACACACCCACACAATCCTGACACTAAAAGGATGCAGGCCTATCACCAAAAGGATGATATAGAACACACGCACAATCTGGAACCAAAAGGATGACAGACATATCACCAAAAGAATGATAGAGTGACACACGCACACAATCCCGACACCAAAAGGATGCAGGGCCTTTCACCAAAAGAATGATAGAGAATACTCGCACAATCTGGAACCAAAAAGATGACTGAACCATCACCAAAAAGATGATAGAGCGACACACGCACACAATCCCGACACCAAAATGATGCAGGCCTATCACCAAAAGGATGATAGAGAACACTCGCACAATCTGGCACCAAAAGGATGACATATCCATCACCCAAAGGATGATAGAGCGATACACGCACACAATCCCGCCAATAAAAGGAGGCTGGGCCTTTCACCAAAAAGATGATAGAGAACACTCGCACAATCTGGCACCAAAAAGATGACAGACCTATCACCAAATGGATGATAGAGTGACACAAGCACACAATCCCGACACCAGAAGGATGTAGGATCTATCACCAAAAGGATGATAAAGAACACCCGCACAATCTGGCACCAAAATGATGACAGGCCTATCACCAAAAGGATGATAGAATGACACACGCACACAATCCTGACACTAAAAGGATGCAGGCCTATCACCAAAAGATGATATAGAACACACGCACAATCTGGAACCAAAAGGATGACATACACATCACCAAAAGAATGATAGAGTGACACACGCACACAATCCCGACACCAAAAGGATGCAGGGCCTTTCACCAAAAGAATGATAGAGAATACTCGCACAATCTGGAACCAAAAAGATGACTGAACCATCACCAAAAAGATGATAGAGCGACACACGCACACAATCCCGACACCAAAAGGATGCAGGCCTATCACCAAAAGGATGATAGAGAACACTCGTACAATCTGGCACCAAAAGGATGACAGATCCATCACCCAAAGGATGATAGAGCGATACACGCACACAATCCCGACAACAAAAGGAGGCTGGCCCTATCACCAAAAAGATGATAGAGAACACTCGCACAATCTGGCACCAAAAAGATGACAGACCTATCACCAAATGGATGATAGAGTGACACAAGCACACAGTCCCGACACCAGAAGGATGTAGGATCTATCACCAAATGGATGATAAAGAACACTCGCACAATCTGGCACCAAAATGATGACAGGCCTATCTCGAAAAGGATGATAGAATGACACACCCACACAATCCTGACACTAAAAGGATGCAGGCCTATAACCAAAAGGATGATATAGAACCCACGCACAATCTGGAACCAAAAGGATGACAGACATATCACCAAAAGAATGATAGAGTGACACACGCACACAATCCCGACAACAAAAGGATGCAGGGCCTTTCACCAAAAGAATGATAGAGAATACTCGCACACTCTGGAACCAAAAAGATGACTGAAACATCACCAAAAAGATGATAGAGCGACACATGCACACAATTCCGACACCAAAAGGATGCAGGCCTATCACCAAAAGGATGATAGAGAACACTCGCACAATCTGGCACCAAAAGGATGACAGATCCATCACCCAAAGGATGATAGAGCGATACACGCACACAATCCCGACAACAAAAGGAGGCTGGGCCTATCACCAAAAATATGATAGAGAACACTCGCACAATCTGGCACCAAAAAGATGACAGACCTATCACCAAATGGATGATAGAGTGACACAAGCACACAATCCCGACACAGAAGGATGTAGGATCTATCACCAAAAGGATGATAAAGAACACTCGCACAATCTGGCACCAAAATGATGATAGGCCTATCACCAAAAGGATGATAGAATGACACACGCACACAATCCTGACACTAAAAGGATGCAGGCCTATCACCAAAAGGATGATATAGAACACACGCACAATCTGGAACCAAAAGGATGACAGACATATCACCAAAAGAATGATAGAGTGACACACGCACACAATCCCGACACCAAAAGGATGCAGGGCCTTTCACCAAAAGAATGATAGAGAATACTCGCACAATCTGGAACCAAAAATATGACTGAACCATCACCAAAAAGATGATAGAGCGACACACGCACACAATCCCGACACCAAAAGGATGCAGGGCCTTTCACCAAAAGAATGATAGAGAATACTCGCACAATCTGGAACCAAAAAGATGACTGAACCATCACCAAAAAGATGATAGAGCGACACACGCACACAATCCCGACACCAAAAGGATGCAGGCCTATCACCAAAAGGATGATAGAGAACACTCGTACAATCTGGCACCAAAAGGATGACAGATCCATCACCCAAAGGATGATAGAGCGATACACGCACACAATCCCGACAACAAAAGGAGGCTGGCCCTATCACCAAAAAGATGATAGAGAACACTCGCACAATCTGGCACCAAAAAGATGACAGACCTATCACCAAATGGATGATAGAGTGACACAAGCACACAGTCCCGACACCAGAAGGATGTAGGATCTATCACCAAATGGATGATAAAGAACACTCGCACAATCTGGCACCAAAATGATGACAGGCCTATCTCGAAAAGGATGATAGAATGACACACCCACACAATCCTGACACTAAAAGGATGCAGGCCTATAACCAAAAGGATGATATAGAACCCACGCACAATCTGGAACCAAAAGGATGACAGACATATCACCAAAAGAATGATAGAGTGACACACGCACACAATCCCGACAACAAAAGGATGCAGGGCCTTTCACCAAAAGAATGATAGAGAATACTCGCACACTCTGGAACCAAAAAGATGACTGAAACATCACCAAAAAGATGATAGAGCGACACATGCACACAATTCCGACACCAAAAGGATGCAGGCCTATCACCAAAAGGATGATAGAGAACACTCGCACAATCTGGCACCAAAAGGATGACAGATCCATCACCCAAAGGATGATAGAGCGATACACGCACACAATCCCGACAACAAAAGGAGGCTGGGCCTATCACCAAAAATATGATAGAGAACACTCGCACAATCTGGCACCAAAAAGATGACAGACCTATCACCAAATGGATGATAGAGTGACACAAGCACACAATCCCGACAGAGAAGGATGTAGGATCTATCACCAAAAGGATGATAAAGAACACTCGCACAATCTGGCACCAAAATGATGATAGGCCTATCACCAAAAGGATGATAGAATGACACACGCACACAATCCTGACACTAAAAGGATGCAGGCCTATCACCAAAAGGATGATATAGAACACACGCACAATCTGGAACCAAAAGGATGACAGACATATCACCAAAAGAATGATAGAGTGACACACGCACACAATCCCGACACCAAAAGGATGCAGGGCCTTTCACCAAAAGAATGATAGAGAATACTCGCACAATCTGGAACCAAAAATATGACTGAACCATCACCAAAAAGATGATAGAGCGACACACGCACACAATCCCGACACCAAAAGGATGCAGGCCTATCACCAAAAGGATGATAGAGAACACTCTCACAATCTGGCACCAAAAGGATGACAGATCCATCACCCAAAGGATGATAGAGCGACACACGCACACAATCCCGACAACAAAAGGAGGCTGGGCCTATCACCAAAAAGATGATAGAGAACACTCGCACAATCTGGCACCAAAAAGATGACAGACCTATCACCAAATGGATGATAGAGTGACACAAGCACACAATCCCGACACAGAAGGATGTAGGATCTATCACCAAAAGGATGATGAAGAACACTCGCACAATCTGGCACCAAAATGATGACAGGCCTATCACCAAAAGGAAGATAGAATGACACACCCACACAATCCTGACACTAAAAGGATGCAGGCCTATCACCAAAAGGATGATATAGAACACACGCACAATCTGGAACCAAAAGGATGACAGACATATCACCAAAAGAATGATAAAGTGACACACGCACACAATCCCGACACCAAAAGGATGCAGGGCCTTTCACCAAAAGAATGATAGAGAATACTCGCACAATCTGGAACCAAAAAGATGACTGAACCATCACCAAAAAGATGATACAGCGACACACGCACACAATCCCGACACCAAAAGGATGCAGGCCTATCACCAAAAGGATGATAGAGAACACTCGCACAACTGGCACCAAAAGGATGACAGATCCATCACCCAAAGGATGATAGAGCGACACACGCACACAATCCCGACAACAAAAGGAGGCTGGGCCTATCACCAAAAAGATGATAGAGAACACTCGCACAATCTGGCACCAAAAAGATGACAGACCTATCACCAAATGGATGATAGTGTGACACAAGCACACAATCCCGACACAGAAGGATGTAGGATCTATCACCAAAAGGATGATAAAGAACACTCGCACAATCTGGCACCAAAATGATGACAGGCCTATCACCAAAAGGAAGATAGAATGACACACGCACACAATCCTGACACTAAAAGGATGCAGGCCTATCACCAAAAGGACGATATAGAACACACGCACAATCTGGAACCAAAAGGATGACAGACATATCACCAAAAGAATGATAGAGTGACACACACACACAATCCCGACACCAAAAGGATGCAGGGCCTTTCACCAAAAGAATGATAGAGAATACTCGCACACTCTGGAACCAAAAAGATGACTGAACCATCACCAAAAAGATGATACAGCGACACACGCACACAATCCCGACACCAAAAGGATGCAGGCCTATCACCAAATGGATGATAGAGAACACTCTCATATTCTGGCACCAAAAGGATGACAGATCCATCACCCAAAGGATGATAGAGCGATACACGCACACAATCCTGACAACAAAAGGAGGCTGGGCCTATCACCAAAAATATGATAGAGAACACTCACTCAATCTGGCACCAAAAAGATGACAGACCTATCACCTAATGGATGATAGAGTGACACAAGCACACAATCCCGACACAGAAGTATGTAGGATCTATCACCAAAAGGATGATAAAGAACACTCGCACAATCTGGCACCAAAATGATGACAGGCCTATCACCAAAAAGATGATAGAATGACACACGCACACAATCCTGACACTAAAAGGATGCAGGCCTATCACCAAAAGGATGATATAGAACACACGCAAAATCTGGAACCAAAAGGATGACAGACATATCACCAAAAGAATGATAGAGTGACACACGCACACAATCCCGACACCAAAAGGATGCAGGGCCTTTCACTAAAAGAATGATAGAGAATACTCGCACAATCTGGAACCAAAAAGATGACTGAACCATCACCAAAAAGATAATAGAGCGACACACGCACACAATCCCGACACCAAAAGGATGCAGGCCTATCACCAAAAGGATGATAGAGAACACTCGCACAATCTGGCACCAAAAGGATGACAGATCCATCACACAAAGGATGATAGAGCGACACACGCAGACAATCCCGACAACAAAAGGAGGCTGGGCCTATCACCAAAAAGATGATAGAGAACACTCGCACAATCTGGCACCAAAAAGATGACAGACCTATCACCAAATGGATGATAGAGTGTCACAAGCACACAATCCCGACACAGAAGGATGTAGGATCTATCACAAAAAGGATGATAAAGAACACTCGCACAATCTGGCACCAAAATGATGACAGGCCTATTACCAAAAGGATGATAGAATGACACACGCACACAATCCTGACACTAAAAGGATGCAGGCCTATCACCAAAAGCATGATATAGAACACACGCACAATCTGGAACCAAAAGGATGATAGACATATCACCAAAAGAATGATAGAGTGACACACGCACACAATCCCGACACCAAAAGGATGCAGGGCCTTTCACCAAAAGAATGATAGAGAATACTCGCACAATCTGGAACCTAAAAGATGACTGAACCATCACCAAAAAGATGATAGAGCGACACACGCACACAATCCCGACACCAAAAGGATGCAGACCTATCACCAAAAGGATGATAGAGAACACTCGCACAATCTGGCACCAAAAGGATGACAGATCCATCACCCAAATGATGATATAGCGATACACGCACACAATCCCGACAACAAAAGGAGGCTGGGCCTATCACCAAAAATATGATAGAGAACATTCGCACAATCTGGCACCAAAAAGATGACAGACCTATCACCAAATGGATGATAGAGTGACACAAGCACACAATCCCGACACAGAAGGATGTAGGATCTATCACCAAAAGGATGATAAAGAACACTCACACAATCTGGCACCAAAATGATGACAGGCCTATCACCAAAAGGATGATAGAATGACACACCCACACAATCCTAACACTAAAAAGATGCAGGCCTATCACCAAAAGGATGATATAGAACACACGCACAATCTGGAACCAAAAGGATGACAGACATATCACCAAAAGAATGATAGAGTGACACACGCACACAATCCCAACACCAAAAGGATGCAGGGCCTTTCACCAAAAGAAAGATAGAGAATACTCTCACAATCTGGAACCAAAAAGATGACTGAACCATCACCAAAAAGATGATAGAGCAACACACGCACATAATCCCGACACCAAAAGGATGCAGGCCTATCACCAAATGGATGATAGAGAACACTCGCACAATCTGGCACCAAAAGGATGACAGATCCATCACCCAAAGGATGATAGAGCGATACACGCACACAATCCCGACAACAAAAGGAGGCTGGGCCTATCACCAAAAATATGATAGAGAACACTCGCACAATCTGGTACCAAAAAGATGATAGACCTATCACCAAATGGATGATAGAGTGACACAAGCACACAATCTCGACACAGAAGGATGTAGGATCTATCACCAAAAGGATGATAAAGAAAACTCGCACAATCTGGCACCAAAATGATGACAGACCTATCACCAAAAGGATGATAGAATGACACACGCACACAATCCTGACACTAAAAGGATGCAGGCCTATCACCAAAATGATGATATAGAACACACGCACAATCTGGAACCAAAAGGATGACAGACATATCACCAAAAGAATGATAGAGTGACACACGCACACAATCCCGACACCAAAAGGATGCAGGGCCTTTCACCAAAAGAATGATAGAGAATACTCACACAATCTGGAACCAAAAAGATGACTGAACCATCACCAAAAAGATAATAGAGCGACACACCCACACAATCCCGACACCAAAAGGATGCAGGCCTATCACCAAAAGGATGATAGAGAACACTCGCACAATCTGGCACCAAAAGGATGACAGATCCATCACCCAAAGGATGATAGAGCGATACACGCACACAATCCCGACAACAAAAGGAGGCTGGGCCTATCACCAAAAAGATGATAGAGAACACTCGCACAATCAGGCACCAAAAAGATGACAGACCTATCACCAAATGGATGATAGAGTGACACAAGCACACAATCCCGACACAGAAGGATGTAGGATCTATCACCAAAAGGATGATAAAGAACACTCGCACAATCTGTCACCAAAATGGTGACAGGCCTATCACCAAAAGGATGATAGAATGACACACCTACACAATCCTGACACTAAAAGGATGTAGGGCTATCACCCAAAGGATGATATAGAACACACGCACAATCTGGAACCAAAAGGATGACAAACATATCACCAAAAGAATGATAGAGTGACACACGCACACAATCCCGACACCAAAAGGATGACAGACATATCAACAAAAGAATGATAGAGAATACTCGCACAATCTGGAACCAAAAAGATGACTGAACCATCACCAAAAAGATGATAGAGCGACACACGCACACAATCCCGACACCAAAAAGATGCAGGCCTATCACCAAAAGGATGATAGAGAACACTCGCACAATCTGGCAGCAAAAGGATGACAGATCCATCACCCAAAGGATGATAGAGCGATACACGCACACAATCCCGACAACAAAAGGTGGTTGGGCCTATCACCAAAAAGATGATAGAGAACACTCGCACAATCTGGCACCAAAAAGATGACAGACCTATCACCAAAAGGATGATAGAGTGACACAAGCACACAATCCCGACACCAGAAGGATTTAGGATCTATCACCAAAAGAATGATAAAGAACACTCGCACAATCTGGCACCAAATGATGACAGGCCTATCACCAAAAGGATGATAGAATGACACACGCACACAATCCTGACACTAAAAGGATGCAGGCCTATCACCAAAAGGATGATAGAATGACACACGCACACAATCCTGACACTAAAAGGATGCAGGCCTATCACCAAAAAGATGATATAGAACACACGCACAATCTGGAACCAAAAGGATGACAGACATATCACCAAAAGAATGATAGAGTGACACACGCACACAATCCCGACACCAAAAGGATGCAGGGTCTTTCACCAAAAGAATGATAGAGAATACTCGCACAATCTGGAACCAAAAAGATGACTGAACCATCACCAAAAAGATGATAGAGCGACACACGCACACAATCCCGACACCAAAAGGATGCAGGCCTATCACCAAAAGGATGATAGAGAACACTCGCACAATCTGGCACCAAAAGGATGACAGATCCATCACCCAAAGGATGATAGAGCGATACACGCACACAAACCTGACAACAAAAGGAGGCTGGGCCTATCACCAAAAAGATGATAGAGAACACTCGCACAATCTGGAACCAAGAAGATGACAGACCTATCACCAAATGGATGATAGAGTGACACAAGCACACAATCCCGACACCAGAAGGATGTAGGATCTATCACCAAAAGGATGATAAAGAACACTCGCACAATCTGGCACCAAAATGATGACAGGCCTATTACCAAAAGGATGATAGAATGACACGCCTACACAATCCTGACACTAAAAGGATGCAGGCCTATCACCAAAAGGATGATATAGAACACACGCACAATCTGGAACCAAAAGGATGACAGATATATCACCAAAAGAATGATAGAGTGACACACACACACAATCCCGACACCAAAAGGATGCAGGGCCTTTCACCAAAAGAATGATAGAGAATACTCGCACAATCTGGAACCTAAAAGATGACTGAACCATCACCAAAAAGATGATAGAGCGACACACGCACACAATCCCGACACCAAAAGGATGCAGGCCTATCACCAAAAGGAAGATAGAGAACACTCGCACAATCTGGCACCAAAAGGATGACAGATCCATCACCCAAAGGATGATAGAGAGATACACGCACACAATCCCGACAACAAAAGGAGGCTGGGCCTATCACCAAAAAGATGATAGAGAACACTCGCACAATCTGGCACCAAAAAGATGACAGACCTATCACCAAATGAATGATAGAGTGACACAAGCACACAATCCCGACACCAGAAGGATGTAGGATCTATCATCAAAAGGATGATAAAGAACACTCGCACAATCTGGCACCAAAATGATGACATCCCTATCACCAAAAGGATGATAGAATGACACACCCACACAATCCTGACAGTAAAAGGATGAAGGCCTATCACCAAAAGGATAATATAGAACACACACACAATCTGGAACCAAAAGGATGACTGACATATCACCAAAAGAATGATAGAGTGACACACGCACACAATCCCGACACCAAAAGGATGCAGGGCCTTTCACCAAAAGAAAGATAGAGAATACTCTCACAATCTGGAACCAAAAAGATGACTGAACCATCACCAAAAAGATGATAGAGCGACACACGCACACAACCCCGACACCAAAAGGATGCAGGCCTATCACCAAATGGATGATAGAGAACACTCGCACAATCTGGCACCAAAAGGATGACAGATCCATCACCCAAAGGATGATAGAGCGATACACGCACACAAACCTGACAACAAAAGGAGGCTGGGCCTATCACCAAAAAGATGATAGAGAACACTCGCACAATCTAGCACCAAGAAGATGACAGACCTATCACCAAATGGATGATAGAGTGACACAAGCATACAATCCTGACACCAGAAGGATGTAGGATCTATCACCAAAAGGATGATAAAAAACACTCGCACAATCTGTCACCAAAATGATGACAGGCCTATCACCAAAAGGATGATAGAATGACACACCTACACAATCCTGACACTAAAAGGATGCAGGGCTATCACCCAAAGGATGATATAGAACACACGCACAATCTGGAACCAAAAGGATGACAGACATATCACCAAAAGAATGATAGAGTGACACACGCACACAATCCCGACACCAAAAGGATGCAGGGTCTTTCACCAAAAGAATGATAGAGAATACTCGCACAATCTGGAACCAAAAAGATGACTGAACCATCACCAAAAAGATGATAGAGCGACACACGCACACAATCCCGACACCAAAAGGATGCAGGCCTATCACCAAAAGGATGATAGAGAACACTCGCACAATCTGGCACCAAAAGGATGACAGATCCATCACCCAAAGGATGATAGAGCGATACACGCACACAATCCCGACAGCAAAAGGAGGCTGGGCCTATCACCAAAAAGATGATAGAGAACACTCGCACAATCTGGCACCAAAAAGATGACAGGCCTATCACCAAATGGATGATAGAGTGACACAAGCACACAATCCCGACACCTGAAGGATGTAGGATCTATCACCAAAAGGATGATAAAGAACACTCGCACAATCTGGCACCAAAATGATGACATCCCTATCACCAAAAGGATGATAGAATGACACACCCACACAATCCTGACAGTAAAAGGATGAAGGCCTATCACCAAAAGGATAATATAGAACACACGCACAATCTGGAACCAAAAGGATGACTGACATATCACCAAAAGAATGATAGAGTGACACACGCACACAATCCCGACACCAAAAGGATGCAGGGCCTTTCACCGAAAGAAAGATAGAGAATACTCTCACAATCTGGAACCAAAAAGATGACTGAACCATCACCAAAAAGATGATAGAGCGACAAACGCACACAATCCTGACACCAAAAGGATGCAGGCCTATCACCAAATGGATGATAGAGAACACTCGCACAATCTGGCACCAAAAGGATGACAGATCCATCACCCAAAGGATGATAGAGCGATACACGCACACAATCCTGACAACAAAAGGAGGCTGGGCCTATCACCAAAAAGATGATAGAGAACACTCGCACAATCTGGCACCAAGAAGATGACAGACCTATCACCAAATGGATGATAGAGTGACACAAGCATACAATCCTGACACCAGAAGGATGTAGGATCTATCACCAAAAGGATGATAAAAAACACTCGCACAATCTGTCACCAAAATGATGACAGGCCTATCACCAAAAGGATGATAGAATGACACACCTACACAATCCTGACACTAAAAGGATGCAGGGCTATCACCCAAAGGATGATATAGAACACACGCACAATCTGGAACCAAAAGGATGACAGACATATCACCAAAAGAATGATAGAGTGACACACGCACACAATCCCGACACCAAAAGGATGACAGACATATCACCAAAAGAATGATAGAGAATACTCGCACAATCTGGAACCAAAAAGATGACTGAACCATCACCAAAAAGATGATAGAGCAACACATGCACACAATCCCGACACCAAAAAGATGCAGGCCTATCACCAAAAGGATGATAGAGAACACTCGCACAATCTGGAAGCAAAAGGATGACAGATCCATCACCCAAAGGATGATAGAGCGATACACGCACACAATCCCGACAACAAAAGGTGGTTGGGCCTATCACCAAAAAGATGATAGAGAACACTCGCACAATCTGGCACCAAAAAGATGACAGACCTATCACCGAAAGGATGATAGAGTGACACAAGCACACAATCCCGACACCAGAAGGATTTAGGATCTATCACCAAAAGGATGATAAAGAACACTCGCACAATCTGGCACCAAATGATGACAGGCCTATCACCAAAAGGATGATAGAATGACACACGCACACAATCCTGACACTAAAAGGATGCAGGCCTATCACCAAAAGGATGATAGAATGACACACGCACACAATCCTGACACTAAAAGGATGCAGGCCTATCACCAAAAAGATGATATAGAACACACGCACAATCTGGAACCAAAAGGATGACAGACATATCACCAAAAGAATGATAGAGTGACACACGCACACAATCCCGACACCAAAAGGATGCAGGGTCTTTCACAAAAAGAATGATAGAGAATACTCGCACAATCTGGAACCAAAAAGATGACTGAACCATCACCAAAAAGATGATAGAGCGACACACGCACACAATCCCGACACCAAAAGGATGCAGGCCTATCACCAAAAGGATGATAGAGAACACTCGCACAATCTGGCACCAAAAGGATGACAGATCCATCACCCAAAGGATGATAGAGCGATACACGCACACAAACCTGACAACAAAAGGAGGCTGGGCCTATCACCAAAAAGATGATAGAGAACACTCGCACAATCTGGCACCAAAAAGATGACAGACCTATCACCAAATGGATGATAGAGTGACACAAGCACACAATCCCGACACCTGAAGGATGTAGGATCTATCAACAAAAGGATGATAAAGAACACTCGCACAATCTGGCACCAAAATGATGACATCCCTATCACCAAAAGGATGATAGAATGACACACCCACACAATCCTGACAGTAAAAGGATGAAGGCCTATCACCAAAAGGATAATATAGAACACACGCACAATCTGGAACCAAAAGGATGACTGACATATCACCAAAAGAATGATAGAGTGACACACGCACACAATCCCGACACCAAAAGGATGCAGGGCCTTTCACCGAAAGAAAGATAGAGAATACTCTCACAATCTGGAACCAAAAAGATGACTGAACCATCACCAAAAAGATGATAGAGCGACAAACGCACACAATCCTGACACCAAAAGGATGCAGGCCTATCACCAAATGGATGATAGAGAACACTCGCACAATCTGGCACCAAAAGGATGACAGATCCATCACCCAAAGGATGATAGAGCGATACACGC
The DNA here is from genome assembly GCA_963859935.3 of Lathyrus sativus. NCBI lineage: Eukaryota > Viridiplantae > Streptophyta > Magnoliopsida > Fabales > Fabaceae > Lathyrus > Lathyrus sativus. The sequence continues at coordinate 198,717,976 of OZ012739.1, read as the reverse complement.
ACACAATCCTGACAACAAAAGGAGGCTGGGCCTATCACCAAAAAGATGATAGAGAATACTCGCACAATCTGGCACCAAGAAGATGACAGACCTATCACCAAATGGATGATAGAGTGACACAAGCATACAATCCTGACACCAGAAGGATGTAGGATCTATCACCAAAAGGATGATAAAAAACACTCGCACAATCTGTCACCAAAATGATGACAGGCCTATCACCAAAAGGATGATAGAATGACACACCTACACAATCCTGACACTAAAAGGATGCAGGGCTATCACCCAAAGGATGATATAGAACACACGCACAATCTGGAACCAAAAGGATGACAGACATATCACCAAAAGAATGATAGAGTGACACACGCACACAATCCCGACACCAAAAGGATGACAGACATATCACCAAAAGAATGATAGAGAATACTCGCACAATCTGGAACCAAAAAGATGACTGAACCATCACCAAAAAGATGATAGAGCAACACATGCACACAATCCCGACACCAAAAAGATGCAGGCCTATCACCAAAAGGATGATAGAGAACACTCGCACAATCTGGAAGCAAAAGGATGACAGATCCATCACCCAAAGGATGATAGAGCGATACACGCACACAATCCCGACAACAAAAGGTGGTTGGGCCTATCACCAAAAAGATGATAGAGAACACTCGCACAATCTGGCACCAAAAAGATGACAGACCTATCACCGAAAGGATGATAGAGTGACACAAGCACACAATCCCGACACCAGAAGGATTTAGGATCTATCACCAAAAGGATGATAAAGAACACTCGCACAATCTGGCACCAAATGATGACAGGCCTATCACCAAAAGGATGATAGAATGACACACGCACACAATCCTGACACTAAAAGGATGCAGGCCTATCACCAAAAGGATGATAGAATGACACACGCACACAATCCTGACACTAAAAGGATGCAGGCCTATCACCAAAAAGATGATATAGAACACACGCACAATCTGGAACCAAAAGGATGACAGACATATCACCAAAAGAATGATAGAGTGACACACGCACACAATCCCGACACCAAAAGGATGCAGGGTCTTTCACCAAAAGAATGATAGAGAATACTCGCACAATCTGGAACCAAAAAGATGACTGAACCATCACCAAAAAGATGATAGAGCGACACACGCACACAATCCCGACACCAAAAGGATGCAGGCCTATCACCAAAAGGATGATAGAGAACACTCGCACAATCTGGCACCAAAAGGATGACAGATCCATCACCCAAAGGATGATAGAGCGATACACGCACACAAACCTGACAACAAAAGGAGGCTGGGCCTATCACCAAAAAGATGATAGAGAACACTCGCACAATCTGGAACCAAGAAGATGACAGACCTATCACCAAATGGATGATAGAGTGACACAAGCACACAATCCCGACACCAGAAGGATGTAGGATCTATCACCAAAAGGATGATAAAGAACACTCGCACAATCTGGCACCAAAATGATGACAGGCCTATTACCAAAAGGATGATAGAATGACACGCCTACACAATCCTGACACTAAAAGGATGCAGGCCTATCACCAAAAGGATGATATAGAACACACGCACAATCTGGAATCAAAAGGATGACAGATATATCACCAAAAGAATGATAGAGTGACACACGCACACAATCCCGACACCAAAAGGATGCAGGGCCTTTCACCAAAAGAATGATAGAGAATACTCGCACAATCTGGAACCTAAAAGATGACTGAACCATCACCAAAAAGATGATAGAGCGACACACGCACACAATCCGGACACCAAAAGGATGCAGGCCTATCACCAAAAGGAAGATAGAGAACACTCGCACAATCTGGCACCAAAAGGATGACAGATCCATCACCCAAAGGATGATAGAGAGATACACGCACACAATCCCGACAACAAAAGGAGGCTGGGCCTATCACCAAAAAGATGATAGAGAACACTCGCACAATCTGGCACCAAAAAGATGACAGACCTATCACCAAATGAATGATAGAGTGACACAAGCACACAATCCCGACACCAGAAGGATGTAGGATCTATCACCAAAAGGATGATAAAGAACACTCGCACAATCTGGCACCAAAATGATGACATCCCTATCACCAAAAGGATGATAGAATGACACACCCACACAATCCTGACAGTAAAAGGATGAAGGCCTATCACCAAAAGGATAATATAGAACACACACACAATCTGGAACCAAAAGGATGACTGACATATCACCAAAAGAATGATAGAGTGACACACGCACACAATCCCGACACCAAAAGGATGCAGGGCCTTTCACCAAAAGAAAGATAGAGAATACTCTCACAATCTGGAACCAAAAAGATGACTGAACCATCACCAAAAAGATGATAGAGCGACACACGCACACAACCCCGACACCAAAATGATGCAGGCCTATCACCAAATGGATGATAGAGAACACTCGCACAATCTGGCACCAAAAGGATGACAGATCCATCACCCAAAGGATGATAGAGCGATACACGCACACAAACCTGACAACAAAAGGAGGCTGGGCCTATCACCAAAAAGATGATAGAAAACACTCGCACAATCTAGCACCAAAAGATGACAGACCTATCACCAAATGGATGATAGAGTGACACAAGCATACAATCCCGACACCAGAAGGATGTAGGATCTATCACCAAAAGGATGATAAAGAACACTCGCACAATCTGTCACCAAAATGATGACAGGCCTATCACCAAAAGGATGATAGAATGACACACCTACACAATCCTGACACTAAAAGGATGCAGGGCCATCACCCAAACGATGATATAGAACACACGCACAATCTGGAACCAAAAGGATGACAGACATATCACCAAAAGAATGATAGAGTGACACACGCACACAATCCCGACACCAAAAGGATGCAGGCCTATCACCAAAAGGATGATAGAGAACACTCGCACAACCTGGCACCAAAAGGATGACAGATCCATCACCCAAAGGATGATAGAGCGACACACGCACACAATCCCGACACCAAAAAGATGCAGGCCTATCACCAAAAGGATGATACAGAACACTCGCACAATCTGGCAGCAAAAGGATGACAGATCCATCACCCAAAGGATGATAGAGCGATACACGCACACAATCCCGACAACAAAAGGTGGTTGGGCCTATCACCAAAAAGATGATAGAGAACACTCGCACAATCTGGCACCAAAAAGATGACAAACCTATCACCAAAAGGATGATAGAGTGACACAAGCACACAATCCCGACACCAGAAGGATTTAGGATCTATCACCAAAAGGATGATAAAGAACACTCGCACAATCTGGCACCAAATGATGACAGGCCTATCACCAAAAGGATGATAGAATAACATACGCACACAATCCTGACACTAAAAGGATGCAGGCCTATCACCAAAAGGATGATAGAATGACACACGCACACAATCCTGACACTAAAAGGATGCAGGCCTATCACCAAAAGGATGATATAGAACACACGCACAATCTGGAACCAAAAGGATGACAGACATATCACCAAAAGAATGATAGAGTGACACACGCACACAATCCCGACACCATAAGGATGCAGGGCCTTTCACCAAAAGAATGATAGAGAATACTCGCACAATCTGGAACCAAAAAGATGACTGAACCATCACCAAAAAGATGATAGAGCGACACACGCACACCATCCCGACACCAAAAGGATGCAGGCCTATCACCAAAAGGATGATAGAGAACACTCGCACAATCTGGCACCAAAAGGATGACAGATTCATCACCCAAAGGATGATAGAGCGATACACGCACACAATCCTGACAACAAAAGGAGGTTGGGCCTATCACCAAAAAGATGATAGAGAACACTTGCACAATCTGGCACCAAGAAGATGATAGACCTATCACCAAATGGATGATAGAGTGACACAAGCACACAATCCCGACACCAGAAGGATGTAGGATCTATCACCATAAGGATGATAAAGAACACTCGCACAATCTGGCACCAAAATGATGACAGGCCTATCACCAAAAAGATGATAGAATGACACACGCACACAATCCTGACACTAAAAGGATGCAGGCCTATCACCAAAAGAATGATATAGAACACACGCATAATCTGGAACCAAAAGGATGACAGACATATAACCTAAAGAATGATAGAGTGACACACGCACACAATCCCGACACCAAAAGGATGCAGGGCCTTTCACCAAAAGAATGATAGAGAATACTCGCACAATCTGGAACCAAAAAGATGACTGAACCATCACCAAAAAGATGATAGAGCGACACACGCACACAATCCCGACACCAAAAGGATGCAGGCCTATTACCAAAAGGATGATAGAGAACACTCGCACAATCTGGCACCAAAAGGATTACAGATCCATCACCCAAAGGATGATAGAGCGATACACGCACACAATCCCGACAACAAAAGGAGGCTGGGCCTATCACCAAAAAGATGATAGAGAACACTCGCACAATATGGCACCAAAAAGATGACAGACCTATCACCAAATGTATGATAGAGTGACACAAGCACACAATCCCGACACAGAAGGATGTAGGATCTATCACCAAAAGGATGATAAAGAACACTCGCACAATCTGGCACCAAAATGATGACAGGCCTATCACCAAAAGGATGATAGAATGACACACGCACACAATCCTGACACTAAAAGGATGCAGGCCTATCACCAAAAGGATGATATAGAACACACGCACAATCTGGAACCAAAAGGATGACAGACATATCACCAAAAGAATGATAGAGTGACACACGCACACAATCTCGACACCAAAAGGATGCAGGGCCTTTCACCAAAAGAATGATAGAGAATACTCGCACAATCTGGAACCAAAAAGATTACTGAACCATCACCAAAAAGATGATATAGCGACACACGCACACAATCCCGACACCAAAAGGATGCAGGCCTATCACCAAAAGGATGATAGAGAACACTCGCACAATCTGGCACCAAAAGGATGACAGATCCATCACCCAAAGGATGATAGAGCGATACACGCACACAATCCCGACAGCATAAGGAGGCTGGGCCTATCACCAAAAAGATGATAGAGAACACTCGCACAATCTGGCACCAAAAAGATGACAGACCTATCACCAAATGGATGATAGAGTGACACAAGCACACAATCCCGACACCTGAAGGATGTAGGATCTATCACCAAAAGGATGATAAAGAACACTCGCACAATCTGGCACCAAAATGATGACATCCCTATCACCAAAAGGATGATAGAATGACACACCCACACAATCCTGACAGTAAAAGGATGAAGGCCTATCACCAAAAGGATAATATAGAACACACGCACAATCTGGAACCAAAAGGATGATAGAGTGACACACGCACACAATCCCGACACCAAAAGGATGCAGGGCCTTTCACCGAAAGAAAGATAGAGAATACTCTCACAATCTGGAACCAAAAAGATGACTGAACCATCACCAAAAAGATGATAGAGCGACAAACGCACACAATCCTGACACCAAAAGGATGCAGGCCTATCACCAAATGGATGATAGAGAACACTCGCACAATCTGGCACCAAAAGGATGACAGATCCATCACCCAAAGGATGATAGAGCGATACACGCACACAATCCTGACAACAAAAGGAGGCTGGGCCTATCACCAAAAAGATGATAGAGAACACTCGCACAATCTGGCACCAAGAAGATGACAGACCTATCACCAAATGGATGATAGAGTGACACAAGCATACAATCCCGACACCAGAAGGATGTAGGATCTATCACCAAAAGGATGATAAAAAACACTCGCACAATCTGTCACCAAAATGATGACAGGCCTATCACCAAAAGGATGATAGAATGACACACCTACACAATCCTGACACTAAAAGGATGCAGGGCTATCACCCAAAGGATGATATAGAACACACGCACAATCTGGAACCAAAAGGATGACAGACATATCACCAAAAGAATGATAGAGTGACACACGCACACAATCCCGACACCAAAAGGATGACAGACATATCACCAAAAGAATGATAGAGAATACTCGCACAATCTGGAACCAAAAAGATGACTGAACCATCACCAAAAAGATGATAGAGCAACACACGCACACAATCCCGACACCAAAAAGATGCAGGCCTATCACCAAAAGGATGATAGAGAACACTCGCACAATCTGGAAGCAAAAGGATGACAGATCCATCACCCAAAGGATGATAGAGCGATACACGCACACAATCCCGACAACAAAAGGTGGTTGGGCCTATCACCAAAAAGATGATAGAGAACACTCGCACAATCTGGCACCAAAAAGATGACAGACTTATCACCGAAAGGATGATAGAGTGACACAAGCACACAATCCCGACACCAGAAGGATTTAGGATCTATCACCAAAAGGATGATAAAGAACACTCGCACAATCTGGCACCAAATGATGACAGGCCTATCACCAAAAGGATGATAGAATGACACACGCACACAATCCTGACACTAAAAGGATGCAGGCCTATCACCAAAAGGATGATAGAATGACACACGCACACAATCCTGACACTAAAAGGATGCAGGCCTATCACCAAAAAGATGATATAGAACACATGCACAATCTGGAACCAAAAGGATGACAGACATATCACCAAAAGAATGATAGAGTGACACACGCACACAATCCCGACACCAAAAGGATGCAGGGTCTTTCACCAAAAGAATGATAGAGAATACTCGCACAATCTGGAACCAAAAAGATGACTGAACCATCACCAAAAAGATGATAGAGCGACACACGCACACAATCCCGACACCAAAAGGATGCAGGCCTATCACCAAAAGGATGATAGAGAACACTCGCACAATCTGGCACCAAAAGGATGACAGATTCATCACCCAAAGGATGATAGAGCGATACACGCACACAATCCTGACAACAAAAGGAGGTTGGGCCTATCACCAAAAAGATGATAGAGAACACTTGCACAATCTGGCACCAAGAAGATGATAGACCTATCACCAAATGGATGATAGAGTGACACAAGCACACAATCCCGACACCAGAAGGATGTAGGATCTATCACCATAAGGATGATAAAGAACACTCGCACAATCTGGCACCAAAATGATGACAGGCCTATCACCAAAAAGATGATAGAATGACACACGCACACAATCCTGACACTAAAAGGATGCAGGCCTATCACCAAAAGAATGATATAGAACACACGCATAATCTGGAACGAAAAGGATGACAGACATATAACCTAAAGAATGATAGAGTGACACACGCACACAATCCCGACACCAAAAGGATGCAGGGCCTTTCACCAAAAGAATGATAGAGAATACTCGCACAATCTGGAACCAAAAAGATGACTGAACCATCACCAAAAAGATGATAGAGCGACACACGCACACAATCCCGACACCAAAAGGATGCAGGCCTATTACCAAAAGGATGATAGAGAACACTCGCACAATCTGGCACCAAAAGGATTACAGATCCATCACCCAAAGGATGATAGAGCGATACACGCACACAATCCCGACAACAAAAGGAGGCTGGGCCTATCACCAAAAAGATGATAGAGAACACTCGTACAATATGGCACCAAAAAGATGACAGACCTATCACCAAATGGATGATAGAGTGACACAAGCACACAATCCCGACACAGAAGGATGTAGGATCTATCACCAAAAGGATGATAAAGAACACTCGCACAATCTGGCACCAAAATGCTGACAGGCCTATCACCAAAAGGATGATAGAATGACACACGCACACAATCCTGACACTAAAAGGATGCAGGCCTATCACCAAAAGGATGATATAGAACACACGCACAATCTGGAACCAAAAGGATGACAGACATATCACCAAAAGAATGATAGAGTGACACACGCACACAATCTCGACACCAAAAGGATGCAGGGCCTTTCACCAAAAGAATGATAGAGAATACTCGCACAATCTGGAACCAAAAAGATTACTGAACCATCACCAAAAAGATGATATAGCGACACACGCACACAATCCCGACACCAAAAGGATGCAGGCCTATCACCAAAAGGATGATAGAGAACACTCGCACAATCTGGCACCAAAAGGATGACAGATCCATCACCCAAAGGATGATAGAGCGATACACGCACACAATCCCGACAGCATAAGGAGGCTGGGCCTATCACCAAAAAGATGATAGAGAACACTCGCACAATCTGGCACCAAAAAGATGACAGACCTATCACCAAATGGATGATAGAGTGACACAAGCACACAATCCCGACACCTGAAGGATGTAGGATCTATCACCAAAAGGATGATAAAGAACACTCGCACAATCTGGCACCAAAATGATGACATCCCTATCACCAAAAGGATGATAGAATGACACACCCACACAATCCTGACAGTAAAAGGATGAAGGCCTATCACCAAAAGGATAATATAGAACACACGCACAATCTGGAACCAAAAGGATGATAGAGTGACACACGCACACAATCCCGACACCAAAAGGATGCAGGGCCTTTCACCGAAAGAAAGATAGAGAATACTCTCACAATCTGGAACCAAAAAGATGACTGAACCATCACCAAAAAGATGATAGAGCGACAAACGCACACAATCCTGACACCAAAAGGATGCAGGCCTATCACCAAATGGATGATAGAGAACACTCGCACAATCTGGCACCAAAAGGATGACAGATCCATCACCCAAAGGATGATAGAGCGATACACGCACACAATCCTGACAACAAAAGGAGGCTGGGCCTATCACCAAAAAGATGATAGAGAACACTCGCACAATCTGGCACCAAGAAGATGACAGACCTATCACCAAATGGATGATAGAGTGACACAAGCATACAATCCCGACACCAGAAGGATGTAGGATCTATCACCAAAAGGATGATAAAAAACACTCGCACAATCTGTCACCAAAATGATGACAGGCCTATCACCAAAAGGATGATAGAATGACACACCTACACAATCCTGACACTAAAAGGATGCAGGGCTATCACCCAAAGGATGATATAGAACACACGCACAATCTGGAACCAAAAGGATGACAGACATATCACCAAAAGAATGATAGAGTGACACACGCACACAATCCCGACACCAAAAGGATGACAGACATATCACCAAAAGAATGATAGAGAATACTCGCACAATCTGGAACCAAAAAGATGACTGAACCATCACCAAAAAGATGATAGAGCAACACACGCACACAATCCCGACACCAAATAGATGCAGGCCTATCACCAAAAGGATGATAGAGAACACTCACACAATCTGGAAGCAAAAGGATGACAGATCCATCACCCAAAGGATGATAGAGCGATACACGCACACAATCCCGACAACAAAAGGTGGTTGGGCCTATCACCAAAAAGATGATAGAGAACACTCGCACAATCTGGCACCAAAAAGATGACAGACCTATCACCGAAAGGATGATAGAGTGACACAAGCACACAATCCCAACACCAGAAGGATTTAGGATCTATCACCAAAAGGATGATAAAGAACACTCGCACAATCTGGCACCAAATGATGACAGGCCTATCACCAAAAGGATGATAGAATGACACACGCGCACAATCCTGACACTAAAAGGATGCAGGCCTATCACCAAAAGGATGATAGAATGACACACGCACACAATCCTGACACTAAAAGGATGCAGGCCTATCACCAAAAAGATGATATAGAACACATGCACAATCTGGAACCAAAAGGATGACAGACATATCACCAAAAGAATGATAGAGTGACACACGCACACAATCCCGACACCAAAAGGATGCAGGGTCTTTCACCAAAAGAATGATAGAGAATTCTCGCACAATCTGGAACCAAAAAGATGACTGAACCATCACCAAAAAGATGATAGAGCGACACACGCACACAATCCCGACACCAAAAGGATGCAGGCCTATCACCAAAAGGATGATAGAGAACACTCGCACAATCTGGCACCAAAAGGATGACAGATCCATCACCCAAAGGATGATAGAGCGATACACGCACACAAACCTGACAACAAAAGGAGGCTGGGCCTATCACCAAAAAGATGATAGAGAACACTCGCACAATCTGGAACCAAGAAGATGACAGACCTATCACCAAATGAATGATAGAGTGACACAAGCACACAATCCCGACACCAGAAGGATGTAGGATCTATCACCAAAAGGATGATAAAGAACACTCGCACAATCTGGCACCAAAATGATGACATCCCTATCACCAAAAGGATGATAGAATGACACACCCACACAATCCTGACAGTAAAAGGATGAAGGCCTATCACCAAAAGGATAATATAGAACACACACACAATCTGGAACCAAAAGGATGACTGACATATCACCAAAAGAATGATAGAGTGACACACGCACACAATCCCGACACCAAAAGGATGCAGGGCCTTTCACCAAAAGAAAGATAGAGAATACTCTCACAATATGGAACCAAAAAGATGACTGAACCATCACCAAAAAGATGATAGAGCGACACACGCACACAACCCCGACACCAAAAGGATGCAGGCCTATCACCAAATGGATGATAGAGAACACTCGCACAATCTGGCACCAAAAGGATGACAGATCCATCACCCAAAGGATGATAGAGTGATACATGCACACAAACCTGACAACAAAAGGAGGTTGGGCCTATCACCAAAAAGATGATAGAGAACACTCGCACATTCTAGCACCAAAAGATGACAGACCTATCACCAAATGGATGATAGAGTGACACAAGCACACAATCCCGACACCAGAAGGATGTAGGATCTATCACCAAAAGGATGATAAAGAACACTCGCACAATCTGTCACCAAAATGATGACAGGCCTATCACCAAAAGGATGATAGAATGACACACCTACACAATCCTGACACTAAAAGGATGCAGGGCTATCACCCAAAGGATGATATAGAACACACGCACAATCTGGAACCAAAAGGATGACAGACATATCACCAAAAGAATGATAGAGTGACACACGCACACAATCCCGACACCAAAAGGATGCAGGCCTATCACCAAAAGGATGATAGAGAACACTCGCACAATCTGGCACCAAAAGGATGACAGATCCATCACCCAAAGGATGATAGAGCGACACACGCACACAATCCCGACACCAAAAAGATGCAGGCCTATCACCAAAAGGATGATACAGAACACTCGCACAATCTGGCAGCAAAAGGATGACAGATCCATCACCCAAAGGATGATAGAGCGATACACGCATACAATCCCGACAACAAAAGGTGGTTGGGCCTATCACTAAAAAGATGATAGAGAACACTCGCACAATCTGGCACCAAAAAGATGACAAACCTATCACCAAAAGGATGATAGAGTGACACAAGCACACAATCCCGACACCAAAAGGATTTAGGATCTATCACCAAAAGGATGATAAAGAACACTCGCACAATCTGGCACCAAATGATGACAGGCCTATCACCAAAAGGATGATAGAATGACACACGCACACAATCCTGACACTAAAAGGATGCAGGCCTATCACCAAAAGGATGATAGAATGACACACGCACACAATCCTGACACTAAAAGGATGCAGGCCTATCACCAAAAGGATGATATAGAACACACGCACAATCTGGAACCAAAAGGATGACAGACATATCACCAAAAGAATGATAGAGTGACACACGCACACAATCTCGACACCAAAAGGATGCAGGGCCTTTCACCAAAAGAATGATAGAGAATACTCGCACAATCTGGAACCAAAAAGATTACTGAACCATCACCAAAAAGATGATATAGCGACACACGCACACAATCCCGACACCAAAAGGATGCAGGCCTATCACCAAAAGGATGATAGAGAACACTCGCACAATCTGGCACCAAAAGGATGACAGATCCATCACCCAAAGGATGATAGAGCGATACACGCACACAATCCCGACAGCATAAGGAGGCTGGGCCTATCACCAAAAAGATGATAGAGAACACTCGCACAATCTGGCACCAAAAAGATGACAGACCTATCACCAAATGGATGATAGAGTGACACAAGCACACAATCCCGACACCTGAAGGATGTAGGATCTATCACCAAAAGGATGATAAAGAACACTCGCACAATCTGGCACCAAAATGATGACATCCCTATCACCAAAAGGATGATAGAATGACACACCCACACAATCCTGACAGTAAAAGGATGAAGGCCTATCACCAAAAGGATAATATAGAACACACGCACAATCTGGAACCAAAAGGATGATAGAGTGACACACGCACACAATCCCGACACCAAAAGGATGCAGGGCCTTTCACCGAAAGAAAGATAGAGAATACTCTCACAATCTGGAACCAAAAAGATGACTGAACCATCACCAAAAAGATGATAGAGCGACAAACGCACACAATCCTGACACCAAAAGGATGCAGGCCTATCACCAAATGGATGATAGAGAACACTCGCACAATCTGGCACCAAAAGGATGACAGATCCATCACCCAAAGGATGATAGAGCGATACACGCACACAATCCTGACAACAAAAGGAGGCTGGGCCTATCACCAAAAAGATGATAGAGAACACTCGCACAATCTGGCACCAAGAAGATGACAGACCTATCACCAAATGGATGATAGAGTGACACAAGCATACAATCCCGACACCAGAAGGATGTAGGATCTATCACCAAAAGGATGATAAAAAACACTCGCACAATCTGTCACCAAAATGATGACAGGCCTATCACCAAAAGGATGATAGAATGACACACCTACACAATCCTGACACTAAAAGGATGCAGGGCTATCACCCAAAGGATGATATAGAACACACGCACAATCTGGAACCAAAAGGATGACAGACATATCACCAAAAGAATGATAGAGTGACACACGCACACAATCCCGACACCAAAAGGATGACAGACATATCACCAAAAGAATGATAGAGAATACTCGCACAATCTGGAACCAAAAAGATGACTGAACCATCACCAAAAAGATGATAGAGCAACACACGCACACAATCCCGACACCAAATAGATGCAGGCCTATCACCAAAAGGATGATAGAGAACACTCACACAATCTGGAAGCAAAAGGATGACAGATCCATCACCCAAAGGATGATAGAGCGATACACGCACACAATCCCGACAACAAAAGGTGGTTGGGCCTATCACCAAAAAGATGATAGAGAACACTCGCACAATCTGGCACCAAAAAGATGACAGACCTATCACCGAAAGGATGATAGAGTGACACAAGCACACAATCCCAACACCAGAAGGATTTAGGATCTATCACCAAAAGGATGATAAAGAACACTCGCACAATCTGGCACCAAATGATGACAGGCCTATCACCAAAAGGATGATAGAATGACACACGCGCACAATCCTGACACTAAAAGGATGCAGGCCTATCACCAAAAGGATGATAGAATGACACACGCACACAATCCTGACACTAAAAGGATGCAGGCCTATCACCAAAAAGATGATATAGAACACATGCACAATCTGGAACCAAAAGGATGACAGACATATCACCAAAAGAATGATAGAGTGACACACGCACACAATCCCGACACCAAAAGGATGCAGGGTCTTTCACCAAAAGAATGATAGAGAATTCTCGCACAATCTGGAACCAAAAAGATGACTGAACCATCACCAAAAAGATGATAGAGCGACACACGCACACAATCCCGACACCAAAAGGATGCAGGCCTATCACCAAAAGGATGATAGAGAACACTCGCACAATCTGGCACCAAAAGGATGACAGATCCATCACCCAAAGGATGATAGAGCGATACACGCACACAAACCTGACAACAAAAGGAGGCTGGGCCTATCACCAAAAAGATGATAGAGAACACTCGCACAATCTGGAACCAAGAAGATGACAGACCTATCACCAAATGAATGATAGAGTGACACAAGCACACAATCCCGACACCAGAAGGATGTAGGATCTATCACCAAAAGGATGATAAAGAACACTCGCACAATCTGGCACCAAAATGATGACATCCCTATCACCAAAAGGATGATAGAATGACACACCCACACAATCCTGACAGTAAAAGGATGAAGGCCTATCACCAAAAGGATAATATAGAACACACACACAATCTGGAACCAAAAGGATGACTGACATATCACCAAAAGAATGATAGAGTGACACACGCACACAATCCCGACACCAAAAGGATGCAGGGCCTTTCACCAAAAGAAAGATAGAGAATACTCTCACAATATGGAACCAAAAAGATGACTGAACCATCACCAAAAAGATGATAGAGCGACACACGCACACAACCCCGACACCAAAAGGATGCAGGCCTATCACCAAATGGATGATAGAGAACACTCGCACAATCTGGCACCAAAAGGATGACAGATCCATCACCCAAAGGATGATAGAGTGATACATGCACACAAACCTGACAACAAAAGGAGGTTGGGCCTATCACCAAAAAGATGATAGAGAACACTCGCACATTCTAGCACCAAAAGATGACAGACCTATCACCAAATGGATGATAGAGTGACACAAGCACACAATCCCGACACCAGAAGGATGTAGGATCTATCACCAAAAGGATGATAAAGAACACTCGCACAATCTGTCACCAAAATGATGACAGGCCTATCACCAAAAGGATGATAGAATGACACACCTACACAATCCTGACACTAAAAGGATGCAGGGCTATCACCCAAAGGATGATATAGAACACACGCACAATCTGGAACCAAAAGGATGACAGACATATCACCAAAAGAATGATAGAGTGACACACGCACACAATCCCGACACCAAAAGGATGCAGGCCTATCACCAAAAGGATGATAGAGAACACTCGCACAATCTGGCACCAAAAGGATGACAGATCCATCACCCAAAGGATGATAGAGCGACACACGCACACAATCCCGACACCAAAAAGATGCAGGCCTATCACCAAAAGGATGATACAGAACACTCGCACAATCTGGCAGCAAAAGGATGACAGATCCATCACCCAAAGGATGATAGAGCGATACACGCATACAATCCCGACAACAAAAGGTGGTTGGGCCTATCACTAAAAAGATGATAGAGAACACTCGCACAATCTGGCACCAAAAAGATGACAAACCTATCACCAAAAGGATGATAGAGTGACACAAGCACACAATCCCGACACCAAAAGGATTTAGGATCTATCACCAAAAGGATGATAAAGAACACTCGCACAATCTGGCACCAAATGATGACAGGCCTATCACCAAAAGGATGATAGAATGACACACGCACACAATCCTGACACTAAAAGGATGCAGGCCTATCACCAAAAGGATGATAGAATGACACACGCACACAATCCTGACACTAAAAGGATGCAGGCCTATCACCAAAAGGATGATATAGAACACACACACAATCTGGAACCAAAAGGATGACAGATATATCACCAAAAGAATGATAGAGTGACACACGCACACAATCCCGACACCAAAAGGATGCAGGGCCTTTCACCAAAAGAATGATAGAGAATACTCGCACAATCTGGAACCAAAAAGATGACTGAACCATTACCAAAAATATGATAGAGCGACACACGCACACAATCCCAACACCAAAAGGATGCAGGCCTATCACCAAAAGGATGATAGAGAACACTCGCACAATATAGCACCAAAAGGATGACAGATTCATCACCCAAAGGATGATAGAGCGATACACGCACACAATCCTGACAACAAAAGGAGGTTGGGCCTATCACCAAAAAGATGATAGAGAACACTTGCACAATCTGGCACCAAGAAGATGACAGACCTATCACCAAATGGATGATAGAGTGACACAAGCACACAATCCCGACACCAGAAAGATGTAGGATCTATCACCATAAGGATGATAAAGAACACTCGCACAATCTGGCACCAAAATGATGACAGGCCTATCACCAAAAGGATGATAGAATGACACCCGCACACAATCCTGACACTAAAAGGATGCAGGCCTATCACCAAAAGGATGATATAGAACACACGCATAATCTGGAACCAAATGGATGAGAGACATATAACCAAAAGAATGATAGAGTGACACACACACACAATCTCGACACCAAAAGGATGCAGGGCCTTGCACCATAAGAATGATAGAGAATACTCGCACAATCTGGAACCAAAAAGATGATAGAGCGACACACGCACACAATCCCGACACCAAAAGGATGCAGGCCTATTACCAAAAGGATGATAGAGAACACTCGCACAATCTGGCACCAAAAGGATTACAGATCCATCACCCAAAGGATTATAGAGCGATACACACACACAATCCCGACAACAAAAGGAGGCTGGGCCTATCACCAAAAAGATGATAGAGAACACTCGCACAATCTTGCACCAAAAAGATGACAGACCTATCACCAAATGGATGATAGAGTGACACAAGCACACAATCCCGACACAGAAGGATGTAGGATCTATCACCAAAAGGATGATAAAGAACACTCGCACAATCTAACACCAAAACGATGACAGGCCTATCACCAAAAGGATGATAGAATGACACACGCACACAATCCTGACACTAAAAGGATGCAGGCCTATCACCAAAAGGATGATATAGAACACACGCACAATCTGGAACCAAAAGGATGACAGACATATCACCAAAAGAATGATAGAGTGACACACGCACACAATCCCGACACCAAAAGGATGCAGGGCCTTTCACCAAAAGAATGATAGAGAATACTCGCACAATCTGGAACCAAAAAGATGACTAAACCATCACCAAAAAGATGATAGAGCGGCACACGCACACAATCCCGACATCAAAAGGACGCAGGCCTATCAACAAAAGGATGATAGAGAACACTCGCACAATCTGGCACCAAAAGGATGACAGATCCATCACCCAAAGGATGATAGAGCGATACACGCACACAATCCCGACAACAAAACGAGGTTGGGCCTATCACCAAAAATATGATAGAGAACACTCGCACAATCTGGCACCAAAAAGATGACAGACCTATCACCAAATGGATGATAGAGTGACACAAGCACACAATCCCGACACAGAAGGATGTAGGATCTATCACCAAAAGGATGATAAAGAACACTCGCACAATCTGGCACCAAAATGATGACAGGCCTATCACCAAAAGGATGATAGAATGACACACGCACACAATCCTGACACTAAAAGGATGCAGGGCCTTTCACCAAAAAAATGATAGAGAATACTCGCACAATCTGGAACCAAAAAGATGACTGAACCATCACCAAAAAGATGATAGAGCGACACACGCACACAATCCCGACACCAAAAGGATGCAGACCTATCAACAAATGGATGATAGAGTGACACAAACACACAATCCCGACACCAGAAGGATGTAGGATCTATCACCATAAGGATGATAAAGAACACTCGCACAATCTGGCACCAAAATGATGACAGGCCTATCACCAAAAGGATGATAGAATGACACACGCACACAATCCTGACACTAAAAGGATGCAGGCCTATCACCAAAAGGATGATATAGAACACACGCATAATCTGGAACCAAAAGGATGAGAGACATATAACCAAAAGAATGATAGAGTGACACACGCACACAATCCCGACACCAAAAGGATGCAGGGCCTTCACCAAAAGAATGATAGAGAATACTCGCACAATTTGGAACCAAAAAGATTACTGAACCATAACCAAAAAGATGATATAGCGACACACGCACACAATCCCGACACCAAAAGGATGCAGGCCTATCACCAAAAGGATGATAGAGAACACTCGCACAATCTGGCACCAAAAGGATGACAGATTCATCACCCAAAGGATGATAGAGCGATACACGCATACAATCCTGACAACAAAAGGAGGCTGGGCCTATCACCAAAAAGATGATAGAGAACACTTGCACAATCTGGCACCAAGAAGATGACAGGCCTATCACCAAATGGATGATAGAGTGACGCAAGCACACAATCCCGACACCAGAAGGATGTAGGATCTATCACCAAAAGGATGATAAAGAACACTCGCACAATCTGACACCAAAATGATGACAGTCCTATCACCAAAAGGATGATAGAATGACACACGCACACAATCCTGACACTAAAAGGATGCAGGCCTATCACCAAAAGTATGATATAGAACACACACACAATCTGGAACCAAAAGGATGACAGACATATCACCAAAAGAATGATAGAGTGACACACGCACACAATCCCGACACCAAAAGGATGCAGGGCCTTTCACCAAAAGAATGATAGAGAATACTCGCACAATTTGGAACCAAAAAGATTACTGAACCATCACCAAAAAGATGATATAGCGACACACGCACACAATCCCGACACCAAAAGGATGCAGGCCTATCACCAAAAGGATGATAGAGAACACTCGCACAATCTCGCACCAAAAGGATGACAGATCCATCACCCAAAGGATGATAGAGCGATACACGCACACAATCCCGACAGCAAAAGGAGGCTGGGCCTATCACCAAAAAGATGATACAGAACACTCGCACAATCTGGCACCAAAAAGATGACAGACCTATCACCAAATGGATGATAGAGTGACACAAGCACACAATCCCGACACCAGAAGGATGTAGGATCTATCACCAAAAGGATGATAAAAAACACTCGCACAATCTGTCACCAAAATGATGACAGGCCTATCACCAAAAGAATGATAGAATGACACACCTACACAATCCTGACACTAAAAGGATGCAGGGCTATCACCCAAAGGATGATATAGAACACACGCACAATCTGGAACCAAAAGGATGACAGACATATCACCAAAAGAATGATAGAGTGACACACGCACACAATCCCGACACCAAAAGGATGACAGACATATCACCAAAAGAATGATAGAGAATACTCGCACAATCTGGAACCAAAAAGATGACTGAACCATCACCAAAAAGATGATAGAGCGACACACGCACACAATCCCGACACCAAAAAGATGCAGGCCTATCACCAAAAGGATGATAGAGAACACTCGCACCATCTGGCAGCAAAAGGATGACAGATCCATCACCCAAAGGATGATAGAGCGATACACACACACAATCCCGACAACAAAAGGTGGTTGGGTCTATCACCAAAAAGATGATAGAGAACACTCACACAATCTGACACCAAAAAGATGACAGACCTATCACCAAAAGGATGATAGAGTGACACAAGCACACAATCCCGACACCAGAAGGATTTAGGATCTATCACCAAAAGGATGATAAAGAACACTCGCACAATCTGGCACCAAATGATGACAGGCCTATCACCAAAAGGATGATAGAATGACACACGCACACAATCCTGACACTAAAAGGATGCAGGCCTATCACCAAAAGGATGATAGAATGACACACGCACACAATCCTGACACTAAAAGGATGCAGGCCTATCACCAAAAGGATGATATAGAACACACACACAATCTGGAACCAAAAGGATGACAGATATATCACCAAAAGAATGATAGAGTGACACACGCACACAATCCCGACACCAAAAGGATGCAGGGCCTTTCACCAAAAGAATGATAGAGAATACTCGCACAATCTGGAACCAAAAAGATGACTGAACCATTACCAAAAATATGATAGAGCGACACACGCACACAATCCCGACACCAAAAGGATGCAGGCCTATCACCAAAAGGATGATAGAGAACACTCGCACAATCTAGCACCAAAAGGATGATAGATTCATCACCCAAAGGATGATAGAGCGATACACGCACACAATCCTGACAACAAAAGGAGGTTGGGCCTATCACCAAAAAGATGATAGAGAACACTTGCACAATCTGGCACCAAGAAGATGACAGACCTATCACCAAATGGATGATAGAGTGACACAAGCACACAATCCCGACACCAGAAAGATGTAGGATCTATCACCATAAGGATGATAAAGAACACTCGCACAATCTGGCACCAAAATGATGACAGGCCTATCACCAAAAGGATGATAGAATGACACCCGCACACAATCCTGACACTAAAAGGATGCAGGCCTATCACCAAAAGGATGATATAGAACACACGCATAATCTGGAACCAAATGGATGAGAGACATATAACCAAAAGAATGATAGAGTGACACACACACACAATCTCGACACCAAAAGGATGCAGGGCCTTGCACCATAAGAATGATAGAGAATACTCGCACAATCTGGAACCAAAAAGATGATAGAGCGACACACGCACACAATCCCGACACCAAAAGGATGCAGGCCTATTACCAAAAGGATGATAGAGAACACTCGCACAATCTGGCACCAAAAGGATTACAGATCCATCACCCAAAGGATGATAGAGCGATACACACACACAATCCCGACAACAAAAGGAGGCTGGGCCTATCACCAAAAAGATGATAGAGAACACTCGCACAATCTTGCACCAAAAAGATGACAGACCTATCACCAAATGGATGATAGAGTGACACAAGCACACAATCCCGACACAGAAGGATGTAGGATCTATCACCAAAAGGATGATAAAGAACACTCGCACAATCTGACACCAAAATGATGACAGGCCTATCACCAAAAGGATGATAGAATGACACACGCACACAATCCTGACACTAAAAGGATGCAGGCCTATCACCAAAAGGATGATATAGAACACACGCACAATCTGGAACCAAAAGGATGACAGACATATCACCAAAAGAATGATAGAGTGACACACGCACACAATCCCGACACCAAAAGGATGCAGGGCCTTTCACCAAAAGAATGATAGAGAATACTCGCACAATCTGGAACCAAAAAGATGACTGAACCATCACCAAAAAGATGATAGAGCGGCACACGCACACAATCCCGACATCAAAAGGACGCAGGCCTATCAACAAAAGGATGATAGAGAACACTCGCACAATCTGGCACCAAAAGGATGACAGATCCATCACCCAAAGGATGATAGAGCGATACACGCACACAATCCCGACAACAAAAGGAGGTTGGGCCTATCACCAAAAATATGATAGAGAACACTCGCACAATCTGGCACCAAAAAGATGACAGACCTATCACCAAATGGATGATAGAGTGACACAAGCACACAATCCCGACACAGAAGGATGTAGGATCTATCACCAAAAGGATGATAAAGAACACTCGCACAATCTGGCACCAAAATGATGACAGGCCTATCACCAAAAGGATGATAGAATGACACACGCACACAATCCTGACACTAAAAGGATGCAGGCCTATCACCAAAAGGATGATATAGAACACACGCACAATCTGGAACCAAAAGGATGACACACATATCACCAAAAGAATGATATAGTGACACACGCACATAATCCCGACACAAAAAGGATGCAGGGCCTTTCACCAAAAAAATGATAGAGAATACTCGCACAATCTGGAACCAAAAAGATGACTGAACCATCACCAAAAAGATGATAGAGCGACACACGCACACAATCCCGACACCAAAAGGATGCAGACCTATCACCAAAAGGATGATAGAGAACACTCGCACAATCTGGCACCAAAAGGATGACAGATCCATCACCCAAAGGATGATAGAGCGATACACGCATACAATCCCGACAACAAAAGGAGGCTGGGCCTATCACCAAAAATATGATAGAGAACACTCGCACAATCTGGCACCAAAAAGATGACAGACCTATCACCAAATAGATGATAGAGTGACACAAGCACACAATCCCGACACAGAAGGATGTAGGATCTATCACCAAAAGGATGATAAAGAAAACTCGCACAATCTGGCACCAAAATGATGACAGGTCTATCACCAAAAGGATGATAGAATGACACACGCACACAATCCTGACACTAAAAGGATGCAGGCCTATCACCAAAAGGATGATATAGAACACACGCACAATCTGGAACCAAAAGGATGACAGACATATCACCAAAAGAATGATAGAGTGACACACGCACACAATCCCGACACCAAAAGGATGCAGGGCCTTTCACCAAAAGAATGATAGAGAATACTCGCACAATCTGGAACCAAAAAGATGACTGAACCATCACCAAAAAGATGATAGAGCGGCACACGCACACAATCCCGACATCAAAAGGACGCAGGCCTATCACCAAAAGGATGATAGAGAACACTCGCACAATCTGGCACCAAAAGGATGACAGATCCATCACCCAAAGGATGATAGAGCGATACACGCACACAATCCCGACAACAAAAGGAGGGTGGGCCTATCACCAAAAATATGATAGAGAACACTCGCACAATCTGGCACCAAAAAGATGACAGACCTATCACCAAATGGATGATAGAGTGACACAAGCATACAATCCCGACACAGAAGGATGTAGGATCTATCACCAAAAGGATGATGAAGAACACTCGCACAATCTGGCACCAAAATGATGACAGGCCTATCACCAAAAGGATGATAGAATGACACACGCACACAATCCTGACACTAAAAGGATGCAGGCCTATCACCAAAAGGATGATATAGAACACACGCACAATCTGGAACCAAAAGGATGACAGACATATCACCAAAAGAATGATAGAGTGACACACGCACACAATCCCGACACAAAAAGGATGCAGGGCCTTTCACCAAAAGAATGATAGAGAATACTCGCACAATCTGGAACCAAAAAGATGACTGAACCATCACCAAAAAGATGATAGAGCGACACACGCACACAATCCCGACACCAAAAGGATGCAGACCTATCACCAAAAGGATGATAGAGAACACTCGCACAATCTGGCACCAAAAGGATGACAGATCCATCTCCTAAAGGATGATAGAGCAATACACGCACACAATCCCGACAACAAAAGGAGGCTGGGCCTATCACCAAAAATATGATAGAGAACACTCGCACAATCTGGCACCAAAAAGATGACAGACCTATCACCAAATGGATGATAGAGTGACACAAGCACACAATCCCGACACAGAAGGATGTAGGATCTATCACCAAAAGGATGATAAAGAAAACTCGCACAATCTGGCACCAAAATGATGACAGGCCAATCACCAAAAGGATGATAGAATGCCACACGCACACAATCCTGACACTAAAAGGATGCAGGCCTATCACTAAAAGGATGATATAGAACACACGCACAATTTGGAACCAAAAGGATGACAGACATATCACCAAAAGAATGATAGAGTGACACACGCACACAATCCCGACACCAAAAGGATGCAGGGCCTTTCACCAAAAGAATGATAGAGAATACTCGCACAATCTGGAACCAAAAAGATGACTGAACCATCACCAAAAAGATGATAGAGCGACACACGCACACAATCCCGACACCAAAAGTATGCAGGCCAATCACCAAAAGGATGATAGAGAACACTCGCACAATCTGGCACCAAAAGGATGACAGATCCATCACCCAAAGGTTGATAGAGCGATACACGCACACAATCCCGACAACAAAAGGAGGTTGGGCCTATCACCAAAAATATGATAGAGATTACTCGCACAATCTGGCACTAAAAAGATGACAGGCCTATCACCAAATGGATGATAGAGTGACACAAGCACACAATCCCGACACAGAAGGATGTAGGATCTATCACCAAAAGGATGATAAAGAACACTCGCACAATCTGGCACCAAAATGATGACAGGCCTATCACCAAAAGGATATTAGAATGACACACGCACACAATCCTGACACTAAAAGGATGCAGGCCTATCACCAAAAGGATGATATAGAACACACGCACAATCTGGAACCAAAAGGATGACAGACATATCACCAAAAGAATGATAGAGTGACACACGCACACAATCCCGACACCAAAAGGATGCAGGGCCTTTCACCAAAAGAATGATAGAGAATACTCGCACAATCTGGAACCAAAAAGATGACTAAACCATCACCAAAAAGATGATAGAGCGACACACGCACACAATCCCGACACCAAAAGGATGCAGGCCTATCACCAAAAGGATGATAGAGAACAGTCGCACAATCTGGCACCAAAAGGAGGACAGATCCATCACCCAAAGGATGATAGAGCGATACACGCACACAATCCCGACAACAAAAGGAGGCTGGGCCTATCACCAAAAAGATGATAGAGAACACTCGCACAGTCTGACACCCAAAAGATGACAGACCTATCACCAAATGGATGATAGAGTGACACAAGCACACAATCCCGACACAGAAGGATGTAGGATCTATCACCAAAAGGATGATAAAGAACACTCGCACAATCTGGCACCAAAATGATGGCAGGCCTATCACCAAAAGGATGATAGAATGACACACGCACACAATCCTGACATTAAAAGGATGCAGGCCTATCACCAAAAGGATGATATAGAACACACGCACAATCTGGAACCAAAAGGATGACAGACATATCACCAAAAGAATGATAGAGTGACACACGCACACAATCCCGACACAAAAAGGATGCAGGGCCTTTCACCAAAAGAATGATAGAGAATACTCGCACAATCAGGAACCAAAAAGATGACTGAACCATAACCAAAAAGATGATAGAGCGACACACGCACACAATCCCGACACCAAAAGGATGCAGACCTATCACCAAAAGGATGATAGAGAACACTCGCACAATCTGGCACCAAAAGGATGACAGATCCATCACCCAAAGGATGATAGAGCGATAAAAGCAGACAATCCCGACAACAAAAGGATGTTGGGCCTATCACCAAAAATATGATAGAGAACACTCGCACAATCTGGCACCAAAAAGATGACAGACCTATCACCAAATGGATGATAGAGTGACACAAGCCCACAATCCCGACACAGAAGGATGTAGGATCTATCACCAAAAGGATGATAAAGAACACTCGCACAATTTGGCACCAAAATGATGACAGGCCTATCACCAAAAGGATGATAGAATGACACACGCACACAATCCTGACACTAAAAGGATGCAGGCCTATCACCAAAAGGATGATATAGAACACACGCACAATCTAGAACCAAAAGGATGACAGACATATCACCAAAAGAATGATAGAGAATACTCGCACAATCTGGAACCAAAAAGATGAATGAACCATCACCAAAAAGATGATAGAGCGACACACGTACACAATCCCGACACCAAAAGGATGCAGGCCTATCACCAAAAGGATGATAGAGAACACTCGCACAATCTGGCACCAAAAGGATGACAGATCCATAACCCAAAGGATGATAGAGCGATAAACGCACACAATCCCGAACAAAAAGGGGGCTGGGCCTATCACCAAAAAGATGATAGAGAACACTCGCACAATCTGGCACCAAAAAGATGACAGACCTATCACCAAATGGATGATAGAGTGACACAAGCACACAATCCCGACACAGAAGGATGTAGGATCTATCACCAAAAGGATGATAAAGAACACTCGCACAATCTGACACCAAAATGATGACAGGCCTATCACCAAAAGGATGATAGAATGACACACGCACACAATCCTGACACTAAAAGGATGCAGGCCTATCACCAAAAGGATGATATAGAACACACGCACAATCTGGAACCAAAAGGATGACAGACATATCACCAAAAGAATGATAGAGTGACACACGCACACAATCCCGACACCAAAAGGATGCAGGGCCTTTCATCAAAATAATGATAGAGAATACTCGCACAATCTGGAACCAAAAAGATGACTGAACCATCACCAAAAAGATGATAGAACGACACACGCACACAATCCTGACATCAAAAGGATGCAGGCCTATCACCAAAAGGATAATAGATAACACTCGCACAATCTGGCACCAAAAGGATGATAGAGAACACTCGCACAATCTGGCACCAAAAGGATGACAGATCCATCACCCAAAGTATGATAGAGCGATACTCGCACACAATCCCGACAACAAAAGGAGGCTGGGCCTATCACCAAAAATATGATAGAGAACACTCGCACAATCTGGAACCAAAAAGATGACAGACCTATAACCAAATGGATGATAGAGTGACACAAGCACACAATCCCGACACAGAAGGATGTAGGATCTATCACCAAAAGGATGATAAAGAACACTCGCACAATCTGGCACCAAAATGATGACAGGTGTTGCACCCTAAAATTTGACCAACAATTATTCATCCATCAATTGTTTGAAGGTTGATACCTTCACCAGAAAGTTCAAGAGATCCTCAGAGGAATTGGTTGAAACCAAGGTTGTGTGCTTCATAGCTTGAGAGTTGTGGGTGCTCCTCAGATGATTCTGAGACTTTGAGAATGAACTGGAAGCTTTGAGAAAGTTTATGAGATGTCTTGATAGCCATCATAAAGCCCAGAGAAGTCATTGTGCAAGAATTCAGAAGATTCAACCATGAATGGTAGAATTAGGGTTTTGACTGGGTCAACCCTAGATCAGCTGAAGATTTGGAGAAGGTTGAGACTTAATCCAAGGGCCATGAGATCATGGAATGATGTATGGAGATTTTATAAAGATGATTCCTAGGCCAACTCATCATGATTGAAGAGTTTGAGAAGTTTTGAGTTAGGGTTTCTGAGGATTGTCAGTGAAAAAACCCTAGTTTGATCCCTATCTTCCAGGCAGTTTTAGCTCAAGATGTGATTGATATCTAATCTTCCCCACAGCATGAATGTTGTAGAGATTGTTCTTAGCTTTAATTTGAGTGGTAGAAGTCCTTGATAGGAGTTGCAGAGCTCAAGTTATGGTTTTGACAAATTACAGGTCATCTGAGGTGTGTGAATCTGGGTCCTTGAAAGTCACCCAACTTGCAAACAACGTTTGCCCTAGTAGGATGATTCCTATGATCTCTTGGTCAACATGAATGTTGAAGATCATCTTCTTAGATTTCTAGAGAGTACTAGAAGTCCTTGATAGGATTTGTAGAACTCAACTTATGGTTTGAACAAGACAGGGGTATTTTGGTCATTTGGCAGTTATAGGTCATTTTAAGCAAAGGCCATATCTCCTATTTCCAAGCCTCAAATGGAAAAACTCAAAACATGAAAGTTGTTCAAAATGGCATTTTAAGCCTAGAAAGGAGGTCATGAGTTGTTGGAAAAGCTCATAGCATGGAATGACAAAGTTTGGTAAATTTGAACTAAAAAAGGCATATAAGTTAATTCAAGTCAAGTTGAAATTTGGTTTGGGAGATCTATGAATCCAAAATAGGTCATCCAATATACCATTTTGATTGCAAATAACATTCTAAAAACTTTGGTTTAAACAGAATTTTGATTTGAGGCTCAAAAATGAAGGTTGCTTTGAAAAATTGTAGCTTGTATCTTAAGGCATCCTTGGAAGGTTCTACACAAGGCAAGTTTGGCCTGATTTTTGCACATATGATCTCAATATCTCTTGTAATGAGATTTTGAAACAAGTTTACAAGGCCTAACTCATGAGATATGGTATGATCAACATGTCATTAAAGGAGAAATTCCATGACTTTCCATTACTTTCTAGCTCATTCTAGGAAGTTCTAGATGATTCTATGGATGGTTATAAATTGAGGGGATCATGATGAAGAAAAAGGTTGGTCAAGGTTGGAGAATTCAGTAGAGAAAGGGATAGAAAGAGTGAGGTGTTCAAAGCTTTCTTCAAAGTCAAGCAAGACTCGAATCTTCCATTACAAGCTTTCTCCTTCAAGAATCTTGCAAACAGAAACTTCTACACCATTAGAGGGTTCCTTGGAAGCCATTGCAAGCTCTGAATTCATCTCTAGCATCACTCACCATCATCACTTGGCAGGTTGGTGTGCTTCCCCATATCTCATTAGTTATGCGCTTTCCATAAGGTTTCTAGGTGTAGAATGAATAGGCTAGGTCAAGAGATCATGTGCTGAGAATTAGAGAGCTCTGTGTAAGGATCCATGACAGACCCTAGTTTCTTTCACTTTTAAGAATGGATCGTTTGTTGAGCATTAACTGATATGTTATGGTTTAGATTGATGAGGGTAACCTAAGGAACAAGTTTAGATCATTGGATTTGAGTTTGGTTAAGGTTGATCACAGAGAATCATGGTGGAACCCTAATGTTGGGGCATTCTGTTAGAACGATACAAGAGGTTTCAATGGGAATTATTGGCACCATCGTGTTCTTGGTAATCAGTGGAGCATATTTGCTTTTGGAAATTTTGAATTTCATGAAGCGAGCAGGGAGAAAGATTGGAGAGAAATTCGTGCATGAATCCTGCGTTTTGGCTGAAACCCTAGCTCGATTGGGGACGATGGCCATCAGCCGTTGGATGGTCCCAGATCTTTGACTATTTCAGTTGATCGCATGGCCAGAATTTAATTTCAAAACGGAGGGAAATCTCAACATCAAAACGCAGCGTTCTATTAAGTGAGTAATTCTGGGCTTCAGCAGACCAATGCTATCCACACCTCCACCACGGGCCCAATCAGAAAATGAATTAACATGGGTTGCTATTCACACCGTATCCCTTTTATTTATTTTTTAATTTTTCATATGATTTTCTGAGCGCATGTGGGTTTAATGAAGTTGATATCTGCACCACCCTTTCCTGGCCCAATGATCAATACAACTGGGCGCAGTTACTCATGACACCCCCCATCCCCTTTTCTCATATTTTCATATTTTAATTTCTTTTATATTTCTTGCATATTAAAAAATTCATATAAAATCCAAAAATTAATATTTTTTAATTCTTGTTTTTTCCATAGGTTCATAATTTTGTCTAGAAAAATGTAAATAAATAAAATCCCATTTTATTTTTAGTTTAGTATTTTTAGCATATTTTCTTGTAAATGGTATTTTTAATTGATTTTAGTTGATACTTGATTTTGTATAATTTCTTTTAGGACTTCCCCTTAGGATTTTTGAGCCATTCTTTTTGGCATAGTTAGATATTGAATCATAGTTTATATAGAATTTAATTCTCAATTTGTAGATTAAAATTTGATATAGTTTGCTTGTTTGACATTTAGGTGCTCAAATTAGGGTTTTAGGTTGTATAAGTAGATTTGAACCATTTTGTTTTGGGGTTTATAGGCCAAATTAGTGTATGGGGAATATATGGGTTAAGGGTAAGTATGTATAGAGTCCCCTAGAATTTTTCTAGAATATTGTATGGTGTTTTAGTATTTTTAATTGATTTTTGAATGTATGGTTAGTATGTGTGTTGCTTAAAGGCATAGTTTGTATTGTTGTGTTTGTTTTTCTTCTCCTTTGAGGGTGGGAGCTTTGAAGATTGAGTTGAAGACTTTGTGGATCATCATTGAAGCTTTGAAGACCTTGCAGAGGAGTTTAGCTAGCTTTTGTTGTTTTGTTTATAGGATCATAAGTGCATAGGTAGAGCCTTAGATATAATACTTTTATTCAATAAACAAGGAGTGTCTTGTTCACCTCCTTCCTTCTCTATGACATAAAGTCCCTTAAGGGTATTCACCTCTCTCCTTTGGAGGGATTAGTGACCTTGCCCTATAAGGCAGAACTTTGAGAGAGCCTTTCCCTTTGATGTTAAGTCCTCAATGGCATCCTTTGGAAGTCAGTGAGCACTCTAACATCCTCACCTCATCTTGTTGACTGAATCTTGTTTGATGGAGCATTTGGGTTGTTGAAGATAGCAATGAAAAGTATTGAAGACTTGATTGAAGATCTAAAAGCCATTGAAGATAGAAGCTGAAGCTTTGAAGAGGATGAATCCTTGAAGATTGTTGAAGTCTGAAGACTTTGATCAAGTTGATGCCTGAAGATCCCTGAAGATGGTGAAGCCTGAAGGTGGAGCTGATCAGAGAAGCTGAAGCTTAAGGGAGAAGATGAGTTGATACTCATGTTGTAGGGTTGATACCTGGAAAGCAAGTGATCTCTGAAGTCTGAAGACTGAGTTGCTGCTGGAGGAGCTGAAGCTTTCTTCTGTTTTCTTTTCTGTATTGTGTGTTTTGTCTGATTTGTCTGTTGCATTAGACTAAGTTCATCTAGAATAAGTTCAGTCTAAGAGCATGATTGCATTAGAGGTTGAGTTGCTCTCTCTGCTTGTATTGTTATTGCTTGGCTTTGCTTGCGGGTATTCGGTAGAGCCCAGCTCCCTTGCCCATGTGTTTATTTTGCTTGATAACATGTTTTCCTTTTATCTGTATGATTGCAGTTTGTTGTTTATATTTCAGTATGATTACTGTTATTTCATGACTGGCTTGAGGTTGAGATGAGCTTGTGGAGGCTGAAGCCCCACACACATTTCCTCCCTCACTTGCATTGCATGCATTTTACTGTTAAGCTGATGCTTTGTCTGTTTGGTGTATCATTGACATGATCCCTTAGGACTCTCACTTCCTTTGATAAGGATTTGATGATAGACTTTTAGGTTGAAACCTATGCATGACAACATCTAGGAGTTCCCTGTTCAAACCTCAACCATAGGATGAATCCATGGCATGATAACAGTAGGACTTGATAGTCTCCCTCCTAGTTGGGCCTGTTCTCTTCTCATCTCAAAGCAGTTTAAGATACAGTAATCATGAATGATTTCTTTCGTACGTTACGAGCCTTAAGCTACCTAAGAAAGGATTGTTGGAGAGTTTCTTTTCCACAGTCTGGATGTTTAGTATGGTACCCTTTGGGTGACATGCGACACATTCACTCTCAGGTCATAGTCTCTAGTGCGGTTGAAATCGCAAACACAATAAAAAACATTTCTTTCAGGAAATAACCCGTAGTTTCCCGAACTACGTTTGCTCTGATCTTCCATGCTGTGTGGAAGTACGTAGGCATAGGATGCGATATCCTAGCGAGCAACCTTCCCCACCTTCACCCGTAGTTAGCCGAACTACGTTGACTCTGATTTCTCATTCTCTGATGAGAATACGTAGGCATAAAGTGCGACGCTTTGCCGAGTCATTTTTCTTTTCTTTTTTCAGCCAGCCTTGATAGGTAGATAGATTATAACCAACCCGTCCAAGTAAACAAACAAGTGAGGATCCCGTCGAGTACGACGGACGTGAGGGGTGCTAATACCTTCCCCTTGCGTAACCGACTCCCGAACCCAGACAATGGTTGCGATGACCTTGTCTTACCCTCTTTTCGTCAGGTTTTTCCGATCGTTTCCTTTCCCGCTCTGAGGGATAAATAACGAAAGGTGGCGACTCTTCTGTTCAGCCGACACCTTATTTTCGCGCAAGCGACAGCTGGCGACTCTGCTGGGGACTCCAACGGTTCCCTGTGCGAGTCAATCCTACCGCTTGTGTGTTTGCTTGTTGGGTTGCGTTTATTTATCGCATTTTTACTTCTCGCCCTTTATTTCCCGCATTTTATATTCAGTAAAATATGATTATTTGTGCTGTTGTGGGATGGGAGTTCTGATGAGTGAGAAGCCAGACCCAGGCTTGAGTGCACTATAGACTTAGAGTGGAAATTAGTGGGCGCGTGCTTGCTTTGCAGGCACTAGTGCCTCATGAAATCCACGCTCATACGAGGTTCATCCGGTTGGCTTCACTTTCAACCCTTTGGGTTGAGACGGTTGCTGGTTTGGTGGATTGTCGACTCTGGGGACCGATCATTTGTGATTCAGCTAAGTGAGGCCTCTTCAAGACTTGATGATGCCACTCCTTCTGGGAATCGTATCATCAGTTTTGAAAGTCTGTGACGCTGATGAACGCATAGGATGCCGTACCTTGAGTCAGTCTAGGTCCATACCTGTGAGCGGGACTGGGTTTATTGCAGGAAACTTAGACCTTCAGACTACCTGGTTTTCTTGACAGTGAATCAGTTATGTTGGTACCAGGGTTCTCAGTTGCAGACTCGTCTGTTCTTGACAGAGCAAGTTTTTGATCAGAGGATCTTATCGTCGGGTGTTTGTCTGTTCTTGATAGAGCAGGCTTTGATCAGTGTATTATCATCAGTGGTTTGTTCTGGATGGAGCAGATTTTGAGTGAGGTCTGAAGATCTCATCAGCAGATGTTATTTGTTCTTGATAGGGCAGATTTTGAGTGGGGTCTGAAGATCTCATCAGCAGCTGTGTGTTTGTTCTTGATAGGGCAGATTTTTGATTTGGGGTCTGAAGACTTCATCCACAGATGTTCCTTGATCTTGCACCCGGGGTCCTTATTGTCAGGCACTTATTCTTGTCAGAGCAGAATTTTGATCTCAGTCCTATCAGATGGTTATTCTCAGCGGATCAGATTAGTAGTCTTACACCGGGGTTTCCTTCTCATCAGCGACCGTTGATACCGAATCTCCACAGCAGCTATCCGGATATATTATTGCATGCCTGCATTTTGCATTAGTTTGCGCATTCATCTGCATTCCATTAACGTGTGTCTGTGTTGCAGGTACCGTTTCCCCGATCCAGGATTTCCCGCCTCCTACTGTTATTATGGCCTCCCTCAGGAAGACTGTTGCGTACAAGTTCCCGACCCCTGAGGTGTCGAAGTTGACTGGTTTGATAGCCCTGGCAGGGGATTCGGTGAAGGATAGGTTCAGGAAGTCTTATGGCAGGTTGCTTAGTCTGGTTTGCAAACCTTCTACGTCCGAGTTGAATGGGTTACATGCTCTTCTGCAGTTCTATGACCCTCCCTTGAGGTGTTTCACTTTTCA
Organism: Lathyrus sativus; assembly: GCA_963859935.3. Taxonomy (NCBI): domain Eukaryota; kingdom Viridiplantae; phylum Streptophyta; class Magnoliopsida; order Fabales; family Fabaceae; genus Lathyrus; species Lathyrus sativus. The sequence goes on along the minus strand of OZ012739.1, from coordinate 198,685,322 downwards.
TGACTTCGTCCTCGCGCCGACATTAGAAGAGTATGCTGATATGCTGGGTGTGCCCATCAAAGGGCAGATGCCTTTTGTCCACATGAATGCTGAGCCTGATCTGGCTGGTTTAGCTTCCTCACTTCATCTGAGCGCCTCTGAGTTAGTGGTGACGAGTTGGAACAAGGTCCCAGGGTTCTCTCTGCAGTTTCTGATAGCTAAGGCTCAGCAGTGTGCTAAGGACAAATGTTGGGACGCGTTCAATGCCATCCTTGCTTTATGCATATATGGCATTATCCTGTTCCCCAACATGCCTGATTTCGTGGACTTTGATGCATTCCACATCTTCGCCTCAGGGAATCCAGTCCCTACTCTGATCGGAGACGTCTATCACTCAGTGCATTACAAGAACGAGAACCGGAGAGGGAAGAATGTCTCATGCTGCGTACCGTTGTTGTACAAGTGGTTTGATAGTCATCTGCCCAAGAGGGGTTCCTCCGTCTTGTCTGCAGCCACAGCTGAGTGGCCTGAGCGTCTGATGAGTTTGTTGGCAGAAGACATTGATTGGTTCGTTGACAGAGACAGGTTAGGCACCGAGGTGATCTTCAGTTGTAGTGGGTTTCCTAACGTACCTCTGATAGGTAGGAAGGGTTGCATCAACTACAATCCATCATTGCTAGTTCGTCAGTTCGCATACGCGTTGAGGACTCCGCCGAAAGAGGAAGAGGTGCAGGAATCTTTGTACCTCACAGGTACTCTAGAGGGGGATTTGTTGTCCAGGCTTCAGCATGCGTGGAACAATATCAGCAAGAGGGGAAAGCCTTTGTTGGGAAAGAGCAACAGCCAAGCCTACCCTCCTTATTCAGCTTGGATCAGAGCCAGAGCCAACACTATAGGGATGTCATTCCCTCATGTCAGACCAGAGAGTCCTCCACCAGTCGAAGAGCCTACCACTGTGTCCATTCATCAGCACAACCAGGTATTAGCCGAGTGTGATGAACTGAAGCGGGCAAATGCAGAATTAGAGAAGGAGTTAGCTCAGCTTCGAAGTGAACGGAACTAAGTCGTGCATGCCTTCAGAAAGCAAACAGAGTCGGTAAATCAGCTGGGTGCAGACTTGGCAAAGCAGATTGCTGATCGGGAACGCTTAGGTCAAGACTTCAAGGCTGCTAATGATGTACTAGCTACGAAGAAGCAACATTTGGAGGAGGCATATCGGAGGATATCTAAGTTCGACCAGCATTGGAAGACCTCCATGGCCACCAGGAAGGAGCGAGAGGACAAGCTGATGCTGCAGATTTCTAAGTTGGAAGCCGAAGTGAAGGACAGTGAGCGGAGGTTTGATGAAGAGACCGCCCGCAGATACTCCGCTGAAGCCCGTCTCAACAAAGCTCTTGCTAACCTGAAGGAGCATAAGCTGATGTTTGAGTCTAAGAAGCGGAAACTGGAGGATTGCTTTGGCGAAGGAGCTTGGGAGAGTTCAGTTCAGGGGCTTCAGCATACCATCAGGCAGAGGGAACTACTCGTCGAGGGGTTGCTCACTTTGCCAGATCATCCAGAGACGAAGGAATTATTAGCAGAGTATCGCGCCCGTGGCCGTACTTGACTAGTTGTATTCCTGTTGTTTTGATCTTTGATGTATGCTGACCATCACCAGACTTGTTGGCTGAGGTCATGCTGTTGATCTGTTTGTACTCGCTGATACTGTGTACTACCTTGACAGGCCTTTCCATATATATATGAGATTGATGTTTCCATGATTGGGCTCAGATTTCTTCTTCCTCTTATTATTATCAGCACTGGCACTAAGGCACTAGGATCGGGGGAAAATCTCCCACGCACACAGACACACGCATGCATCTGCATGAAGCATATTTGCATGGTGTATATCTTATTGCTTTTCCTAACCTTTATTGTTGACAGGTTTTTCAGGTTCCGAGCTGTCTCCGGTCTCCAGGATTGATCAAAGACTCATCCACCGCTACTCAACTCGCGCTAATCAGACAAGGATCATGGACCAGGTGCAGTCAGATGTTCAAGAGCTCCGTGAACGGATGGATCGTTTCATGGAACTGATGCAGGTGGTCGCTAATGGTCAGGACCAGCTTCGTACTTTGGTTCAACCTCTGATCTCCAGGGTTGACAGTAATGGCATACTGCACGACGGGGCTGTACCCACTCCTCCTCCAGTGGATGCTCCACAAAATGTTGTTCCTGTTGCCGGGGGCAACGGCAGTGCTAACGGCAATCTGATGACTAATCTCGGACGCAATGCGGCGGGCGTCGGCAATGGTAGTCTGGGAGCCAATGTTAACACAGGGCCGGTCAATGGCAATGCTGGTGTAGGAAATCTGTTGGTGCCTCAACCGTGGCTGGAGGACCATCAGGATGACGTATTCTCTCAGAGAGGTGTGGAAGCAGAGTTGAATGCTGAAGCTCGACTCAGGTTCAAAGCGCTGGAAGACAAGATGAGAGACATTGAAAATCAGAATACATTGGGCGTTGACATGTCCAAGCTCGGGTTGATTGCTGACTTTAAGGTACCTCATAAGTTCAAGGTGCCTGTCTTTGAGAAGTATAAGGGTACTACTTGCCCCCGCGTCCACCTCCGATCTTATTATAGAAAGATGTCTGCCTATTCTGACGATGAGAAGTTGCTGATGCACTTCTTCCAGGATAGTCTTTCTGGTCCATCACTCGAATGGTATATGGGCCTAGAGCCCGCTACTGTGCGCACCTGGAAAGATCTCGCAGAAGCGTTCGTCCTCCACTATCAATACAATAGTGACTTGGCTCCCAACCGAGTTCAGCTTCAGAATCTCTCACAGCGGAACAATGAAAGCTTTAAAGAGTACGCCCAGCGGTAGCGTGAATTGGCTGCTCGGGTTCAACCGCCGATGGTTGAGCGTGAGCTAGTGCAAATGTTTGTGGCTACCCTTCCTGGAATCTACTATGAAAAGCTGGTCAGTGGCATGTCTGGGACATTCTCGGCTCTCATCAGTATGGGCGAGCATGTTGAGAACGGTATAAAGATTAGAAAAATTCAAGGCGAATCATCCTCGGCTGGAGGAGGTAGTAAGAAACCCTACGCTGGCAAGCGTCGAGAGGGAGATGCCAGTGCTGTCACTAATGCTCGGAGAAAGGGCAAGGGCCCTCAGCCTCAGATTGCTAGCATAAATATCCCGGCTGCTCCACCGCAGCCGCAGCAGCAGCAGCCTCAGCAGCAGAATCAGCAGGGGTATAGAAGATATCAGAATCGGGCTCCTCTGACAAATCGTCATTTTGAAACTCCACCTATGTCGTATGCACAGCTTCTGCAAACTTTGCTCCAGCTTCAGCTAGTTCAAAAGAGGACAATGGCTCCCTTAACAGGGGCACCACCACCAGGGTATGACGCCAATGCTACTTGTGATTTCCATACTGCAGCACCAGGCCATACGATTGAGAATTGCAAAGCTTTTAAGCACAAAGTGCAGGACTTGGTGGACGCCAAGGTCATCAACTTTTCTGACAGTGTGCCCAACGTTACCAAAAACCCCATGCCTCATCATAAGGGAGGCGGAGTGAGTGCCGTTATCACTGAGGAGAGTGCGGACTTGCTGACTGAGGTCAAAGACTTGAAAACGCTGCTTAGTTTTGTCAAGGCTAAGTTGCTGAAGAAGGGCTTCTTTCCTAGATGCGGAGAGTTATGTATGGCTTGTGCTACACTTCCTGACGGGTGTGAGCAGCTGGTCGAAGGTATCCAAAGTCTGATGTCTGAGGGTATTTTGCAGTTCAGTCGGAGCATTGAAAGTGCATCAGGGGAAGTCGTACTAAAGCAGGCAGATGAAGTTGCCACCATTACTATTCCTCGTCACCCTATTACTATTTCTGCACCCCGACCACCTACAATCACTATCACCAGGGCCGGGCCAATCCCATTCGAAAGCACTAACGCCGTTCCATGGCACTACGGCGCTGAAGTCTATTGCAATGGTCAGAAGATAGAGCTTGAGCCGTACGGATCGACTGTGCAGAATCTTGCCGGAGTCAGTGGCATTACTCGAAGCGGTAGGGTGTTCGCGCTAGCAGAAGTTGCGGCAGAGAAGGTGGTCCAAGCTGACGCTGTAGATAAGGGTAAAGGCAAAGCTGTCGAGGAGGTCCCTTCTGGGGCAGAAAAAGATCTGCTAGTTAAAGATGCTGAAGAGTTCATGCGATTAATCAAGAAGAGCGACTACAAGATTGTAGATCATCTTCATCAGACTCCGTCAAAGATCTCTATTCTTAACTTGTTGCTGTGTTCTGAGGCGCACCGCAACGCCTTGCTGAAGGTATTAAACGCTGCCTACGTGCCGCAGGAGATATCAGTAAATCAGCTGGAAGAGGTGGTAGCCCATGTTAATGCTGGTAATGGGTTGGGATTTACAGATCTAGAGCTGACCCCTAAAGGAAGAGACCACAACAGCGCCTTGCACGTCTCAATAGAGTGCAGAGGCACTATCATGTCGCATGTCCTGGTGGATATGGGTTCGTCGCTTAATGTGCTTCCGAAGAAAGCACTGATGAAGTTGGATACCTGTGGATTGCTTTGCACGCCCAGTGATCTGGTGGTGAAAGCCTTTGATGGGACTAAGCGCCACGTTTTTGGAGAGTTGACCCTGCCAATTCAAGTTGGTCCAAAGACGTTCAATACGGTTTTCTATATCATGGATATCATGCCTGCCTACAGTTGCCTTTTAGGTCGGCCATGGATCCATGCTGCTGGTGCCGTGACGTCCACGCTGCATCAGAAGCTCAAATATGCTGTCGGGGGCAGCATAGTAACCGTCTGCGGTGAGGAGGACATTATGGTGAGCCACTTGTCATCCTTTAAATATGTTGAAATGGATGGCGAGATCCATGAAACTCTCTGCCAAGCATTTGAAACCTTCAAGGTGAAAGAGGTGGCTCCTGTCGTCATAGAGAAGCAAGAGATGAATCTCTCCTCGTTTAAGGAAGCTCGGGCCGTCGTCGAAGCCGGTTCCACCCCAGGCTGGGGGCATGTTTTGGATATACCAATCAAGCAGGATAAGTTTGGATTGGGATATTCTCCTGAAGCTGAAGATTCATCTTCTTCTAGCAGTTCGTCTCGTGGGAAGGGTCCGATCCTATTCACCAAGGGCAGAGTGATTTTCGAGAGCATCAACGCAGCGTCTGAGGACAACGGGGATAGTGATTGTGATCTTGACGCCTGGATTCAACCGAGCAAGTCGGGCGAGCACCTCAACAATTGGACCATCAAGGAGATTATCCAGCTGACAAGTGAAGAGTAATGATTTGCTTTTTACAATCTTTGTACAACCCTATGTCCTGCCCGGGGCATAGTGGTTTTATTGTCAGGGCCTTGTTGGATTATGTACATGCATTTTGTTAATAAATAAAAGGCATTTTCTTCGTACTCAAATATTGTGTTCTCTGTTATTCCTGTTTTATGTTTATTTCGAAAAACAGCAAAATGGCAACGAGGTTTGTGCTAACCTGCATATTCTTGCTTTAAACTTAACCCTTGTTATTGCAGGATCCACATAACAGATGACATCGACTCTGGACCCTCTACGGCTCACTACGACCTTGATTGCCCGATCTATCAAGCCAAGGATGAGATTGATGAAGACGAGGACCTTCCGGAAGAGTTGGCCCGCTTGTTGAGACAAGAAGAAAAGGTTATTCTGCCTCATGAGGAGGATATTGAGATTGTAAATCTGGGTTCTGAGGAGCTCGTCAGAAATTTCAGAGTAGGGGCTGCGCTTCAGAATGATGTCAAGCATAGACTGGTCGAGATGCTTCGAGAGTATAGTGATGTCTTTGCTTGGTCATACGAAGATATGCCCGGACTTGACACTGACATCGTGGTTCATCGCTTGCCGTTGCGAGAAGATTGCCCTCCAGTCAAGCAGAAGCTTAGGAGGACGAGACCAGACATGGCTGTAAAAATCAAAGAAGAAGTCCAGAAGCAGTTGGACGCAGGATTTCTAGCCGTTACCACTTACCCTCCGTGGGTCGCCAACATAGTGCCTGTACCGAAGAAGGACGGTAAGGTACGCATGTGCGTTGATTATCGGGATTTGAATAGGGCGAGCCCTAAGGATGATTTCCCGTTGCCTCATATCGATGTGTTGGTCGACAATACAGCCCAGTTCTCCGTGTTTTCGTTCATGGATGGCTTCTCCGTTTACAATCTGATTAAGATGGCGCCGGAGGACATGGAGAAAACGACGTTCATCACCCCCTGGGGAACATTTTGCTATAAGGTAATGCCCTTCGGTCTGAAGAACGCAGGGGCCACTTACTAGCGAGCAATGGTAACTTTGTTTCATGATATGATTCATCATGAGATCGAGGTCTATGTTGATGACATGATTGCAAAGTCCCAAATGGAGGAAGAGCATCTGGTCAACTTATTGAAGCTTTTTGAGAGGCTTAGGAAATTCAGGCTGAGGCTGAATCCTAACAAGTGCACTTTCGGAGTGCGGTCCGGAATGTTATTGGGGTTTATCGTTAGTGAACGAGGGATTGAAGTTGATCCTGCGAAAATAAAAGCTATCCAAGAAATGCCAGCGCCGAAAACAGAAAAAGAAGTTCGTGGTTTCTTGGGCCGAATAAACTACATTGCGAGGTTTATCTCTCAGCTCACGGCCACTTGTGAACCAATGTTCAAGCTTTTAAAGAAAGATCAGGCACTTGGAATGAGGATTGCCAGAGGGCATTCGACAAAATAAAGCAGTATCTTCAAGAACCTCCAATCTTGATACCCCCAGTGGCTGGACGACCATTAATCATGTACCTGACGGTTCTGGAGAATAGTATGGGGTGTGTTCTCGGTCAGCACGACGAGACGGGCAGAAAGGAGCATGCCATTTATTATTTGAGTAAAAAGTTCACTGAGTGTGAATCTCGATACTCGATGCTGGAGAAGACGTGTTGTGCATTAGCTTGGGCTGCCAAACGTCTACGACAGTATATGCTCAATCACACCACTATGCTAATTTCGAAGATGGATCCGATCAAGTACGTCTTCGAGAAGCAGGCTCTTTCGGGCAGGATTGCCAGATGGTAGATGGTGTTAACGGAATATGATATTCAGTATGTCTCCCAGAAAGCCATTAAGGGAAGCGTATTGTCTGATTACCTTGCCGAACAGCCAATCGAAGACTACCAGCCGATGAAGTTCGAATTCCCTGACGAGGATATTATGTTTCTCAAAGCGAAGGATTGCGATGAGCCATTGCCCGATGAGGGGCCGGATAGGAAGTCTCAGTGGAAGTTGATATTCGACGGAGCAGTTAATTCCTATGGAAGTGGTATAGGGGCTATCATCACGACTCCTCACGGATCCCACATCCCGTTTACTGCAAGACTGACGTTTCCAGTTACCAACAATGAAGCAGAGTATGAAGCATGTATTATGGGTCTGGAAGAGGCAATTGATTTGAGAATCAAGAATCTAGACGTATATGGTGACTCAGCACTTGTAATCAATCAGATTAAAGGGGAGTGGGAAACTCGTCAAGCGAATTTAGTGTCGTACATGAATTATGCCAGGAGGCTACTTCCTTTCTTCGATCGAGTGGAACTTCATCATGTACCCAGGGCTGAAAATCAGATGGCTGATGCCTTAGCCACGTTGGCTTCAATGTATAAAGTCAATTATTGGAATGAGGCTCCAAGAATTGTACTTTCGCGTCTTGATAGACCGGCATTTGTCATTGCAATCGAGGATGTCGCCGACGGCAAGCCATGGTTCCACGATATTCAGACCTTCCTTATGACTAAGGAGTATCCTGCGGGTGCGTCAACCCAGGATAAGAAGATTCTGAGGAGGCTATCTGGAAACTTTTATCTCAATCCTGATGGAGTGTTGTATAAGAGAAATCACAATCTCGTGCTACTCAGATGTGTAGATGAGAAAGAGGCGAGTATGCTCATGGAAGAAGTCCATGAGGGCACATTTGGTACGCACGCCGGCGGGCATGCCATGACGAGAAAGATCCTGAGAGCAGGGTATTACTGGCTGACAATGGAGTCGGATTGCTTCAGATTCGCGAAGAAATGTCATAAATGCCAGATTTATGCGGATAAAGTTCATGTGCCGCCGTGCCCGTTGAATGTCATGTCCTCCCCTTGGCCGTTCTCCATGTGGGGCATCGACATGATAGGCAAGATCGAGCCCACTGCGTCCAATGGTCATCGTTTCATTCTAGTAGCTATCGACTACTTCACCAAATGGGTGGAGGCAGCCTCGTACGCTAATGTGACCAAGCAGGTGGTAGCTAAATTCATAAAGAGGGACATCATCTGTCGCTATGGAATTCCCGAGCGGATCATTACTGATAATGGTTCAAATTTGAATAACAAGATGATGAAGGAGCTGTGCCAGAGCTTCAAGATTGAACACCACAACTCATCTCCTTACCGGCCAAAGATGAATGGCGCTGTTGAAGCGGCCAACAAGAACATCAAGAAGATTGTTCAGAAGATGGTTGTGACGTACAAAGATTGGCACGAGATGCTGCCGTTTGCCTTGCACGGTTATCGTACGACGGTGCGTACGTCGACCGGGGCAACTCCTTTCTCCTTGGTGTACGGTATGGAAGCTGTCCTACCGTTAGAAGTGGAGATCCCTTCTTTGCGAGTTTTGGTTGATGTGAAACTCGACGAGGCAGAATGGATCACGAATCGCTTGAACCAACTCAGCCTGATGGACGAGAAGAGGTTAGCATCGATTGCATTTGGTCGCCTGTACCAAAGCTGAATGAAGAAAGCTTATGATAAGAAGGTGCGCCCAAGAAGCTTTCAGACGGGTGATCTTGTCCTGAAGAAGATTCTTCCGCCACACTCCGATCACCGGGGCAAGTGGACTCCGAATTACGAAGGGCCGTATGTCGTCAGCAAGGTCTTCTCAGGAGGAGCTTTGTTATTATCCACGATGGATGGTGAAGATTTTGCATCCCCGGTGAACGCGGACGCAGTTAAAAAATACTTTGCTTGAAAGAGACCCGCTGGACAAAAAAGGAAAGAGTCCAGGCAAAAAAGGGGAATCCCGGCGAACCAAAAAACAGAATAAAAGGTTCGGGCAAAAATTAGGGATATATTAAAAAATGTACACCCGCGAAGTCGAAAACCTACACTGGGCGGCTTTGGCAAAAAAGGGTATCCCAGTGAACTGAAAACCCGTAAAGGGCGGTTCACGCAAAAATTAGGGATTTGAATAAGCAAATGACTGCGTCCCGCGTGGACTTTCATTGTTTAGTGGTTTGGCGAACCTGAGGGCCGTTCATCTGAATCAATCTCTTCCGAAGCTGAAGCGTCGGAGAGGTATCGAAGTCGAGTGGGTCTTAGAGGGATCAACTCATGGTGTTCGTCTACGCCTCGTTGCCGACATTTGTATATACTGATGTATATTTATGTTTTATTTTTGCGCGGCTTCCTCATTCCAGGAGTTTGCCTCTGTTGTAAAACATTTTTGCCCATTCAGGGGTTCACCATCAATAAAATGCATGTTATTCAGCAATTCTGCTTGCCTGCTTAGCATTTATATGTTTTGTTTGCGAATGAAAACGCCGATGTTTTTTGATAAAATGCGCATACATAAACTTACGGGCCTAGGCCCATTGATTGTTGAAACAATTAATTACCTGAATATTGTCACGAGTTAATAACCTTGATAGGCCCCTTTGAGGAGGGTAGCTTGTCTGTTTGTTTGTGTTGTTGCAGGTGTAGCACCTTTCAGAAGATGTGTCGTGCGCATCCCCGAAGCAGGGCGAGCCCTCCTCCTCCAGCAGAGTTCAGTAGTCTCTCCTCCGCAGAGTATGAACGTGATATCGTGAGCATTGATATGTCTCCCCAGGCAGAGAGGATTCTCTTCCCCAAGCAGACGCGTCCTGAAGGAACGCCACCTCATCGGCTGAGTCGCGCGCAGCAGCTCGTATTCTCCCCCAGCACCGGGTCACAAGTGTAGGTTTCATAGAAATGTTCGGGTGCCGAAGCTCGTGTTTTCCCCAGTAAAGTCGCCGCAGCAGGTGTTTCCCCAGCACCGGGTCACAAGTGCAGGATTCGTAGGAAATGACTCGTACACCGGAATATGCAGTAACTAATGGTGCCAGACTGAAGTCTCCAGCGGAATTGGGATTCCCCACCAGAGCCGTATTCTCTCCCGAAGTCGGATGATTCCCTCTTCCCCAGTAGAGTGTTGGAACAGCTGATGTTGTATTCCTCTGCAGAGTCGTACTCTCCCCCGAAGTCGGATGATCCCTTCTTCCCCAGCGAAATTGAAATTCCTCATCAGAGTTGTACTCTCCAGTGAAGTAGAATGATTTCTCTTTCCCCGGCTGAGTCCGCAGATCCCCAGGAGAGCCGGATCCTTGGTAGCAGTTGGGACCATGAGTGGATTTTCCTAGCAGAATGTTGAACAGCCGATGCTATATTTCCCCAGAGTCGCACTTTCTCCAGCGAAGCAGAATGATTTCTCCTTCCTCAGCCGAGTTTGCAGATGTCCAAGAGAGCCGAGTCCTTGGAAGTTGATCAGACTATGATCGGTTTCTTCCCCAGTGGGGTGTTGAGCAGCTGAAGTTGTTTCCCCACCGAGTGGTTATCCCCAGAAAAGTAGCCATGAAGGCCGCGCAGTGCATTCTCGCGATTGATATCAGCAGGTCCAAGTTCTCGTAGAGCTTCGTTCCCCTACAGTAATCAACTGAAGTTGTTTTCCCTGCAGCAGTCAACCGAAAGATCAATTCCCCAAGCGGAGTCCAATTGATATCGGCATGCAGTTTTCTCCTCAGCAGGATGATTCCTCTATCTGAGTAGTTCTTTTCTCCTTGACAGGAGAACCCCCCCCCCCCCCCCCCGACATTTATTTTGCTGACGGGGTCGCATTGTTGTGCATGATTGCATAGCATTGTGCATGATTGCATAGCATTGTGCAGGATTGCATAGCATTGTGCATGATTGCATAGCATTTAGCATAGACGCATAGCATTTCCACCGTGTGGAGCATGGCGCAGAAGCATACACATCATAAACATGATCTAGGGTATTATCATTCTTGTTTTACAAAGAGACCAGTTGCTCAGGACGATTCCTGATATTCTCTCCAACAAGGTCGCTTTCTTAAGATGATTCTTAAGACCCCGGTGTAATCCCCACGGTCGCTCGCTCAAGATGATTTTTGAGATCCCCGGCGAAGTCTTCAGTTCAAGACGATTCTTGAATTCCTCAGCAGGGCCGTTTGCTTGAGATGACTCTTAAGACCTCTGCGCAACTTCCCGAGTTGTTCGCCTAGTATGATGCTTGAGCTCCCCAGTAGCGTCCTCAGCAAGAGTTGCCCAGGAAGATTCCTGGAATGCCCAGCAGAATAAAGTCTCCAGAATGGTTATCGGTTCAGGATGATTCTTGAAGGTGCCCGACGGAGTTGTTTGTTCAAGATGATTCTTGAAGTCCCTAGCAGCGTGAAATGTTTGCTCCAACAGTGATGTCCAATCTGAAGATTGACTTTGTAAACGCCTGAAGGCGATATCAGAAGGTTCCTGTGGATTCAAATTTCCTTGTTGATGAATCAACGTGTGTCTGAAGACAGAGTTCAGAAGTTGGTAAGTCCAATTTTTGTATGCAAGATGATCCGTGTTGGCCTGAAGACCAAGTCAGTTGTCCTGAGGTGTTGATTGATTGCGATCAAGTGAATAGTGTTTCTTCTGACTGAAGTCGAAGATGTTTCTCCAGCTGAAGCGGAGTTTGCCTGAAGGCAAAAAATGTTTGAATCCCCGTAGAGTCATGAATGGCTCAGGATACCATTTCTCTGACTGAAGTCACAGATTTCCCAAGCTGAAGCGAAGGTGCCTAAGGGCAAGGTTATCCCCAAGGTCATGAATGACCTTGGATTCATTTTTCGGACTGAAGGCCGAAGTATATCCCTGACTGAAGTCACGGATACTCTATAGCAGAGGCGGAGTTTCCTGAAGGCATATCCATGTATCCTTGAAGGCCAAGGACCATTTCTTCAGACTGAAGTCGAAGATACCTCCTGCAGAGTTGCCGACGGGCAAAGTTTACATCCTTGAAGGCCAAGGATGCTTATCTTTAGAAGTACTTGAAGATCTTTTCTAGCTGAAGCTGGAATCGCCGACGGGCAAGGTTTATATCCTTGAAGGCCAAGGATGCTTATCTTCAGAAGAACTTGAAGATTCTCCAGCGGATCTGGAGTGGCCAGGGGCCAGGGTTTCATCTATATTCAGAAGAACTTGAAGATTCTCCAGCGGATCTGGAGTGGCCAGGGGCCAGGGTTGCATCTATCCTTGAAGGCCAAGGATTCCATCTTCAAAAGTACTTGAAGATCTTTTCTAGCTGAAGCTGGAAGTGGCCAGGGGCCAGGGTTTCATATATCTTTAACGTTGAAATTCTACGGTGGGTCAGTTGTGCAGCAGTATTCCGATGTTCGTTATGGTTCTGGGGGTGAACCCCAGGTCAGAGTGTGCTCGGTTAAGTCTCTCATTCCCAGCGGAGTAGTTTCAGATACACAAGGGTACCTTTTGTTCCATTTACCAGGGGTGAACCCCAGGTCAGAGTCGTTCAGTGTTGTATTTTCTCCAGCGGCGACGCGGAATATTGTGGATTTGACGGCGAGGTCAGATTATGTTCGTTTCCGACGGCGAGGTTGGATGTTTGTTCGACGGCGAGGTTGAATGTTTGGATTTGACGGCGAGGTCAGATCAGGTATGTGTTCGACGGCGAGGTTGGATATTTGTTTGACGGCGAGGTCAGATCAGGTTTGTGTTCGACGGCGAGGTTGGATACTTGTTTGACGGCGAGGTCAGATTAGGTTTATGTTCGACGGCGATGTCAGACTTTTCAAATCCCCAGCAGAGATGATGTGTTCGACGGCGATGTCTAGTGTCTCTCAAAGTGATGTGTGTTTCCGACGGCGATGTCAGATTCAGTTCTCCAGCAGCGATGTTGGGCATGTCGAGTTGATCCAGTCTTTTGACGGCGATGTTAGGTGATGCAGATCCTGTAGTTCTCCAGCGGCGAGGCGGGGTATTTTGTCAGATTTAGTTCTCCAGCGGCGAGGCGGGGTATTTCAGTTTTCCGACGGCGATGTCAGATTCAGTTCTCCAGCGGCGAGGTTGGGTGTTGTGGTTGTCTGAAGACAATGTCAGAAGAATTTAATGTGGATAACTGACGGCGATGTCAGATCAGTATTTCTCCAGCTAGTTGACGTGCAGCTAGTGTTGCAGTATTCAAAGGTTTGTTCCCCACAGAGTACCGTGTGCTCGCGCAGTTGGCAAATTTTCGGGTTTACCGGTATTCAACCGTCTCGCACCTTGATTGGTTGAGAGTCGTTCGCTTCTCACCCAGTCAGGTTCAAGCCGTTTGAATAGGGGAAGCTGTTGCACCCCAAAATTTGACCAACAATTATTCATCCATCAAGTGTTTGAAGGTTGATACCTTCACCAGAAAGTTCAAGAGATCCTCAGAGGAATTGGTTGAAACCAAGGTTGTGTGCTTCATAGCTTGAGAGTTGTGGGTGCTCCTCAGATGATTCTGAGACTTTGAGAATGAACTGGAAGCTTTGAGAAAGTTTATGAGATGTCTTGATAGCCATCATAAAGCCCAGAGAAGTCATTGTGCAAGAATTCAGAAGATTCAACCATGAATGGTAGAATTAGGGTTTTGACTGGGTCAACCCTAGATCAGCTGAAGATTTGGAGAAGGTTGAGACTTAATCCAAGGGTCATGAGATCATGGAATGATGTATGGAGATGTTATAAAGATGATTCCTAGGCCAACTCATCATGATTGAAGAGTTTGAGAAGTTTTGAGTTAGGGTTTCTGAGGATTGTCAGTGAAAAAACCCTAGTTTGATCCCTATCTTCTAGGCAGTTTTAGCTCAAGATGTGATTGATATCTCATCTTCCCCACAACATGAATGTTGTAGAGCTTGTTCTTAGCTTTAATTTGAGTGGTAGAAGTCCTTGATAGGAGTTGCAGAGCTCAAGTTATGGTTTTGACAAATTACAGGTCATCTGAGGTGTGTGTGAATCTGGGTCCTTGAAAGTCACCCAACTTGCAGACAACTTTTGCCCTAGTAGGATGATTCCTATGATCTCTTGGTCAACATGAATGTTTAAGAGCATCTTCTTAGCTTTCTAGAGAGTACTATAAGTCCTTGATAGGATTTGTAGAACTCAACTTATGGTTTGAACAAGACAGGGGTATTTTGGTCATTTGGCAGTTATAGGTCATTTTAAGCAAAGGCCATATCTCCTATTTCCATGCCTCAAATGGAAAAACTCAAAACATGAAAGTTGTTCAAAATGGAATTTTAAGCCTAGAAAGGAGGTCATGAGTTGTTGGAAAAGCTCATATCATGGAATGACAAAGTTTGGTAAATTTGAACTAAAAAAGGCATATAAGTTAATTCAAGTCAAGTTGAAATTTTGTTTGGGAGATCTATGAATCCAAAATAGGTCATCCAATATACCATTTTGATTGCAAATAACATTCTAAAAACTTTGGTTTAAACATAATTTTGATTTGAGGCTCAAAAATGAAGGTTGCTTTGAAAAATTGTAGCTTGTATCTTAAGGCATCCTTGGAAGGTTCTACACAAGGCAAGTTTGGCCTGATTTTTGCACATATGATCTCAATATCTCTTGTAATGAGATTTTGACACAAGTTTACAAGGCCTAACTCATGAGATATGGTATGATCAACATGTCATTAAAGGAGAAATTCCATGACTTTCCATTACTTTCTAGCTCATTCTAGGAAGTTCTAGATGATTCTATGGATGGTTATAAATTGAGGGGATCATGATGAAGAAAAAGGTTGGTCAAGGTTGGAGAATTCAGTAGAGAAAGGGAGAGAAAGAGTGAGGTGTTCAAAGCTTTCTTCAAAGTCAAGCAAGACTCGAATCTTCCATTACAAGCTTTCTCCTTCAAGAATCTTGCAAACAGAAACTTCTACACCATTAGAGGGTTCCTTGGAAGCCATTGCAAGCTCTGAATTCATCTCTAGCATCACTCACCATCATCACTTGGCAGGTTGGTGTGCTTCCCCATATCTCATTAGTTATGCGCTTTCCATAAGGTTTCTAGGTGTAGAATGAATAGGCTAGGTCAAGAGATCATGTGCTGAGAATTAGAGAGCTCTGTGTAAGGATCCATGGCAGACCCTAGTTTCTTTCACTTTTAAGAATGGATCGTGTGTTGAGCATTAACTGATATGTTATGGTTTAGATTGATGAGGGTAACCTAAGGAACAAGTTTAGATCATTGGATTTGAGTTTGGTTAAGGTTGATCACAGAGAATCATGGTGGAACCCTAATGTTGGGGCATTCTGTTAGAACGATACAAGAGGTTTCAATGGGAATTATTGGCACTATCGTGTTCTTGGTAATCAGTGGAGCATATTTGCTTTTGGAAATTTTGAATTTCATGAAGCGAGCAGGGAGAAAGATTGGAGAGAAATTCGTGCATGAATCCTGCGTTTTGGCTGAAACCCTAGCTCTATTGGGGACGATGGCCATCAGCCGTTGGATGGTCCCAGATCTTTGACTATTTTAGTTGATCGCATGGCCAAAATTTAATTTCAAAACGGAGGGAAATCTCAACATCAAAATGCAGCGTTCTATTAAGTGAGTAATTCTGGGCTTCAGTAGACCAATGCTATCCACACCTCCACCACGGGCCCAATCAGAAAATGAACTAACATGGGTTGCTATTCACACCGTATCCCTTTTATTTTTTTTTAATTTTTCATATGATTTTCTGAGCGCATGTGGGCTTAATGAAGTTGATATCTGCACCACCCTTTCCTGGCCCAATGATCAATACAACTGGGTGCAGTTACTCATGACACCCCCCATCCCCTTTTCTCATATTTTCATATTTTAATTTCTTTTATATTTCTTGCATATTAAAAAATTCATATAAAATCCAAAAATTAATATTTTTTAATTCTTGTTTTTTCCATAGGTTCATAATTTTGTCTAGAAAAATGTAAATAAATAAAATCCCATTTTATTTTTAGTTTAGTATTTTTAGCATATTTTCTTGTAAATGGTATTTTTAATTGATTTTAGTTGATACTTGATTTTGTATAATTTCTTTTAGGACTTCCCCTTAGGATTTTTTGAGCCATTCTTTTTGGCATAGTTAGATATTGAATCATAGTTCATATAGAATTTAATTCTCAATTTGTAGATTAAAATTTGATATAGTTTGCTTGTTTGACATTTAGGTGCTCAAATTAGGGTTTTAGGTTGTATAAGTAGATTTGAACCATTTTGTTTTGGGATTTATAGGCCAAATTAGTGTATGGGGAATATATGGGTTAAGGGTAAGTATGTATAGAGTCCCCTAGAATTTTGCTAGAATATTGTATGGTGTTTTAGTATTTTTAATTGATTTTTGAATGTATGGTTAGTATGTGTGTTGCTTAAAGGCATAGTTTGTATTGTTGTGTTTGTTTTTCTTCTCCTTTGAGGGTGGGAGCTTTGAAGATTGAGTTGAAGACTTTGTGGATCATCATTGAAGCTTTGAAGACCTTGCAGAGGAGTTTAGCTAGCTTTTGTTGTTTTGTTTATAGGATCATAAGTGCATAGGTAGAGCCTTAGATAGAATACTTTTATTCAATAAACAAGGAGTGTCTTGTTCACCTCCTTCCTTCTCTATGACATAAAGTCCCTTAAGGGTATTCACCTCTCTCCTTTGGAGGGATTAGTGACCTTGCCCTATAAGGCAGAACTTTGAGAGGGCCTTTCCCTTTGATGTTAAGTCCTCAATGGCATCCTTTGGAAGTCAGTGAGCACTCTAACATCCTCACCTCATCTTGTTGACTGAATCTTGTTTGATGGAGCATTTGGGTTGTTGAAGATAGCAATGAAAAGTATTGAAGACTTGATTGAAGATCTAAAAGCCATTGAAGATAGAAGCTGAAGCTTTGAAGAGGATGAATCCTTGAAGATTGTTGAAGTCTGAAGACTTTGATCAAGTTGATGCCTGAAGATCCTTGAAGATGGTGAAGCCTGAAGGTGGAGCTGATCAGAGAAGCTGAAGCTTAAGGGAGAAGATGAGTTGATACTCATGTTGTAGGGTTGATACCTGGAAAGCAAGTGATCTCTGAAGTCTGAAGACTGAGTTGCTGCTGGAGGAGCTGAAGCTTTCTTCTGTTTTCTTTTCTGTATTGTGTGTTTTGTCTGATTTGTCTGTTGCATTAGACTAAGTTCATCTAGAATAAGTTCAGTCTAAGAGCATGATTGCATTAGAGGTTGAGTTGCTCCCTCTGCTTGTATTGTTATTGCTTGGCTTTGCTTGCGGGTATTCGGTAGAGCCCAGCTCCCTTGCCCATGTGTTTATTTTGCTTGATAGCATGTTTTCCTTTTATCTGTATGATTGCAGTTTGTTGTTTATATTTCAGTATGATTACTGTTATTTCATGACTGGCTTGAGGTTGAGATGAGCTTGTGGAGGCTGAAGCCCCACACACATTTCCTCCCTCACTTGCATTGCATGCATTTTACTGTTAAGCTGATGCTTTGTCTGTTTGGTGTATCATTGACATGATCCCTTAGGACTCTCACTTCCTTTGATAAGGATTTGATGATAGACTTTTAGGTTGAAACCTATGCATGACAACATCTAGGAGTTCCCTGTTCAAACCTCAACCATAGGATGAATCCATGGCATGATAACAGTAGGACTTGATAGTCTCCCTCCTAGTTGGGCCTGTTCTCTTCTCATCTCAAAGTAGTTTAAGATACAGTAATCATGAATGATTTCTTTCGTACGTTACGAGCCTTAAGCTACCTAAGAAAGGATTGTGGGAGAGTTTCTTTTCCACAGTCTGGATGTTTAGTATGGTACCCTTTGGGTGACATGCGACGCATTCACTCTCAGGTCATAGTCTCTAGTGCGGTTGAAATCGCAAACACAATAAAAAACATTTCTTTCAGGAAATAACCCGTAGTTTCCCGAACTACGTTTGCTCTGATCTTCCATGCTGTGTGGAAGTACGTAGGCATAGGATGCGATATCCTAGCGAGCAACCTTCCCCACCTTCACCCGTAGTTAGCCGAACTACGTTGACTCTGATTTCTCATTCTCTGATGAGAATACGTAGGCATAAAGTGCGACGCTTTGCCGAGTCATTTTTCTTTTCTTTTTTCAGCCAGCCTTGATAGGTAGATAGATTATAACCAACCCGTCCAAGTAAACAAACAAGCGAGGATCCCGTTGAGCACGACGGACGTGAGGGGTGCTAATACCTTCCCCTTGCGTAACCGACTCCCGAACCCAGACAATGGTTGCGATGACCTTGTCTTACCCTCTTTTCGTCAGGTTTTTCAGATCGTTTCCTTTCCCGCTCTGAGGGATAAATAACGAAAGGTGGCGACTCTTCTGTTCAGTCGACACCTTATTTTCGCGAAAGCGACAACAGGCCTATCACCAAAAGGATGATAGAATGACACACGCACACAATCCTGACACTAAAAGGATGCAGGCCTATCACCAAAAGGATGATATAGAACACACGCACAATCTGGAACCAAAAGGATGACAGCCATATCACCAAAAGAATGATAGAGTGACACACGCACACAATCCCGACCCCAAAAGGATGCAGGGCCTTTCACCAAAAGAATGATAGAGAATACTCGCACAATCTGGAACCAAAAAGATGACTAAACCATCACCAAAAAGATGATAGAGCGACACACGCACACAATCCCGACACCAAAAGGATGCATGCCTATCACCAAAAGGATGATAGAGAACACTCGCACAATCTGGCACCAAAAGGATGACATATCCATCACCCAAAGGATGATAGAGCGATACACGCACACAATCCCGACAACAAAAGGAGGCTGGGCCTATCACCAAAAAAATGATAGAGAACACTCGCACAATCTGGCACCAAAAAGATGACAGGCCTATCACCAAATGGATGATAGAGTGACACAAGCACACAATCCCGACACAGAAGGATGTAGGATCTATCACCAAAAGGATGATAAAGAACACTCGCATAATCTGGCACCAAAATCATGACAGGCCTATCACCAAAAGGATGATAGAATGACAATCACACACAATCCTGACAGTAGAAGGATGCAGGCCTATCACCAAAAGGATGATATAGAATACACGCACAATCTGGAACCAAAAGGATGACAGACATATCACCAAAAGAATGATAGAGTGATACACGCACACAATCCCGACACCAAAAGGATGCAGGGCCTTTCACCAAAAGAATGATAGAGAATACTCGCACAATCTGGAACCAAAAAGATGACTGAACCATCACCAAAAAGATGATAGAGCGACACACGCACACAATCACGACACCAAAAGGATGCAGGCCTATCACCAAAAGCATGATAGAGAACACTCGCACAATCTGGCACCAAAAGGATGACAGATCCATCACCCAAAGGATGATAGAGCGATACACGCACACAATCCCGACAACAAAAGGAGGCTAGGCCTATCACCAAAAATATGATAGAGAACACTCGCACAATCAGGCACCAAAAAGATGACAGACCTATCACCAAATGGATGATAGAGTGACACAAGCACACAATCCCGACACAGAAGGATGTAGGATCTATCACCAAAAGGATGATAAAGAACACTCGCACAATCTGGCACCAAAATGATGACAGGCCTATCACCAAAAGGATGATAGAATGACACACGCACACAATCCTGACACTAAAAGGATGCAGGCCTATCACCAAAAGGATGATATAGAACACACGCACAATCTGGAACCAAAAGGGTGACAGACATATCACCAAAAGAATGATAGAGTGACACACACACACAATCCCGACACCAAAAGGATGCAGGGACTTTCACCAAAAGAATGATAGAGAATACTCGCACAATCTGGAACCAAAAAGATGACTGAACCATCACCAAAAAGATGATAGAGCGACACACGCACACAATCCCGACACCAAAAGGATGCAGGCCTATCACCAAAAGCATGATAGAGAACACTCGCACAATCTGGCACCAAAAGGAGGACAGATCCATCACCCAAAGAATGATAGAGCGATACACGCACACAATCCCGACAACAAAAGGAGGCTGGGCCTATCACCAAAAATATGATAGAGAACACTCGCACAATCTGGCACCAAAAAGATGACAGGCCTATCACCAAATGGATGATAGAGTGACACAAGCACACAATCCCGACACAGAAGGATGTAGGATCTATCATCAAAAGGATGATAAAGAACACTCGCACAATCTGGCACCAAAATCATGACAGGCCTATCACCAAAAGGATGATAGAATGACAATCGCACATAATCCTGACAGTAAAAGGATGCAGGCCTATCACCAAAAGGATGATATAGAATACACGCACAATCTGGAACCAAAAGGATGATAGACATATCACCAAAAGAATGATAGAGTGATACACGCACACAATCCCGACACCAAAAGGATGCAGGGCCTTTCACCAAAAGAATGATAGAGAATACTCGCACAATCTGGAACCAAAAAGATGACTGAACCATCACCAAAAAGATGATAGAGCGACACACGCACACAATCCCGACACCAAAAGGATGCAGGCCAATCACCAAAAGCATGATAGAGAACACTCGCACAATCTGGCACCAAAAGGATGACAGATCCATCACCCAAAGGATGATAGAGCAATACACGCACACAATCCCGACAACAAAAGGAGGTTGGGCCTATCACCAAAAATATGATAAAGAACACTCGCACAATCAGGCACCAAAAAGATGACAGACCTATCACTAAATGGATGATAGAGTGACACAAGCACACAATCCCGACACAGAAGGATGTAGGATCTATCACCAAAAGGATGATAAAGAACACTCGCACAATCTGGCACCAAAATGATGGCAGGCCTATCACCAAAAGGATGATAGAATGAGACACGCAGACAATCCTGACACTAAAAGGATGCAGGCCTATCACCAAAAGGATGATATAGAACACACGCACAATCTGGAACCAAAAGGATGACAGACATATCACCAAAAGAATGATAGAGTGACACACACACAATCCCGACACCAAAAGGATGCAGGGCCTTTCACCAAAAGAATGATAGAGAATAATCGCACAATCTGGAACCAAAAAGATGACTGAACCATCACCCAAAAGATGATAGAGCGACACACGCACACAATCCCGACATCAAAAGGATGCAGGCCTATCACCAAAAGCATGATAGAGAACACTCGCACAATCTGGCACCAAAAGGATGACAGATCCATCACCCAAAGGATGATAGAGCGATACACGCACACAATCCCGACAACAAAAGGAGGTTGGGCCTATCACCAAAAATATGATAGAGAACACTCGCACAATCTGGCACCAAAAAGATGACAGGCCTATCACCAAATGGATGATAGAGTGACACAAGCAAACAATCCCGACACAGAAGGATGTAGGATTTATCACCAAAAGGAATATAAAGAACACTCGCACAATCTGGCACCAAAATCATGACAGGCCTATCACCAAAAGGATGATAGAATGACAATTGCACACAATCCTGACAGTAAAAGGATGCAGGCCTATCACCAAAAGGATGATATAGAATACACACATAATCTGGAACCAAAAGGATGACAGACATATCACCAAAAGAATGATAGAGTGATACACGCACACAATCCCGACACCAAAAGGATGCAGGGCCTTTCACCAAAAGAATGATAGAGAATACTCGCACAATCTAGAACCAAAAAGATGACTGAACCATCACCAAAAAGATGATAGAGCGACACACGCACACAATCCCGACACCAAAAGGATGCAGGCCTATCACCAAAAGCATGATAGAGAACACTCGCACAATCTGGCACCAAAAGGATGACAGATCCATCACCCAAAGGATGATAGAGCGATACACGCACACAATCCCGACAACAAAAGGAGGCTGGGCCTATCACCAAAAATATGATAGAGAACACTCGCACAATCAGGCACCAAAAAGATGACAGACCTATCACTAAATGGATGATAGAGTGACACAAGCACACAATCCCGACACAGAAGGATGTAGGATCTATCACCAAAAGGATGATAAAGAACACTCGCACAATCTGGCACCAAAATGATGACAGGCCTATCACCAAAAGGATGATAGAATGACACACGCACACAATCCTGACACTAAAAGGATGCAGGCCTATCACCAAAAGGATGATATAAAACACACACACAATCTGGAACCAAAAGGATGACAGACATATCACCAAAAGAATGATAGAGTGACACACACACACAATCCCGACACCAAAAGGATGCAGGGCCTTTCACCAAAAGAATGATAGAGAATACTCGCACGATCTGGAACCAAAAAGATGACTGAACCATCACCAAAAAGATGATAGAGCGACACACGCACACAATCCCGACACCAAAAGGATGCAGGCCTATCACCAAAAGCATGATAGAGAACACTCGCACAATCTGGCACCAAAAGGATGACAGATCCATCACCCAAAGGATGATAGAGCGATACACGCACATAATCCCGACAACAAAATGAGGTTGGGCCTATCACCAAAAATATGATAGAGAACACTCGCACAATCTGGCACCAAAAAGATGACAGGCCTATCACCAAATGGATGATAGAGTGATACAAGCACACAATCCCGACACAGAAGGATGTAGGATCTATCACCAAAAGGATGATAAAGAACACTCGCACAATCTGGCACCAAAATCATGACAGGCCTATCACCAAAAGGATGATAGAATGACAATCGCACACAATCCTGACAGTAAAAGGATGCAGGCCTATCACCAAAAGGATGATATAGAATACACGCACAATCTGGAACCAAAAGGATGATAAACATATCACCAAAAGAAAGATAGAGTGATACACGCACACAATCCCGACACCAAAAGGATGCAGGGCCTTTCACCAAAAGAATGATAGAGAATACTCGCACAATCTGGAACCAAAAAGATGACTGAACCATCACCAAAAAGATGATAGAGCGACACACGCACACAATCCCGACACCAAAAGGATGCAGGCCTATCACCAAAAGCATGATAGAGAACACTCGCACAATCTGGCACCAAAAGGATGACAGATCCATCACCCAAAGGATGATAGAGCGATACACGCACACAATCCCGACAACAAAAGGAGGCTGGGCCTATCACCAAAAATATGATAGAGAACACTCGCACAATCTGGCACCAAAAAGATGACAGGCCTATCACCAAATGGATGATAGAGTGACACAAGCAAACAATCCCGACACAGAAGGATGTAGGATTTATCACCAAAAGGAATATAAAGAACACTCGCACAATCTGGCACCAAAATCATGACAGGCCTATCACCAAAAGGATGATAGAATGACAATTGCACACAATCCTGACAGTAAAAGGATGCAGGCCTATCACCAAAAGGATGATATAGAATACACACATAATCTGGAACCAAAAGGATGACAGACATATCACCAAAAGAATGATAGAGTGATACACGCACACAATCCCGACACCAAAAGGATGCAGGGCCTTTCACCAAAAGAATGATAGAGAATACTCGCACAATCTAGAACCAAAAAGATGACTGAACCATCACCAAAAAGATGATAGAGCGACACACGCACACAATCCCGACACCAAAAGGATGCAGGCCTATCACCAAAAGCATGATAGAGAACACTCGCACAATCTGGCACCAAAAGGATGACAGATCCATCACCCAAAGGATGATAGAGCGATACACGCACACAATCCCGACAACAAAAGGAGGCTGGGCCTATCACCAAAAATATGATAGAGAACACTCGCACAATCAGGCACCAAAAAGATGACAGACCTATCACTAAATGGATGATAGAGTGACACAAGCACACAATCCCGACACAGAAGGATGTAGGATCTATCACCAAAAGGATGATAAAGAACACTCGCACAATCTGGCACCAAAATGATGACAGGCCTATCACCAAAAGGATGATAGAATGACACACGCACACAATCCTGACACTAAAAGGATGCAGGCCTATCACCAAAAGGATGATATAAAACACACACACAATCTGGAACCAAAAGGATGACAGACATATCACCAAAAGAATGATAGAGTGACACACACACACACAATCCCGACACCAAAAGGATGCAGGGCCTTTCACCAAAAGAATGATAGAGAATACTCGCACGATCTGGAACCAAAAAGATGACTGAACCATCACCAAAAAGATGATAGAGCGACACACGCACACAATCCCGACACCAAAAGGATGCAGGCCTATCACCAAAAGCATGATAGAGAACACTCGCACAATCTGGCACCAAAAGGATGACAGATCCATCACCCAAAGGATGATAGAGCGATACACGCACATAATCCCGACAACAAAAGGAGGTTGGGCCTATCACCAAAAATATGATAGAGAACACTCGCACAATCTGGCACCAAAAAGATGACAGGCCTATCACCAAATGGATGATAGAGTGACACAAGCACACAATCCCGACACAGAAGGATGTAGGATCTATCACCAAAAGGATGATAAAGAACACTCGCACAATCTGGCACCAAAATCATGACAGGCCTATCACCAAAAGGATGATAGAATGACAATCGCACACAATCCTGACAGTAAAAGGATGCAGGCCTATCACCAAAAGGATGATATAGAATACACGCACAATCTGGAACCAAAAGGATGATAAACATATCACCAAAAGAAAGATAGAGTGATACACGCACACAATCCCGACACCAAAAGGATGCAGGGCCTTTCACCAAAAGAATGATAGAGAATACTCGCACAATCTGGAACCAAAAAGATGACTGAACCATCACCAAAAAGATGATAGAGCGACACACGCACACAATCCCGACACCAAAAGGATGCAGGCCTATCACCAAAAGCATGATAGAGAACACTCGCACAATCTGGCACCAAAAGGATGACAGATCCATCACCCAAAGGATGATAGAGCGATACACGCACACAATCCCGACAACAAAAGGAGGCTGGGCCTATCACCAAAAATATGATAGAGAACACTCGCACAATCTGGCACCAAAAAGATGACAGGCCTATCACCAAATGGATCATAGAGTGACACAAGCACACAATCCCGACACAAAAGGATGTAGGATCTATCACCAAAAGGATGATAAAGAACACTCGCACAATCTGGCCCCAAAATCATGACAGGCCTATCACCAAAAGGATGATAGAATGACAATCAAACACAATCCTGACAGTAAAAGGGTGCAGGCCTATCACCAAAAGGATGATATAGAATACACGCACAATCTGGAACCAAAAGGATGACAGACATATCACCAAAAGAATTATAGAGTGATACACGCACACAATCCCGACACCAAAAGGATGCAGGGCCTTTCACCAAAAGAATGATAGAGAATACTCGCACAATCTGGAACCAAAAAGATGACTGCACCATCACCAAAAAGATGATAGAGCGACACACGCACACAATCCCGACACCAAAAGGATGCAGGCCAATCACCAAAAGCATGATAGAGAACACTCGCACAATCTGGCACCAAAAGGATGACAGATCCATCACCCAAAGGATGATAGAGCGATACACGCACACAATCCCGACAACAAAAGCAGGTTGGGCCTATCACCAAAAATATGATAGAGAACACTCGCACAATCTAGCACCAAAAAGATGACAGGCCTATCACCAGATGGATGATAGAGTGACACAAGCATACAATCCCGACACAGAAGGATGTAGGATCTATCACCAAAAGGATGATAAAGAACACTCGCACAATCTGGCACCAAAATCATGACAGGCCTATCACCAAAAGGATGATAGAATAACACACCCACACAATCCTGACACTAAAAAGGTGCAGGCCTATCACCAAAAGTATGATATAGAACACACGCACAATCTGGAACCAAAAGGATGATAGACATATCACCAAAAGAATGATAGAGTGACACACGCACACAATCCCGACACCAAAAGGATGCAGGGCCTTTCACCAAAAGAATGATAGAGAATACTCGCACAATCTGGAACCAAAAAGATGACTGAACCATCACCAAAAAGATGATAGAGCGACACACGCACACAATCCCGACACCAAAAGGATGCAGGTCTATCACCAAAAGGATGATAGAGAACACTCGCACAGTCTGGAACCAAAAGGATGACAGATCCATCACCCAAAGGATGATAGAGTGATACACGCACACAATCCCGACAACAAAAGGAGGCTGGGCCTATCACCAAAAATATGATAGAGAACACTCGCACAATCTGGCACCAAAATGATGACAGGCCTATCACCAAATGGATGATAGTGTGACACAAGCACACAATCCCGACACAGAAGGATGTAGGATCTATCACCAAAAGGATGATAAAGAACACTCGCACAATCTGGCACCAAAATGATGACAGGCCTATCACCAAAAGGATGATAGAATGACACACGCACACACTCCTGACACTAAAAGGATGCAGGCCTATCACCAAAAGGATGATATAGAACACACGCACAATCTGGAACCAAAAGGATGACAGACATATCACCAAAAGAATGATAGAGTGACACACGCACACAATCCCGACACCAAAAGGATGCAGGGCCTTTCACCAAAAGAATGATAGAGAATACTCGCACAATCTGGAACCAAAAAGATGACTGAACCATCACCAAAAAGATGATAGAGCGACACACGCACACAATCCCGACACCAAAAGGATGCAAGGCCTTTCACCAAAAGAATGATAGAGAATACTCGCACAATCTGGAACCAAAAAGATGACTGAACCATCACCAAAAAGATGATAGAGCGACACACGCACACAATCCCGACACCAAAAGGATGCAGGCCTATCACCAAAAGGATGATAGAGAACACTCGCACAATCTGGCACCAAAAGGATGACAGATCCATCACCCAAAGGATGATAGAGCGATACACGCACACAATCCCGACAACAAAAGGAGGCTAGGCCTATCACCAAAAAGATGATAGAGAACACTCGCACAATCTTGCACCAAAAAGATGACAGACCTATCACCAAATGGATGATAGAGTGACACAAGCACACAATCCCGACACAGAAGGATGTAGGATCTATCACCAAAAGGATGATAAAGAACACTCGCACAATCTGGCACCAAAATGATGACAGGCCTATCACCAAAAGGATGATAGAATGACACACGCACACACTCCTGACACTAAAAGGATGCAGGCTTATCACCAAAAGGATGATATAGAACACACGCACAATCTGGAACCAAAAGGATGACAGACATATCACCAAAAGAATGATAGAGTGACACACACACAATCCCGACACCAAAAGGATGCAGGGCCTTTCACCAAAAGAATGATAGAGAATACTCGCACAATCTGGAACCAAAAAGATGACTGCACCATCACCAAAAAGATGATAGAGCGACACACGCACACAATCCCGAAACCAAAAGGATGCAGGCCAATCACCAAAAGCATGATAGAGAACACTCGCACAATTTGGCACCAAAAGGATGACAGATCCATCACCCAAAGGATGATAGAGCGATACACGCACACAATCCCGACAACAAAAGGAGGTTGGGCCTATCACCAAAAATATGATAGAGAACACTCGCACAATCTGGCACCAAAAAGATGACAGGCCTATCACCAAATGGATGATAGAGTGACACAAGCACACAATCCCGACACAGAAGGATGTAGGATCTATCACCAAAAGGATGATAAAGAACACTCGCAAAATCTGGCACCAAAATCATGACAGGCCTATCACCAAAAGGATGATAGAATGACACACCCACACAATCCTGACACTAAAAGGGTGCAGGCCTATCACCAAAAGTATGATATAGAACACACGCACAATCTGGAACCAAAAGGATGATAGACATATCACCAAAAGAATGATAGAGTGACACACGCACACAATCCCGACACCAAAAGGATGCAGGGCCTTTCACCAAAAGAATGATAGAGAATACTCGCACAATCTGGAACCGAAAAGATGACTGAACCATCACCAAAAAGATGATAGAGCGACACACGCACACAATCCCGACACCAAAAGGATGCAGGTCTATCACCAAAAGGATGATAGAGAACACTCGCACAGTCTGGCACCAAAAGGATGACAGATCCATCACCCAAAGGATGATAGAGCGATACACGCACACAATCCCGACAACAAAAGGAGGCTGGGCCTATCACCAAAAATATGATAGAGAACACTCGCACAATCTGGCACCAAAATGATGACAGGCCTATCACCAAATGGATGATAGAGTGACACAAGCACACAATCCCGACACAGAAGGATGTAGGATCTATCACCAAAAGGATGATAAAGAACACTCGCACAATCTGGCACCAAAATGATGATAGGCCTATCACCAAAAGGATGATAGAATGACACACGCACACACTCCTGACACTAAAAGGATGCAGGCCTATCACCAAAAGGATGATATAGAACACACGCACAATCTGGAACCAAAAGGATGACAGACATATCACCAAAAGAATGATAGAGTGACACACGCACACAATCCCGACACCAAAAGGAT
This sequence comes from Lathyrus sativus, assembly GCA_963859935.3. Lineage (NCBI taxonomy): Eukaryota > Viridiplantae > Streptophyta > Magnoliopsida > Fabales > Fabaceae > Lathyrus > Lathyrus sativus. Next base: position 198,656,716 of record OZ012739.1, on the reverse strand, counting down.
GCAGGGCCTTTCACCAAAAGAATGATAGAGAATACTCGCACAATCTGGAACCAAAAAGATGACTGAACCATCACCAAAAAGATGATAGAGCGACACACGCACACAATCCCGACACCAAAAGGATGCAAGGCCTTTCACCAAAAGAATGATAGAGAATACTCGCACAATCTGGAACCAAAAAGATGACTGAACCATCACCAAAAAGATGATAGAGCGACACACGCACACAATCCCGACACCAAAAGGATGCAGGCCTATCACCAAAAGGATGATAGAGAACACTCGCACAATCTGGCACCAAAAGGATGATAGATCCATCACCCAAAGGATGATAGAGCGATACACGCACACAATCCCGACAACAAAAGGAGGCTAGGCCTATCACCAAAAAGATGATAGAGAACACTCGCACAATCAGGCACCAAAAAGATGACAGACCTATCACCAAAAGGATGATAGAGTGACACAAGCACACAATCCCGACACAGAAGGATGTAGGATCTATCACCAAAAGGATGATAAAGAACACTCGCACAATCTGGCACCAAAATGATGACAGGCCTATCACCAAAAGGATGATAGAATGACACACACACACACTCCTGACACTAAAAGGATGCAGGCCTATCACCAAAAGGATGATATAGAACACACGCACAATCTGGAACCAAAAGGATGACAGACATATCACCAAAAGAATGATAGAGTGACACACGCACACAATCCCGACACCAAAAGGATGCAGGGCCTTTCACCAAAAGAATGATAGAGAATACTCGCACAATCTGGAACCAAAAAGATGACTGAACCATCACCAAAAAGATGATAGAGCGACACACGCACACAATCCCGACACCAAAAGGATGCAAGGCCTTTCACCAAAAGAATGATAGAGAATACTCGCACAATCTGGAACCAAAAAGATGACTGAACCATCACCAAAAAGATGATAGAGCGACACACGCACAATATCCCGACACCAAAAGGATGCAGGCCTATCACCAAAAGGATGATAGAGAACACTCGCACAATCTGGCACCAAAAGGATGACAGATCCATCACCCAAAGGATGATAGAGCGATACACGCACACAATCCCGACAACAAAAGGAGGCTAGGCCTATCACCAAAAAGATGATAGAGAACACTCGCACAATCTCGCACCAAAAAGATGACAGACCTATCACCAAATCGATGATAGAGTGACACAAGCACACAATCCCGACACAGAAGGATGTAGGATCTATCACCAAAAGGATGATAAAGAACACTCGCACAATCTGGCACCAAAATGATGACAGGCCTATCACCAAAAGGATGATAGAATGACACACGCACACACTTCTGACACTAAAAGGATGCAGGCCTATCACCAAAAGGATGATATAGAACACACGCACAATCTGGAACCAAAAGGATGACAGACATATCACCAAAAGAATGATAGAGTGACACACACACAATCCTGACACCAAAAGGATGCAGGGCCTTTCACCTAAAGAATGATAGAGAATACTCGCACAATCTGGAACCAAAAAGATGACTGAACCATCACCAAAAAGATGATAGAGCGACACACGCACACAATCCTGACACCAAAAGGTTGCAGGCCTATCACCAAAAGGATGATAGAGAAGACTCGCACAATCTGGCACCAAAAGGATTACAGATCCATCACCCAAAGGATGATAGAGCGATACACGCACACAATCCCGACAACAAAAGGAGGCTGGGCATATCACCAAAAAGATGATAGAGAACACTCGCACAGTCTGGCACCAAAAAGATGACAGACCTATCACCAAATGGATGATAGAGTGACACAAGCACACAATCCCGACACAGAAGGATGTAGGATCTATCACCAAAAGGATGATAAATAACACTCGCACAATCTGGCACCAAAATGATGACAGCCCTATCACCAAAAGGATGATAGAATGACACACGCACACAATCCTGACACTAAAAGGATGCAGGCCTATTACCAAAAGGATGATATAGAACACACGCACAATCTGGAACCAAAAGGATGACAGACATATCACCAAAAGAATGATAGAGTGATATACGCACACAATCCCGACACAAAAAGGATGCAGGGCCTTTCACCAAAAGAATGATAGAGAATACTCGCACAATCTGGAACCAAAAAGAAGACTGAACCATCACCAAAAAGATGATAGAGCGACACACGCACACAATCCCGACACCAAAAGGGTGCAGACCTATCACAAAAAGGATGATAGAGAACACTCGCACAATCTGGCACCAAAAGGATGGCAGATCCATCACCCAAAGGATGATAGAGCGATACACGCACACAATCCCGACAACAAACGGAGGTTGGGCCTATCACCAAAAATATGATAGAGAACACTCGCACAATCTGGCACCAAAAAGATGACAGACCTATCACCAAATGGATGATAGAGTGACACAAGCACACAATCCCGACACAGAAGGATGTAGGATCTATCACCAAAAGGATGATAAAGAACACTCGCACAATCTGGCACCAAAATCATGACAGGCCTATCACCAAAAGGATGATAGAATGACAATCGCACACAATCCTGACAGTAAAAGGATGCAGGCCTATCACCAAAAGGATGATATAGAATACACGCACAATCTGGAACCAAAAGGATGATAAACATATCACCAAAAGAAAGATAGAGTGATACATGCACACAATCCCGACACCAAAAGGATGCAGGGCCTTTCACCAAAAGAATGATAGAGAATACTCGCACAATCTGGAACCAAAAAGATGACTGAACCATCACCAAAAAGATGATAGAGCGACACACGCACACAATCCCGACACCAAAAGGATGCAGGCCTATCACCAAAAGCATGATAGAGAACACTCGCACAATCTGGCACCAAAAGGATGACAGATCCATCACCCAAAGGATGATAGAGCGATACACGCACACAATCCCGACAACAAAAGGAGGCTGGGCCTATCACCAAAAATATGATAGAGAACACTCGCACAATCTGGCACCAAAAAGATGACAGGCCTATCACCAAATGGATCATAGAGTGACACAAGCACACAATCCCGACACAGAAGGATGTAGGATCTATCACCAAAAGGATGATAAAGAACACTCGCACAATCTGGCCCCAAAATCATGACAGGCCTATCACCAAAAGGATGATAGAATGACAATCGCACACAATCCTGACAGTAAAAGGCTGCAGGCCTATCACCAAAAGGATGATATAGAATACACGCACAATCTGGAACCAAAAGGATGACAGACATATCACCAAAAGAATTATAGAGTGATACACGCACACAATCCCGACATCAAAAGGATGCAGGGCCTTTCACCAAAAGAATGATAGAGAATACTTGCACAATCTGGAACCAAAAAGATGACTGAACCATCACCAAAAAGATGATAGAGCGACACACGCACACAATCCCGACACCAAAAGGATGCAGGCCTATCACCAAAAGCATGATAGAGAACACTCGCACAATCTGGTACCAAAAGGATGACAGATCCATCACCCAAAGGATGATAGAGCGATACACGCACACAATCCCGACAACAAAAGGAGGCTGGGCCTATCACCAAAAATATGATAGAGAACACTCGCACAATCAGGCACCAAAAAGATGACAGACCTATCACCAAATGGATGATAGAGTGACACAAGCACACAATCCCGACACAGAAGGATGTAGGATCTATCACCAAAAGGATGATAAAGAACACTCGCACAATCTGGCACCAAAATGATGACAGGCCTATCACCAAAAGGATGATAGAATGACACACGCACACAATCCTGACACTAAAAGGATGCAGGCCTATCACCAAAAGGATGATATAGAACACACGCACAATCTGGAACCAAAAGGATGACAGACATATCACCAAAAGAATGATAGAGTGACACATACACACAATCCCGACACCAAAAGGATGCAGGGCCTTTCACCAAAAGAATGATAGAGAATACTCACACAATCTGGAACCAAAAAGATGACTGCACCATCACTAAAAAGATGATAGAGCGACACACGCACACAATCCCGACACCAAAAGGATGCAGGCCTATCACCAAAAGCATGATAGAGAACACTCGCACAATCTGGCACCAAAAGGATGACAGATCCATCACCCAAAGGATGATAGAGCGATACACGCACACAATCCCGACAACAAAAGGAGGTTGGGCCTATCACCAAAAATATGATAGAGAACACTCGCACAATTTGGCACCAAAAAGATGACAGGCCTATCACCAAATGGATGATAGAGTGACACAAGCACACAATCCCGACACAGAAGGATGTAGGATCTATCACCAAAAGGATAATAAAGAACACTCGCACAATCTGGCACCAAAATCATGACAGGCCTATCACCAAAAGGATGATAGAATGACACACCCACACAATCCTGACACTAAAAGGGTGCAGGCCTATCACCAAAAGTATGATATAGAACACACGCACAATCTGGAACCAAAAGGATGATAGACATATCACCAAAAGAATGATAAAGTGACACACGCACACAATCCCGACACCAAAAGGATGCAGGGCCTTTCACCAAAAGAATGATAGAGAATACTCGCACAATCTGGAACCAAAAAGATGACTTAACCATCACCAAAAAGATGATAGAGCGACACACGCACATAATCCCGACACCAAAAGGATGCAGGTCTATCACCAAAAGGATGATAGAGAACACTCGCACAGTCTGGCACCAAAAGGATGACAGATCCATCACCCAAAGGATGATAGAGCGATACACGCACACAATCCCGACAACAAAAGGAGGCTGGGCCTATCACCAAAAATATGATAGAGAACACTCGCACAATCTGGCACCAAAATGATGACAGGCCTATCAGCAAATGGATGATAGAGTGACACAAGCACACAATCCCGACACAGAAGGATGTAGGATCTATCACCAAAAGGATGATAAAGAACACTCGCACAATCTGGCACCAAAATGATGACAGGCCTATCACCAAAAGGATGATAGAATGACACACGCACACACTCCTGACACTAAAAGGATGCAGGCCTATCACCAAAAGGATGATATAGAACACACGCACAATCTGGAACCAAAAGGATGACAGACATATCACCAAAAGAATGATAGAGTGACACACGCACACAATCCCGACACCAAAAGGATGCAGGGCCTTTCACCAAAAGAATGATAGAGAATACTCGCACAATCTGGAACCAAAAAGATGACTGAACCATCACCAAAAAGATGATAGAGCGACACACGCACACAATCCCGACACCAAAAGGATGCAAGGCCTTTCACCAAAAGAATGATAGAGAATACTCGCACAATCTGGCACCAAAATCATGACAGGCCTATCACCAAAAGGATGATAGAATGACACACCCACACAATCCTGACACTAAAAGGGTGCAGGCCTATCCCCAAAAGTATGATATAGAACACACGCACAATCTGGAACCAAAAGGATGATAGACATATCACCAAAAGAATGATAAAGCGACACACGCACACAATCCCGACACCAAAAGGATGCAGGGCCTTTCACCAAAAGAATGATAGAGAATACTCGCACAATCTGGAACCAAAAAGATGACTTAACCATCACCAAAAAGATGATAGAGCGACACACGCACACAATCCCGACACCAAAAGGATGCAGGTCTATCACCAAAAGGATGATAGAGAACACTCGCACAGTCAGGCACCAAAAGGATGACAGATCCATCACCCAAAGGATGATAGAGCGATACACGCACACAATCCCGACAACAAAAGGAGGCTGGGCCTATCACCAAAAATATGATAGAGAACACTCGCACAATCTGGCACCAAAATGATGACAGGCCTATCACCAAATGGATGATAGAGTGACACAAGCACACAATCCCGACACAGAAGGATGTAGGATCTATCACCAAAAGGATGATAAAGAACACTCGCACAATCTGGCACCAAAATGATGACAGGCCTATCACCAAAAGGATGATAGAATGACACACGCACACACTCCTGACACTAAAAGGATGCAGGCCTATCACCAAAAGGATGATATAGAACACACGCACAATCTGGAACCAAAAGGATGACAAACATATCACCAAAAGAATGATAGAGTGACACACGCACACAATCCCGACACCAAAAGGATGCAGGGCCTTTCACCAAAAGAATGATAGAGAATACTCGCACAATCTGGAACCAAAAAGATGACTGAACCATCACCAAAAAGATGATAGAGCGACAAACGCACACAATCCCGACACCAAAAGGATGCAAGGCCTTTCACCAAAAGAATGATAGAGAATACTCGCACAATCTGGAACCAAAAAGATGACTGAACCATCACCAAAAAGATGATAGAGCGACACACGCACACAATCCCGACACCAAAAGGATGCAGGCCTATCACCAAAAGGATGATAGAGAACACTCGCACAGTCTGGCACCAAAAGGATGACAGATCCATCACCCAAAGGATGATAGAGCGATACACGCACACAATCCCGACAACAAAAGGAGGCTGGGCCTATCACCAAAAATATGATAGAGAACACTCGCACAATCTGGCACCAAAATGATGAAAGGCCTATCACCAAATGGATGATAGAGTGACACAAGCACACAATCCCGACACAGAAGGATGTAGGATCTATCACCAAAAGGATGATAAAGAACACTCGCACAATCTGGCACCAAAATGATGACAGGCCTATCACCAAAAGGATGATAGAATGACACACGCACACACTCCTGACACTAAAAGGATGCAGGCCTATCACCAAAAGGATGATATAGAACACACGCACAATCTGGAACCAAAAGGATGACAAACATATCACCAAAAGAATGATAGAGTGACACACGCACACAATCCCGACACCAAAAGGATGCAGGGCCTTTCACCAAAAGAATGATAGAGAATACTCGCACAATCTGGAACCAAAAAGATGACTGAACCATCACCAAAAAGATGATAGAGCGACAAACGCACACAATCCCGACACCAAAAGGATGCAAGGCCTTTCACCAAAAGAATGATAGAGAATACTCGCACAATCTGGAACCAAAAAGATGACTGAACCATCACCAAAAAGATGATAGAGCGACACACGCACACAATCCCGACACCAAAAGGATGCAGGCCTATCACCAAAAGGATGATAGAGAACACTCGCACAATCTGGCACCAAAAGGATGACAGATCCATCACCCAAAGGATGACAGAGCGATACACGCACACAATCCCGACAACAAAAGGAGGCTAGGCCTATCACCAAAAAGATGATAGAGAACACTCGCACAATCAGGCACCAAAAAGATGATAGACCTATCACCAAAAGGATGATAGAGTGACACAAGCACACAATCCCGACACAGAAGGATGTAGGATCTATCACCAAAAGGATGATAAAGAACACTCGCACAATCTGGCACCAAAATGATGACAGGCCTATCACCAAAAGGATGATAGAATGACACACGCACACACTCCTGACTCTAAAACGATGCAGGCCTATCACCAAAAGGATGATATAGAACACACGCACAATCTGGAACCAAAAGGATGACAGACATATCACCAAAAGAATGATAGAGTGACACACGCACACAATCCCGACACCAAAAGGATGCAGGGCCTTTCACCAAAAGAATGATAGAGAATACTCGCACAATCTGGAACCAAAAAGATGACTGAACCATCACCAAAAAGATGATAGAGCGACAAACGCACACAATCCCGACACCAAAAGGATGCAAGGCCTTTCACCAAAAGAATGATAGAGAATACTCGCACAATCTGGAACCAAAAAGATGACTGAACCATCACCAAAAAGATGATAGAGCGACACACGCACACAATCCCGACACCAAAAGGATGCAGGCCTATCACCAAAAGGATGATAGAGAACACTCGCACAATCTGGCACCAAAAGGATGACAGATCCATCACCCAAAGGATGACAGAGCGATACACGCACACAATCCCGACAACAAAAGGAGGCTAGGCCTATCACCAAAAAGATGATAGAGAACACTCGCACAATCAGGCACCAAAAAGATGATAGACCTATCACCAAAAGGATGATAGAGTGACACAAGCACACAATCCCGACACAGAAGGATGTAGGATCTATCACCAAAAGGATGATAAAGAACACTCGCACAATCTGGCACCAAAATGATGACAGGCCTATCACCAAAAGGATGATAGAATGACACACGCACACACTCCTGACTCTAAAACGATGCAGGCCTATCACCAAAAGGATGATATAGAACACACGCACAATCTGGAACCAAAAGGATGACAGACATATCACCAAAAGAATGATAGAGTGACACACGCACACAATCCCGACACCAAAAGGATGCAGGGCCTTTCACCAAAAGAATGATAGAGAATACTCGCACAATCTGGAACCAAAAAGATGACTGAACCATCACCAAAAAGATGATAGAGCGACACACGCACACAATCCCGACACCAAAAGGATGCAAGGCCTTTCACCAAAAGAATGATAGAGAATACTCGCACAATCTGGAACCAAAAAGATGACTGAACCATCACCAAAAGGATGATAGAATGACACACGCACACAATCCTGACACTAAAAGGATGCAGGCCTATCACCAAAAGGATGATATAGAACACACGCACAATCTGGAACCAAAAGGATGACAGACATATCACCAAAAGAATGATAGAGTGACACACACACACAATCCCGACACCAAAAGGATGCAGGGCCTTTCACCAAAAGAATGATAGAGAATACTCACACAATCTGGAACCAAAAAGATGACTGCACCATCACTAAAAAGATGATAGAGCGACACACGCACACAATCCCGACACCAAAAGGATGCAGGCCTATCACCAAAAGCATGATAGAGAACACTCGCATAATCTGGCACCAAAAGGATGACAGATCCATCACCCAAAGGATGATAGAGCGATACACGCACACAATCCCGACAACAAAAGGAGGTTGGGCCTATCACCAAAAATATGATAGAGAACACTCGCACAGTCTGGCACCAAAAAGATGACAGGCCTATCACCAAATGGATGATAGAGTGACACAAGCACACAATCCCGACACAGAAGGATGTAGGATCTATCACCAAAAGGATGATAAAGAACACTCGCACAATCTGGCACCAAAATCATGACAGGCCTATCACCAAAAGGATGATAGAATGACACACCCACACAATCCTGACACTAAAAGGGTGCAGGCCTATCACCAAAAGTATGATATAGAACACACGCACAATCTGGAACCAAAAGGATGATAGACATATCACCAAAAGAATGATAAAGTGACACACGCACACAATCCCGACACCAAAAGGATGCAGGGCCTTTCACCAAAAGAATGATAGAGAATACTCGCACAATCTGGAACCAAAAAGATGACTTAACCATCACCAAAAAGATGATAGAGCGACACACGCACACAATCCCGACACCAAAAGGATGCAGGTCTATCACCAAAAGGATGATAGAGAACACTCGCACAGTCTGGCACCAAAAGGATGACAGATCCATCACCCAAAGGATGATAGAGCGATACACGCACACAATCCCGACAACAAAATGAGGCTGGGCCTATCACCAAAAATATGATAGAGAACACTCGCACAATCTGGCACCAAAATGATGACAGGCCTATCACCAAATGGATGATAGAGTGACACAAGCACACAATCCCGACACAGAAGGATGTAGGATCTATCACCAAAAGGATGATAAAGAACACTCGCACAATCTGGCACCAAAATGATGACAGGCCTATCACCAAAAGGATGATAGAATGACACACGCACACACTCCTGACACTAAAAGGATGCAGGCCTATCACCAAAAGGATGATATAGAACACACGCACAATCTGGAACCAAAAGGATGACAGACATATCACCAAAAGAATGATAGAGTGACACACGCACACAATCCCGACACCAAAAGGATGCAGGGCCTTTCACCAAAAGAATGATAGAGAATACTCGCACAATCTGGAACCAAAAAGATGACTGAACCATCACCAAAAAGATGATAGAGCGACACACGCACACAATCCCGACACCAAAAGGATGCAAGGCCTTTCACCAAAAGAATGATAGAGAATACTCGCACAATCTGGAACCAAAAAGATGACTGAACCATCACCAAAAAGATGATAGAGCGACACACGCACACAATCCCGACACCAAAAGGATGCAGGCCTATCACCAAAAGGATGATAGAGAACACTCGCACAATCTGGCACCAAAAGGATGACAGATCCATCACCCAAAGGATGATAGAGCGATACACGCACACAATCCCGACAACAAAAGGAGGCTAGGCCTATCACCAAAAACATGATAGAGAACACTCGCACAATCTCGCACCAAAAAGATGACAGACCTATCACCAAATGGATGATAGAGTGACACAAGCACACAATCCCGACACAGAAGGATGTAGGATCTATCACCAAAAGGATGATAAAGAACACTCGCACAATCTGGCACCAAAATGATGACAGGCCTATCACCAAAAGGATGATAGAATGACACACGCACACACTCCTGACACTAAAAGGATGCAGGCCTATCACCAAAAGGATGATATAGAACACACGCACAATCTGGAACCAAAAGGATGACAGACATATCACCAAAAGAATGATAGAGTGACACACACACAATCCCGACACCAAAAGGATGCAGGGCCTTTCACCTAAAGAATGATAGAGAATACTCGCACAATCTGGAACCAAAAAGATGACTGAACCATCACCAAAAAGATGATAGAGCGACACACGCACACAATCCTGACACCAAAAGGTTGCAGGCCTATCACCAAAAGGATGATAGAGAAGACTCGCACAATCTGGCACCAAAAGGATTATAGATCCATCACCCAAAGGATGATAGAGCGATACACGCACACAATCCCGACAACAAAAGAAGGCTGGGCATATCACCAAAAAGATGATAGAGAACACTCGCACAATCAGGCACCAAAAAGATGATAGACCTATCACCAAAAGGATGATAGAGTGACACAAGCACACAATCCCGACACAGAAGGATGTAGGATCTATCAACAAAAGGATGATAAAGAACACTCGCACAATCTGGCACCAAAATGATGACAGGCCTATCACCAAAAGGATGATAGAATGACACACGCACACACTCCTGACACTAAAAGGATGCAGGCCTATCACCAAAAGGATGATATAGAACACACGCACAATCTGGAACCAAAAGGATGACAGACATATCACCAAAAGAATGATAGAGTGACACACGCACACAATCCCGACACCAAAAGGATGCAGGGCCTTTCACCAAAAGAATGATAGAGAATACTCGCACAATCTGGAACCAAAAAGATGACTGAACCATCACCAAAAAGATGATAGAGCGACACACGCACACAATCCCGACACCAAAAGGATGCAAGGCCTTTCACCAAAAGAATGATAGAGAATACTCGCACAATCTGGAACCAAAAAGATGACTGAACCATCACCAAAAAGATGATAGAGCGACACACGCACACAATCCCGACACCAAAAGGATGCAGGCCTATCACCAAAAGGATGATAGAGAACACTCGCACAATCTGGCACCAAAAGGATGACAGATCCATCACCCAAAGGATGATAGAGCGATACACGCACACAATCCCGACAACAAAAGGAGGCTAGGCCTATCACCAAAAACATGATAGAGAACACTCGCACAATCTCGCACCAAAAAGATGACAGACCTATCACCAAATGGATGATAGAGTGACACAAGCACACAATCCCGACACAGAAGGATGTAGGATCTATCACCAAAAGGATGATAAAGAACACTCGCACAATCTGGTACCAAAATGATGACAGGCCTATCACCAAAAGGATGATAGAATGACACACGCACACACTCCTGACACTAAAAGGATGCAGGCCTATCACCAAAAGGATGATATAGAACACACGCACAATCTGGAACCAAAAGGATGACAGACATATCACCAAAAGAATGATAGAGTGACACACACACAATCCCGACACCAAAAGGATGCAGGGCCTTTCACCTAAAGAATGATAGAGAATACTCGCACAATCTGGAACCAAAAAGATGACTGAACCATCACCAAAAAGATGATAGAGCGACACACGCACACAATCCTGACACCAAAAGGTTGCAGGCCTATCACCAAAAGGATGATAGAGAAGACTCGCACAATCTGGCACCAAAAGGATTACAGATCCATCACCCAAAGGATGATAGAGCGATACACGCACACAATCCCGACAACAAAAGAAGGCTGGGCATATCACCAAAAAGATGATAGAGAACACTCGCACAGTCTGGCACCAAAAAGATGACAGACCTATAACCAAATGGATGATAGAGTGACACAAGCACACAATCCCGACACAGAAGGATGTAGGATCTATCACCAAAAGGATGATAAATAACACTCGCACAATCTGGCACCAAAATGATGACAGCCCTATCACCAAAAGGATGATAGAATGACACACGCACATAATCCTGACACTAAAAGGATGCAGGCCTATTACCAAAAGGATGATATAGAACACACGCACAATCTGGAACCAAAAGGATGATAGACATATCACCAAAAGAATGATAGAGTGATATACGCACACAATCCCGACACGAAAAGGATGCAGGGCCTTTCACCAAAAGAATGATAGAGAATACTCGCACAATCTGGAACCAAAAAGAAGACTGAACCATCACCAAAAAGATGATAGAGCGACACACGCACACAATCCCGACACCAAAAGGGTGCAGACCTATCACAAAAAGGATGATAGAGAACACTCGCACAATCTGGCACCAAAAGAATGGCAGATCCATCACCCAAAGGATGATAGAGCGATACACGGACACAATCCCGACAACAAAAGGAGGTTGGGCCTATCACCAAAAATATGATAGAGAACACTCGCACAATCTGGCACCAAAAAGATGACAGACCTATCACCAAATGGATGATAGAGTGACACAAGCACACAATCCCGACACATAAGGATGTAGCATCTATCACCAAAAGGATCATAAAGAACACTCGCACAATCTGGCACCAAAATGATGACAGGCCTATCACCAAAAGGATGATAGAATGACACACGCACACACTCCTGACACTAAACGGATGCAGGCCTATCACCAAAAGGATGATATAGAACACACGCACAATCTGGAACCAAAAGGATGATAAACATATCACCAAAAGAATGATAGAGTGACACACGCACACAATCCCGACACCAAAAGGATGCAGGGTCTTTCACCAAAAGAATGATAGAGAATACTCGCACAATCTGGAACCAAAAAGATGACTGAACCATCACCAAAAAGATGATAGAGCGACATACGCACACAATCCCGACACCAAAAGGATGCAGGCCTATCACCAAAAGGATGATAGAGAACACTCAAACAATCTGGCACCAAAAGGATGACAAATCCATCACCCAAAGGATGATAGAGCGATAAACGCACACAATCCCGACAACAAAAGGAGGCTGGGCCTATCACCAAAAAGATGATAGAGAACACTCGCACAATCTGGCACCAAAAAGATGACAGACCTATCACCAAATAGATGATAGAGTGACACAAGCACACAATCCCGACACAGAAGGATGTGGGATCTATCACCAAAAGGATGATAAAGAACACTCGCACAATCTGGCACCAAAATGATGACAGGCATATCACCAAAAGGATTATAGAATGACACACGCACACAATCCTGACACTAAAAGGATGCAGGCCTATCACCAAAAGGATGATATAGAACACACGCACAATCTGGAACCAATAGGATGACAGACATATCACCAAAAGAATGATAGAGTGACACACGCACACAATTCCGACACCAAAACGATGCAGGGCCTTTCACCAAAAGAATGATAGAGAATACTCGCACAATCTGGAACCAAAAAGATGACTGAACCATCACCAAAAAGATGATAGAGCGACACACGCACACATTCCCGACACCAAAAGGATGCAGGCCTATCACCTAAAGGATGATAGAGAACACTCGCACAATCTGGCACCAAAAGGATGACAGATCCATCACCCAAAGGATGATAGAGTGATACACGCACACAATCCCGACAACAAAAGGAGGTTGGGCCTATCACCAAAAATATGATAGAGAACACTCGCACAATCTGGCACCAGAAAGATGACAGACCTATCACCAAATGGATGATAGAGTGATACAAGCACACAATCCCGACACAGAAGGATGTAGGATCTATCACCAAAAGGATGAAAAAGGACACTCGCACAATCTGGCACCAAAATGATGACAAGCCTATCACCAAAAGGATGATAGAATGACACACACACACACTTCTGACACTAAAAGGATGCAGGCCTATCACCAAAAGGATGATATAGAACACACGCACAATCTGGAACCAAAAGGATGACAGACATATCACCAAAAGAATGATAGAGTGACACACGCATAACCCCAAACCCTCTCACAGGTGGATGTCCTAGTAACTGACAAAGGTATGGCATCCTATGCGGTCGTCGGCGTCACAGACTTTCAGGGTTGATGATACGATTCCCAGAAGGAGTGGCATCATCAAATCCTGAAGAGGCCTCACTTAGCCAACTTCCAAATGATCGGTTCCCGGAGTCGACAATTCAGCTGACCAACAACCCCTTCGACCCAAAGGGTAGAAAAAGAAGCCAACCAGAAGAACCTCGTCCGAGTGTAGATTTCATGAGACACTAATGCAAGCAAAGCCGGCACGCGCCCACTACTTTCTACTCTAATTCTAGGTGCACTCAAGCCCAGGTCCGACTTATCTCTCAATCATAGAACCACCCATCACCCCAATACAGCAATAATAACAATATATATATAATGCTGAAAATAAAGATCAGAAATATAAATCCCTACAAAATCCTCGACGGGAAAACAAGCGCTAGGATTGACTCTCTTAAGGGACGTTGGATCCCAAATGCATAAGAACTATCGCAGTTCTTAGCAGCCAGGGGACGTTGGGTCCCCAACAGAGTCGCCAGCTGTCGCTACTGCGAAAATCGGCGCCGGCTGAACAGAAGAGTCGCCACCGTGCGTTATTTATCCCACGGGAGGGAAAGGAAACGCTCAGAGTAAACCTCGCACAACAAGGGAAAGGTATGGTCGTCGCAACCAAAACCTGGATTCGGGAGTCGGTTACGCAAGGGGAAGGTATTAGCACCCCTCACGTCCGTCGTACTCGACGGGATCCACGCTTGTTTTCGGGTATGGATTGTTATTCTATCTAAACTATAGGGTTAAGGGGTTAAAAGAAAATAAAATGAAAATAAAATGACTCGGCAAAGTATCGCACTTTATGCCTACGTATTCCCGTCTGGAACGAGAAATCAGAGTCAACGTAGTTCGCCTACCTACGGGAAAGGAGGGGAAGGTTGCTCGCTAGGATATCGCATCCTATGCCTACGTACTTCCACACAGCATGGAAGATCAGAGCAAACGTAGTTCGGGCCACGTACGACACAAGTCTGTCTTGGTTGATTTTATTCCTTCTGAAAAAGGTTTTCCTGGTTAAAAGTCCCGGCGGACAAAAATGACGTCTTGATGAGTTCACATTCTTTTACGGAAGAAGTGTCTTTTATTGTGTTTGAAATCTTTATGTGTTTTTCTGTTTGTTTTGAGAAAGAAAGAGACAGAACTCTAACCTACGGTTGCGAAGGGAATCAAACTGACCTAATGTTATCATGCGTGGGTTAAGACCTAGTGTCTATCATGCTCCTCTCTTGCACAGAGAGAAACAGAGATCCTAAGGGAATAGACAGCAACAGAAACAATATCAGATATATACAGTAAAACAGTAAAATGCATGGATGCAACAATACAAGCGAGGCAAGGGAGTCCCACTCAACCTCGAACCTAGAAAACAATAGGCAAAAATGAACAGGCTTCACTTTCAACCCAACAGGGGAGCCAGCAAACAATACAGTCCAGAAAACCAATCAATACATCAGAAATGAAATACAGCAAAAATAAACAGCATCAGCAGCTCTGAATCAACATCTGACTTCAGGTAATCTCCACTCAGTTACAGGCTTCAACAAGCATTAATCTCCATCTTCATGACCTTCAGGCAAGGGCTTTGATCATCAGTCTTCTATCTGCAATGGCTTTTCTTCATGTCTCAGGCTAGGATGAACATCAGTCAACCAGATGAGGTGAATGAATGTTAAACAGTTAATTACCTACCAAAGGTGGTTCATCAACTGTTAACATTAAACAGAAAGTTTCCTCTCAAAAGTTCTATCTTTCAAATATATTCACTGATCCTTCCAAAGGAAGGAGGTGGATATTTGAGAGAGACTTTGAATCATAGAGAAAGGATAGAGGCAAACAAATCCATCTATGTTTGAGAAGCAAGCTTTCTAATCTAGAGCTCTGCCTAGCTCCTAAACCCTAGTCTCCTCAGCAGCTGCTAGCAAGATCCTCCTCCTCAACTCTGACAGTTGATCTTCAATCTCTGGATCTCCAATGGTCTTCATCTCCTCAAATCTTCAGCTCTCCCAAGTCCCCAGACAATCCCAATACCCAAGCAAGCAAGCAATAATCCCCAGAGGGCACACCACACCAGTCAATCAGATATATACAGAGTATTAATAGCAGTAGGGAAATCCTGACTTTTTCTAAGGGATCTACTAACTACCCATAGTCCCTATAGTCCCATAACTAAACTAGTCAAACCCTAAGTCCTAAGGGAAAAGAATCAAATCTCCTAAGTCATCACCTAAAACCCTAGTTTGTCCATGTTGTTCAAGCTTACATTAAGCACCTAAAATTAATTTCTAAAAATGGGAACTAAAATGGATCTACAAGTTCAATGTCTAACCTAAACAACCTAAAAAGAATGGATGAAAAATATGAAAGTATCTAATAGAACAAAAATTAATAAAATCAAGTATGAAATGAAACCATTTAAAATGTCATTTATTTAGAAAATATGTGAAAAATATCAAATAAAAAATAAAATGCAATTTTTATTTTTTATAATTTTCTAGACATCTTAAAGAAAATAATGCAAAAAGAATGAATTAAAAATGATGATTTTGCTATTTATTATGAATTTTAGAAAATGCATGAAAAAATTAAAGAAAATAAAAGAAAATATAAAGAAATAAGAGGGAGGGGGTGAGAAAAGCAATAAAACCAAGTTAAACGCGTTGGGCTTATTAACATGGGGGGTGTGGATAGCGCTCTGAGCCCAATCCCCCCAACTTAATGAAACGCTGCGTTTGGGATTTCAAATTCTCCCACCAAAACTCAGATCAAACACGGGCCGTTGGATGATACTCCCAGTCAAAAGTCCAACCTCCATCGCACGGCTCTCCACCCTTCTTCAACCTCCAGCTCCTAGGGTTTTCAGCCATGCATTCCATACACGAATGTTCCACTCACTCGTTCTCCCTGCATTCTTGATGAAAAATAACCACTCCAGGCCCTAAAATAATCTACACAACTCAAGGAATCCATGTCTAATTCTAGTTTTCCCTAACTCTCATTGCACACTCCAAACAGAGAGCACGAAATTCAGAACACACCATGCTTGCCTGAGGTCAAAGTTACCAGAACTCAAACCTGATGATCAACAGATATTCTACATGCTTGCCTCATTATTCTATGCTTCAACACATTGATTATAACTCAACATACAGCTTATTATCGAAGCCAACAGAAATGGCAACCTGTCATTGATCTCCATGAATCTATCCCTAAACTTCAAGAATTGATCCTCTAGGGTTTCTAAACAACATTATCCTAACCACATGATCTCTACCAGCCAGAATAGTGAGATTCGAAGAAATCTACATACCTTGCACTTGATGATGGTGATGGTAGCTAGACCTCAATTCAACCTTTGATACTTGCTGAAAACAATCTCCAATGAATGAATATGCTTCTGTTTGCAGTGATTTGTGCTGAATCCTTGTGAATTATGCTATTCCATCCTTCATGCAAGTTGGAGTTTCAAACTGAATCTCTTCACACAGCCACGAATTCCCTCCAATCTTTTGTGCCAATTAATCCATGATGTTAGTAGATGATGATAGTGACAGAAATTAGAATGATGGAAGAAGTTTCAATGGGTTTTGGATGAAAATGCAACTTGGAGTGATGAAGTGGATAGGTATGATCCTTGATCAATTCAACCACTTCTTGGTGTGAATCCTAGGGTTTGAATGATGATGATGATGATTCAATCCAAAGATGTGAGAATTTTGAGAGGTTTGTAAGAGTTTGAGTATCTTATGGAAGAATAAGAAAATGGATGAAAATGGAGATTTTTGACAAATGGGAGCACCAACCCTTGCATGAATCAGCTTGCATGAATATATAGGTTGCATTAGAACCTCCTAGAAACTTGGAGAAGTTTCCCTTACACTTTTCCCTTTTCAATTTGGATTATGTTACTTTCAATTCAAGCAACCATGGATAACTCACAAATTATGACCTAAGCTCAAAATTCCACTTTAGCCAATGTCTTTAGAATGCCTTTTCCATTCAAAATGACCTATAATTTTGCATCATTAGGCCAAGATATGAAAAAATACCATTTTTTAAGCCATTTTCCTTTATTAAATTCACCAATTTTGAAACCTTGTGCTATGGACATTTCCAATCTCTCATGGTCACTTTTATAGACTCAAAATGTCATTTGGAGCAAGTTTGATGTTGTAAGTTTTTCCATTTGAGGCCTCCTTGTATGAGTTTTGGACATAGGTTAAAATGACCTGTAATTCACAAATGACCAGAATACCCTTTGCTTGCCAAGACCACAAGTTGAGTTCCACACATCATATGAAGGCATAACATACCATTCTAGAAAGCTAAGACAATGAGGAACAATTCTTATGTTGACCATAAATTCATTTGAAATCTCCTTGAGGGTTAAAAATAGCTTGGAAGTCAAGTCACTTTCACAGACAAAATTTCAGATACCTCAGATGACCTGTAACTTGCAAGGACCATAACTTGAGTTCTATAAATCTCCTTGATGTCTTCCACCACTCAAATTAAAGGTCTTGAGATCCTCTACAAGTTTTATGTTGGCCAAGGATCCATTTGAAGCTTGAATTTTGACTTATCTTGCTTGGAAATTTGACCTAAACTAGGGGATTTTACATAGAAACCCTAATTTAGAAACTCCTCTTCTCCTTGATTTCTCTTGAATTCTTCTTAGCACAACAACATATCCTTATTCTCCATGTCAAATGATGAACCCCACATCTCTCCAATAGCCCTTAATGCCTTTCAATCAATCAATTGACCTAGGGTTGACCCAGGGTTGACCCAGATGAAACCCTAGTTGACTGTCTTCAACTGCAATTCTTGTGATCACCTCAACCACTTATTTTCTTCTCCAAATGATTTTCTAAGTCCTCTCATGATGTCTAGATGCTCTCCATGCCTTCCATTCACAGCTCACAACCCCCTTTTTGACCCTCAGATACCCTCAGATAGGGGATAGACTCAAGGCTTGATCTGCTGAACTCTCTGCTCCCAAATTCTTTTCTGTTGACTTGAATGAGATGGAATTAGGGTGATAACCTCTTGATAGGCCTCTAGAGATGAGAATAATGATTGGTCCCCTGTTGAATGACTTGCTATGCTTATGCTATGCAGATGATTAGTCTATGTACATGACTCTATATGCAAATGCTAATGATAATGGAAAATAAACCAAGTGAATAAGGTTGGGAAAATTTTAGGGTGCAACAGCTGCCCCTATTCAAGCGACTTGGACCCGATTGGGTGAAGGGCCCGGAGCCTTCAGACATTCGCGGTACGAGACGGTTGAATACTAGTGAAACCAGAAATTTGCCAACCGCAGACATAAACCGCGCTCTTGCTTGGGGAACGACATTCATCAGCTGAATATGACTGTTACGGCAACCCACTGATCTCGTGCGACTGTGCTGGGGATTCTTCTCATAATCCTGAAAAAGATTGACTCATCGGAAACTTCGTCCTTCGCCTGTCCACGTCAGGACTCTATCTGCTGTCAACACGAAGAGAGCTCAACTAAAACCTGTCCACGTTAGGACTCCGCTTGCTGTTAACCCAGAAAATCTCGGCAACTCCGCTGGGGAATAATTTGTCTATCTTTCCATAAACTGAATCGTCCCCGTTAGGAATAACACTCTTCCACGTTAGGAATAACCTCGTCTGGATCCGTCCACGTTAGGACTCCATCCTTCCACGTAAGGAACCACGTCTTCTTTCCACGTAAGGAAACCAATTTTCTTCTACGTAAGGAATACAGTTCTCAATCTGAATCTGTCCACATCAGAACTAAACCCCTTCCACGTCATGACTACACTCTTTCTTTCCACGTCAGGAATACAAGCCTCTTTCCACGTAAGGAATGCTATCCGTTTTACACGCAAGGAAACATAACTTTTCCACATAAGGCAACCAATTCCTTTCGATTTGTACGCGTCAGGACTACATTTTTCCACGTAAGGAATGCCATCTTAATCTGTCCACGTAAGGACTCCACTCTTTCCACGTTAGGAATCACCTCTTTCCACGT
The DNA here is from genome assembly GCA_963859935.3 of Lathyrus sativus. Taxonomy (NCBI): domain Eukaryota; kingdom Viridiplantae; phylum Streptophyta; class Magnoliopsida; order Fabales; family Fabaceae; genus Lathyrus; species Lathyrus sativus. The sequence goes on along the minus strand of OZ012739.1, from coordinate 198,636,070 downwards.
AAGGAACTGAAACTTCTCTTTTCCCCTGTAAGGAATAGACTTGTCCACGTCAGGACCCCTCTTTCATCTTGATTTGTCCACATCAGGACTCAGGCATCTTCAACCTGCTGAGGAAATAAGACTTGTCCACGTCAGGACTCACACCTTTGTCTGATCTGTCCACGTCAGGACCCATACTTTGCCAACACGAAGAAAGATAACTGTTGAGAGGAACTGGTCCACGTCAGGACACCAACACAAAGAGTAATCACTTTTGTCAACGTCATTACCTCCCATTCCACCAATTTCGAGAACCCGAATCTGCCCACGTTAGGACTAACACACTTCACCAACCCGGGGAAATAAACCTGTCCACGTTAGGACGCCCACTTCTGAAGAAACCCCGTCAATATAGGAATAAGTTGTCCACGTCAGGACTTAGTTCTCCATTGATCCCCACCCACAAACTTCTTAGCACCGACGTGACAACGACTTTGGGGCGGACTTTACTGGGAATATCTGGGAACCAAACTACCGGATGCCTGTTCTGGTGACCGGAGGCAACCTTTGAAATTCTGGTTCATGAAACCTTTTGATGACAAATAACTCTGCTTGGGAATAAAGAGACTTATCCTAGTAACTCTGTGGGGAATACTGCCGAACTGACATTATCATTGGATGTCTCATGCCGAGATCTTGAATATTTGGTAGTTCATTTGGGCAAGAGCTCTCTCCACCTGAACTGCTGTAGTACAGGAACTGCTTCAACAAAATAAATGCTGAAGGTAATGCCGACTCCGCCGGGGATAACCAGATGCTACAGAATTATTCCAGCAAAATAAATGCTGGAAGGGTGAAGTCAACCATGCTGGGAAGTTGGGAGTTCGAACCAAATACCCTGTTGAGGTAACCCCCTGCTGGGGAATATAACTTTGCTGAGAAATAGCAGGTATGCCAAGTATGATTGGACTTCTCTGCTGGAGAGTGAACTGATATTACACGGTATCCCTGACGAAATAGCTGACAGGACCCGCCACCAACTCTGCTGGGGGGAGAGTCTTGATCTCCGGGTTCCACTGGGAGGAAAGAACATTTGCTGAAAGGAGAGAACTCCGCTGGTGGGACTATTCTCTCGGGGGAAATCCACTGACTCCGCTGGGGGAGAGTGAATGACCCTGCGGGGAAGGATGAACCTGTCTGAATACAGCCTTACGATCTTGGAATCGTCAATCCTTTTTGCACAAGCTACGACTAGCTGGAGAGTTCGAACCTTCTTCAGGAAGAACCTGCATGACCTGCGCGAAGGCTGAGTCTTTCGTTATTGCAATCTGTTGATCATCTTCCTCGTATGGTTATGGAACCTGCAACAACACAAACAAGACAAGACAAGCCTATGCACCCAAATCAACTCAGGTTAGTGACATTATTTTCAGTTAATTCAAAGCTTTAGCAACTGTTGGCAAGGGCCAGCGACGTTATACTCATGCTAGTTTCATCACACTCAGGCGTTAATCATGCACAAAATAGTAGAGAACAGTGTTAAGTACTGAATAACGTATTTTATTGATTGGGCCCCTGAATAGGCGGAGTTTTGTACATGGGATGCAACTCCTGAAATGAGGAAGCTACACAAGGCGAATATACCCGTACACAAGTATGCCCAAGAAGCATAAATATTGACAACTTAAATTTGTACACATGTCGGCAACGGGATGCAGATGAACACCACGAACTGATCCTCCCATGACTCGCCCGACTCTAATGCTTTCCCGGTATCCCCACTTCTGAAGCGATGGTATCAGATAACTGACTCCTCAAATGTGTTCTCCCGCACTGATACTTATTGCAATTATCAAATTCGGACCGCAGTCATTTGCTTTTCAAATCCCTAACTTTTGCGTGAACCGCCCTTTACGGGTTTTCAGTTCACCGGGATACCCTTTTTTGCCGAAGCCGCCCAGTGTAGGTTTTCAACTTCGCGGGTGTACATTTTTTCAATTTTATCCCTAATTTTTGCCCGAACCTTTCATTCTGTTTTTGGTTCGCTAGGATGCCCCATTTTTGCCTGGACTCTCTTTTTTCTGTCCAGCGGGTCTATTTCAAGCAAAGTATTTTTTAACTGCGTCCGAATTCACTGGCGACGTGAAGTCTTCTCCGTCCATGGTGGACAACAACAACGCTCCTCCCGAAAATACTTTCCTGACAACGTATGGCCCCTCGTAGTTGGGGGTCCACTTGCCCCTGTAATCTGCTTGCGGCGGGAGAATCCTTTTCAGCACAAGGTCGCCCGTCTGAAAGCTTCGCGGATGTATCTTCTTGTCGTACGCTTTCTTCATTCGGCTCTGGTACAAACGACCGTATGCTAGAGAAGCTAGCCTCTTCTCATCCATCAAACTCAATTGGTTCAACCTGTTTGTTACCCATTCTGCCTCGTCTAGCTGAACGTCTCGCAATACCCTCAGAGAGGGGATCTCAACTTCCAATGGTAATACCGCTTCCATTCCGTATACCAACGAGAACGGAGTTGCCCCGGTTGATGTGCGTACCGTCGTACGATAACCGTGCAAAGCGAAAGGTAGCATTTCATGCCAATCCTTATAGGTCACCACCATTTTCTGAACGATCTTCTTGATATTCTTATTGGCCGCCTCAACAGCGCCATTCATCTTGGGTCGGTAAGGGGAGGAGTTGTGATGTTCGATCTTGAAATTCTGACAGAGCTCCTTCATCATTTTGTTGTTCAGATTTGAACCGTTGTCAGTGATTATCCGCTCGGGGATCCCATATCGGCAAATGATATCTCTCTTGATGAATCTGGCCACCACTTGCTTAGTTACATTTGCGTAGGACGCCGCTTCCACCCACTTGGTGAAGTAATCGATTGCTACTAGAATGAACCGGTGCCCATTAGAAGCCGTCGGCTCGATCTTTCCAATCATATCGATTCCCCACATTGAAAATGGCCAAGGCGATGACATCACATTTAGAGGACTTGGAGGCACATGGATCTTATCAGCATAGATTTGGCACTTGTGGCACTTCCTCGCAAACTTGAAACAGTCAGTTTCCATGGTCAGCCAAAAATAACCTGCCCGCAGCAGTTTTCTCGTCATAGCATGTCCTCCAGCATGCGTACCAAAGGTACCTTCGTGTATTTCCTCCATGAGAAGCTTTGCCTCTTTTTCGTCTACACAACGCAACAGCACCAAATCGTGGTTTCTTCTGTATAAGACGCCATCTGGGTTCAAATAGAAATTACCCGCTAATCTCCTGAGAGTCTTCTGATCTTGACTGGATGCCCCAGCCGGATACTCTCTATTCTTCAGGAAATTAAGGATACCGAAATACCATGGTTTGTCATCAGATGCTTCATCAATAGCAAATACATAAGCTGGCCTGTCAAGCCGAGAGATAATGATTCGGGGAGCTTCGTTCCAGAAGTTGACCTTGTACATGGAAGACAAAGTGGCGAGGGCGTCAGCCATTTGATTTTCCGCCCGCGGTACATGATGCAATTCAACCTTGTCGAAGAAAGGCAACAATCTCCTTGCATAATTCATGTAGTGTATCAGATTGGGCTGCCGTGTCTCCCATTCTCCTTTGATCTGATTCACCACCAGAGCTGAATCTCCGTATACGTCTAAGTTCTTGATTCGCAAATCAATGGCTTCTTCAAGCCCCATTATGCAGGCTTCGTACTCAGCTTCATTATTGGTAACGGCGAAGGTCAATCGGGCAGTAAACGGGATGTGCGACCCGTGTGGCGTAGTGATGATTGCCCCTATTCCGCTACCGTAAGCGTTCACAGCTCCGTCAAATATCATCTTCCACTTGGAACCCAACTCTGGCCCCTCGTCTGACAACGGCTCTTCACAATCTTTCATCTTTAGGTACATGATATCCTCGTCAGGAAAATCAAACCTCATCGATTGGTACTCTTCAATAGGCTGCTCCGCCAGATATTCAGACAGCACACTCCCCTTTATAGCCTTTTGCGAGACGTATTGGATGTCATATTCAGTCAAGACCATCTGCCAACGGGCAATTCTTCCCGACAACGCCTGCTTTTCAAATACATATTTGATAGGATCCATCTTCGAGATGAGCATGGTTGTATGATTCAGCATGTACTGCCTCAAACGCTTGGCGGCCCAAGCTAGGGCGCAACAAGTTTTCTCCAGCATTGAGTACAGTGATTCACAATCTGTAAATTTCTTACTCAAGTAATAGATCGCATGCTCTTTTCTCCCCGTCTCGTCATGTTGACCGAGAACACAACCCATGCTTCCCTCAAGAACCGTCAAATACATTATCAAGGGTCTACCTGCCACTGGGGGTATCAAAATAGGAGGCTCCTGCAAATACTGCTTTATTTTATCGAACGCCTTTTGACAATTTTCGTTCCACGTTACAGCTTGATCTTTCTTCAACAGCTTGAATAATGGTTCACACGTGGCTGTTAGGTGAGATATGAACCGGGCAATGTAGTTCAACCTCCCTAAAAACCCGCGCACCTCTTTCTCTGTTTTAGGCGTCGGCATTTCTTGAATCGCTTTTATTTTAGCAGGATCGACCTCTATTCCTCTTTCGCTTACGATAAACCCCAGGAGCTTACCCGATCTCACCCCGAAGGTGCATTTGTTAGGGTTCAGCCTCAGCCTGAACTTCCTAAGCCTTTTAAACAACTTCAGCAAATTCACCAGATGCTCTTCCTCCGTCTGGGATTTGGCAATCATATCGTCAACATAAACTTCGATCTCTTTATGCATCATGTCATGGAAAAGAGTCGTCATCGCGCGCTGATATGTTTCCCCAGCATTTTTCAAACCGAAGGGCATCACTTTGTAGCAAAATGTTCCCCAAGGCGTTATGAAAGTGGTCTTCTCCATATCCTCTGGCGCCATTTTAATTTGATTATAGCCTGAAAAGCCATCCATGAAGGAGAATACGGAGTATTGAGCAGTATTATCAACTAACACGTCAATATGAGGAAGTGGAAAATCGTCTTTTGGGCTTGCTTTATTCAAATCTCTATAATCCACGCACATTCGAACCTTGCCGTCCTTCTTGGGCACTGGTACGATGTTGGCAACCCATGAAGGATACTTCGTCACAGCCAGGAAACCAGCGTCCCACTGTTTCTGAACCTCCTCTTTGATCTTCATTGCCATATCTGGTCGAGTTCTGCGAAGCTTTTGTTTGACCGGTGGGCAATCTTCTTTTAGTGGCAGGCGGTGTACAACCATGTCTGTATCGAGCCCTGGCATATCTTCATACGACCAAGCGAATACATCACTATACTCTTGGAGCATTTCAACCAGTCTTCGCTTGATATCACTCTGCAGTGCGGCCCCGATACGAATATTCTTCTCAACCCCTTCCGACCCCAAGTTGATAATTTCGATGACCTCATCGTGAGGCAGAATGGCTCTTTCCTCTTGCTTCACTAACCAAGACAGTTCTTCAGGAACGTCGCTATCTTCGACAACCTCTTCTTCGGCCTGGAATACCGGGTGCTCGGAGTCGGGACGAGTCATCGGTGATTCAAGGATGTCATCTGAAAATGTTATCCTGCAAAAGGAATGGTTAAGTGCTTCAAAATGCGTATAAAGCGAATAACCATGTTGCCATTTTATTGAAAAATACAAAACAAGAAAGACAGGGATTACAGTATTTGCACATGAAAAACGCCTTTTATTTAATGATTAACACGCAATGTTTATAACAACACAGCCCTAAGCAAATCCTGATGCCCCGGGCAAGACATCAGATTATTCAACAATTAATAAAGCAAAGCATTACTGTTTAAAAGTCACAGGAACAAGCTCCTGAATAGACCAGTTGCACAGTCCTTGTCCTGGCGTGCTTGGCTGAATCCAGGCATCCATATCACAGTCGCTGTCTCCTTCATCAGACTCCGAAGCAGCATTGACAGTTTCATGACACACCCCACTGGCAGAGATGGTGATTGGCTTTCTGAAACGGGGTGCCCCTACGGAAGGAGTTGATGACGACGGTTGGTACCCCAGCCCGAACCGGTCCATCTTCACAGGAATGTCCAGCACTTTACCCCAGCCCTTGGCTTCTCCTGCTTCCACTAGAGCTTGAGCTTCTTTGTACGATGAGACGGCTATCTCCGGCACTTTGCTCGGCCCGGGACCCTTGTCCTTGATGCGCAAACCTTCGAATGCCTGGCAGGGCGTTTCGTGGAACTCTCCGTCGACTTCCACATATTTAAATGAAGATAGATGGCTGACCAGGATGTCCTCTTCTCCGCACACGGTGACTACGCTGTCTCCGACCATGTACTTTAACTTCTGATGCAGGGTGGACGTGACTGCCCCCGCCCCATGAATCCAGGGTCTTCCCAGCAAGCAGCTGTACGCAGGCTGTATATCCATGATATAAAACTCAGTGGCAAACACCTCCGGCCCCACCTGTAGAGGCAATGTGATCGATCCAAAGACTGTTCTCCGCGTGTCGTCAAATGCTCTGACTACCAAATCACTGGGTGTACACAAAATTCCTCTAACATCCAGCTTCATCATCGCCTTCTTGGGCAGAACATTCAAAGACGATCCGGTGTCAACCAATACGTGCGACATTACTGATCCTCTACACTCAACAGATACGTGTAATGCCATATTATGATCTCTCCCTTTCGGAGTCAAGTCAAAATCGGTAAAGCCCAAGCTGTGGCCTGCATTCACATGTGCCAATACTCCTTCTAGCTGGTTCACAGAGACGTCTTGAGGTACAAAAGAAGTATCCAGGACTTTCAGCAACGCATTTCTGTGAGCTTCCGAACACAACAGCAATGACAGGATAGATATTTTGGACGGCGTCTGCTGCAGATGCTCCACAATCTTATAATCACTTTTTCGAATCAACCGCATGAACTCTTCTACATCTTTCGATGCTGCTTCTTTTTCACTCGCTTGCACCGGAATATTCTCAACTGCTTTCCCTTTTCCTTTCGCTAGTCTTTCGGCCTCCACCTCAGGAGATATGAAGATCCTACCACTCCTCGTCATGCCTCCTGAGCCGACAACATTATCCACAGTCTCGGCTGGCTGCTTATTAACATCAATTTTTATCCCGTCACAATACACCTCTAACCCATATGACCATGGGACTGCTTTTGTGTTCTCGTACGGGATCGTCCCGGCCTTAGTTATGGTGATCGGTGGTCGCTGGGCTGGTGCTGCAATAGTGATCGTCTTCCGAGGAATTGTCACAGTGGCCACATCATTCTGATTATCTGCTACTGCCCCTGCGGGCTCTTCAGTGGCTGCTTGATCAAACTGCAATGTACCTTCATCAATTAAAGCCTGAATGCCCTTCTTCAAATCATCACACCCTCCAACTAGGGTCCAACAGTCTAAGCAATACTCGTTACATCCTGGGTAAACACCCCCTTGTAACAGCCGGCTCTTTATCTCGCTCAGCGGCGTCTTCAAATCTTCGACATTCATAACCAGATTCAACCCTTCCTCAGTCAGAATGGCGTTGGCCCCATGATTAGGCATGGGTTTCTGCACTATATTCGGACCTGCCGTTCCGAAATTGATAGTCTTGTTGTCCAAAAGATCCTGCACAACATGCTTAAAAGCATGGCAACCTTCTATATCGTGACCTGGAGCCCCAGAATGAAACTCACAGTGCCTGCTTGCATCGTAACCAAACGGGGGAGCTCCCGTTATTGGTGCCAGAGTTCTTTTCTCTACTAGATTCAATCCCAACAATGTCTGCAACAAATCAGCATAGGTTGAGGGAGGCTTCTCAAACACTCTTCTCGGTTTACTACCCTGGAATCTTCACGGAGCCTGCTGTGCCCCCTGCTGAGACTGCTGCTGCTGTTGCATTGGCTGTTGCTGAACCGGTTGTTGTTGCTGGAGTGGTTGCTGTTGATACGGGATGGTAACACTCGCTACCTGCTGCGGCTGACGATATTGACCTCGTCCCCTGCCTCGGCCCCGGCCTCGGCCTCCAAATACTGCGCTTGCCTCGCCCTGACGGCGCCCCCCGTAAGCTTTCCTATTACTGCCAGATGCAGTTGATTCCTCGGCTTGGAACTTTCCTTGCTTAATATTACGTTCAATCTTTTCTCCCATCAGAATCAGGTCTGAAAAACTGGCCAGAGACGTGTGAAACAACATGTCATGAAACAAGCCTGTGAATGTGCCGACAAACATGTCATTCATTTCCTTATCTTCTACAGGAGGACGGACCCTGGCAGCCATATCGCGCCACCTCTGTGCGTACTCTTTAAAGCTCTCCCCCTTCTTTTGCGACAGCCCGGCCAACTGGACCCGATTGGGTGCCAAGTCGCTGTTATACTTGTAGTGAGCTACAAATGCCTCTGCTAATTGCTTCCATGTCTTGATATCAGTTGGCTCCAACCCCATGTACCACTCTAGGGAAGGGCCCGACAGACTATCCTGAAAGAAATGCATTAGCATTCTTTCATCAGTTGAGTATGCAGACATCTTTCTGTAATAAGCTCGTACATGCACTTTTGGACATGTATCCCCTTTATACTTGTCAAACGCAGGAGCTTTGGATTTAATTGGCACCCTCAAGCCAGGTACCAGCCCCATTGTTGCCATGTCCAAACCCACAGCACTTTGGTTTAGGACTCCCCTCATCTGCTCTTCCAGCATTCTAATCTTCTGGGAATCATCCATCGGCCCTTCGAAACCTCCTCCGGAGAAGGCGTCCTCTTGCTGATCCTCTTGCCACATACCATTTCCAGCCCCATACCCATCATATCCATTATTACGTCCAGCTCTGATCTAATTCATCCCCGGACCTCGGCCTCTGTTGTCGTACCCTTGAACACCTCCAGCAGGACCAAAAGCCATAAATCCAGCACCGTTTCCATTTCCAAAGCCTCCGTAACCCTGATTGGTCACACCATAACCATCTTGCCCAAAACCTTGAGCATTAAATCCATACTTGCCAGTGCTATCGAATCCCTGATCGTTGAATCCGAATCCAGTATTGACAAAGCCGTTGCCTCCCAGGTTATCTCCCAAATTGACATCACCCAGCCCAACGTTATGGACAGCAGTCTCATTCCCAACTCCGACGTTACCATTCACAGCAGCGGTAGCGTTGTTGATGTTAGCAGCAGGTGTATTGATTACAGGTGGAGCCACCGGCGTGGGAGTACCGTCTCCATGAGCAGTATCGACCCGTACAGACTGATGATCCTCATTACCATGACCAGCGTTTCGAGCCAACAGAGGCTGGACCATGGCCTGCAAATTCTCCTATCCTTTCGCAATAGCTTCCATGGTCTGCATGAAGAGAGCGAGCTTCTCGCGCACATCTTGCATCTCGTTCTGCATTTGATCCATGATTCTTCGACAGTTGGTGCGGGTAGAATAGCGGTGCGGGTGCTGATCTGCAATCCTGAAAAGTACCTGTTACAGAGCAGGAAATAAGACACCATTCAAAGATTACCTGTAATGCAATATGAATATGAATGCAATGCAATGTGTCTGTGCATTAGGGAAATTCATTCTCCCGGTTCTAGTGTGAAGGTGCCGGTGCAGTGACAGTGTTGACAATAGGAATACCGGAGCTGAATCATAGAAAGCCTCATATATTGCAGGGAAAACCAGAATACAATGTCGCTGAGAGTATGATAAGAAGGCATGACCTCAACCAACAATCCTAGTGATGGTCAGCACTTATGCAAATAAAGCATACAAGTTACTACAAGCTACTACAAGGAATGATCAAATCCTCCCAAAAGTCTGGTACTCTTCTATCAACTTCTTGGTCTCTGGATGGCTTGGTCGATCAAGCAGCCCTTCAACAAGCTGGTTTCTCTTCTTAAGAACACGGCGCACATCTTCAGCAGTTTCTTCCCATGTTGCTTCTCCGAAGCAATCTTCTAGCTTTCGCTTCTGAGACACCGCTTCATCTCTGGATTTGATTGCTTTGTTCAGTGCATGCTGGACACCGTACCGGGTCATCACTTCTTCCTCGCACTTCTTGATGCTAGACTTCAACTTCTCTTCGAGGTCGGAGACTTGCTGCTTCAGCTTATCTTCTCTCATCTTATTGTTGGTGAGAGTAGCATTCCAAGTCTTATTGCAAGAGGAGATTTCTCGGTGTGCTGCGTCGAGCGCCTTCTTTTTGGCTTCCAGCATGTCATGGGAGCTTCTGAACTCTTGCCCCAGACGTTCACGCCTTTTCTTTTCCTCAGTCAACTCAGCCCCTAACCTGTTTAACAGCTCGATCTGTTGTTGGAAAGCATATACGGCCTTGTTCTTCTCACTGCGTACTTGAGCTAGCTCTTGCTCTAACCCTTCATTAATCTTCGTCAAGGCTTCCTTTTCCTTCACAACTTGCTCGTAGACTTCCCTAGAAACAGTAGTTGGCTCCGCTACCAGAATGGGAACAAGAACTGGTGCGTCTGGAAATGGCATCCGCAACCGACTTGCTCTCTCCTGGATCCACACCTTGTAAGGTGCATAGGCCTGACAGTCATTCTTTCCTAACAACGGCTTCCCTCTGCGGTTAATACGCGTCCAGGCATGTTGCAATTTGGCTAATAACTCCCCCTTCACGTCACCTGTGAAGTACAGAGATTCCTGTACTTCTTCCTCCTGCGGTGGATTCTTCAGCGCATATCCGAACTGATGAATGAATAGAGAAGGGTTGTAATTGATACACCCTTTTCTTCCTATCAGCGGCACATTAGGGTACCCAGAACAACTGAAGATGAGCTCAGATCCCAACAGGTCTCGATCAAACCACACAACGTCTTCGGAATATAGCCTCATCAGGCGCTCTGACCAACTGGCTGAGGTTGCACTGTCTACAAATGGTCCCTTCATGGGGAGATGACTTTTGAACCACATATTCAATAGAGGAGTACAGCAGTAAACAACTTTTCCCCTTCGGTTTTCGTTCTTGTAGTGCAATGAATGATAGAAGTCTCCGATCAGCGTTGGCACTGGGTTGCCTGCAGCGAACAGATAGAAAGCGTCCAAGTCCACAAAATTGGGCAGGTTAGGAAACAGCACAATTCCATAAATGCATAGAACCAAAATAGCGTTGAAAACCACCCAACAACCGCTCTTGGCGTACTCTTGAGCCTTGCCGACCAGAAAATCTAGAGAGAAACCGGGAACCCCAAGCCAAGAAGTCACTAATAACTCAGCAGCATTCATATGCAAGGCTTTGGCCAAATCCTCCAACTTGGGCTCAGCAGCAGAGTGAATAAAGGGAACCTTGTTCTGCACGGGAATCTCAGTAAACTCCACATACTCCTCAATGGTAGGTCCTAGAATGAAGTCAGCAAAAGTAAAGCATCTCAATGCGGGGTCATAGAACTGCATCAAGGTGTATAGCCCGTTCATCTCATCAGCAGTGGGCTTGCAGACTAATCTCAGTAATCTCCCATGACTCATTCTGAAGCTCCTCCTAACCTCCTCATCAGCAAGAGATATCAGGCCAAGCAGAGAAGTAATATCAGGTGAAGGCAGCTTATACGCAACTGTTTTCCTCAAACCAGCCATAGTCAATACTTAGAAGTCTGGGCACTAGAACCGGGGAATATGCAAATGCACCTGCAGCACAGACACACGTTAGTGGAATGCAAGTGGTAATGGATATGCAGGCAATGCAATGCAAGTAACATGCAACAGGGACCAAAGCTGTAGCTGAATGGCCTGAACCCAATCAAGAAAGGTCTCAGATAGACCATCCAGAAGTCATCAAGCCCTGGTCTCAGATAGACCTAAAACAAAGCTCCAACACTGGTCTCTGACAGACCTCAAACCATAACTCTCACTCGTCTCTGGCAGACCTCAAATCATATCTTCGACTGGTCTCTGACAGACCTCAGAACACCCCAACTGGTCTCTGACAGACCTCAGAATACATCTCCAAATGGTCTCTGACAGACCTCCTAACTCTCCATAAATACCCAGGATCTCTGATCAAGAAATAACCGGTAGTCTGAAGGTCTAGTTACCTGCATAACCCCAAACCCTCTCACAGGTGGATGTCCTAGTAACTGACAAAGGTATGGCATCCTATGCGGTCGTCGGCGTCACAGACTTTCAGGGTTGATGATACGATTCCCAGAAGGAGTGGCATCATCAAATCCTGAAGAGGCCTCACTTAGCCAACTTCCAAATGATCGGTTCCCGGAGTCGACAATTCAGCTGACCAACAACCCCTTCGACCCAAAGGGTAGAAAAAGAAGCCAACCAGAAGAACCTCGTCCGAGTGTAGATTTCATGAGACACTAATGCAAGCAAAGCCGGCACGCGCCCACTACTTTCTACTCTAATTCTAGGTGCACTCAAGCCCAGGTCCGACTTATCTCTCAATCATAGAACCACCCATCACCCCAATACAGCAATAATAACAATATATATATAATGCTGAAAATAAAGGTCAGAAATATAAATCCCTACAAAATCCTCGACGGGAAAACAAGCGCTAGGATTGACTCTCTTAAGGGACGTTGGATCCCAAATGCATAAGAACTATCGCAGTTCTTAGCAGCCAGGGAACGTTGGGTCCCCAACAGAGTCGCCAGCTGTCGCTACTGCGAAAATCGGCGCCGGCTGAACAGAAGAGTCGCCACCGTGCGTTATTTATCCCACGGGAGGGAAAGGAAACGCTCAGAGTAAACCTCGCACAACAAGGGAAAGGTATGGTCGTCGCAACCAAAACCTGGATTCGGGAGTCGGTTACGCAAGGGGAAGGTATTAGCACCCCTCACGTCCGTCGTACTCGACGGGATCCACGCTTGTTTTCGGGTATGGATTGTTATTCTATCTAAACTATAGGGTTAAGGGGTTAAAATAAAATAAAATGAAAATAAAATGACTCGGCAAAGTATCTCACTTTATGCCTACGTATTCCCGTCTGGAACGAGAAATCAGAGTCAACGTAGTTCGCCTACCTACGGGAAAGGAGGGGAAGGTTGCTCGCTAGGATATCGCATCCTATGCCTACGTACTTCCACACAGCATGGAAGATCAGAGCAAACGTAGTTCGGGCCACGTACGACACAAGTCTGTCTTGGTTGATTTTATTCCTTCTGAAAAAGGTTTTCCTGGTTAAAAGTCCCGGCGGACAAAAATGACGTCTTGATGAGTTCACATTCTTTTACGGAAGAAGTGTCTTTTATTGTGTTTGAAATCTTTATGTGTTTTTCTGTTTGTTTTGAGAAAGAAAGAGACAGAACTCTAACCTACGGTTGCGAAGGGAATCAAACTGACCTAATGTTATCATGCGTGGGTTAAGACCTAGTGTCTATCATGCTCCTCTCTTGCACAGAGAGAAACAGAGATCCTAAGGGAATAGACAGCAACAGAAACAATATCAGATATATACAGTAAAACAGTAAAATGCATGGATGCAACAATACAAGCGAGGCAAGGGAGTCCCACTCAACCTCGAACCTAGAAAACAATAGGCAAAAATGAACAGGCTTCACTTTCAACCCAACAGGGGAGCCAGCAAACAATACAGTCCAGAAAACCAATCAATACATCAGAAATGAAATACAGCAAAAATAAACAGCATCAGCAGCTCTGAATCAACATCTGACTTCAGGTAATCTCCACTCAGTTACAGGCTTCAACAAGCATTAATCTCCATCTTCATGACCTTCAGGCAAGGGCTTTGATCATCAGTCTTCTATCTGCAATGGCTTTTCTTCATGTCTCAGGCTAGGATGAACATCAGTCAACCAGATGAGGTGAATGGATGTTAAACAGTTAATTACCTACCAAGGGTGGTTCATCAACTGTTAACATTAAACAGAAAGTTTCCTCTCAAAAGTTCTATCTTTCAAATATATTCACTGATCCTTCCAAAGGAAGGAGGTGGATATTTGAGAGAGACTTTGAATCATAGAGAAAGGATAGAGGCAAACAAAGCCATCTATGTTTGAGAAGCAAGCTTTCTAATCTAGAGCTCTGCCTAGCTCCTAAACCCTAGTCTCCTCAGCAGCTGCTAGCAAGAACCTCCTCCTCAACTCTGACAGTTGATCTTCAATCTCTGGATCTCCAATGGTCTTCATCTCCTCAAATCTTCAGCTCTCCCAAGTCCCCAGACAATCCCAATACCCAAGCAAGCAAGCAATAATCCCCAGAGGGCACACCACACCAGTCAATCAGATATATACAGAGTATTAATAGCAGTAGGGAAATCCTGACTTTTTCTAAGGGATCTACTAACTACCCATAGTCCCTATAGTCCTATAACTAAACTAGTCAAACCCTAAGTCCTAAGGGAAAAGAATCAAATCTCCTAAGTCATCACCTAAAACCCTAGTTTGTCCATGTTGTTCAAGCTTACATTAAGCACCTAAAATTAATTTCTAAAAATGGGAACTAAAATGGATCTACAAGTTCAATGTCTAACCTAAACAACCTAAAAAGAATGGATGAAAAATATGAAAGTATCTAATAGAACAAAAATTAATAAAATCAAGTATGAAATGAAACCATTTAAAATGTCATTTATTTAGAAAATATGTGAAAAATATCAAATAAAAAATAAAATGCAATTTTTATTTTTTATAATTTTCTAGACATCTTAAAGAAAATAATGCAAAAAGAATGAATTAAAAATGATGATTTTTCTATTTATTATGAATTTTAGAAAATGCATGAAAAAATTAAAGAAAATAAAAGAAAATATAAAGAAATAAGAGGGAGGGGGTGAGAAAAGCAATAAAACCAAGTTAAACGCGTTGGGCTTATTAACATGGGGGGTGTGGATAGCGCTCTGAGCCCAATCCCCCCAACTTAATGAAACGCTGCGTTTGGGATTTCAAATTCTCCCACCAAAACTCAGATCAAACACGGGCCGTTGGATGATACTCCCAGTCAAAAGTCCAACCTCCATCGCACGGCTCTCCACCCTTCTTCAACCTCCAGCTCCTAGGGTTTTCAGCCATGCATTCCATACACGAATGTTCCACTCACTCGTTCTCCCTGCATTCTTGATGAAAAATAACCACTCCAAGCCCTAAAATAATCTACACAACTCAAGGAATCCATGTCTAATTCTAGTTTTCCCTAACTCTCATTGCACACTCCAAACAGAGAGCACGAAATTCAGAACACACCATGCTTGCCTGAGGTCAAAGTTACCAGAACTCAAACCTGATGATCAACAGATATTCTACATGCTTGCCTCATTATTCTATGCTTCAACACATTGATTATAACTCAACATACAGCTTATTATCGAAGCCAACAGAAATGGCAACCTGTCATTGATCTCCATGAATCTATCCCTAAACTTCAAGAATTGATCCTCTAGGGTTTCTAAACAACATTATCCTAACCACATGATCTCTACCAGCCAGAATAGTGAGATTCGAAGAAATCTACATACCTTGCACTTGATGATGGTGATGGTAGCTAGACCTCAATTCAACCTTTGATACTTGCTGAAAATAATCTCCAATGAATGAATATGCTTCTGTTTGCAGTAATTTGTGCTGAATCCTTGTGAATCATGCTATTCCATCCTTCATGCAAGTTGGAGTTTCAAACTGAATCTCTTCACACAGCCACGAATTCCCTCCAATCTTTTGTGCCAATTAATCCATGATGTTAGTAGATGATGATAGTGACAGAAATTAGAATGATGGAAGAAGTTTCAATGGGTTTTGGATGAAAATGCAACTTGGAGTGATGAAGTGGATAGGTATGATCCTTGATCAATTCAACCACTTCTTGGTGTGAATCCTAGGGTTTGAATGATGATGATGATGATTCAATCCAAAGATGTGAGAATTTTGAGAGGTTTGTAAGAGCTTGAGTATCTTATGGAAGAATAAGAAAATGGATGAAAATGGAGATTTTTGACAAATGGGAGCACCAACCCTTGCATGAATCAGCTTGCATGAATATATAGGTTGCATTAGAACCTCCTAGAAACTTGGAGAAGTTTCCCTTACACTTTTCCCTTTTCAATTTGGATTATGTTACTTTCAATTCAAGCAACCATGGATAACTCACAAATTATGACCTAAGCTCAAAATTCCACTTTAGCCAATGTCTTTAGAATGCCTTTTTCATTCAAAATGACCTATAATTTTGCATCATTAGGCCAAGATATGAAAAAATACCATTTTTTAAGCCATTTTCCTTTATTAAATTCACCAATTTTGAAACCTTGTGCTATGGACATTTCCAATCTCTCATGGTCACTTTTCTAGACTCAAAATGTCATTTGGAGCAAGTTTGATGTTGTAAGTTTTTCCATTTGAGGCCTCCTTTTATGAGTTTTGGACATAGGTTAAAATGACCTGTAATTCACAAATGACCAGAATACCCTTTGCTTGCCAAGACCACAAGTTGAGTTCCACACATCATATGAAGGCATACCATACCATTCTAGAAAGCTAAGACAATGAGGAACAATTCTTATGCTGACCAGAAATTCATTTGAAATCTCCTTGAGGGTTAAAAATAGCTTGGAAGTCAAGTCACTTTCACAGACAAAATTTCAGATACCTCAGATGACCTGTAACTTGCAAGGACCATAACTTGAGTTCTATAAATCTCCTTGATGTCTTCCACCACTCAAATTAAAGGTATTGAGATCCTCTACAAGTTTCATGTTGGCCAAGGATCCATTTGAAGCTTGCATTTTGACTTATCTTGCTTGGAAATTTGACCAAAACTAGGGGATTTTACATAGAAACCCTAATTTAGAAACTCCTCTTCTCCTTGATTTCTCTTGAATTCTTCTTAGCACAACAACATATCCTTATTCTCCATGTCAAATGATGAACCCCACATCTCTCAAATAGCCCTTAATTCCTTTCAATCAGTCAATTGACCTAGGGTTGACCCAGGGTTGACCCAGATGAAACCCTAGTTGACTGTCTTCAACTGCAATTCTTGTGATCACCTCAACCACTTATTTTCTTCTCCAAATGATTTTCT
This sequence comes from Lathyrus sativus, assembly GCA_963859935.3. Classification (NCBI taxonomy): domain Eukaryota; kingdom Viridiplantae; phylum Streptophyta; class Magnoliopsida; order Fabales; family Fabaceae; genus Lathyrus; species Lathyrus sativus. Next base: position 198,619,142 of record OZ012739.1, on the reverse strand, counting down.
AAGTCCTCTCATGATGTCTAGATGCTCTCCATGCCTTCCATTCACAGCTCACAACCCCCTTTTTGACCCTCAGATACCCTCAGATAGGGGATAGACTCAAGGCTTGATCTGCTGAACTCTCTGCTCTCAAATTCTTTTCTGATGACTTGAATGAGATGGAATTAGGGTGATAACCTCTTGATAGGCCTCTAGAGATGAGAATAATGATTGGTCCCCTGTTGAATGACTTGCTATGCTTATGCTATGCAGATGATTAGTCTATGTACATGACTCTATATGCAAATGCTAATGATAATGGAAAATAAACCAAGTGAATAAGGTTGGGCAAATTTTAGGGTGCAACAATAGGATGACACAAGCACACAATCCCGACACAGAAGGATGTAGGATCTATCACCAAAAGAATGATAAAGAACAGTCGCACTATCTGGCACCAAAATGATGACAGGCCTATCACCAAAAGGATGATAGAATGACACACGCACACACTTCTGACACTAAAAGGATGCAGGCCTATCACCAAAAGGATGATATAGAACACACACACAATCTGGAACCAAAAGGATGACAGACATATCACCAAAAGAATGATAGAGTGACACACGCACACAATCCATACACCAAAAGGATGCAGGGCCTTTCACCAAAAGAGTGATAGAGAATACTCGCACAATCTGGAACAATAAAGATGACTGAACCATCACCAAAAAGATGATAGAGCGACACACGCACACAATCCCGACACCAAAAGGATGCAGGCTTATCACCAAAAGGATGATAGAGAACACTCGCACAATCTGGCACTAAAAGGATGACAGATCCATCAACCAAAGGATGATAGAGCGATACCCGCACACAATCCCGACAACAAAAGGTGGCTGGGCCTATCACCAAAAAGATGATAGAGAACACTCGTACAATCTGGCACCAAAAAGATGACAGGCCTATTACCAAATGGATGATAGAGTGACACAAGGACACAATCCCGACACAGAAGGATGTAGGATCTATCACCGAAAGGATGATAAAGAACACTCGCACAATCTGGGACCAAAATGATGACAGGCCTATCACCAAAAGGATGATAGAATGACACACGCACACAATCCTGACACTAAAAGTATGCAGGCCTATCACCAAAAGGATGATATAGAACACACGCACAATTTGGAACCAAAAGGATGACAGACATATCACCAAAAGAATGATAGAGTGACACACACACAATCCCGACACCAAAAGGATGCAGGGCCTTTCACCTAAAGAATGATAGAGAATACTCGCACAATCTGGAACCAAAAAGATGACTGAACCATCACCAAAAAGATGATAGAGCGACACACGCACACAATCCTGACACCAAAAGGTTGCAGGCCTATCACCAAAAGGATGATAGAGAACACTCGCACAATCTGGCACCAAAAGGATTACAGATCCTCACCCAAAGGATGATAGAGCGATACACGCACACAATCCCGACAACAAAAGGAGGCTGGGCCTATCACCAAAAAGATGATAGAGAACACTCGCACAGTCTGGCACCAAAAAGATGACAGACCTATCACCAAATGGATGATAGAGTGACACAAGCACACAATCCCGACACAGAAGGATGTAGGATCTATCACCAAAAGGATGATAAATAACACTCGCACAATCTGGCACCAAAATGATGACAGGCCTATCACCAAAAGGATGATAGAATGACACATTCACACACTCCTGACACTAAAAGGATGCAGGCCTATCACCAAAAGGATGATATAGAACACAAGCACAATCTGGAACCAAAAGGATGACAGACATATCACTAAAAGAATGATAGAGTGACACACGCACACAATCCCGACACCAAAAGGATGCAGGGCCTTTCACCAAAAGAATGATAGAGAATACTCGCACAATCTGGAACCAAAAAGATGACTGAACCATCACAAAAAAGATGATAGAGCGACATACGCACACAATCCCGACACCAAAAGGATGCAGGCCTATCACCAAAAGGATGATAGAGAACACTCGAACAATCTGTCACCAAAAGGATGACAGATCCATCACCCAAAGGATGATAGAGCGATAAACGCACACAATCCCGACAACAAAAGGAGGCTGGGCCTATCACCAAAAAGATGATAGAGAACACTCGCACAATCTGGCACCAAAAAGATGACAGACCTATCACCAAATAGATGATAGAGTGACACAAGCACACAATCCCGACACAGAAGGATGTGGGATCTATCACCAAAAGGATGATAAAGAACACTCGCACAATCTGGCACCAAAATGATGACAGGCCTATCACCAAAAGGATTATAGAATGACAAACGCACACAATCCTGACACTAAAAGGATGCAGGCCTATCACCAAAAGGATGATATAGAACACACGCACAATCTGGAACCAATAGGATGACAGACATATCACCAAAAGAATGATAGAGTGACACACGCACACAATTCCGACACCAAAACGATGCAGGGCCTTTCACCAAAAGAATGATAGAGAATACTCGCACAATCTGGAACCAAAAAGATGACTGAACCATCACCAAAAAGATGATAGAGCGACACACGCACACATTCCCGACACCAAAAGGATGCAGGCCTATCACCTAAAGGATGATAGAGAACACTCGCACAATCTGGCACCAAAAGGATGACAGATCCATCACCCAAAGGATGATAGAGCGATACACGCACACAATCCCGACAACAAAAGGAGGCTGGGCCTATCACCAAAAATATGATAGAGAACACTCGCACAATCTGGCACCAAAAAGATGACAGACCTATCACCAAATGGATGATAGAGTGACACAAGCACACAATCCCGACACAGAAGGATGTAGGATCTATCACCAAAAGGATGAAAAAGGACACTCGCACAATCTGGCACCAAAATGATGACAGACCTATCACCAAAAGGATGATAGAATGACACACGCACACAATCCTGACACTAAAAGGATGCAGGCCTATCACCAAAAGGATGATATAGAACACACGCACAATCTGGAACCAAAAGGATGACAGACATATCACCAAAAGAATGATAGAGTGAGACACGCACACAATCCCGACACCAAAAGGATGCAGGGCCTTTCACCAAAAGAATGATAGAGAATACTCGCACAATCTGGATCCAAAAAGATGACTGAACCATCACCAAAAAGATGATAGAGAGACACACGCACACAATCCCGACACCATAAGGATGCAGACCTATCACGAAAAGGATGATAGAGAACACTCGCACAATCTGGCACCAAAAGGATGACAGATCCATCACCCAAAGGATGATAGAGCGATACACGCACACAATCCCGACAACAAAAGGAGGCAAGGCCTATCACCAAAAAGATGATAGAGAACACTCGTACAATCTGGCACCAAAAAGATGACAGACCTATCACCATATGGATGATAGGGTGACACAAGCACACAATCCCGACACAGAAGGATGTAGGATCTATCACCAAAAGGATGATAAAGAACACTCGCACTATCTGGCACCAAAATGATGACAGGCCTATCACCAAAAGGATGATAGAATGACACACGCACACACTTCTGACACTAAAAGGATGCAGGCCTATCACCAAAAGGATGATATAGAACACACGCACAATCTGGAACCAAAAGGATGACAGACATATCACCAAAAGAATGATAGAGTGACACACGCACACAATTTCTACACCAAAAGGATGCAGGGCCTTTCACCAAAAGAATGATAGAGAATACTCGCACAATCTGGAACAATAAAGACGACCGAACCATCACCAAAAAGATGATAGAGCGACACACGCACACAATCCCGACACCAAAAGGATGCAGGCTTATCACCAAAAGGATGATAGAGAACACTCGCACAATCTGGCACTAAGAGGATGACAGATCCATCAACCAAAGGATGATAGAGCGATACACGCACACAATCCCGACAACAAAAGGTGGCTGGGCCTATCACCAAAAAGATGATAGAGAACACTCGTACAATCTGGCACCAAAAAGATGACAGGCCTATCACCAAATGGATGATAGAGTGACACAAGGACACAATCCCGACACAGAAGGATGTAGGATCTATCACCAAAAGGATGATAAAAAACACTCGCACAATCTGGGACCAAAATGAGGACAGGCCTATCACCAAAAGGATGATAGAATGACACACGCACACAATCCTGACACTAAAAGTATGCAGGCCTATCACCAAAAGGATGATATAGAACTCACACACAATCTGGAACCAAAAGGATGACAGACATATCACCAAAAGAATGATAGAGTGACACACGCACACAATCCTGACACCAAAAGGATGCAGGGCCTTTCACCAAAAGAATGATAGAGAGTACTCGCACAATCTGGAACCAAAAAGATGACTGAACCATCACCAAAAAGATGATAGAGCGACACACGGACACAATCCCGACACCAAAAGGATGCAGGCCTATCACCAAAAGGATGATAGAGAACACTCGCACAATCTGGCACCAAAAGGATGAAAGATCCATCACCCAAAGGATGATAGAGCGATACACGCACACAATCCCGACAACAAAAGGAGGCTGGGCCTATTACCAAAAAAATGATAGAGAACACTCGCACAATCTGGCACCAAAAAGATGACAGACCTATCACCATATGGATGATAGGGGACACAAGCACACAATCCCGACACAGAAGGATGTAGGATCTATCACCAAAAGGATGATAAAGAACACTCGCACTATCTGGCACCAAAATGATGACAGGCCTATCACCAAAAGGATGATAGAATGACACACGCACACACTTCTGACACTAAAAGGATGCAGGCCTATCACCAAAAGGATGATATAGAACACACGCACAATCTGGAACCAAAAGGATGACAGACATATCACCAAAAGAATGATAGAGTGACACACGCACACAATCCCGACACAAAAAGGATGCAGGGCCTTTCACCAAAAGAATGATAGAGAGTACTCGCACAATCTGTAACCAAAAAGATGACTGAACCATCACCAAAAAGATGATAGAGCGACACACGCACACAATCCCGACACCAAAAGGATGCAGGCCTCTCACCAAAAGGATGATAGAAAACACTGGCACAATCTTGCACCAAAAGGATGGCAGATCCATCACCCAAAGGATGATAGAGCGACACACACACACAATCCCGACAACAAAAGGAGGCTGGGCCTATCACCAAAAATATGATATAGAACACTCGCACAATCTGGAACCAAAAAGATGACAGACCTATCACCAAATAGATGATAGAGTGACACAAGCACACAATCCCGACACAGAAGGATGTAGGATCTATCACCAAATGGATGATAAAGAACACTCGCACAATCTGGGACCAAAATGATGACAGGCCTATCACCAAAAGGATGATAGAATGACACACGCACACAATCCTGACACTAAAAGTATGCAGGCCTATCACCAAAAGGATGATATAGAACACACACACAATCTGGAACCAAAAGGATGACAGACATATCACCAAAAGAATGATAGAGTGACACACGCACACAATCCTGACACCAAAAGGATGCAGGGCCTTTCACCAAAAGAATGATAGAGAGTACTCGCACAATCTGGAACCAAAAAGATGACTGAACCATCACCAAAAAGATGATAGAGCGACACACGCACACAATCCCGACACCAAAAGGATGCAGACCTATCACCAAAAGGATGATAGAAAACACTCGCACAATCTGGCACCAAAAGGATGACAGATCCATCACCCAAAGGATGATAGAGCGATACACGCACACAATCCCGACAACAAAAGGAGGCTGGGCCTATCACCAAAAATATGATAGAGAATACTCGCACAATCTGGCACCAAAAAGATGACAGACCTATCACCAAATGGATGATAGAGTGACACAAGCACACAATCCCGACACAGAAGGATGTAGGATCTATCACCAAAAGGATGATAAAGAACACTCGCACAATCTGGCACCAAAATGATGACAGGCCTATCACCAAAAGGATGATAGAATGACACACGCACACACTCATGACACTAAAAGCATGCAGTCCTATCACCAAAAGGATGATATAGAACACACGCACAATCTGGAACCAAAAGGATGACAGACATATCACCAAAAGAATGATAGAGTGACACACTCACACAATCCCGACACCAAAAGGATGCAGGGCCTTTCACCAAAAGAATGATAGAGAATACTCGCACAATCTGGAACCAAAAAGATGACTGAACCATCACCAAAAAGATGATAGAGCGACACACACACACAATCCCGACACCAAAAGGATGCAGGCCTATCACCAAAAGGATGATAGAGAACACTCGCACAATCTGGCACCAAACGGATGACAGATCCATCACCTAAAGAATGATAGAGCGATACACGCACACAATCCCGACAACAAAAGGAGGCTGGGCCTATCACCAAAAAGATGATAGAGAACACTCGCACAATCTGGCACCAAAAAGATGACAGACCTATCACCAAATGGATGATAGAGTGACACAAGTGTTGCACCCTAAAATTTGACCAACTTATTTTACCTGATTTGTGTTTTCATAGCTTTATCGTTTGCATAGTAGGTCATATACATAGTTCATTCATTTGCATAACATAGCATGGGCAAGTCATCCAACAAGGGATCAAGTGCTATTTTTCATCTCAAGGAGTGTATTCAAAAGGTTCTTATCAAGATTCAATCCTATTCAAGTCACCAAGAAAGAAGGTGAAGCTTTGAGAAGTTAAAAGGCCAAGCAGTGGGTTTCTCTCTTATCTTAAGGATATTTGAAGATCATCAGAGAAGTTGTGAATTATGAATTGAGGGAATGGAATGTATAGAGACATCATGGAAGACCTAGAGGGTCATTTTGAAGAGGATACAAGTCATTGGTGTGGTGACAAGAGCTACAGTTGAAGACAGTCAACTAGGGTCTCACCTAGGTCAACCCTAGGTCTAATGATTGATTGAAAGGCATCAAGGCCTATTGGAAGGATGTGGGATTCATCATTTGATATGTGGATATGGATGTGGTGTTTTGCCAAGGAGAAATCAAAAGAAATCATGAAGAAGAGAAGTTTCTAAATTAGGGTTCCTGTGTAAAATTCCCTAATTTAGGTCAAACTTCCAAGAAAAATAATTCAAAACGCAAGTCTCAAATGGATCCTTGGCCAACATGAAACTTGTAGAGCATCTCAATACCTTTAATTTGAGTGGTGGAAGGAATCAAGGAGGTTTATAGAACTCAAGTTATGGTTCTTGCAAGTTACAGGTCATCTGAGGACACTGAAATTTATCTGTGAAAGTTACTTGCTTTCCAAGCAACGTTTACCCCATAAATAGTTTTCAAATGGATTTTTGGCCAACATGAAAGTTGTTCCTCATGATCTTAGCTTTCTAGAAAGGTATGGTATGCCTCAATCTGATTTGTGGAGCTCTACTTATGATCTTGACAAGCCAGGGGTATTTTGGGAAAGTGAGATTATAGGTCATTTCAAGCATATGCCTAAAACTCCTACTTGCAAGCTTCAAATGAAAAAATGTCCAACATGAGATGTGTTCCAAATGGCATTTTTAGGCTATACAAGAAGTCATGGTGAGCTAGAATGGCTTGCATCACAAAATGCCCAAAAATGGCTTGAATATGGAAGAATTTCAAAAGGATTCATGGAGGGAAAATGTAATTTTCAAGTTATGAGTCCAAAATGCATCATACAAATACTCATTTCAATTGGAAAACATCTTTTAAAGACAATGACATTAACACTTTTTTTATTAGAGGTCAGAATCATGGACTTGCTTTGTAAACTTCTTACTTGAAATCCAAGTTACACAACCAAAATCCAACACAAGCTGATTCAAGCCAAGCTAACTATCCACACACATCCAATATCTCCTTAGAAGGTAAATTAAACACAAGACAAGTTGAACTGAGAGCTAAAACCAGAACTGATATGTTGATATCATCAAATGAGAAATTTATGACATGAGAATTTCATAATCTCATTGGAGCCATCCAGAACATTCTAGAGGATTCTAACACTTCCTATATATGAATTTGAATTGATCTAAACCAAGGTTGAACTTCATTTGGTGCAGAAAAGAGAGATTGAGATTCATCTTGCTCACTTGCAATTCAATTTCGAATTCTCACAATTCTTCATCATTTCTTCAATTTCTTGATCCAAATCAACTCTATAATCATCACTGAGAGTGTTTCAATCAAAATCTGAGAGAATCCAAGCCTGATTCGTGTTCTTGAGTTCTCACTTCTTCATCTGCAATTGGAATTCTGTTACACTGATTCAGGCCATTTGAGGAAGATCCATTGCAAACAGAAGCAAGATGTCAAGGCATTGAGTGATTTTGGAGCTTTGCAAGCCTTGGATTGAAGCAATTCATCATCTGTTTTCTCCATTTACACAGGTTAGTAACTTTCTCACCATGGCTTGAATTAGATAGAATTAGCAAGAATCTCTAGGTTAGAAGTAATGTAGGTAGTTAGGAGGAACTTTCTGGAGAGTTTGAGAAGGATTGGTGATGATCCATATGTGCATACAAATTCTGTTTGGACCTATAACTCCATGGATATGCAAGTAGAATCTTAGGTTTTTAGTGGTAATTGACCAGTGATGAGTGAGGAAGGCATTAAGAACAATAATTTGATGATTGGTGATGGTTGAATTTCTGATCAATTTTGGGGATGGGATCGTGTTTGATGTTACAGACTATATCAATGAATTTCAATGCCATAGATGAAATCATGGTGAGAAATAGAGCATGTTAGGGTTTTATTGCATGATTTTTGATCAAGATTTGATGAGGTTCGAGTTGTTGAGTTTGGAGCTTTCTTGGAGCTTCAACAATGGAGTTTGGCTCCAACTTGGATTTGAATGAAGAAGACAAGTTCTCCTCCCTTGGATCAGTGCTGACTTTTGACTCCAAAATGGATCGTGTGATCCAGATCATGTCCCAATTTGTGAAGGTTTTACTGAAGAGCCATACGCGGTCGTTTCATTTAAGTTGGAACTGTGGGCTTGAGTGGATTATTGATAAGTACACCTCCAGTTTAGGGCCCATCTCATATTACACTAGTTTTAGATGCTATCCACACCGAGAGTTTTTTTTATTTCTTAGTGATTTCTGAATTGAATTTTATGCTAGTATTGGGCTTAGCACAATTGCTATACGCACCCCTGATTTTAATGGCCCATAGGTTTTTGAACTGGGCGTAGTTGCTTTCTGCACCCCTGATCATATTTCTTTTATTTCTTTTTTATTCATTTTATCTTACAATTTTGAAAATTCATATAAAATTGAAAAATGGTCATTTTAATGTGAGAATTTTTGATACATGTTAATAATTGTTTCAAGAATATTGTGAATAAATAAAAATATTAGTTTAGGTATTTTTTATATTTTTGTGGATATTTTACTTTTAATTGTTTCTTATTGAATATAGTTTGTACTTGATTTTGTAGATTTTATTTTAGGTAGTCCCCTTAATATTTTTAGGTCAATCTTTTTAGGGCAATTAGATATACATATTAGGTACCCCTAGATTTTATTCCATAATTTTTAGAATTATCTTTAGGTAATTTTGATTAGTGAATATTAGGATGGTTAGATTAGGGTTTATGCACAACTTAGGTGCATTAAAATAATTTCTTTTGGGTTTTTAGATTGAATTAGGACCTGGGGCATATAGGGTATTAAGGGTAGGTATAGTAGAAATAATATTAGAATTTTCCCTACTATATTAATATTTTTAGTGTATTTTACAATTGTGTACTTGTTTGGTTTGCCCATTGTTGGGGTTTACTTTGTTGTGAGGGTTTTTTGGGGCATTTGCTTGGGGTGTTGGCTTGGTTTGAAGAGCATGATGATGGAGCATATTGAAGACAAAGTTGAAGCTGAAGATCAAAGCTTGATGAAGATGCTTGGCTTGCTTGAAGCTGTTTGAAGACCTAGGACACAGGAGCTAGATAGAGCCTTAAAATAGAAAATTTCTTCACAAATATGGATGGCTTCTTTTGCCTCCATTCTTCTCAATGATTAAAAGTCTCTCCTTGATACTCACCTCCCTCTTTTGGAAGGATCAGTGACTGTATCTAAGAGATAGAACTTTGAGAGAAACAGTCTGTATTATGTTAACTGTTTGTAGGCCACCTTTGGTAGTCAACAGACTGTTTAACATCCAAACTCATCTTGTGAACTGTTTATCATCTAGGAGAGCTTGCTTTGAAGAATCCCTTGAAGATGGAAGATAAAGTTCATTGCCTTGAAGACTGATAGAAGAAGGAGCTTATGTTGTCAGGTTTTGCTGTTTAGAGCTGGTGATGTATTGTTTGAGTTTCTTGACTGTATTGTTTGTTAATTTTCCCCATGAGATTGAGGTGAAGCTGTTTCACTTCACTCATTGTTTATAGGTTCGAGGTGGAGTGGGACTCCCTTGCCTCGCTTGTATTGTTGCATTCATGCATTTTACCGCTTTATTGTATATGTTGTTTCTGTTTCCGCTTATCCCCTAGGATCTCTGTTTCTCTCTGCGCAGGAGAGAAATATGACAGACATTAGGTTCTTATCCAAGCATGACAACATTAGGGTAGATTTTGATTCCCATTTTAACCACAGGTTTTAGAGTTGCTGTTTCTCTTCTTTCTCAAAACAATCAGAAAAACACAATAAACATTTCAAACACCATAAAAGACAGTTCTTGCGTAAAAGACTGTAAACCAATAAAAAAACGTCATTTTTGTCTGCTTGGACCCATAATCAAGAAAATCCTTTTCGGAAGGAGATAAAAAACAATCAAGATAGACTTGTGTCGTACGTGGCCCGAACTACGTTTGCTCTGATCTTTCATGCTGTATGAAAGTACGTAGGCATAGGATGCGATATCCTAGCGAGCAACCTTCCCCTCCTTTCCAATACGTAGGCGAACTACGTTGACTCTGATTTCTCGTTCCATACGGGAATACGTAGGCATAAAGTGCGATACTTTGCCGAGTCATTTTATTTTCTTTTAACCCCAGACTTGTAGAATAGATAGAGTAACAATCCGTACCAGAAAACAAGCGTGGATCCCGTCGAGTACGACGGACGTGAGGGGTGCTAATACCTTCCCCTTGCGTAACCGACTCCCGAATCCAGGATTTGGTTGCGATTACCATTCCTTTCCCGTCTTTGCGGTAGGTTTACTTCGAGCGTTTCCTTTCCCTCCGTTGGGATAAATAACACACGGTGGCGACTCTTCTGTTCAGCCGGCGCCGATTTTCGCAGTAGCGACAACAAGCACACAATCTCGACACCAGAAGGATGTAGGATCTATCACCAAAAGGATGATAAAGAACACTCGCACAATCTGGCACCAAAATAATGACAGGCCTATCACCAAATGGATGATAGAATGACACACCCACACAATCCTGACACTAAAAGGATGCAGGCCTATAACCAAAAGGATAATATAGAACACACGCACAATCTGGAACAAAAGGATGACAGACATATCACCAAAAGAATGATAGACTGACACACGCACACAATCCCGACACCAAAAAGATGCAGGGCCTTTCACCAAAAGAACGATAGAGAATACTCGCACAATCTGGAACCAAAAAGATGACTGAACCATCACCAAAAAGATGATAGAGCGACACACGCACACAATCCCGACACCAAAAGGATGCAGGCCTATCACCAAAAGGATGATAGAGAACACTCGCACAATCTGGCACCAAAAGGATGACAGATCCATCACCCAAAGGTTGATAGAGCGATACACGCACACAATCCCGACAACAAAAGGAGGCTGGGCCTATCACCAAAAAGATGATAGAGAACACTCGTACAATCTGGCACCAAAAAGATGACAGACATATCACCAAATGGATGATAGAGTGACACAAGCACACAATCCCGACACCAGAAGGATGTAGGATCTATCACCAAAAGGATGATAAAGAACACTCGCACAATCTGGCACCAAAATGATGACAGGCCTATCACAAAAAGGATGATAGAATGACACGCCTACACAATCCTGACACTAAAGGATGCAGGCCTATCACCAAAAGGATGATATAGAACACACGCACAATCTGGAACCAAAAGGATGACAGACATATCACCAAAAGAATGATAGAGTGACACACGCACACAATCCTGACACCAAAAGGATGCAGGGCCTTTCACCAAAAGAATGATAGAGAATACTCGCACCATCTGGAACCAAAAAGATGACTGAACCATCACCAAAAAGATGATAGAGCGACACACGCACACAATCCCGACACCAAAAGGATACAGGCCTATCACCAAAAGGATGATAGAGAACACTCGCACAATCTGGCACCAAAAGGATGACAGATCCATCACCCAAAGGATGATAGAGCGATACACGCACACAATCCCGACAACAAAAGGAGGCTGGGCCTATCACCAAAAAGATGATAGAGAACACTCGCACAATCTAGCATCAAAAAGATGACAGACCTATCACCAAATGGATGATAGAGTGACACAAGCACACAATCCCGACACAGAAGGATGTAGGATCTATCACCAAAAGGATGATAACAAACACTCGCACAATCTGGCACCAAAGTGATGACAAGCCTATCACCAAAAGGATGATAGAATGACACACGACCACAATCCTGACACTAAAAGGATGCAGGCCTATCACCAAAAGGATGATATAGAACACACGCACAATCTGGAACCAAAAGGATGACAGACATATCACCAAAAGAATGATAGACTGACACACGCACACAATCCCGACACCAAAAGGATGCAGGGCCTTTCACCAAAAGAATGATAGAGAAAACTCGCACAATCTGGAACCAAAAAGATGACTGAACCATCACCAAAAAGATGATAGAGCGACACACACACACACAATCCCGACACCAAAAGGATGCAGGCCTATCACCAAAAGGATGATAGAGAACACTCGCACAATCTGGCACCAAAAGGATGACAGATACATCACCCAAAGGATGATAGAGCGATACACGCTAACAATCCCGACAATAAAAGGAGGCTGGGCCTATCACCAAAAATATGATAGAGAACACTCGCACAATCTGGCACCAAAAAGATGACAGACCTATCACCAAATGGATGATAGAGTGACACAAGCACACAATCTCGACACCAGAAGGATGTAGGATCTATCACCAAAAGGATGATAAAGAACACTCGCACAATCTGGCACCAAAATAATGACAGGCCTATCACCAAATGGATGATAGAATGACACACCCACACAATCCTGTCACTAAAAGGATGCATGCCTATAACCAAAAGGATAATATAAAACACACGCACAATCTGGAACAAAAGGATGACAGACATATCACCAAAAGAATGATAGACTGACACACGCACACAATCCCGACACCAAAAAGATGCAGGGCCTTTCACCAAAAGAATGATAGAGAATACTCGCACAATCTGGAACCAAAAAGATGACTGAACCATCACCAAAAAGATGATAGAGCGACACACGCACACAATCCCGACACCAAAAGGATGCAGGCCTATCACCAAAAGGATGATAGAGAACACTCGCACAATCTGGCACCAAAAGGATGACAGATCCATCACCCAAAGGTTGATAGAGCGATACACGCACACAATCCCGACAACAAAAGAAGGCTGGGCCTATAACCAAAAAGATGATAGAGAACACTCGTACAATCTGGAACCAAAAAGATGACAGACCTATCACCAAATGGATGATAGAGTGACACAAGCACACAATCCCGACACCAGAAGGATGTAGGATCTATCACCAAAAGGATGATAAAGAACACTCGCACAATCTGGCACCAAAATGATGACAGGCCTATCACCAAAAGGATGATAGAATGACACGCCTACACAATCCTGACACTAAAAGGATGCAGGCCTATCACCAAAAGGATGATATAGAACACACGCACAATCTGGAACCAAAAGGATGACAGACATATCACCAAAAGAATGATAGAGTGACACCAGCACACAATCCCGACACCAAAAGGATGCAGGGCCTTTCACCAAAAGAATGATAGAGAATACTCGCACAATCTGGAACCAAAAAGATGACTGAACCATCACCAAAAAGATGATAGAGCGACACATGCACACAATCCCGACACCAAAAGGATGCAGGCCTATCACCAAAAGGATGATAGAGAACACTCGCACAATCTGGCACCAAAAGGATGACAGATCCATCACCCAAAGGATGATAGAGCGATACACGCACACAATCCCGACAACAAAAGGAGGCTGGGCCTATCACCAAAAAGATGATAGAGAACACTCGCACAATCTGGCATCAAAAAGATGACAGACCTATCACCAAATGGATGATAGAGTGACACAAGCACACAATCCCGACACAGAAGGATGTAGGATCTATCACCAAAAGGATGATAACGAACACTCGCACAATCTGGCACCAAAATGATGACAGGCCTATCACCAAAAGGATGATAGAATGACACACGACCACAATCCTGACACTAAAAGGATGCAGGCCTATCACCAAAAGGATGATATAGAACACACGCACAATCTGGAACCAAAAGGATGACAGACATATCACCAAAAGAATGATAGAGTGATACACGCACACAATCCCGACACCAAAAGGATGCAGGGCCTTTCACCAAAAGAATGATAGAGAAAACTCGCACAATCTGGAACCAAAAAGATGACTGAACCATCACCAAAAAGATGATAGAGCGACACACACACACACAATCCCGACACCAAAAGGATGCAGGCCTATCACCAAAAGGATGATAGAGAACACTCGCACAATCTGGCACCAAAAGGATGACAGATCCATCACCCAAAGGATGATAGAGCGATACACGCACACAATCCAGACTACAAAAGGAGGCTGGGCCTATCACCAAAAATATGATAGAGAACACTCGCACAATCTGGCACAAAAAAGATGACAGACCTATCACCAAATGGATGATAGAGTGACACAAGCACACAATCCCGACACCAGAAGGATGTAGGATCTATCACCAAAAGGATGATAAAGAACACTCGCACAATCTGGCACCAAAATGATGACAGGCCTATCACCAAAAGGATGATAGAATGACACGCCTACACAATCCTGACACTAAAAGGATGCAGGCCTATCAACAAAAGGATGATATAGAACACACGCACAATCTGGAACCAAAAGGATGACAGACATATCACCAAAAGAATGATAGAGTGACACACGCACACAATCCCGACACCAAAAGGATGCAGGGCCTTTCACCAAAAGAATGATAGAGAATACTCGCACCATCTGGAACCAAAAAGATGACTGAACCATCACCAAAAAGATGATAGAGCGACACACGCACACAATCCCGACACCAAAAGGATGCAGGCCTATCACCAAAAGGATGATAGAGAACACTCGCACAATCTGGCACCAAAAGGATGACAGATCCATCACCCAAAGGATGATAGAGCGATACACGCACACAATCCCGACAACAAAAGAAGGCTGGGCCTATAACCAAAAAGATGATAGAGAACACTCGCACAATCTGGCATCAAAAAGATGACAGACCTATCACCAAATGGATGATAGAGTGACACAAGCACACAATCCCGACACAGAAGGATGTAGGATCTATCACCAAAAGGATGATAAAGAACACTCGCACAATCTGGCACCAAAATGATGACATGCCTCTCATCAAAAGGATGATAGAATGACACGCCTACACAATCCTGACACTAAAAGGATGCAGGCCTATCACCAAAAGGATGATATAGAACACACGCACAATCTGGAACCAAAAGGATGACAGACATATCACCAAAAGAATGATAGAGTGACACACGCACACAATCCCGACACCAAAAGGATGCAGGGCCTTTCACCAAAAGAATGATAGAGAATACTCGCACAATCTGGAACCAAAAAGATGACTGAACCATCACCAAAAAGATGATAGAGCGACACATGCACACAATCCCGACACCAAAAGGATGCAGGCCTATCACCAAAAGGATGATAGAGAACACTCGCACAATCTGGCACCAAAAGGAAGACAGATCCATCACCCAAAGGATGATAGAGCGATACACGCACACAATCCCGACAACAAAAGGAGGCTGGGCCTATCACCAAAAAGATGATAGAGATCACTCGCACAATCTGGCATCAAAAAGATGACAGACCTATCACCAAATGGATGATAGAGTGACACAAGCACACAATCCCGACACAGAAGGATGTAGGATCTATCACCAAAAGGATGATAACGAACACTCGCACAATCTGGCACCAAAATGATGACAGGCCTATCACCAAAAGGATGATAGAATGACACGCCTACACAATCCTGACACTAAAAGGATGCAGGCCTATCACCAAAAGGATGATATAGAACACACGCACAATCTGGAACCAAAAGGATGACAGACATATCACCAAAAGAATGATAGAGTGATACACGCACACAATCCCGACACCAAAAGGATGCAGGGCCTTTCACCAAAAGAATGATAGAAAACTCGCACAATCTGGAACCAAAAAGATGACTGAACCATCACCAAAAAGATGATAGAGCGACACACACACACACAATCCCGACACCAAAAGGATGCAGGCCTATCACCAAAAGGATGATAGAGAACACTCGCACAATCTGGCACCAAAAGGATGATAGATCCATCACCCAAAGGATGATAGAGCGATACACGCACACAATCCAGACTACAAAAGGAGGCTGGGCCTATCACCAAAAATATGATAGAGAACACTCGCACAATCTGGCACAAAAAAGATGACAGACCTATCACCAAATGGATGATAGAGTGACACAAGCACACAATCCCGACACGAGAAGGATGTAGGATCTATCACCAAAAGGATGATAAAGAACACTCGCACAATCTGGCACCAAAATGATGACAGGCCTATCACCAAAAGGATTATAGAATGACACGCCTACACAATCCTGACACTAAAAGGATGCAGGCCTATCAACAAAAGGAGGATATAGAACACACGCATAATCTGGAACCAAAAGGATGACAGACATATCACCAAAAGAATGATAGAGTGACACACGCACACAATCCCGACACCAAAAGGATGCAGGGCCTTTCACCAAAAGAATGATAGAGAATACTCGCACAATCTGGAACCAAAAAGATGACTGAACCATCACCAAAAAGATGATAGAGCGACACACGCACACAATCCCGACACCAAAAGGATGCAGGCCTATCACCAAAAGGATGATAGAGAACACTCGCACAATCTGGCACCAAAAGGATGACAGATCCATCATCCAAAGGATGATAGAGCGATACACACACACAATCCAGACAAAAAAAGGAGGTTGGGCCTATCACCAAACAAATGATAGAGAACACTCGCACAATCTGGCACCAAAAAGATGACAGACCTATCACCAAATGGATGATAGAGTGACACAAGCACACAATCCCGAAACCAGAAGGATGTAGGATCTATCACCAAATGGATGATAAAGAACACTCGCACAATCTGGCACCAATATGATGACAGCCCTATCACCAAAAGGATGATAGAATGACACACCCACACAATCCTGACACTAAAAGGATGAAGGCCTATCACCAAAAGGATAATATAGAACACACGCACAATCTGGAACCAAAAGGATGACAGACATATCACCAAAAGAATGATAGAGTGACACACGCACCCAATCCCGACACCAAAAGGATGCAGGGCCTTTCACCAAAGGAATGATAGAGAATACTCGCACAATCTGGAACCAAAAAGATGACTGAACCATCACCAAAAAGATGATAGAGCGACACACGCACACAATCCCGACACCAAAAGGATGCAGGCCTATCACCAAAAGGATGATAGAGAACACTCGCACAATCTGGCACTAAAAGGATGACAGATCCATCATCCAAAGGATGATAGAGCGATACACACACACAATCCAGACAAAAAAAGGAGGCTGGGCCTATCACCAAACAAATGATAGAGAACACTCGCACAATCTGGCACCAAAAAGATGACAGACCTATCACCAAATGGATGATAGAGTGACACAAGCACACAATCCCGAAACCAGAAGGATGTAGGATCTATCACTAAAAGGATGATAAAGAACACTCGCACAATCTGGCACCAATATGATGACAGCCCTATCACCAAAAGGATGATAGAATGACACACCCACACAATCCTGACACTAAAAGGATGAAGGCCTATCACCAAAAGGATAATATAGAACACACGCACAATCTGGAACCAAAAGGATGACAGACATATCACCAAAAGAATGATAGAGTGACACACGCACCCAATCCCGACACCAAAAGGATGCAGGGCCTTTCACCAAAAGAATGATAGAGAATACTCGCACAATCTGGAACCAAAAAGATGACTGAACCATCACCAAAAAGATGATAGAGCGACACACGCACACAATCCCGACACCAAAAGGATGCAGGCCTATCACCAAAAGGATGATAGAGAACACTCGCACAATCTGGCACCAAAAGGATGACAGATCCATCACCCAAAGGATGATAGAGCAATACACGCACACAATCCAGACAACAAAAGGAGGTTGGGCCTATCACCAAAAAAATGATAGAGAACACTCGCACAATCTGGCACCCAAAAGATGACAGACCTATCACCAAACGGATGATAGAGTGACACAAGCACACAATCCCGACACCAGAAGGATGTAGGATCTATCACCAAAAGGATGATAAAGAACACTCGCACAATCTGGCACCAAAATGATGACAGCCCTATCACCAAAAGGATGATAGAATGACACACCCACACAATCCTGACACTAATAGGATGAAGGCCTATCACCAAAAGGATAATATAGAACACACGCACAATCTGGAACCAAAAGGATGACAGACATATCACCAAAAGAATGATAGAGTGACACACGCACACAATCCCGATACCAAAAGGATGCAGGGCCTTTCACCAAAAGAATGATAGAGAATACTCGCACAATCAGGAACCAAAAAGATGACTGAACCATCACCAAAAAGATGATAGAGAGACACACGCACACAATCCCGACACCAAAAGGATGCAGGCCTATCACCAAAAGGATGATAGAGAACACTCGCACAATCTGGCACCAAAAGGATGACAGGTCCATCACCCAAAGGATGATAGAGTGATACACTCACACAATCCTGACAACAAAAGGAGGCTGGGCCTATCACCAAAAAGATGATAGAGAACACTCGCACAATCTGGCAACAAGAAGATGACAGACCTATCACCAAATGGATGATAGAGTGACACAAGCACACAATCCCGACGCCAGAAGGATGTAGGATCTATCACCAAAAGGATGATAACGAACACTCGCACAATCTGGCACCAAAATGATGACAGGCCTATCACCAAATGGATGATAGAATGACACACGACCACAATCCTGACACTAAAAGGATGCATGCCTATAACCAAAAGGATAATATAAAACACACGCACAATCTGGAACAAAAGGATGATAGACATATCACCAAAAGAATGATAGAGTGATACACGCACACAATCCCGACACCAAAAGGATGCAGGGCCTTTCACCAAAAGAATGATAGAGAAAACTCGCACAATCTGGAACCAAAAAGATGACTGAACCATCACCAAAAAGATGATAGAGCGACACACACACACACAATCCCGACACCAAAAGGATGCAGGCCTGTCACCAAAAGGATGATAGAGAACACTCGCACAATCTGGCACCAAAAGGATGACAGATCCATCACCCAAAGGATGATAGAGCGATACACGCACACAATCCAGACTACAAAAGGAGGCTGGGCCTATCACCAAAAATATGATAGAGAACACTCGTACAATCTGGCACCAAAAAGATGACAGACCTATCACCAAATGGATGATAGAGTGACACAAGCACACAATCCCGACACCAGAAGGATGTAGGATCTATCACCAAAAGGATGATAAAGAACACTCGCACAATCTGGCACCAAAATGATGACAGGCCTATCACCAAAAGGATGATAGAATGACACGCCTACACAATCCTGACACTAAAAGGATGCAGGCCTATCAACAAAAGGATGATATAGAACACACGCACAATCTGGAACCAAAAGGATGACAGACATATCACCAAAAGAATGATAGAGTGACACACGCACACAATCCCGACACCAAAAGGATGCAGGGCCTTTCACCAAAAGAATGATAGAGAATACTCGCACCATCTGGAACCAAAAAGATGACTGAACCATCACCAAAAAGATGATAAAGCGACACACGCACACAATCCCGACACCAAAAGGATGCAGGCCTATCACCAAAAGGATGATAGAGAACACTCGCACAATCTGGCACCAAAAGGATGACAGATCCATCACCCAAAGGATGATAGAGCGATACACGCACACAATCCAGACTACAAAAGGAGGCTGGGCCTATCACCAAAAATATGATAGAGAACACTCGCACAATCTGGCACAAAAAAGATGACAGACCTATCACCAAATGGATGATAGAGTGACACAAGCACACAATCCCGACACCAGAAGGATGTAGGATCTATCACCAAAAGGATGATAAAGAACACTCGCACAATCTGGCACCAAAATGATGACAGGCCTATCACCAAAAGGATGATAGAATGACACGCCTACACAATCCTGACACTAAAAGGATGCAGGCCTATCAACAAAAGGATGATATAGAACACACGCACAATCTGGAACCAAAAGGATGACAGACATATCACCAAAAGAATGATAGAGTGACACACGCACACAATCCCGACACCAAAAGGATGCAGGGCCTTTCACCAAAAGAATGATAGAGAATACTCGCACCATCTGGAACCAAAAAGATGACTGAACCATCACCAAAAAGATGATAGAGTGACACACGCACACAATCCCGACACCAAAAGGATGCAGGCCTATCACCAAAAGGATGATAGAGAACACTCGCACAATCTGGCACCAAAAGGATGACAGATCCATCACCCAAAGGATGATAGAGCGATACACGCACACAATCCCGACAACAAAAGAAGGCTGGGCCTATAACCAAAAAGATGATAGAGAACACTCGCACAATCTGGCATCAAAAAGATGACAGACCTATCACCAAATGGATGATAGAGTGACACAAGCACACAATCCCGACACAGAAGGATGTAGGATCTATCACCAAAAGGATGATAAAGAACACTCGCACAATCTGGCACCAAAATGATGACATGCCTCTCATCAAAAGGATGATAGAATGACACGCCTACACAATCCTGACACTAAAAGGATGCAGGCCTATCACCAAAAGGATGATATAGAACACACGCACAATCTGGAACCAAAAGGATGACAGACATATCACCAAAAGAATGATAGAGTGACACACGCACACAATCCCGACACCAAAAGGATGCAGGGCCTTTCACCAAAAGAATGATAGAGAATACTCGCACAATCTGGAACCAAAAAGATGACTGAACCATCACCAAAAAGATGATAGAGCGACACATGCACACAATCCCGACACCAAAAGGATGCAGGCCTATCACCAAAAGGATGATAGAGAACACTCGCACAATCTGGCACCAAAAGGAAGACAGATCCATCACCCAAAGGATGATAGAGCGATACACGCACACAATCCCGACAACAAAAGGAGGCTGGGCCTATCACCAAAAAGATGATAGAGATCACTCGCACAATCTGGCATCAAAAAGATGACAGACCTATCACCAAATGGATGATAGAGTGACACAAGCACACAATCCCGACACAGAAGGATGTAGGATCTATCACCAAAAGGATGATAACGAACACTCGCACAATCTGGCACCAAAATGATGACAGGCCTATCACCAAAAGGATGATAGAATGACACGCCTACACAATCCTGACACTAAAAGGATGCAGGCCTATCACCAAAAGGATGATATAGAACACACGCACAATCTGGAACCAAAAGGATGACAGACATATCACCAAAAGAATGATAGAGTGATACACGCACACAATCCCGACACCAAAAGGATGCAGGGCCTTTCACCAAAAGAATGATAGAGAAAACTCGCACAATCTGGAACCAAAAAGATGACTGAACCATCACCAAAAAGATGATAGAGCGACACACACACACACAATCCCGACACCAAAAGGATGCAGGCCTATCACCAAAAGGATGATAGAGAACACTCGCACAATCTGGCACCAAAAGGATGATAGATCCATCACCCAAAGGATGATAGAGCGATACACGCACACAATCCAGACTACAAAAGGAGGCTGGGCCTATCACCAAAAATATGATAGAGAACACTCGCACAATCTGGCACAAAAAAGATGACAGACCTATCACCAAATGGATGATAGAGTGACACAAGCACACAATCCCGACACGAGAAGGATGTAGGATCTATCACCAAAAGGATGATAAAGAACACTCGCACAATCTGGCACCAAAATGATGACAGGCCTATCACCAAAAGGATGATAGAATGACACGCCTACACAATCCTGACACTAAAAGGATGCAGGCCTATCAACAAAAGGAGGATATAGAACACACGCATAATCTGGAACCAAAAGGATGACAGACATATCACCAAAAGAATGATAGAGTGACACACGCACACAATCCCGACACCAAAAGGATGCAGGGCCTTTCACCAAAAGAATGATAGAGAATACTCGCACAATCTGGAACCAAAAAGATGACTGAACCATCACCAAAAAGATGATAGAGCGACACACGCACACAATCCCGACACCAAAAGGATGCAGGCCTATCACCAAAAGGATGATAGAGAACACTCGCACAATCTGGCACCAAAAGGATGACAGATCCATCATCCAAAGGATGATAGAGCGATACACACACACAATCCAGACAAAAAAAGGAGGTTGGGCCTATCACCAAACAAATGATAGAGAACACTCGCACAATCTGGCACCAAAAAGATGACAGACCTATCACCAAATGGATGATAGAGTGACACAAGCACACAATCCCGAAACCAGAAGGATGTAGGATCTATCACCAAATGGATGATAAAGAACACTCGCACAATCTGGCACCAATATGATGACAGCCCTATCACCAAAAGGATGATAGAATGACACACCCACACAATCCTGACACTAAAAGGATGAAGGCCTATCACCAAAAGGATAATATAGAACACACGCACAATCTGGAACCAAAAGGATGACAGACATATCACCAAAAGAATGATAGAGTGACACACGCACCCAATCCCGACACCAAAAGGATGCAGGGCCTTTCACCAAAAGAATGATAGAGAATACTCGCACAATCTGGAACCAAAAAGATGACTGAACCATCACCAAAAAGATGATAGAGCGACACACGCACACAATCCCGACACCAAAAGGATGCAGGCCTATCACCAAAAGGATGATAGAGAACACTCGCACAATCTGGCACTAAAAGGATGACAGATCCATCATCCAAAGGATGATAGAGCGATACACACACACAATCCAGACAAAAAAAGGAGGCTGGGCCTATCACCAAACAAATGATAGAGAACACTCGCACAATCTGGCACCAAAAAGATGACAGACCTATCACCAAATGGATGATAGAGTGACACAAGCACACAATCCCGAAACCAGAAGGATGTAGGATCTATCACTAAAAGGATGATAAAGAACACTCGCACAATCTGGCACCAATATGATGACAGCCCTATCACCAAAAGGATGATAGAATGACACACCCACACAATCCTGACACTAAAAGGATGAAGGCCTATCACCAAAAGGATAATATAGAACACACGCACAATCTGGAACCAAAAGGATGACAGACATATCACCAAAAGAATGATAGAGTGACACACGCACCCAATCCCGACACCAAAAGGATGCAGGGCCTTTCACCAAAAGAATGATAGAGAATACTCGCACAATCTGGAACCAAAAAGATGACTGAACCATCACCAAAAAGATGATAGAGCGACACACGCACACAATCCCGACACCAAAAGGATGCAGGCCTATCACCAAAAGGATGATAGAGAACACTCGCACAATCTGGCACCAAAAGGATGACAGATCCATCACCCAAAGGATGATAGAGCAATACACGCACACAATCCAGACAACAAAAGGAGGTTGGGCCTATCACCAAAAAAATGATAGAGAACACTCGCACAATCTGGCACCCAAAAGATGACAGACCTATCACCAAACGGATGATAGAGTGACACAAGCACACAATCCCGACACCAGAAGGATGTAGGATCTATCACCAAAAGGATGATAAAGAACACTCGCACAATCTGGCACCAAAATGATGACAGCCCTATCACCAAAAGGATGATAGAATGACACACCCACACAATCCTGACACTAATAGGATGAAGGCCTATCACCAAAAGGATAATATAGAACACACGCACAATCTGGAACCAAAAGGATGACAGACATATCACCAAAAGAATGATAGAGTGACACACGCACACAATCCCGATACCAAAAGGATGCAGGGCCTTTCACCAAAAGAATGATAGAGAATACTCGCACAATCAGGAACCAAAAAGATGACTGAACCATCACCAAAAAGATGATAGAGAGACACACGCACACAATCCCGACACCAAAAGGATGCAGGCCTATCACCAAAAGGATGATAGAGAACACTCGCACAATCTGGCACCAAAAGGATGACAGGTCCATCACCCAAAGGATGATAGAGTGATACACTCACACAATCCTGACAACAAAAGGAGGCTGGGCCTATCACCAAAAAGATGATAGAGAACACTCGCACAATCTGGCAACAAGAAGATGACAGACCTATCACCAAATGGATGATAGAGTGACACAAGCACACAATCCCGACGCCAGAAGGATGTAGGATCTATCACCAAAAGGATGATAACGAACACTCGCACAATCTGGCACCAAAATGATGACAGGCCTATCACCAAATGGATGATAGAATGACACACGACCACAATCCTGACACTAAAAGGATGCATGCCTATAACCAAAAGGATAATATAAAACACACGCACAATCTGGAACAAAAGGATGATAGACATATCACCAAAAGAATGATAGAGTGATACACGCACACAATCCCGACACCAAAAGGATGCAGGGCCTTTCACCAAAAGAATGATAGAGAAAACTCGCACAATCTGGAACCAAAAAGATGATTGAACCATCACCAAAAAGATGATAGAGCGACACACACACACAATCCCGACACCAAAAGGATGCAGGCCTGTCACCAAAAGGATGATAGAGAACACTCGCACAATCTGGCACCAAAAGGATGACAGATCCATCACCCAAAGGATGATAGAGCGATACACGCACACAATCCAGACTACAAAAGGAGGCTGGGCCTATCACCAAAAATATGATAGAGAACACTCGTACAATCTGGCACCAAAAAGATGACAGACCTATCACCAAATGGATGATAGAGTGACACAAGCACACAATCCCGACACCAGAAGGATGTAGGATCTATCACCAAAAGGATGATAAAGAACACTCGCACAATCTGGCACCAAAATGATGACAGGCCTATCACCAAAAGGATGATAGAATGACACGCCTACACAATCCTGACACTAAAAGGATGCAGGCCTATCAACAAAAGGATGATATAGAACACACGCACAATCTGGAACCAAAAGGATGACAGACATATCACCAAAAGAATGATAGAGTGACACACGCACACAATCCCGACACCAAAAGGATGCAGGGCCTTTCACCAAAAGAATGATAGAGAATACTCGCACCATCTGGAACCAAAAAGATGACTGAACCATCACCAAAAAGATGATAAAGCGACACACGCACACAATCCCGACACCAAAAGGATGCAGGCCTATCACCAAAAGGATGATAGAGAACACTCGCACAATCTGGCACCAAAAGGATGACAGATCCATCACCCAAAGGATGATAGAGCGATACACGCACACAATCCAGACTACAAAAGGAGGCTGGGCCTATCACCAAAAATATGATAGAGAACACTCGCACAATCTGGCACAAAAAAGATGACAGACCTATCACCAAATGGATGATAGAGTGACACAAGCACACAATCCCGACACCAGAAGGATGTAGGATCTATCACCTAAAGGATGATAAAGAACACTCGCACAATCTGGCACCAAAATGATGACAGGCCTATCACCAAAAGGATGATAGAATGACACGCCTACACAATCCTGACACTAAAAGGATGCAGGCCTATCACCAAAAGGATGATATAGAACACACGCACAATCTGGAACCAAAAGGATGACAGACATATCACCAAAAGAATGATAGAGTGATACACGCACACAATCCCGACACCAAAAGGATGCAGGGCCTTTCACCAAAAGAATGATAGAGAAAACTCGCACAATCTGGAACCAAAAAGATGACTGAACCATCACCAAAAAGATGATAGAGCGACACACACACACACACAATCCCGACACCAAAAGGATGCAGGCCTATCACCAAAAGGATGATAGAGAACACTCGCACAATCTGGCACCAAAAGGATGACAGATCCATCACCCAAAGGATGATAGAGCGATACACGCACACAATCCCGACAATAAAAGGAGGCTGGGCCTATCACCAAAAATATGATAGAGAACACTCGCACAATCTGGCACCAAAAAGATGACAGACCTATCACCAAATGGATGATAGAGTGACACAAGCACACAATCTCGACACCAGAAGGATGTAGGATCTATCACCAAAAGGATGATAAAGAACACTCGCACAATCTGGCACCAAAATAATGACAGGCCTATCACCAAATGGATGATAGAATGACACACCCACACAATCCTGACACTAAAAGGATGCATGCCTATAACCAAAAGGATAATATAAAACACACGCACAATCTGGAACAAAAGGATGATAGACATATCACCAAAAGAATGATAGACTGACACACGCACACAATCCCGACACCAAAAAGATGCAGGGCCTTTCACCAAAAGAATGATAGAGAATACTCGCACAATCTGGAACCAAAAAGATGACTGAACCATCACCAAAAAGATGATAGAGCGACACACGCACACAATCCCGACACCAAAAGGATGCAGGCCTATCACCAAAAGGATGATAGAGAACACTCGCATAATCTGGCACCAAAAGGATGACAGATCCATCACCCAAAGGTTGATAGAGCGATACACGCACACAATCCCGACAACAAAAGAAGGCTGGGCCTATAACCAAAAAGATGATAGAGAACACTCGTACAATCTGGCACCAAAAAGATGACAGACCTATCACCAAATGGATGATAGAGTGACACAAGCACACAATCCCGACACCAGAAGGATGTAGGATCTATCACCAAAAGGATGATAAAGAACACTCGCACAATCTGGCACCAAAATGATGACAGGCCTATCACCAAAAGGATGATAGAATGACACGCCTACACAATCCTGACACTAAAAGGATGCAGGCCTATCAACAAAAGGATGATATAGAACACAGGCACAATTTGGAACCAAAAGGATGACAGACATATCACCAAAAGAATGATAGAGTGACACACGCACACAATCCCGACACCAAAAGGATGCAGGGCCTTTCACCAAAAGAATGATAGAGAATACTCGCACCATCTGGAACCAAAAAGATGACTGAACCATCACCAAAAAGATTATAGAGCGACACACGCACACAATCCCGACACCAAAAGGATGCAGGCCTATCACCAAAAGGATGATAGAGAACACTCGCACAATCTGGCACCAAAAGGATGACAGATCCATCACCCAAAGGATGATAGAGCGATACACGCACACAATCCCGACAACAAAAGGAGGCTGGGCCTATCACCAAAAAGATGATAGAGAACACTCGCACAATCTGGCATCAAAAAGATGACAGACCTATCACCAAATGGATGATAGAGTGACACAAGCACACAATCCCGACACAGAAGGATGTAGGATCTATCACCAAAAGGATGATAACGAACACTCGCACAATCTGGCACCAAAATGATGACAGGCCTATCACCAAAAGGAAGATAGAATGACACACGACCACAATCCTAACACTAAAAGGATGCAGGCCTATCACCAAAAGGATGATATAGAACACACGCACAATCTGGAACCAAAAGGATGACAGACATATCACCAAAAGAATGATAGAGTGATACACGCACACAATCCCGACACCAAAAGGATGCAGGGCCTTTCACCAAAAGAATGATAGAGAAAAATCGCACAATCTGGAACCAAAAAGATGACTGAACCATCACCAAAAAGATGATAGAGCGACACACACACACACACAATCCCGACACCAAAAGGATGCAGGCCTATCACCAAAAGGATGATAGAGAACACTCGCACAATCTGGCACCAAAAGGATGACAGATCCATCACCCAAAGGATGATAGAGCGATACACGCACACAATCCCGACAATAAAAGGAGGCTGGGCCTATCACCAAAAATATGATAGAGAACACTCGCACAATCTGGCACCAAAAAGATGACAGACCTATCACCAAATGGATGATAGAGTGACACAAGCACACAATCTCGACACCAGAAGGATGTAGGATCTATCACCAAAAGGATGATAAAGAACACTCGCACAATCTGGAACCAAAATAATGACAGGCCTATCACCAAATGGATGATAGAATGACACACCCACACAATCCTGACACTAAAAGGATGCATGCCTATAACCAAAAGGATAATATAAAACACACGCACAATCTGGAACAAAAGGATGATAGACATATCACCAAAAGAATGATAGACTGACACACGCACACAATCCCGACACCAAAAAGATGCAGGGCCTTTCACCAAAAGAATGATAGAGAATACTCGCACAATCTGGAACCAAAAAGATGACTGAACCATCACCAAAAAGATGATAGAGCGACACACGCACACAATCCCGACACCAAAAGGATGCAGGCCTATCACCAAAAGGATGATAGAGAACACTCGCATAATCTGGCACCAAAAGGATGACAGATCCATCACCCAAAGGTTGATAGAACGATACACGCACACAATCCCGACAACAAAAGAAGGCTGGGCCTATAACCAAAAAGATGATAGAGAACACTCGTACAATCTGGCACCAAAAAGATGACAGACCTATCACCAAATGGATGATAGAGTGACACAAGCACACAATCCCGACACCAGAAGGATGTAGGATCTATCACCAAAAGGATGATAAAGAACACTCGCACAATCTGGCACCAAAATGATGACAGGCCTATCACCAAAAGGATGATAGAATGACACGCCTACACAATCCTGACACTAAAAGGATGCAGGCCTATCACCAAAAGGATGATATAGAACACACGCACAATCTGGAACCAAAAGGATGACAGACATATCACCAAAAGAATGATAGAGTGACACACCCACACAATCCCGACACCAAAAGGATGCAGGGCCTTTCACCAAAAGAATGATAGAGAATACTCGCACAATCTGGAACCAAAAAGATGACTGAACCATCACCAAAAAGATGATAGAGCGACACATGCACACAATCCCGACACCAAAAGGATGCAGGCCTATCACCAAAAGGATGATAGAGAACACTCGCACAATCTGGCACCAAAAGGATGACAGATCCATCACCCAAAGGATGATAGAGCGATACACGCACACAATCCCGACAACAAAAGGAGGCTGGGCATATCACCAAAAAGATGATAGAGAACACTCGCACAATCTGGCATCAAAAAGATGACAGACCTATCACCAAATGGATGATAGAGTGACACAAGCACACAATCCCGACACAGAAGGATGTAGGATCTATCACCAAAAGGATGATAACGAACACTCGCACAATCTGGCACCAAAATGATGACAGGCCTATCACCAAAAGGAAGATAGAATGACACACGACCACAATCCTAACACTAAAAGGATGCAGGCCTATCACCAAAAGGATGATATAGAACACACGCACAATCTGGAACCAAAAGGATGACAGACATATCACCAAAAGAATGATAGAGTGATACACGCACACAATCCCGACACCAAAAGGATGCAGGGCCTTTCACCAAAAGAATGATAGAGAAAAATCGCACAATCTGGAACCAAAAAGATGACTGAACCATCACCAAAAAGATGATAGAGCGACACACACACACACACAATCCCGACACCAAAAGGATGCAGGCCTATCACCAAAAGGATGATAGAGAACACTCGCACAATCTGGCACCAAAAGGATGACAGATCCATCACCCAAAGGATGATAGAGCGATACACGCACACAATCCCGACAATAAAAGGAGGCTGGGCCTATCACCAAAAATATGATAGAGAACACTCGCACAATCTGGCACCAAAAAGATGACAGACCTATCACCAAATGGATGATAGAGTGACACAAGCACACAATCTCGACACCAGAAGGATGTAGGATCTATCACCAAAAGGATGATAAAGAACACTCGCACAATCTGGAACCAAAATAATGACAGGCCTATCACCAAATGGATGATAGAATGACACACCCACACAATCCTGACACTAAAAGGATGCATGCCTATAACCAAAAGGATAATATAAAACACACGCACAATCTGGAACAAAAGGATGATAGACATATCACCAAAAGAATGATAGACTGACACACGCACACAATCCCGACACCAAAAAGATGCAGGGCCTTTCACCAAAAGAATGATAGAGAATACTCGCACAATCTGGAACCAAAAAGATGACTGAACCATCACCAAAAAGATGATAGAGCGACACACGCACACAATCCCGACACCAAAAGGATGCAGGCCTATCACCAAAAGGATGATAGAGAACACTCGCATAATCTGGCACCAAAAGGATGACAGATCCATCACCCAAAGGTTGATAGAACGATACACGCACACAATCCCGACAACAAAAGAAGGCTGGGCCTATAACCAAAAAGATGATAGAGAACACTCGTACAATCTGGCACCAAAAAGATGACAGACCTATCACCAAATGGATGATAGAGTGACACAAGCACACAATCCCGACACCAGAAGGATGTAGGATCTATCACCAAAAGGATGATAAAGAACACTCGCACAATCTGGCACCAAAATGATGACAGGCCTATCACCAAAAGGATGATAGAATGACACGCCTACACAATCCTGACACTAAAAGGATGCAGGCCTATCACCAAAAGGATGATATAGAACACACGCACAATCTGGAACCAAAAGGATGACAGACATATCACCAAAAGAATGATAGAGTGACACACCCACACAATCCCGACACCAAAAGGATGCAGGGCCTTTCACCAAAAGAATGATAGAGAATACTCGCACAATCTGGAACCAAAAAGATGACTGAACCATCACCAAAAAGATGATAGAGCGACACATGCACACAATCCCGACACCAAAAGGATGCAGGCCTATCACCAAAAGGATGATAGAGAACACTCGCACAATCTGGCACCAAAAGGATGACAGATCCATCACCCAAAGGATGATAGAGCGATACACGCACACAATCCCGACAACAAAAGGAGGCTGGGCCTATCACCAAAAAGATGATAGAGAACACTCGCACAATCTGGCATCAAAAAGATGACAGACCTATCACCAAATGGATGATAGAGTGACACAAGCACACAATCCCGACACAGAAGGATGTAGGATCTATCACCAAAAGGATGATAACGAACACTCGCACAATCTGGCACCAAAATGATGACAGGCCTATCACCAAAAGGATGATAGAATGACACACGACCACAATCCTGACACTAAAAGGATGCAGGCCTATCACCAAAAGGATGATATAGAACACACGCACAATCTGGAACCAAAAGGATGACAGACATATCACCAAAAGAATGATAGAGTGATACACGCACACAATCCCGACACCAAAAGGATGCAGGGCCTTTCACCAAAAGAATGATAGAGAAAACTCGCACAATCTGGAACCAAAAAGATGACTGAACCATCACCAAAAAGATGATAGAGCGACACACACACACACAATCCCGACACCAAAAGGATGCAGGCCTATCACCAAAAGGATGATAGAGAACACTCGCACAATCTGGCACCAAAAGGATGACAGATCCATCACCCAAAGGATGATAGAGCGATACACGCACACAATCCAGACTACAAAAGGAGGCTGGGCCTATCACCAAAAATTTGATAGAGAACACTCGCACAATCTGGCACAAAAAAGATGACAGACCTATCACCAAATGGATGATAGAGTGACACAAGCACACAATCCCGACACCAGAAGGATGTAGGATCTATCACCAAAAGGATGATAAAGAACACTCGCACAATCTGGCACCAAAATGATGACAGGCCTATCACCAAAAGGATGATAGAATGACACGCCTACACAATCCTGACACTAAAAGGATGCAGGCCTATCAACAAAAGGATGATATAGAACACACGCACAATCTGGAACCAAAAGGATGACAGACATATCACCAAAAGAATGATAGAGTGACACACGCACACAATCCCGACACCAAAAGGATGCAGGGCCTTTCACCAAAAGAATGATAGAGAATACTCGCACCATCTGGAACCAAAAAGATGACTGAACCATCACCAAAAAGATGATAGAGCGACACACGCACACAATCCCGACACCAAAAGGATGCAGGCCTATCACCAAAAGGATGATAGAGAACACTCGCACAATCTGGCACCAAAAGGATGACAGATCCATCACCCAAAGGATGATAGAGCGATACACGCACACAATCCCGACAACAAAAGAAGGCTGGGCCTATAACCAAAAAGATGATAGAGAACACTCGCACAATCTGGCATCAAAAAGATGACAGACCTATCACCAAATGGATGATAGAGTGACACAAGCACACAATCCCGACACAGAAGGATGTAGGATCTATCACCAAAAGGATGATAAAGAACACTCGCACAATCTGGCACCAAAATGATGACAGGCCTCTCACCAAAAGGATGATAGAATGACACGCCTACACAATCCTGACACTAAAAGGATGCAGGCCTATCACCAAAAGGATGATATAGAACACACGCACAATCTGGAACCAAAAGGATGACAGACATATCACCAAAAGAATGATAGAGTGACACACGCACACAATCCCGACACCAAAAGGATGCAGGGCCTTTCACCAAAAGAATGATAGAGAATACTCGCACAATCTGGAACCAAAAAGATGACTGAACCATCACCAAAAAGATGATAGAGCGACACATGCACACAATCCCGACACCAAAAGGATGCAGGCCTATCACCAAAAGGATGATAGAGAACACTCGCACAATCTGGCACCAAAAGGATGACAGATCCATCACCCAAAGGATGATAGAGCGATACACGCACACAATCCCGACAACAAAAGGAGGCTGGGCCTATCACCAAAAAGATGATAGAGAACACTCGCACAATCTGGCATCAAAAAGATGACAGACCTATCACCAAATGGATGATAGAGTGACACAAGCACACAATCCCGACACAGAAGGATGTAGGATCTATCACCAAAAGGATGATAACGAACACTCGCACAATCTGGCACCAAAATGATGACAGGCCTATCACCAAAAGGATGATAGAATGACACGCCTACACAATCCTGACACTAAAAGGATGCAGGCCTATCACCAAAAGGATGATATAGAACACACGCACAATCTGGAACCAAAAGGATGACAGACATATCACCAAAAGAATGATAGAGTGATACACGCACACAATCCCGACACCAAAAGGATGCAGGGCCTTTCACCAAAAGAATGATAGAGAAAACTCGCACAATCTGGAACCAAAAAGATGACTGAACCATCACCAAAAAGATGATAGAGCGACACACACACACACAATCCCGACACCAAAAGGATGCAGGCCTATCACCAAAAGGATGATAGAGAACACTCGCACAATCTGGCACCAAAAGGATGACAGATCCATCACCCAAAGGATGATAGAGCGATACACGCACACAATCCAGACTACAAAAGGAGGCTGGGCCTATCACCAAAAATATGATAGAGAACACTCGCACAATCTGGCACAAAAAAGATGACAGACCTATCACCAAATGGATGATAGAGTGACACAAGCACACAATCCCGACACCAGAAGGATGTAGGATCTATCACCAAAAGGATGATAAAGAACACTCGCACAATCTGGCACCAAAATGATGACAGGCCTATCACCAAAAGAATGATAGAATGACACGCCTACACAATCCTGACACTAAAAGGATGCAGGCCTATCAACAAAAGGATGATATAGAACACACGCACAATCTGGAACCAAAAGGATGACAAACATATCACCAAAAGAATGATAGAGTGACACACGCACACAATCCCGACACCAAAAGGATGCAGGGCCTTTCACCAAAAGAATGATAGAGAATACTCGCACAATCTAGAACCAAAAAGATGACTGAACCATCACCAAAAAGATGATAGAGCGACACACGCACACAATCCCGACACCAAAAGGATGCAGGCCTATCACCAAAAGGAAGATAGAGAACACTCGCACAATCTGGCACCAAAAGGATGACAGATCCATCATCCAAAGGATGATAGAGCGATACACACACACAATCCAGACAAAAAAAGGAGGTTGGGCCTATCACCAAACAAATGATAGAGAACACTCGCACAATCTGGCACCAAAAAGATGACAGACCTATCACCAAATGGATGATAGAGTGACACAAGCACACAATCCCGAAACCAGAAGGATGTAGGATCTATCACCAAAAGGATGATAAAGAACACTCGCACAATCTGGCACCAATATGATGACAACCCTATCACCAAAAGGATGATAGAATGACACACCCACACAATCCTGACACTAAAAGGATGAAGGCCTATCACCAAAAGGATAATATAGAACACACGCACAATCTGGAACCAAAAGGATGACAGACATATCACCAAAAGAATGATAGAGTGACACACGCACCCAATCCCGACACCAAAAGGATGCAGGGCCTTTCACCAAAAGAATGATAGAGAATACTCGCACAATCTGGAACCAAAAAGATGACTGAACCATCACCAAAAAGATGATAGAGCGACACACACACACACACACAATCCCGACACCAAAAGGATGCAGGCCTATCACCAAAAGGATGATAGAGAACACTCGCACAATCTGGCACCAAAAGGATGACAGATCCATCACCCAAAGGATGATAGAGCGATACACGCACACAATCCCGACAATAAAAGGAGGCTGGGCCTATCACCAAAAATATGATAGAGAACACTCGCACAATCTGGCACCAAAAAGATGACAGACCTATCACCAAATGGATGATAGAGTGACACAAGCACACAATCTCGACACCAGAAGGATGTAGGATCTATCACCAAAAGGATGATAAAGAACACTCGCACAATCTGGAACCAAAATAATGACAGGCCTATCACCAAATGGATGATAGAATGACACACCCACACAATCCTGACACTAAAAGGATGCATGCCTATAACCAAAAGGATAATATAAAACACACGCACAATCTGGAACAAAAGGATGATAGACATATCACCAAAAGAATGATAGACTGACACACGCACACAATCCCGACACCAAAAAGATGCAGGGCCTTTCACCAAAAGAATGATAGAGAATACTCGCACAATCTGGAACCAAAAAGATGACTGAACCATCACCAAAAAGATGATAGAGCGACACACGCACACAATCCCGACACCAAAAGGATGCAGGCCTATCACCAAAAGGATGATAGAGAACACTCGCATAATCTGGCACCAAAAGGATGACAGATCCATCACCCAAAGGTTGATAGAACGATACACGCACACAATCCCGACAACAAAAGAAGGCTGGGCCTATAACCAAAAAGATGATAGAGAACACTCGTACAATCTGGCACCAAAAAGATGACAGACCTATCACCAAATGGATGATAGAGTGACACAAGCACACAATCCCGACACCAGAAGGATGTAGGATCTATCACCAAAAGGATGATAAAGAACACTCGCACAATCTGGCACCAAAATGATGACAGGCCTATCACCAAAAGGATGATAGAATGACACGCCTACACAATCCTGACACTAAAAGGATGCAGGCCTATCACCAAAAGGATGATATAGAACACACGCACAATCTGGAACCAAAAGGATGACAGACATATCACCAAAAGAATGATAGAGTGACACACCCACACAATCCCGACACCAAAAGGATGCAGGGCCTTTCACCAAAAGAATGATAGAGAATACTCGCACAATCTGGAACCAAAAAGATGACTGAACCATCACCAAAAAGATGATAGAGCGACACATGCACACAATCCCGACACCAAAAGGATGCAGGCCTATCACCAAAAGGATGATAGAGAACACTCGCACAATCTGGCACCAAAAGGATGACAGATCCATCACCCAAAGGATGATAGAGCGATACACGCACACAATCCCGACAACAAAAGGAGGCTGGGCATATCACCAAAAAGATGATAGAGAACACTCGCACAATCTGGCATCAAAAAGATGACAGACCTATCACCAAATGGATGATAGAGTGACACAAGCACACAATCCCGACACAGAAGGATGTAGGATCTATCACCAAAAGGATGATAACGAACACTCGCACAATCTGGCACCAAAATGATGACAGGCCTATCACCAAAAGGAAGATAGAATGACACACGACCACAATCCTAACACTAAAAGGATGCAGGCCTATCACCAAAAGGATGATATAGAACACACGCACAATCTGGAACCAAAAGGATGACAGACATATCACCAAAAGAATGATAGAGTGATACACGCACACAATCCCGACACCAAAAGGATGCAGGGCCTTTCACCAAAAGAATGATAGAGAAAAATCGCACAATCTGGAACCAAAAAGATGACTGAACCATCACCAAAAAGATGATAGAGCGACACACACACACACACAATCCCGACACCAAAAGGATGCAGGCCTATCACCAAAAGGATGATAGAGAACACTCGCACAATCTGGCACCAAAAGGATGACAGATCCATCACCCAAAGGATGATAGAGCGATACACGCACACAATCCCGACAATAAAAGGAGGCTGGGCCTATCACCAAAAATATGATAGAGAACACTCGCACAATCTGGCACCAAAAAGATGACAGACCTATCACCAAATGGATGATAGAGTGACACAAGCACACAATCTCGACACCAGAAGGATGTAGGATCTATCACCAAAAGGATGATAAAGAACACTCGCACAATCTGGAACCAAAATAATGACAGGCCTATCACCAAATGGATGATAGAATGACACACCCACACAATCCTGACACTAAAAGGATGCATGCCTATAACCAAAAGGATAATATAAAACACACGCACAATCTGGAACAAAAGGATGATAGACATATCACCAAAAGAATGATAGACTGACACACGCACACAATCCCGACACCAAAAAGATGCAGGGCCTTTCACCAAAAGAATGATAGAGAATACTCGCACAATCTGGAACCAAAAAGATGACTGAACCATCACCAAAAAGATGATAGAGCGACACACGCACACAATCCCGACACCAAAAGGATGCAGGCCTATCACCAAAAGGATGATAGAGAACACTCGCATAATCTGGCACCAAAAGGATGACAGATCCATCACCCAAAGGTTGATAGAACGATACACGCACACAATCCCGACAACAAAAGAAGGCTGGGCCTATAACCAAAAAGATGATAGAGAACACTCGTACAATCTGGCACCAAAAAGATGACAGACCTATCACCAAATGGATGATAGAGTGACACAAGCACACAATCCCGACACCAGAAGGATGTAGGATCTATCACCAAAAGGATGATAAAGAACACTCGCACAATCTGGCACCAAAATGATGACAGGCCTATCACCAAAAGGATGATAGAATGACACGCCTACACAATCCTGACACTAAAAGGATGCAGGCCTATCACCAAAAGGATGATATAGAACACACGCACAATCTGGAACCAAAAGGATGACAGACATATCACCAAAAGAATGATAGAGTGACACACCCACACAATCCCGACACCAAAAGGATGCAGGGCCTTTCACCAAAAGAATGATAGAGAATACTCGCACAATCTGGAACCAAAAAGATGACTGAACCATCACCAAAAAGATGATAGAGCGACACATGCACACAATCCCGACACCAAAAGGATGCAGGCCTATCACCAAAAGGATGATAGAGAACACTCGCACAATCTGGCACCAAAAGGATGACAGATCCATCACCCAAAGGATGATAGAGCGATACACGCACACAATCCCGACAACAAAAGGAGGCTGGGCCTATCACCAAAAAGATGATAGAGAACACTCGCACAATCTGGCATCAAAAAGATGACAGACCTATCACCAAATGGATGATAGAGTGACACAAGCACACAATCCCGACACAGAAGGATGTAGGATCTATCACCAAAAGGATGATAACGAACACTCGCACAATCTGGCACCAAAATGATGACAGGCCTATCACCAAAAGGATGATAGAATGACACACGACCACAATCCTGACACTAAAAGGATGCAGGCCTATCACCAAAAGGATGATATAGAACACACGCACAATCTGGAACCAAAAGGATGACAGACATATCACCAAAAGAATGATAGAGTGATACACGCACACAATCCCGACACCAAAAGGATGCAGGGCCTTTCACCAAAAGAATGATAGAGAAAACTCGCACAATCTGGAACCAAAAAGATGACTGAACCATCACCAAAAAGATGATAGAGCGACACACACACACACAATCCCGACACCAAAAGGATGCAGGCCTATCACCAAAAGGATGATAGAGAACACTCGCACAATCTGGCACCAAAAGGATGACAGATCCATCACCCAAAGGATGATAGAGCGATACACGCACACAATCCAGACTACAAAAGGAGGCTGGGCCTATCACCAAAAATTTGATAGAGAACACTCGCACAATCTGGCACAAAAAAGATGACAGACCTATCACCAAATGGATGATAGAGTGACACAAGCACACAATCCCGACACCAGAAGGATGTAGGATCTATCACCAAAAGGATGATAAAGAACACTCGCACAATCTGGCACCAAAATGATGACAGGCCTATCACCAAAAGGATGATAGAATGACACGCCTACACAATCCTGACACTAAAAGGATGCAGGCCTATCAACAAAAGGATGATATAGAACACACGCACAATCTGGAACCAAAAGGATGACAGACATATCACCAAAAGAATGATAGAGTGACACACGCACACAATCCCGACACCAAAAGGATGCAGGGCCTTTCACCAAAAGAATGATAGAGAATACTCGCACCATCTGGAACCAAAAAGATGACTGAACCATCACCAAAAAGATGATAGAGCGACACACGCACACAATCCCGACACCAAAAGGATGCAGGCCTATCACCAAAAGGATGATAGAGAACACTCGCACAATCTGGCACCAAAAGGATGACAGATCCATCACCCAAAGGATGATAGAGCGATACACGCACACAATCCCGACAACAAAAGAAGGCTGGGCCTATAACCAAAAAGATGATAGAGAACACTCGCACAATCTGGCATCAAAAAGATGACAGACCTATCACCAAATGGATGATAGAGTGACACAAGCACACAATCCCGACACAGAAGGATGTAGGATCTATCACCAAAAGGATGATAAAGAACACTCGCACAATCTGGCACCAAAATGATGACAGGCCTCTCACCAAAAGGATGATAGAATGACACGCCTACACAATCCTGACACTAAAAGGATGCAGGCCTATCACCAAAAGGATGATATAGAACACACGCACAATCTGGAACCAAAAGGATGACAGACATATCACCAAAAGAATGATAGAGTGACACACGCACACAATCCCGACACCAAAAGGATGCAGGGCCTTTCACCAAAAGAATGATAGAGAATACTCGCACAATCTGGAACCAAAAAGATGACTGAACCATCACCAAAAAGATGATAGAGCGACACATGCACACAATCCCGACACCAAAAGGATGCAGGCCTATCACCAAAAGGATGATAGAGAACACTCGCACAATCTGGCACCAAAAGGATGACAGATCCATCACCCAAAGGATGATAGAGCGATACACGCACACAATCCCGACAACAAAAGGAGGCTGGGCCTATCACCAAAAAGATGATAGAGAACACTCGCACAATCTGGCATCAAAAAGATGACAGACCTATCACCAAATGGATGATAGAGTGACACAAGCACACAATCCCGACACAGAAGGATGTAGGATCTATCACCAAAAGGATGATAACGAACACTCGCACAATCTGGCACCAAAATGATGACAGGCCTATCACCAAAAGGATGATAGAATGACACGCCTACACAATCCTGACACTAAAAGGATGCAGGCCTATCACCAAAAGGATGATATAGAACACACGCACAATCTGGAACCAAAAGGATGACAGACATATCACCAAAAGAATGATAGAGTGATACACGCACACAATCCCGACACCAAAAGGATGCAGGGCCTTTCACCAAAAGAATGATAGAGAAAACTCGCACAATCTGGAACCAAAAAGATGACTGAACCATCACCAAAAAGATGATAGAGCGACACACACACACACAATCCCGACACCAAAAGGATGCAGGCCTATCACCAAAAGGATGATAGAGAACACTCGCACAATCTGGCACCAAAAGGATGACAGATCCATCACCCAAAGGATGATAGAGCGATACACGCACACAATCCAGACTACAAAAGGAGGCTGGGCCTATCACCAAAAATATGATAGAGAACACTCGCACAATCTGGCACAAAAAAGATGACAGACCTATCACCAAATGGATGATAGAGTGACACAAGCACACAATCCCGACACCAGAAGGATGTAGGATCTATCACCAAAAGGATGATAAAGAACACTCGCACAATCTGGCACCAAAATGATGACAGGCCTATCACCAAAAGAATGATAGAATGACACGCCTACACAATCCTGACACTAAAAGGATGCAGGCCTATCAACAAAAGGATGATATAGAACACACGCACAATCTGGAACCAAAAGGATGACAAACATATCACCAAAAGAATGATAGAGTGACACACGCACACAATCCCGACACCAAAAGGATGCAGGGCCTTTCACCAAAAGAATGATAGAGAATACTCGCACAATCTAGAACCAAAAAGATGACTGAACCATCACCAAAAAGATGATAGAGCGACACACGCACACAATCCCGACACCAAAAGGATGCAGGCCTATCACCAAAAGGATGATAGAGAACACTCGCACAATCTGGCACCAAAAGGATGACAGATCCATCATCCAAAGGATGATAGAGCGATACACACACACAATCCAGACAAAAAAAGGAGGTTGGGCCTATCACCAAACAAATGATAGAGAACACTCGCACAATCTGGCACCAAAAAGATGACAGACCTATCACCAAATGGATGATAGAGTGACACAAGCACACAATCCCGAAACCAGAAGGATGTAGGATCTATCACCAAAAGGATGATAAAGAACACTCGCACAATCTGGCACCAATATGATGACAACCCTATCACCAAAAGGATGATAGAATGACACACCCACACAATCCTGACACTAAAAGGATGAAGGCCTATCACCAAAAGGATAATATAGAACACACGCACAATCTGGAACCAAAAGGATGACAGACATATCACCAAAAGAATGATAGAGTGACACACGCACCCAATCCCGACACCAAAAGGATGCAGGGCCTTTCACCAAAAGAATGATAGAGAATACTCGCACAATCTGGAACCAAAAAGATGACTGAACCATCACCAAAAAGATGATAGAGCGACACACGCACACAATCCCGACACCAAAAGGATGCATGCCTATCACCAAAAGGATGATAGAGAACACTCGCACAATCTGGCACCAAAAGGATGACAGATCCATCATCCAAAGGATGATAGAGCGATACACACACACACAATCCAGACAAAAAAAGGAGGCTGGGCCTATCACCAAACAAATGATAGAGAACACTCGCACAATCTGGCACCAAAAAGATGACAGACCTATCACCAAATGGATGATAGAGTGACACAAGCACACAATCCCGAAACCAGAAGGATGTAGGATCTATCACCAAAAGGATGATAAAGAACACTCGCACAATCTGGCACCAATATGATGACAGCCCTATCACCAAAAGGATGATAGAATGACACACCCACACAATCCTGACACTAAAAGGATGAAGGCCTATCACCAAAAGGATAATATAGAACACACGCACAATCTGGAACCAAAAGGATGACAGACATATCACCAAAAGAATGATAGAGTGACACACGCACCCAATCCCGACACCAAAAGGATGCAGGGCCTTTCACCAAAAGAATGATAGAGAATACTCGCACAATCTGGAACCAAAAAGATGACTGAACCATCACCAAAAAGATGATAGAGCGACACACGCACACAATCCCGACACCAAAAGGATGCAGGCCTATCACCAAAAGGATGATAGAGAACACTCGCACAATCTGGCACCAAAAGGATGACAGATCCATCACCCAAAGGATGATAGAGCAATACACGCACACAATCCAGACAACAAAAGGAGGTTGGGCCTATCACCAAAAAAATGATAGAGAACACTCGCACAATCTGGCACCAAAAAGATGACAGACCTATCACCAAACGGATGATAGAGTGACACAAGCACACAATCCCGACACCAGAAGGATGTAGGATCTATCACCAAAAGGATGATAAAGAACACTCGCACAATCTGGCACCAAAATGATGACAGCCCTATCACCAAAAGGATGATAGAATGACACACCCACACAATCCTG
Organism: Lathyrus sativus; assembly: GCA_963859935.3. Lineage (NCBI taxonomy): Eukaryota > Viridiplantae > Streptophyta > Magnoliopsida > Fabales > Fabaceae > Lathyrus > Lathyrus sativus. The sequence continues at coordinate 198,576,165 of OZ012739.1, read as the reverse complement.
ACACTAATAAGATGAAGGCCTATCACTAAAAGGATAATATAGAACACACGCACAATCTGGAACCAAAAGGATGACAGACATATCACCAAAAGAATGATAGAGTGACACACGCACACAATCCCGATACCAAAAGGATGCAGGGCCTTTCACCAAAAGAATGATAGAGAATACTCGCACAATCAGGAACCAAAACGATGACTGAACCATCACCAAAAAGATGATAGAGAGACACACGCACACAATCCCGACACCAAAAGGATGCAGGCCTATCACCAAAAGGATGATAGAGAACACTCGCACAATCTGGCACCAAAAGGATGACAGATCCATCACCCAAAGGATGATAGAGTGATACACTCACACAATCCTGACAACAAAAGGAGGCTGGGCCTATCACCAAAAAGATGATAGAGAACACTCGCACAATCTGGCAACAAGAAGATGACAGACCTATCACCAAATGGATGATAGAGTGACACAAGCACACAATCCCGACGCCAGAAGGATGTAGGATCTATCACCAAAAGGATGATATAGAACACTCGCACAATCTGGCACCATAATGATGACAGGCCTATCACCAAAAGGATGATAGAATGAAACACCTACACAATCCTGACACTAAAAGGATGCAGGGCTATCACCAAAAGGATGATATAAAACGCACGCACAATCTGGAACCAAAAGGATGACCGACATATCACCAAAAGAATGATAGAGTGACACACGCACACAATCCCGACACCAAAAGGATGACAGACATATCAGCAAAAGAATGATAGAGAATACTCGCACAATACGGAACCAAAAAGATGACTGAACCATCACCAAAAAAATGATAGAGCGACACACGCACACAATCCCGACACCAAAAGGATGCAGGCCTATCACCAAAAGGATGATAGAGAACACTCGCACAATCTGGCACCAAAAGGATGACAGATCCATCACCCAAAGGATGATAGAGCGATACACGCACACAATCCCGACAACAAAACGTGGCTGGGCCTATCACCAAAATGATGATAGAGAACACTCGCACAATCTGGCACCAAAAAGATGACAGACCTGTCACCAAAAGGATGATAGAGTGACACAAGCACACAATCCTGACACCAGAAGGATGTAGGATCTATCACCAAAAGGATGATAAAGAACACTCGCACAATCTGGCAACAAAATGATGACAGGCCTATCACCAAAAGGATGATAGAATGACACACGCACACAATCCTGACACTAAAAGGATGCAGACCTATCACCAAAAGGATGATATAGAACACACGCACAATCTGGAACCAAAAGGATGACAAACATATCACCAAAAGAATGATAGAGTGACACACGCACACAATCCCGACACCAAAAGGATGCAGGGCCTTTCACCAAAAGAATGATAGAGAATACTCGCACAATCTGGAACCAAAAAGACGACTGAACCATCACCAAAAAGATGATAGAGGGACACACGCACACAATCCCGACACCAAAAGGATGCAGGCCTATCACCAAAAGGATGATGGAGAACACTCGCACAATCTGGCACCAAAAGGATGAGAGATCCATCACCCAAAGGATGATAGAGCGATACACGCACACAATCCCGACAACAAAAGGTGGCTGGGCCTATCACCAAAATGATGATAGAGAACACTCGCACAATCTGGCACCAAAAAGATGACAGACCTATCACCAAAAGGATGATAGAGTGACACAAGCACACAATCCCGACACCAGAAGGATGTAGGATCTATCACCAAAAGGATGATAAAGAACACTCGCACAATCTGGCAACAAAATGATGACAGACCTATCACCAAAAGAATGATAGAATGACACACGCACACAATCCTGACACTAAAAGGATGCAGGCCTATCACCAAAAGGATGATATAGAACACACGCACAATCTGGAACCAAAAGGATGACAAACATATCACCAAAAGAATGATAGAGTGACACACGCACACAATCCCGACACCAAAAGGATGCAGGGCCTTTCACCAAAAGAATGATAGAGAATACTCGCACAATCTGGAACCAAAAAGACGACTGAACCATCACCAAAAAGATGATAGAGCGACACACGCACACAATCCCGACACCAAAAGGATACAGGCCTATCAACAAAAGGATGATAGAGAACACTCGCACAATCTGGCACCAAAAGGATGACAGATCCATCACCCAAAGGATGATAGAGCGATACACGCACACAATCCCGACAACAAAAGGAGGATGGGCCTATCACCAAAAAACTGATCGAGAACACTCGCACAATCTGGCATCAAAAAGATGACAGACCTATCACCAAATGGATGATAGAGTGACACAAGCACACAATCCCGACACAGAAGGATGTAGGATCTATCACCAAAAGGATGATAACGAACACTCGCACAATCTGGCACCAAAATGATGACAGGACTATCACCAAAAGGATGATAGAATGACACGCCTACACAATCCTGACACTAAAAGGATGCAGACCTATCACCAAAAGGATGATATAGAACACACGCACAATCTGGAACCAAAAGGATGACAAACATATCACCAAAAGAATGATAGAGTGACACACGCACACAATCCCGACACCAAAAGGATGCAGGGCCTTTCACCAAAAGAATGATAGAGAATACTCGCACAATCTGGAACCAAAAAGACGACTGAACCATCACCAAAAAGATGATAGAGGGACACACGCACACAATCCCGACACCAAAAGGATGCAGGCCTATCACCAAAAGGATGATAGAGAACACTCGCACAATCTGGCACCAAAAGGATGACAGATCCATCACCCAAAGGATGATAGAGCGATACACGCACACAATCCCGACAACAAAAGGTGGCTGGGCCTATCACCAAAATGATGATAGAGAACACTCGCACAATCTGGCACCAAAAAGATGACAGACCTATCACCAAAAGAATGATAGAATGATACACGCACACAATCCTGACACTAAAAGGATGCAGGCCTATCACCAAAAGGATGATATAGAACACACGCACAATCTGGAACCAAAAGGATGACAAACATATCACCAAAAGAATGATAGAGTGACACACGCACACAATCCCGACACTAAAAGGATGCAGGGCCTTTCACCAAAAGAATGATAGAGAATACTCGCACAATCTGGAACCAAAAAGACGACTGAACCATCACCAAAAAGATGATAGAGTGACACACGCACACAATCCCGACACTAAAAGGATGCAGGCCTATCACCAAAAGGATGATAGAGATCACTCGCACAATCTGGCACCAAAAGGATGACAGATCCATCACCCAAAGGATGATAGAGCGATACACGCACACAATCCCGACAACAAAAGGAGGATGGGCCTATCACCAAAAATATGATAGAGAACACTCGCACAATCTGGCACCAAAAAGATGACAGACCTATCACCAAATGGATGATAGAGTGACACAAGCACACAATCCCGACACCAGAAGGATGTAGGATCTATCACCAAAAGGATGATAAACAACACTCGCACAATCTGGCACCAAAATGATGACAGGCCTATCACCAAAAGGATGATAGAATGACACACCCACACAATCCCGACACTAAAAGGATGCAGACCTATCACCAAAAGGATGATATAGAACACACGCACAATCTGGAACCAAAAGGATGACAAACATATCACCAAAAGAATGATAGAGTGACACACGCACACAATCCCGACACCAAAAGGATGCAGGGCCTTTCACCAAAAGAATGATGGAGAATACTCGCACAATCTGGAACCAAAAAGACGACTGAACCATCACCAAAAAGATGATAGAGCGACACACGCACACAATCCCGACACCAAAAGGATGCAGGCCTATCACCAAAAGGATGATAGAGATCACTCGCACAATCTGGCACCAAAAGGATGACAGATCCATCACCCAAAGGATGATAGAGCGATACACGCACACAATCCCGACAACAAAAGGAGGATGGGCCTATCACCAAAAATATGATAGAGAACACTCGCACAATCTGGCACCAAAAAGATGACAGACCTATCACCAAATGGATGATAGAGTGACACAAGCACACAATCCCGACACCAGAAGGATGTAGGATCTATCACCAAAAGGATGATAAACAACACTCGCACAATCTGGCACCAAAATGATGACAGGCCTATCACCAAAAGGATGATAGAATGACACACCCACACAATCCCGACACTAAAAGGATGCAGACCTATCACCAAAAGGATGATATAGAACACACGCACAATCTGGAACCAAAAGGATGACAAACATATCACCAAAAGAATGATAGAGTGACACACGCACACAATCCCGACACCAAAAGGATGCAGGGCCTTTCACCAAAAGAATGATAGAGAATACTCGCACAATCTGGAACCAAAAAGACGACTGAACCATCACCAAAAAGATGATAGAGGGACACACGCACACAATCCCGACACCAAAAGGATGCAGGCCTATCACCAAAAGGATGATAGAGAACACTCGCACAATCTGGCACCAAAAGGATGACAGATCCATCACCCAAAGGATGATAGAGCGATACACGCACACAATCCCGACAACAAAAGGTGGCTGGGCCTATCACCAAAATGATGATAGAGAACACTCGCATAATCTGGCACCAAAAAGATGACAGACCTATCACCAAAAGGATGATAGAGTGACACAAGCACACAATCCCGACACCAGAAGGATGTAGGATCTATCACCAAAAGGATGATAAAGAACACTCGCACAATCTGGCAACAAAATGATGACAGACCTATCACCAAAAGAATGATAGAATGACACACGCACACAATCCTGACACTAAAAGGATGCAGGCCTATCACCAAAAGGATGATATAGAACACACGCACAATCTGGAACCAAAAGGATGACAAACATATCACCAAAAGAATGATAGAGTGACACACGCACACAATCCCGACACTAAAAGGATGCAGGGCCTTTCACCAAAAGAATGATAGAGAATACTCGCACAATCTGGAACCAAAAAGACGACTGAACCATCACCAAAAAGATGATAGAGCGACACACGCACACAATCCCGACACCAAAAGGATGCAGGCCTATCACCAAAAGGATGATAGAGAACACACGCACAATCTGGCACCAAAAGGATGACAGATCCATCACCCAAAGGATGATAGAGCGATACACGCACACAATCCCGACAACAAAAGGAGGATGGGCCTATCACCAAAAAACTGATCGAGAACACTCGCACAATCTGGCATCAAAAAGATGACAGACCTATCACCAAATGGATGATAGAGTGACACAAGCACACAATCCCGACACAGAAGGATGTAGGATCTATCACCAAAAGGATGATAACGAACACTCGCACAATCTGGCACCAAAATGATGACAGGCCTATCACCAAAAGGATGATAGAATGACACGCCTACACAATCCTGACACTAAAAGGATGCAGACCTATCACCAAAAGGATGATATAGAACACACGCACAATCTGGAACCAAAAGGATGACAAACGTATCACCAAAAGAATGATAGAGTGACACACGCACACAATCCCGACACCAAAAGGATGCAGGGCCTTTCACCAAAAGAATGATAGAGAATACTCGCACAATCTGGAACCAAAAAGACGACTGAACCATCACCAAAAAGATGATAGAGGGACACACGCACACAATCCCGACACCAAAAGGATGCAGGCCTATCACCAAAAGGATGATAGAGAACACTCGCACAATCTGGCACCAAAAGGATGACAGATCCATCACCCAAAGGATGATAGAGCGATACACGCACACAATCCCGACAACAAAAGGTGGCTGGGCCTATCACCAAAATGATGATAGAGAACACTCGCACAATCTGGCACCAAAAAGATGACAGACCTATCACCAAAAGGATGATAGAGTGACAGAAGCACACAATCCCGACACCAGAAGGATGTAGGATCTATCACCAAAAGGATGATAAAGAACACTCGCACAATCTGGCAACAAAATGATGACAGGCCTATCACCAAAAGGATGATAGAATGACACACGCACACAATCCTGACACTAAAAGGATGCAGGCCTATCACCAAAAGGATGATATAGAACACACGCACAATCTGGAACCAAAAGGATGAAAAACATATCACCAAAAGAATGATAGAGTGACACACGCACACAATCCCGACACCAAAAGGATGCAGGGCTTTTCACCAAAAGAATGATAGAGAATACTCGCACAATCTGGAACCAAAAAGACGACTGAACCATCACCAAAAAGATGATAGAGCAACACACGCACACAATCCCGACACCAAAAGGATGCAGGCCTATCACCAAAAAGATGATAGAGAACACTCGCACAATCTGGCACCAAAAGGATGACAGATCCATCACCCAAAGGATGATAGAGCGATACACGCACACAATCCCGACAACAAAAGGAGGATGGGCCTATCACCAAAAAACTGATAGAGAACACTCGCACAATCTGGCATCAAAAAGATGACAGACCTATCACCAAATGGATGATAGAGTGACACAAGCACACAATCCCGACACAGAAGGATGTAGGATCTATCACCAAAAGGATGATAACGAACACTCGCACAATCTGGCACCAAAATGATGACAGGCCTATCACCAAAAGGATGATAGAATGACACGCCTACACAATCCTGACATTAAAAGGATGCAGGCCTATCACCAAAAGGATGATATAGAACACACACACAATCTGGAACCAAAAGGATGACAAACATATCACCAAAAGAATGATAGAGTGATACACACACACAATCCCGACACCAAAAGGATGCAGGGCCTTTCACGAAAAGAATGATAGAGAATACTCGCACAATCTTGAACCAAAAAGATGACAGACCCATCACCAAAAAGATGATAGAGCGACACACGCACACAATCCCGACACCAAAAGGATGCAGGCCTATCACCAAAAGGATGATACAGATCACTCGCACAGTCTGGCACCAAAAGGATGACAGATCCATCACCCAAAGGATGATAGAGCGATACACGCACACAATCCCGACAACAAAAGGAGGATGGGCCTATCACCAAAAATATGATAGAGAACACTCGCACAATCTGGCACCAAAAAGATGACAGACCTATCACCAAATGGATGATAGAGTGACACAAGCACACAATCCCGACACCAGAAGGATGTAGGATCTATCACCAAAAGGATGATAAACAACACTCGCACAATCTGGCACCAAAATGATGACAGGCCTATCACCAAAAGGATGATAGAATGACACACCCACACAATCCTGACACTAAAAGGATGCAGACCTATCACCAAAAGGATGATATAGAACACACGCACAATCTGGAACCAAAAGGATGACAAACATATCACCAATAGAATGATAGAGTGACACACGCACACAATCCCGACACCAAAAGGATGCAGGGCCTTTCACCAAAAGAATGATAGAGAATACTCGCACAATCTGGAACCAAAAAGACGACTGAACCATCACCAAAAAGATGATAGACGGACACACGCACACAATCTCGACACCAAAAGGATGCAGGCCTATCACCAAAAGGATGATAGAGAACACTCGCACAATCTGGCACCAAAAGGATGACAGATCCATCACCCAAAGGATGATAGAGCGATACACGCACACAATCCCGACAACAAAAGGAGGCTGGGCCTATCACCAAAATGATGATAGAGAACACTCGCACAATCTGGCACCAAAAAGATGACAGACCTATCACCAAAAGGATGATAGAGTGACACAAGCACACAATCCCGACACCAGAAGGATGTAGGATCTATCACCAAAAGGATGATAAAGAACACTCGCACAATCTGGCAACAAAATGATGACAGACCTATCACCAAAAGAATGATAGAATGACACACGCACACAATCCTGACACTAAAAGGATGCAGGCCTATCACCAAAAGGATGATATAGAACACACGCACAATCTGGAACCAAAAGGATGACAAACATATCACCAAAAGAATGATAGAGTGACACACGCACACAATCCCGACACCAAAAGGATGCAGGGCCTTTCACCAAAAGAATGATAGAGAATACTCGCACAATCTGGAACCAAAAAGATGACTGAACCATCACCAAAAAGATGATAGAGCGACACACGCACACAATCCCGACACCAAAAGGATGCAGGCCTATCACCAAAAGGATGATAGAGAACACTCGCACAATCTGGCACCAAAAGGATGACAGATCCATCACCCAAAGGATGATAGAGCGATACACGCACACAATCCCGACAACAAAAGGTGGCTGGGCCTATCACCAAAAAGATGATAGAGAACACTCGCGCAATCTGGCACCAAAAAGATGACAGACCTATCACCAAAAGGATGATAGAGTGACACAAGCACACAATCCCGACACCAGAAGGATGTAGGATCTATCACCAAAAGGATGATAAAGAACACTCGCACAATCTGGCAACAAAATGATGACAGGCCTATCACCAAAAGGATGATAGAATGAATCACGCACACAATCCTGACACTAAAAGGATGCAGGCCTATCACCAAAAGGATGATATAGAACACACGCACATTATGGAACTAAAAGGATGACAGACACATAACCAAAAGAATGATAGAGTGACACACGCAAACAATCCCGACACCAAAAGGATGCTGGGCCTTTCACCAAAAGAATGATAGAGAATACTCGCACAATCTTGAACCAAAAAGATGACAGACCCATCACCAAAAAGATGATAGAGCGACACACGCACTCAATCCCAACACCAAAAGGATGCAGGCCTATCACCAAAAGGATGATAGAGAACACTCGCACAATCTGGCATCAAAAGGATGACAGATCCATCACCCAAAGGATGATAGAGCGATACACGCACACAATCCCGACAACAAAAGGTGGTTGGGCCTATCACCAAAAAGATGATAGAGAACACTCGCACAATCTGGCACCAAAAAGATGCAGACCTATCACCAAAAGGATGATAGAGTGACACAAGCACACAATCCCGACACCAGAAGGATGTAGGATCTATCACCAAAAGGATGATAAAGAACACTCGCACAATCTGGCAACAAAATGATGACAGACCTATCACCAAAAGAATGATAGAATGACACACGCACACAATCCTGACACTAAAAGGATGCAGGCCTATCACCAAAAGGATGATATAGAACACACGCACAATCTGGAACCAAAAGGATGACAAACATATCACCAAAAGAATGATAGAGTGACACACGCACACAATCCCGACACTAAAAGGATGCAGGGCCTTTCACCAAAAGAATGATAGAGAATACTCGCACAATCTGGAACCAAAAAGACGACTGAACCATCACCAAAAAGATGATAGAGCGACACACGCACACAATCCCGACACCAAAAGGATGCAGGCCTATCACCAAAAGGATGATAGAGAACACACGCACAATCTGGCACCAAAAGGATGACAGATCCATCACCCAAAGGATGATAGAGCGATACACGCACACAATCCCGACAACAAAAGGAGGATGGGCCTATCACCAAAAAACTGATCGAGAACACTCGCACAATCTGGCATCAAAAAGATGACAGACCTATCACCAAATGGATGATAGAGTGACACAAGCACACAATCCCGACACAGAAGGATGTAGGATCTATCACCAAAAGGATGATAACGAACACTCGCACAATCTGGCACCAAAATGATGACAGGCCTATCACCAAAAGGATGATAGAATGACACGCCTACACAATCCTGACACTAAAAGGATGCAGACCTATCACCAAAAGGATGATATAGAACACACGCACAATCTGGAACCAAAAGGATGACAAACGTATCACCAAAAGAATGATAGAGTGACACACGCACACAATCCCGACACCAAAAGGATGCAGGGCCTTTCACCAAAAGAATGATAGAGAATACTCGCACAATCTGGAACCAAAAAGACGACTGAACCATCACCAAAAAGATGATAGAGGGACACACGCACACAATCCCGACACCAAAAGGATGCAGGCCTATCACCAAAAGGATGATAGAGAACACTCGCACAATCTGGCACCAAAAGGATGACAGATCCATCACCCAAAGGATGATAGAGCGATACACGCACACAATCCCGACAACAAAAGGTGGCTGGGCCTATCACCAAAATGATGATAGAGAACACTCGCACAATCTGGCACCAAAAAGATGACAGACCTATCACCAAAAGGATGATAGAGTGACAGAAGCACACAATCCCGACACCAGAAGGATGTAGGATCTATCACCAAAAGGATGATAAAGAACACTCGCACAATCTGGCAACAAAATGATGACAGGCCTATCACCAAAAGGATGATAGAATGACACACGCACACAATCCTGACACTAAAAGGATGCAGGCCTATCACCAAAAGGATGATATAGAACACACGCACAATCTGGAACCAAAAGGATGAAAAACATATCACCAAAAGAATGATAGAGTGACACACGCACACAATCCCGACACCAAAAGGATGCAGGGCTTTTCACCAAAAGAATGATAGAGAATACTCGCACAATCTGGAACCAAAAAGACGACTGAACCATCACCAAAAAGATGATAGAGCAACACACGCACACAATCCCGACACCAAAAGGATGCAGGCCTATCACCAAAAAGATGATAGAGAACACTCGCACAATCTGGCACCAAAAGGATGACAGATCCATCACCCAAAGGATGATAGAGCGATACACGCACACAATCCCGACAACAAAAGGAGGATGGGCCTATCACCAAAAAACTGATAGAGAACACTCGCACAATCTGGCATCAAAAAGATGACAGACCTATCACCAAATGGATGATAGAGTGACACAAGCACACAATCCCGACACAGAAGGATGTAGGATCTATCACCAAAAGGATGATAACGAACACTCGCACAATCTGGCACCAAAATGATGACAGGCCTATCACCAAAAGGATGATAGAATGACACGCCTACACAATCCTGACATTAAAAGGATGCAGGCCTATCACCAAAAGGATGATATAGAACACACACACAATCTGGAACCAAAAGGATGACAAACATATCACCAAAAGAATGATAGAGTGATACACACACACAATCCCGACACCAAAAGGATGCAGGGCCTTTCACGAAAAGAATGATAGAGAATACTCGCACAATCTTGAACCAAAAAGATGACAGACCCATCACCAAAAAGATGATAGAGCGACACACGCACACAATCCCGACACCAAAAGGATGCAGGCCTATCACCAAAAGGATGATACAGATCACTCGCACAGTCTGGCACCAAAAGGATGACAGATCCATCACCCAAAGGATGATAGAGCGATACACGCACACAATCCCGACAACAAAAGGAGGATGGGCCTATCACCAAAAATATGATAGAGAACACTCGCACAATCTGGCACCAAAAAGATGACAGACCTATCACCAAATGGATGATAGAGTGACACAAGCACACAATCCCGACACCAGAAGGATGTAGGATCTATCACCAAAAGGATGATAAACAACACTCGCACAATCTGGCACCAAAATGATGACAGGCCTATCACCAAAAGGATGATAGAATGACACACCCACACAATCCTGACACTAAAAGGATGCAGACCTATCACCAAAAGGATGATATAGAACACACGCACAATCTGGAACCAAAAGGATGACAAACATATCACCAATAGAATGATAGAGTGACACACGCACACAATCCCGACACCAAAAGGATGCAGGGCCTTTCACCAAAAGAATGATAGAGAATACTCGCACAATCTGGAACCAAAAAGACGACTGAACCATCACCAAAAAGATGATAGAGGGACACACGCACACAATCTCGACACCAAAAGGATGCAGGCCTATCACCAAAAGGATGATAGAGAACACTCGCACAATCTGGCACCAAAAGGATGACAGATCCATCACCCAAAGGATGATAGAGCGATACACGCACACAATCCCGACAACAAAAGGAGGCTGGGCCTATCACCAAAATGATGATAGAGAACACTCGCACAATCTGGCACCAAAAAGATGACAGACCTATCACCAAAAGGATGATAGAGTGACACAAGCACACAATCCCGACACCAGAAGGATGTAGGATCTATCACCAAAAGGATGATAAAGAACACTCGCACAATCTGGCAACAAAATGATGACAGACCTATCACCAAAAGAATGATAGAATGACACACGCACACAATCCTGACACTAAAAGGATGCAGGCCTATCACCAAAAGGATGATATAGAACACACGCACAATCTGGAACCAAAAGGATGACAAACATATCACCAAAAGAATGATAGAGTGACACACGCACACAATCCCGACACCAAAAGGATGCAGGGCCTTTCACCAAAAGAATGATAGAGAATACTCGCACAATCTGGAACCAAAAAGATGACTGAACCATCACCAAAAAGATGATAGAGCGACACACGCACACAATCCCGACACCAAAAGGATGCAGGCCTATCACCAAAAGGATGATAGAGAACACTCGCACAATCTGGCACCAAAAGGATGACAGATCCATCACCCAAAGGATGATAGAGCGATACACGCACACAATCCCGACAACAAAAGGTGGCTGGGCCTATCACCAAAAAGATGATAGAGAACACTCGCGCAATCTGGCACCAAAAAGATGACAGACCTATCACCAAAAGGATGATAGAGTGACACAAGCACACAATCCCGACACCAGAAGGATGTAGGATCTATCACCAAAAGGATGATAAAGAACACTCGCACAATCTGGCAACAAAATGATGACAGGCCTATCACCAAAAGGATGATAGAATGAATCACGCACACAATCCTGACACTAAAAGGATGCAGGCCTATCACCAAAAGGATGATATAGAACACACGCACATTATGGAACTAAAAGGATGACAGACACATAACCAAAAGAATGATAGAGTGACACACGCAAACAATCCCGACACCAAAAGGATGCTGGGCCTTTCACCAAAAGAATGATAGAGAATACTCGCACAATCTTGAACCAAAAAGATGACAGACCCATCACCAAAAAGATGATAGAGCGACACACGCACTCAATCCCAACACCAAAAGGATGCAGGCCTATCACCAAAAGGATGATAGAGAACACTCGCACAATCTGGCATCAAAAGGATGACAGATCCATCACCCAAAGGATGATAGAGCGATACACGCACACAATCCCGACAACAAAAGGTGGTTGGGCCTATCACCAAAAAGATGATAGAGAACACTCGCACAATCTGGCACCAAAAAGATGCAGACCTATCACCAAAAGGATGATAGAGTGACACAAGCACACAATCCCGACACCAGAAGGATGTAGGATCTATCACCAAAAGGATGATAAAGAACACTCGCACAATCTGGCAACAAAATGATGACAGACCTATCACCAAAAGAATGATAGAATGACACACGCACACAATCCTGACACTAAAAGGATGCAGGCCTATCACCAAAAGGATGATATAGAACACACGCACAATCTGGAACCAAAAGGATGACAAACATATCACCAAAAGAATGATAGAGTGACACACGCACACAATCCCGACACTAAAAGGATGCAGGGCCTTTCACCAAAAGAATGATAGAGAATACTCGCACAATCTGGAACCAAAAAGACGACTGAACCATCACCAAAAAGATGATAGAGCGACACACGCACACAATCCCGACACCAAAAGGATGCAGGCCTATCACCAAAAGGATGATAGAGAACACACGCACAATCTGGCACCAAAAGGATGACAGATCCATCACCCAAAGGATGATAGAGCGATACACGCACACAATCCCGACAACAAAAGGAGGATGGGCCTATCACCAAAAAACTGATCGAGAACACTCGCACAATCTGGCATCAAAAAGATGACAGACCTATCACCAAATGGATGATAGAGTGACACAAGCACACAATCCCGACACAGAAGGATGTAGGATCTATCACCAAAAGGATGATAACGAACACTCGCACAATCTGGCACCAAAATGATGACAGGCCTATCACCAAAAGGATGATAGAATGACACGCCTACACAATCCTGACACTAAAAGGATGCAGACCTATCACCAAAAGGATGATATAGAACACACGCACAATCTGGAACCAAAAGGATGACAAACGTATCACCAAAAGAATGATAGAGTGACACACGCACACAATCCCGACACCAAAAGGATGCAGGGCCTTTCACCAAAAGAATGATAGAGAATACTCGCACAATCTGGAACCAAAAAGACGACTGAACCATCACCAAAAAGATGATAGAGGGACACACGCACACAATCCCGACACCAAAAGGATGCAGGCCTATCACCAAAAGGATGATAGAGAACACTCGCACAATCTGGCACCAAAAGGATGACAGATCCATCACCCAAAGGATGATAGAGCGATACACGCACACAATCCCGACAACAAAAGGTGGCTGGGCCTATCACCAAAATGATGATAGAGAACACTCGCACAATCTGGCACCAAAAAGATGACAGACCTATCACCAAAAGGATGATAGAGTGACAGAAGCACACAATCCCGACACCAGAAGGATGTAGGATCTATCACCAAAAGGATGATAAAGAACACTCGCACAATCTGGCAACAAAATGATGACAGGCCTATCACCAAAAGGATGATAGAATGACACACGCACACAATCCTGACACTAAAAGGATGCAGGCCTATCACCAAAAGGATGATATAGAACACACGCACAATCTGGAACCAAAAGGATGAAAAACATATCACCAAAAGAATGATAGAGTGACACACGCACACAATCCCGACACCAAAAGGATGCAGGGCTTTTCACCAAAAGAATGATAGAGAATACTCGCACAATCTGGAACCAAAAAGACGACTGAACCATCACCAAAAAGATGATAGAGCAACACACGCACACAATCCCGACACCAAAAGGATGCAGGCCTATCACCAAAAAGATGATAGAGAACACTCGCACAATCTGGCACCAAAAGGATGACAGATCCATCACCCAAAGGATGATAGAGCGATACACGCACACAATCCCGACAACAAAAGGAGGATGGGCCTATCACCAAAAAACTGATAGAGAACACTCGCACAATCTGGCATCAAAAAGATGACAGACCTATCACCAAATGGATGATAGAGTGACACAAGCACACAATCCCGACACAGAAGGATGTAGGATCTATCACCAAAAGGATGATAACGAACACTCGCACAATCTGGCACCAAAATGATGACAGGCCTATCACCAAAAGGATGATAGAATGACACGCCTACACAATCCTGACATTAAAAGGATGCAGGCCTATCACCAAAAGGATGATATAGAACACACACACAATCTGGAACCAAAAGGATGACAAACATATCACCAAAAGAATGATAGAGTGATACACACACACAATCCCGACACCAAAAGGATGCAGGGCCTTTCACGAAAAGAATGATAGAGAATACTCGCACAATCTTGAACCAAAAAGATGACAGACCCATCACCAAAAAGATGATAGAGCGACACACGCACACAATCCCGACACCAAAAGGATGCAGGCCTATCACCAAAAGGATGATACAGATCACTCGCACAGTCTGGCACCAAAAGGATGACAGATCCATCACCCAAAGGATGATAGAGCGATACACGCACACAATCCCGACAACAAAAGGAGGATGGGCCTATCACCAAAAATATGATAGAGAACACTCGCACAATCTGGCACCAAAAAGATGACAGACCTATCACCAAATGGATGATAGAGTGACACAAGCACACAATCCCGACACCAGAAGGATGTAGGATCTATCACCAAAAGGATGATAAACAACACTCGCACAATCTGGCACCAAAATGATGACAGGCCTATCACCAAAAGGATGATAGAATGACACACCCACACAATCCTGACACTAAAAGGATGCAGACCTATCACCAAAAGGATGATATAGAACACACGCACAATCTGGAACCAAAAGGATGACAAACATATCACCAATAGAATGATAGAGTGACACACGCACACAATCCCGACACCAAAAGGATGCAGGGCCTTTCACCAAAAGAATGATAGAGAATACTCGCACAATCTGGAACCAAAAAGACGACTGAACCATCACCAAAAAGATGATAGAGGGACACACGCACACAATCTCGACACCAAAAGGATGCAGGCCTATCACCAAAAGGATGATAGAGAACACTCGCACAATCTGGCACCAAAAGGATGACAGATCCATCACCCAAAGGATGATAGAGCGATACACGCACACAATCCCGACAACAAAAGGAGGCTGGGCCTATCACCAAAATGATGATAGAGAACACTCGCACAATCTGGCACCAAAAAGATGACAGACCTATCACCAAAAGGATGATAGAGTGACACAAGCACACAATCCCGACACCAGAAGGATGTAGGATCTATCACCAAAAGGATGATAAAGAACACTCGCACAATCTGGCAACAAAATGATGACAGACCTATCACCAAAAGAATGATAGAATGACACACGCACACAATCCTGACACTAAAAGGATGCAGGCCTATCACCAAAAGGATGATATAGAACACACGCACAATCTGGAACCAAAAGGATGACAAACATATCACCAAAAGAATGATAGAGTGACACACGCACACAATCCCGACACCAAAAGGATGCAGGGCCTTTCACCAAAAGAATGATAGAGAATACTCGCACAATCTGGAACCAAAAAGATGACTGAACCATCACCAAAAAGATGATAGAGCGACACACGCACACAATCCCGACACCAAAAGGATGCAGGCCTATCACCAAAAGGATGATAGAGAACACTCGCACAATCTGGCACCAAAAGGATGACAGATCCATCACCCAAAGGATGATAGAGCGATACACGCACACAATCCCGACAACAAAAGGTGGCTGGGCCTATCACCAAAAAGATGATAGAGAACACTCGCGCAATCTGGCACCAAAAAGATGACAGACCTATCACCAAAAGGATGATAGAGTGACACAAGCACACAATCCCGACACCAGAAGGATGTAGGATCTATCACCAAAAGGATGATAAAGAACACTCGCACAATCTGGCAACAAAATGATGACAGGCCTATCACCAAAAGGATGATAGAATGAATCACGCACACAATCCTGACACTAAAAGGATGCAGGCCTATCACCAAAAGGATGATATAGAACACACGCACATTATGGAACTAAAAGGATGACAGACACATAACCAAAAGAATGATAGAGTGACATACGCAAACAATCCCGACACCAAAAGGATGCTGGGCCTTTCACCAAAAGAATGATAGAGAATACTCGCACAATCTTGAACCAAAAAGATGACAGACCCATCACCAAAAAGATGATAGAGCGACACACGCACTCAATCCCAACACCAAAAGGATGCAGGCCTATCACCAAAAGGATGATAGAGAACACTCGCACAATCTGGCATCAAAAGGATGACAGATCCATCACCCAAAGGATGATAGAGCGATACACGCACACAATCCCGACAACAAAAGGTGGTTGGGCCTATCACCAAAAAGATGATAGAGAACACTCGCACAATCTGGCACCAAAAAGATGCAGACCTATCACCAAAAGGATGATAGAGTGACACAAGCACACAATCCC
Source organism: Lathyrus sativus (assembly GCA_963859935.3). Lineage (NCBI taxonomy): Eukaryota > Viridiplantae > Streptophyta > Magnoliopsida > Fabales > Fabaceae > Lathyrus > Lathyrus sativus. The sequence goes on along the minus strand of OZ012739.1, from coordinate 198,558,502 downwards.
GACACCAGAAGGATGTAGGATCTATCACCAAAAGGATGATAAAGAACACTCGCACAATTTGGCAACAAAATAATGACAGGCCTATCACCAAAAGGATGATAGAATGACAAACCCACACAATCCTGACACTAAAAGGATGCAGGCGTATCACCAAAAGGATGATATAGAACACACGCACAATCTGGAACCAAAAGGATGACAGACATATCAACAAAAGAACAATAGAGTGACACACGCACACAATCCCGACACCAAAAGGATGCAGGGCCTTTCACCAAAAGAATGATAGAGAATACTCGCACAATCTGGAACCAAAAAGATGACTGAACCATCACCAAAAAGATGATAGAGCGACACACGCACACAATCCCGACACCAAAAGGATGCAGGCCTATCACCAAAAGGATGATAGAGAACACTCGCACAATCTGGCACCAAAAGGATGACAGATCCATCACCCAAAGGATGATAGAGCGATACACGCACACAATCCCGACAACAAAAGGAGGCTGGGCCTATCACCAAAAATATGATAGAGAACACTCGCGCAATCTGGCACCAAAAAGATGACAGACCTATCACCAAATGGATGATAGAGTGACACAAACACACAATCCCGACACCAGAAGGATGTAGGATCTATCACCAAAAGGATGATAAAGAACACTCGCACAATCTGGCACCAAAATGATGACAGGCCTATAACCAAAAGGATGATAGAATGACACGCCCACACAATCCTGACACTAAAAGGATGCAGGCCTATCACCAAAAGGATGATATAGAACACACGCACAATCTGGAACCAAAAGGATGACAGACATATCACCAAAAGAATGATAGAGTGAGACACGCACACAATCCCGACACCAAAAGGATGCAGGGCCTTTCACCAAAAGAATGATAGAGAATACTCGCACAATATGGAACCAAAAAGATGACTGAACCATCACCAAAAACATGATAGAGCGACACACGCACACAATCCCGACACCAAAAGGATCCAGGCCTATCACCAAAAGGATGATAGAGAACACTCGCACAATCTGGCACCAAAAGGATGACAGATCCATCACCCAAAGGATGATAGAGCGATACACGCACACAATCCCGACAACAAAAGGAGGCTGGGCCTATCACCAAAAATATGATAGAGAACACTTGCACAATCTGGCACCAAAAAGATGACAGACCTATCACCAAATGGATGATAGAGTGACACAAGCACACAATCCCGACACAGAAGGACGTAGGATCTATCACCAAAATGATGATAAAGTACACTCGCACAATCTGGAACCAAAATCAAGACAGGCCTATCACCAAAAGGATGATAGAATGACACACGCACACAATCCTGACACTTAAAGGATGCAGGCCTATCACCAAAAGGATGATATAGAACACACGCACAATCTGGAACCAAAAGGATGACAGACATATCACCAAAAGAATGATAGAGTGACACACGCACACAATCCCGACACCAAAAGGATGCAGGGCCTTTCACCAAAAGAATGATAGAGAATACTCGCACAATCTGGAACCAAAAAGATGACTGAACCATCACCAAAAAGATGATAGAGCGACACACGCACAAAATCCTGACACCAAAAGGATGCAGGCCTATCACCAAAAGGATGATAGAGAACACTCGCACAATCTGGCACCAAAAGGATGACAGATCCATCACCCAAAGGATGATAGGGCGATACACGCACACAATCCCGACAACAAAAGGAGGTCGGGCCTATCACCAAAAATATGATAGAGAACACTCGCACAATCTGGCACCAAAAAGATGACAGACCTATCACCAAATGGATGATAGAGTGACACAAGCACACAATCCCGACACAGAAGGATATAGGATCAATCAGATAAAGGATGATAAAGAACACTCGCACAATCTGGCACCAAAATGATGACAGGCCTATCACCAAAAGGATGATAGAATGACACACGCACACAATCCTGACACTAAAAGGATGCAGACCTATCACCAAAAGGATGATATAGAACACACGCACAATCTGGAACCAAAAGGATGACAGACATATCACCAAAAGAATGATAGAGTGACACACGCACACAATCCCGACACCAAAAGGATGCAGGGCCTTTCACCAAAAGAATGATAGAGAATACTCGCACAATCTGGAACCCAAAAGATGACTGAACCATCACCAAAAAGATGATCGAGCGACACGTGCACACAATCCCGACACCAAAAGGATGCAGGCCTATCACTAAAAGGATGATAGAGAACACTCGCACAATATGGCACCAAAAGGATGACAGATCCATCACCCAAAGGATGATAGAGCGATACACGCACACAATCCCGACAACAAAAGGAGGCTGGGCCTATCACCAAAAATATGATAGAGAACACTCGCACAATCTGGCACCAAAAAGATGACAGACCTATCACCAAATGGATGATAGAGTGACACAAGCACACAATCCCGACACAGAAGGATGTAGGATCTATCACCAAAAGGATGATAAAGAACACTCGCACAATCTGGCACCAAAATGATGACAGGCCTATCACCAAAAGGATGATAGAATGACACACGCACACAATCCTGACACTAAAAGGATGCAGGCCTATCACCAAAAGGATGATATAGAACACACCCACAATCTGGAACCATAAGGATGACAGACATATCACCAAAAGAATGATAGAGTGACACACGCACACAATCCCGACACCAAAAGGATGCAGGGCCTTTCACCAAAAGAATGATAGAGAATACTCGCACAATCTGGAACCCAAAACATGACTGAACCATCACCAAAAAGATGATCGAGCGACACGTGCACACAATCCCGACACCAAAAGGATGCAGGCCTATCACCAAAACGATGATAGAGAACACTCGCACAATATGGCACCAAAAGGATGACAGATCCATCACCCAAAGGATGATAGAGCGATACACGCACACAATCCCGACAACAAAAGGAGGCTGGGCCTATCACCAAAAATATGATAGAGAACACTCGCACAATCTGGCACCAAAAAGATGACAGACCTATCACCAAATGGATGATAGAGTGACACAAGCACACAATCCCGACACAGAAGGATGTAGGATCTATCACCAAAAGGATGATAAAGAACACTTGCACAATCTGGCACCAAAATGATGACAGGCCTATCACCAAAAGGATGATAGAATGACACACGCACACAATCCTGACACTAAAAGGATGCAGGCCTATCACCAAAAGGATGATATAGAACACACGCACAATCTGGAACCATAAGGATGACAAACATATCACCAAAAGAATGATAGAGTGACACACGCGCACAATCCCGACACCAAAAGGATGCCGGGCCTTTCACCAAGAGAATGATAGAGAATACTCGCACAATCTGGAACCAAAAAGATGACTGAACCATCACCAAAAAGATGATAGAGCGACATACGCACACAATCCCGACACCAAAAGGATGCAGGCCTATCACCAAAAGGATGATAGAGAACACTCGCACAATCTGGCACCAAAAGGATGACAGATCCATCACCCAAAGGATGATAGAGCGATACACGCACACAATCCCGACAACAAAAGGAGGATGGGCCTATCACCAAAAAGATGATAGAGAACACTCGCACAATCTGGCACCAAAAAGATGACAGACCTATCACCAAATGGATGATAGAGTGACACAAGCACACAATCCCGACACTAGAAGGATGTAGGATCTATCACCAAAAGGATGATAAAGTACACTCGCACAATCTGGCACCAAAATGAAGACAGGCCTATCACCAAAAGGATGATAGAATGACACACGCACACAATCCTGACACTAAAAGGATGCAGGTCTATCACCAAAAGGATGATATAGAACACACGCACAATCTGGAACCAAAAGGATGACAGACATATCACCAAAAGAATGATAGAGTGACACACGCACACAATCCCGACACCAAAAGGATGCAGGGCCTTTCACCAAAAGAATGATAGAGAATACTCGCACAATCTGGAACCAAAAAGATGACTGAACCATCACCAAAAAGATGATATAGCGACACACGCACACAATCCCGACATCAAAAGGATGCACGCCTATCACCAAAAGGATGATAGAGAACACTCGCACAATCTGACACCAAAAGGATGACAGATCCATCACCCAAAGGATGATAGAGCGATACACGCACACAATCCCGACAACAAAAGGAGGTTGGGCCTATTTTTGCACCCTAAAATTTTCCCAACCTTATTCACTTGGTTCATGTTTCAACTGCATTAGCATTTGCATATAGAGTCATGTACATAGCCTAATCATCTGCATAGCATAGCATAGCAAATCATCCAACAGGGAACCAAGCATTATTCTCATCTCTATGAGCCTATCAAGAGGTTATTATCCTAATTCAATCCCATTCAAGTCATCAGAAAGAATTTGAAGACTGGGAAGTCAATGGATCAAGCAAGTGCATCCATCTCCTATCTGAGGGTATGTGAGGATCAACAAAGAAATTGTGAGCTGTGGATGGAGCATGGAGAGTATGTGGGCATCATGGAAGACTTAGAAAGTCATTTGGAGAAGGAGACAAGTCATTGGTGTGATCACAAGAATTGCAGTTGAAGACAGTCAACTAGGGTGTCATCTTGGGTCAACTCTAGGTCAACTCTAGGTCAATTGACGGATTGAAAGGCATTAAGGGCTATTGGGAAGATGTGGGGTTCATCATTTTACTTGTAAAGAAGGATATGTTGTTATGCTAAGAAGAAATCAAGAGAAATCAAGGAGAAGAGGAGTTTCTAAATTAGGGTTTCTGTGTAAAATCCCCTAATTTAGGTCAAATTTCCAAGAAAGATAAGTCAAAATGCAAGCTTCAAATGGATCCTTGGCCAACATGAAACTTGTAGAGGATCTCAAGACCTTTAATTTGAGTGGTGGAAGACACTAAGGAGATTTATAGAACTCAAGTTATGGTCCTTGCAAGTTACAGGTCATCTGAGGTATCTGAAATTTTGTCTGTAAAAGTGACTTGACTTCCAAGCAATTTTTACCCCTCAAGGAGATTTGAAATGAATTTCTGGCCAACATAAGAGTTGTTCCTTATTGTCTTAGCTTTCTATAATGGTATAGTATACCTTCATATGATTTGTGGAACTCTACTTATGGTCTTGGCAAGCAAAGGTTATTTTGGTCATCTGAGAATTACAGGTCATTTCAAGCCTATGCCCAAAACTCATACAAGGAAGCTTCAAATGGAAAACTTCTCAACATGAAACTTGCTCCAAATGACATTTTGAGTCTAGAAGAGTGACCATGAAAGATTGGAAAGATTCATAGCACAAGGTTTCAAAATTGGTGGATTTACTGAATAAAAATGACCTAAAAAATGAGATTTTTCATACTTTGGCCAAATGAGGTGAAATTATAGGTCATTTTGATTGGAAAAATCATTTTGAAAACATTGGCTAAAGTGGAATTTTGAGTTTGGTTCAAGTTTTGAAAGTTATTCATGGTTACTTATAATGGAAGTTACATAATCAAATTCAAGGGAAATTGTGCATGGGAAGTTTCTCCAAGCTTCTAGGAGTTTCCTATCTCATGTATATATTGTGTTGAAGAGCTCCATGCCATGGTTGGTGAATCATATTGATCAAAAACACAAGTTTCATACCAATCTTCCATTTTTGCAAAAGCTCCTCAAATTTCATCAATTCTTCATCAATTGTTGCCATTCTTGATCCTATTCCACTTCATCATCATCATAGAACAGAAATTTATCAAGATTTGGTTGAGATAGTTCCATTTTCGTGTGCCATAGTCTTCATCCTCAAAAGTGCAAATTGGATCAAAACTCAAGAAGCAAGCAAGATCCATCCAAGTGATTGCAAATAGAAGAAAGCACACCATTGGAGGAGCATCTGGAAGCAATTACAAGCCTTGAAGCCATCTCTAGCATCACTCACCATCATCATTTGACAGGTTGGTGTTCTTCATCATACCTCCTTATTTATGTACTTTCTGTTAGATTTCTAGGTGTAGAATTGGCATGCTAGGTTAGGTGATGATTTTCTGAGGATTTGAGAGAGATCCATGGAGTTTCATGGCAGGGTGATGGTTCTTTAAGTTTCGAGAATAAGCTGTTTAGTGTTTATTGATTGATATGTGATGGCATAGATTGATTGGGGCAATGTGTAGAACAAGTTCACACCATTAGATGTGAGTTTTAAACGAGTTGATCACAGAGGAAAAGTGTTGAAACCCTAATGTTCATGCGTTCTGTTAGAGTGGTACAAGAGGTTTCAGTGAAAATTATTGGTACCATCGTGTTCTTGGTGATTAGTGGAGCATCTTTGCTCTTGGAAGTTTTGATTTTCATCGAGGAATCAGAGAGAACGAAGGACCTAAAAATTCGCGCATGAAAATGAAGACTGAAAACCCTAGCATGTGTTTGGAGAAGATGGCCATCAACCGTTGGATCATTCTGGTTAATTGACTTTGTAATTCCATCGCACGGCCATGATTTAATTTCAAAACGGAGGGAATTTTAAAAAGCTAAACGCACCGTTTGAGTAAGTGGGAAACCCTGGGCCTTGGATCGCTTTGCTGTTTACACCCTCCAGGCAAAGCCCATTAGGAAATGAACGTTAAAAGCTTGCTATTCGTACCGTCTCCATTTCATTTTTCTTTGAATTTTTCTTTTGATTTTCTGATAACGCATCTGGGCCTAGCCATTTTCTATTCGCACCCCTGGTATTGGCCCATTTAATAAATTGAACTGGGCGCAGTTATGTTTGACACCCCCCATCCCATTTTTCTTGTATGTTCTTATTTTAATTTCTTTTAACATTTTCTTGCATGTTCAATAAAATCTTATAAAAATGAAAAATGGTTGTTTTTTAATGCTTGTTTTTTCTACATGTTCATAATTCTGTCTAGAAAAATATCAATAAATAAAATTGGCATTTTATTTTCTTTTAATATTTTTAGTATATTTTCCATGTAAATAGCTTTTTTAGAAGTTTAGTTTGATACTTGATTTTGTAGAATTTCTTTTAGGACCTTCCCTTAGGATTTTTGAGCCATTCTTTTTGGCATAGTTAGATATTGAATCATAGTTTCCCATAGGATTTAATTCATGATTTTTAGATTAAAATTTGATTAGTTTGTTTAGGCTAGCATTAGCATAACAAAACTAGGGTTTAGGTGACAACATAGGTGAATAAGTTCATTTCCCTTAGGAGTTAGAGATTGAATTTTTGGGGTATGGGACTATAGGGATTAGGGGTAGTTATTAGATCCCTTAGAGAATATTAGGATTCCCCTACTGCTATTAATACTGTCTATATTTGCTTGACTGGTGTGGTGTGCCCTTTCTGGGGATTTCTTTTGTCTGTGTGGGGTATTGGGTTTGCTTGGGGATTGGGAGAGCTGAAGACTTGTGATGATGAAGCCATTGGAGATCCAGAGATTGAAGTCCAACTTCCAGAGTTGATGAGGAGATTCCTGTGCTGGCAGCTGTTGAGGAGTCTAGGGTTTAGGGGCTAGGCAGAGCTCTAGAGTAGTAAACTTGATTCTCAAACATGGAAGGCCTTGATTGCCTCCATTCCTCTCTGTGATGCAGAGTCTCTCTAAGACACTCACCCCCTTCCTTTGGAAGGCTTGGTGCTACTGTCTAAGGGATAGAACTCTTGAGAGAAAATATCTTATGTGTTGTTAGCAGTCTGTTTGCCACCCTTGGTGGTCAACTAATTGCTTAACACCCAATTCACTCTTGTGATTGATTCCTCAGCTTGGAGATGGAGACTTGAAGAAAAGCCATTGTAGACTGAAGATTGATGACAAAGACCCTGCTTGAAGGCTGTGGAGATGGAGATTGATGCTTGCTGAAGCTTATAGCTGATTGATGAGGACTTGAAGTCAGATGTTGATGCAGAGCTGCTGTGGCTGTTTATTTTTGTTGTTTTTCATTTCTGATGTATTGATTGGTTTCTCTGACTGTATTGTTTGCTGTTTACCCTGTTGGGTTGAAAGTAAAGTCTGTTCACTTTTGCCTATTGTTTTCTAGGTTCGAGGTTGAGTGGGACTCCCTTGCCTCGCTTGTATTGCTGCATTCATGCATTTTACTGCTTTACTGTATATATCTGCTATTGTTTCTATTTCCGTCTATTCCCTTAGGATCTCTGTTTCTCTTTGCGCAAGAGAGGAGCATGATAGACACTAGGTCTTAACCCATGCATGATAGCACTAGGTTAGTTTGATTCCCTTTTCAACCGTAGGTTAGAGTGCTGTCTCTTCTTTCTCAAAACAAACAGAAAAACACAATAAATATTTCAAACACAATAAAAGACACTTCTTTCGTAAAAGAATGTGAACGCATCAAAACGTCATTTTTGTCCGCTTGGACTGCTAATCAGAAAAACCTTTTTCAGAAGGAATAAAATCAATCAAGACAGACTGGTGTCGTACGCGGCCCGAACTACGTTTGCTCTGATCTTTCATGCTGTGTGAAAGTACGTAGGCATAGGACGCGATATCCTAGCGAGCAACCTTCCCCTCCTTTCCCGTAGGTAGGCGAACTACGTTGACTCTGATTTCTCGTTCCAGACGGGAATACGTAGGCATAAAGTGCGATACTTTGCCGAGTCATTTTCTTTTCTTTTTTTAACCCCAGACCTTTAGCATAGATAGAATAACAATCCATACCCGAAAACAAGTGTGGATCCCGTCGAGTACGACGGACGTGAGGGGTGCTAATACCTTCCCCTTGCGTAACCGACTCCCGAACCCAGGTTTTGGTTGCGATGACCATACCTTTTCCCGTCTTTGCGGTAGGTTTACTCTGAGCGTTTCCTTTCCCTCCTTTGGGATAAATAACGCACGGTGGCGACTCTTCTGTTCAGCCGACGCCGATTTTCGCAGTAGCGACAACTGACGACTCTGCTGGGGATCCAACGTCCCCTGGCTGCTAAGGACTGCGATAGTTCTTATGCATTTTGGATCCAACGTCCCTTAAGAGAGTCAATCCTAGCGCTTGTTTTCCCGTCGAGGATTTTGTATGGATTTATATTTCTGACCTTTATTTTCAGCATTATATATATTGATTATTACTGCTGTATTGGGGTGTGATGGGTGTTCTTTGATTGAGAGATAAGCCGGACCTGGGCTTGAGTGCACCTAGACTTAGAGTAGAGATTAGTGGGTGCGCACGTGCTTTGCATGTCCTAGTGTCCCGCGAAATCTACACTCAGACGAGGTTCTTCTGGTTGGCCTCCTGTCCTGCCCTTTGGGTGGCTCGGGTTGCTGGTTAGTTGGATTGTCGACTCTGGGAACCGATCATTTGGAAGTTGGCTAAGTGAGGCCTCTTCAGGATTTGATGATGCCACTCCTTATGGGAATCGTATCATCAACCCTGAAAGTCTGTGACGCCGACGACCGCATAGGATGCCATACCTTTGTCAGTTACTAGGACACCTACCTGTGAGAGGGTTTGGGGTTATGCAGGTAACTAGACCTCCAGATACCGGTTATTTCTTGATCTGAGATCCTGGGTATTTATGGAGAGTTCTGAGGTCTGTCAGAGACCAGTTAGAGAGTTATGAGGTCTGTCAGAGACCCGTTGGAGATATGATGTGAGGTCTGTCAGAGACCAGTATTGGAGTTGTGTATGAGGTCTATCTGAGACCAATGTTTGAGGACTTCTAGAGGGTCTATCTGAGACTTCTTGATATGGTTCAGGCTTCTCGGCCACGACATTTGGTCCCTGTTGCATGTTGCTTGCATTGCATTACTTGCATGATCATTATCATTGCATCCCATTAACGTGTGTCTGTGCTGCAGGTGCATTTGCATATCCCCCAGTTTTAGTGTCTGGACTTCTGAGTATTGATCATGGCTGGTTTGAGGATGACAGTTGCCTATAAGCTACCTATCCCTGATATTACTCCACTCCTGGGTCTGATTTCTCTGGCAAATGAGGATGTCCGTAGAAGTTTCAGGCAGAGTTATGGACGGCTGTTGAATCTGGTTCGCAAATCCACTGATGATGAATTGAATGGGCTGTACACGGTGATGCAATTCTATGACCCGGCTTTGAGGTGTTTCACGTTTGCTGATTTTATCTTGGGGCCTACCATGGAGGAGTATGTAGAGTTCACCGAGCTGCCGGTACAGAATGCAGTTCCCTTTATTCACTCTGCCGCTGAGCCCAAGTTGGAGGATTTGGCTAAGGCCTTGCATATGAATGCTTCTGAGCTGTTGATGACTTCTTGGCGAGGGGTTCCGGGTTTCTCTCTTCAGTTTCTGGTTGGTAAGGCTCAAGAGTACGCCAAGAATGGGTGTTGGGTGGTCTTTAACGCTATTTTGGCTCTATGCATTTATGGGATAGTGTTGTTTCCCAACTTCCCAAACTTCGTGGACATGGATGCATTTCATCTATTTGCTGCCGGTAACCCAGTACCAACGCTGATCGGGGACTTTTACCATTCGATGCACTACCGGAATGAGAACAGGAGAGGCAAGAACGTCTCTTGTTGCGTGCCTTTGCTGTATATGTGGTTCAAGAGCCATCTTCCCTCGAAGGGACCTTTTACGGATAGTGCAGCTACATCTGACTGGCCAGAGCGTATGATGAGGCTATCTTCTGAAGACATTGAATGGTTTGATCGAGATTTGTTGGGGTCCGAGCTTATTTGCAGTTGTTCTGGATACCCTAATGTTCCGTTGATAGGGAGAAAAGGGTGCATCAACTACAATCCATCTTTGTTCGTCCGTCAGTTTGGATATGCGCTGAAGAACCCACCAAAGGAGGAAGAAGTACAGGAATCTCTGTACTTCACCGGTGATTTGAAGGGAGAGTTATTAGCCAAGCTGCAGCATGCATGGACGCGTATTAACAGAAGGGGGAAACCACTGTTAGGGAAAAATGATTGTCAGACTTATGCACCATACAGAGTTTGGATCCAGGAAAGAGTAAGTCAGTTGCGGATGCCATTTCCAGATGCACCAGTCCCTGTTCATATTCTGGTAGAAGAGCCAACTACTGTTTCTAGGGAAGCCTACGAGCAAGTTGTGAAAGAAAAAGAAGCCTTGATGAAAATCAACGAAGGGTTAGAGCAAGAGCTAGCCCAGATACGCAGTGAGAAAAACAAGGCCGTGCATGCTTTCCAACAGCAGATTGAGCTAGTAAACAGACTAGGGGCTGAATTGACCGAGGAGAAGAAGAAGCGCGAACGTCTGGGGCAAGAGTTCAGAAGCTTCCATGACATGCTGGAATCCAAAAAGAAAGCGCTTGACATCGCTCACCGAGAAATCTCTTCTTGCAATAAGACTTGGAATGCTACGCTCACCAACAATAAGAAGAGGGAAGATAAGTTGAAGCAGCAAATCTCCAACCTCGAAGAGCAGTTGAAGGCTAGCATCAATAAGTATGAAGAAGAGGTGATGTCCAGGTATAGTCTCCAGAAGGCGTTGAACAAGGCTATCGAAGGCAGGAACGAAGCCGTGTCTCAGAAGCGGAAGTTAGAAGATCGCTTCGGAGAAGGGGCATGGGAGGAAACTGCCGGAGACGTACAACGTGTGCTCAAACGAAGAAACCAACTAGTTGAAGGGCTGCTTACCCGACCAGGTCATCCAGAGACCAAGAAGTTAATAGAAGAGTACCGGGCTTATGGGAGTACTTGATCATTTCATGTATTAACTTGTATGCTTTATTTGCATAGTGCTGACCATCACCAGGATTGTTGGTTGAGGTCATGCCTTTCTTTGTACTCAGTGACATTGTATTCTTGGCTTATTGGTTTTCTCTGCAATATATGAGGCTTTCTGTGATTCAGCTCCGATCTTTGTATTGCTAGCACTGCCACCGCACTGGCACCTTCACACTAGAATCGGGGAATGCCATTCCCTAATGCACAGACACACACATTGCATTGCATTCATATTCATATTGCATTACAGGTAATTATTAAACTGTATCTCATCTCCTGTATCTTCCAGGTCCTCCAAGATTAGCGACCGAAGAATTCCCTGGCATTCAACCAGAAGCAGCAGTAAGGAAGTCATGAGTCAGGATCAGACTGAGATGCAAGAGGTGCACAACAACATAATGCGGCTCATACAGGTAATGGAAGCCATGGCCAAGAGTCAGGAACAGTTGCAGAATATGGTGCAGCCTCTGATTGCACGGGCTAATGATAGGGCTGCCGATTTTGCTCAGCAAGAGAATCAAGGTTTTCTCCCAGGTCTCAGACGCCAACTTGGGGGGATAGACATCGAGCAGGTTCAAGCGGAATTAATTGATATTCGAGGCCAGTTGGGGCAGTTCACGAAAGATATGCAAGTGTTGCGCTCGAATCAAGAGACGCTAGAAGAAGAGAACTGCCGATTGAAGGCACAAATAGCGTTGATGGCTGAAATATTAAGGAACGTACTCAGAAGAAAAGGAGGGCAAACGTCTGAAGACACGGCTGGCTTATCTGCTCATCAGGGGTCTGAAGAACCATTGCCCACGCATGATAGGCTTAAGAGACCCTCTCCACGGTTCGAAGCTCAGGATTCTCCTCGTCAGCAGTCGCAATTGATTTTGCAAGATAACTCAAGGAGGTGTGGTAAGAGGATGAGGTTTTCTAACAGAGTATTTGATGAGATCCCAGTGGATTATGATCAGCTGGTGCAACTCTTGTTCCAACTTCAACTGGTTGAGCCCCGCATTTTGGTTCCACTGACAGGGCAGCCGCCACCAGACTATGACCTGAACGCCCATTGTGCCTTCCGCTCCGGAGCACCGGGGCATAACATTGCAAACTGCAAAGCTTTTAAGCATAAGATTCAAGATTTGCTGGATGAGAAAGTAATTGAGTTTGTACCGGGGGGTATAAAAGTTTCAGGGACTGATATTCCTATTTCTCCGACAGAGGTTGCAGACGAATCGAGGTATATCCCAGAGCCACTGGAAGATAAGTCCCCATGTCCACAACAGTTGCCGATGCCAGGGTTGAATTTAAGGATGATAACGCGGGAGCCTAGGGAATCGTCCGAGCAAAGCCAGCAGCATGCGAGATGCCAGTATCCAGCTCAACAAAGAATGCGGGGAAAGAAACCAAGGAGGGTGTTGGAAAAGCCTCCCTCAACGTATGCAGATTTGTTACAAACACTACTGGGTTTGAACTTGGTGGAGAAGAGAACTCTGGTGCCAATAACAGGCACTCCTCCGTATGGTTATGATGCAAGCAGGCACTGTGAATTCCACTCCGGGGCTCCCGGACATGATATTGAGGGTTGCCACGCATTCAAGCATAACGTCCTAGATTTAATCGACAGCAGGGTTATTAACTTCTTTGATAGGGTCCCCAAGGTGGTGCAAGGCCATAGACAAGCGAAAGCCGGGGTGATGAAAAAGTTTCCCAGATTTGATCGGGCTGTTGAAAGGAGATCGAGACAACCGTAGACTACCCCTGATAATAGTTTCTGAGGATGGTTGACTCGCCAATAAGTCAAAGTGCAGAAAGTCCAGTTCTGAGACACCGACATTCTTCATGTTATCTTGTTCATGTCTTCGCATTTGTAGTTTCTTTTCTGTTTAATTGCAAATTTCGCTTCTAAAACTTGTTGTTTTTTCAATTGATATTGATAAACGAAATGAATATGCATGTTTTGAATTAATCCAGTCGTGTTCACTTTTTGCTTTCTTAATGCTTAATGCTTGTTTTAGCAGGAATCCGGGGAGGATGACGAAAACAGATGACGAATAATATTTCGATTGTATGCTTTTGGATAAAAAAAACTTGTTGATGAGATACAGGCATTGTTTCAATCCATAAGCACCGGAGATATAAGGAAGATAATCCCTTGATAACCCCTTTTGAGCCAGTAGTAGGAGTTCCTTTTTAAAAATGAAAAAAACCTAAATCTTAACCCGGGGCAGGGTAGGTGTCAGTTAGTTTGGCCAAGCGTTCAAATCGCGAAAGGAGTGTCCATTCGAGGATAAATCACACCCATATGGGTCGTGCCTAAAAAACCACAATGGTTAAGGTTCGCCAACCCAAGAGTGAAACAGTCACATTATTCCACAAAAAGTCAGACAAACCAGTGTCACACGACTCGTTCAAAAAAAAAAGAAACGAAAAGCGAAAAGAATCAAAAGCCCGCTAAGTCAAAACTTGAAAACAAATGACTTAGGCAAAAATAGGGGCATCCCGCTGGGCTGGAAAATCAAAAGAATCTCAAAAGATAGGGAATGAAAAAAAAAACGAAAGACGAAAAGGATTGTCAAAGAAAAGAAAAATCCTCGAAAAGGACAAAATCGTGTGACTCTAGGCACCCAAAGACGAAAAGCGAATGACTGTCACTCAAAAAAGAAAATGTGTGGTATCCTGAACCATCACTCCTATCATTCCACCTCTAATAGGTGAACGTTGAAGTCAGATTAGCTGAACATAGGATTGGAGAACATCACGGAGAATGGGTGGGTGAAAATAAACTTTGAGCCTATGTCCTTCCTTGTTAACCGTGAACCTGACCACGTTACAACCCGAAAAAGTCCTAATTGAAACAGGTTTAGTCCGAGAGCATACGTCGGTAAAGATCGCATCGGAACTGACTCCTAAAGGGGTTCCTCTTACCAGCTTTCATATTGACATTTTGATAATTGATTCATTAGATGTCGCAAAATTTTTTTCCAGTGAACAGACTTGGATGTTGAAACTGTCATATGCATTGCGTTTAATATATCTTTTATGCAGAACAATTTGTGTTACTTGCGAGTAAGCGCATGCCGACAGGAAAGATTCCTACAGTGGAAGGTATGATCGGGATAAAACGCAGAATGCCCAAATGTTTCGTGAACTGAGGGCAAGCTATACTGATTAATTCAGGTAGAGTCAGTCATCCTAGAATCAGTAAATCTGGGGCAGTCAAGTCAAGATTTGGCAAATCTCTCATAGCTATGGGCATTGCTCCACGAATCAGTCAATCAGGGGCAAAGGCATTACCAGACTAAGGTCACCCTAAGAGCACGAGAGCTACTGTTGACAGAGCACCTCTTCGAGGTTCGAGATGCATAAGCAGTCCATGTCTGGCCGTCAGGATACAAAGATTGTAGGGTCTATTTCAAAATTGTTGCAGATTCAGGGGCCAGCTATTTCAAGATAGAGTCCTGACTAGGATTTCCGTTCGAGAAGAAGTATGCAGGAACACAGACTGGGGCATGTTAGTATCCCCGAAGCAGAGTTCCGAAAAGGTGGGCTATCAAAAGATTGCAGTATGGACCAGGAGTTCGTAACGAAAGATTCGATCCCCGCGCAGGTCGCGCTTCCGAGATAACATTGTTCCTCACTGAAGAAGGATCGAATTCCCCAGCTAGCCGCGGCTTATTCGAAGGACATTCCCCAGCCAAGTCATTTATCCTCAGCAAGGTTTGGCGATTCCAAGATCGAAGGCTGTATTCAGACGGTGCATCTCAAGCAGAGTGGTTTAGCCGCAGCAGATTGATATTTGTGAGCTGAATCCAGACAGTTCACCTTTCCCCGCAGGGTCATTTACTCTCCCCCAGCGGAGTCAGTCGATTGTCCCCAAGAGAATCATTTTGTCCTCAGTGGAGTTCTCGCTTTCCAGCAAATGTTGTCTTTCCTCCCAGTGGAACTCGAAGATTAAAACTCTCCCCAGGCAGAGTTGGTTGTGTGTCCCGGCATTTATTTTGTCGGAATACCATGTGATACCTATGCACTCTCCAGCAGAAGTCCAATCATACTTGACACATCTGCTATTCCCCAGCAGAGTTATGTTCCCCAGCAGGGTGTTACTTCAACGAGGTGCTTGGTCAAGTTCCCAGGTTCCCAGCAGAGTTGGCTTCACTCTTCCAGCATTTATTTTGCTGGAATAATTTTGTAGCACCTGGCTATCCCCAGCGGAGTTGGCATTATCTTCAGCATTTATTTTGCTGAAGCGGTTTCTGTATCCCAGCAGGTGGAGAGAGCTCTTGCTCAAATGAACTACCAAACATTCAAGATCTCGGCATGAGACATTCAATGATAATGTCAGTTTCGGCAGAATTCCCCACAGAGTTATCAGGATAAGTTTCTCTTTATTCCCAAGCAGAGTTATTTGTCATCAAAGGGTTTCGTGGATCAGGATTTCAGAAGTTGCCTCCGGTTATCAGAACAGGTATCCGGTAGTTTGGTTTCCAAATATCCCCAGTAGAGTCCGCCTCAAAGTCGCCTGTCACGTTAGTGCTAAAGAAGTTTGTGGGTTGGGATCAATGGAGAACTAAGTCCTGACGTGGACAATTTATTCCTATATTGACGGGATTTCTTCAGAAGTGGGCGTCCTAACGTGGACAGATTTATTTCCTCGGGTTGATGAGATGTGTTAGTCCTAATGTGGACAGATTCGGTTTCTCGGTATTGGTGGAATGTGAAGTCATGACGTTGACAAAATTGATTACTCTTTGTGTTGGTGTCCTGACGTGGACCATTTATTTTCAACAGCTATCTCTCTTCGTGTTGGTGAAGCGGGAGTCCCGACGTGGACAAATCAGACGAAGATGTGAGTCCTGACGTGGACAAGTTTTATTTTCTCAGCAGAGGAGATGGGAGTCCTTACATGGACAGATCAAGACAAGATCAGGGTCCTGACGTGGACAAATCAGATGAAGATGTGAGTCCTGACGTGGACAAGTTATTTCCCCAGCGAGTCGAAGGTGCGCAAGTCCTAACGTGGACAGATTTATCTTCCTTCGTGTTGACGGTGCATGAGTCCTGACGTGGACAAAGTTTATTTCCTCAGCAAGTCGACATGTGAGTCCTTACGTGGACAAATCAAAAGAAAATGTGTTTCCTTACGTGGAAAAGAAGTTGTATTCCTTACGTGGAAAGATGAGTTTATTCCTTACGTGGAAAGATTGAGTCCTTACGTGGACATATCAAGCTCGGAGTCCTTACGTGGACATATCAAGTTGGATTCCTTACGTGGAAAGATTGAGTCCTTACGTGGACATATCAAGCTCGGAGTCCTTACGTGGACATATCAAGTTGGATTCCTTACGTGGAAAGATTGAGTCCTTACGTGGACATATCAAGCTCGGGGTCCTTACGTGGACATATCAAGTTGGATTCCTTACGTGGAAAGAGTGGAGTCCTTACGTGGACAGATCAAGTTGGTTTCCTAACGTGGAAAGAAGAATGATTCCTTACGTGGAAAGAGAAGTTTCAGTTCCTTACGTGGAAGAGCAAGTTTATTCCTTACGTGGAAAGATTGGAGTCCTTACGTGGACAAATCAAGAAGAGAGTTATTCCTAACGTGGAAAGGAAGGTCCTAACGTGGACGAGGTAGTCCTAACGTGGACAAGTTATTCCTTACGTGGAAAAGTTATGATTCCTAACGTGGAAAAGAAGTGATTCCTTACGTGGAAAGAAAAATGGTTTCCTTACGTGGAAAGATTGTTGTTTCCTTACGTGGAAAAGTTTAGTCCTCACGTGGACAGATCAAAGTTTGATTCCTAACGTGGAAAGATTGAGTCCTTACGTGGACATATCAAGTGGGAGTCCTTACGTGGACGAATCAAAATATGATTCCTTACGTGGAAAGATTGATTCCTTACGTGGAAAGATGAGTTTATTCCTTACGTGGAAAGATTGAGTCCTTACGTGGACATATAAAGATTGATTCCTTACGTGGAAAGATGAGTTTATTCCTTACGTGGAAAGATTGAGTCCTTACGTGGACATATCAAGATTGATTCCTTACGTGGAAAGATTGTATTCCTTACGTGGAAAGATTGGAATCCTTACGTGGACAAATCAAGATGTGAGTCCTGACGTGGACAAGTTTGATTCCTTACGCGGAAAGATTGTATTCCTTACATGGAAGGATTGGAGTCCTTACGTGGACAAATCAAGATGTGAGTCCTGACGTGGACAAGTTTGATTCCTTACGTGGAAAGATTGATTCCTTACGTGGAAAGATAAGATTGATTCCTTACGTGGAAAGATAAGATTGATTCCTAACGTGGAAAGTTTGTATTCCTAACGTGGAAAGATATGATTCCTTACGTGGAACGATGGAGATTCCTTACGTGGAAAGATGATATTCCTTACGTGGAAAGATTGGAGTCCTTACGTAGACAGATCAAGATTTATTCCTTACGTGGAAAGTTGTATTCCTAACGTGGAAAAGAAGTTGATTCCTTACGTGGAAAGAGAAGTTATTTCCTTACGTGGAAAAGTTTAGTCCTAACGTGGACAGGTTTCCTTACGTGGAAAGAAGATGGTTTCCTAACGTGGAAAGAAGATTTATTCCTTACGTGGAAAGTTTAGTCCTGACGTGGACAGATTCAGATCAAGTTGGTTTCCTTACGTGGAAAAGATGGGTATTCCTTACGTGGAAAGGTGGGTCCTAACGTGGACGGTGTTATTCCTAACGTGGAACGGTTATTCCTTACGTGGAAAGGTGAGTCCTAACGTGGACGGTGTTATTCCTAACGTGGAACGGTTATTCCTTACGTGGAAAGGTGAGTCCTAACGTGGACGGTGTTATTCCTAACGTGGAACGGTTATTCCTTACGTGGAAAGGTGAGTCCTAACATGGACGGTGTTATTCCTAACGTGGAACGGTTATTCCTTACGTGGAAAGGTGAGTCCTAACTTGGACGGTGTTATTCCTAACGTGGAACGGTTATTCCTTACGTGGAAAGGTGAGTCCTAACGTGGACGGTGTTATTCCTAACGTGGAACGGTTATTCCTTACGGGGAAAGGTGAGTCCTAACGTGGACGGTGTTATTCCTAACGTGGAACGGTTATTCCTTACGTGGAAAGGTGAGTCCTAACGTGGACGGTGTTATTCCTAACGTGGAACGGTTATTCCTTACGTGGAAGGGTGAGTCCTAACGTGGACGATGTTATTCCTAACGTGGAAAGGTTATTCCTAATGTGGACAAGAGTTTATTCCTAACGTGGACGATTTGTTGCTGATGAAATGCAGACGAGTCATCCCCAGCGAAGTTGCCGAGAGTTTTCCGGGTAGACAGCAGGTGGAGTCCTAACGTGGACAGGTTTAGTTGAGGTTTCTTGGTGTTGACAAAAGAGGAGTCCTAACGTGGACAAGGTTTTGATGGTGGAATCTTTTTCAGACCGATGAAAATAATCCCCAGCACGGTCGCTAAGGGATCAGTAGGTTGCTGTAACAGTGGGATTCGGTTGATGAATGTCGTTCCCTAAGCAGGGGCGCAGTTTATTTCTGCGGTTGGCAAATTTCCGGGTTCTTAGTATTCAACCGTCTCGTACCACGAATGTTTGAAGGCCGTTCCCTCTTCACCCAATCGTGTCCAAGTCGCTTGAATAGGGGCAGCTGTTACACCCTAAAATTTGCCCAACCTTATTCACTTGGTTCATGTTTCAACTGCATTAGCATTTGCATATAGAGTCATGTACATAGCCTAATCATCTGCATAGCATAGCATAGCAAATCATCCAACAGGGAACCAAGCATTATTCTCATCTCTATGAGCCTATCAAGAGGTTATTATCCTAATTCAATCCCATTCAAGTCATCAGAAAGAATTTGAAGAGTGGGAAGTCAATGGATCAAGCAAGTGCATCCATCTCTTATCTGAGGGTATGTGAGGATCAACAAAGAAATTGTGAGCTGTGGATGGAGCATGGAGAGTATGTGGGCATCATGGAAGACTTATAAAGTCATTTGGAGAAGGAGACAAGTCATTGGTGTGATCACAAGAATTGCAGTTGAAGACAGTCAACTAGGGTGTCATCTGGGGTCAACTCTAGGTCAACTCTAGGTCAATTGATGGACTGAAAGGCATTAAGGGCTATTGGGAAGATGTGGGGTTCATCATTTGACATGTAAAGAAGTATATGTTGTTATTCTAAGAAGAAATCAAGAGAAATCAAGGAGAAGAGGAGTTTCTAAATTAGGGTTTCTGTGTAAAATCCCCTAATTTAGGTCAAATTTCCAAGCAAGATAAGTCAAAATGAAAGCTTCAAATGGATCCTTGGCCAACATGAAACTTGTAGAGGATCTCAAGACCTTTAATTTTAGTGGTGGAAGACACTAAGGAGATTTATAGAACTCAAGTTATGGTCCTTGCAAGTTACAGGTCATCTGAGGTATCTGAAATTTTGTCTGTAAAAGTGACTTGACTTCCAAGCAATTTTTAACCCTCAAGGATATTTCAAATGAATTTCTGGCCAACATAAGAGTTGTTCCTCATTGTCTTAGTTTTCTATAATGGTATAGTATGCCTTCATATGATTTGTGTAACTCTACTTATGGTCTTGGAAAGCAAAGGGTATTTTGGTCATCTGAGTTGTTCCTCATTGTCTTAGCTTTCTATAATGGTATAGTATGCCTTCATATGATTTGTGTAACTCTACTTATGCCTTCAAATGGAAAACTTCACAACATCAAACTTGCTCCAAATGACATTTTGAGTCTAGAAGAGTGACCATGAAAGATTGGAAAGATTCATAGCACAAGGTTTCAAAATTGGTGGATTTAATGAATAAAAATGACCTAAAAAATGAGATTTTTCATACTTTGGCCAAATGAGGTGAAATTATAGGTCATTTTGATTGGAAAAATCATTTTGAAAACATTGGCTAAAGTGGAATTTTGAGTTTGGTTCAAGTTTTGAAAGTTATTCATGGTTACTTATAATGGAAGTTACATAATCAAATTCAAGGGAAATTGTGCATGGGAAGTTTCTCCAAGCTTCTAGGAGTTTCCTATCTCATGTATATATTGTGTTGAAGAGCTCCATGCCATGGTTGGTGAATCATATTGATCAAAAACACAAGTTTCATACCAATCTTCCATTTTTGCAAAAGCTCCTCAAATTTCATCAATTCTTCATCAATTGTTGCCATTCTTGATCCTATTCCACTTCATCATCATCATAGAATAGAAATTTATCAAGATTTGGTTGAGATAGTTCCATTTTCGTGTGCCATAGTCTTCATCCTCAAAAGTGCAAATTGGATCAAAACTCAAGAAGCAAGCAAGATCCATCCAAGTGATTGCAAACAGAAGAAAGCACACCATTGGAGGAGCATCTGGAAGCAATTACAAGCCTTGAAGCCATCTCTAGCATCACTCACCATCATCATTTGACAAGTTGGTGTTCTTCATCATACCTCCTTATTTATGTACTTTCTATTAGATTTCTAGGTGTAGAATTGGCATGCTAGGTTAGGTGATGATTTTCTGAGGATTTGAGAGAGATCCATGGAGTTTCATGGCAGGGTGATGGTTCTTTAAGTTTCGAGAATAAGCTGTTTAATGTGTATTGATTGATATGTGATGGCATAGATTGATTAGGGCAATGTGTAGAACAAGTTCACACCATTAGATGTGAGTTTTAACCGAGTTGATCACAGAGGAAAAGTCTTGAAACCCTAATGTTCATGCGTTCTGTTAGAGTGGTACAAGAGGTTTCAGTGAAAATTATTGGTACCATCGTGTTCTTGGTGATTAGTGGAGCATCTTTGCTCTTGGAAGTTTTGATTTTCATCGAGGAATCAGAGAGAACGAAGGACCTGAAAATTCGCGCATGAAAATGAAGACTGAAAACCCTAGCATGTGTTTGGAGAAGATGGCCATCAACCGTTGGATCATCCTGGTTAATTGACTTTGTAATTCCATCGCACGACCATGATTTAATTTCAAAACGGAGGGAATTTTAAAAAGCTAAACGCACCGTTTGAGTAAGTGGGAAACCCTGGGCCTTGGATCGCTTTGCTGTTTACACCCTCCAGGCAAAGCCCATTAGGAAATGAACGTTAAAAGCTTGCTATTCGTACCGTCTCCATTTCATTTTTCTTTGAATTTTTCTTTTGATTTTCTGATAACGCATCTGGGCGTAGCCATTTTCTATTCGCACCCCTGGTATTGGCCCATTTAATAAATTGAACTGGGCGCAGTTATGTTTGACACCCCCCATCCCATTTTTCTTGTATGTTCTTATTTTAATTTCTTTTAACATTTTCTTGCATGTTCAATAAAATCATATAAAAATGAAAAATGATTGTTTTTTAATGCTTGTTTTTTCTACATGTTCATAATTCTGTCTAGAAAAATATCAATAAATAAAATTGGCATTTTATTTTCTTTTAATATTTTTAGTATATTTTCCATGTAAATAGCTTTTTTAGAAGTTTAGTTTGATACTTGATTTTGTAGAATTTCTTTTAGGACCTTCCCTTAGGATTTTTGAGCCATTCTTTTTGGCATAGTTAGATATTGAATCATAGTTTCCCATAGGATTTAATTCATGATTTTTAGATTAAAATTTGATTAGTTTGTTTAGGCTAGCATTAGCATAACAAAACTAGGGTTTAGGTGACAACATAGGTGAATAAGTTCATTTCCCTTAGGAGTTAGAGATTGAATTTTTGGGGTATGGGACTATAGGGATTAGGGGTAGTTATTAGATCCCTTAGAGAATATTAGGATTCCCCTACTGCTATTAATATTGTCTATATTTGCTTGACTGGTGTGGTGTGCCCTTTCTGGGGATTTCTTTTGTCTGTGTGGGGTATTGGGTTTGCTTGGGGATTGGGAGAGCTGAAGACTTGTGATGATGAAGCCATTGGAGATCCAGAGATTGAAGTCCAACTTCCAGAGTTGATGAGGAGATTCCTGTGCTGGCAGCTGTTGAGGAGTCTAGGGTTTAGGGGCTAGGCAGAGCTCTAGAGTAGTAAACTTGATTCTCAAACATGGAAGGCCTTGATTGCCTCCATTCCTCTCTGTGATGCAGAGTCTCTCTAAGACACTCACCCCCTTCCTTTGGAAGGCTTGGTGCTACTGTCTAAGGGATAGAACTCTTGAGAGAAAATATCTTATGTGTTGTTAGCAGTCTGTTTGCCACCCTTGGTGGTCAACTAATTGCTTAACACCCAATTCACTCTTGTGATTGATTCCTCAGCTTGGAGATGGAGACTTGAAGAAAAGCCATTGTAGACTGAAGATTGATGACAAAGACCCTGCTTGAAGGCTGTGGAGATGGAGATTGATGCTTGCTGAAGCTTATAGCTGATTGATGAGGACTTGAAGTCAGATGTTGATGCAGAGCTGCTGTGGCTGTTTATTTTTGCTATTTTTCATTTCTGATGTATTGATTGGTTTCCCTGACTGTATTGTTTGCTGTTTACCCTGTTGGGTTGAAAGTGAAGTCTGTTCACTTTTGCCTATTGTTTTCTAGGTTCGAGGTTTAGTGGGACTCCCTTGCCTCGCTTGTATTGCTGCATTCATGCATTTTACTGCTTTACTGTATATATCTGCTATTGTTTCTGTTTTCCGTCTATTCCCTTAGGATCTCTGTTTCTCTCTGCGCAAGAGAGGAGCATGATAGACACTAGGTCTTAACCCATGCATGATAGCACTAGGTTAGTTTGATTCCCTTTTCAACCGTAGGTTAGAGTGCTGTCTCTTCTTTCTCAAAACAAACAGAAAAACACAATAAATATTTCAAACACAATAAAAGACACTTCCTTCGTAAAAGAATGTGAACGCATCAAAACGTCATTTTTGTCCGCTTGGACTGCTAATCAGAAAAACCTTTTTCAGAAGGAATAAAATCAATCAAGACAGACTGGTGTCGTACGTGGCCCGAACTACGTTTGCTCTGATCTTTCATGATGTGTGAAAGTACGTAGGCATAGGATGCGATATCCTAGCGAGCAACCTTCCCCTCCTTTCCCGTAGGTAGGCGAACTACGTTGACTCTGATTTCTTGTTCCAGACGGGAATACATAGGCATAAAGTGCGATACTTTGCCGAGTCATTTTCTTTTCTTTTTTTAACCCCAGACCTTTAGCGTAGATAGAATAACAATCCATACCCGAAAACAAGCGTGGATCCCGTCGAGTACGACGGACGTGAGGGGTGCTAATACCTTCCCCTTGCGTAACCGACTCCCGAACCCAGGTTTTGGTTGCGATGACCATACCTTTTCCCGTCTTTGCGGTAGCTTTACTCTGAGCGTTTCCTTTCCCTCCTGTGGGATAAATAACGCACGGTGGCGACTCTTCTGTTCAGCCGGCGTCGATTTTCGCAGTAGCGACACCTATCACCAAAAATATGATAGAGAACACTCGCACAATCTGGACCCAAAAAGATGACAGACCTATCACCAAATGGATGATAGAGTGACACAAGCACACAATCCCGACAAAGAAGGATATAGGATCTATCACATAAAGGATGATAAAGAACACTCGCACAATCTGGCACCAAAATGATGACAGGCCTATCACCAAAAGGATGATAGAATGACACACGCACACAATCCTGACACTAAAAGGATGTAGACCTATCACCAAAAGGATGATATAGAACACACGAACAATCTGGAACCAAAAGGATGACAGACATATCACCAAAAGAATGATAGAGTGACACACGCACACAATCCCGACACCAAAAGGATGCAGGGCCTTTCACCAAAAGAATGATAGAGAATACTCGCACAATCTGAAACCAACAAGATGACTCAACCATCACCAAAAAGATGATAGAGCGACACACGCACACAATCCCGACACCAAAAGGATGCAGGCCTATCACCAAAAGGATGATAGAGAACACTCGCACAATCTGAAACCAAAAGGATGACAGATCCATCACCCAAAGGATGATAGAGCAATACACACACACAATCCCGACAACAAAAGGAGGCTGGGCCTATCACCAAAAATATGATAGAGAACACTCGCACAATCTGGCACCAAAAAGATGACAGACCTATCACCAAATGGATGATAGAGTGACACAAGCACACAATCCCGACACAGAAGGATATAGGATCTATCACATAAAGGATGATAAAGAACACTCACACAATCTGGCACCAAAATGATGACAGGCCTATCACCAAAAGGATGATAGAATGACACACGCACACAATCCTGACACTAAAAAGATGCAGACCTATCACCAAAAGGATGATATAGAACACACGCATAATCTGGAACCAAAAGGATGACAGACATATCACCAAAAGAATGATAGAGTGACACACGCACACAATCCCGACACCAAAAGGATGCAGGGCCTTTCACCAAAAGATTGATAGAGAATACTCGCACAATCTGGAACCAAAAAGATGACTGAACCATCACCAAAAAGATGATTGAGCGACACATGCACACAATCCCGACACCAAAAGGACGCAGGCCTATCACCAAAAGGATGATAGAGAACACTCGCACAATATGGCACCAAAAGGATGACAGATCCATCACCCAAAGGATGATAGAGCGATACACGCACACAATCCCGACAACAAAAGGAGGCTGGGCCTATCACCAAAAATATGATAGAGAACACTCGCACAATCTGGCACCAAAAAGATGACAAATCTATCACCAAATGGATGATAGAGTGACACAAGCACACAATCCCGACACAGAAGGATGTATGATCTATCACCAAAAGGATGATAAAGAACACTCGCACTATCTGGCACCAAAATGATGACAGGCCTATCACCAAAAGGATGATAGAATGACACACGCACACAATCCTGACACTAAAAGGATGCAGGCCTATCACCAAAAGGATGATATAGAACACACGCACAATCTGGAACCAAAAGGATGACAGACATATCACCAAAAGAATGATAGAGTGACACACGCACACAATCCCGACACCAAAAGGATGCAGGGCCTTTCACCAAAAGAATGATAGAGAATACTCGCACAATCTGGAACCAAAAAGATGACTGAACCATCACCAAAAAGATGATAGAGCGACACATGCAAACAATCCCGACACCAAAAGGATGCAGGCCTATCACCAAAAGGATGATAGAGAACACTCGCACAATCTGGCACCAAAAGGATGACAGATCCATCACCCAAAGGATGATAGAGCGATACACGCACACAATCCCGACAACAAAAGGAGGCTGGGCCTATCACCAAATAGATGATAGAGAACACTCGCACAATCTGGCACCAAAAAGATGACAGACCTATCACCAAATGGATGATAGAGTGACACAAGCACACAATCCCGACACCAGAACGATGTAGGATCTATCACCAAAAGGATGATAAAGAACACTCGCACAATCTGACACCAAAATGATGACAGGCCTATCACCAAAAGGATGATAGAATGACACACGCACACAATCCTGACACTAAAAGGATGCAGACCTATCACCAAAAGGATGATATAGAACACACGCACAATCTGGAACCAAAAGGATGACAGACATATCACCAAAAGAATGACAGAGTGACACACGCACACAATCCCGACACCAAAAGGATGCAGGGCCTTTCACCAAAAGAATGATAGAGAATACTCGCACAATCTTGAACCAAAAAGATGACTGAACCATCACCAAAAAGATGATAGAGCGACACATGCAAACAATCCCGACACCAAAAGGATGCAGGCCTATCAGCAAAAGGATGATAGAGAACACTCGCACAATCTGGCACCAAAAGGATGACAGATCCATCACCCAAAGGATGATAGAGCGACACACGCACACAATCCCGACAACAAAAGGAGGCTGGGCCTATCACCAAATATATGATAGAGAACACTCGCACAATCTGGCACCAAAAAGATGACAGACCTATCCCCAAATGGATGATAGAGTGACACAAGCACACAATCCCGTCACAGAAGGATGTAGGATCTATCACCAAAAGGATGATAAAGTACACTCGCACAATCTGGCCCCAATATGAAGACAGACCTATCACCAAAAGGATGATAGAATGACAGACGCACACAATCCTAACACTAAAAGGATGTAGGCCTATCACCAAAAGGATGATATAGAACACACGCACAATCTGGAACCAAAAGGATGACAGACATATCACCAAAAGAATGATAGAGTGACACACGCACATAATCCCGACACCAAAAGGATGCAGGGCCTTTCACCAAAAGAATGATAGAGAATACTCGCACAATCTGGAACCAAAAAGATGACTGAACCATCACCAAAAAGATGATAGAGCGACACATGCAAACAATCCCGACACCAAAAGGATGCAGGCCTATCACCAAAAGGATGATAGAGAACACTCGCACAATCTGGCACCAAAAGGATGACAGATCCATCACCCAAAGGATGATAGAGCAATACACGCACACAATCCCGACAACAAAAGGAGGCTGGGCCTATCACCAAATAGATGATAGAGAACACTCGCACAATCTGGCACCAAAAAGATGACAGACCTATCACCAAATGGATGATAGAGTGACACAAGCACACAATCCCGGCACCAGAAGGATGTAGGATCTATCACCAAAAGGATGATAAAGAACACTCGCACAATCTGGCACCAAAATGATGACAGGCCTATCACCAAAAGGATGATAGAATGACACACGCACACTATCCTAACACTAAAGGGATGCAGGCCTATCACCAAAAGGATGATATAGAACACACGTACAATCTGGAACCAAAAGGATGACAGACATATCACAAAAAGAATGATAGAGTGACACACACACACAATCCCGACACCAAAATGATGCAGGGGCTTTCACCAAAAGAATGATAGAGAATACTCGCACAATCTGGAACTAAAAAGATGACTGAACCATCACAAAAAAGATGATAGAGCGACACACGCAGACAATCCCGACACCAAAAGGATGCAGGCCTGTCACCAAAAGGATGATAGAGAACACTCGCACAATCTGGCACCAAAAGGATGATAGAGCGATACACGCACACAATCCCGACAACAAAAGGTGGCTGGGCCTATCACCAAAAAGATGATAGAGAACACTCGCACAATCTGGCACCAAAAAGATGACAGACCTATCACCAAAAGGATGATAGAGTGACACAAGCACACAATCCCGACACCAGAAGGATTTAGGATCTATCACCAAAAGGATGATAGAGAACACTCGCACAATCTGGCACCAAAATGATGAAAGGCCTATCACCAAAAGGATTATATAGAACACACGCACAATCTGGAACCAAAAGGATGACAGACATATAACCAAAAGAATGATAGAGTGACACACACACACAATCCCGACACCAAAAGGATGAAGGGCCTTTCACCAAAAGAATGATAGAGATTACTCGCACAATCTGGAACAAAAAAGATGACTGAACCATCACCAAAAAGATGATAGAGCAACACACGCACACAATACCAACACCAAAAGGATGCAGGCCTATCAACAAAAGGATGATAGAGAACACTCGCACAATCTGGCACCAAAAGGATGACAGATCCATCACCCAAAGGATGATAGAGCGATACACGCCCACAATCCCGACAACAAAAGGTGGCTGGGCCTATCACCAAAAAGATGATAGAGAACACTCGCACAATCTGGCACCAAAAAGATGACAGACCTATCACCAAAAGGATGATAGAGTGACACAAGCACGCTATCCCGACACTAGAAGGATTTAGGATCTATCACCAAAAGGATGATAAAGAACACTCGCACCATCTGGCACCAAAATGATGACAGGCCTATCACCAAAAGGATGATAGAATGACACACGCACACAATCTTGACACTAAAGGGATGCAGGCCTATCACCAAAAGGATGATATAGAACACACGCACTATCTGGAACCAAAAGGATGACAGACATATAACCAAAAGAATGATAGAGTGACACACGCACACACTCCCGACACCAAAAGGATGCAGGGCCTTTCACCAAAAGAATGATAGAGAATACTCGCACAATCAGGAACAAAAAAGATGACTGAACCATCACCAAAAAGATGATAGAGCGACACACGCACACAATCCCGACACCAAAAGGATGCAGGCCTATCACCAAAAGGATGATAAAGAACACTCGCACAATCTGGCACTAAAAGGATGACAGATCCATCACACAAAGGATGATAGAGCGATACACACACACAATCCCGACAATAAAAGGTGGCTGGGCCTATCACCAAAAAGATGATAGAGAATGCTCGCACAATCTGGCACCAAAAAGAAGACAGACCTATCACCAAAAGGATGATAGAGTGACACAAGCACACAATCCCGACACCAGAAGGATTTAGGATCTATCACCAAAAGGATGATAAAGAACACTCGCACAATCTGGCACCAAAATGATGTCAGGCCTATCACCAAAAGGATGATAGAATGACACACGCACACAATCCTGACACTAAAAGGATGCAGGCCTATCACCAAAAGGATGATATAGAACACACGCACAATCTGGAACCAAAAGGATGACAGACATATCACCAAAAGAATGATAGAGTGACACACGCACACAATCCCGACACCAAAAGGATGCAGGGCCTTTCACCAAAAGAATGATAGAGAATACTCGCACAATCTGGAACCAAAAAGTTGACTGAACCATCACCAAAAAGATGATAGAGCGACACACGCACACAATCCCGACACCAAAAGGATGCAGGCCTATCACCAAAAGGATGATAGAGAACACTCGCACAATCTAGCACCAAAAGGATGACAGATCCATCACCCAAAGGATGATAGAGCGATACACCCACACAATCCCGATAACAAAAGGAGGCTGGGCCTATCACCAAATAGATGATAGAGAACACTCACACAATCTGGCACCAAAAAGATGACAGACCTATCACCAAATGGATGATAGAGTGACACAAGCACACAATCCCGACACCAGAAGGATGTAGGATCTATCACCAAAAGGATGATAAAGAACAATCGCACAATCTGGCCCCAAAATAATGACAGGCCTATCACCAAAAGGATGATAGAATGACACACCCACACAATCCTGACACTAAAAGGATGCAGGCCTATCACCAAAAGGATAATATAGAACACACGCACAATCTGGAACCAAAAGGATGACAGACATATCACCAAAAGAATGATAGAGTGACACACGCACACAATCCCGACACCAAAAGGATGAAGGGCCTTTCACCAAAAGAATGATGGAGAATACTTGCATAATCTAGAACCAAAAAGATGACTGAACCATCACCAAAAAGATGATAGAGCGACACACACACACACACAATCCCGACACCAAAAGGATGCAGGCCTATCACCAAAAGGATGATAGAGAACACTCGCACAATCTGGCACCAAAAGGATGATAGAGCGATACACGCACACAATCCCGACAACAAAAGGTGGCTGGGCCTATCACCAAAAAGATGATAGAGAACACTCGCACAATCTGGCACCAAAAAGATGACAGACCTATCACCAAAAGGATGATAGAGTGACACAAGCACACAATCCCGACACCAGAAGGATTTAGGATCTATCACCAAAAGGATGATAGAGAACACTCGCACAATCTGGCACCAAAATGATGAAAGGCCTATCACCAAAAGGATGATAGAATGACACACGCACACAATCCTGACACTAAAAGGATGCAGGCCTATCACCAAAAGGATTATATAGAACACACGCACAATCTGGAACCAAAAGGATGACAGACATATAACCAAAAGAATGATAGAGTGACACACACACACAATCCCGACACCAAAAGGATGCAGGGCCTTTCACCAAAAGAATGATAGAGATTACTCGCACAATCTGGAACCAAAAAGATGACTGAACCATCACCAAAAAGATGATAGAGCAACACACGCACACAATACCAACACCAAAAGGATGCAGGCCTATCAACAAAAGGATGATAGAGAACACTCGCACAATCTGGCACCAAAGGGATGACAGATCCATCACCCAAAGGATGATAGAGCGATACACGCACACAATCCCGACAACAAAAGCTGGCTGGGCCTATCACCAAAAAGATGATAGAGAACACTCGCACAATCTGGCACCAAAAAGATGACAGACCTATCACCAAAAGGATGATAGAGTGACACAAGCACACTATCCCGACACCAGAAGGATTTAGGATCTATCACCAAAAGGATGATAAAGAACACTCGCAACCATCTGGCACCAAAATGATGACAGGCCTATCACCAAAAGGATGATAGAATGACACACGCACACAATCTTAACACTAAAGGGATGCAGGCCTATCACCAAAAGGATGATATAGAACACACGCACAATCTGGAACCAAAAGGATGACAGACATATCACCAAAAGAATGATAGAGTGACACACGCACACACTCCCGACACCAAAAGGATGCAGAGCCTTTCACCAAAAGAATGATAGAGAATACTCGCACAATCTGGAACCAAAAAGATGACTGAACCATCACCAAAAAGATGATAGAGCGACACACGCACACAATCCCGACACCAAAAGGATGCAGGCCTATCACCAAAAGGATGATAAAGAACACTCGCACAATCTGGCACTAAAAGGATGATAGATCCATCACACAAAGGATGATAGAGCGATACATACCCACAATCCCGACAACAAAAGGTGGCTGGGCCTATCACCAAAAAGATGATAGAGAACGCTCGCACAATCTGGCACCAAAAAGAAGACAGACCTATCACCAAAAGGATGATAGAGTGACACAAGCACACAATCCCGACACCAGAAGGATTTAGGATCTATCACCAAAAGGATGATAAAGAACACTCGCACAATCTAGCACCTAAATGATGCCAGGCCTATCACCAAAAGGATGATAAAATGACACACGCACACAATCCTGACACTAAAAGGATGCAGACCTATCACCAAAAGGATGATATAGAACACACGCACAATCTGGAACCAAAAGGATGACAAACATATCACCAAAAGAATGATAGAGTGACACACGCACACAATCCCGACACCAAAAGGATGCAGGGCCTTTCACCAAAAGAATGATAGAGAATACTCGCACAATCTAGAACCAAAAAGCTGACTGAACCATCACCAAAAAGATGATAGAGCGACACACGCACACAATCCCGACACCAAAAGGATGCAGGCCTATCACCAAAAGGATGATAGAGAACACTCGCACAATCTGGCACCAAAAGGATGACAGATCCATCACCCAAAGGATGATAAAGCGATACACCCACACAATCCCGATAACAAAAGGAGGCTGGGCCTATCACCAAATAGATGATAGAGAACACTCACACAATCTGGCACCAAAAAGATGACAGACCTATCACCAAATGGATGATAGAGTGACACAAGCACACAATCCCGACACTAGAAGGATGTAGGATCTATCACCAAAAGGATGATAAAGAACAATCGCACAATCTGGCCCCAAAATAATGACAGGCCTATCACCAAAAGGTGATAGAATGACACACCCACACAATCCTGACACTAAAAGGATGCAGGCCTATCACCAAAAGGATAATATAGAACACACGCACAATCTGGAACCAAAAGGATGACAGACATATCAACAAAAGAATGATAGAGTGACACACGCACACAATCCCGACACCAAAAGGATGAAGGGCCTTTCACCAAAAGAATGATAGAGAATACTTGCACAATCTAGAACCAAAAAGATGACTGAACCATCACCAAAAAGATGATAGAGCGACACACACACACACACAATCCCGACACCAAAAGGATGCAGGCCTATCACCAAAAGGATGATAGAGAACACTCGCACAATCTGGCACCAAAAGGATGACAGATCCATCACCCAAAGGATGATAGAGCGATACACGTACACAATCCCGACAACAAAAGGAGGTTGGGCCTATCACCAAAAATATGATAGAGAACACTCGCACAATCTGGCACGAAAAAGATGACAGACCTATCACCAAATGGATGATAGAGTGACACAAGCACACAATCCCGACACAGAAGGATGTAGGATCTATCACCAAAAGGATGATAAAGAACACTCGCACAATCTGGCACCAAAATGATGACAGGCCTATCACCAAAAGGATGATAGAATGACACACGCACACAATCCTGACACTAAAAGGATGCAGGCCTATCACCAAAAGGATGATATAGAACACACGCACAATCTGGAACCATAAGGATGACAGACATATCACCAAAAGAATGATAGAGTGACACACGCACACAATCCTGACACCAAAAGGATGCCGTGCCTTTCACCAAGAGAATGATAGAGAATACTCGCACAATCTGGAACCAAAAAGATGGCTGAACCATCACCAAAAAGATGATAGAGCGACACACGCACACAATCCCGACACCAAAAGGATGCAGGCCTATCACCAAAAGGATGATAGAGAACACTCGCACAATCTGGCACCAAAAGGATGACAGATCCATCACCCAAAGGATGATAGAGCGATACACACACACAATCCCGACAACAAAAGGAGGATGGGCCTATCACCAAAAAGATGATAGAGAACACTCGCACAATCTGGCACCAAAAAGATGACAGACCTATCATCAAATGGATGAAAGAGTGACACAAGCACACAATCCCGACACAGAAGGATGTAGGATCTATCACCAAAAGGATGATAAAGTACACTCGCACAATCTGGCACCAAAATGAAGACAGACCTATCACCAAAAGGATGATAGAATGACACACGCACACAATCCTGACACTAAAAAGATGCAGGCCTATCACCAAAAGGATGATATAGAACACACGCACAATCTGGAACCAAAAGGATGACAGACATATCACCAAAAGAATGATAGAGTGACACACGCACACAATCCCGACACCAAAAGGATGCAAGGCCTTTCACCAAAAGAATGATAGAGAATACTCGCAAAATCTGGAACCAAAAAGATGACTGAACCATCACCAAAAAGATGATAGAGCGACACACGCACACAATCCCAACACCAAAAGGATGCAGGCCTATCACCAAAAGGATGATAGAGAACACTCGCACAATCTGGCACCAAAAGGATGACAAATCCATCACCCAAAGGATGATAGAGCGATACACGCACACAATCCCGACAACAAAAGGAGGCTGGGCCTATCACCAAAAATATGATAGAGAACACTCGCACAATCTGGCACCAAAAAGATGACAGACCTATCACCAAATGGATGATAGAGTGACACAAGCACACAATCCCGACACCAGAAGGATATAGGATCTATCACCAAAAGGATGATAAAGAACACTCGCACAATCTGGCACCAAAATGATGACAGGCCTATCACCAAAAGGATGATAGAATGACACACGCACACTATCCTAACACTAAAGGGATGCAGGCCTATCACCAAAAGGATGATATAGAACACACGCACAATCTGGAACCAAAAGGATGACAGACATATCACCAAAAGAATGATAGAGTGACACATGCACACAGTCCCGACACCAAAATGATGCAGGGCCTTTCACCAAAAGAATGATAGAGAATACTCGCACAATCTGGAACCAAAAAGATGACTGAACCATCACAAAAAAGATGATAGAGCGACACAGGCAGACAATCCCGACACCAAAAGGATGCAGGCCTGTCACCAAAAGGATGATAGAGAACACTCGCACAACTGGCACCAAAAGGATGATAGAGCGATACACGCACACAATCCCGACAACAAAAGGTGGCTGGGCCTATCACCAAAAAGATGATAGAGAACACTCGCACAATCTGGCACCAAAAAGATGACAGACCTATCACCAAAAGGATGATAGAGTGACACAAGCACACAATCCCGACACCAGAAGGATTTAGGATCTATCACAAAAAGGATGATAGAGAACACTCGCACAATCTGGCACCAAAATTATGAAAGGGCTATCACCAAAAGGATGATAGAATGACACACGCACACAATCCTGACACTAAAAGGATGCAGGCCTATCACCAAAAGGATTATATAGAACACACGCACAATCTGGAACCAAAAGGATGACAGACATATAACCAAAAGAATGATATAGTGACACACACACACAATCCCGACACCAAAAGGATGCAGGGCCTTTCACCAAAAGAATGATAGAGATTACTCGCACAATCTGGAACCAAAAAGATGACTGAACCATCACCAAAAAGATGATAGAGCAACACACGCACACAATACCAACACCAAAAGGATGCAGGCCTATCAACAAAAGGATGATAGAGAACACTCGCATAATCTGGCACCAAAAGGATGACAGATCCATCACCCAAAGGATGATAGAGCGATACACGCCCACAATCCCGACAACAAAAGGTGGCTGGGCCTATCACCAAAAAGATGATAGAGAACACTCGCACAATCTGGCACCAAAAAGATGACAGACCTATCACCAAAAGGATGATAGAGTGACACAAGCACGCTATCCCGACACCAGAAGGATTTAGGATCTGTCACCAAAAGGATGATAAAGAACACTCGCACCATCTGGCACCAAAATGATGACAGGCCTATCACCAAAAGGATGATAGAATGACACACGCACACAATCTTGACACTAAAGGGATGCAGGCCTATCACCAAAAGGATGATATAGAACACACGCACAATCTGGAACCAAAAGGATGACAGACATATCACCAAAAGAATGATAGAGTGACACACGCACACACTCCCGACACCAAAAGGATGCAGGGCCTTTCACCAAAAGAATGATAGAGAATACTCGCACAATCTGGAACCAAAAAGATGACTGAACCATCACCAAAAAGATGATAGAGCGACACACGCACACAATCCCGACACCAAAAGGATGCAGGCCTATCACCAAATGGATGATAAAAAACACTCGCACAATCAGGCACTAAAAGGATGACAGATCCATCACACAAAGGATGATAGAGCGATACACACACACAATCCCAACAACAAAAGGTGGTTGGGCCTATCACCAAAAAGATGATAGAGAATGCTCGCACAATCTGGCACCAAAAAGAAGACAGACCTATCACCAAAAAGATGATAGAGTGACACAAGCACACAATCCCGACACCAGAAGGATTTAGGATCTATCACCAAAAGGATGATAAAGAACACTCGCACAATCTGGCACCAAAATGATGTCAGGCCTATCACCAAAAGGATGATAGAATGACACACGCACACAATCCTGACACTAAAAGGATGCAGGCCTATCACCAAAAGGATGATATAGAACACACGCACAATCTAGAACCAAAAGGATGACAGACATATCACCAAAAGAATGATAGAGTGACACACGCACACAATCCCGACACCAAAAGGATGCAGGGCCTTTCACCAAAAGAATGATAGAGAATACTTGCACAATCTGGAACCAAAAAGATGACTGAACCATCACCAAAAAGATGATAGAGCGACACACACACACACACAATCCCGACACCAAAAGGATGCAGGCCTATCACCAAAAGGATGATAGAGAACACTCGCACAATCTGGCACCAAAAGGATGACAGATCCATCACCCAAAGGATGATAGAGCGATACACGTACACAATCCCGATCACAAAAGGAGGTTGGGCCTATCACCAAAAATATGATAGAGAACACTCGCACAATCTGGCACCAAAAAGATGACAGACATATCACCAAATGGATGATAGAGTGACACAAGCACACAATCCCGACACAGAAGGATGTAGGATCTATCACCAAAAGGATGATAAAGAACACTCGCACAATCTGGCACTAAAATGATGACAGGCCTATCACCAAAAGGATGATAGAATGACACACGCACACAATCCTGACACTAAAAGGATGCAGGCCTATCACCAAAAGGATGATATAGAACACACGCACAATCTGGAACCATAAGGATGACAAACATATCACCAAAAGAATGATAGAGTGACACACGCACACAATCCCGACACCAAAAGGATGTCGTGCCTTTCACCAAGAGAATGATAGAGAATACTCGCACAATCTGGAACCAAAAAGATGACTGAACCATCACCAAAAAGATGATAGAGCGACACACGCACACAATCCCGACACCAAAAGGATGCAGGCCTATCACCAAAAGGATGATAGAGAACACTCGCACAATCTAGCACCAAAAGGATGACAGATCCATCACCTAAAGGATGATAGAGCGATACACACACACAATCCCGACAACAAAAGGAGGATGGGCCTATCACCAAAAAGATGATAGAGAACACTCGCACAATCTGGCACCAAAAAGATGACAGACCTATCACCAAATGGATGATAGAGTGACACAAGCACACAATCCCGACACAGAAGGATGTAGGATCTATCACCAAAAGGATGATAAAGTACACTCGCACAATCTGGCACCAAAATGAAGACAGACCTATCACCAAAAGGATGATAGAATGACACACGCACACAATCCTGACACTAAAAAGATGCAGGCCTATCACCAAAAGGATGATATAGAACACACGCACAATCTGGAACCAAAAGGATGACAGACATATCACCAAAAGAATGATAGAGTGACACACGCACACAATCCCGACACCAAAAGGATGCAGGTCCTTTCACCAAAAGAATGATAGAGAATACTCGCACAATCTGGAACCAAAAAGATGACTGAACCATCACCAAAAAGATGATAGAGCGACACACGCACACAATCCCAACACCAAAAGGATGCAGGCCTATCACCAAAAGGATGATAGAGAACACTCGCACAATCTGGCACCAAAAGGATGACAGATCCATCACCCAAAGGATGATAGAGTGATACACGTACACAATCCCGACAACAAAAGGAGGTTGGGCCTATCACCAAAAATATGATAGAGAACACTCGCACAATCTGGCACCAAAAAGATGACAGACATATCACCAAATGGATGATAGAGTGACACAAGCACACAATCCCGACACAGAAGGATGTAGGATCTATCACCAAAAGGATGATAAAGAACACTCGCACAATCTGGCACTAAAATGATGACAGGCCTATCACCAAAAGGATGATAAAATGACACACGCACACAATCCTGACACTAAAAGGATGCAGGCCTATCACCAAAAGGATGATATAGAACACACGCACAATCTGGAACCATAAGGATGACAGACATATCACCAAAAGAATGATAGAGTGACACACGCACACAATCCCGACACCAAAAGGATGTCGTGCCTTTCACCAAGAGAATGATAGAGAATACTCGCACAATCTGGAACCAAAAAGATGACTGAACCATCACCAAAAAGATGATAGAGCGACACACGCACACAATCCCGACACCAAAAGGATGCAGGCCTATCACCAAAAGGATGATAGAGAACACTCGCACAATCTAGCACCAAAAGGATGACAGATCCATCACCTAAAGGATGATAGAGCGATACACACACACAATCCCGACAACAAAAGGAGGATGGGCCTATCACCAAAAAGATGATAGAGAACACTCGCACAATCTGGCACCAAAAAGATGACAGACCTATCACCAAATGGATGATAGAGTGACACAAGCACACAATCCCGACACAGAAGGATGTAGGATCTATCACCAAAAGGATGATAAAGTACACTCGCACAATCTGGCACCAAAATGAAGACAGACCTATCACCAAAAGGATGATAGAATGACACACGCACACAATCCTGACACTAAAAAGATGCAGGCCTATCACCAAAAGGATGATATAGAACACACGCACAATCTGGAACCAAAAGGATGACAGACATATCACCAAAAGAATGATAGAGTGACACACGCACACAATCCCGACACCAAAAGGATGCAGGGCCTTTCACCAAAAGAATGATAGAGAATACTCGCACAATCTGGAACCAAAAAGATGACTGAACCATCACCAAAAAGATGATAGAGCGACACACGCACACAATCCCAACACCAAAAGGATGCAGGCCTATCACCAAAAGGATGATAGAGAACACTCGCACAATCTGGCATCAAAAGGATGACAGATCCATCACCCAAAGGATGATAGAGCGATACACGCACACAATCCCGACAACAAAAGGAGGCTAGGCTTATCACCAAAAATATGATAGAGAACACTCGCACAATCTGGCACCAAAAAGATGACAGACCTATCACCAAATGGATGATAGAGTGACACAAGCACACAATCCCGACACCAGAAGGATATAGGATCTATCACCAAAAGGATGATAAAGAACACTCGCACAATCTGGCACCAAAATGATGACAGGCCTATCACCAAAAGGATGATAGAATGACACACGCACACTATCCTAACACTAAAGGGATGCAGGCCTATCACCAAAAGGATGATATAGAACACACGCACAATCTGGAACCAAAAGGATGACAGACATATCACCAAAAGAATGATAGAGTGACACACGCACACAGTCCCAACACCAAAATGATGCAGGGCCTTTCACCAAAAGAATGATAGAGAATACTCGCACAATCTGGAACCAAAAAGATGACTGAACCATCACAAAAAAGATGATAGAGCGACACACGCAGACAATCCCGACACCAAAAGGATGCAGGCCTGTCACCAAAAGGATGATAGAGAACACTCGCACAATCTGGCACCAAAAGGATGATAGAGCGATACACGCACACAATCCCGACAACAAAAGGTGGCTGGGCCTATCACCAAAAAGATGATAGAGAACACTCGCACAATCTGGCACCAAAAAGATGACAGACCTATCACCAAAAGGATGATAGAGTGAAACAAGCACACAATCCCGACACCAGAAGGATTTAGGATCTATCACCAAAAGGATGATAGAGAACACTCGCACAATCTGGCACCAAAATAATGAAAGGCCTATCACCAAAAGGATGATAGAATGACACACGCACACAATCCTGACACTAAAAGGATGCAGGCCTATCACCAAAAGGATTATATAGAACACACGCACAATCTGGAACCAAAAGGATGACAGACATATAACCAAAAGAATGATAGAGTGACACACACACAATCCCGACACCAAAAGGATGCAGGGCCTTTCACCAAAAGAATGATAGAGATTACTCGCACAATCTGGAACCAAAAAGATGACTGAACCATCACCAAAAAGATGATAGAGCAACACACGCACACAATACCAACACCAAAAGGATGCAGGCCTATCAACAAAAGGATGATAGAGTACACTCGCATAATCTGGCACCAAAAGGATGACAGATCCATCACCCAAAGGATGATAGAGCGATACACGCCCACAATCCCGACAACAAAAGGTGGCTGGGCCTATCACCAAAAAGATGATAGAGAACACTCGCACAATCTGGCACCAAAAAGATGACAGACCTATCACCAAAAGGATGATAGAGCGACACAAGCACGCTATCCCGACACCAGAAGGATTTACGATCTATCACCAAAAGGATGATAAAGAACACTCGCACCATCTGGCACCAAAATGATGACAGGCCTATCACCAAAAGGATGATAGAATGACACACGCACACAATCTTGACACTAAAGGGATGCAGGCCTATCACCAAGAGGATGATATAGAACACACGCACAATCTGGAACCAAAAGGATGACAGACATATCACC
Organism: Lathyrus sativus; assembly: GCA_963859935.3. Classification (NCBI taxonomy): domain Eukaryota; kingdom Viridiplantae; phylum Streptophyta; class Magnoliopsida; order Fabales; family Fabaceae; genus Lathyrus; species Lathyrus sativus. Next base: position 198,518,206 of record OZ012739.1, on the reverse strand, counting down.
AAAACAATGATAGAGTGACACACACACACACTCCCGACACCAAAAGGATGCAGGGCCTTTCACCAAAAGAATGATAGAGAATACTCGCACAATCTGGAACCAAAAAGATGACTGAACCATCACAAAAAAGATGATAGAGCGACACACGCACACAATCCCGACACCAAAAGGATGCAGGCCTATCACCAAATGGATGATAAAAAACACTCGCACAATCTGGCACTAAAAGGATGACAGATCCATCACACAAAGGATGATAGAGCGATACACACACACAATCCCGACAACAAAAGGTGGTTGGGCCTATCACCAAAAAGATGATAGAGAATGCTCGCACAATCTGGCACCAAAAAGAAGACAGACCTATCACCAAAAGGATGATAGAGTGACACAAGCACACAATCCCGACACCAGAAGGATTTAGGATCTATCACCAAAAGGATGATAAAGAACACTAGCACAATCTGGCACCAAAATGATGTCAGGCCTATCACCAAAAGGATGATAGAATGACACACGCACACAATCCTGACACTAAAAGGATGCAGGCCTATCACCAAAAGGATGATATAGAACACACGCACAATCTGGAACCAAAAGGATGACAGACATATCACCAAAAGAATGATAGAGTGACACACGCACACAATCCCGACACCAAAAGGATGCAGGGCCTTTCACCAAAAGAATGATAGAGAATACTTGCACAATCTGGAACCAAAAAGATGACTGAACCATCACCAAAAAGATGATAGAGCGACACACGCACACAATCCCGACACCAAAAGGATGCAGGCCTATCACCAAAAGGATGATAAAGAACACTCGCACAATCTGGCACCAAAAGGATGACAGATCCATCACCCAAAGGATGATAGAGCGATACACCCACACAATCCCGATAACAAAAGGAGGCTGGGCCTATCACCAAATAGATGATAGAGAAAACTCACACAATCTGGCACCAAAAAGATGACAGACCTATCACCAAATGGATGATAGAGTGACACAAGCACACAATCCCGACACCAGAAGGATGTAGGATCTATCACCAAAAGGATGATAAAGAACAATCGCACAATCTGGCCCCAAAATGATGACAGGCCTATCACCAAAAGGATGATAGAATGACACACCCACACAATCCTGACACTAAAAGGATGCAGGCCTATCACCAAATGGATAATATAGAACACACGCACAATCTGGAACCAAAAGGATGACAGACATATCACCAAAAGAATGATAGAGTGACACACGCACACAATCCCGACACCAAAAGGATGAAGGGCCTTTCACCAAAAGAATGATAGAGAATACTTGCACAATCTAGAACCAAAAAGATGACTGAACCATCACCAAAAAGATGATAGAGCGACACACACACACACACAATCCCGACACCAAAAGGATGCAGGCCTATCACCAAAAGGATGATAGAGAACACTCGCACAATCTGGCACCAAAAGGATGACAGATCCATCACCCAAAGGATGATAGAGCGATACACGTACACAATCCCGACAACAAAAGGAGGTTGGGCCTATCACCAAAAATATGATAGAGAACACTCGCACAATCTGGCACCAAAAAGATGACAGACATATCACCAAATGGATGATAGAGTGACACAAGCACACAATCCCGACACAGAAGGATGTAGGATCTATCACCAAAAGGATGATAAAGAACACTCGCACAATCTGGCACTAAAATGATGACAGGCCTATCACCAAAAGGATGATAGAATGACACACGCACACAATCCTGACACTAAAAGGATGCAGGCCTATCACCAAAAGGATGATATAGAACACACGCACAATCTGGAACCATAAGGATGACAGACATATCACCAAAAGAATGATAGAGTGAAACACGCACACAATCCCGACACCAAAAGGATGTCGTGCCTTTCACCAAGAGAATGATAGAGAATACTCGCACAATCTGGAACCAAAAAGATGACTGAACCATCACCAAAAAGATGATAGAGCGACACACGCACACAATCCCGACACCAAAAGGATGCAGGCCTATCACCAAAAGGATGATAGAGAACACTCGCACAATCTAGCACCAAAAGGATGACAGATCCATCACCTAAAGGATGATAGAGCGATACACACACACAATCCCGACAACAAAAGGAGGATGGGCCTATCACCAAAAAGATGATAGAGAACACTCGCACAATCTGGCACCAAAAAGATGACAGACCTATCACCAAATGGATGATAGAGTGACACAAGCACACAATCCCGACACAAAAGGATGTAGGATCTATCACCAAAAGGATGATAAAGTACACTCGCACAATCTGGCACCAAAATGAAGACAGACCTATCACCAAAAGGATGATAGAATGACACACGCACACAATCTTGACACTAAAAAGATGCAGGCCTATCACCAAAAGGATGATATAGAACACACGCACAATCTGGAACCAAAAGGATGACAGACATATCACCAAAAGAATGATAGAGTGACACACGCACACAATCCCGACACCAAAAGGATGCAGGGCCTTTCACCAAAAGAATGATAAAGAATACTCGCACAATCTGGAACCAAAAAGATGACTGAACCATCACCAAAAAGATGATAGAGCGACACACGCACACAATCCCGACACCAAAAGAATGCAGGCCTATCACCAAAAGGATGATAGAGAACACTCGCACAATCTGGCACCAAAAGGATGACAGATCCATCACCCAAAGGATGATAGAGCGATACACGTACACAATCCCGACAACAAAAGGAGGTTGGGCCTATCACCAAAAATATGATAGAGAACACTCGCACAATCTGGCACCAAAAAGATGACAGACATATCACCAAATGGATGATAGAGTGACACAAGCACACAATCCCGACACAGAAGGATGTAGGATCTATCACCAAAAGGATGATAAAGAACACTCGCACAATCTGGCACTAAAATGATGACAGGCCTATCACCAAAAGGATGATAGAATGACACACGCACACAATCCTGACACTAAAAGGATGCAGGCCTATCACCAAAAGGATGATATAGAACACACGCACAATCTGGAACCATAAGGATGACAGACATATCACCAAAAGAATGATAGAGTGACACACGCACACAATCCCGACACCAAAAGGATGTCGTGCCTTTCACCAAGAGAATTATAGAGAATACTCGCACAATCTGGAACCAAAAAGATGACTGAACCATCACCAAAAAGATGATAGAGCGACACACGCACACAATCCCGACACCAAAAGGATGCAGGCCTATCACCAAAAGGATGATAGAGAACACTCGCACAATCTAGCACCAAAAGGATGACAGATCCATCACCTAAAGGATGATAGAGCGATACACACACACAATCCCGACAACAAAAGGAGGATGGGCCTATCACCAAAAAGATGATAGAGAACACTCGCACAATCTGGCACCAAAAAGATGACAGACCTATCACCAAAAGGATGATAGAGTGACACAAGCACGCTATCCCGACACCAGAAGGATGTAGGATCTATCACCAAAAGGATGATAAAGTACACTCGCACAATCTGGCACCAAAATGAAGACAGACCTATCACCAAAAGGATGATAGAATGACACACGCACACAATCCTGACACTAAAAAGATGCAGGCCTATCACCAAAAGGATGATATAGAACACACGCACAATCTGGAACCAAAAGGATGACAGACATATCACCAAAAGAATGATAGAGTGACACACGCACACAATCCCGACACCAAAAGGATGCAGGGCCTTTCACCAAAAGAATGATAGAGAATACTCGCACAATCTGGAACCAAAAAGATGACTGAACCATCACCAAAAAGATGATAGAGCGACACACGCACACAATCCCAACACCAAAAGGATGCAGGCCTATCACCAAAAGGATGATAGAGAACACTCGCACAATCTGGCACCAAAAGGATGACAGATCCATCACCCAAAGGATGATAGAGCGATACACGCACACAATCCCGACAACAAAAGGAGGCTAGGCTTATCACCAAAAATATGATAGAGAACACTCGCACAATCTGGCACCAAAAAGATGACAGACCTATCACCAAATGGATGATAGAGTGACAGAAGCACACAATCCCGACACCAGAAGGATATAGGATCTATCACCAAAAGGATGATAAAGAACACTCGCACAATCTAGCACCAAAATGATGACAGGCCTATCACCAAAAGGATGATAGAATGACACACGCACACTATCCTAACACTAAAGGGATGCAGGTCTATCACCAAAAGGATGATATAGAACACACGCACAATCTGGAACCAAAAGGATGACAGACATATCACCAAAAGAATGATAGAGTGACACACGCACACAGTCCCAACACCAAAATGATGCAGGGCCTTTCACCAAAAGAATGATAGAGAATACTCGCACAATCTGGAACCAAAAAGATGACTGAACCATCACAAAAAAGATGATAGAGCGACACACGCAGACAATCCCGACACCAAAAGGATGCAGGCCTGTCACCAAAAGGATGATAGAGAACACTCGCACAATCTGGCACCAAAAGGATGATAGAGCGATACACGCACACAATCCCGACAACAAAAGGTGGTTGGGCCTATCACCAAAAAGATGATAGAGAACACTCGCACAATCTGGCACCAAAAAGATGACAGACCTATCACCAAAAGGATGATAGAGTGACACAAGCACACAATCCCGACACCAGAAGGATTTAGGATCTATCACCAAAAGGATGATAGAGAACACTCGCACAATCTGGCACCAAAATGATGAAAGGCCTATCACCAAAAGGATGATAGAATGACACACGCACACAATCCTGACACTAAAAGGATGCAGGCCTATCACCAAAAGGATTATATAGAACACACGCACAATCTGGAACCAAAAGGATGACAGACATATAACCAAAAGAATGATAGAGTGACACACACACAATCCCGACACCAAAAGGATGCAGGGCCTTTCACCAAAAGAATGATAAAGATTACTCGCACAATCTGGAACCAAAAAGATGACTGAACCATCACCAAAAAGATGATAGAGCAACACACGCACACAATACCAACACCAAAAGGATGCAGGCCTATCAACAAAAGGATGATAGAGTACACTCGCATAATCTGGCACCAAAAGGATGACAGATCCATCACCCAAAGGATGATAGAGCAATACACGCCCACAATCCCGACAACAAAAGGTGGCTGGGCCTATCACCAAAAAGATGATAGAGAACACTCGCACAATCTGGCACCAAAAAGATGACAGACCTATCACCAAAAGGATGATAGAGCGACACAAGCACGCTATCCCGACACCAGAAGGATTTAGGATCTATCACCAAAAGGATGATAAAGAACACTCGCACCATCTGGCACCAAAATGATGACAGGCCTATCACCAAAAGGATGATAGAATGACACACGCACACAATCTTGACACTAAAGGGATGCAGGCCTATCACCAAGAGGATGATATAGAACACACGCACAATCTGGAACCAAAAGGATGACAGACATATCACCAAAACAATGATAGAGTGACACACGCACACACTCCCGACACCAAAAGGATGCAGGGCCTTTCACCAAAAGAATGATAGAGAATACTCGCACAATCTGGAACCAAAAAGATGACTGAACCATCACCAAAAAGATGATAGAGCGACACACGCACACAATCCCGACACCAAAAGGATGCAGGCCTATCACCAAAAGGATGATAAAAAACACTCGCACAATCTGGCACTAAAAGGATGACAGATCCATCACACAAAGGACGATAAAGCGATACACACACACAATCCCGACAACAAAAGGTGACTGGGCCTATCACCAAAAAGATGATATAGAACGCTCGCACAATCTGGCACCAAAAAGAAGACAGACCTATCACCAAAAGGATGATAGAGTGACACAAGCACACAATCCCGACACCAGAAGGATTTAGGATCTATCACCAAAAGGATGATAAAGAACACTCGCACAATCTGGCACCAAAATGATGTCAGGCCTATCACCAAAAGGATGATAGAATGACACACGCACACAATCCTGACACTAAAAGGATGCAGGCCTATCACCAAAAGGATGATATAGAACACACGCACAATCTGGAACCAAAAGGATGACAGACATATCACCAAAAGAATGATAGAGTGACACACGCACACAATCCCGACACCAAAAGGATGCAGGGCCTTTCACCAAAAGAATGATAGAGAATACTCGCACAATCTGGAACCAAAAAGTTGACTGAACCATCACCAAAAAGATGATAGAGCGACACACGCACACAATCCCAACACCAAAAGGATGCAGGACTATCACCAAAAGGATGATAAAGAACACTCGCACAATCTGGCACCAAAAGGATGACAGATCCATCACCCAAAGGATGATAGAGCGATACACCCACACAATCCCGATAACAAAAGGAGGCTGGGCCTATCACCAAATAGATGATAGAGAACACTCACACAATCTGGCACCAAAAAGATGACAGACCTATCACCAAATGGATGATAGAGTGACATAAGCACACAATCCCGACACCAGAAGGATGTAGGATCTATCACCAAAAGGATGATAAAGAACAATCGCACAATCTGGCCCCAAAATGATGACAGGCCTATCACCAAAAGGATGATAGAATGACACACCCACACAATCCTGACACTAAAAGGATGCAGGCCTATCACCAAAAGGATAATATAGAACACACGCACAATCTGGAACCAAAAGGATGACAGACATATCACCAAAAGAATGATAGAGTGACACACGCACACAATCCCGACACCAAAAGGATGAAGGGCCTTTTACCAAAAGAATGATAGAGAATACTTGCACAATCTAGAACCAAAAAGATGACTGAACCATCACCAAAAAGATGATAGAGCGACACACACACACACACAATCCCGACACCAAAAGGATGCAGGCCTATCACCAAAAGGATGATAGAGAACACTCGCACAATCTGGCACCAAAAGGATGATAGAGCGATACACGCACACAATCCCGACAACAAAAGGTGGCTGGGCCTATCACCAAAAAGATGATAGAGAACACTCGCACAATCTGGCACCAAAAAGATGACAGACCTATCACCAAAAGGATGATAGAGTGACACAAGCACACAATCCCGACACCAGAAGGATTTAGGATCTATCACCAAAAGGATGATAGAGAACACTCGCACAATCTGGCACCAAAATGATGAAAGGCCTATCACCAAAAGGATGATAGAATGACACACGCACACAATCCTGACACTAAAAGGATGCAGGCCTATCACCAAAAGGATTATATAGAACACACGCACAATCTGGAACCAAAAGGATGACAGACATATAACCAAAAGAATGATAGAGTGACACACACACACACAATCCCGACACCAAAAGGATGCATGGCCTTTCACCAAAAGAATGATAGAGATTACTCGCACAATCTGGAACCAAAAAGATGACTGAACCATCACCAAAAAGATGATAGAGCAACACACGCACACAATACCAACACCAAAAGGATGCAGGCCTATCAACAAAAGGATGATAGAGAACACTCGCACAATCTGGAACCAAAAGGATGACAGATCCATCACCCAAAGGATGATAGAGCGATACACGCACACAATCCCGACAACAAAAGGTGGCTGGGCCTATCACCAAAAAGATGATAGAGAACACTCGCACAATCTGGCACCAAAAAGATGACAGACCTATCACCAAAAGGATGATAGAGTGACACAAGCACGCTATCCCGACACCAGAAGGATTTAGGATCTATCACCAAAAGGATGATAAAGAACACTCGCACCATCTGGCACCAAAATGATGACAGGCCTATCACCAAAAGGATGATAGAATGACACACGCACACAATCTTGACACTAAAGGGATGCAGGCCTATCACCAAGAGGATGATATAGAACACACGCACAATCTGGAACCAAAAGGATGACAGACATATCACCAAAACAATGATAGAGTGACACACGCACACACTCCCGACACCAAAAGGATGCAGGGCCTTTCACCAAAAGAATGATAGAGAATACTCGCACAATCTGGAACCAAAAAGATGACTGAACCATCACCAAAAAGATGATAGAGCGACACACGCACACAATCCCGACACCAAAAGGATGCAGGCCTATCACCAAAAGGATGATAAAAAACACTCGCACAATCTGGCACTAAAAGGATGACAGATCCATCACACAAAGGACGATAAAGCGATACACACACACAATCCCGACAACAAAAGGTGACTGGGCCTATCACCAAAAAGATGATATAGAACGCTCGCACAATCTGGCACCAAAAAGAAGACAGACCTATCACCAAAAGGATGATAGAGTGACACAAGCACACAATCCCGACACCAGAAGGATTTAGGATCTATCACCAAAAGGATGATAAAGAACACTCGCACAATCTGGCACCAAAATGATGTCAGGCCTATCACCAAAAGGATGATAGAATGACACACACACACAATCCTGACACTAAAAGGATGCAGGCCTATCACCAAAAGGATGATATAGAACACACGCACAATCTGGAACCAAAAGGATGACAGACATATCACCAAAAGAATGATAGAGTGACACACGCACACAATCCCGACACCAAAAGGATGCAGGGCCTTTCACCAAAAGAATGATAGAGAATACTCGCACAATCTGGAACCAAAAAGTTGACTGAACCATCACCAAAAAGATGATAGAGCGACACACGCACACAATCCCGACACCAAAAGGATGCAGGACTATCACCAAAAGGATGATAGAGAACACTCGCACAATCTGGCACCAAAAGGATGACAGATCCATCACCCAAAGGATGATAGAGCGATACACCCACACAATCCCGATAACAAAAGGAGGCTGGGCCTATCACCAAATAGATGATAGAGAACACTCACACAATCTGGCACCAAAAAGATGACAGACCTATCACCAAATGGATGATAGAGTGACACAAGCACACAATCCCGACACCAGAAGGATGTAGGATCTATCACCAAAAGGATGATAAAGAACAATCGCACAATCTGGCCCCAAAATGATGACAGGCCTATCACCAAAAGGATGATAGAATGACACACCCACACAATCCTGACACTAAAAGGATGCAGGCCTATCACCAAAAGGATAATATAGAACACACGCACAATCTGGAACCAAAAGGATGACAGACATATCACCAAAAGAATGATAGAGTGACACACGCACACAATCCCGACACCAAAAGGATGAAGGGCCTTTTACCAAAAGAATGATAGAGAATACTTGCACAATCTAGAACCAAAAAGATGACTGAACCATCACCAAAAAGATGATAGAGCGACACACACACACACACAATCCCGACACCAAAAGGATGCAGGCCTATCACCAAAAGGATGATAGAGAACACTCGCACAATCTGGCACCAAAAGGATGATAGAGCGATACACGCACACAATCCCGACAACAAAAGGTGGCTGGGCCTATCACCAAAAAGATGATAGAGAACACTCGCACAATCTGGCACCAAAAAGATGACAGACCTATCACCAAAAGGATGATAGAGTGACACAAGCACACAATCCCGACACCAGAAGGATTTAGGATCTATCACCAAAAGGATGATAGAGAACACTCGCACAATCTGGCACCAAAATGATGAAAGGCCTATCACCAAAAGGATGATAGAATGACACACGCACACAATCCTGACACTAAAAGGATGCAGGCCTATCACCAAAAGGATTATATAGAACACACGCACAATCTGGAACCAAAAGGATGACAGACATATAACCAAAAGAATGATAGAGTGACACACACACACACAATCCCGACACCAAAAGGATGCATGGCCTTTCACCAAAAGAATGATAGAGATTACTCGCACAATCTGGAACCAAAAAGATGACTGAACCATCACCAAAAAGATGATAGAGCAACACACGCACACAATACCAACACCAAAAGGATGCAGGCCTATCAACAAAAGGATGATAGAGAACACTCGCACAATCTGGCACCAAAAAGATGACAGACCTATCACCAAAAGGATGATAGAGTGACACAAGCACGCTATCCCGACACCAGAAGGATTTAGGATCTATCACCAAAAGGATGATAAAGAACACTCGCACCATCTGGCACCAAAATGATGACAGGCCTACCACCAAAAGGATGATAGAATGACACACGCACACAATCTTGACACTAAAGGGATGCAGGCCTATCACCAAAAGGATGATATAGAACACACGCACAATCTGGAACCAAAAGGATGACAGACATATCACCAAAAGAATGATAGAGTGACACACGCACACACTCCCGACACCAAAAGGATGCAGGACCTTTCACCAAAAGAATGATAGAGAATACTCGCACAATCTGGAACCAAAAAGATGACTGAACCATCACCAAAAAGATGATAGAGCGACACACGCACACAATCCCGACACCAAAAGGATGCAGGCCTATCACCAAAAGGATGATAAAGAACACTCGCACAATCTGGCACTAAAAGGATGACAGATCCATCACACAAAGGATGATAGAGCGATACACACACACAATCCCGACAACAAAAGATGGTTGGGCCTATCACCAACAAGATGATAGAGAACGCTCGCACAATCTGGCACCAAAAAAAAGACAGACCTATCACCAAAAGGATGATAGAGTGACACAAGCACACAATCCCGACACCAGAAGGATTTAGGATCTATCACCAAAAGGATGATAAAGAACACTCGCACAATCTGGCACCAAAATGATGCCAGGCCTATCACCAAAAGGATGATAGAATGACACACGCACACAATCCTGACACTAAAAGGATGCAGGCCTATCACCAAAAGGATGATATAGAACACACGCACAATCTGGAACCAAAAGGATGACAGACATATCACCAAAAGAATGATAGAGTGACACACGCACACAATCCCGACACCAAAAGGATGCAGGGCCTTTCACCAAAAGAATGATAGAGAATACTCGCACAATCTGGAACCAAAAAGTTGACTGAACCATCACCAAAAAGATGATAGAGCGACACACGCACACAATCCCGACACCAAAAGGATGCAGGCCTATCACCAAAAGGATGATAGAGAACACTCGCACAATCTGGCACCAAAAGGATGACAGATCCATCACCCAAAGGATGATAGAGCGATACACCCACACAATCCCGATAACAAAAGGAGGCTGGGCCTATCACCAAATAGATGATAGAGAACACTCACACAATCTGGCACCAAAAAGATGACAGACCTATCACCAAATGGATGATAGAGTGACACAAGCACACAATCCCGACACCAGAAGGATGTAGGATCTATCACCAAAAGGATGATAAAGAACAATCGCACAATCTGGCCCCAAAATGATGACAGGCCTATCACCAAAAGGATGATAGAATGACACACCCACACAATCCTGACACTAAAAGGATGCAGGCCTATCACCAAAAGGATAATATAGAACACCCGCACAATCTGGAACCAAAAGGATGACAGACATATCACCAAAAGAATGATAGAGTGACACACGCACACAATCCCGACACCAAAAGGATGAAGGGCCTTTCACCAGAAGAATGATAGAGAATACTTGCACAATCTAGAACCAAAAAGATGACTGAACCATCACCAAAAAGATGATAGAGCGTCACACACACACACACAATCCCGACACCAAAAGGATGCAGGCCTATCACCAAAAGGATGATAGAGAACACTCGCACAATCTGGCACCAAAAGGATGACAGATCCATCACCCAAAGGATGATAGAGCGATACACGTACACAATCCTGACAACAAAAGGAGGTTGGGCCTATCACCAAAAAGATGATAGAGAACACTCGCACAATCTGGCACCAAAAAGATGACAAACCTATCACCAAATGGATGATAGAGTGACACAAGCACACAATCCCGACACCAGAAGGATGTAGGATCTATCACCAAAAGGATGATAAAGAACACTCACACAATCCGGCACCAAAATGATGACAACCCTATCACCAAAAGGATGATAGAATGACACACCTACACAATCCTGACTGTTGCACCCTAAAATTTGCCCAACCTTATTCACTTGGTTTATGTTTCATTATCATTAGCATTTGCATATAGAGGCATGTACATAGACTAACCATCTGCATAGCATAAGCATAGCAAGTCATTCAACAGGGGACCAATCATTATTATCATCTCTAGAATCCTATCAAGAGGTCATTATCCCAATTCAATCCTATTCAAGTCATCAGGAAAGAATTTGAAAGCAAAGAGTTCAGCAGATCAAGCCTTGAGTCCATCTCCTAGCTGAGGGTATCTGAGGATCAACAAGAGGGTTGTGAGCTGTGAAGTGGAGGCATGGAGAGCATCTAGACATTATGAGAGACTTAAAAGGTCATTTGGAGAAGAAAATAAGTTGTTGAGGTGATCACAATAGTTATAACTGAAGACAGTCAACTAGGGTTTCATCTGGGTCAACCCTAGGTCAACCCTAGGTCAATTGACTGGTTTAAAAGAGCATTCAAGGCTATTGGAGAGATGTGGGGATCAACATTGGACATATGAAGAAGGATATGGAGATATGACAAGGAGAATTCAAGAGAAATCAAGGAGAAGAGGAGTTTCTAAATTAGGGTTTCTCTGTAAAATCCCCTAGTTTAGGTCAAACTTCCAAGCAAGACAAGTCAAAATGCTAGCTTCAAATGGCTTCTTGGCCAACATGAAACTTGTAGAGGATCTCAAGACCTTTAATTTGAGTGGTGGAAGACCTCAAGGAGATTTATAGAACTCAAGTTATGGTCCTTACAAGTTACAGGTCATCTGAGGTATCTGAATTTTTGTCTGTGAAAGTGACTTGACTTCCAAGCTAGTTTTGCCCCTCAAGGAGATTTCAAATGAATTCTTGGTCAACATAAGAATTGTTCCTCATTGTCTTAGCTTTCTAGAATGGTATGGTATGCCTTCATATGATGTGGAGAACTCAACTTATGGTTTTGACAAGCAAAGGGTATTTTGGGCATTTGTGAATTACAGGTCATTTTAACCTATGTCCAAAACTCATACAAGGAGGCCTCAAATGGAAAAACTTACAACATCAAACTTGCTCCAAATGGGATTTTAAGTCTAGAAAGAAGGTCACAAATTATTGGAGAAGCTCATAACATGGAGTTACATAATTGGTCAAAATATGAACTAAAATGGCTTATAAAGTGAATAAATTCAAGATGGAAAATGGTTTGGGAGATTTACAAGTCCAAATGGAGACTTCCAATATATGATTTTGAATGGAAAAACAATTCTAAGAACAATGGTTCAAACACTTTTTTGAGTTTAGAAGGAAAAAAGAAAGTTATCCATGGTTGCTTGCCTTTTAAGAAACATAATCAAAATGAACCAAAGTTGGAAAACAAGGGAATGTGCAAGATGGATCTAGAATGTTCATTTGGGGTCTATATAAGCATGAAATGAGAATTTGGCAAGGGTTGGCCTCATTTGCACCAAGAATTCCACAAGATTTCTCATTCTTTCTTCATTGAAGTTTCACTCCAATTCCTCATTTTCTTCACAAAATCATCATCAAAATCAATTCAATCTTGTTCCATCATCATCATAGATCATAATTGAAGCAAGGATCAAGTGATTATCATCCATTTTCGTGCACCATATTCAAGAACATCAAAGTTGCAAATTCCATTGGACAGCCTAATTCAAGCAAGGAATCACCAGAATATTGCATACAGAATTGATTGCTGAGTTTGTGGATCAAGATCCAACACCTAGAAGCCTCAGATCTTCAATCTCCATAGCTGTTTCTCAAGATTTCTCACTAGGTAAGTTTCCATTCAAACTGCTTGATCTAGTTAGTTTGGCATGATGTTGTTAGTTTAGATGCAATCTAGGTGGTTAGGAGATTAATTTAGATGAATTTGGAAAGGATTGGTGATGGTTGGTGACAGGTGCAACAAACTGTTAGTGCTTGTATCTCTTGAATTAATGCATCATAATGTTAGTTGGATAGCGCAGGTTAATCTCCATTAGTTGTAGATTAGTTTAGGTTAGGTTTAAGGAAGAATCATCATGATGCATCTCAGTGCATTTCCATGGTGGCCAGATGTTGCTTCGATCGGGTTTGTTGTTGTGGTGAGTTTCAAAGAAATCTAATGCCCTAGGCTTGTAGAGGGAAGAATTTAGAGTGGTTTTCGTGTTTACAGCATGTGGATTCGTGGCGTGTAGGATGAGAACAGAGAGGTGTAAGTTCTGCTCGTGCATGGAGGTGTGAGGTTGAAACCCTAATTTCAGTTGGTTCAAGGAGGAAGACGTAATCACGTCCGTTCAATGCGTGTTGGACCTTTGACTATTAGCGTGATCCAATGGCCCTTGTTTAATCTGAATTTGGAGGGAAATGAAGCTGGCCAAAACGCGCCGTTTCATTAATTGAAACGGGCGGGCCTGAGCGCTAGTTGCTATTCAAACCCCCAGCCATGAGGCCCAAAGTCATTCTCAACGTGATTCTGTTACTTCCCTCACCCCCCAGCGCGTTTTTATTATTTCTTTGATTCTGATTGTTGCTGGGCCTAGTGTGAAAACGCTAATTACACCCCTGTCTGCCTGGCCCAGTGGACTATTAACTGCGCTTGGTTACTATTTCAACCCCCTCCTCCTCATTTTAATTCAATTTTATTTTCTTAATTCCATTTTAATTCTTACCAATTTCATAAATTCATAACTAATTCATAAAAAATGCATTTTCATCCATTCTTTTTACATCTTTTACATTAAAATGTCTAGAAAATTTTCATCAAATAAAATTGCATTTTTAGTGTTATGTCATATTTTTTCCATATTTTCTAAATAAATGTCATATTAAATAGTTTCATTTCATGCATCATTTTTATGATTTTTGTTCTCTCACATGCTTTAATATTTTTTTGGTCATTCTTTTTATATTGTTTAGATGAGATATTAAGCTTGTAGAAATATTTTAGTTCCCATTTTTAGAGGTTAATTTTGGGTGATTAATAAATGCTTGAACATCATGTACAAAACTAGGGTTTTAGGTGACAACTTAGGAGTTTGATTTCATTTCCCTTAGGACTTAGGGTTTGAATAGATTAGTTATGGGACTATAGGGGCTATGGGTAGTTATTAGATCCCTTAGAGAACAGTTAGGATTCCCCTACTGCTATTATTACTGTCTGTATATCTAATTGTCTGGTGTGGTGTGCCCTCTGGGGATTGTTGCTTGTTTGTTTGGGTATTGGGTTTGTCTGGGGCCCTGGGGGAGCTGAAGATGTGTGAAGATGAAGACCATTGGAGATCCAGAGATTGAAGATCAACTGTCAAAGTTGAGGAGGAGTTTCTTGCTAGCAGATGCTGAGGAGACTAGGGTTTAGGAGCTAGGCAGAGCTCTAGATTAGAAAGTTTGTTTCTCAAACATGGATTGCCTTGTCTGCATCCATTCTTCTCTGTGATTCAGAGTCTCTCTAAGACACTCACCCCCTTCCTTTGGAAGGCTTGGTGATAGTGTCTGTGAGATAGAACTCTTGAGAGAAAATGTCTCTTGTGTTAGAAGCAGTTTGTTCACCACCTTTGGTAGTCAACTGATTGCTTAACACCCAATTCACTCTTGTGACTAATCCCTCATCCTGGAGGTTTGAGCTTGAAGAAAAGCCATTGCAGATAGAAGACTGATGATCAAAGCCCTTGCCTGAAGGTCATGAAGATGGAGATTGATGCTCGTTGAAGCCTGTAGCTAAATGGAGATTGCTTGAAGCCAGATGGTGATTCAGAGCTGCTGATGCTGTTTCTTTTGCTGTATTTCATTTGCTGATGTATTGATTGGTTTTCCTGGCTGTATTGTTTGCTGTTTACCCTGTTGGGTTGAAAGTGAAGCCTGTTCACTTTCGCCTATTGTTTTCTAGGTTCGAGGTTGAGTGGGACTCCCTTGCCTCGCTTGTATTGCTGCATCCATGCATTTTACTGCTGTATATATCTGTTATTGTTTCTATTTCTGCCTATCCCGTAGGATCTCTGTTTCTCTCTGCGCAAGAGAGGAGCATGATAGACACTAGGTCTTAACCCATGCATGATAACATTAGGTTAGTTTGTTTCCCTTTGCAACCGTAGGTTAGAGTTCTGTCTCTTTCTTTCTCCAAACAAACAGAAAAACACATAAAGATTTCAAACTCAATAAAAACACTTCTTTCGTAAAAGAATGTGAACTCATCAAAACGTCATTTTTGTCCGCCGGGACTGCTAATAAAGAAAACCTTTTCAGAAGGAATAAAATCAACCAAGACAGACTTGTGTCGTACGTGGCCCGAACTACGTTTGCTCTGATCTTCCATGCAGTGTGGAAGTACGTAGGCATAGGATGCGATATCCTAGCGAGCAACCTTCCCCTCCTTTCCCGTAGGTAGGCGAACTACGTTGACTCTGATTTCTCGTTCCAGACGGGAATACGTAGGCATAAAGTGCGATACTTTGCCGAGTCATTTTTATTTTCATTTTATTTTCTTTTTCACCCTTGACCTATAGTTTAGATAGAATAACAATCCATACCCGAAAACAAGCGTGGATCCCGTCGAGTACGACGGACGTGAGGGGTGCTAATACCTTCCCCTTGCGTAACCGACTCCCGAATCCAGGTTTTGGTTGCGATGACCATACCTTTCCCGTGTTGTGCGAGGTTTACTCTGAGCGTTTCCTTTCCCTCCCGTAGGATAAATAACGCACGGTGGCGACTCTTCTGTTCAGCCGGCGCCGATTTTCGCAGTAGCGACACTGACACTAAAAGGATGCAGGCCTATCACCAAAAGGATGATATAGAACACACGCACAATCTGGAATCAAAAGGATGACAGGCATATCACCAAAACAATGATAGAGTGACACACGCACACAATCCTGACACCAAAAGGATGCAGGGCCTTTCACCAAAAGAATGATAGAGAATACTCGTACAATCTGGAACCAAAAAGATGACTGAACCATCACCAAAAAGATGATAGAGCGACACACGCACACAATCCCGACACCAAAAGGATGCAGGCCTATCACCAAAAGGATGATAGAGAACACTCGCACAATCTGGAACCAAAAGGATGACAGATCCATCACCCAAAGGATGATAGAGCGATACACGTACACAATCCCGAGAACAAAAGGAGGCTGGGCCTATCACCAAACAGAAGATAGAGAACACTCGCACAATCTGACAACAAAAAGATGATAGACCTATCACCAAAAGGATGATAGAGTGACACAAGCACACAATCCCGACACCAAAAGGATTTAGGATCTATCACCAAAAGGATGATAAAGAACACTCGCACAATCTGGAACCAAAATGATGACAGGCCTATCACAAAAAGGATGATAGAATGACACACGCACACAATCCTGACACTAAAAGGATGCAGGCGTATCACCAAAAGGATTATATAGAACACATGCACAATCTGGAACCAAAAGGATGACAGACATATCACCAAAAGAATGATAGAGTGACACACGCACACAATCCCAACACCAAAAGGATGCAGGGCCTTTCACCAAAAGAATGATAGAGAAAACTCGCACAATCTGGAACCAAAAAGATGACTGAACCATCACCAAAAAGATGATAGAGCGACACACACACACAATCTCGACACCAAAACGATGCAAGCCTATCACCAAAAGGATGATAGAGAACACTCGCACAATCTGGCACCAAAAGGATGACAGATCCATCACCCAAAGGGTGATAGAGCGATACACGCACACAATCCCGACAACAAAAGGAGGTTGGGCCTATCACCAAAAAGAAGTTAGAGAACACATGCACAATCTGGCACCAAAAAGATGACAGGGCTATCACCAAAAGGATGATAGAGTGACACAAGCACACAATCCCGACACCAGAAGGATGTAGGATCTATCACCAAAAGGATGATAAAGAACACTCGTACAATCTGGCACCAAAATGATGACAGGCCTATCACCAAAATGATGATAGAATGACACACGCAGTCCATCCTGACACAAAAAGGATGCAGGCCTATCACCATAAGGATGATATAGAACACACGCACAATCTGGAACCAAAAGGATGACAGACATATCACCAAAAGAATGATAGAATGACACACGCACACAATCCCGACACCAAAAGCATACAGGGCCTTTCACCAAAAGAATGATAGAGAATACTCGCACAATCTGGAACCAAAAAGATGACAGACCCATCACCAAAAAGATGATAGAGCGACACACGCACACAATCCCGACACCAAAAGGATGCAGGCCTATCACCAAGAGGATGATAGAGAACACTCGCACAATCTGGCACCAAAAGAATGACAGATCCATCACCCAAAGGATGATAGAGCGATACACGCACACAATCCCGACAACAAAAGAAGGCTGGGCCTATCACCTAAAAGATGATAGAGAACACTCGCACAATCTGGCACCAAAAAGATGACAGACGTATCACCAAAAGGATGATAGAGTGACACAAGCACACAATCCCGACACCAGAAGGATTTAGGATCTATCACCAAAAGGATGATAAAGAACACTCGCACAATTTGGCACCAAAATGATGACAGGCCTATCACCAAAAGGATGATAGAATGACACACGCACACAATCCTGACAGTAAAAGGATGCAGGCCTATCACCAAAAGGATGATATAGAACACACGCACAATCTGGAACCAAAAGGATGACAGACATATCACCAAAAGAATGATAGAGTGACACACGCACACAATCCCGACACCAAAAGGATGCAGGGCCTTTCACCCAAAGAATGATAGAGTATACTCGCACAATCTGGAACCAAAAAGATGACTGAACCATCACCAAAAAGATGATAGAGTAACACACGCACACAACCCCGACACCAAAAGGATGCAGGCCTATCACCAAAAGGATCATAGAGAACACTCGCACAATCTGGCACCAAAAGGATGACAAATCCATCACCCATAGGATGATACAGCGATACACGCACACAATCCCGAGAACAAAAGGAGGTTGGGCCTATCACCAAAAAGATGATAGAGAACACTCTCACAATCTGGCACCAAAAAGATGACAGTCCTATCACCAAAAGGATGATAGAGTGACACAAGCACACAATCCCGACACCAGAAGGATGTAGGATCTATCACCAAAAGGATGATAAAGAACACTCGCACAATCTGGCACCAAAATGATGACAGGCCTATCACCAAAAGGATGATAGAATGACACACACACACCATCCTGACACTAAAAGTCCTATCACCAAAAGGATGATATAGCACACACGCAGAATCTGGAACCAAAAGGATGACAGACATATCACCAAAAAATGATAGAGTGCACACGCACACAATCCCGACACCAAAAGGATGCAGGCCTATCACCAAAAGGACGATAGAGAACACTCGCACAATCTGGCACCAAAAGGATGACAGATCCATCACCTAAAGGATGATAGAGCGATACACGCACACAATCCCGACAACAAAAGGTGGTTGGGCCAATCACCAAAAAGATGATAGAGAACACTCGCACAATCTGGCACCAAAAAGATGACAAACCTATCACTAAAAGGATGATAGAGTGACACAGGCACACAATCCCGACCTCATAAGGATGTAGGATATATTACCAAAAGGATGATAAAGAACACTCGCACAAACTGGCACCAAAATGATGACAGGCCTATCACCAAAAGGATGATAGAAAGACACACGCACACAATCTTGACACTAAAAGGATGCAGGCCTATCACCAAAAGGATGATATAGAACACACGCACAATCTGGAACCAAAAGGATGATAGACATATCACCAAAAGAATGATAGAGTGACACACGCACACAATCCCGACACCAAAAGGATGCAGGGCCTTTCACCAAAAGAATGATAGGGAATACTCGCACAATCTGGAACCAAGAAGATGACTGAACCATCACCAAAAAGATGATAGAGCGACATACGCACACAATCCCGACACCAAAAGGATGCAGGCCTATCACCAAAAGGATGATAGAGAACACTCGCACAATCTGGCACCAAAAGGATGACAGATCCATCACCCAAAGGATGATAGAGCGATACACGCACACAATCCCGACAACAAAAGGAGGTTGGGCCTATCACCAAAAAGAAGTTAGAGAACACTTGCACAATCTGGCACCAAAAAGATGAGAGGGCTATCACCAAAAGGATGATAGAGTGACACAAGCACACAATCCCGACACCAGAAGGATGTAGGATCTATCACCAAAAGGATGATAAAGAACACTCGCACAATCTGGCACCAAAATGATGACAGGCCTATCACCAAAATGATGATAGAATGACACACGCAGTCCATCCTGACACAAAAAGGATGCTGGCCTATCACCATAAGGATGATATAGAACACACGCACAATCTGGAACCAAAAGGATGACAGACATATCACCAAAAGAATGATAGAATGACACACGCACACAATCTCGACACCAAAAGGATGCAGGGCCTTTCACCAAAAGAATGATAGAGAATACTCGCACAATCTGGAACCAAAAAGATGACAAACCCATCACCAAAAAGATGATAGAGCGACACACGCACACAATCCCGACACCAAAAGGATGCAGGCCTATCACCAAGAGGATGATAGAGAACACTCGCACAATCTGGCACCAAAAGAATGACAGATCCATCACCCAAAGGATGATAGAGCGATACACGCACACAATCCCGACAACAAAAGGAGGCTGGCCTATCACCTAAAAGATGATAGAGAACACTCGCACAATCTGGCACCAAAAAGATGACAGACGTATCACCAAAAGGATGATAGAGTGACACAAGCACACAATCCCGACACCAGAAGGATTTAGGATCTATCACCAAAAGGATGATAAAGAACACTCGCACAATCTGGCACCAAAATGATGACAGGCCTATCACCAAAAGGATGATAGAATGACACACGCACACAATCCTGACAGTAAAAGGATGCAGGCCTATCACCAAAAGGATGATATAGAACACACGCACAATCTGGAACCAAAAGGATGACAGACATATCACCAAAAGAATGATAGAGTGACACACGCACACAATCCCGACACCAAAAGGATGCAGGGCCTTTCACCCAAAGAATGATAGAGTATACTCGCACAATCTGGAACCAAAAAGATGACTAAACCATCACCAAAAAGATGATAGAGCGACACACGCACACAACCCCGACACCAAAAGGATGCAGGCCTATCACCAAAAGGATCATAGAGAACACTCGCACAATCTGGCACCAAAAGGATGACAGATCCATCACTTAAAGGATGATACAGCGATACACGCACACAATCCCGAGAACAAAAGGAGGCTGGGCCTATCACCAAAAAGATGATAGAGAACACTCGCACAATCTGGCACCAAAAAGATGACAGTCCTATCACCAAAAGGATGATAGAGTGACACAAGCACACAATCTCGACACCAGAAGGATGTAGGATCTATCACCAAAAGGATGATAAAAAACACTCGCACAATCTGGCACCAAAATGATGACAGGCCTATCACCAAAAGGATGATAGAATGACACACGCACACCATCCTGACACTAAAAGTCCTATCACCAAAAGGATGATATAGCACACACGCAGAATCTGGAACCAAAAGGATGACAGACATATCACCAAAAAATGATAGAGTGACACACGCACACAATCCCGACACCAAAAGGATGCAGGCCTATCACCAAAAGGACGATAGAGAACACTCGCACAATCTGGCACCAAAAGGATGACAGATCCATCACCTAAAGGATGATAGAGCGATACACGCACACAATCCCGACAACAAAAGGTCGTTGGGCCTATCACCAAAAAGATGATAGAGAACACTCGCACAATCTGGCACCAAAAAGATGACAGACCTATCACCAAAAGGATGAAAGAGTGACACAGGCACACAATCCCGACCTCATAAGGAGTTAGGATATATTACCAAAAGGATGATAAAGAACACTCGCACAAACTGGCACCAAAATGATGACAGGCCTATCACCAAAAGGATGATAGAAAGACACACGCACACAATCCTGATACTAAAAGGATGCAGGCCTATCACCAAAAGGATGATATAGAACACACGCACAATCTGGAACCAAAAGGATGACAGACATATCACCAAAAGAATGATAGAGTGACACACGCACACAATCCCGACACCAAAAGGATGCAGGGCCTTTCACCAAAAGAATGATAGGGAATACTCGCACAATCTGGAACCAAAAAGATGACTGAACCATCACCAAAAAGATGATAGAGCGACACACGCACACAATCCCGACACCAAAAGGATGCAGGCCTATCACCAAAAGGATGATAGAGAACACTCGCACAATCTGACACCAAAAGGATGACAAATCCATCACCCAAAGGATGATAGAGCGATACACGCACACAATCCCGACAACAAAAGGAGGCTGGGCCTATCACCAAAAAGATGATAGAGAACACTCGCACAATCTGGCACCAAAAAGATGACAGACCTATCACCAAAAGGATGATAGAGTGACACAAGCACACAATCCCGACACCAGAAGGATGTAGGATCTATCACCAAAAGGATGATAAAGAACACTCGCACAATCTGGCACCAAAATGATGACAGGCCTATCACCAAACGGATGATAGAATGACACACGCACACCATCCTGACACTAAAAGTATGCAGGCCTATCACCAAAAGGATGATTTAGCACACACATACAATCTGGAACCAAAAGGATGACAGACATATCACCAAAAAATGATAGAGTGACACACGCACACAATCGCGACACCAAAAGGATGCAGGCCTATCACCAAAAGGATGATAGAGAACACTCGCACAATCTGGCACCAAAAGGATGACAGATCCATCACCTAAAGGATGATAGAGCGATACACGCACACAATCCCGACAACAAAAGGAGGCTGGGCCTATCACCAAAAAGATGATAGAGAACACTCGCACAATCAGGCACCAAAAAGATGACAGACCTATCACCAAAAGGATGATAGAGTGACACAAGGACACAATCCCGACACCAGAAGGATGTTGGATCTATCACCAAAAGGATGATAAAGAACACTCGCACAATCTGGCACCAAAATGATGACAGGCCTATCACCAAAAGGATGATAGAATGACACATGCACACCATCCTGACACTAAAAGTATGCAGGCCTATCACCAAAAGGATGATATAGCACACACGCACAATCTGGAACCAAAAGGATGACAGACATATCACCAAAAATGATAGAGTGACACACGCACACAATTCCGACACCAAAAGGATGCAGGGCCTTTCACCAAAAGAATGATAGAGAATACTCGCACAATCTGGAACCAAAAAGATGACAGACCCATCACCAAAAAGATGATAGAGCGACACACGCACACAATCCCGACACCAAAAGGATGCAGGCCTATCACCAAGAGGATGATAGAGAACACTCGCACAATCTGGCACCAAAAGGATGACAGATCCATCACCCAAAGGATGATAGGGCGATACACGCACACAATCCCGACAACAAAAGGAGGTTGGGCCTATCACCTAAAAGGTGATAGAGAACACTCGCACAATCTGGCACCAAAAAGATGACAGACGTATCACCAAAAGGATGATAGAGTGACACAAGCACACAATCCCGACACCAGAAGGATGTAGGATCTATCACCAAAAGGATGATAAAGAACACTCGCACAATCTAGCACCAAAATGATGACAGGCCTATCACTAAAAGGATGATAGAATGACACACGCACACAATCCTGACACTAAAAGGATGCAGGCCTATCACCAAAAGGATGATATACAACACACGCACAATCTGGAACCCAAAAGGATGACAGACATATCACCAAAAGAATGATAGAGTGACACACGCACACAATCCCGACACCAAAAGGATGCAGGGCCTTTCACCAAAAGAATGATAGAGAATACTCGCACAATCTGGAACCAAAAAGATCACTGAACCATCACCAAAAAGATGATAGAGCGACACACGCACACAACCCCGACACCAAAAGGATGCAGGCCTATCACCAAAAGGATCATAGAGAACACTCGCACAATCTGGCACCAAAAGGATGACAGATCCATCACCCAAAGGATGATACGGCGATACACGCACACAATCCCGAGAACAAAAGGAGGCTGGGCGTATCACCAAAAAGAAGATAGAGAACACTTGCACAATCTGGCACCAAAAAGATGACAGACCTATCACCAAAAGGATGGTAGAGTGACACAAGCACACAATCCCGACACCAGAAGGATGTAGGATCTATAACCAAAAGGCTGATAAAGAAATCTCGCATAATCTGGCACCAAAATGATGACAGACCTATCACCAAAAGGATGATAGAGTGACACACGCACACAATCCTGACACTAAGAGGATGCAGACCTATCACCAAAAGGATGATATAGAACACACACACAATTTTGAACCAAAAAGATGACAGACATATCACCAAAAGAATGTTAGAGTGACACACGCACACAATCCTGACACCAAAAGGATGCAGGCCTATCACCAAAACAATGATAGAGAACACTCGCACAATCTGGCACCAAAAGGATGATAGATCCATCACCCAAAGGATGATAGAGCGATACACGCACACAATCCTGACAACAAAAGGAGGCTGGGCCTATCACCAAAAAGATGATATAGAACACTCGCACAATCTGGCACCAAAAAGATGAAAGACCTATCACCAAAAGGATGATAGAGGGACACAAGCACACAATCCCGACACCAGAAGGATGTAGGATCTATCACCAAAAGGATGATAAAGAACACTCGCACAATCTGGCACCAAAATGATGACAGACCTATCACCAAAAGGATGATAGAATGACACACGCACACAATCCTGACACTAAAAGGATGCAGGCCTATCACCAAAAGGATGATATAGAACACACGCACAATCTGGAACCAAAAGGATGACAGACATATCACCAAAAGAATGATAGAGTGACACACGCACACAATCCCGACACCAAAAGGATGCAGGGCCTTTCACCAAAAGATTGATAGAGAATACTCACACAATCTGTCACCAAAAGGATGACAGACCCATAACGAAAAAGATGATAGAGCGACACACGCACACAATCCCGACAACAAAAGGAGGCTGGGCCTATCACCAAAAAGAAGATAGAGAATACTTGCATAATCTGGTAACAAAAAGATGACAGACATATCGCCAAAAGGATGGTAGAGTGACACAAGCACACAATCCCGACACCAGAAGGATGTAGGATCTATCACCAAAAGGATGATAAAGAATACTCACATAATCTGGCACCAAAATGATGACAGACCTATCACCAAAAGGATGATATATAACACACACACAATTTGGAACCAAAAGGATGACAAACATATCACCAAAAGAATGATAGAGTGACACACACACACAATCCCAATACCAAAAGGATGCAGGGCTATCACCAAAAGAACGATATAGAACACACACACAATTTGGAACCAAAAGGATGACAAACATATCACCAAAAGAATGATAGAGTGACACACGCACAAAATCCCGACACCAAAAGGATGCAGGGCCTTTCACCAAAAGAATGATAGAGAATACTCGCACAATCTGGAACCAAAAATATGACAGACCCATCACCAAAAAGATGATAGAGCGACACACGCACACAATCCAGACACCAAAAGGATGCAGGCGTATCACCAAAAGGATGATAGAAAACACTCGCACAATCTGGCACCAAATGGATGACAGATCCATCACCCAAAGGATGATAGATCGATACACGCACACAATCCCGAAAACAAAAGGAGGCTGGGCCTATCACCAAAAAGATGATAGAGGATACTCGCACAATCCAACACCAAAAATATGACAGACCTATCACCAAAAGGATGATAGAGTGACACAAGCACACAATCCCGACACCAGAAGGATGTAGGATCTATCACCAAAAGGATGATATAGAACACTCGCACAATCTGGCACCAAAATGATGACAGGCCTATCACCAAAAGGATGATAGAATGACACACGCACACCATCCTGACACTAAAAGTATGCAGGCCTATCACCAAAAGGATGATATAGCACACAAAAGAATGACAGACATATCACCAAAAGAATGATAGAGTGACACACGCACACAATCCTGACACCAGAAGGATGTAGGGTCTATCACCAAAAGGATGATAGAGAACACTCGCATAATCTGGCACCAAAATAATGACAGACCTATCACCAAAATAATGATAGAGTCACACACACCCACACAATGCTGACACTAAAAGGATGTAGGGTCTATCACCAAAAAAATGATAGAGAACACTCGCACAATCTGGCACCAAAAGGATGACATACCCATCATCAAAATGCTGATATAACGACATATATGCACAATCCCGACACCAAAAGGATGCAGGGCCTTTCACCAACAGAATGATAGAGAACACTCGCACAATCTGGCACCAAAATGATGACAGACCCATCAGCAAAAGGATGATAGAGCGACACACGCACACAATCCCGACACCAAAAGGATGTAGGGTCTATCACCAAAAGGATGATAGAGAACACTTGCAAAATATGGCACTAAAAGGATGAGAGAGCCATCACCAAAAGGATGATAGAGCGACACACACACACAATCCCGACACTAAAAGGATAAAGGGTCTATCACCAAAAGGATGATAGGGAACACTCGCACAATCTGGCACCAAGAGGATGACATACCCATCATAGAAACGCTGATATAACGACACATGTACACAATCCCGACACCAAAAGGATGCAGGGCCTTTCACCAAAAGATTGATAGAGAATACTCGAACAATCTGGCACCAAAAGGATGACAGACCCATCACAAAAAAGATGATAGAGCGACACACGCACACAATCCCGACACCAAAAGGATGTGGGCCTATCACCAAAAGGATGATAGAGAGCACTCGCACAATCTGGCACCAAAAGGATGACAGATCCATCACCCAAAGGATTATAGTGCGACACACGCACACAATCCCGACACCAAAAGGATGCAGAGCCTTTCACCAAAAGAATGATAGGGAACATCCGCATAATCTGGCACCAAAAGGATGACAGACGCATCACCAAAAGCAAGATAGAGTGACACACGCACACAATCCTGACACTAGAAGGATGTAGGGTCTATCACCAAAAGGATGATAGAGAAAACTCGCATAATCTGGAACCGAAATAATGACAGACCTATCACCAAAATAATGATAGAGTCACACACACACACAATGCTGACACTAAAACGATGTAGGGTCTACCACCAAAAGGATGATAGAGAACACTCGCACAATCTGGCACCAAAAGGATGACATACCCATCATCAAAATGCTGATATAACGACACATGTGCACAATCCCGACACCAAAAGGATGCAGGGCCTTTCACCAACAGAATGATAGAGAACACTCGCACAATCTGGCACCAAAAGGATGACAGACCCATCAGCAAAAGGATGATAGAGCGACACACGCACACAATCCCGACACCAAAAGGATGTAGGGTCTATCACCAAAAGGATGATAGAGAACACTTGCGAAATATGGCACTAAAAGGATGAGAGAGCCATCACCAAAAGGATGATAGAGCGACACACGCACACAATCCTGACACTAAAAGGATAATGGGTCTATCACCAAAAGGATGATAGGGAACACTCGCACAATCTGGCACAAAAAGGATGACATACCCATCATAGAAAGGCTGATATAACGACACATGTACATAATCCCGACACCAAAAGGATGCAGGGCCTTTCACCAAAAGATTGATAGAGAATACTCACACAATCTGGCACCAAAAGGATGACAGACCCATCACAAAAAAGATGATAGAGCGACACACGCACACAATCCCGACACCAAAAGGATGCGGGCCTATCACCAAAAGGATGATAGAGAGCACTCGCACAATCTGGCACCAAAAGGATGACAGATCCATCACCCAAAGGATTATAGTGCGACACACGCACACAATCCCGACACCAAAAGGATGCAGGGCCTTTCACCAAAAGAATGATAGGGAACATCCGCACAATCTGGCACCAAAATGATGACAGACGCATCACCAAAAGCAAGATAGAGTGACACACGCACACAATCCTGACACTAGAAGGATGTAGGGTCTATCACCAAAAGGATGATAGAGAAAACTCGCATAATCTGGAACCAAAATAATGATAGACCTATCACCAAAATAATGATAGAGTCACACACACACACAATGCTGACACTAAAAGGATGTAGGGTCTATCACCAAAAGGATGATAGAGAACACTCGCACAATCTGGCACCAAAAAGATGACATACCCATCATCAAAATGCTGATATAACGACACATGTGCACAATCCCGACACCAAAAGGATGCAGGGCCTTTCACCAACAGAATGATAGAGAACACTCGCACAATCTGGCACCAAAAGGATGACAGACCCATCAGCAAAAGGATGATAGAGCGACACACGCACACAATCCCGACACCAAAAAGAAGTAGGGTCTATCACCAAAAGGATGAGAGAGAACACTTGCAAAATATGGCACTAAAAGGATGAGAGAGCCATCACCAAAAGGATGATAGAACGACACACGCACACAATCCCGACACTAAAAGGATAAAGCGTCTATCACCAAAAGGATGATAGGGAACACTCGCACAATCTGGCACCAAAAGGATGACATACCCATCATAGAAAGGCTAATATAACGACACATGTACACAATCCCGACACCAAAAGGATGCAAGGCCTTTCACCAAAAGATTGATAAAGAATACTCGAACAATCTGACACCAAAAGGATGACAGACCCATCACAAAAAAGATGATAGAGCGACACACGCACACAATCCCGACACCAAAAGGATGCAGGCCTATCACCAAAAGGATGATAGGGAACATCCGCACAATCTGGCACCAAAAGGATGACAGACACATCACCAAAAGGAAGATAGAGTGACACACGCACACAATCCCGACACTAGAAG
Organism: Lathyrus sativus; assembly: GCA_963859935.3. Taxonomy (NCBI): domain Eukaryota; kingdom Viridiplantae; phylum Streptophyta; class Magnoliopsida; order Fabales; family Fabaceae; genus Lathyrus; species Lathyrus sativus. The sequence goes on along the minus strand of OZ012739.1, from coordinate 198,489,093 downwards.
GATGCAGGGCCTTTCACCAAAAGAATGATAGGGAACATCCGCACAATCTGGCACCAAAAGGATGACAGACGCATCACCAAAAGCAAGATAGAGTGACACACGCACACAATCCTGACACTAGAAGGATGTAGGGTCTATCACCAAAAGGATGATAGAGAAAACTCGCATAATCTGGAACCAAACTAATGACAGACCTATCACCAAAATAATGATAGAGTCACACACACACATAATGCTGACACTAAAAGGATGTAGGGTCTATCATCAAAAGGATGATAGAGAACACTCGCACAATCAGGCACCAAAAGGATGACATATCCATCATCAAAATGCTGATATAACGACACATGTGCACAATCCCGACACCAAAAGGATGCAGGGCCTTTCACCAACAGAATGATAGAGAACACTCGCACAATCTGGCACCAAAAGGATGACAGACCCATCAGCAAAAGGATGATAGAGCGACACGCGCACACAATCCCGACACCAAAAGGATGTAGGGTCTATCACCAAAAGGATGATAGAGAACACTTGCAAAATATGGCAATAAAAGGATGAGAGAGCCATCACCAAAAGGATGATAGAGCGACACACGCACACAATCCCGACACTAAAAGGATAAAGGGTCTATCACCAAAAGGATGATAGGGAACACTCGCACAATCTGGCACCAAGAGGATGACATACCCATCATAGAAAGGCTGATATAACGACACATGTACACAATCCCGACACCAAAAGGATGCAGGGCCTTTCACCAAAAGATTGATAGAGAATACTCACACAATCTGGCACCAAAAGGATGACAGACCCATCACAAAAAAGATGATAGAGCGACACACGCACACAATCCCGACACCAAAAGGATGCGGGCCTATCACCAAAAGGATGATAGAGAGCACTCGCACAATCTGGCACCAAAAGGATGACAGATCCATCACCCAAAGGATTATAGTGTGACACACGCACACAATCCCGACACCAAAAGGATGCAGGGCCTTTCACCAAAAGAATGATAGGGAACATCCGCACAATCTGGCACCAAAATGATGACAGACGCATCACCAAAAGCAAGATAGAGTGACACACGCACACAATCCTGACACTAGAAGGATGTAGGGTCTATCACCAAAAGGATGATAGAGAAAACTCGCATAATCTGGAACCAAAATAATGACAGACCTATCACCAAAATAATGATAGAGTCACACACACACACAATGCTGACACTAAAAGGATGTAGGGTCTATCACCAAAAGGATGATAGAGAACACTCGCACAATCTGGCACCAAAAGGATGACATACCCATCATCAAAATGCTGATATAACGACACATGTGCACAATCCCGACACCAAAAGGATGCAGGGCCTTTCACCAACAGAATGATAGAGAACACTCGCACAATCTGGCACCAAAAGGATGACAGACCCATCAGCAAAAGGATGATAGAGCGACACACGCACACAATCCCGACACCAAAAAGAAGTAGGGTCTATCACCAAAAGGATGAGAGAGAACACTTGCAAAATATGGCACTAAAAGGATGAGAGAGCCATCACCAAAAGGATGATAGAGCGACACACGCACACAATCCCGACACTAAAAGGATAAAGCGTCTATCACCAAAAGGATGATAGGGAACACTCGCACAATCTGGCACCAAAAGGATGACATACCCATCATAGAAAGGCTGATATAACGACACATGTACACAATCCCGACACCAAAAGGATGCAAGGCCTTTCACCAAAAGATTGATAGAGAATACGCGAACAATCTGACACCAAAAGGATGACAGACCCATCATAAAAAAGATGATAGAGCGACACACGCACACAATCCCGACACCAAAAGGATGCAGGCCTATCACCAAAAGGATGATAGGGAACATCCGCACAATCTGGCACCAAAAGGATGACAGACACATCACCAAAAGGAAGATAGAGTGACACACGCACACAATCCCGACACTAGAAGGATGCAGGGCCTTTCACCAAAAGAATGATAGGGAACATCCGCACAATCTGGCACCAAAAGGATGACAGACGCATCACCAAAAGCAAGATAGAGTGACACACGCACACAATCCTGACACTAGAAGGATGTAGGGTCTATCACCAAAAGGATGATAGAGAAAACTCGCATAATCTGGAACCAAACTAATGACAGACCTATCACCAAAATAATGATAGAGTCACACACACACATAATGCTGACACTAAAAGGATGTAGGGTCTATCATCAAAAGGATGATAGAGAACACTCGCACAATCAGGCACCAAAAGGATGACATATCCATCATCAAAATGCTGATATAACGACACATGTGCACAATCCCGACACCAAAAGGATGCAGGGCCTTTCACCAACAGAATGATAGAGAACACTCGCACAATCTGGCACCAAAAGGATGACAGACCCATCAGCAAAAGGATGATAGAGCGACACGCGCACACAATCCCGACACCAAAAGGATGTAGGGTCTATCACCAAAAGGATGATAGAGAACACTTGCAAAATATGGCACTAAAAGGATGAGAGAGCCATCACCAAAAGGATGATAGAGCGACACACGCACACAATCCCGACACTAAAAGGATAAAGGGTCTATCACCAAAAGGATGATAGGGAACACTCGCACAATCTGGCACCAAGAGGATGACATACCCATCATAGAAAGGCTGATATAACGACACATGTACACAATCCCGACACCAAAAGGATGCAGGGCCTTTCACCAAAAGATTGATAGAGAATACTCACACAATCTGGCACCAAAAGGATGACAGACCCATCACAAAAAAGATGATAGAGCGACACACGCACACAATCCCGACACCAAAAGGATGCGGGCCTATCACCAAAAGGATGATAGAGAGCACTCGCACAATCTGGCACCAAAAGGATGACAGATCCATCACCCAAAGGATTATAGTGCGACACACGCACACAATCCCGACACCAAAAGGATGCAGGGCCTTTCACCAAAAGAATGATAGGGAACATCCGCACAATCTGGCACCAAAATGATGACAGACGCATCACCAAAAGCAAGATAGAGTGACACACGCACACAATCCTGACACTAGAAGGATGTAGGGTCTATCACCAAAAGGATCATAGAGAAAACTCGCATAATCTGGAACCAAAATAATGACAGACCTATCACCAAAATAATGATAGAGTCACACACACACACACAATGCTGACACTAAAAGGATGTAGGGTCTATCACCAAAAGGATGATAGAGAACACTCGCACAATCTGGCACCAAAAGGATGACATACCCATCATCAAAATGCTGATATAACGACACATGTGCACAATCCCGACACCAAAAGGATGCAGGGCCTTTCACCAACAGAATGATAGAGAACACTCGCACAATCTGGCACCAAAAGGATGACAGACCCATCAGCAAAAGGATGATAGAGCGACACACGCACACAATCCTGACACCAAAAAGAAGTAGGGTCTATCACCAAAAGGATGAGAGAGAACACTTGCAAAATATGGCACTAAAAGGATGAGAGAGCCATCACCAAAAGGATGATAGAGCGACACACGCACACAATCCCGACACTAAAAGGATAAAGCGTCTATCACCAAAAGGATGATAGGGAACACTCGCACAATCTGGCACCAAAAGGATGACATACCCATCATAGAAAGGCTGATATAACGACACATGTACACAATCCCGACACCAAAAGGATGCAAGGCCTTTCACCAAAAGATTGATAGAGAATACGCGAACAATCTGACACCAAAAGGATGACAGACCCATCATAAAAAAGATGATAGAGCGACACACGCACACAATCCCGACACCAAAAGGATGCAGGCCTATCACCAAAAGGATGATAGGGAACATCCGCACAATCTGGCACCAAAAGGATGACAGACACATCACCAAAAGGAAGATAGAGTGACACACGCACACAATCCCGACACTAGAAGGATGCAGGGCCTTTCACCAAAAGAATGATAGGGAACATCCGCACAATCTGGCACCAAAAGGATGACAGACGCATCACCAAAAGCAAGATAGAGTGACACACGCACACAATCCTGACACTAGAAGGATGTAGGGTCTATCACCAAAAGGATGATAGAGAAAACTCGCATAATCTGGAACCAAACTAATGACAGACCTATCACCAAAATAATGATAGAGTCACACACACACATAATGCTGACACTAAAAGGATGTAGGGTCTATCATCAAAAGGATGATAGAGAACACTCGCACAATCAGGCACCAAAAGGATGACATATCCATCATCAAAATGCTGATATAACGACACATGTGCAGAATCCCGACACCAAAAGGATGCAGGGCCTTTCACCAACAGAATGATAGAGAACACTCGCACAATCTGGCACCAAAAGGATGACAGACCCATCAGCAAAAGGATGATAGAGCGACACGCGCACACAATCCCGACACCAAAAGGATGTAGGGTCTATCACCAAAAGGATGATAGAGAACACTTGCAAAATATGGCACTAAAAGGATGAGAGAGCCATCACCAAAAGGATGATAGAGCGACACACGCACACAATCCCGACACTAAAAGGATAAAGGGTCTATCACCAAAAGGATGATAGGGAACACTCGCACAATCTGGCACCAAGAGGATGACATACCCATCATAGAAAGGCTGATATAACGACACATGTACACAATCCCGACACCAAAAGGATGCAGGGCCTTTCACCAAAATATTGATAGAGAATACTCGAACAATCTGGCACCAAAAGGATGACAGACCCATAACAAAAAAGATGATAGAGCGACACACGCACACAATCCCGACACCAAAAGGTTGTGGGCCTATCACCAAAAGGATGATAGAGAGCACTCGCACAATCTGGCACCAAAAGGATGACAGATCCATCACCCAAAGGATTATAGTGCGACACATGCACACAATCCCGACACCAACAGGATGCAGGGCCTTTCACCAAAAGAATGATAGGGAACATCCGCACAATCTGGCACCAAAAGGATGACAGACGCATCACCAAAAGCAAGATAGAGTGACACACGCACACAATCCTGACACTAGAAGGATGTAGGGTCTATCACCAAAAGGATGATAGAGAAAACTCGCATAATCTGGAACCAAACTAATGACAGACCTATCACCAAAATAATGATAGAGTCACACACACAGATAATGCTGACACTAAAAGGATGTAGGGTCTATCATCAAAAGGATGATAGAGAACATTCGCACAATCAGGCACCAAAAGGATGACATAGCCATCATCAAAATGCTGATATAACGACACATGTGCACAATCCCGAGACCAAAAGGATGCAGGGCCTTTCACCAACAGAATGATAGAGAACACTCGCACAATCTGGCACCAAAAGGATGACAGACCCATCAGCAAAAGGATGATAGAGCGACACGCGCATACAATCCCGACACCAAAAGGATGTATGGTCTATCACCAAAAGGATGATAGAGAACACTTGCAAAATATGGCATTAAAGGATGAGAGAGCCATCACCAAAAGGATGATAGAGCGACAGACGCACACAATCCCGACACTAAAAGGATAAAGGGTCTATCACCAAAAGAATGATTGGGAACACTCGCACAATCTGGCACCAAGAGGATGACATACCCATCATAGAAAGGCTGATATAACGACACATGTAGACAATCCCGACACCAAAAGAATGCAGGGCCTTTCACCAAAAGATTGATAGAGAATACTCGAACAATCTGGCACCAAAAGGATGACAGACCCATCACGAAAAAGATGATAGAGCGACACACACACACAATCGCGACACCAAAAGGATGTGGGCCTATCACCAAAAGGATGATAGAGAGCACTCGCACAATATGGCACCAAAAGGATGACAGATCCATCACCCAAAGGATTATAGTGCGACACACGCACACAATCCCGACACCAAAAGGATGCAGAGCCTTTCACCAAAAGAATGATAGGGAACATCCGCATAATCTGGCACCAAAAGGATGACAGACGCATCACCAAAAGTAAGATAGAGTGACACACGTACACAATCCTGACACTAGAAGGATGTAGGGTCTATCACCAAAAGGATGATAGAGAAAACTCGCATAATCTGGAACCGAAATAATGACAGACCTATCACCAAAATAATGATAGAGTCACACACACACACAATGCTGACACTAAAACGATGTAGGGTCTACCACCAAAAGGATGATAGAGAACACTCGCACAATCTGGCACCAAAAGGATGACATACCCATCATCAAAATGCTGATATAACGACACATGTGCACAATCCCGACACCAAAAGGATGCAGGGCCTTTCACCAACAGAATGATAGAGAACACTCGCACAATCTGGCACCAAAAGGATGACAGACCCATCAGCAAAAGGATGATAGAGCGACACACGCACACAATCCCGACACCAAAAGGATGTAGGGTCTATCACCAAAAGGATGATAGAGAACATCCGCACAATCTGGCACCAAAAGGATGACAGACACATCACCAAAAGGAAGATAGAGTGACACACGCACACAATCCCGACACTAGAAGGATGCAGGGCCTTTCACCAAAAGAATGATAGGGAACATCCGCACAATCTGGCACCAAAAGGATGACAGACGCATCACCAAAAGCAAGATAGAGTGACACACGCACACAATCCTGACACTAGAAGGATGTAGGGTCTATCACCAAAAGGATGATAGAGAAAACTCGCATAATCTGGAACCAAACTAATGACAGACCTATCACCAAAATAATGATAGAGTCACACACACACATAATGCTGACACTAAAAGGATGTAGGGTCTATCATCAAAAGGATGATAGAGAACACTCGCACAATCAGGCACCAAAAGGATGACATATCCATCATCAAAATGCTGATATAACGACACATGTGCACAATCCCGACACCAAAAGGATGCAGGGCCTTTCACCAACAGAATGATAGAGAACACTCGCACAATCTGGCACCAAAAGGATGACAGACCCATCAGCAAAAGGATGATAGAGCGACAAGCGCACACAATCCCGACACCAAAAGGATGTAGGGTCTATCACCAAAAGGATGATAGAGAACACTTGCAAAATATGGCACTAAAAGGATGAGAGAGCCATCACCAAAAGGATGATAGAGCGACACACGCACACAATCCCGACACTAAAAGGATAAAGGGTCTATCACCAAAAGGATGATAGGGAACACTCGCACAATCTGGCACCAAGAGGATGACATACCCATCATAGAAAGGCTGATATAACGACACATGTACACAATCCCGACACCAAAAGGATGCAGGGCCTTTCACCAAAAGATTGATAGAGAATACTCACACAATCTGGCACCAAAAGGATGACAGACCCATCACAAAAAAGATGATAGAGCGACACACGCACACAATCCCGACACCAAAAGGATGCGGGCCTATCACCAAAAGGATGATAGAGAGCACTCGCACAATCTGGCACCAAAAGGATGACAGATCCATCACCCAAAGGATTATAGTGCGACACACGCACACAATCCCGACACCAAAAGGATGCAGGGCCTTTCACCAAAAGAATGATAGGGAACATCCGCACAATCTGGCACCAAAATGATGACAGACGCATCACCAAAAGCAAGATAGAGTGACACACGCACACAATCCTGACACTAGAAGGATGTAGGGTCTATCACCAAAAGGATGATAGAGAAAACTCGCATAATCTGGAACCAAAATAATGACAGACCTATCACCAAAATAATGATAGAGTCACACACACACACAATGCTGACACTAAAAGGATGTAGGGTCTATCACCAAAAGGATGATAGAGAACACTCGCACAATCTGGCACCAAAAGGATGACATACCCATCATCAAAATGCTGATATAACGACACATGTGCACAATCCCGACACCAAAAGGATGCAGGGCCTTTCACCAACAGAATGATAGAGAACACTCGCACAATCTGGCACCAAAAGGATGACAGACCCATCAGCAAAAGGATGATAGAGCGACACACGCACACAATCCCGACACCAAAAAGAAGTAGGGTCTATCACCAAAAGGATGAGAGAGAACACTTGCAAAATATGGCACTAAAAGGATGAGAGAGCCATCACCAAAAGGATGATAGAGCGACACACGCACACAATCCCGACACTAAAAGGATAAAGCGTCTATCACCAAAAGGATGATAGGGAACACTCGCACAATCTGGCACCAAAAGGATGACATACCCATCATAGAAAGGCTGATATAACGACACATGTACACAATCCCGACACCAAAAGGATGCAAGGCCTTTCACCAAAAGATTGATAGAGAATACTCGAACAATCTGACACCAAAAGGATGACAGACCCATCACAAAAAAGATGATAGAGCGACACACGCACACAATCCCGACACCAAAAGGATGCGGGCCTATCACCAAAAGGATGATAGAGAGCACTCGCACAATCTGGCACCAAAAGGATGACAGATCCATCACCCAAAGGATTATAGTGCGACACACGCACACAATCCCGACACCAAAAGGATGCAGGGCCTTTCACCAAAAGAATGATAGGGAACATCCGCATAATCTGGCACCAAAATGATGACAGACGCATCACCAAAAGCAAGATAGAGTGACACACGCACACAATCCTGACACTAGAAGGATGTAGGGTCTATCACCAAAAGGATGATAGAGAAAACTCGCATAATCTGGAACCAAAATAATGATAGACCTATCACCAAAATAATGATAGAGTCACACACACACACAATGGTGACACTAAAAGGATATAGGGTCTATCACCAAAAGGATGATAGAGAACACTCGCACAATCTGGCACCAAAAGGATGACATACCCATCATCAAAATGCTGATATAACGACACATGTGCACAATCCCGACACCAAAAGCATGCAGGGCCTTTCACCAACAGAATGATAGAGAACACTTGCACAATCTGGCACCAAAAGGATGACAGACCCATCAGCAAAAGGATGATAGAGCGACACACGCACACAATCCCGACACCAAAAAGAAGTAGGGTCTATCACCAAAAGGATGAGAGAGAACACTTGCAAAATATGGCACTAAAAGGATGAGAGAGCCATCACCAAAAGGATGATAGAGCGACACACGCACACAATCCCGACACTAAAAGGATAAACCGTCTATCACCAAAAGGATGATAGGGAACACTCGCACAATCTGGCACCAAAAGAATGACATACCCATCATAGAAAGGCTGATATAACGACACATGTACACAATCCCGACACCAAAAGGATGCAAGGCCTTTCACCAAAAGATTGATAGAGAATACTCGAACAATCTGACACCAAAAGGATGACAGACCCATCACAAAAAAGATGATAGAGCGACACACGCACACAATCCCGACACCAAAAGGATGCAGAGCCTTTCACCAAAAGAATGATAGGGAACATCCGCATAATCTGGCACCAAAAGGATGACAGACGCATCACCAAAAGTAAGATAGAGTGACACACGTACACAATCCTGACACTAGAAGGATGTAGGGTCTATCACCAAAAGGATGATAGAGAAAACTCGCATAATCTGGAACCGAAATAATGACAGACCTATCACCAAAATAATGATAGAGTCACACACACACACAATGCTGACACTAAAACGATGTAGGGTCTACCACCAAAAGGATGATAGAGAACACTCGCACAATCTGGCACCAAAAGGATGACATACCCATCATCAAAATGCTGATATAACGACACATGTGCACAATCCCGACACCAAAAGGATGCAGGGCCTTTCACCAACAGAATGATAGAGAACACTCGCACAATCTGGCACCAAAAGGATGACAGACCCATCAGTAAAAGGATGATAGAGCGACACACGCACACAATCCCGACACCAAAAGGATGTAGGGTCTATCACCAAAAGGATGATAGAGAACACTTGCGAAATATGGCACTAAAAGGATGAGAGAGCCATCACCAAAAGGATGATAGAGCGACACACGCACACAATCCCGACACTAAAAGGATAATGGGTCTATCACCAAAAGGATGATAGGGAACACTCGCACAATCTGGCACCAAAAGGATGACATACCCATCATAGAAAGGCTGATATAACGACACATGTACATAATCCCGACACCAAAAGGATGCAGGGCCTTTCACCAAAAGATTGATAGAGAATACTCACACAATCTGGAACCAAAAGGATGACAGACCCATCACAAAAAAGATGATAGAGCGACACACGCACACAATCCCGACACCAAAAGGATGCGGGCCTATAACCAAAAGGATGATAGAGAGCACTCGCACAATCTGGCACCAAAAGGATGACAGATCCATCACCCAAAGGATTATAGTGCGACACACGCACACAATCCCGACACCAAAAGGATGCAGGGCCTTTCACCAAAAGAATGATAGAGAACATCCGCACAATCTGGCACCAAAATGATGACAGACGCATCACCAAAAGCAAGATAGAGTGACACACGCACACAATCATGACACTAGAAGGATGTAGGGTCTATCACCAAAAGGATGATAGAGAAAACTCGCATAATCTGGAACCAAAATAATGATAGACCTATCACCAAAATAATGATAGAGTCACACACACACACAATGCTGACACTAAAAGGATGTAGGGTCTATCACCAAAAGGATGATAGAGAACACTCGCACAATCTGGCACCAAAAGGATGACATACCCATCATCAAAATGCTGATATAACGACACATGTGCACAATCCCGACACCAAAAGGATGCAGGGCCTTTCACCAACAGAATGATAGAGAACACTCGCACAATCTGGCACCAAAAGGATGACAGACCCATCAGCAAAAGGATGATAGAGCGACACACGCACACAATCCCGACACCAAAAAGAAGTAGGGTCTATCACCAAAAGGATGAGAGAGAACACTTGCAAAATATGGCACTAAAAGGATGAGAGAGAACACTTGCAAAATATGGCACTAAAAGGATGAGAGAGCCATCACCAAAAGGATGATAGAGCGACACACGCACACAATCCCGACACTAAAAGGATAAAGCGTCTATCACCAAAAGGACGATAGGGAACACTCGCACAATCTGGCACCAAAAGGATGACATACCCATCATAGAAAGGCTGATATAACGACACATGTACACAATCCCGACACCAAAAGGATGCAAGGCCTTTCACCAAAAGATTGATAGAGAATACTCGAACAATCTGACACCAAAAGGATGACAGACCCATCACAAAAAAGATGATAGAGCGACACACGCACACAATCCCGACACCAAAAGGATGCAGGCCTATCACCAAAAGGATGATAGGGAACATCCGCACAATCTGGCACCAAAAGGATGACAGACGCATCACCAAAAGGAAGATAGAGTGACACACGCACACAATCCCGACACTAGAAGGATGCAGGGCCTTTCACCAAAAGAATGATAGGGAACATCCGCACAATCTGGCACCAAAAGGATGACAGACGCATCACCAAAAGCAAGATAGAGTGACACACGCACACAATCCTGACACTAGAAGGATGTAGGGTCTATCACCAAAAGGATGATAGAGAAAACTCGCATAATCTGGAACCAAACTAATGACAGACCTATCACCAAAATAATGATAGAGTCACACACACACATAATGCTGACACTAAAAGGATGTAGGGTCTATCATCAAAAGGATGATAGAGAACACTCGCACAATCAGGCACCAAAAGGATGACATATCCATCATCAAAATACTGATATAACGACACATGTGCACAATCCCGACACCAAAAGGATGCAGGGCCTTTCACCAACAGAATGATAGAGAACACTCGCACAATCTGGCACCAAAAGGATGACAGACCCATCAGCAAAAGGATGATAGAGCGACAAGCGCACACAATCCCGACACCAAAAGGATGTAGGGTCTATCACCAAAAGGATGATAGAGAACACTTGCAAAATATGGCACTAAAAGGATGAGAGAGCCATCACCAAAAGGATGATAGAGCGACACACGCACACAATCCCGACACTAAAAGGATAAAGGGTCTATCACCAAAAGGATGATAGGGAACACTCGCACAATCTGGCACCAAGAGGATGACATACCCATCATAGAAAGGCTGATATAACGACACATGTACACAATCCCGACACCAAAAGGATGCAGGGCCTTTCACCAAAAGATTGATAGAGAATACTCACACAATCTGGCACCAAAAGGATGACAGACCCATCACAAAAAAGATGATAGAGCGACACACGCACACAATCCCGACACCAAAAGGATGCGGGCCTATCACCAAAAGGATGATAGAGAGCACTCGCACAATCTGGCACCAAAAGGATGACAGATCCATCACCCAAAGGATTATAGTGCGACACACGCACACAATCCCGACACCAAAAGGATGCAGGGCCTTTCACCAAAAGAATGATAGGGAACATCCGCACAATCTGGCACCAAAATGATGATAGACGCATCACCAAAAGCAAGATAGAGTGACACACGCACACAATCCTGACACTAGAAGGATGTAGGGTCTATCACCAAAAGGATGATAGAGAAAACTCGCATAATCTGGAACCAAAATAATGACAGACCTATCACCAAAATAATGATAGAGTCACACACACACACAATGCTGACACTAAAAGGATGTAGGGTCTATCACCAAAAGGATGATAGAGAACACTCGCACAATCTGGCACCAAAAGGATGACATACCCATCATCAAAATGCTGATATAACGACACATGTGCACAATCCCGACACCAAAAGGATGCAGGGCCTTTCACCAACAGAATGATAGAGAACACTCGCACAATCTGGCACCAAAAGGATGACAGACCCATCAGCAAAAGGATGATAGAGCGACACACGCACACAATCCCGACACCAAAAAGAAGTAGGGTCTATCACCAAAAGGATGAGAGAGAACACTTGCAAAATATGGCACTAAAAGGATGAGAGAGCCATCACCAAAAGGATGATAGAGCGACACACGCACACAATCCCGACACTAAAAGGATAAAGCGTCTATCACCAAAAGGATGATAGGGAACACTCGCACAATCTGGCACCAAAAGGATGACATACCCATCATAGAAAGGCTGATATAACGACACATGTACACAATCCCGACACCAAAAGGATGCAAGGCCTTTCACCAAAAGATTGATAGAGAATACTCGAACAATCTGACACCAAAAGGATGACAGACCCATCACAAAAAAGATGATAGAGCGACACACGCACACAATCCCGACACCAAAAGGATGCGGGCCTATCACCAAAAGGATGATAGAGAGCACTCGCACAATCTGGCACCAAAAGGATGACAGATCCATCACCCAAAGGATTATAGTGCGACACACGCACACAATCCCGACACCAAAAGGATGCAGGGCCTTTCACCAAAAGAATGATAGGGAACATCCGCATAATCTGGCACCAAAATGATGACAGACGCATCACCAAAAGCAAGATAGAGTGACACACGCACACAATCCTGACACTAGAAGGATGTAGGGTCTATCACCAAAAGGATGATAGAGAAAACTCGCATAATCTGGAACCAAAATAATGATAGACCTATCACCAAAATAATGATAGAGTCACACACACACACAATGGTGACACTAAAAGGATATAGGGTCTATCACCAAAAGGATGATAGAGAACACTCGCACAATCTGGCACCAAAAGGATGACATACCCATCATCAAAATGCTGATATAACGACACATGTGCACAATCCCGACACCAAAAGCATGCAGGGCCTTTCACCAACAGAATGATAGAGAACACTTGCACAATCTGGCACCAAAAGGATGACAGACCCATCAGCAAAAGGATGATAGAGCGACACACGCACACAATCCCGACACCAAAAAGAAGTAGGGTCTATCACCAAAAGGATGAGAGAGAACACTTGCAAAATATGGCACTAAAAGGATGAGAGAGCCATCACCAAAAGGATGATAGAGCGACACACGCACACAATCCCGACACTAAAAGGATAAACCGTCTATCACCAAAAGGATGATAGGGAACACTCGCACAATCTGGCACCAAAAGAATGACATACCCATCATAGAAAGGCTGATATAACGACACATGTACACAATCCCGACACCAAAAGGATGCAAGGCCTTTCACCAAAAGATTGATAGAGAATACTCGAACAATCTGACACCAAAAGGATGACAGACCCATCACAAAAAAGATGATAGAGCGACACATGCACACAATCCCGACACCAAAAGGATGCAGGCCTATCACCAAAAGGATGATAGGGAACATCCGCACAATCTGGCACCAAAAGGATGACCGACGCATCACCAAAAGGAAGATAGAGGGACACACGCACACAATCCCGACACTAGAAGGATGCAGGGCCTTTCACCAAAAGAATGATAGGGAACATCCGCACAATCTGGCACCAAAAGGATGACAGACGCATCACCAAAAGCAAGATAGAGTGACACACGCACACAATCCTGACACTAGAAGGATGTAGGGTCTATCACCAAAAGGATGATAGAGAAAACTCGCATAATCTGGAACCAAACTAATGACAGACCTATCACCAAAATAATGATAGAGTCACACACACACATAATGCTGACACTAAAAGGATGTAGGGTCTATCATCAAAAGGATGATAGAGAACACTCGCACAATCAGGCACCAAAAGGATGACATATCCATCATCAAAATGCTGATATAACGACACATGTGCACAATCCCGACACCAAAAGGATGCAGGGCCTTTCACCAACAGAATGATAGAGAACACTCGCACAATCTGGCACCAAAAGGATGACAGACCCATCAGCAAAAGGATGATAGAGCGACACGCGCACACAATCCCGACACCAAAAGGATGTAGGGTCTATCACCAAAAGGATGGTAGAAAACACTTGCAAAATATGGCACTAAAAGGATGAGAGAGCCATCACCAAAAGGATGATAGAGCGACACACGCACACAATCCCGACACTAAAAGGATAAAGGGTCTATCACCAAAAGGATGATAGGGAACACTCGCACAATCTGGCACCAAGAGGATGACATACCCATCATAGAAAGGCTGATATAACGACACATGTACACAATCCCGACACCAAAAGGATGCAGGGCCTTTCACCAAAAGATTGATAGAGAATACTCACACAATCTGGCACCAAAAGGATGACAGACCCATCACAAAAAAGATGATAGAGCGACACACGCACACAATCCCGACACCAAAAGGATGCGGGCCTATCACCAAAAGGATGATAGAGAGCACTCGCACAATCTGGCACCAAAAGGATGACAGATCCATCACCCAAAGGATTATAGTGCGACACACGCACACAATCCCGACACCAAAAGGATGCAGGGCCTTTCACCAAAAGAATGATAGGGAACATCCGCACAATCTGGCACCAAAATGATGACAGACGCATCACCAAAAGCAAGATAGAGTGACACACACACACAATCCTGACACTAGAAGGATGTAGGGTCTATCACCAAAAGGATGATAGAGAAAACTCGCATAATCTGGAACCAAAATAATGACAGACCTATCACCAAAATAATGATAGAGTCACACACACACACAATGCTGACACTAAAAGGATGTAGGGTCTATCACCAAAAGGATGATAGAGAACACTCGCACAATCTGGCACCAAAAGGTGACATACCCATCATCAAAATGCTGATATAACGACACATGTGCACAATCCCGACACCAAAAGGATGCAGGGCCTTTCACCAACAGAATGATAGAGAACACTCGCACAATCTGGCACCAAAAGGATGACAGACCCATCAACAAAAGGATGATAGAGCGACACACGCACACAATCCCGACACCAAAAAGAAGTAGGGTCTATCACCAACAGGATGAGAGAGAACACTTGCAAAATATGGCACTAAAAGGATGAGAGAGCCATCACCAAAAGGATGATAGAGCGACACACGCACACAATCCCGACACTAAAAGGATAAAGCGTCTATCACCAAAAGGATGATAGGGAACACTCGCACAATCTGGCACCAAAAGGATGACATACCCATCATAGAAAGGCTGATATAACGACACATGTACACAATCCCGACACCAAAAGGATGCAAGGCCTTTCACCAAAAGATTGATAGAGAATACTCGAACAATCTGACACCAAAAGGATGACAGACCCATCACAAAAAAGATGATAGAGCGACACACGCACACAATCCCAACACCAAAAGGATGCAGGCCTATCACCAAAAGGATGATAGGGAACATCCGCACAATCTGGCACCAAAAGGATGGCAGACGCATCACCAAAAGGAAGATAGAGTGACACACGCACACAATCCCGACACTAGAAAGATGCAGGGCCTTTCACCAAAAGAATGATAGGGAACATCCGCACAATCTGGCACCAAAAGGATGACAGACGCATCACCAAAAGCAAGATAGAGTGACACACGCACACAATCCTGACACTAGAAGGATGTAGGGTCTATCACCAAAAGGATGATAGAGAAAACTCGCATAATCTGGAACCAAACTAATGACAGACCTATCACCAAAATAATGATAGAGTCACACACACACATAATGCTGACACTAAAAGGATGTAGGGTCTATCATCAAAAGAATGATAGAGAACACTCGCACAATCAGGCACCAAAAGGATGACATATCCATCATCAAAATGCTGATATAACGACACATGTGCACAATCCCGACACCAAAAGGATGCAGGGCCTTTCACCAACAGAATGATAGAGAACACTCGCACAATCTGGCACCAAAAGGATGACAGACCCATCAGCAAAAGGATGATAGAGCGACACGCGCACACAATCCCGACACCAAAAGGATGTAGGGTCTATCACCAAAAGGATGATAGAGAACACTTGCAAAATATGGCACTAAAAGGATGAGAGAGCCATCACCAAAAGGATGATAGAGCGACACACGCACACAATCCCGACACTAAAAGGATAAAGGGTCTATCACCAAAAGGATGATAGGGAACACTCGCACAATCTGGCACCAAGAGGATGACATACCCATCATAGAAAGGCTGATATAACGACACATGTACACAATCCCAACACCAAAAGGATGCAGGGCCTTTCACCAAAATATTGATAGAGAATACTCGAACAATCTGGCACCAAAAGGATGACAGACCCATAACAAAAAAGATGATAGAGCGACACACGCACACAATCCCGACACCAAAAGGATGTGGGCCTATCACCAAAAGGATGATAGAGAGCACTCGCACAATCTGGCACCAAAAGGATGACAGATCCATCACCCAAAGGATTATAGTGCGACACATGCACACAATCCCGACACCAACAGGATGCAGGGCCTTTCACCAAAAGAATGATAGGGAACATCCGCACAATCTGGCACCAAAAGGATGACAGACGCATCACCAAAAGCAAGATAGAGTGACACACGCACACAATCCTGACACTAGAAGGATGTAGGGTCTATCACCAAAAGGATGATAGAGAAAACTCGCATAATCTGGAACCAAACTAATGACAGACCTATCACCAAAATAATGATAGAGTCACACACACAGATAATGCTGACACTAAAAGGATGTAGGGTCTATCGTCAAAAGGATGATAGAGAACATTCGCACAATCAGGCACCAAAAGGATGACATACCCATCATCAAAATGCTGATATAACGACACATGTGCACAATCCCGAGACCAAAAGGATGCAGGGCCTTTCACCAATAGAATGATAGAGAACACTCGCACAATCTGGCACCAAAAGGATGACAGACCCATCAGCAAAAGGATGATAGAGCGACACGCGCATACAATCCCGACACCAAAAGGATGTAGGGTCTATCAGCAAAAGGATGATAGAGAACACTTGCAAAATATGGCACTAAAAGGATGAGAGAGCCATCACCAAAAGGATGATAGAGCGACACACGCACACAATCCCGACACTAAAAGGATAAAGGGTCTATCACCAAAAGAATGATTGGGAACACTCGCACAATCTGGCACCAAGAGGATGACATACCCATCATAGAAAGGCTGATATAACGACACATGTATACAATCCCGACACCAAAAGGATGCAGGGCCTTTCACCAAAAGATTGATAGAGAATACTCGAACAATCTGGCACCAAAAAGGATGACAGACCCATCACAAAAAAGATGATAGAGCGACACACACACACAATCCTGACACCAATAGGATGCGGGCCTATCACCAAAAGGATGATAGAGAGCACTCGCATAATCTGGCACCAAAAGGATGGCAGATCCATCACCCAAAGGATTATAGTGCGACACACGCACACAATCCCGACACCAAAAGGATGCAGGGCCTTTCACCAAAAGAATGATAGGGAACATCCTCACAATCTGGCACCAAAAGGATGACAGACGCATCACCAAAAGCAAGATAGAGTGACACACGCACACAATCCTGACACTAGAAGGATGTAGGGTCTATCACCAAAAGGATGATAGAGAAAACTCGCATAATCTGGAACCAAACTAATGACAGACCTATCACCAAAATAATGATAGAGTCACATACACACATAATGCTACCACTAAAAGGATGTAGGGTCTATCATCAAAAGGATGATAGAGAACACTCGCACAATCAGGCACCAAAAGGATGACATACCCATCATCAAAATGCTGATATAACGACACATGTGCACAATCCCGACACCAAAAGGATGCAGGGCCTTTCACCAACAGAATGATAGAGAACACTCGCACAATCTGGCACCAAAAGGATGACAGACCCATCAGCAAAAGGATGATAGAGCGACACGCGCACACAATCCCGACACCAAAAGGATGTAGGGTCTATCACCAAAAGGATGATAGAGAACACTTGCAAAATATGGCACTAAAAGGATGAGAGAGCCATCACCAAAAGGATGATAGAGCGACACACGCACACAATCCCGACACTAAAAGGATAAAGGGTCTATCACCAAAAGGATGATAGGGAACACTCGCACAATCTGGCACCAAGAGGATGACATACCCATCATAGAAAGGCTGATATAACGACACATGTACACAATCCCAACACCAAAAGGATGCAGGGCCTTTCACCAAAAGATTGATAGAGAATACTCGAACAATCTGGCACCAAAAGGATGACAGACCCATAACAAAAAAGATGATAGAGCGACACACGCACACAATCCTGACACCAAAAGGATGTGGGCCTATCACCAAAAGGATGATAGAGAGCACTCGCACAATCTGGCACCAAAAGGATGACAGATCCATCACCCAAAGGATTATAGTGCGACACATGCACACAATCCCGACACCAAATGGATGCAGGGCCTTTCACCAAAAGAATGATAGGGAACATCCGCACAATATGGCACCAAAAGGATGACAGACGCATCACCAAAAGCAAGATAGAGTGACACACGCACACAATCCTGACACTAGAAGGATGTAGGGTCTATCACCAAAAGGATGATAGAGAAAACTCGCATAATCTGGAACCAAACTAATGACAGACCTATCACCAAAATAATGATAGAGTCACACACACACATAATGCTGACACTAAAAGGATGTAGGGTCTATCATCAAAAGAATGATAGAGAACACTCGCACAATCAGGCACCAAAAGGATGACATATCCATCATCAAAATGCTGATATAACGACACATGTGGACAATCCCGACACCAAAAGGATGCAGGGCCTTTCACCAACAGAATGATAGAGAACACTCGCACAATCTGGCACCAAAAGGATGACAGACCCATCAGCAAAAGGATGATAGAGCGACACGCGCACACAATCCCGACTCCAAAAGGATGTAGGGTCTATCACCAAAAGGATGATAGAGAACACTTGCAAAATATGGCACTAAAAGGATGAGAGAGCCATCACCAAAAGGATGATAGAGCGACACACGCACACAATCCCGACACTAAAAGGATAAAGGGTCTATCACCAAAAGGATGATAGGGAACACTCGCACAATCTGGCACCAAGAGGATGACATACCCATCATAGAAAGGCTGATATAACGACACATGTACACAATCCCGACACCAAAAGGATGCAGGGCCTTTCACCAAAAGATTGATAGAGAATACTCGAACAATCTGGCACCAAAAGGATGACAGACCCATAACAAAAAAGACGATAGAGCGACACACGCACACAATCCCGACACCAAAAGGATGTGGGCCTATCACCAAAAGGATGATAGAGAGCACTCGCACAATCTGGCACCAAAAGGATGACAGATCCATCACCCAAAGGATTATAGTGCGACACATGCACACAATCCCGACACCAAATGGATGCAGGGCCTTTCACCAAAAGAATGATAGGGAACATCCGCACAATCTGGCACCAAAAGGATGACAGACGCATCACCAAAAGCAAGATAGAGTGACACACGCACACAATCCTGACACTAGAAGGATGTAGGGTCTATCACCAAAAGGATGATAGAGAAAACTCGCATAATCTGGAACCAAACTAATGACAGACCTATCACCAAAATAATGATAGAGTCACACACACACATAATGCGGACACTAAAAGGATGTAGGGTCTATCATCAAAAGGATGATAGAGAACACTCGCACAATCAGGCACCAAAAGGATGACATACCCATCATCAAAATGCTGATATAACGACACATGTGCACAATCCCGAGACCAAAAGGATGCAGGGCCTTTCACCAACAGAATGATAGAGAACACTCGCACAATCTTGCACCAAAAGGATGACAGACCCATCAGTAAAAGGATGATAGAGCGACACGCGCACACAATCCCGACACCAAAAGGATGTAGGGTCTATCACCAAAAGGATGATAGAGAACACTTGCAAAATATGGCACTAAAAGGATGAGAGAGCCATCACCAAAAGGATGATAGGGCGACACACGCACACAATCCCGACACTAAAAGGATAAAGGGTCTATCACCAAAAGGATGATAGGGAACACTCGCACAATCTGGCACCAAGAGGATGACATACCCATCATAGAAAGGCTGATATAACGACACATGTACACAATCCCGACACCAAAAGGATGCAGGGCCTTTCACGAAAAGATTGATAGAGAATACTCGAACAATCTGGCACCAAAAGGATGACAGACCCATCACAAAAAAGATGATAGAGCGACACACGCACACAATCCCGACACCAAAAGGATGTGGGCCTATCACCAAAAGGATGATAGAGAGCACTCGCACAATCTGGCACCAAAAGGATGACAGATCCATCACCCAAAGGATTATAGTGCGACTCACACACACAATCCCGACACCAAAAGGATGCAGGGCCTTTCAACAAAAGAATGATAGGGAACATCCGCACAATATGGCACCAAAAGGATGACAGACGCATCACCAAAAGGAAGATAGAGTGACACACGCACACAATCCTGACACTAGAAGGATGTAGGGTCTATCACCAAAAGGATGATAGAGAAAACTCGCATAATCTGGCACCAAAATAATGACAGACCTATCACCAAAATAATGATAGAGTCACACACACACAATGCTGACACTAAAAGGATGTAGGGTCTATCACCAAAAGGATGATACAGAACACTCGCATAATCTGGCACCAAAAGGATGACATACCCATCATCATAATGCTGATATAAAGACACATGTGCACAATCCCGACACCAAAAGGATGCAAGGCCTTTCACCAACAGAATGATAGAGAACACTCGCACAATCTGGCACCAAAAGGATGACAGACCCATCAGCAAAAGGATGATAGAGTGACACACGCACACAATCCCGACACCAAAAGGATGTAGGGTCTATCGCCAAAAGGATGATAGAGAACACTTGCAAAATATGGCACTAAAAGGATGAGAGAGCCATCACCAAAATGATGATAGAGCGACACACGCACACAATCCCGACACTAAAAGAATAAAGGGTCTATCACCAAAAGGATGATAGGGAACACTCGCACAATCTGGCACCAAAAGGATGACATACCCATCATAGAAAGGCTGATATAACAACACATGTACACAATCCCGACACCAAAAGGATGCAGGGCCTTTCACCAAAAGATTGATAGAGAAAACTCACACAATCTAGCACCAAAAGGATGACAGACCCATCACAAAAAAGATGATAGAGCGACACACACACACAATCCCGACACCAAAAGGATGCGGGCCTATCACCAAAAGGATGCTAGAGAGCACTCGCAAAATCTGGCACCAAAAGGATGGCAGATCCATCACCCAAAGGATTATAGTGCAACACACGCACACAATCCCGACACCAAAAGGATGCAGGGCCTTTCACCAAAAGAATGATAGGGAACATCCGCACAATCTGGCACCAAAAGGATGACAGACGCATCACCAAAAGCAAGATAGAGTGACACACGCACACAATCCTGACACTAGAAGGATGTAGGGTCTATCACCAAAAGGATGATAGAGAAAACTCGTATAATCTGGAACCAAACTAATGACAGACCTATCACCAAAATAATGATAGAGTCACACACACACACACACACACAATGCTGACACTAAAAGGATGTAGGGTCTATCACCAAAAGGATGATAGAGAACACTCGCACAATCTGACACCAAAAGGATGACATACCCATCATTAAAATGCTGATATAACGACACATGTGCACAATCCCGACACCAAAAGGATGCAAGGCCTTTCACCAACAGAATGATAGAGAACACTCGCACAATCTGGCACCAAAAGGATGGCAGACCCATCAGCAAAAGGATGATAGAGCGACACACGCACACAATCCCGACACCAAAAGGATGTAGGGTCTATCACCAAAAGGATGATAGAGAACACTTGCAAAATATGGCACTAAAAGGATGAGAGAGCCATCACCAAAAGGATGATAGAGCGACACACGCACACAATCCCGACACTAAAAGAATAAAGGGTCTATCACCAAAAGGATGATAGGGAACACTCGCACAATCTGGCACCAAAAGGATGACATACCCATCATAGAAAGGCTGATATAACGACACATGTACACAATCCCGACACCAAAAGGATGCAGGGCCTTTCACCAAAAGATTGATAGAGAATACTCACACAATTTAGCACCAAAAGGATGACAGACCCATCACAAAAAAGATGATAGAGCAACACACGCACACAATCCCGACACCAAAAGGATGCGGGCCTATCACCAAAAGGATGATAGAGAGCACTCGCACAATCTGGCACCAAAAGGATGACATATCCATCACCCAAAGGATTGTAGTGCGACACATGTGCCAAATCCCGACACCAAAAGGATGCAGGGCCTTTCACCAAAAGAATGATAGAGAACACTCGCACAATCTGGCACCAAAAGGATGACAGACCCATCAGCAAAAGGATGATAGAACGACACACACACACAATCCTGACACCAAAAGGATGTAGGGTATATCACCAAAAGGATGATAGAGAACACTCGCATAATCTAGCACCAAAATGATGACAGGCCTATCACCAAAAGAATGATAGAGTGACACACACACACAATGCTGACACTAAAAGGATGTAGGGTCTATCACCAAAAGGATGATAGAGAACACTCGCACAATCTGGTACCAAAAGGATGACATACCCATCATCAAAATGCTGATATAACGACACATGTGCACAATCCCGACACCAAAAGGATGCAGGGCCTTTTGTTGCACCCCAAAATTTGCCCAACATTCCTTTACCTAGCTTGTGTTTCATTGCATTCACATTAGCATTATCATTTGCATTTCATTGACATGTATGCAGGAGATCAAGAGGTATGATTACCAATTAAGGGCTACACAAGACTGTGAAGCTAGCTAAGAAGGTTATTCAGGTGCTCAAGGGTTGATATCCTTGTTAGAAAAGGTAAAAGATCCTCAGAGAGAGTGGTTGAAACCAAGGGTGTAGGTCTCCTAACTTGAAAGTTGTGGAAAGCCGTCAGATGATTCTGAAGCCATGACGATAACTATTTCCGCACCCAGACCGCCCACGATTACCATCACCAAAGCTGGGCCGATACCCTTCGAAAGCACCAATGTTGTCCCATGGTATTATGGGGCTGAAGTCTACTGCAACGGACAGAAGTTGGAACTAGAACCGTTTGGGTCGTCTGTGGAGAACCTGGCGGGCGTTAGCGGAATTACTCGCAGTGGAAAAGTGTTTGCACCACTTGAGGTCGTGGCGGACAAGGCGGACAGAGCTGATGCAACTGATAAAGGTAAAAGTAAAGTCGTTGAAGAGACCCCTCGTGGGGTAGAGAAAAACTTACTTGTTAAAGACGCCGAGGAATTTATGAGGTTGATTAAAAAGAGTGACTACAAGATTATGGATCATCTCCATCAGACACCCTCGAAAATTTCCATCCTGAATTTGTTGCTGTGTTCTGAAGCACACCGCAGTGCACTGCTGAAGGTGTTGAACGCCGCGTATGTACCGCAGGAAATATCGGTAAACCAGTTGGAAGAGGTCGTAGCCCACGTGAATGCTGGAAATGGGTTAGGGTTCACTGACCTAGAGCTGACGCCGAAGGGGAGGAACCACAATAGCGCTTTGCACATCTCGATAGAGTGTAGGGGAACGATTATGTCTCACGTGTTGCTGGACACGGGGTCATCGCTCAATGTCCTTCCGAAGAAGGCATTGATGAAGTTAGATACTCGCGGAGTGATTTGCACACCCAGTGATCTGGTTGTGAAAGCGTTCGGTGGAACCAAACGCCATGTTTTCGGGGAGGTGACGTTGCCAATCCAAGTCGGGCCGGAAACATTCGACGCGGTCTTTTACATTATGGACATCATGCCTGGCTACAGCTGTCTCTTGGGCCGGCCATGGATCCATTCTGCGGGTGCCGTGACCTCCACGTTGCACCAGAAGCTCAAATATGCCATTGGAGGTAGCATTGTGACTGTATGTGGCGAGGAAGATATAATGGTGAGCCATTTGTCATCCTTCAAATACGTTGAGATGGATGGGGAAATCCACGAAACCCTATGTCAGGCGTTCGAAGCTGTTAAAGTCAAGAACGTAGCTCCTGCGATCACTGAGAAGCCAGAGATGACTCTCTCTTCCTTCAAGGAAGCCCGGGCCGTTGTCCAAGTCGGATCTACCCCAGGCTGGGGGTGAATTTTGGAGATACCTAACAAGCAAGACAAGTTCGGGTTGGGATATTCTCCTGCGGCTGAAGCCTCCTCGACTAGCAGTGCGTCACGAGGTAAAGGGCCGATCCAGTTTACTAGTGGCGGGGTGATATTTGAAAGCGTCAACGCGGTGTCTGAAGACAACGGAGATAGCGACTGTGACTTAGACTCTTGGATCCAGCCAAGCAAGCCAGGCGAGAGCCCCAACAACTGGTCCATCAAGGATATCATCCAGATGACAAGCGAAGAGTAATGGTTTACTTTTTCCAATCATTGTACAACCTTATGTCCTACCCGGGGCATAGCGGTTTTATTGTCAGGGCCTTGTTTGATTATGTACATGCATTTTATCAATAAATCAAAAGGCGTTTTCTTCGTATTCAAATATTGCGATCTCTGTTATTCCTGTTTTATATTTCTTTTGAAAAACAACAAAATGGCAATGAGGTTTGTGCTAACCTGCATATCCTTGTTTTAAGCTTAACCCTTGTTATTGCAGGATCCACATGACAGATGACATCGACTCTGGACCTTCTACGACTCACTTCGACTTCGATTGCCCGATCTATCAAGCCGAAGAAGAGATTGATGAAGACGAAGACCTTCCCGAAGAGTTGGCCCGCTTGTTGAAACAAGAAGAGAAAGTTATTCTGCCTCACGAAGAAGAAATCGAGATTGTGAATCTGGGTTCTGAAGAACTTGTCAGGAACGTCAGGATAAGGGCTGCATTGCAGAGTGATGTCAAGCGAAGATTGGTCGAGATGCTAAGAGAGTATAGTGACGTCTTTGCTTGGTCATACAAAGATATGCCCGGACTTGATACTGACATCGTGGTCCACCACTTGCCGCTGCGAGAAGACTGTCCTCCCATTAAGCAGAAGCTTAGGAGGACACGACCAGATATGGCCGTTAAGATCAAAGAAGAAGTGCAGAAGTAGCTTGATGCTGGCTTCTTAGCGGTCACTACTTACCCTCCGTGGGTCGCCAACATAGTGCCTGTACCGAAGAAGGACGATAAGGTACGAATGTGCGTCGATTATCGGGATTTGAATAGGGCGAGCCCTAAAGATGATTTCCCGCTGCCTCATATTGATGTGTTGGTTGACAATACAGCTCAGTTCTCCGTATTTTCGTTCATGGATGGCTTCTCCTGTTACAATCAGATCAAGATGGCGCCGGAGGACATGGAGAAAACTACGTTTATTACACCTTGGGGAACATTTTGCTACAAGGTAATGCCTTTCGGTCTGAAGAACGTAGGGGCCACTTACCAACGAGCAATGGTTACTTTGTTTCATGACATGATTCATCATGAGATTGAAGTCTATGTTGATGACATGATTGCGAAGTCCCAAACGGAGGAGGGATATCTGGTCAATTTGCTGAAGCTTTTTGAGAGGCTTAGGAAGTTCAGGTTGAGGCTGAATCCTAACAAATGTACTTTCGGAGTACGGTCCGGAAAACTATTGGGGTTTATCGTGAGTGAAAGAGGCATCGAGGTTGATCCTGCGAAGATAAAAGCAATACAAGAGATGCCAGCGCCAAAAACAGAAAAAGAAGTTCGTGGTTTCCTGGGCAGAATAAACTACATTGCAAGGTTTATCTCTCAGCTCACGGCCACGTGTGAACCGATGTTCAAACTGCTAAAGAAAAATCAGGCGATTATCTGGAACGAGGATTTCCAGAAGGCATTTGATAAGATAAAACAGTATCTGCAGGAACCTCCAATCTTGATGCCCCCAGTGGCCGGAAGACCTTTAATCATGTACTTGACAGTTCTTGAGAATAGTATGGGGTGTGTTCTCGGTCAGCACGACGAGACGGGCAGAAAGGAGCATGCCATTTACTATTTGAGTAAGAAGTTCACAGACTGTGAATCGCGCTACTCGATGATGGAGAAAACGTGTTGTGCACTAGCCTGGGCTGCCAAACGTTTACGACAGTACATGCTCAATCACACCACCAGGCTAATTTCAAAGATGGATTCGATCAAGTACGTCTTCAAGAAGCAAGCGCTTTTGGGCAGGATTGCCAGATGGCAAATGGTGTTGACGGAATACAACATTCAGTATGTTTCCCAGAAGGCCATCAAGGGAAGCGTATTGTATGAATACCTTGCCGAACAGCCGATCGAGGATTATCAGCCTATGAAATTTGAACTCCCTGATGAGGATATCATGTTTCTTAAAGCGAATGATTGCGATGAACTGTTGCCCGAAGAGGGTCCAGATAGGAAATCCCAGTGGAAATTGATATTTGACGGGGCGATTAATTCTTATGGAAGTGGCATTGGGGCAATCATCACGACTCCCCACGGATCCCATATCCCATTCACTGCGAGACTGATGTTTCCAGTCACCAATAACAAAGCGGAGTACGAAGCATGCATCATGGGTCTAGAAGAGGCAATTGATTTGAGAATCAAGAACCTAGACGTATATGGTGACTCGGCGCTTGTGATCAACCAGATTAAAGGGGAGTGGGAAACTCGTCCTGAAGAAGATTCTTCCTCCACACTCCGATCACCGGGGCAAGTGGACTCCCAATTACGAAGGTCCGTACGTCGTTAGCAAGGTCTTCTCGGGAGGAGCCTTGTTGTTATCCACGATGGATGGTGAAGATTTTGCATCCCCGGTGAATGCGGACGCAGTTAAAAAATACTTTGCTTAAAAATGACCCGCTGGAAAGAAAAAGAATATCCAGGAAAAAATAGGGCATCCCGGCGAACCATAAAAAAGGAAAAAGGTTCGGGCAAAAATTAGGGATATAAAGAAAAGAATGTACACCCGCAAAGTCGAAAACCCGGAAGGGCGACTTTGGCAAAAAAGGGTATCCCGGTGAATCGAAAACCCGAAAGGGCGATTCAGGAAAAATTTAAGGATTTGAAAAAGCAAATGACTGCGTTCCGCGTATGGACTTTCATTGTTTAGTGGTTTGGAAGACCTGAGGGCCGTTTATCTGAATCAATCTCTTTTGAAGCTGAAGCGTCGGAGAAGTATCGAAGTCGAGTGGGTCATAGAGGGATCAACTCATGGTGTTCGTCTACGCCGCATTGCCGACATTTGTGTATATACTGATGTATATTTATGTTTGCGCAGCTTCCTCATTCCAGGAGCTTGCATCTGTTGTAAAACGTTTTTACCCATTCAGGGGTCCGTTATCAAAAAAATGTATACTATTCAGCAATTCTATTTGTTTGTTAGCATTTATCTGTTTTGTTTGCGGAAAAAACGCCGATGTTTTTGATAAAATGCGCATACATAAACTTACTGGCCTAGGCCACTGATTGTTGAAACAATGAATTACTTGAACATTATCACAAGATGATAACCTTGATAGGTCCCTTTTGAGAAGGGTATCTTGTCTGTTTGTTTGTGTTGTTGCAGGTGTAGCATATACCAGGTGGTACGCCGTATGCGTCCCCAAGCAGGATGATTCCTTCTTCTCTGGCAAAGTTCAGCAGCCTCTCCCTGCAGAGTCTGAACGTGGGATCGTAAGCATTGATATGTTTTCCCCAAGCAGAGAAGATTCTCTCCCCAATCCGATGCATCCCGAAGGGTCTTCATCTCCCTAGCTGAGTCACATACTGAAGTGTGCAGCAATTGATAGTTCCAGACTGAAGTCTTCAGCAGAATTGAAATTCCCCGCAGAGTTGTACTCTCCCCTGTAAGCAGGATGATTCCTTCTTCCCCAGCCAAGTTTGCAGATCCCCAAGGGAGCCGAGTCCTTGGAAAGCAGTTCGGGCCATGATTGGTTTTCCCCAGTAGAGTGTTGAATAGCTGATGCTGTATTTCCCCGCCAGAGTCGTTACCTCCAGGGAAATAGTCGCGAAGGCCGCGCAGTTCATTTCTGCGATTGACATCACTTTCCTGAGCAGGTCCGGGTTCTCGTAGAGCTTCGTTCTCCTGCAGCAGTCGACTGAAGTTTGTTTCCCCAGGCGGAGTCCGTTTGAGATCGGTGTGACTTCTTCTCCTCGGCGGGATGAGTCCTTCCTCCACCAGAGTGGTTCTTTATCCTTGACAGGAGGATGCTCCCTTCAACATTTATTTTGTTGATGGGGTCATAGCATCTTGCATGAATGCATAGCATTTACCTAAAAAAATGCGTAGCATTTCCACCGTGTGGAGCATTGCGCCATTGCCAAAGCATACGCATATGAAGCATGAGCTAGGTCGGTACCGTTCTTGTTTTGCAGGTGTTCCTCCGTAGAATGGTTTGATCAAGATGATTCTTGAATTCTCCCCAGCAAAGTCGTTTGCTCAAGATGATTCTTGAATTCCCCAGTGAAGTCGCCAGAGAGGGTCGCTCAAGTTGATGCTTAGAATCCCCGGCAGAGTGTTTGCTCAGGATGATTCCTGAAATCTCCAGCAGAGTTATTGGTTCAGGATGATTCTTGAAATCCCCGGCGGAGTTATTTGTCCAAGATGATTCTTGAAGTCCTCAGCAGAGTTGACTCACCCAAAATGATTTCTGGATCTCCGAAGCAGAGTTACTTGATAGCTCTCCAGAATCCCACTGGAGATGCGGCATCCCCAGCAGGTTGCTGAATAGAGAAGTTGAAACTTCCCTTGAAAGACTTAATGATTGAAGTCCAACCGTATTGACGAAGTAGTTCTCTCATCTGATGCGGAGTGCCTGATGGTAGAAGTTGGATATCCCCAATTGGTTCATGACTGACTGAGAATTCCATTCCCGACTTACTGACGAAGTTCGGCTAACGCCCAAAGATTTCTTTGAATGCCCGATGGCGTGGTTAACTTGATTGTTGATCTGATGGGTCCCGAGAAATCTTGATTCCTGACGGCATGACCAAGCGTGTGTCACCGGTTACCGTGTGACCAATTTCCCAGCTAGGTGCCGTGCAGCTAACATTTCGGTTTTCGGAGATTTGTTCCCATCAGAGTACCGTGTACCTACGCAGTTGGCAAATTTCCGGGTTTGTTGGTATTCAACTGTCTTTCACCTTGATTGTTTGAGAGTTGTTCGCTTCTCACCCAGTTAGGTTCAAGCCGCTTGAATAGGGGCAGCTGTTGCACCCCAAAATTTGCCTAACATTCCTTTACCTAGCTTGTGTTTCATTGCATTCACATTAGCATTATCATTTGCATTTCATTGACATGTATGCAGGAGATCAAGAGGTATGGTTACCAATTAAGGGCTACACAAGACTTTGAAGCTAGCTAAGAAGGTTATTCAGGTGCTCAAGGGTTGATATCCTTGTCAGAAAAGTTAAAAGATCCTCAAAGAGAGTGGTTGAAACCAAGGGTGTAGGTCTCCTAACTTGAAAGTTGTGGAAAGCCATCAGATGATTCTGAAGCCGTGAAGATGGACTTGAGGTCTTGAGAGAGCTCATAAGAAGTGTTTAGGATCACCTTTAGGCCTAGACAGGTCATTGTGCAAGATTAAGAAGACTCAGCCATGAGTGGTGCAATTAGGGTTTGACTGGGTCAACCCTAAGTCAACTGATGATGTGAACAAGGTTGAGACCTAATTCAAGAGCCATGTGATCATGGATTGATGCATTGATATGCTATAAGGATGATTCCAAGGTTAAATCATCATGATTGAAGAGTTTGAGAAGTTTCAAGCTAGGGTTTCTAAGGCT
The DNA here is from genome assembly GCA_963859935.3 of Lathyrus sativus. Lineage (NCBI taxonomy): Eukaryota > Viridiplantae > Streptophyta > Magnoliopsida > Fabales > Fabaceae > Lathyrus > Lathyrus sativus. Next base: position 198,458,296 of record OZ012739.1, on the reverse strand, counting down.
TGACAGTGTAAAATACCCTAGTTTGACCCCTGTCTTCAAGGCAGTTTAGCTCAAGATGTGATTGTCATCTCATTTTACCCCCAACATGAATGTTGTAGAGCATGTTCTTAGCTTTAATTTGAGTGCTAGAAGTCCTTGATAGGATTTGTAGACCTCAAGTTATGACTTTGACAAGTTGCAGGTCATCTGAGGTATGTGAATTTGGGGGCTTGAAAGTTACCCAACTTGCATCAAACTTTTGCCCTAGAAGGATGATTCCTATGAACTTTCGGTCAACATGAATGTTGTTCCTTATTCTCTTATATTTCTAGAGAGTACTAGAAGTCCATGATTGGATGTCTAGAACTCAACTTATGGCTTTGACAAGTCAAGGGCATTTTGGTCATTTGGAGATTACAGGTCATTTCAAGCATAACGCCATAACTCCTATTTCCAAGCTCCAAATGGATTTTTGTTCAACATGAAAGTTGTTCAAAATGATGTTTTTAGCTTGTCTAAACATCAAGTGTCCATTGATATGGGTTATATCAAGCATTGGTTGAAGAAACTTCACATGAAAGCCATTTTAATGAATTAAAAGGAGAAAATTCAAAATAAATGAGATTAACATGTTTCCAAGTAAAATTTGTGGTCATTTTGAATGGAACTAATGTTTTAGAAAGATTGGCATTGCCACATTTTGGATTTGAGGTCCATAACATAGTCATTTGGATGGTTACTTCACAATTAAGAAACATCATATACACTCCATATGTTAAAACCAAAGGAAGAAAACCATTACATCACACTCCTTAATGATTAAGTGAATGGTTTGGATTGAGTTTAAAGCATGAGTAAGGCTTGAAGGCACACTTCCATGTTGAAATTTGGAAGGAAAGTTGAACATCCAAAATCCATAATTGGGCCTAGTTTGGGCTGGATATCCATCTGAACACACTATAAATATGAATTAGAACGAATTTGGAAGTTTCTGGAGCAAAATTCTGTTGAGAATCCATTGATGTGAAGTGAAGAAAAAGCTTGAAAATTGGAAATGCGTTTTGGAGAATCAAGAGGTTGCAGCAAGAACTGAGCATCAAGAATTGTCCACCATTACTCCTTGAAGGATTCTGCATAGTTTGAGAGAGAATTGAGGCGCATAACCACTACAATCCAAGCTTCAAGGTTGGTTCTGAGTTCTTGAAATATCTCTTTGATTATGCACTTTTAATCCATTAGAAGCATGTGGTTAGGTTCCCCTTAGCATGTAGATGAATTCTGGTTAGTTAATTTGATGATTAGAGACGAGTTAGGGTTTATGCCATTTTCGGTTGAGATCTGGTTTTGGTGAATCGTGCGTTTTCAGTATAAACTAGTGATATGGTTAGATTCCTGAGAAAATTCAGGTCAACTTTCATCAATAAATCGCGCGCAAAGGTTGAGTGTAGAGATAGTTAGGGTGCCATGAGGTTTTCCGGTGGAACTCCGGTCGCCCTCGCCGGATTCTGCATCTTTCCCTCCTCTTGCACATTTGAAAGGTTGATGACATTATCTGGAACGTCCATGCGTGTGGAAATGTAGACTGAGTCAAGCAATCTAAGGCCCAGCGTTGTGCCACGTCCCCCTCCCTCCAAAACACTGCGTTTTGATTAGTAAGGTACCCCAGCCTTGTTCATTTCGCTGCTTGGACCAAGAACGAGCGAGTTTGAACCTTGGCGTGTAATGTTTTTGATTTTGTGAATTGAGAAGAACAAGCGCATGGGCTTATGAATCCTTTGATATCAGCACCCCTCTTTCAAGCCCAATGGGAGTTGTAACGTGAAATCTGTACTTAGCACACCTCCCCTTGTCCTTTTGTTTGTGACTGAATTGAGATTTGAATGGGCCTAGCGCCCAGTTGCTATGCACACCACCAGGATGAGGGGCCCAAGCGAGGGTAGTGGAAATTGTTTGCTGATCACACCCTCTGACTTATTGTCCTTCTTTAATTTCTTCATTTTATTCATGGTCCTTGATTAAATCATATAAAATTGAAAAATGATCCAATTAATCCCATTCTTTTTGCATTATATTCATGATTGAATCTAGTCTTTTTTAGATAAAAAATATTTTTATTTCATGCATTTTCTGATTTTATGGGAATTTTCACATTTTAATTGATATTAAAATAGTTATGTTTGATACTTGATTTTGTGGAATTTTGTGTGATCATGTGGGGATGATTTTGATCCTGATTTTTTGTGAGTAGTTAGAATAGATGTGCATGCTACCCATATATTTTTCTCACATTTTTGTGATGAACATAGGTGGTAGTTTAGGTTGAAACCTTTAGAAGCTCCATTTTTAGGGTTTATGATTGATACCTTTGGATTTAGGACTTAATTTTAGGACTTAATAGATGATTTAGTCCCTGGTTTTTGTATGAGGCATTCTTAATTGAATTAGGATCCCTTAGGAATTTTTTTATAAATTTATAAGATAGTTTTCTATTTTTGATTGATTTTAGTTTAGGTGCTAACTTTAGATGATTCTAAGGCACTAACTCAACTAGATTAACATCTTTAGTTCCCTTAGATTAGGGTTGTGCTTTGCTTGTTCTTGGATAATGATGAAGACAAGTTGAGAATGTATTGGATTGCTTGAAGAGGCTTGGATTTGAAGATCTTCCCTTCTTGTGGTGTAGTTTTGATTAGGTTAAGATTAGGGTTTTGTAGGCAGAGCTTCTAGATAGTTCTCTTCCTTCATAAACATGGAATATGTTGATCAATTCCATTCTTCCCTATGATGTAAGGTCCCTTGTAAAGGCCTAATTCCTCCTTTAGTAGGATGTATGGTTCTTTGCAAATTGGTAGAACCTTTGAGGGTCCCTTTCTCTGATGACAGGATGCTCAGTGGTGACCTTTGGTCTTCATTCTGCTACCAATCATCCCAACTTTGCTCTTGATAGATGCATCTTTCTCCCTTGCTAGAGGATGGAGTTCCTTGCTTGAAGAAGATTGAAGAATGGAGTTGATACTTCCAGGTGATTGAAGACTACTCTGAGAAGCTGAAGCTTGTAGATGAAGAGGAACTAGTTGATACTGGTAAAGAAGAGAGAGCTGAAGCTTGAAGATCAAGTTGATACTTATGAAGAGGGTTCAATTGAGATTGAGTGAAGAGCTGAGGCTTGAGGAATAAAGGATAAGTTGACACTTGCATTGATGCATTGAGAGCCTGAAGGAGCCAAGTTGATACTTGTAGTTAGGAGTAAAGCCTGAAGGTGGGATTTACTGTAAAGCTGAAGCTTGAGGAAGAGAGAATAAGTTGAGACTTATGTTGATGGGTTGAAACCCTGGAGAAGCAAGTTGATACTTGTCATGAAAGATGATAGCCCTAAAGAGCTGCTGAAGATTGATGACTGGACTGCTGTTAAGTTGGTTTAGTTGTAGGAGCTGTTGATCTGCTTTCTCTCTTGTCTGTTTTCTCTTTTGTATTGGTGTGCCTTGTTTGATTTGCTTGATGCATTAGAATAAGTTCATATTTAGACTGACTTTAAGCTAGGAGCATGATTGCACTAGAGGTTGAGTTGCTCCCTCTGCTTGTATTGTTACTGTATGGCTTTGCTTGCGGGTATTCGGTAGAGCCCAGCTCCCTTGCCCATGTGGTTTGTGTTTGCCTGATGGCATTTTATTTCATTTCTTCTATATGATTACAGTCACTTATATCTTGCTTGATAGCATGTTATTCTTTCTGTATGATGGCAGTTATTCATATCTGGCTTGAGGTCGAGATGAGCTTGTGGAGGCTGATGCCCCACACACATTTCCTCCCTCACTTGCATTGCATGCATTTACAATCGGTTACTGTTTACTGTTTAAGCTGATGCTTTGTCTATTTTCGTACCTCATTGACATGATCCCTTAGGAATCTCAGTTCCTTTGATAAGGAAGTGATGATAGAACTTTAGGTTGAAACCTATGCATGATAACTTCTAGGAGTTCCCTGTTTCAAACCTCAACCATAGGATGAATCCTTGGCATGACAACATTAGGACTTGATAGTCTCCCCTAGTTGAGCCCCTTCTCTTCTCATCTCAAAACAAATTAAGATACAGTAATCATGAATGATTTCTTTCGTACGTTACGAGCCTTAAGCTATCTGAGAAAGGATTGTTGGAGAGTTTCTTTTCAACAGTACGGATGTTTAGTATGGCACCCTTTGGGTGACATGCGACGCATTCTCTCTCAGGTCATAGTCTTTAGTGTGATTGAAATTGCAAACACAATAAAAAACAGTTCTTCCGTAAAAGACAGAAAACAAACTTCAAACCTTTTTGCCCCGTGGGCCCATAATTCAAAGGAAAGCTTTTCTGAAGAAAAGAGTGTCGTTAAACTTCAGTGCCACCGCAAACAGGCTTTGTCCCTAACTGCTGGAACTGTTGTTTAACCCTACTCGATAAAACAGATGAATCTGAATCCCCGTAATCCGTATTATCCCGAACTACATAAGCTCTGATCTCTCATACCTGTTGAGAGTACGTAGGCACAATACTGATGTATTGGCGAGCCACCTTCCCCATAACCCGTAGTAGGTCGAACTACGTTGACTCTGATTTCTCATTCTCTGATGAGAATACGTAGGCATAAAGTGCGATGCTTTGCCGAGTCATTTTCCTTTTCTTTTTCAGACCAGCCTTGATAGGTAGATAGTAAACCAACCCGTCAGATAAACATAACAAACGTGGATCTCATCGAGTACGATAGACGTGAGGGGTGCTAATACCTTCCCCTTGCGTAACCGACTCCCGAACCCAGACAATGGTTGCGATGACCTTGTCTTATACCTTTTCGTCAGGTTTTTCCGATTGTTTCCTTTCCCGTTCTGAGGGATAAATAACGAAAGGTGGCGACTCTTCTGTTTTTCCAGCACCATATTTTCGCGGAAGCGACAGCTGGCGACTCTGTTGGGGATTCGATAATTTCCTGGGATCCAACGTCCCGTATGCGAGTCAGTTTGGGGACCCCACGTCCCCTGCGAGAGTCAATCCTAGCACTTGTATGATTACTTGTTGGGTTGTGTTTATTTATCACATTTTTTCCCGCACTTTATTTTCAGTATGATATGATTATCTGTGTTGTTGAGGGAGGGGCATTCTGATGAGTGAGAAGCCAGACCCAGGCTTGAGTGAACATAGCATTAGTTGTGGAAATTAGTGAGCGCGTGCTTGCTTGGCAGGCACTAGTGTCTCATGATATCCACGCTCAGAAGAGGTTCTCCCGGTTAACTTCTTTTTCAACCCTTTGGGTTGAGGGGGTTGTTGGTTTGGAGGATTGTCGACTCTGGGAACCGATCATTTGGGATTCAGCCGAGTGAGGCCGCTTCAGGAGCTGGTGATGCCACACCTTCTGGGTATCGTATAACCCCTCTTGAATGTCTGTGACGCTGATGACCGCATAGGATGCCGAACTTGTGTCAGTTTAGGTCCATACCTGTGAGCAGGGTTGGGTTTGTTGCAGGAAGCCTTAACCTGCAGACTACCTGGTTTTCTTGATAGTGAATCAGTTTTGTTGGTATCAGAGGTTCTCATCATCAGATGTATATGTGTTCTCGACAGAGCAGATTTATGGTCTTGTATCAGAGGTCCTTATTATCAGATATGTGTGTTCTTGACAGAGCAGATTTGTGGTCCGATACCAGGGTTTTCTTCTTATCAGAGATAGTGGTTGTTCTTGATAGAGCAGGATTATGGTTTTGTTGATACAGAATCTCCCCAACGCAGTTGTCTTGATCTCCTGCTGCATGATTGCATTTTACATTGTTTTGCATACTCATTTGCATTTCATTAACGTGTGTCTGTGGTGCAGGTACCGTTTCCCCCGATTCAGGATTTCTGGCCTTCTATTGTATTGTTATGGGTTCTCTGAGGAAGACCGTGGCTTACAAGCTCCCTGCCCCTGATGTTGTTCAGCTGACTGGTTTGATTGCTTTAGCAGATGATTCTGTGAGAGATGAGTTCAGAAAGTCTTACGGAAAACTGCTCAGTTTGGTTCGTAAACCTTCTGCGTTTGAGTTGAATGGGTTGCACGCCTTGCTGCAGTTCTACGACCCTCCGTTGAGATGCTTTACCTTCCAGGACTTTGTTCTCGCACCCACGCTAGAGGAGTATGTTGATTTGTTAGGTGTGCCTATCAAGAGTCAGATGCCCTTTGTTCATATGGATGCTGAGCCTAATCTGGCTAGTCTGGCTCCTTCACTTCATCTGGATGCCTCCGAGTTGGTCTTGTCTAGTTGGAACAAGGTTCCCGGTTTCTCCTTGCAGTTATTAGTGGGAAAGGCCCAGCAGTGCGCCAAAGACGGATGTCGGATCGTGTTCAACGCTATTCTTGCTCTGTGCATATATGGCATCATTCTGTTCCCCAATATGCCTGACTTTGTAGACTTCGACGCCTTTCACATCTTTGCATCTGGGAATCCAGTCCCTACCTTGATAGGAGATGTCTACCATTCCATCCACTACAAAAGCGAGAATAGAAGGGGTAAGAATGTCTCGTGCTGTGTGCCCTTGCTCTATAAATGGCTTGATAGTCATCTACCCAAGAGGGGTCCCTTTGCTTCGTCTGCAGCCACAACTGAGTGGTCTGAGCATTTGATGAGTCTATCAGCGGAGGATATTGACTGGTTTGACAGAGATAGGTTGGGTACCGAGATCATCTTCAGCTGCAGTGGGTTTCCGAACGTGCCTTTGATAGGCAGGAAGGGCTGTATAAACTATAATCCATCTCTGCTGGTCCGACAGTTTGCTTATGCTTTGAGAGCTCCGCCGAAGGATGAAGAGGTGCAGGAATCTCTGTACCTCACTGGTCTTCTAGAGGGGGATATGTTATCTAAGCTTCAGCACGCTTGGAATAGTATCAGTAAGAGGGGAAAGCCGTCGCTGGGAAAAAGTAATAGCCAGGCCTACGCTCCACATGTGACTTGGATCAGAGCCAGAGCAGATGCTATAGGGATTCCGTTTCCTCCTGCCAAGCCAGAAAGCCCTCCAGTGATTGAAGAGCCTACTACCGTGCCCATTCAGCAGCATAATCAGGTGTTAGCTGAGCGAGATGAATTGAAGAGGGCAAATGAAGAATTGGAGAAAGAATTGGCTCAGCTCAGAAGCGAGAGAAGCGAAGTTGTTCATTCCTTCAAGAGGAAAACAGAGCTGGTGAACCGGTTGGGGACAGATCTGACTAAGCAGATAGCTGAGCGTGAGCGCATGGGTCGAGACTTCAAAGTTGTCAACGATGTACTGGCCACGAAGAAGAAACACTTGGATGAAGCGTATCGAAGGATATCCAAGTTTAACCAGCACTGGAAGGCCTCCCTAGCCAACCGGAAAGAGCGGGAGGATAAGCTGATGCAACAGATCTCCAAGCTGAAAGCCCAGGTGAAGGCTAGTGAGAAGAGGTTTGATGAAGACACTGCTCGCTGATATGCCGCCGAAGGCCAGCTCAACAAAGCTCTTGCTAACCTGAAGGAGCGCAAACTGATGTTTGAATCCAAGAAGCGGAAGCTAGAAGATTGTTTCGGAGAAGGAGCATGGGAAGATTCGGTCGAAGGTCTTCAATACACCATTATGCAGAGAGAGTTACTCGTCAAAGGGTTACTCACTCGGCCTGATCATCCAGAAACGAAGGGGTTGTTACAAGAGTTTCACGCCCGTGGTCGTGCTTGACTATTTGTATTCCTTTTGTTTTGATCATTGTTGTATGTTAACCATCACCAGGCTTGTTGGTCGAGGTCATGCTATTGATTCAGCTTGTACTCAGTGACGTTGTGTACTGCCTTGATGGGCTTTCTTTATATATGAGATGTTATTTCCATGACTGGACTCAGACTTCTTATTATCAGCACTGGCACTCAGGCACTAGGATCGGGGGATACCTCCCCAACGCACAGACACATGTTTGCATTTGCATGAAGCATTTGCATAACGAGCACTTTGTCGTTTTTCCTAACCCTTTTGTGTTTACAAGGTTGTTTCAGGTTGTTCCAGGATTGATCAGAGACCTATCCACCGCTATCCGACCAGAGCAAATCAAACCAGAATCATGGAGCAAGTGCAAACTGATGTTCAGGAACTCCGCGAAAGAATGGATCGCTTCATGGAGCTCATGCAAGCGGTCGCCAATGGCCAGGATCAGCTCAGAACCTTGGTTCAGCCTCTGATTTCAAGGGTCGATAGCAATGGCGTACTCCATGGTGGGACCGTGCCTACCCCTCCACCAGTTGAAACTCCTCAGAATGGCGTCCCCGTGACCGGGGAGAATGGCAGTGCCAATGGCAATGTGATAGCTAACCTGGGACTCAATGGTAATACGACGGGCGTCGGTAATGGGAATTTTGAAGCTAACGTCAATGTTGGGCTGGGCAACGGCAATGCAGGTGTGGGGAATCTGTTCAGGCCTCAGCCGTGGTTAGAAGATCGTCAAGATGATGTGTTCTCCCAGAGAGGTGCCGAAGGTGAGCTGACTACTGAAGCACGTCTAAGGTTCAAGGCACTCGAGGATAAGATGAGAAATATCGAGAACCAGAACACCCTGGGCGTTGATATGTCCAAGTTGGGACTGATTGCTGATTTCAAGGTGCCTCCCAAGTTCAAGGTACCTGACTTTGAAAAGTACAAGGGCACCACTTGCCCTCGCGTCCATCTGAGATCATACTACCGGAAAATGTCCGCTTATTCTGAGGACGAGAAGTTGCTGATGCACTTCTTTCAGGACAGTCTGTCCGGACCCTCCCTTGAATGGTACATGAGTCTGGAACCTACCAGTGTGCGCACGTGGAAGGACCTTGCTGAAGCATTTGTACACCACTACCAATATAATAGCGACTTGGCTCCGAACCGAGTCCAACTGCAGAATCTGTCGCAAAGGAACAACGAGGGGTTCAAGGAATACGCCCAGCGGTGGTGTGAATTGGCGGCCAGGGTTCAGCCGCCGATGGTTGAACGTGAGCTTATGCAAATGTTCGTAGCCACCCTCCCAGGGGTTTATTATGAGAAATTGGTCAGCGGTATGTCTGGAACCTTCTCAGATCTCATTATCACGGGTGAGCACATTGAAAATATGATCAAACTGGGGAAAATTCAAGGTGATTCATCCTCAGCTGGAGGAGGCGGAAAGAAACCTTATAGTGGCAAAAGACGGGAAGGAGAAACGAGCGTCGTGACCAACGCTCGAAGGAAGGGTAAAGGCCCTCACCAACAGGTGGCCAGCATAACTATCTCGGCAGTTCAACAGCCACAGCAGCAGCAGCCGCAGCAGCAGCAGCAACCGAATCAACAAGGGTACAAAAAGTATCAGAACACGGCACCTCTGTTGAGCCGTCACCTCGAGACACCGCCCATGTCCTACGCTCAGCTATTACAGACTCTGCTCCAGTTACAGCTGATCCAGAAGAGAACCCTGGCTCCCTTGACAGGGGCACCTCCGCCAGAGTATGATGCGAATGCGACTTGTGAATTTCACTCAGGGGCACCAGGCCACACGATAGAAAATTGCAAAGCCTTCAAGCACAAGGTGCAGGATATGGTGGACGCTAAGATCATCAACTTCTCAGATAATGTGCCAAACGTCACGAAGAACCCTATGCCGAATCATAGGGGAGGTGGAGTAAACTCCATCATTGAAGACGAGAGTTTGGATTTATTGACTGACGTCAGAGATCTGAAGACACCACTTAGCTTCGTTAAAGCTAAGCTGATGAAAAGAGGTTTCTTTCCAGGTTGTGGAGAGCTGTGCATGGGCTGTGCGACAAGTCCTGATGGATGTGAACAGTTGGTAGAGGGGATTCAAAGTATGATGACCGAAGGACTCCTGCAGTTTAGCCGAAGGGCCGAATGTGGATCGGGAGAGGTAATGCTGAAGCAAGGTGGTGAGGTTGCCACCATCACCATCCCTCGCCAGACGATAACTATTTCCGCACCCAGACCGCCCACGATTACCATCACCAAAGCTGGGCTGATACCCTTCGAAAGCACCAATGCTGTCCCATGGCATTATGGGGCTGAAGTCTACTGCAACGGACATAAGTTGGAACTAGAACCGTTTGGGTCGTCTGTGGAGAACCTGGCGGGCGTTAACGGAATTACTCGCAGTGGAAGAGTGTTTGCACCACCTGAGGTCGTGGCGGACAAGGCGGATAGAGCTGATACAGGTAAAAGTAAAGTCGTTGAAGAGACCCCTCGTGGGGTAGAGAAAGACTTACTTGTTAAAGACGCCGAGGAATTTATGAGGTTGATTAAAAAGAGTGACTACAAGATCGTGGATCATCTCCATCAGACACCCTCGAAAATTTCCATCCTGAATTTGTTGATGTATTCTGAAGCACACCGCAACGCACTGCTGAAGGTGTTGAACGCCGCGTATGTACCGCAGGAAATATCGGTAAACCAGTTAGAAGAGGTCGTAGCCCACGTGAATGCTGGAAATGGGTTAGGATTCACTAACCTAGAGCTGACGCCGAAGGGGATGAACCACAATAGCGCTCTGCACATCTCGATAGAGTGTAGGGGAACGATTATGTCCCATGTGTTGGTGGACACGGGGTCATCGCTCAATGTCCTTCCGAAGAAGGCATTAATGAAGTTAGATACTCGCGGAGTGATTTGCACACCCAGTGATCTGGTTGTGAAAGCGTTCGATGGAACCAAACGCCATGTTTTCGGGGAGGTGACGTTGCCAATCCAAGTCGGGCCGGAAACATTCGACGCGGTCATTTACATTATGGACATCATGCCTGCCTACAGCTGTCTCTTGGGCCAGCCATGGATCCATTCTGCGGGTGCCGTGACCTCCACGTTGCACCAGAAGCTCAAATATGCCGTTGGAGTTAGCATTGTGACTGTATGTGGCGAGGAAGATATAATGGTGAGCCATTTGTCGTCCTTCAAATACGTTGATATGGATGGGGAAATCCACGAAACCCTATGTTAGGCGTTCGAAGCTGTTAAAGTCAAGAACGTAGCTCCTACGATCACTGAGAAGCCAGAGATGACTCTCTCTTCCTCCAAGGAAGCCCGGGCCGTTGTCCAAGCCGGATCTACCCCAGGCTGGGGGCGAATTTTGGAGATACCTAACAAGCAAGACAAGTTCGGGTTGGGATATTCTCCTGCGGCTGAAGCCTCCTCGTCTAGCAGTGCGTCGCGAGGTAAAGGGCTGATCCAGTTTACCAGTTGTAGTGTGATATTTGAAAGCGTCAACTAGGTGTCTGAAGACAGCGGAGATAGCGACTGTGACTTAGACTCTTGGATCCAGCCAAGCAAGCCAGGCGAGAGCCCCAACAACTGGTCCATCAAGGATATCATCCAGATGACAAGCGAAGAGTAATGATTTACTTTTCCCAATCATTGTACAACCCTATGTCCTACCCGGGGCATAGCGGTTTTATTGTCAGGGCCTTGTTTGATTATGTACATGCATTTTATCAATAAATCAAAAGGCGTTTTCTTCGTATTCAAATATTGCGATCTCTGTTATTCCTGTTTTATATTTGTTTTGAAAAACAACAAAATGGCAATGAGGTTTGTGCTAACCTGCATATCCTTGTTTTAAGTTTAACCCTTGTTATTGAAGGATCCACATGACAGATGACATCGACTTTGGACCTTCTACAACTCACTTCGACTTCGATTGCCCGATCTATCAAGCCGAAGAAGAGATTGATGAAGACGAAGACCTTCCCGAAGAGTTGGCCCGCTTGTTGAAACAAGAAGAGAAAGTTATTCTGCCTCACGAAGAAGAAATCGAGATTGTGAATCTGGGTTCTGAAGAACTTGTCAGGAACGTCAGGATAGGGGCTGCATTGCAGAGTGATGTCAAGCGAAGATTGGTTGAGATGCTAAGAGAGTATAGTGACGTCTTTGCTTGGTCATACGAAGATATGCCCGGACTTGATACTGACATCGTGGTCCACCACTTGCCGCTGCGAGAAGACTGTCCTCCCGTTAAGCAGAAGCTTAGAAGGACACGACCAGATATGGCCGTTAAGATCAAAGAAGAAGTGCAGAAGCAGCTTGATGCTGGCTTCTTAGCGGTCACTACTTACCCTCCGTGGGTCGCCAACATAGTGCCTGTACCGAAGAAGGACGGTAAGGTACGAATGTGCGTCGATTATCGGGATTTGAATAGGGCGAGCCCTAAAGATGATTTCCCGCTGCCTCATATTGATGTGTTGGTCGACAATACAACTCAGTTCTCCGTATTTTCGTTCATGGATGGCTTCTCCGGTTACAATCAGATCAAGATGGCGCCGGAGGACATGGAGAAAACTACGTTTACTACACCTTGGGGAACATTTTGCTACAAGGTAATGCCTTTCGGTCTGAAGAACACAGGGACCACTTACCAACGAGCAATGGTTACTTTGTTTCATGACATGATTCATCATGAGATTGAAGTCTATGTTGATGACATGATTGCGAAGTCCCAAACGGAAGAGGGACATCTGGTCAATTTGCTGAAGCTTTTTGAGAGGCTTAGGAAGTTTAGGTTGAGGCTGAATCCTAACAAATGTACTTTCGGAGTACGGTCCGAAAAACTACTAGGGTTTATCGTGAGTGAAAGAGGCATCGAGGTTGATCCTGCGAAGATAAAAGCAATACAAGAGATGCCAGCGCCAAAAACAGAAAAAGAAGTTCGTGGTTTCCTGGGAAGAATAAACTACATTGCAAGGTTTATCTCTCAGCTCACAGCCACGTGTGAACCGATGTTCAAACTGCTAAAGAAAAATCAAGCGATTATCTGGAACGAGGATTGCCAGAAGGCATTCGATAAGATAAAACAGTATCTGCAGGAACCTCCAATCTTGATACCCCCAGTGGCCGAAAGACCTTTAATCATGTACTTGACAGTTCTTGAGAATAGTATGGGGCGTGTTCTCGGTCAGCACGACGAGACGGGCAGAAAGGAGCATGCCATTTACTATTTGAGTAAGAAGTTCACAGACTGTGAATCGCGCTACTCGATGCTGGAGAAAACGTGTTGTGCACTAGCCTGGGCTGCCAAACGTTTACGACAGTACATGCTCAATCACACCACCAGGCTAATTTCGAAGATGGATCCGATCAAGTACGTCTTCGAGAAGCAAGCGCTTTCGGGCAGGATTGCTAGATGGCAAATGGTGTTGACGGAATACGACATTCAATACGTTTCCCAGAAGGCCATCAAGGGAAGCGTATTGTCTGAATACCTTGCCGATCGAGGATTATCAGCCTATGAAATTTGAACTCCCTGATAAGGATATCATGTTTCTCAAAGCGAAGGATTGCGATGAACCGTTGCCCGACGAGGGTCCAGATAGGAAATCCTAGTGGAAATTGATATTTGACGGGGCGATTAATTCTTATGGAAGTGGCATTGGGGCAATCATCACGACTCCCCACGGATCCCATATCTCGTTCATTGCGAGACTGACGTTTCCAGTCACCAATAACGAAGCGGAGTACGAAGCATGCATCATGGGTCTAGAAGAGGCAATTGATTTGAGAATCAAGAACCTAGACGTATATGGTGACTCGGCGCTTGTGATCAACCAGATTAAAGGGGAGTGGGAAACTCGCCAATCGAATTTGGTGCCGTACATGAATTATGCCAGAAGGCTACTTCCGTTCTTTGATCGAGTGGAACTCCATCATGTTCCTAGGGCTGAAAACCAGATGGCTGATGCCTTAGCCACGTTGGCTTCGATGTATAAAGTCAATTTTTGGAATGAAGCTCCAAGAATTGTCCTTTCTCGTCTTGATAGACCTGCGTTCGTCTTTGCGATCGAGGAAGCCTCCGACGGCAAGCCATGGTTCCATGACATTCAGACCTTCCTTATGACTAAGGAGTATCCTGCGGGAGCGTCAACCCAAGATAAGAAGACTCTGAGGAGGCTGTCTGGAAATTTTTATCTCAATCCTGATGGAGTTTTGTATAAAAAAAACCTCGATCTCGTGCTACTCAGATGTGTAGATGAGAAAGAGGTGAGTATGATCATGGAAGAAGTCCATGAAGGCACATTTGGTACGCATGTCGGCGGACATGCTATGACTAAGGGTGTACGCGGGTTGGGTTGGACCGGGTTCGCCTTAACCCGTTACCCAACCCGTTCAACTTTCAATGGGTTGGGTTTATCATCAAACCCGTAATTCTACTTTAAAAACCGACCCGAATCAACCCGGATATTTACGGGTTGGGTAGGGTTGGGTCCACGGGTTGTGTATATAATAATTATTATTTTCAATTTAAAAAATCTATAACACAATTCAATATAATTTTGCATATTTCAAACAATTAAATTATTTACGTAGTGGAGACAAATCCTACATATAAAATAGAATAATTAAAAATATAACAATAAAATTTTGAAATGTATTTTCTTTGTCATAAAAAATATTAAGATACATATACACCATTAATTATTTATATATTTTCATTAATATACCTTAATTTATAAAAATTTATTAGTTATTTTGATACTCAAATGTTATCCATTACAAATATATATCAACATATGTAAAACAAATATATAATAATATACAGTATATATTAGTTGTTTTGATACTCAAATGTTACCTTTTCTAGCATATGCTTAAAAGTAGGTCCGTAAACTATCATATATATTAACACTTAATAATATATAAAATTCCATAAAATATCATTTCCATAAAATTCATAAATTCTAAATAATTCAAAAGCAAATAAACATCACTTAATCTTAAAATAACATAGATGTATTGGTCCAATATCGGTCTAATAGCACCAAAATCTAACAGCAACTATAAAAGATTCCAGCACCAGCAGTGAAAGGTTTAGCAACAACAGAAAATCCAGCAACAGTAGCTGTAAAAGATTCCAGCAACAATAATGAAACGTTTAGCAACAACATAAAATCCAGCAACAACAGTTAAAAGTTTAAGCAACAATAGTCAAAAGAAGAAGAAAAAAAACAACACTAGAAAATACCTTAAAATCTAGTAGAAACTAATCCAGCTAACTCTATATATGTAAACACAAACAACTAATAAGAATAATGTAATGTAATACTAAAATAAAATAGATTTTAAAATTCAAACATATAATTCATACCTGACTCAACCTTTTCCAATTCAACCAACTCTTTTTCTAAATCAATGACCTTAGGAGATTTGATCCAATTTTGAGTACAAATCAAAGCTTCAATGGTAGAGGGATTCAAGGAACTACGAAATGAATCAAGGACACGACCTCCTGTACTAAAAGCGGATTCAGAAGATACAGTGGATACAGGGATAGCCAATATATCTCTAGCTATGCGGGAAAGCACATGATATTTATTTGTTTTTCCTTTCCACCAAGTGAGAATATTAAATGTAGGAGAATCATCTTCAACACCATCCTCCAAATACCTTTCCAACTCATTTTTTTGCACTTCACATTGTTTTTTCTTCATATTCATTCTAAACAAATTGTCCCAATCTTCATCATCTTCACCATTTTCAATTCTAGAATGAGAGGCAATGTTTGAAGATGAGGCATTGGAACCACCATCATGAGAAACAGGATACAAAAATAAATAGTGCTCAAACAATTTAGCAATAAGAGATTTCAATTTCTTTAACATATCCTCTGACAATTTTTCACCATACATCTAAGTAAAACAAAATTCAATATAGTCAAGCTTATAACGAGGATCAAGATAAATAGAAACAAAGAGAAGATAATTTATTGTATTGCTTTCCCAATACTTGTTGTACTTCAATTGCATATTTGCTGTCATGGTTTTCAAAATTGGATCACTAACATTGTGCCTCCATTTATTCAACGTTTTTTTAATATCCATCAACTGTTTGAAAAAAGAGTTAGCAGTAACATGCAATGACCCAGAAAAAGAAAGTGTGGCATCATAAAAAGTTTTCAAAAACTTCACAAAAATACGAGCTCGTTCCCAATCAGCTCGATTAGGACATCCTTTCGACTCAATACGGAGATTAGTTAAAAATGCAACATCAGCATGTTCTAAGCGGTAAAATGCATGTTCATACTTTTCAGCGATGTTCAACATTAAATAAGTAGAGTTCCATCTGGTTTCTACATCTAGTGTTACCAATGCTTTAGAACATACACCAACAGCTTCTGCACACTTCTTGAAAGTAGCCAACCTACTAGGAGAAGCCTTGACAAACTTACATGCAGCCCTAATTCTTTTAACAGATTCATCAATATCCTTTATTCCTTCTTTGACAATCAAGTTTAATATGTGAGCACTACATCTCATATGCAAGTGCTCCCCATTAAACAAAGTACGACCATTCCAAAAACTCATGCCTCGATTTAAATAATCAATTGCCAAATTGTTAGCACTTGCATTATCAACAGTCACACAACATATAGACTTGATACCCCATTCCTTCATGCAATTCTCTAATGTTATCCCTATAGTTTCACCTTTATGGTCAGCAATTATACCAAAGCTTAATATACTCTTCTTTAAATTCCACTCGTCATCAATATAGTGAGCTGTAACACACATATAATTCATATTCTGAATCGATGTCCAAGTATCAGTGGTAAGAGACACCATTTGTTTATTAGCAGACAACATAGATTTCAATTTTTCTTTCTCATCGAAGTACAAGCATAAAAAATCTCTGGCAACAGTGACACGAGATGGAATTTTGAATCTTGGTTGAGCCTCTTTCATGAACATATTAAATCCTTCATTTTCAACATATTTAAAAGGGAGCTCATCAATGATTATCATCTTTGCAAGTGTTAATCTAGTCCTCTCTTGATTAAAATCAACAAGTTTCAAGCTAACACTATTAGGATCATCCTCACTTTCTTTTCCAATAGCTATAGTTTTTTGTTTCTTATCAACTACCCTATTTGGATTTTTCAGGCACACTTTCAAATGTTTATGCATGTTAGTAGTGCCATGACTACCACTATTTGCAGCATATTGTTTCCCACAATACTTACATATAGCCTTATCATTAACCCTTTTAAAATCTTTCCAAACTGTAGAAGGTTTTCTAGAGGGTTTTCTTTTGCTTACCTCTATTAGTGCACTTGGTGGCAATGATGACAACCCTTCTCCTTGTATTTGTTGAACTTCTTGCTCTTGTTCAAGTGGATGAGCAACATCTTCACTGACAATTTGTGATTGTTCCACTTCCATTTTCTATAAAAAAACAATTTTTAATATAAATTATTATTAAAACAACATTAAACAAAATATATTTAAATTAATAATATGAAACAGAACAGGACTTTGCATCAAAATATATTTTCATCATATGAAACAAAATAGTACTTTGCATCATATGAAACAAAATAGTACATTACATTGAACCTATCATCATATTTTACATTGATATAAAACTATTGAAGTACATACTGTAAAAACAATATATTGCATTGAAATAAATATATTGTAGAACTATAAAAAGTATAAAACCTTATTCAATATGGAGACGAAACTATGAGAGAGTCAAAGTATAGACTGTGGATTTTTGAAAGCAAGATGGAATTGGAATGTGAGAGAGTAAAATGAAAAAAAAATCGTGAGAGAAAGAGGAGTGGTGACGTTTGAGATTTGCCGTAGTAAAAAAATAGGGTTAGGTTAAGTGGTATTGTCTTTAGTTTAGTAAGTTTCTAATATATACTTAATTATTATTAGTTAATAAAGATTCATTAAAAAAATAAAAAGGCAGTAAAGTGTAAACTAGAAGTGCATAAGTCAAGCGACAAGCAAGCATGATTAATATTAATAATAATGTTTAATTATAATAATAATAATTTAATGTGTGATTGGAAACTGGAAGGAGATCTTTGTGTACGTTACAATTTACAAAGTTATAGCAACTTTAAAATTTATAAATAATAATATAATAATAATAATAATAATTAATTATGCCACGTCAACGGGTTGGGTCAACGGGTTCATGGGTTTAGAAACTAAAACCCAATACCCGAACCAAATCTATACGGGTTGTTACGGGTTGGGTCGGGTATACCCGTAAATGAATGGGTCCGGGTAATTAGTGGGTTGGTTCGGTTTGGGTAGGCGGGTTTGCGGGCCGACCCGCACCCATGAACACCCCTAGCTATGACAAGAAAGATCCTGAGAGCAGGATATTACTGGCTGGCGATGGAGTCGGATTGCTTTAAATTCGCGAAGAGATGTCATAAATGCCAGATTTATACTGATAAGGTTCATGTACCGCCGTGCCCGTTGAATGTCATTTCCTCCCCGTGGCCGTTCTCCATGTGGGGCATCGACATGATAGGCAAGATCGAGCCCACTGCATCTAACGGTCATCGCTTCATTCTAGTAGTTATCGACTACTTCACCAAGTGGGTGGAGGCAGCCTCATATGCTAATGTGACCAAGCAGGTGGTGGCTAAATTCATAAAGAGGGACATCATCTGTCGTTACGAAATTCCCGAGCGGATCATTACTGATAATGGTTCGAATCTGAATAACAAGATGATGAAGGAGTTGTGCTAGAGTTTCAAGATTGAACACCACAACTCATCTCCTTACCGGCCGAAGATGAATGGCGCCGTTGAAGTGGCCAATAAGAACATTAAGAAGATTATACAGAAGATGGTCATGACCTACAAAGATTGGCACGAGATGTTGCCATTTGCACTGCACGATTATCATACAACGGTACGTACATCAGCCGGGGCAACTCCTTTCTCCTTAGTGTACGGTATGGAAGTTGTCCTACCGTTAGAAGTGGAGATCCCTTCTTTGCGAGTTTTGGTTGATGTGAAACTCGACGAGGCAGAATGGATTAAGAACCGACTAAACCAACTCAGCCTGATGGACGAGAAGAGGTTAGCATCGATTGCATATGGTCGTCTGTACCAAAGCCGAATGAAGAAAGCTTATGACAAGAAGGTGCGTCCTAGAAGCTTTCAGACGGGTGATCTCGTCCTGAAGAAGATTCTTCTTCCACACTCCGATCACCGGGGCAAGTGGACTCCCAATTACGAAGGTCCGTACGTCGTTAGCAAGGTCTTCTCGGGAGGAGCCTTGTTGTTATCCACGATGGATGGTGAAGATTTTTCATCCCCGGTGAACCCGGACGCAATTAAAATATACTTTGCTTTAAAATGACCCGCTGGAAAGAAAAAGAATATCCAGGAAAAAATGGGGCATCCCGGCGAACCATAAAAAAGGAAAAAGGTTAGGGCAAAAATTAGGGATATAAAGAAAAGAATGTACACCCGCAAAGTCGAAAACCCGGAAGGGCGACTTTGGCAAAAAAGGGTATCCCGGTGAATCGAAAACCCGAAAGGGCGATTCAGGCAAAAGTTAGGGATTTGAAAAAGCAAATGACTGCGTTCCGCGTATGGACTTTCATTGTTTAGTGGTTTGGAAGACCTGAGGGCCGTTTATCTGAATCAATCTCTTTTGAAGCTGAAGCGTCGGAGAAGTATCAAAGTCGAGTGGGTCATAGAGGGATCAACTCATGGTGTTCGTCTACGCCGCATTGCCGACATTTGTGTATATACTGATGTATATTTATGTTTGCGCAGCTTCCTCATTCCAGGAGCTTGCATCTGTTGTAAAACGTTTTTACCCATTCAGGGGTCCGTTATCAATAAAATGTATACTATTCAGCAATTCTATTTGTTTGTTTAGCATTTATCTGTTTTGTTTGCGGAAAAAACGCCGATGTTTTTGATAAAATGCGCATACATAAACTTACTGGCCTAGGCCACTGATTGTTGAAACAATGAATTACTTGAACATTGTCACAAGATGATAACCTTGATAGGTCCCTTTTGAGAAGGGTATCTTGTGTGTTTGTTTGTGTTGTTGCAGGTGTAGCATATACCAGGTGGTACGCCGTATGCGTCCCCAAGCAGGATGATTCCTTCTTCTCCGGCAAAGTTCAGCAGCCTCTCCCTACAGAGTCTGAACGTGGGATCGTAAGCATTGATATGTTTTCCCCAACCAGAGAAGATTCTCTCCCCAATCCGATGCATCCCGAAGGGTCGTCATCTCCCTAGCTGAGTCACATACTGAAGTGTGCAGCAATTGATAGCTCTCCAGAATCCCAGCGGAGATGCGGCATCCCCAGCAGGTTGCTGAACAGAGAAGTTGAAACTTCCCTTGAAAGACTTGATGATTGAAGTCCAACCGTATTGACGAAGCAGTTCTCTCAGCTGATGCAGAGTGCCTGATGGTAGAAGTTGGATATCCCCAATTGGTTCATGACTGACTGAGAATTCCATTCCCGACTTACTGACGAAGTTCGGCTAAAGCCCAAAGATTTCTTTGAATGACCGATGGCGTGGTTAACTTGATTGTTGATCTGATGGGTCCCGAGGAATCTTGATGCCTGACGGCATGACCAACCGTGTGTCACCGGTTACCGTGTGACCAATTTCCCAGCTAGGTGTCGTGCAGCTAACATTTCGGTTTTCGGAGATTTGTTCCCATCAGAGTATCGTGTACCTGCGCAGTTGGAAAATTTTCGGGTTTGTTGGTATTCAACCGTCTTTCACCTTGATTGTTTGAGATTCGTTCGCTTCTCACCCAGTCAGGTTCAAGCCTCTTGAATAGGGGCAGCTGTTGCACCCCAAAATTTGCCCAACATTCCTTTACCTAGCTTGTGTTTCATTGCATTCACATTAGCATTATCATTTGCATTTCATTGACATGTATGCAGGAGATCAAGAGGTATGATTACCAATCAAGGGCTACACAAGACTTTGAAGCTAGCTAAGAAGGTTATTCAGGTGCTCAAGGGTTGATATCCTTGTCAGAAAAGTTAAAAGATCCTCAGAGAGAGTGGTTGAAACCAAGGGTGTAGGTCTCCTAACTTGAAAGTTGTGGAAAGCCATCAGATGATTTTGAAGCCATGAAGATGGACTTGAGGTCTTGAGAGAGCTCATAAGAAGTGTTGAGGATCACCTTGAGGCCTAGACAGGTCATTGTGCAAGATTAAGAAGACTCAGCCATGAGTGGTGCAATTAGGGTTTGACTGGGTCAACCCTAAGTCAACTGATGATGTGAACAAGTTTGAGACCTAATTCAAGAGCCATGTGATCATGGATTGATGCATTGATATGCTTTAAGGATGATTCCAAGGTTAACTCATCATGATTGAAGAGTTTGAGAAGTTTCAAGCTAGGGTTTCTAAGGCTTGACAGTGTAAAATACCCTAGTTTGACCCCTGTCTTCAAGGCAGTTTAGCTCAAGATGTGATTGTCATCTCATCTTACCCCTAACATGAATGTCGTAGAGCATGTTCTTAGCTTTAATTTGAGTGCTAGAAGTCCTTGATAGGATTTGTAGAACTCAAGTTATGACTTTGACAAGTTGCAGGTCATCTGAGGTATGTGAATTTGGGGGCTTGAAAGTTACCCAACTTGCATCAAACTTTTTCCCAAGAAGGATGATTCCTATGAACTTTCGGTCAACATGAATGTTGTTCCTTATTCTCTTATCTTTCTAGAGAGTACTAGAAGTCCATGATTGGATGTGTAGAACTCAACTTATGGCTTTGACAAGTCAAGGGCATTTTGGTCATTTGGAGATTACATGTCATTTCAAGCATAAGGCCATAACTCCTATTTCCAAGCTCCAAATGGATTTTTGTTCAACATGAAAGTTGTTCAAAATGATGTTTTTAGCTGGTCTAAACATCCAGTGTCCATTGATATGGGTTATATCAAGCATTGGTTGAAGAAACTTCACATGAAAGCCATTTTAATGAATTAAAAGGAGAAAATTCAAAATAAATGAGATTAACATGTTTCCAAGTCAAATTTGTGGTCATTTTGAATGGAACTAATGTTTTAGAAAGATTGGCATTGCCACATTTTGGATTTGAGGTCCATAACATAGTGATTTGGATGGTTACTTCACAATTAAGAAACATATCATATACACTCCATATGTTAAAACCAAAGGAAGAAAACCATTACATCACACTCCTTAATGATTAAGTGAATGGTTTGGATTGAGTTTAGAGCATGAGTAAGGCTTGAAGGCACACTTCCAGGTTGAAATTTGGAAGGAAAGGTGAACATCCAAAATCCATAATTGGGCCTAGTTTGGGCTGGATATCCATCTGAACACACTATAAATATGAATTAGAATGAATTTGGAAGTTTCTGAAGCAAAATTTTGTTGAGAATCCATTGATGTGAAGTGAAGAAAAAGCTTGAAAATTGGAAATGCGTTTTGGAGAATCAAGAGGTTGCAGCAAGAACTGAGCATCAAGAATTGTCCACCATTACTCCTTGAAGGATTCTGCATAGTTTGAGAGAGAATTGAGGCGCATAACCACTACAATCCAAACTTCAAGGTTGGTTCTGAGTTCTTGAAATGTCTCTTTGATTATGCACTTTGAATCCATTAGAAGCATGTGGTTAGGTTCCCCTTAGCATGTAGATGAATTCTGGTTAGTTAATTTGATGATTAGAGACGAGTTAGGGTTTATGCCATTTTCGATTGAGATCTGGTTTTGGCGAATCGTGCGTTTTCAGTATAAACTAGTGATATGGTTAGATTCCTGAGAAAATTCTGGTCAACTTTCATCAAGAAATCGCGCGCAAAGGTTGAGTGTAGAGATAGTTAGGGTGCCATGAGGTTTTCCGGTGGAACTTCGGCCGCCCTCGCCGGATTCTGCATTTTTCCCTCCTCTTGCACATTTGAAAGGTTGATGACATAATCTGGAACGTCCATGCGTGTGGAAATGTACACTGAGTCAAGCAATCTAAGGCCCAACATTGTGCCACGTCCCCCTCCCTCCAAAACACTGCGTTTTGATTAGTAAGGTACCCCAGCCTTGTTCATTTCGCTGCATGGACCAAGAACGAGCGAGTTCGAACCTTGGCGTGTAATGTTTTTGATTTTGTGAATTGAGAAGAACGAGCGCATGGGCCTATGAATCCTTTGATATCAGCACCCCTCTTTCAAGCCCAATGGGAGTTGTAACGTGAAATCTGTACTTAGCACACCTCCCCTGGTCCTTTTGCTTGTGACTGAATTGAGATTTGAATGGGCCTAGCGCCCAGTTGCTATGCACACCCCCAGGATGAGGGGCCAAAGCGAGGGTAGTGGAAATTGTTTGCTGATCACACCCTCTGACTTATTGTCCTTCTTTAATTTCTTCATTTTATTCATGGTCCTTGATTAAATCATATAAAATTGAAAAATGATCCAATTAATCCCATTCTTTTTGCATTATATTCATGATTGAATCTAGTCTTTTTTAGATAAAAAATATTTTTATTTCATGCATTTTCTGATTTTATGGGAATTTTCATATTTTAATTGATATTAAAATAGTTATGTTTGATACTTGATTTTGTGAAATTTTGTGTGATCATGTGGGGATGATTTTGATCCTGATTTTTTGTGAGTAGTTAGCATAGATGCGCGTGCTCCCCATATATTTTTCTCACATTTTTGTGATGAACATAGGTGGTAGTTTAGGTTGAAACCTTTAGAAGCTCCATTTTTAGGGTTTATGATTGATACCTTTGGATTTAGGACTTAATTTTAGGACTTAATAGATGATTTAGTCCCTGGTTTTTGTATGAGGCATTCTAAATTGAATTAGGATCCCTTAGGAATTTTTGTAGAAATTTATAAGATAGTTTGCTATTTTTGATTGATTTTAGTTTATGTGCTAACTTTAGATGATTCTAAGGCACTAACTCAACTAGATTAACATCTTTAGTTCCCTTAGATTAGGGTTGTGCTTTGCTTGTTCTTGGATAATGATGAAGACAAGTTGAGAATGCATTGGATTGCTTGAAGAGGCTTGGATTTGAAGATCTTCCCTTCTTGTGGTGTAGTTTTGATTAGGTTAAGATTAGGGTTTTGTAGGCAGAGCTTCTAGATAGTTCTCTTCCTTCATAAACATGGAATATGTTGATCAATTCCATTCTTCCCTATGATGTAAGGTCCCTTGTAAAGGCCTCATCCCTCCTTTGGTAGGATGTGTGGTTCTTTTCAAATTGGTAGAACCTTTGAGGGTCCCTTTCTCTGATGACAGGATGCTCAGTGGTGACCTTTGGTCTTCATTCTGCTACCAATCATCCCAACTTTGCTCTTGATAGATGCATCTTTCTCCCTTGCTAGAGGATGGAGTTCCTTGCTTGAAGAAGATTGAAGAATGGAGTTAATACTTCCAGGTGATTGAAGACTACTCTGAGAAGCTGAAGCTTGTAGATGAAGAGGAACTAGTTGATACTGGTAAAGAAGAGAGAGCTGAAGCTTGAAGATCAAGTTGATACTTATGAAGAGGGTTCAATTGAGATTGAGTGAAGAGCTGAGGCTTGAGGAATAAAGGATAAGTTGACACTTGCATTGATGCATTGAGAGCCTGAAGGAGCCAAGTTGATACTTGTAGTTAGGAGTAAAGCCTGAAGGTGGGATTTACTGTAAAGCTGAAGCTTGAGGAAGAGAGAATAAGTTGAGACTTATGTTGATGGGTTGAAACCCTGGAGAAGCAAGTTGATACTTGTAATGAAAGATGATAGCCCTGAAGAGCTGCTGAAGATTGATGACTGGACTGCTGTTAAGTTGGTTTAGTTGTAGGAGCTGTTGATCTGCTTTCTCTCTTGTCTGTTTTCTCTTTTGTATTGGTGTGCCTTGTTTGATTTGCTTGATGCATTAGAATAAGTTCATATTTAGACTGACTTTAAGCTAGGAGCATGATTGCACTAGAGGTTGAGTTGCTCCCTCTGCTTGTATTGTTACTGTATGGCTTTGCTTGCGGGTATTTGGTAGAGCCCAGCTCCATTGCCCATGTGGTTTGTGTTTGCCTGATGGCATTTTATTTCATTTCTTCTGTATGATTACAGTCACTTATATCTTGCTTGATAGCATGTTATTCTTTCTGTATGATGGCAGTTATTCATATCTGGCTTGAGGTCGAGATGAGCTTGTGGAGGCTGATGCCCCACACACATTTCCTCCCTCACTTGCATTGCATGCATTTACAATCGGTTACTGTTTACTGTTTAAGCTGATGCTTTGTCTGTTTTCGTACCTCATTGACATGATCCCTTAGGAATCTTAGTTCCTTTGATAAGGAAGTGATGATAGAACTTTAGGTTGAAACCTATGCATGATAACTTCTAGGAGTTCCCTGTTTCAAACCTCAACCATAGGATGAATCCTTGGCATGACAACATTAGGACTTGATAGTCTCCCCTAGTTGAGCCCCTTCTCTTCTCATCTCAAAACAAATTAAGATACAGTATTCATGAATGATTTCTTTCGTACGTTACGAGCCTTAAGCTATCTGAGAAAGGATTGTTGGAGAGTTTCTTTTCAACAGTACGGATGTTTAGTATGGCACCCTTTGGGTGACATGCGACGCATTCTCTCTCAGGTCATAGTCTTTAGTGTGATTGAAATTGCAAACACAATAAAAAACAGTTCTTCCGTAAAAGACAGAAAACAAACTTCAAACCTTTTTGCCCCGTGGGCCCATAATTTAAAGGAAAGCTTTTCTGAAGAAAAGAGTGTCGTTAAACTTCAGTGCCACCGCAAACAGGCTTTGTCCCTAACTGCTGGAACTGTTGTTTAACCCTACTCGATAAAACAGATGAATCTGAATCCCCGTAATCCGTATTATCCCGAACTACATAAGCTCTGATCTCTCATACCTGTTGAGAGTACGTAGGCACAATACTGATGTATTGGCGAGCCACCTTCCCCATAACCCGTAGTAGGTCGAACTACGTTGACTCTGATTTCTCATTCTCTGATGAGAATACGTAGGCATAAAGTGCGATGCTTTGCCGAGTCATTTTCCTTTTCTTTTTCAGACCAGCCTTGATAGGTAGATAGTAAACCAACCCGTCAGATAAACATAACAAACGTGGATCTCATCGAGTACGATGGACGTGAGGGGTGCTAATACCTTCCCCTTGCGTAACCGACTCCCGAACCCAGACAATGGTTGCGATGACCTTGTCTTATACCTTTTCGTCAGGTTTTTCCGATTGTTTCCTTTCCCGTTCTAAGGGATAAATAACGAAAGGTGGCGACTCTTCTGTTTTTCCAGCACCATATTTTCGCGGAAGCGACAGCTGGCGACTCTGCTGGGGATTCGATAATTTCCTGGGATCCAACGTCCTGTATGCGAGTCAGTTTGGGGACCCCACGTCCCCTGCGAGAGTCAATCCTAGCGCTTGTATGATTACTTGTTGGGTTGTGTTTATTTATCACATTTTTTCCCGCACTTTATTTTCAGTATGATATGATTATCTGTGCTGTTGAGGGAGGGGCATTCTGATGAGTGAGAAGCCAGACCCAGGCTTGAGTGAACATAGCATTAGTTGTGGAAATTAGTGAGCGCGTGCTTGCTTGGCAGGCACTAGTGTCTCATGAAATCCACGCTCAGAAGAGGTTCTCCCGGTTAACTTCTTTTTCAACCCTTTGGGTTGAGGGGGTTGTTGGTTTGGAGGATTGTCGACTCTGGGAACCGATCATTTGGGATTCAGCCGAGTGAGGCCGCTTCAGGAGCTGGTGATGCCACACCTTCTGGGTATCGTATAACCCCTCTTGAATGTCTGTGACGCTGATGACCGCATAGGATGCCGAACTTGTGTCAGTTTAGGTCCATACCTGTGAGCAGGGTTGGGTTTGTTGCAGGAAGCCTTAACCTGCAGACTACCTGGTTTTCTTGATAGTGAATCAGTTTTGTTGGTATCAGAGGTTCTCATCATCAGATGTATATGTGTTCTCGACAGAGCAGATTTATGGTCCTGTATCAGAGGTCCTTATTATCAGATATGTGTGTTCTTGACAGAGCAGATTTGTGGTCCGATACCAGGGTTTTCTTCTTATCAGAGATAGTGGTTGTTCTTGATAGAGCAGGATTATGGTTTTGTTGATACAGAATCTCCACAGCGCAGTTGTCTTGATCTCCTGCTGCATGATTGCATTTTACATTGTTTTGCATACTCATTTGCATTTCATTAACGTGTGTCTGTGGTGCAAGTACCGTTTCCCCCGATTCAGGATTTCTGGCCTTCTATTGTATTGTTATGGGTTCTCTGAGGAAGACCGTGGCTTACAAGCTCCCTGCCCCTGATGTTGTTCAGCTGACTGGTTTGATTGCTTTAGCAGATGATTCTGTGAGAGATGAGTTCAGAAAGTCTTACGGAAAACTGCTCAGTTTGGTTCGTAAACCTTCTGCGTTTGAGTTGAATGGGTTGCACGCCTTGCTGCAGTTCTACGACCCTCCGTTGAGATGCTTTACCTTCCAGGACTTTGTTCTCGCACCCACGCTAGAGGAGTATGTTGATTTGTTAGGTGTGCCTATCAAGAGTCAGATGCCCTTTGTTCATATGGATGCTGAGCCTAATCTGGCTAGTCTGGCTCCTTCACTTCATCTGGATGCCTCCGAGTTGGTCTTGTCTAGTTGGAACAAGGTTCCCGGTTTCTCCTTACAATTATTAGTGGGAAAGGCCCAGCAGTGCGCCAAAGACGGATGTCGGATCGTGTTCAACGCTATTCTTGCTCTGTGCATATATGGCATCATTCTGTTCCCCAATATGCCTGACTTTGTAGACTTCGACGCCTTTCACATCTTTGCATCTGGGAATCCAGTCCCTACCTTGATAGGAGATGTCTACCATTCCATCCACTACAAAAACGAGAATAGAAGGGGTAAGAATGTCTCGTGCTGTGTGCCCTTGCTCTATAAATGGCTTGATAGTCATCTACCCAAGAGGGGTCCCTTTGCTTCGTCTGCAGCCACAACTGAGTGGTCTGAGCATTTGATGAGTCTATCAGCGGAGGATATTGACTGGTTTGACAGAGATAGGTTGGGTACCGAGATCATCTTCAGCTGCAGTGGGTTTCCGAACGTGCCTTTGATAGGCAGGAAGGGCTGTATAAACTATAATCCATCTCTGCTGGTCCGACAGTTTGCTTATGCTTTGAGAGCTCCGCCGAAGGATGAAGAGGTGCAGGAATCTCTGTACCTCACTGGTCTTCTAGAGGGGGATATGTTATCTAAGCTTCAGCACGCTTGGAATAGTATCAGTAAGAGGGGAAAGCCGTCGCTGGGAAAAAGTAATAGCCAGGCCTATGCTCCACATGTGACTTGGATCAGAGCCAGAGCAGATGCTATAGGGATGTCGTTTCCTCCTGCCAAGCCAGAAAGCCCTCCAGTGATTGAAGAGCCTACTACCGTGCCCATTCAGCAGCATAATCAGGTGTTAGCTGAGCGAGATGAATTGAAGAGGGCAAATGAAGAATTGGAGAAAGAATTGGCTCAGCTCAGAAGCGAGAGAAGCGAAGTTGTTCATTCCTTCAAGAGGAAAACAGAGCTGGTGAACCGGTTGGGGACAGATCTGACTAAGCAGATAGCTGAGCGTGAGCGCATGCGCCACCGCAAACAGGCTTTGTCCCTAACTGCTGGAACTGCTGTTTAACCCTACTCGATAAAACAGATGAATCTGAATCCCCGTAATCCGTATTATCCCGAACTACATAAGCTCTGATCTCTCATACCTGTTGAGAGTACGTAGGCATAATACTGATGTATTGGCGAGCCACCTTCCCCATAACCCGTAGTAGGTCGAACTACGTTGACTCTGATTTCTCATTCTCTGATGAGAATACGTAGGCATAAAGTGCGATGCTTTGCCGAGTCATTTTCCTTTTCTTTTTCAGACCAGCCTTAATAGGTAGATAGTAAACCAACCCGTCAGATAAACATAACAAGCGTGGATCCCATCGAGTACGATGGACGTGAGGGGTGCTAATACCTTTCCCTTGCGTAACCGACTCCCAAACCTAGACAATGCTTGCGATGACCTTGTCTTATACCTTTTCGTCAGGTTTTTCCGATCGTTTCCTTTCCTGTTCTGAGGGATAAATAACGAAAGGTGGCGACTCTTCTGTTTTGTCGGCACCTTACTTTCGCGGAAGCGACACCTTTCACCAACAGAATGATAGAGAACACTCGCACAATCTGGCACCAAAAGGATGACAGACCCATCAGCAAAAGGATGCTAGAGTGACACACGCACACAATATCGACACCAAATGGATGTAGGGTCTATCACCAAATGGATGATAGAGAACAGTTGCAAAATATGGTACCAAAAGGATGAGAGAGCCAACACCAGAAGGATGATAGAGCGACACACGCACACAATCCCGACACTAAAAGGATAAAGGGTCTATCACCAAAAGGATGATAGGGAACACTCGCACAATCTGGCAACAAAAGGATGACATACCCATCATAGAAAGGCTGATATAACGACACATGTACACAATCCCGACACCAAAAGGATGCAGGGCCTTTCACCAAAAGATTGATAGAGAATACTCACACAATCTGACACCAAAAGGATGACAGACCTATCACAAAAAAGATGATAGAGCGACACACGCACACAATCCCGACACCAAAAGGATGCGGGCCTATCACCAAAAGGATGATAGAGAGCACTCGCACAATCTGGCACCAAAAGGATGACATATCCATCACCCAAAGGATTATAGTGCGACACACGCACACAATCCCGACACCAAAAGGATGCAGGGCCTTTCACCAAAAGAATGATAGGGAACATCCGCACAATCTGGCACCAAAAGGATGACAGACGCATCACCAAAAGGAAGATAGAGTGACAGACGCACACAATCCTGACACCAGAAGGATGTAGGGTCTATCACCAAAAGGTTGATAGAGAAAACTCGCATAATCTGGCACCAAAATAATGACAGACCTATCACCAAAATAATGATAGAGTCACACACACACACAATGCTGACACTAAAAGGATATAGGGTCTATCACCAAAAGGATGACATACCCATCATCAAAATGTTGTTATAACGACACGTGTGCACAATCCCAAAACCAAAAGGATGCAGGGCCTTTCACCAACAGAATGATAGAGAACACTCGCACAATCTGGTACCAAAAGGATGACAGACCCATCACCAAAAGGATGATAGAGCAACTCACGCACACAATCCAGACACCAAAAGGATGCAGGTCAATCACCAAAAGGATGACAGAGAACAGTCGCACAATCTGGAACCAAAAGGATGACAGACATATCACCAAAAGGATGATAGAGTGACACACGCACACAATGCCGAAACCAAAAGGATGTAAGGCCTTTCACCAAAAGAATGATAGAGAATACTCGCACAATCTGGTACCAAAAGGATGACAGACCCATCACCAAAAAGATGATAGAGCGACACACGCACACAATCCCGACGCCAAAGGATGCAGGGCCTTTCACCACAAGAATGATAGGGAACATCCGCACAATATTGCACAAAAAGGATGACAGACCCATCACAAAAAGGATGTTAGAGTGACACGCACACAATCCCGACACCAGAAGGATGCAGGGTCTATCACCAAAATGATGATAGAGAACACTCGCATAATCTTGCACCAAAAGGATGAAAGACCCATCACAAAAAAGATGATAGAGAAACACACGCACACAATCCTGACGCCAAAAGGATGCAGGCCTATCACCAAAAGGATGATAGAGAGCAGTCGCACAATCTGGCACCAAAAGGATGACAGATTTGTCACCCAAAGGATGATAGTGCGACACACGCACATAATCCCGACACCAAAAGGATGCAGGGCCTTTCACCAAAAGAATGATAGGGAACATCCACACAATCTGGAACCAAAAGGATGACAGACCCCTCACCAAAAGGAAGATAGAGTGACACACACTTACAATCCTGACACCAGAAGGATGTAGGGTCTATCACCAAAAGGATGATAGAGAAAACTCGCATAATCTGGCACCAAAATAATGACAGACCTATCACCAAAAGAATGATAGAGTGACACACACACACAATGCTGACACTAAAAGGATGTAGGGTCTATCACCAAAAGGATGATAGAGAACACTCGCACAATCTGGCACCAAAAGGATGACATACCCATCATCAAAATGTTGATATAACGACATATGTGCACAATCCCGAAACCAAAAGGATGCAGGGCCTTTCACCAATAGAATGATAGAGAACACTCGCACAATCTGGCACCAAAAGGATGACAGACCCATCACCAAAAGGATGATAGAGCAACTCACGCACACAATCCAGACACCAAAAGGATGCAGGTCTATCACCAAAAGGATGATATAAAACACACGCACAATCTAGAACCAAAAGGATGACAGACATATCACCAAAAGGATGATAGAGTGACACACGCACACAATGCCGAAACCAAAAGGATGCAAGGCCTTTCACCAATAGAATGATAGAGAATACTCGCACAATCTGGTAACAAAAGGATGACAGACCCATCACCAAAAAGATGATAGAGCGACACACGCACACAATCCCGACACCAAAAGGATGTAGGGTTTATCACCAAAAGGATGATAGAGAACACTTGCAAAATATGGCACCAAAAGGATGAGAGAGCCAACACCAGAAGGATGATAGAGCGACACACGCACACAATCCCGACACTAAAAGGATAAAGGGTCTATCACCAAAAGGATGATAGGGAACACTCGCACAATCTGGCACCAAAAGGATGACATACCCATCATAGAAAGGCTGATATAACGACACATGTACACAATCCCGACACCAAAAGGATGCAGGGCCTTTCACCAAAAGATTGATAGAGAATACTCACAAAATCTGACACCAAAAGGATGACAGACCTATCACAAAAAAGATGATAGAGCGACACACGCACACAATCCCGACACCAAAAGGATGCGGGCCTATCACCAAAAGGATTATAGAGAACACTCGCACAATCTGGCACCAAAAGGATGACATATCCATCACCTAAAGGATTATAGTGCGACACACGCACACAATCCCGACACCAAAAGGATGCAGGGCCTTTCACCAAAAGAATGATAGGGAACATCCGCACAATCTGGCACCAAAAGGATGACAGACGCATCACTAAAAGGAAGATAGAGTGACAGACGCACACAATCCTGACACCAGAAGGATGTAGGGTCTATCACCAAAAGGTTGATAGAGAAAACTCGCATAATCTGGCACCAAAATAATGACAGACCTATCACCAAAATAATGATAGAGTCACACACACACAATGCTGACACTAAAAGGATGTAGGGTCTATCACCAAAAGGATGATAGAGAACACTCGCACAATCTGGCACCAAAAGGATGACATACCCATCATCAAAATGTTGTTATAACGACACGTGTGCACAATCCCAAAACCAAAAGGATGCAGGGCCTTTCACCAACAGAATGATAGAGAACACTCGCACAATCTGGCACCAAAAGGATGACAGACCCATCACCAAAAGGATGATAGAGCAACTCACGCACACAATCCAGACACCAAAAGGATGCAGGTCAATCACCAAAAGGATGACAGAGAACAGTCGCACAATCTGGAACCAAAAGGATGACAGACATATCACCAAAAGGATGATAGAGTGACACACGAACACAATGCCGAAACCAAAAGGATGCAAGGCCTTTCACCAAAAGAATGATAGAGAATACTCGCACAATCTGGTACCAAAAGGATGACAGACCCATCACCAAAAAGATGATAGAGCGACACACGCACACAATCCCGACGCCAAAAGGATGCAGGGCCTTTCACCACAAGAATGATAGGGAACATCCGCACAATCTGGCACAAAAAGGATGACAGACCCATCACAAAAAGGATGTTAGAGTGACACGCACACAATCCCGACACCAGAAGGATGCAGGGTCTATCACCAAAATGATGATAGAGAACACTCGCATAATCTTGCACCAAAAGGATGAAAGACCCATCACAAAAAAGATGATAGAGAAACACACGCACACAATCCTGACGCCAAAAGGATGCAGGCCTATCACCAAAAGGATGATAGAGAGCAGTCGCACAATCTAGCACCAAAAGGATGACAGATCCGTCACCCAAAGGATGATAGTGCGACACACGCACATAATCCCGACACCAAAAGGATGCAGGGCCTTTCACCAAAAGAATGATAGGGAACATCCGCACAATCTGGAACCAAAAGGATGACAGACCCCTCACCAAAAGGAAGATAGAGTGACACACACACACAATCCTGACACCAGAAGGATGTAGGGTCTATCACCAAAAGGATGATAGAGAAAACTCGCATAATCTGGCACCAAAATAATGACAGACCTATCACCAAAAGGATGATAGAGTGACACACACACACAATGCTGACACTAAAAGGATGTAGGGTCTATCACCAAAAGGATGATAGAGAACACTCGCACAATCTGGCACCAAAAGGATGACATACCCATCATCAAAATGCTGATATAACGACATATGTGCACAATCACGAAACCAAAAGGATGCAGGGCCTTTCAGCAATAGAATGATAGAGAACACTCGCACAATCTGGCACCAAAAGGATGACAGACCCATCACCAAAAGGATGATAGAGCAACTCACGCACACAATCCAGACACCAAAAGGATGCAGGTCAATCACCAAAAGGATGACAGAGAACAGTCGCACAATCTGGAACCAAAAGGATGACAGACATATCACCAAAAGGATGATAGAGTGACACACGCACACAATGCCGAAACCAAAAGGATGCAAGGCCTTTCACCAAAAGAATGATAGAGAATACTCGCACAATCTGGTACCAAAAGGATGACAGACCCATCACCAAAAAGATGATAGAGCGACACACGCACACAATCCCGACGCCAAAAGGATGCAGGGCCTTTCACCACAAGAATGATAGGGAACATCCGCACAATCTGGCACAAAAAGGATGACAGACCCATCACAAAAAGGATGTTAGAGTGACACGCACACAATCCCGACACCAGAAGGATGCAGGGTCTATCACCAAAATGATGATAGAGAACACTCGCATAATCTTGCACCAAAAGGATGAAAGACCCATCACAAAAAAGATGATAGAGAAACACACGCACACAATCCTGACGCCAAAAGGATGCAGGCCTATCACCAAAAGGATGATAGAGAGCAGTCGCACAATCTAGCACCAAAAGGATGACAGATCCGTCACCCAAAGGATGATAGTGCGACACACGCACATAATCCCGACACCAAAAGGATGCAGGGCCTTTCACCAAAAGAATGATAGGGAACATCCGCACAATCTGGAACCAAAAGGATGACAGACCCCTCACCAAAAGGAAGATAGAGTGACACACACACACAATCCTGACACCAGAAGGATGTAGGGTCTATCACCAAAAGGATGATAGAGAAAACTCGCATAATCTGGCACCAAAATAATGACAGACCTATCACCAAAAGGATGATAGAGTGACACACACACACAATGCTGACACTAAAAGGATGTAGGGTCTATCACCAAAAGGATGATAGAGAACACTCGCACAATCTGGCACCAAAAGGATGACATACCCATCATCAAAATGCTGATATAACGACATATGTGCACAATCACGAAACCAAAAGGATGCAGGGCCTTTCAACAATAGAATGATAGAGAACACTCGCACAATCTGGCACCAAAAGGATGATAGACCCATCACCAAAAGGATGATAGAGCAACTCACGCACACAATCCAGACACCAAAAGGATGCAGGTCTATCACCAAAAGGATGATATAAAACACACGCACAATCTAGAACCAAAAGGATGACAGATATATCACCAAAAGGATGATAGAGTGACACACGCACACAATGCCGAAACCAAAAGGATGCAAGGCCTTTCACCAATAGAATGATAGAGAATACTCGCACAATCTGGTAACAAAAGGATGACAGACCCATCACCAAAAAGATGATAGAGCGACACACGCACACAATCCCGACACCAAAAGGATGCAGGGCCTTTCACCACGAGAATGATAGGGAACATCCGCACAATCTGGCACAAAAGGATGACAGACCCATCACAAAAAGGATGTTAGAGTGACACGCACACAATCCCGACACCAGAAGGATGCATGGTCTATCACCAAAAGGATGATAGAGAACACTCGCACAATCTGGCACACAAAAGATGACAGGCCTATCACCAAAAGGATGATAGAGTGACACATGTACACAATCCTGACACTAAAAGGATGTAGGGTTTATCACCAAAAGGATCACAGAGAACAGTCGCACAATCTGGCACCCAAAGGATGACATACCCATCGTCAAAACGCTCAAATGAAGACACATGTACACAATCCCGACACCAAAAGGATGCAGGGCCTTTCACCAAAAGAATGATAGAGAACACTCGCACAATCTGGCACCAAAAGGATGACAAACCCATCACCAAACGGATGATAGAGCGACACACGCACACAATCCCGACACCAAATGGATGCAGGGCCTTTCACCACAAGAATGATAGGGAACATCCGCACAATCTGGCACAAAAAGGATGACAGACCCATCACAAAAAGGATGTTAAAGTGACACACACACCATTCCGACACCAGAAGGATGCAGGGTCTATCACCAAAATGATGATAGAGAACACTCGCATAATCTTGCACCAAAAGGATGACAGACCCATCACAAAAAAGATGATAGAGAAACACACGCACACAATCCTGACGCCAAAAGGATGCAGGCCTATCACCAAAAGGATGATAGAGAGCAGTCGCACAATCTAGCACCAAAAGGATGACAGATCCGTCACCCAAAGGATGATAGTGCGACACACGCACATAATCCCGACACCAAAAGGATGCAGGGCCTTTCACCAAAAGAATGATAGGGAACATCCGCACAATCTGGAACCAAAAGGATGACAGACCCCTCACCAAAAGGAAGATAGAGTGACACACACACACAATCCTGACACCAGAAGGATGTAGGGTCTATCACCAAAAGGATGATAGAGAAAACTCGCATAATCTGGCACCAAAATAATGACAGACCTATCACCAAAAGGATGATAGAGTGACACACACACACAATGCTGACACTAAAAGGATGTAGGGTCTATCACCAAAAGGATGATAGAGAACACTCGCACAATCTGGCACCAAAAGGATGACATACCCATCATCAAAATGCTGATATAACGACATATGTGCACAATCACGAAACCAAAAGGATGCAGGGCCTTTCAACAATAGAATGATAGAGAACACTCGCACAATCTGGCACCAAAAGGATGATAGACCCATCACCAAAAGGATGATAGAGCAACTCACGCACACAATCCAGACACCAAAAGGATGCAGGTCTATCACCAAAAGGATGATATAAAACACACGCACAATCTAGAACCAAAAGGATGACAGATATATCACCAAAAGGATGATAGAGTGACACACGCACACAATGCCGAAACCAAAAGGATGCAAGGCCTTTCACCAATAGAATGATAGAGAATACTCGCACAATCTGGTAACAAAAGGATGACAGACCCATCACCAAAAAGATGATAGAGCGACACACGCACACAATCCCGACACCAAAAGGATGCAGGGCCTTTCACCACGAGAATGATAGGGAACATCCGCACAATCTGGCACAAAAGGATGACAGACCCATCACAAAAAGGATGTTAGAGTGACACGCACACAATCCCGACACCAGAAGGATGCATGGTCTATCACCAAAAGGATGATAGAGAACACTCGCACAATCTGGCACACAAAAGATGACAGGCCTATCACCAAAAGGATGATAGAGTGACACATGTACACAATCCTGACACTAAAAGGATGTAGGGTTTATCACCAAAAGGATCACAGAGAACAGTCGCACAATCTGGCACCCAAAGGATGACATACCCATCGTCAAAACGCTCAAATGAAGACACATGTACACAATCCCGACACCAAAAGGATGCAGGGCCTTTCACCAAAAGAATGATAGAGAACACTCGCACAATCTGGCACCAAAAGGATGACAAACCCATCACCAAACGGATGATAGAGCGACACACGCACACAATCCCGACACCAAATGGATGCAGGGCCTTTCACCACAAGAATGATAGGGAACATCCGCACAATCTGGCACAAAAAGGATGACAGACCCATCACAAAAAGGATGTTAAAGTGACACACACACCATTCCGACACCAGAAGGATGCAGGGTCTATCACCAAAATGATGATAGAGAACACTCGCATAATCTTGCACCAAAAGGATGACAGACCCATCACAAAAAAGATGATAGAGAAACACACGCACACAATCCCGACGCCAAAAGGATGCAGGCCTATCACCAAAAGGATGATAGGGAACCCTCGCACAATTTGGCACCAAAAGGATGACAGATCCATCACCGAAAGGATGATTGAGCGACACACGCATACAATCCGGACACCAAAAGGATGCAGGGCCTTTCACCAAAAGAATGATTGGGAACATCCGCAAAATCTGGCAACAAAACAATGACAGACCCATCACTAAAATGAAGATAGAGTGACACACGCACACAATCCCGACACCAGAAGGATGTAGGGTCTATCACCCAAAGGATGATAGAGAACACACGCATAATCTGGCACCAAAATTATGACAAACCTATCACCAAAAGAATGATAGAATGACACACACACACAATGCCGACACTAAAATGATGTAGTGTATATCACCAAAAGGATGAATGAGAACACTCGCACAATCTGGCACCAAAAGGATGACATACCCATCATCAAAATGCTGATATAACGACACATGTGCACAATCCCGACACCAAAAGGATGCAGGGCATTTCACCAACAGAATGACAGAGAACACTCGCACAATTTGGCACCAAAAGGATGACAGAGCCATCACCAAATGGATGATAGAGCGACACACGCACACAATCCCGACACCAAAAGGATGTAGGCCTATCACCAAAAGGATGATATAGAACACGCGCACAATCTGGAACCAAAAGGATGATAGAGTGACACACACAAACAATCCCGACGCAAAAAGGATGCAAGGCCTTTCACCAAAAGAATGATAGAGAATACTCGCACAATCCGGTACCAAAAGCATGACAGACCCATTAACAAAAAGATGATAGAGCGACACACACACACAATCCCGACACCAAAAGGATGCAGGCCTATCACCAAAAGGATGATAGAGAACACACGCACAATCTGGCACCAAAAGGATGACAGACCTATCACCAAAAGGACGATATAGTGACACACACACATAATCCTGACACCAGAAGGATGTAGGGTATATCACCAAAAGGATGATACAGTGATACACGCACACAATCCCGACACCAAAAGGATGCAGAGCCTTTCACCAAAAGAATGATAGGGAACATCCGAACAATCTGGCACCAGAAGGATGCCAAACCCATCACCAAAAGGATGATAGAGTAACGCACGCACACAATCCCGACACCATAAAGATGTATGGTCTATCACCAAAACGATGATAGAGACACTTGCATGATCTGGCACCAAAAGGATGACAGACCTATCACCAAAAGAATGATAGAATGACACACGCAAATAATGCTCACACTAAAAGGATATAGTGTCTATAACCAAAAGGATGATAGAGAACACTAGTACAATCTGGCACCACAAGGATGACAGACCCATCACCAAAAGGATGATAGAGTAACACACGCACACAATCCCGATACCAGAAGGATGTAGGGCCTATCACCAAAAGGATGATAGAGAACACTCGCACAATCTGGAACCAAAAGGATGACATACCCATCATCGAAAGGCTGATATAATGACACGTGTACACAATGCTGACACTAAAAGGATTTAGTGTCTATCACCAAAAGGATGATAGAGAACAGTCACACAATCTGGCACCAAAAGGATGACATACCCATCATCAAAACGCTGATATAACGACACATGTACACAATCCTGCACCAAAAGGATGCAGGGCCTTTCACCAAAAGAATGATAGAGAACACTCGCACAATCTGGCACCAAAAGGATGACAAACCCATCACCAAACGGATGATAGAGCGACATACACACACAATCCCGACACCAAATGGGTGCAGGGCCTTTCACCACGAGAATGATAGGGAACATCCGCACAATCTGGCACAAAAAGGATGACAGACCCATCACAAAAAGGATGTTAGAGTGACACACACACCATCCCGACACCAGAAGGATGCAGGGTCTATCACCAAAATGATGATAGAGAACACTCGCATAATCTTGCACCAAAAGGATGACAGACCCATCACCAAAAGGATGATAGAGCAACTCACGCACACAATCCAGACGCCAAAAGGATGCAGGTCAATCACCAAATGGATGACAGAGAACAGTCGCACAATCTGGAACCAAAAGGATGACAGACATATCACCAAAAGGATGATAGAGCGACACACGCACACAATCCCATCACCAAAAGGATGATAGAGCGACACACGCACACAATCCCATCACCAAACGGATGATAGAGCGACATACGCACACAATCCCGACACCAAATGGGTGCAGGGCCTTTCACCAAAAGAATGATAGGGAACATCCGCAAAATCTGGCAACAAAAGCATGACAGACCCATCACCAAAAGGAAGATAGAGTGACACACGCACACAATCCCGACACCAGAAGGATGTAGGGTCTTTCACCAAAAGGATGATAGAGAACACACGCATAATCTGGCACCAAAATTATGACAAACCTATCACCAAAAGAATGATAGAATGACACACGCACACAATGCCGACACTAAAAGGATGTAGTGTATATCACCAAAAGGATGAATGAGAACACTTGCACAATCTGGCATCAAAAGGATGACATACCCATCATCAAAATGCTGATATAACGACACATGTGCACAATCCCGACACCAAAAGGATGCAGGGCATTTCACCAACAGAATGATAGAGAACACTCGCACAATTTGGCACCAAAAGGATGACAGACCCATCACCAAATGGATGATAGAGCGACACACGCACACAATCCCGACACCAAAAGGATGTAGTCCTATCACCAAAAGGATGATATAAAACACACGCACAATCTCGAACCAAAAGGATGATAGGGCGACACACGCACACAATCCCGACACAAAAAGGATGCAAGGCCTTTCACCAAAAGGATGATAGAGAACACACGCACAATCTGGCACCAAAAGGATGACAGACCTATCACCAAAAGGACGATATAGTGACACACACACATAATCCTGACACCAGAAGGATGTAGGGTATATCACCAAAAGGATGATAGAGTGACACATGCACACAATCCCGACACCAAAAGGATGCAGGGCCTTTCACCAAAAGAATGATAGGGAACATCCGAACAATCTGGCACCAGAAGGAGGCCAAACCCATCACCAAAAGGATGATAGAGTAACACACGCACACAATCTCGACACCAAAAGGATGCAGGCCTATCACCAAAAAGATGATAGAAAACACTCGCACAATCTGGCACCAAAAGGATGACAGATCCATCACCGAAAGGATGATTGAGCGACACACGCACACAATCCCGACACCAAAAGGATGTAAGGCCTTTCACCAAAAGAATGATAGGGAACATCCGCAAAATCTGGCACCAAAAGGATGACAGACCCATCACCAAAAGGAAGATAGAGTGACACACGCACACAATCCCGACACCAGAAGGATGTAGGGTCTATCACCAAAAGGATGATAGAGAACACTCGCATAATCTGGCACCAAAATTATGACAAACCTATCACCAAAAGAATGATAGAATAACACACACACACACAATGCTGACACTAAAAGGATGTAGTGTATATCACCAAAAGGATAATAGAGAACACTCGCACAATCTGGCACTAAAAGGATGACATACCCATCATTAAAATGCTGATATAACGACACATGTGCATAATCCCGACACCAAAAGGATGCAGGGCGTTTCACCAACAGAATGATAGAGAACACTCGCACAATTTGGCACCAAAAGGATGACAGACCCATCACCAAAAGGATGATAGAGCGACACACGCACACAATCTCGACACCAAAAGGATGCAGGCCTATCACCAAAAGGATGATATAGAACACACGCACAATCTGGAACCAAAAGCATGATAGCGTGACACACGCACAGAATCCCGACACCAAAAGGATGCAAGGCCTTTCACCAAAAGAATGATAGAGAATACTCGCACAATCTGGTACCAAAAGGATGACAGACCCATCACCAAAAAGTTGATAGAGCGACACACGCACACAATCCCGACACCAAAAGGATGCAGGCCTATCACCAAAAGGATAATAGAAAACACTCGCACAATCTGGCACCAAAAGGATGACAGATCCATCACCGAAAGGATGATTGAGCGACACACGCACACAATCCCGACACCAAAAGGATGTAGGGCCTTTCACCAAAAGAATGATAGGGAACATCCGCAAAATCTGGCACCAAAAGGATGACAGACCCATCACCAAAAGGAAGATAGAGTGACACACGCACACAATCCCGACACCAGAAGGATGTAGGGTCTATCACCAAAAGGATGATAGAGAACACTCGCATAATCTGGCACCAAAATTATGACAAACCTATCACCAAAAGAATGATAGAATGACACACACACACACAATGCCGACACTAAAAGGATGTAGTGTATATCACCAAAAGGATGATAGAGAACACTCGCACAATCTGGCACTAAAAGGATGACATACCCATCATCAAAATGCTGATATAACGACACATATGCATAATCCCGACACCAAAAGGATGCAGGGCGTTTCACCAACAGAATGATAGAGAACACTCACACAATTTGGCATCAAAAGGATGACAGACCCATCACCAAAAGGATGATAGAGCGACACACGCACACAATCTTGACACCAAAAGGATGCAGGCCTATCACCAAAAGGATGATATAGAACACACGCACAATCTGGAACCAAAAGCATGATAGCGTGACACACGCACAGAATCCCGACACCAAAAGGATGCAAGGCCTTTCACCAAAAGAATGATAGAGAATAATCGCACAATCTGGTACCAAAAGGATGACAGACCCATCACCAAAAAGTTGATAGAGCGACACACGCACACAATCCCGACACCAAAAGGATGCAGGCCTATCACCAAAAGGATAATAGAAAACACTCGCATAATCTGGCACCAAAAGGATGACAGATCCATCACCGAAAGGATGATTGAGCGACACACGCATACAATCCCGACACCAAAAGGATGTAGGGCCTTTCACCAAAAGAATGATAGGTAACATCTGCAAAATCTGGCACCAAAAGGATGACAGACCCATCACCAAAAGGAAGATAGAGTGACACACACACACAATCCCGACACCAGAAGGATGTAGGGTCTATCACCAAAAGGATGATAGAGAACACTCGCATAATCTGGCACCAAAATTATGACAAACCTATCACCAAAAGAATGATAGAATGACACACACACACACACAATACCGACACTAAAAGGATGTAGTGTATATCACCAAAAGGATGATAGAGAACACTCGCACAATCTGGCACCAAAAGGATGACATACCCATCATCAAAATGCTGATATAACGACACATGTGCATAATCCCGACACCAAAAGGATGCAGGGCGTTTCACCAACAGAATGATAGAGAACACTCGCACAATTTGGCACCAAAAGGATGACAGACCCATCACCAAAAGGATGATAGAGCGACACACGCACACAATCTTGACACCAAAAGGATGCAGGCCTATCTCCAAAAGGATGATATAGAACACATGCACAATCTGGAACCAAAAGCATGATAGCGTGACACACGCACAGAATCCCGACACCAAAAGGATGCAAGGCCTTTCACCAAAAGAATGATAGAGAATACTTGCACAATCTGGTACCAAAAGGATGACAGACCCATCACCAAAAAGTTGATAGAGCGACACACGCACACAATCCCGACACCAAAAGGATAATAGAAAACATTCGCACAATCTGGCACCAAAAGGACGACAGATCCATCACCGAAAGGATGATTGAGCGACACACGCACACAATCCCGACACCAAAAGGATGTAGGGCCTTTCA
This sequence comes from Lathyrus sativus, assembly GCA_963859935.3. Taxonomy (NCBI): domain Eukaryota; kingdom Viridiplantae; phylum Streptophyta; class Magnoliopsida; order Fabales; family Fabaceae; genus Lathyrus; species Lathyrus sativus. The sequence goes on along the minus strand of OZ012739.1, from coordinate 198,415,382 downwards.
CCAAAAGAATGATAGGGAACATCCGCACAATCTGGCGCCAAAAGGATGATAAACCCATCAAGAAAAGTAAGATAGAGTGACACACGCACACAATCCCGACACCAGAAGGATGTAGGGTCTATCACCAAAAGGATGATAGAGAACACTCGCATAATCTGGCACCAAAATTATGACAAACCTATCACCAAAAGAATGATAGAATGACACACACACACACAATGCCGACACTAAAAGGATGAAGTGTATATCACCAAAAGGATGATAGAGAACACTCGCACAATCTGGCACTAAAAGGATGACATACCCATCATCAAAATGCTGATATAACGACACATGTGCATAATCCCGACACCAAAAGGATGCAGGGCGTTTCACCAACAGAATGATAGAGAACACTCGCACAGTTTGGCACCAAAAGGATGACAGACCCATCACGAAAAGGATGATAAAGCGACACACGCACACAATCTCGACACCAAAAGGATGCAAGCCTATCACCAAAAGGATGATATAGAAAACACGCACAATCTGGAACCAAAAGCATGATAGCGTGACACACGCACAAAAGCCCGACACCAAAAGGATGCAAGGCCTTTCACCAAAAGAATGATAGAGAATACTTGCACAATCTGGTACCAAAAGGATGACAGACCCATCACCAAAAAGTTGATAGAGCGACACACGCACACAATCCTGACACCAAAAGGATGCAGGCCTATCACCAAAAGGATAATAGAAAACATTCTCACAATCTAGCACAAAAAGGATGACAAATCCATCACCCAAAGGATGATAGAGTGACACACGCACACAATCCCGACACCAAAAGGATGCTGGGCCTATCACCAAAAAGATGATAGAGAACACTCGCACAATCTGGCACCAAAGAGATGATACACCTATCACCAAAAGGATGATAGAATTACACAAGCATACAATCCCGACACCAGAAGGATGTAGCATCTATCACCAAAAGGATGATAGAGAACACTCGCACAATCTGGCACCAAAATAATGACAGGCCTATCACCAAATGGATGATAGAGTGACACATGTACACAATCCTGACACTAAAAGGATGTAGGGTTTATCACCAAAACGATGACAGAAAACAGTCGCGCAATCTGGCACCAAAAGGATGACATACCCATCATCAAAAGGCTGATATAACGACACACACACACAATCCCGACACCAAAAGGATGTAGGGCCTTTCACCAAAAGAATGATAGGGAACATCCTTACAATCTGGCACCAAAAGGATGACATACCATCATCAAAAGGTTGATATAGCGACACACACACACACACACACACACACACACACAATCCCGACACCAAAAGGATGCAGGGGCTTTCACCAAAAGAATGATAGGGAACATCCGAACAATCTGTCACTAGAAGGATGACAGACCCATCACCAGAAGGATGATAGAGTAACACACACACACAATCTCGACACCAGAAGGATGTAGGGTCTATCACCAAAAGGATGATAGAGAACACTCACATAATCTGGCACCAAAAGGATGACAAACCTATCACCAAAAGAATGATAGAGTGACACACACACACAATGCTGATACTAAAAGGATGTAGGCTCTATCACCAAAAGGATGATAGAGAACACTCGCACAATCTGGCACCAAAAGGATGACATACCCATCATTAAAACGCTGATATAACGACACATGTGCGCAATCCCGACACCAAAAGGATGCAGGGCCTTTCACCAAAAGAATGATAGAGAACACTCCCACAATCTGGCACCAAAAGGATGACAGACCCATCACCAAAAGGAGGATAGAGCGACACACACACACACAATCCCGACACCAAAAGGACGCAGGGCCTTTCACCACAAGAATGATAGGGAACATCCGCACAATCTGGCACCAAATGGATGACAGACCCATCACCAAAAGGATGATAGAGTGACACACGCACACAATCCCGACACCAGAAGGATGTAGGGTCTATAACCAAAAGGATGATAGCGAACACTCGCATAATCTGGCACCAATAGGATGACAGACCTATGACCAAAAGAATGATAGAGTGAAACACACACAATGCTGACACTAAAAGGATGTAGGGTCTATCACCAAAAGGTAGATAGAGAACCCTCGCACAATATGGCACCAAAAGGATGACATACCCATCATCAAAATGTTGACATAACGACACATGTACACAATCCCGACACCAAAAGGATGCAGGGCCTTCCACCAAAAGAATGATAGAGAACCCTCGCACAAACTAGCACCAAAAGGATGACAGACCCATCACTAAAAGGATGATAGAGCGACACACGCACACAATCCCGACACCCAAAGGATGCAGACCTATCACCAAAAGGATGATATAGAACACACGCATAATCTAGAACCAAAAGGATGACAGACATATCACCAAAAGGATGATAGAGTGACACACGCACAAAATCCCAACACCAAAAGGATGCAGGGCCTTTCACCAAAAGAATGATAGAGAATACTCGCACAATCTGACACCAAAAGGATGACAGACCCATCACCAAAAAGATGATAGAGCGACACACGCACACAATCTTAACACCAAAAGGATGCAGGCCTATCGGCAAAAGGATGATAGAGAACACTTGCACAATCTGACACCAAAAGGATGACAGATCCATCACCCAAAGGATGACAGATCCATCACCCAAAGGATGATAAAGCGACACACGCGCACAATCCCGACACTAAAAGGATGTTGGGCCTATCACCAAAAAGATGATAGAGAACACTCGCACAATCTGGCACCAAAAAGATGACAGACCTATCACCAAAAGGATGATAGAGTGACACAAACACACAATTGTAGCACCCCAAAATTTGCCTTCTCATTTTTATACTTGGATTATGTTTCATTTTCGAATTTTGCATTTCGCATTGAATAGCATTCAGTCTCGAGGCATGGGATCAAGGCGTTCCTGTGGCACAGGTGCATCTCAGAGCAAAAGAATAAACAGCGAACAGTGAGCATCAAAGGCTCGGACAGTTATTTTGCCTAGAGGTCAGGCGACCGATTTTATTTTGCAGGTCAATTTCATATCAGAATCAGCACTCATGCTCGTAACAAGCATTTTAACAATGACAACGGTCAAAAATGAGGTTCAGCAGCTAAACAGAGTTCTAGACAGTTGAAAAGGTTTAACAGGCTGGTTACCCACCAAAAGGCGCCAAATTCAAATTTTTGGAGGCGTTAAGCGGTTAACACATATGGTTAACCGGTTAACCAAAGGAGAATTTTCCTAGATTCAAAGGTTTCAGATGCATTAACCGGTTAACGCATATGATTAACCGGTTAACCATAGTGGAATTTGCCCTGTACATGAATTTTCAAGTGGAGCTGCTTTGGGGTCCAATTTTGATCACTTGAAAGCTCATTTTTGCACTTGGGAAGGATCTAGAACATCATTTGAAATTTGGTTAAATTTCATTTGCCTCCAAAATCCCAAACCTCATTCCATACCACAATTTCCAAACCAACTTCCAAGCCTTTGTTTTGGATCCCAACCAAAGTGGTATTTAAGTGAATTACTCTAAAGCAAGCCAATCTAACCTTCATAATTTCCATTTCAAATTCAGAGTTGATCAATTCTCTCTCAATTCTCTCAATTTCCTCCATAGCCAAAACCTTCACTCAAAGCTCTTTTCCATTGAAATCATTGATTCTTCATTGGAATCCTTGATTTCTAAGAGCCAAACCTCCATCAATTACATTGATTGAAGTGATTTCATCATTTAATTTTCATGCAAGTTCAGATCTGGATTTTGAGGTGATTGTAGAAGTGCTTATTTGGAGTAATTTGACTTAATTGTGAAGGATCTTCATTCATACAACATCAATTAGCTTGGATCTTGAAGTATTCCGGACTTCTTTGCTTAGATCTACACAATTACAGTTGAGTCATCAATTACCGAATCAATTCTCCAATTTGTAGGTTGGATTTCTGATCCGATTTAATTTTTGAGCTTATTTGCATGTTTGTCATGTTAATCTTCATATTCGATTGAATTGTGATTGATTTGAGTTGTTTGATCCATGATCTGGTTGTGTTGATTTGTTTACATGTTGTTTGGATCATGATTTTTTGGTTTAAGTTCGTGAATAAGTGATTATACGATCATCCGGTTGATTGGATAAGTGCTTATTTGCTGAAAAGTGATTATGTTTGCTGTTTTTCTGCTTCTGGTAGAGTGTTAACCGGTTAATGTATATGGTTAACCGGTTAACCATTTCCAATTTCCAAATCTTTTTCAAACGTTAATAGTGTTAACCGGTTAACGCATAGGGTTAACCGGTTAACCTGTTCAAAACTTCTGTTTTTCTTCAAACTTTTAAGGTATTAACCGATTAACAGTATGTGTTAACCGGTTAACACTGTACCAGAATGCCATATTTGCTGTTTTGCTTGCTTGTTTGCATACCGGTTGGATTCGAATCATCCTAGATCAGTGTGATGCATTAGAATTGAATTGTTTTGGATATTTGCTACTGTTTGTGGTTGTTTAATCATGAGGTTGTTGCCATGTATGATCATTCTTTCAATTATTTGCATGTTTGTATGTGGTTTGAGTCGAGTTTTTGTTTGCATGTTCGTATGCTTTCATCTCTTGTTTTCTCCGCATGTTTGCATCATTCTTGCATCGCTGTTGAGGTCGAGACGCGTTTGTGGCGGATGTTGCCCCATACACTTTTCATCCCTTCCACCATTCTAATTGTGCATTTTTCATGTTTGCATTTATCTACTTGTGATTGATTCTTCCTTTGTGCTTCTTGTGCTTTGTTTCCATGATCCCCATAGGATTCCTAGTCCCTCCGTTTAGGATGGGAGTGGGAGAAACATTAGGTGTTCAATCCAAGTATGTTAACATTAGGGTAGATGTTTCCCCTTTTTTAATCCAAACTTTAGGATCACTTTGCATGACAACGTTAGGGCCGAGTTTCCCTTAGACCTTTCGTGCGTCTTCTCTTCTCATCTCGAAATCATGCTAACTCATTTAATAAAGGCGATAAACGTTGCGCGCTACGAGCCTTAAGCTACATGGGGAATGATGAGTGAGGGGTCTCCTCTCGCTTATCTAGAATGTTTGGTATCCTTCTCGCTTGGGGGCGATATACGACGCATTCGCCTCCATGTCATAGTCTTTAGTGCAACGTGAATCACAAACCAAATTAATTCACTTCACTAAAAAACTAAAAACAAATTCAAACCTTTTTCCTTCGGGATTAATCGGGAACTTTTTCAGAAGAGAGTGTTGTTAAGCTTCGGTTCTACCGCAAACAGGCCTAGTCCCTAACTGCTGGAATGGATGTTTAACTCTACTCGAATAAAACACTTAATCAACATGTGGTTTCGTGTCTGCCCGAACTACGTTTGCTCTGATCTTTCATACCAGATGAAATTACGTAGGCACAAGACGCGACGTCTTGGCGAGCAACCTTCCCCCCTTCTCTCCCGTAAATAGCCGAACTACGTTGACTCTGATCTTTCATACCAGATGAAAGTACATAGGCACAGAGGTGCGATGCTCTGCTGAGTCTCTCTTTTCTTATTTGTTTGTCCCGCGAGCCTGTAGTGTAGATAGTTTAAACACACCCTTAGATAGACAATAAACATGGATCCCGTCGAGCACGACGGACGTGAGGCGTGCTAATACCTTCCCCTTGCATAACCGACTCCCGAATCCAGGACTTGGTTGTGATGACCTCGTCTTTTCCCTTTTTCGTTAGGTTTTTCTGATCGTTTCCTTTCCCTCTCTGTGGGATAAATAACGAAAGGTAGCGAGTCTTCTGTTTTCCGCCGGGTGTTTTTCGCAGTTGCGACAGCTGGCGACTCTGCTGGGGACTCGGGTTCCCTATGCGAGTCACTTCTAGCGCTTGTCTATTGCGTCTTTGGGTGTTTACTTTTGCACAGTTTTTGCTTTATGTACATTATATGTTGTATATTGTTGCATTGCATTTCTGTTGCTGCTGTGCTATGGGTTGGGTTGTTTTATTGAGAGATAAGTCGGACCTGGGCTTGAGTATACACATAGGATTAGAGTGGAGATTATCGGGAGCTAGTGTGGCGTCTGGCTGCGTAATAGCTCGCATGAAATTCACATTCAAACGAGGTTTTTCTTTGGAAATATTCTACCCTGCGCGTTTGGTGCAGTGGAGGGAATATTGACTTAGAGAGACTGTCGACTCTGGAGACCGTTCATTTGGGAAGTCAGCTAAGTAAGGCCGCTTGGTTAGACTATGATGCCAAACCGAAAACGGTGAACGTATCATCGTTTCTTGAAATTTTGTGACGCTGACCACCCGCATAGGATGCCGTACCTTTCAAGACTAGAACCCACATGTGAGAGGGATGGGTTTTGCAGGAAACCTGGCCTTCAACCAACCCTGGTTTTCTCATCAGTGCAGAATTTTGATCATGGGTGTTCTATCTAGTGTGTTATCTCAGTGTTCTGAGTAGAGGGAAGCTCTGGTTGAATTCATTCAACGGCACAACAACGCATTTGAGCATTGGATACCTTGATCTCATATACAAGTTTCCGGCACCTGAGTGGGGACCTTTATTTGGTCTGATTTCCTTAGCCGAGCCTGGTGTTCTTGCAGCTTTCAGAGAGCAGTATGGTGGAATTCTGAAGTTTGTCTATAAGCTTACGGCTTATGAGCATGGAGTTATTCATACCCTGTTGCAGTTTTATGATCCTCCACTGAGATGCTTCACATTTTCGGACTCTGTGTTGGTTCCTATATTGGAAGAATTTGCTTACATTTTGGGTGTTCCGATTCTGAACAAAGTGCCTTTCTTTAGTTCTGAGGAAGAACCTAATCTTGAGAAGTTGTTCGTCGCTCTTTATTTGAGCGCCTCTGATTTGGTAGGTCATGTTATCAGTAGGAACAGAGTCTCAGAATTTGCTTTACCTTTCCTGGTCCACAAAGCCCGAGAGTATGCTGACAAAGGTTGTTGGGTAGTTTTCAGTGCTATATTGGCTATGTGTGTTTATGGCATTGTGTTGTTTCCCAATGTACCTGACTTTGTGGATTTCGATGCTTTTCATATCTTCGCTTCCAAGAATCCCGCGCCTACTCTTCTAGGAGACTTGTATCATGCAGTGCATTACAAGAACAAGAAAAGAAGAGGAAAGATGGTTTCTTGTTGTGCACCGTTGTTGCATAAGTGGTTTGTTGATCACCTTCCTCGTTTTGGAGGTTTTGTGAGTTCCGCGAACTCATCCAAATGGCCGAAGAGGCTTATGGGTTTAACGGAGAAGAATATTGTCTGGTTCAATCGAGACTTGTTGGGTCGTGAGCTTATTTTCAGTTGTGGTAGCTTTCCTAATGTGCCCTTGATGGGGGAGGAAAGGCGGTATCAATTATAATCCTTCTTATGCCGTGAGACATTTCGGTTATGCTTTGAAAGGACCTCTGAAAGAAGAGGAAGTGCGGGAATCTCTGTACTTCACAGGTGTAGCTGATCCGTGTATCTCGGCCCGGTTCGTGGATGCTTGGGGGAATATTCACAAGAAGGGAAAGCTTTCTTTGGGCAAAGGAGATTGTAGAGCCTATGATCCATACTCGGATTGGATTCAGAAGAGGGTTGAAGAGGTTTTATTGTCGTTTCCTATTGAAGCACCATTGTATCCCTTAGCCATCGAGCCGCCTACAACTGTTGATATCTCGAGATATACCAAGATTTGGGCAGAGAAGAAGAGCTGCGCAAAGAGAACGAAGAGTTGAAGCAAGAGATCAGTCAGCTGAAGCATGATAAGGGTGAAGCTGTATATCTGGCTAAGGCAAATGCAGAACTGTTGACCAAGTTGAAGGAAGAACTTGCTGATCAGGTACAAGCACAGAAGCAAGTCGGTCTTGATCTGAAAAGCACCTGTGATGTTCTGAGGAGTAAGAAGGAGGACTTAGATAGAGCCTATTTGAAGATATCCAAATTCAATGAGCAGTGGAATGCCACTGTGACTGCCAACAAGAGTAGAGAGGATCAGCTTCGTGTTCAAGTTGATAAGTTGAAAGCGCAATTCAAGGATAAGGAGAGAGAGCTATTGCTAGAAATGTTCCGTAGGAGTACGATCGAGCAGAAATACCAAGAGACTTTATCAACACTTGAAGAGTTCAAGATCCGTGTAGAGGTGAAGAAACCCAGGCTTGAAGATGCCTTTGGCGAAGATGCTTGGGAGGATCATTGTCATTATCTCCGGGATGTGATACGCAAGAGGGATGTCCTTATCCGAGAGTTGATGGAGAGGCCAGACCATCCAGATACGAAGGAGATGCTCGAGGAGTCTTAGGAGTGGTGTAGAGATCATGGCTACTAGGAGTTTTTATCTTTTGTAGTTTCATTTGATTTTGTATCTTGATCATCACCAGAGATGTTGGATGATATCAATACTTCTTTGCATGCGGATTTCTTATTTGGTTGTATTGTTTCAGCTTTACTTAATATATGGGAAGTTTTATTGTGGTGTTCTTATCCATCTCTGTTGTTCTTGTTTATTGAAACCGGAATCAAGGGGAAAGATCTCCCTGTGCATACATAGACATGTCTGCATTTTGCATCTTGCATCCTCATTTGCATTGCAGGTTGTTCTTGGTGTCCTTGTGTTCTTATCTCTGCTTGGTTTTCTTCAGTTCAGGATTGAGGAATTCAGCTTCCATAGATACTCTACTCGAGGGAATCAGCAGAAGGTGATGGATCAGGTCCAGGCGGAATTGCAAGAGGTTAGGGCTCGTACGGCCCAATTCATGGAACTGATACAGACTATCACCAGTGGAAAGGAACAGTTGAGAACTCTCGTTCAGCCGTTGATAGCACGGGTTGATGAAGACGGTGTTTTGCACGGAGGGGTTGGTGTTGTTCATCCTCCGGTTGGTGGGTCTATTCCTCAAGATATTCCTACTGTTGTGGTACCTCCGGGTAGAGGAGTTGCTGGTGAGAATGGTAATATCGCGGGTGATGGCAGTGTGTGCGCTGTGCACGGGGTTGCTGGTCCTCATTGGGAGGATAATCAGGATGATGTATTTTCTGGGAAAGATCTGGAGGGCGGTTTGCCATCTGAAGCCGACCAACGTTTCAAACTGATTGAGGAGAAAATGAGATCATTGGAGAATCAGAATTCTTTAGGCTTGGACATGTCAGATCTTGGTTTGGTTCCTGGGGTCAGGGTTCCCCCCAAGTTTAAGGTGACCGATTTCGATAAGTACAAAGGAACGACTTGCCCCAGAGTACACATCTGGGCCTACCTCAGGAAAATGTCTGCCTATTCCATTGATGAGAAGTTGTTGATGCATTTCTTCCAGGATAGCCTGGCAGGGGCTTCATTGGAATGGTTTATGGGGCTCGAGAGGACCCATATTCGTAGCCGGAAAGATTTGGCTGAAGCTTTCGTGCGTCATTATCAATATAATAGTGATCTGGCACCCAATCGGGTACAATTGCAGAGTCTGTCGCAGAAGAATTCTGAGAGCTTTAAAGAATACACCCAGAGGTGGCGGGATCTGGTTCCAGGGTTACAACCTCCTTTGGTTGAAAGGGAGTTGATAGACTTGTTCATGGCTTCGTTACCAGGTGTGTATTTCGAGAAGATGATAGGCTGCATGTCTGTAGGTTTCTCTGATTTGGTGATTGCCGGTGAACAAATTGAAAGTGGAATCAAATCTGGTAAGATTTCCAATGGTGGTGGATCCTCTTCAGGAGGAACGAAGAAGTCGTATTCTGCAAACCCCAAGAGAAGGGAGGGGGATGCAAATTCTATTTCGCATAAAGGTAAGGGGAGAGCTCAGTCTCGTCAGCATCATCAGGTTGCTACTGTGAATATCCCGGCCGCAGCTCCGCAACCAGGCAACGCTCAACGTCCTTATCCTGCTAGGCGCCGGATGCCTGACAGACAGTTCACAAATCCACCGATACCCTATTTTCAGTTGCTACAACGGTTGTTGCAGTTACGATTGGTGCAGAAAAGGACCTTGGCTCCTCTCACAGGTATACCGCCTCCTGGCTATGATGCAAACGCTCATTGTGATTTTCACTCTGGCGCCCCAGGCCATGACATTTATCATTGTAAATCTTTTAAGCATAAGGCCCAGGATTTGCTCGACTCTAAAGCTATTAATTTCACCAATGATGGGCCCAATGTTACTCGGAACCTGATGCCGGATCATGGGGGGTGGCAGCCAACCCTGTTATTGAAGGTGAAAAGTTGAATCTGATAACTGATGTTGAAGATTTAGAAACTCCGCTGGCTTTTGTGAAAGCTTGTTTGTTGAAGAAGGGAGTATTTCCTGGTTATTCTGCTGACTGCTTAGAATGCGAAGCGCGGCCTGAGGGTTGTGATCTTTTAAAGAGGGGTATTCAGAGAATGATTGATGAAGGTTGTTTGCAGTTTGACAAAGTTATGAAGGAAGATGTCGAGCAAGAAGTGAGTGATGACGGAAATGAAGTCGCTACTATTTCCATTCCATACCGGACAGTCAATATTTTAGCGCCCGCTAGGCCAGCTCTGGTGACCATTACTATACCTGGAACTATGCCGTACGAGAGCACTAGAGAAATCCCATGGAACTATGGAGGAGAAGTGTTCTGTAACGGGCAGAAACAAGAATGGATAGAATCGCCAAGCGGAAGTTCATCGGTTGAGAACATAGTCGGTGTCGGAGGTATTACCAGAAGTGGTAGGGCTTTCTCTCCACCAAAGGATATAGAGGAATTCATGAGATTAATTCGGAAGAGTGACTACAAAGTTGTGGATCACTTGAATCAAACTCCTTCAAAAATTTCTATCCTGTCATTGCTGATGAGTTCGGAGCCGCATCATAATGCTCTGTTGAATGTTTTGAATGCAGCGTACGTACCCCAGGAGATTTCTGTCAATCAGGTGGAGGGGGTAGTCGCTCACGTGAATGCCGACAATGGTATCGGCTTTATTGATTTAGATATGACTCCGGCTGGAAGGAATCATAATTGTGCTCTGCACATATTGTTGAAGTGTAGAGGATCTCTGATGTCACATGTCTTGGTTGATACGGGGTCATCCCTTAATGTACTTCCGAAGAAGGCATTGATGAAGTTGGACATCCAGGGTTTCTTGTGCACGCGCAGTGATCTGGTGGTTAGGGCTTTTGACGGATCAAAGAGATCAGTATTTGGAGAAATCACGCTGCTCATTTAGATAGGGCCAGAAATCTTTGATGCAACCTTCTATATTATGGATATCTAACCATCATACAGTTGTTTGCTCGGCCAACCTTGGATACATGCTGCTGGGGAAGTTACCTCAACGTTGCATCAAAAGCTGAAATACATGGCGGAGGGGAGCATAGTTACTGTGTGCGATGAAGAGGACATTATGGTTAGCCATCTATCATCTTTTAAATATGTATAAGTGGATGGTGAGATCCACGAAACGCTCTGCCAGGCATTTGAAACAGTTCAAATTCATGGGAAGTCTCCTGTAGCAGCCAAGGGTCCAGAGGTTTCAATGTCATCGCTAAAGGAAGCCCGTGCTACCGTAGAATCCGGCTCGTCTCAGAAATGGGGTCAAGAACTCGATGTTCCTGTTAAGCAAGACAAGTTCGGCTTAGGATACAAACCCTCCGGTTCTTCTCAGATTCCAAGATACAGAGGACCAGTGTAGTCCACCAGCAGTGGTGTGATTTTTGATCGGATCAATGTCGTTGAGGTTGAAGAAGGTGACAGTGACTGCGACATGGATGCGTGGATCCGTCCATGTACTCCCGGCCAAAAGCTGTGCTACTGGACTACTGAAGAAGTCATTCATGTTACTGCTGCAGAGTAATGTTCATTTGTTTTGATTATGTTCAGTCCTGCGTTCTGCCCAAGACGTAGTGACCCATTTGTGGGGCCTTCTTGTTATTTACAATTTATCATTAATAAAAGACGTTTCGCATTCAAAATATTATGATCCCTGTTTTTCTTGTTTTTGTTTTGCATTTACACTTAACAGAAAAATGGCAATGTGTTTTGTTTGTTGCATCACTTAATAAACATAACATCCTCATGTAGGTCTTTTCTATCAGATGCCATCGATTCAGGTTCAGCTATGACTTCATATGACTTTGATAATCCCATTTATCAAGCTGAAGATGAGACTAACGAAGACTATGAACTGCCCAAAGAGTTAGCCAGGCTTCCCAAGCAAGAGGAAAGGGTTATTGTACCTCATCAGGAGGATATTGAGATTATTAATCTGGGCACCGGAGGACGACAGGAAAGATGTTAAAGTGGGGGCTGCATTGGAAGACAGTGTCAAGGGAAGATTGGTTGAAATGCTCCGTGAGTATAAAGATATCTTCGCTTGGTCTTACCAAGACATGCCTGGGCTGGATACAGATATTGTGGTACACCGGTTACCTCTCAGAGAAGAATGCTCGCCACTCAATCAGAAGTTGAGACGGACGAGGCCTGACATGGCAGTCAAGATCAAAGAAGAAGTTCAAAAGCAGCTGAATGTTGGGTTTCTTGCTGTCACGAATTACCCTTCATGGGTCGCTAATATTGTTCCTGTGCCTAAGAAGGATGGAAAGGTCAGGATGTGCGTTGATTATCGAGATCTGAATAAAGCAAGCCCGAAAGATGATTTCTCGCTCCCTCATATCGATGTGTTGGTTGATAACACCGCTCAGTATTATGTGTTTTCCTTCATGGATGGCTTCTCTGGGTATAACCAAATCAAGATGGCCCGAGAGGACATGGAGAAAACTACTTTCATCACACCATGGGGAACTTTTTGTTATAAGGAGATGCCCTTTGGATTGAAGAATGCAGGGGCAACTTGTCACTTTGTTTCATGATATGATTCATCATGAGGTGGAAGTCTATATTGATGACATGATTGCAAAGTCATATACAGAGGAGGGACATCTGGTCGATCTTCTAAAATTGTTTGAAAGGCTGAGGAAGTTCAAGCTGAGGCTAAATCCTAACAAGTGCACCTTCGGGGTGAGATCCGGAAAGTTATTGGGTTTCATTGTCAGTGAAAAGGGTATTGAGGTAGATCCTGCCAAAGTAAGAGCTATACAAGAAATGCCTGAGCCGAGAACAGAAAAAGAGGTTCGTGGTTTCCTGGGGAGATTAAACTACATTGCAAGGTTTATATCTCATCTTACAGCCACTTGTGAACCAATATTCAAATTGCTAAGAAAAGATCAAACAGACAGGTGGAATGAAAATTGCCAGAAGGCTTTTGAAAGAATAAAAGAATATCTACAGGAACCTCCAATACGCATGCCTCCAGTTGCAGTGAGACCACTGATCATGCATCTCACGGTTCTTGAGAATTCAATGGGATGTGTGCTCAGTCAACAGGACGAGTCAGGTATAAAAGAGCATGCCATCTACTACCTGAGTAAGAAATTCACCGATTTTGAGTCGAGGTACTCGATGCTGGAAAAAATATGTTATGCACTCGCTTGGGCTGCAAAGCGTTTGAGACTTTACATGTTAAACCACACAACCCTATTGATTTTGAAGATGGGTCCAATCAAATATGTATTTGAAAAACAAGCACTCTCCAGAAGAATTTCCCGATGGCAAATGGTGTTAACAGAGTATGATATTCAGTACGTTTCCCAGAAAACCATTAAGGGAAACGTCCTGTCTGGATATCTTGCGGAACAGCCGATTAAGGATTATTAGTCAATGAAGTTTTACTTTCCAGACGAAGATGTCATGTTTTTGAGAATGAAAGACTGTGATGAGCCTTTAACCGACGAGGGTCCTGAGAGAGGATCTCAGTGGAAATTGGTTTTCGACGGAGCAGTTAATTCATATGGTAATGGAATCGGCACGATCATTACTACTCCTCATGGTTCTCATATACCGTTCACCGCCCAATTGACATTCGCTTGCACCAATAATGAATCCGAATATGAAGCTTGCATTATGGGTTAAGAAGAGGCGGTTGATATGAGGATTAAGAATCTGGATGTATACGGTGATTCAACACTGGTCGTTAACCAAATCAAAGGAGAATGGGAAACTCGTCAGGCCAACCTGGTGCCTTATAGAGATTATGCAAGGAGACTGTTGCCTTTCTTTGATATAGTTGATTTTCATCATATGCCGAGGGCTGAGAATCAGATGGCGGATGCCTTGGCCACGCCTGCTTCGATGTATAAAATGAATTTCTAGAATGAAACTCCTGCTATTACCATCATGCGTCTTGATATACCTGTTTTTGTGTTTGCCGTTGAGAAAGCATCTGATGGAAATCCTTGGTATTTCGATATCAAACATTTTCTCAAGACTCAGGAGTACCCATCTGGGGCATCCAGCAAAGATAAGCAAACTCTGAGGAGGTTAGCTGGTAATTTCTATTTGAATAAGGACGACGTGCTCTACAGGAGAAATTTCGACATGGTCTTGCTGGGTTGTGTTGATGAGTTTGAAGCAAACCTGTTGATGGAGGAAGTCCACGAGAGTTCTTTTGGTACTCATGCCGGTGGACATGCAATGGCTAGAAAGTTGTTGAGATCTGGGTATTATTGGATGACTATGGAATCCGATTGTTTTAAATACGCCAGAAAATGCCATAAATGCCAGATTTATGCGGATAAGGTGCATGTGCCACCAGCTCCTCTGAATGTGTTGACATCTCCGTGGCCTTTTGCCATGTGGGGAATCGATGTGATTAGAAAGATTGAGCCGATTTCTTCTAATGAACATCGCTTCATTCTGGTCATGATTGATTATTTTACGAATTGGGTAGAATCAGCGTCCTTCGCTAATGTCACAAAGCAGGTGGTCACCCGATTCATAAAGAAGGACATCATTTGTCGTTATGGTATTCCGGAGAGAATCATTACTGATAATGATTCAAATTTGAATAACAAAATGATGAAGGAACTGTGTCAGAGTTTCAAGATAGAACATCACAATTCTTCTCCATATCATCTGAAGATGAATGGTGTTGTTGAGGTAGCTAAAAAAATATCAAGAAGATTGTGCAGAAGATGGTTGTGACCTACAAAGACTGGAACAAGATGTTGCCTTTTGCTCTTCACGGTTATCGTACTTCGGTGCGTACATTAATCGGGGCAACTCCTTTCTCACTGGTGTATGATACAGAAGCAGTCATGCAATTAGAAGTTGAGATTCCTTCTTTAAGGGTTTTGTCGGATGTGAAGCTTGACGAAGCTGAATGGGTACGAACCAGGTTGAATCAGCTGAGCTTGATTGATGAGAAGAGATTGGCAGCCATTGCGTATGGCCGGTTATACTAGAGTAGGATGAAGAAAGCCTTTGATCAGAAAGTGCATCCTCGGTGCTTCCAAACGGGTGATTTGGTGTCGAAAAGAATCCTTCCTCCTCATACAGATCACAGGGGAAAATGGACTCCTAGCTATGAAGGTCCGTATATGGTAAGAAAGGTTTTCTTTGGCGGAGCCTTATTACTATCTACTATGGATGGTGAAGATTTTTTGTCCGCTGTGAACGCGGACGTGGTTAAAAAATACTTTGCTTGAAAGAGACCCGCTGGACACAAAAATAAAAAAGTCCAGGAAAAAAAGGGGCATCCCGACGAACCATTAAAAAGGAAAAGGTGCGGGCAAAAATTAGGGATAAAAATAAAATATGTAAACCCGCAAAGTTGAAAACCTAAAAAGGAGACTTTGGCAAAAATGGGTATCCCGGTGGATTGAAAACCCGTAAGGGCGATCCAGGCAAAAGTTAGGGATTTAAAAAGCAAATGATCATGGTCTGCGTTTGATCTGAAAGCTTGTGAGCAGTTATCCCGAAGGAAAGGAATCAGTCCAGTCAGTCTTGTCAGAAGACAAAACAAGGGGAACATCAAAGACATACAGGTCATAGCCGAATGGACGCATGGTGGTTGTTTGTTCCCACATTGCCGACATGCCTATTGTATTTGTTTTCTTGTTTTTGAGCAATTACCTCTTTTCAGGAATTGCATCTGAATTGTAATTTGCCTATTTATAGGCTTTTCATCAATAAAGTATTCACTTCAGTTAAAGAGCTTTCTTTTTCTTGTCCTTTTTACTGTTTTGTTTGCAAAATGTCTGGTATTTTGGATAAACATTGCAGGTAAAAGCGAGAGGCTATACAGAGCATAACGAAAGCGCTGACTTTGCTTGATCGGCAGGTATCATGAATGATGACTAAGGTAACTATTTCACATGTAGAGCATTTTTGTTGTTTTTCTTTGTTGTAGGTCAACAAGGTTATCACAATCAGGTGAGTTTCCCTTATCCTCAGCAATTCAAGTCGCAACAAGTGGCAGTGGTTGTCAGCCGGATATTCTCAGCGGGTTAAGTGTGATATTTCCGGCAGAATGGGCTTGTTTCCCACAGGTAAATGCAGTCAGGCATGAGCAACCGAGAGGCTTTTGTTCCCCTAGCAGAGATTCCGCTTCCCCAGTGAAGTGGTCAGCTTATCCCCGGAAGAGTTGTGTCCTCTCTGGCAGGGTACGATTATCGAGATTGAAGTGTTATTTCCCCAACCGAACAAAGCTTTGTCTTCGTGAGAAAGTGAGTCCCCGGCAGGGTGGAAGTTTGTTCTCAGTAGAACAGGATAGAGGTGTTTCTCTCAGTAGTAGGGTGGTTTGTAAACCAGTTTTCTTCTCCAGCGGAGGCAACGTCGGTGACGTCCTTTCCCCCCGGAGTCGGTTCAGGGATTTCTCCAGCAGAGCGCAGTGCTGATTCTCTCGATAGAGTAAGTGGTAGAACAGGAGTCTGGGATTTCCCCGGTAGATTTAAATTCCCCGTAGAGTAGGAGTATCTGATATTCCTCGGCAAGAGTAGATTAATGTTCGAAGTAATCCCAAGCAGAGTGGATTTTCTCCCCAAGCAGGGTGTGGAGTTTTCAGGAATGTCGTTCAGGGCAGGTTTCTTGAGCAGAATAAAGTCAATCTTCAGTGGTCGATTGTTTTCCCCCGCCGAGACGGTTTCCTCAGCAGAAGGGATTTGGTTTAAGCATCGAGTTGGTTGTGTCCCCGAAGAGCTATTCAAGTTCCCCAGAGGATTTAATCCCCAGCGGTATGGATTTCTCTTCCCGACAGAGTTGTTTTTATCCCCAGCGGAGTGGGTATCTTTTCTCCCTAGCATTTATTTTGCTGGGTTGGTTCTTTTGCATTTGCATTTCCATTAGCATCCTCCCAAATGCGTAGCATTTGCATTTCGTATGGAGCATTACGCCATTTTCAAACATAAGCATCTGAAGCATAAGCCAGGTTTGGCGTTTTGGGACCAGATTTTTTTCTTTCAGTAGAGATTGTTTGAAGCAAGGGGCTTTCGTGTTATCCGCGTCAGGATGGATTTTTGGGTTGGTTATTTTATCAGATTCTTCCCTGCTGAGTAGTTTGGTGAATGTTTTCGCTTTCTCCAGGTGAGTCGCTTGCGAGTGTTGTCTTCCCTGGTCAAGTTGTGGTTCTTCCCCAACAAAGTTGTTCCGACGTTTGGATTGTCATCGTTGTTTATTTCAACTTTTGGTTGATGACCCAGTGGCGTTTGGATGTTATTCCAATTGGTGGTTACTGTTTACTTCACTCAGCAGAGTCGTGGATTCCAACTTTTGGTCGGTACCCTCCTGCATAATTCAGATGATTGTATTTGGTGATCCCAACTGATGGTTGGTAATCTTTGGGCTTCCTCGAGCGGAGTCCCTATTTCAACTTTTGGTTGATAATCTTTGTTGTTCTAACTCTTGGTTAGTAGCTGTTGTTCTAACTTTTGGTTAGTGGCCTTTTATTTCAACTTTTGGTTGATAATCTGGGATGATCATCTCAACTTTTGGTTGGTAGTCTTCTGTGGTGGAGTCAGCTTCGTGTAGCGTCCCCCAGTCATCCAAACTCTTGGTTAGTAGCTTTGGTCGATGAGATCTTTCTCTCCCCAATCCTAACTCTTGGTTAGCAGCTTGTGTTCCGATCTTTGATCAGCAGGGTTTCATGGTGATTCTAACTGTTGGTTATTACCTTTGCTTCCCAACTTTTGGTTGGATGTTTTTCCTTTCGGTTGTCCCAACTCTTTGTTGGCATTACCCTATCCCCAGTAGGGTCGGCCTGAGACGTCTATTGTTGTTCCAACTTTTGGTTTGTAGTTTTCCTTTGTCCCCTAAAGAGTCGTTATCTCAACTTTTGGTTGATAAGAAGATCTGGTGTTTTCAACTTTTGGTTGGTAGTCCTCCCTTTATTCCTCAGCGGAGTCGTTATCTCAACTTTTAGTTGATAAGAAGATTTGGCATTTTCCAACTTTTGGTTGGTGGTTATGGTTTCTCCGGTATGGTCAGTCATGGACGTCGGTTCATTTTCCAACTCTTGGTTGGTAGCCTTGGATTCCCCAGTGAGGTCGCCATATCCAGTGTGGTTAATTTGTTGACGATTTTCCAACTCTTGGTTGGTAACCTTGGTACTCTGGTTGTTGATTCCGACTTTTAGTCAGTATGCCTCCTAAGCGAAGTTGTCTCGCTATGTAAGTTGCGGTTAGTATGGATTCCGACTCTTGGTTGGTAGGGGTAGTTTTATCCCTAGAGAACAACCTGTATCTCATCTTTTGGATGATGCAGTTAGATTGTTGTCCTGTGATGGACGTTGACTCCCTAGCGAAGTCGTCTCAGCATGGAAGTTCCAGTTGGTGTTGTGGTAATCCTGACTTTTGGTTGGTAGTGTTTGGGTTTTTATCCCATCTCTTGGATGGAATTCTTTGATTGCAGGCTTTCGGTAGATGCTTGTGCTCCACAGATTCATATGATTAGTCCATTCTTTCCCCGGTGGAGTCTCCACGAAGTTGTTTGGTTACTCTTTTGTTCCTCAGCAGGGTTTGATCCAACTCTGGGTTGGTATTCAGAGTTCGCTATCCTGACTCATGGTTGGTATTTTGTGAGAGAAGTTTGTCCCGACTCTTGGTTGGTATTTGTTGATGGTTTCATCCCAACTCTTGGTTGGTATCCGTTGGCCTTTGTTCCAACTCTTGGTTGGTATCATCCGAGCGTTTTCCCGACTTTTGGTTGGCATCTTTTGGATGAAGTTCAGATTATGTTGGATTGTTATCCCCAGCGCGTCGTTTTTCGACTCTTGGTTGGTAGTCGCTGTTTTGCATTCCCGTAGGGTGCAAATTTCCGGGTTCTTTTGTATTCAATCACCTTGTACTTTGAATGGTTGAAAGCGGATGCTCTTCCTCCCTTCAGGTCCAAGTTGTTTGAATAAGGGCAGCTGTAGCACCCTAAAATTTGCCTTCTCGTTTTTATACTTGGCTTATGTTTCATATTCGCATTTAGCATTTCGCATTGCATAGCATTCGGTCTCGAGGCATGGGATCAAGGCGTTCCTGTGGCTCAGGTGCATTTTAGAGCAAAAGAATAAACAGCGATAAGTGAGCATCAGAGGCTCGGACATTTATTTTGCCCAAAGGTCAGGCGACCGATTTTATTTTGCAGGTCAATTTCATATCTAAATCAGCACTCAGGCTCGTAACAAGCATTTTAATAGTGACAACGGTAAAAAATGAGGTTCAGCAGCTAAACAGAGCTCCAGACAGTTGAAACGGGCAAATGGGCTGGTTTCCCACCAAAAGGCGCAAAATTCAAATTTTTGGAGGCGTTAAGCGGTTAACACATATGGTTAACCGGTTAACCAAAGGAGAATTTTCCCAGATTCAAAGGTTTCAGATGCGTTAACCAGTTAACGCATATGGTTAACCGGTTAACCATAGCAGAATTTTCCCTGTATGTGAATTTTCAAGTGGAGCTGCTTTGGGGTCCAATTTTGATCACTTGAAAGCTCATTTTTGCACATGGGAAGGATCTAGAACATCATTTGAAATTTGGTTAAATTTCATTTCCCTCCAAAATCCCAAACCTCATTCCATACCACAATTTCCAAACCAACTTCCAAGCCTTTGTTTTGGATCCCAACCAAAGTGGTATTTAAGTGAATTACTCTAAAGCAAGCCAATCTAACCTTCATAATTTCCATTTCAAATTCAGAGTTGATCAATTCTCTCTCAATTCTCTCTCAATTCAGAGTTGATCCATTTCAAAAGGTTGATATAGCGACACATGCACACAATCCCGACACCAAAAGAATGCAGGGCCTTTCACCAAAAGAATGATAAGGAACATCCGCACAATCTGGCACCAAAAGGATGACAGACCCATCACCAAAAGGATGATAGAGCGACACACGCACACAATCCCGACACCAAAAGGAGGCAGGCCTATCACCAAAAGAATGATAGAGAACACTCGCACAATCTGGCACCAAAAGGAAGATAGAACTATCACCAAAAGGATGATAGAGTGACACACGCACACAATCCTGACACCAGAAGGATGTAGGGTCTACCACCAAAAAGATGATAGAGAACACTCGCACAATCTGGCACCAAAAGGATGACAGACCTATCACCAAAAGGATGATAGAGTTACACATGCACACAATGCTGACACTAAAAGGATGTAGGGTCTATCACCAAAAAGATGATAGAGAACACTCGCACAATATGGCACAAAAAGGATGACATACCCATCATCAAAAGGTTGATATAGGGACACCTGCACACAATCCCAAAACCAAAAGGATGCAGGGCCTTTCACCAAAAGAATGATAGGGAACATCCCACAATCTGGCACCAAAAGGATGATAGAGTGACAAACGCACACAATCCCAACACCAAATAGATGCAGGCCTATCACCAAAAGGATGATAGAGAACACTCGCACAATCTGGCACCAAAAGGATGACATACCTATCATCAAAAGGTTGATATAGCGACACATGCACACAATCCCGACACCAAAAGAATGCAGGGCCTTTCACCAAAAGAATGATAAGGAACATCCGCACAATCTGGCACCAAAAGGATGACAGACCCATCACCAAAAGGATGATAGAGCGACACACGCACACAATCCCGACACCAAAAGGATGCAGGCCTATCACCAAAAGAATGATAGAGAACACTCGCACAATCTGGCACCAAAAGGATGATAGAACTATCACCAAAAGGATGATAGAGTGACACACGCACACAATCCTGACACCAGAAGGATGTAGGGTCTACCACCAAAAAGATGATAGAGAACACTCGCACAATCTGGCACCAAAAGGATGACAGACCTATCACCAAAAGGATGATAGAGTTACACACGCACACAATGCTGACACTAAAAGGATGTTGGGTCTATCACCAAAAAGATGATAGAGAACACTCGCACAATATGGCACAAAAAGGATGACATACCCATCATCAAAAGGTTGATATAGGGACACATGCACACAATCCCAAAACCAAAAGGATGCAGAGCCTTTCACCAAAAGAATGATAGGGAACATCCGCACAATCTGGCACCAAAAGGATGATAGAGCGACAAACGCACACAATCCCAACAACAAATAGATGCAGGCCTATCACCAAAAGGATGATAGAGAACACTCGCACAATCTGGCACCAAAAGGATGACATACCTATCATCAAAAGGTTGACATAGCGACCCATGCACACAATCCCGACACCAAAAGAATGCAGGGCCTTTCACCAAAAGAATGATAAGGAACATCCGCACAATCTGGCACCAAAAGGATGACAGACCCATCACCAAAAGGATGATAGAGCGACACACGCACACAATCCCGACACCAAAAGGATGCAGGCCTATCACCAAAAGAATGATAGAGAACACTCGCACAATCTGGCACCAAAAGGATGACAGACTTATTACCAAAAGGATTATAGAGCGACACACGCACACAATCCCGACACCAGAAGGATGTTGGGTCTACATCCAAAAGGATGATAAAGAACACTCACACAATCTGGCACCAAAAGGATGACAGACCTATCACCAAAAGGATGATAGAGTTACACACGCACACAATGCTGACACTAAAAGGATGTAGGGCCTATCACGAAAAAGATGATAGAGAACACTCGCACAATCTGGCACAAAAAGGATGACATACCCATCATCAAAAGGTTGATATAGGGACACATGCACACAATCCCAAAACCAAAAAGGATGCAGGGCCTTTCACCAAAAGAATGATAGGGAACATCCGCACAATCTGGCACCAAAAGGATGATAGAACGACAAACACACACAATCCCAACACCAAATAGATGCAGGCCTATCACCAAAAGGATGATAGAGAACACTCGCACAATCTGGCACCAAAAGGATGACATACCTATCATCAAAAGGTTGATATAGCGACACATGCACACAATCCCGACACCAAAAGAATGCAGGGCCTTTCACCAAAAGAATGATAAGGAACATCCGCACAATCTGGAACCAAAAGGATGACAGACCCATCACCAAAAGGATGATAGAGCGACACACGCACACAATCCCGACACCAAAAGGATGCAGGCCTATCACCAAAAGAATGATAGAGAACACTCGCACAATCTGGCACCAAAAGGATGATAGAACTATCACCAAAAGGATGATAGAGTGACACACGCACACAATCCTGACACCAGAAGGATGTAGGGTCTACCACCAAAAAGATGATAGAGAACACTCGCACAATCTGGCACCAAAAGGATGACAGACCTATCACCAAAAGGATGATAGAGTTACATACGCACACAATGCTGACACTAAAAGGATGTAGGGTCTATCACCAAGAAGACGATAGAGAACACTCGCACAATCTGGCACAAAAAGGATGACATACCCATCATCAAAAGGTTGATATAGGGACACATGCACACAATCCCAAAACCAAAAGGATGCAAGGCCTTTCACCAAAAGAATGATAGGGAACATCCGCACAATCTGGAACCAAAAGGATGATAGAGCGACAAACGCACACAATCCCAACACCAAATAGATGCAGGACTATCACCAAAAGGATGATAGAGAACACTCGCACAATCTGGCACCAAAAGGATGACATACCTATCATCAAAAGGTTGATATAGCGACACATGTACACAATCCCGACACCAAAAGAATGCAGGGCCTTTCACCAAAAGAATGATAAGGAACATCCGCACAATCTGGCACCAAAAGGATGACAGACCCATCACCAAAAGGATGATAGAGCGACACACGCACACAATCCCGACACCAAAAGGATGCAGGCCTATCACCAAAAGAATGACAGAGAACACTCGCACAATCTGAAACCAAAAGGATGACAGACCTATCACCAAAAGGATGATAGAGTGACACACGCACACAATCCCGACACTAGAAGGATGTAGGGGCTACCACCAAAAGGATGATAGAGTGACACACGCACACAATGCTGACACTAAAAGGATGAAGGGTGTATCACGAAAAAGATGATAGAGAACAGTCGCACACAATCCCGACATAAAAAGGATGACATACCCATCATCAAAAGTTTGATATAGGGACACATGCACACAATCCCGACATCAAAAGAATGCATGGCCTTTCACTAAAAGAATGATCGAGAACATCCGCACAATCTGGCATCAAAAGGATGATAGAGCGACAAACGCACACAATCCCAACACCAAATAGATGCAGGCCTTTCACCAAAAGGATGATAGAGATCACTCGCACAATCTGGCATCAAAAGGACGACAAACCTATCACCAAAAGGATGATAGAGTGACACACGCACACTGTAACAACCCAAATTTCATTAAATAATTAATTGTAGTAATTAATTGATTTAGTGGGATTTTATGTTAATATTGGAATTAATTTTTATTAATTGGAATTAATAGAGAATTGAAAGGAAATTGGAAGGAAAGAAAATAAAAGGGATATATAAGTGAGAAAGAAGAGAAAGGAAATTAGAGAAAAACATTTGGAGAGAAAGAGGAAAGAAAGAAGAAAGAAGAGAAAGAGAGGAGAAGAAGAGGAAAAGTGGAAAAATCATCAAGAACCAACATCAAAGCTCCGATTAATCGAGGTAAGGGTGAGAAATGTTTCTATTTGATCATTGCATGATGTTATGTATGTTGGGTTGGGGTTTTGGTAGAGTTTTCATCACTTTCCAATTAGGGCAAATGTTGGATTAATTGGTAGATTGATGATTTAATCGGTTGGAACTGAGTAATAACGCCGTAGAATAGTCGGGTAACATGTATTGATGCTATTTGTACTGATTTGGATGTTCAAGAGTTGGTGGATGGTGGAATGGTGAAGGAGGGACAGAGTGTGGTTCTGTTCTGCGCAGGTTCGCTGGCTCTCGCCAGGCGAGCGAAGGCGAAGCCCAGCGAATGCTGGCGAATAATTAAGTTTAAGTTCCAGTGGACTTTGCTGACGAGTTCGCCAAGCGAAGTTGGATAGCGAAGGTTCGCCCAGCGAAGGTGCTGGCGAATGGTGGCGAATGAAGTCAGTAGCTACTGACTTGGGCTCGCTGGGAAGTCTCGCCAGGCGAAGCCTAGCGAGTGTTCGCTGAGAGAGTTCGCCAGGCGAAGGTTCGCTGCGAGGGTTCGCCAGGCGAAGGTTCGCTGCGAGGGTTCGCCAGGCGAATGAAGGCGAATGTGACAGCATTTTTCTTTTGCTGTGTTGCTCATGTGGTGATTGTTTGATTGATTCACATAGGTTAATACCTCTATGATATGATATAGATATGATCTATTGTGATGATGTGTACTGTGGGTAGCCTCCGGGCGTGAATCCTAGTTGATGTGTGATGCGTATTAATTATGATAAATAGAAATACATGTGAATACAATGATGAATTTATGTGTATTGTCTAATGAACTTGCGAATGCTTAATGGGTATACAATTATGTGATGAGTATGCATGAGAACATTGTGGATATGTGTGCATGACTTATAATTGTATAAATGGTATTGTGATGTGAATACCTTGATTGTGTGATATATGTTGTATGTGCAATCATTGTGTAATTCTTGAAGAGATGAATTATGTAAATGCATGAGATTAAGATGTCGGTCTTAAGTGCATTTGTTGTGGTTGATTGTACATGCATCATTTAGTCAAGAGGCAATGTCTGTTAGTTTCGTGGAAACTAGTGGCTTGTCCCAAACCTAGAAGTGTGGGTTTGAAGGCTTAGAGGACGGGCCTTTGTGGTTATCGGTCTAGAAGTGTGGACCCGGTTTAATGTAAAAACCAAAAAAAGATAACGAGAGTCGGTACCGCATTGCATGAGTTGCATTGAGTTGTTGAGTCACATTAATATATGACATATGCATGAAGAGATGCTTATGTGTGAATGATGAGATTGTGAAATTGTGAGAGTATGCATGATGTGGAAATGCTTTACAAATATTCGTGTTGTCATTATATGAGTGGCAAATATATAGGACTAAGAAATTGAATTGTGGTGAGAAATACGGAGAGGAACTTGTATTGATTACCTATATATATATAATCTTATGCTTTGATTATTATGGTTATATTTCTCACCCTTCTGCTGTTTTATAATGCTCTACGAGGCATTGCAGATTAGGATGCTGGAGTCCCTTTTGTGAAGTATTCTTCATTCTTTTGAGTCTGCTGCTCTGATATGTAACACTGGGTAGTTAGACTAGTATAGTCATTCTTTTGTGATACATTGCGATGTATCAGTTGATGTGATCGTGTAAGCTAACTGATATGATGTATTAATTTGGATTAACTTGTGTGTACGTGGATTAATATTTTGAAAACGATTAAATGATTTGATCTTCCGCTTAATTTTGAAAATGTTACATATCTTGTGGAGAAAAATGTGAAAGTGTTTTATTGGTGAAATTGTGGCATTCTTCTTTTATACCTTATTATAAAACCTTTTTACTCTGATAATTTGTATGTGCTTAATTGTTTTATATGCATTTATTTGGGGTATAGAAAGGGGTGTTACAATAGTGGTATCAGAGCAGGTTGGTCCGTCCGGCCAAGTTGTTAGAGTGTTTTTCTTTCCTGTGTGTTATTGATATGCGTGTGTTGCATTATCAATATTGGTTGTTCTTACGTGGTTCTGTTGTTGGAATTAGTAAGATGGTTGCAGGAAGGAACGACGAAGCGATTGCGGAGGCATTGACGAGATTGGCGGGGGCAATTGGGCAGAATCCTCCGGCCAATGTGAATGTGAGGAATCATGCTGATGATGGATTCCGTGCTTTGGGGAAATTCCAAAAGAATAACCCTCCGGTCTTCAAGGGAACTCATGAACCGGACAAGGCACAAATTTGGTTGAAAGCTGTGGAAAAGATTTTTCGAGTTATGAATTGCTCGGATGCACAGAAGGTGCAGTTTGGGGCTCATGCTCGAAGAAGAAGCTGAAGATTGGTGGGGTAATACTCGCCAAAGATTTGAGGAAGATGATATTGTGATTACATGGGATTTGTTTAGAGAAACTTTTCTGGAGAAGTATTTTCCAGAGGATGTGCGGGGGAAGAAAGAGATCGAATTTCTTGAGTTGAAGCAAGGTAATTCGACGGTTGCTGAGTATGCGGCGAAATTTGAGGAGTTGATCAAATTTTGTCCTCACTATAATACTGGTAATGCTGAGAGGTCTAAGTGCCTCAAGTTTGTGAACGGTTTGAGACCCGAGATTAGACAAGCTATTGGGTACCAGGAAATCAGACGGTTTTCTGAGTTGGTTAACAAGAGCAGAATTTATGACGAGGACAGTAGGGCTAGGTCTAGCCACTACAAGAGCCTAAGTGATAAGAAAGGAAAAGGACAATTCAGAGGAAAACCTTACGTAACTCCTGCCGATAAGGGGAAACAAAAGGTTGGTTTTGGCAAGAAGCCAAGTGGGGAAGTTTCTACCCCGGTTAGGTGTTACACTTGTGGTGAAGCGGGGCATCGTGCTCCGGAGTGCAAAAGTGTTGAGCAGAGGCGTTTTAAGTGTGGCAAGCCAGGCCACAAGGCTCTAGAGTGTAGAAGCGGTGCGGGTGTTACTTGCTATAACTGTGGTGAGCGAGGGCACATCAGTACCAAGTGCGATAAGCCGAAGAAGAATCAAGGGAGCGGGAAAGTGTTCGCTCTATCTGGATCTGAGACTGCTAGCGACGATCGATTGATCCGAGGTACGTGCTTCATTAATGGTACACCTTTGATCGCTATAATTGATACCGGAGCTACACATTCTTTTATTTCTTTGGATTGTGTTAGAAGGTTGAATCTTGAGTTGTCTGTGATTGGTGGCGGTATGGTTATTGATACTCCTGCTATGGGTTCGGTAACTACACCGTATGTTTGCTTGAATTGCCCGTTGAGTATTTTCGGTAGAGATTTTGGGATTGATTTAGTGTGTCTTCATTTAGATCAACTGGATGTCATTCTTGGAATTAATTGGTTAAAATTCAATCGTGTGTATATTAACTGTTTTGACAAAACGGTTATTTTTCCCGACTCGGATGTTGAAAGGGAATTGTTTATGACGAGGAAACAAGTGAAGGAATTGGTACAAGATGGGGCTAAGGTATTTATGCTTATGGCAACTTTGAGGACTAGTGAAAGTGAAGAGACTGATGCTTTGCCCATTGTTAGAGATTTTCCGGAAGTATTCCCTGAAGAGATAAAGGATTTACCGTCGGAGCGAGAAGTGGAGTTTTCGATAGATTTGATTCCTGGAACTAGTCCGATATCGATGGCTCCATATCGTATGTCGGCCTCGGAGTTAAAAGAGTTGAAGAGTCAACTTGAGGATTTGCTTGAAAAGAGGTTTATTCGTCCGAGCGTGTCACCGTGGGGTGCACCGGTGTTGTTGGTTAAGAAGAAAGAGGGTTCTATGAGGCTCTGTGTGGATTACAGACAGTTGAACAAGGTGACTATTAAGAATAAGTATCCACTTCCAAGGATTGATGATCTGATGGATCAGTTGGTTGGTGCAAGCGTGTTCAGCAAGATTGATTTGAGATCTGGGTATCATCAGATCCGTGTGAAAGCTGAGGATATTCAGAAGACGGCCTTTCGGACGAGGTATGGACACTATGAGTATTCCGTGATGCCATTTGGTGTGACTAATGCACCAGGTGTATTTATGGAGTACATGAATAGGATTTTCCATCCTTATTTGGATAAGTTTGTGGTGGTGTTTATTGACGACATCTTGGTTTATTCGAAGAGCGAAGGAGAGCATGCCGAGCATCTGAAGATTGTGTTATCTGTGCTGAGAGAGAAGCAGTTGTTCGCGAAGCTTTCTAAGTGTGAATTTTGGTTGAAGGAAGTTAGTTTCCTTGGTCATGTGATTTCTAGTAGTGGTATTACGGTCGATCCGTCGAAGGTTGAAGCGGTGTCGCAATGGGAGACTCCGAAGTCAGTTTTTGAGATCAGAAGTTTTCTTGGTTTAGCCGGTTATTATCGGAAGTTTATTGAAGGATTTGCTAAGTTATCGTTGTCGTTGACACAGTTGACTAGGAAAGGTCAAGCCTTTGTTTGGGACGCCAAGTGTGAAGCGAGTTTTCAAGAACTTAAGCGAAGGTTGACGACAGCTCCTGTTTTGATTCTGCCAAATCCAGAAGAACCATTCGTTGTGTATTGTGATGCTTCTTTGATGGGTTTAGGAGGTGTGTTGATGCATAATAACCAAGTTGTAGCTTATGCTTTGAGGCAACTCAAAGTGCATGAGAAGAATTATCCAACGCATGACTTAGAGTTGGCCGCCGTTGTGTTTGTGTTGAAACTCTGGAGGCATTATTTATTTGGCGCAAGATTTGAAGTGTTTAGTGACCACAAGAGTTTGAGATATATTTTTGATCAAAAGGAATTGAATGCGAGACAAAGAAGATGGCTTGAACTTTTGAAGGATTTTGATTTTGGCTTGAACTACCATCCGGGTAAAGCGAATGTAGTAGCGGATGCATTGAGTCGGAAATCATTGCATATGTCGGCGTTGATGGTGAAAGAGTTAGAATTGGTCGAGCAATTTCGAGATTTGAGTTTGGTATGTGAGAGAACTTCTTTTGGATTTAAGTTGGGTATGTTAAAGCTTACAAGTGGTATTTTGGATGAAATTCAAGAAGGACAGAAATCGGATTTGAGCTTAGCTGATCGGTTGACTTTAATCAACCAAGGCCAAGGTGGTGATTTTCGGATTGATGAGAATGGTATTATGAGATGTCGGGATCGAGTTTGTGTTCTGAACATGCTTGAGCTTAAGAAGAGCATCCTTGAGGAAGGACATCGTAGCGGATTGAGTATTCATCCGGGTGCTACTAAGATGTATCAGGATTTGAGGAAAGTATTTTGGTGGCCTAGTATGAAGAAGGATATCGCGGAATTGGTATATTCTTGTTTGACTTGCCAGAAGTCAAAGATTGAGCATCAGAAGCCATCGGGTTTGATGAAGCCGTTGTTTATTCCTGAGTGGAAATGGGATAGTATCTCCATGGATTTTGTATCGGGTTTGCCGAGGACGCCGAGTAATTTTGAGGCTATTTGGGTTATCGTGGATAGGTTGACTAAATCTGCTCACTTTATTCCTATGCGTATGGATTACCCTTTGGAGAAGTTGGCTAAGTTGTATATTGAGAGGATTGTGTGTCTGCATGGTATTCCGTTAAGTATTGTTTCGGATAGAGATCTGCGGTTTACTTCAAGATTTTGGGAGAGCCTGCAGAGTGTTTTGGGTACTAAGTTGCGTTTGAGTTCAGCGTATCATCCTCAGACTGATGGTCAGACGGAGAGAACGATTCAGTCGCTTGAAGATCTTTTGAGAGCTTGTGTATTGGAAAAAGGAGGAGCTTGGGATAGCTACTTGCCTTTGATTGAGTTTACCTACAACAACAGTTTCCATTCGAGTATTGGTATGGCACCATTTGAGGCGTTGTATGGTAGGCGGTGTAGGACACCATTGTGTTGGTTCGAGTCCGGAGAGAGTTCTGTTGTTGGACCCGAGTTAGTTCAACAGACTACTGATAAGATCAAGATGATTCAAGAGAAGATGAGAATTACTCAGAGTCGTCAGAAGAGTTATTATGACAAGAGGAGGAAGGCACTTGAATTTCAAGAGGGAGATCATGTGTTTCTTTGAGTCACTCCGATGACAGGTGTTGGTAGGGCACTGAAGTCGCGCAAGTTGTCGCCGCGTTTCATTGGTCCTTATCAGATTTTGCAAAAGATAGGAGAAGTGGCCTATCGTGTGGCTTTACCACCGTCGCTTGCTAATCTTCACGACGTATTCCATGTATCTCAGTTGAGGAAATACATTGCGGATCCGTCTCATGTAGTCCAAATAGATGATGTGCAGGTGAGAGATAACCTGACTGTTGAGACATCACCTATGCGGATTGAGGATCGGAAATTGAAACAGCTTCGAGGTAAAGAGATTGTTTTAGTGAAGGTCGCTTGGGGAGGACCGGCTGGTGGAAATGTTACGTGGGAGCTTGAGAGCCAGATGAAGGAGTCTTATCCAGAACTGTTTGAATCAGGTAACATTTTCGAGGACGAAAATTCCTAAGTGGGGGAGGGTTGTAACAGCCCAAATTTCATTAAATAATTAATTGTAGTAATTAATTGATTTAGTGGGATTTTATGTTAATATTGGAATTAATTTTTATTAATTGGAATTAATAGAGAATTGAAAGGAAATTGGAAGGAAAGAAAATAAAAGGGATATATAAGTGAGAAAGAAGAGAAAGGAAATTAGAGAAAAACATTTGGAGAGAAAGAGGAAAGAAAGAAGAAAGAAGAGAAAGAGAGGAGAAGAAGAGGAAAAGTGGAAAAATCATCAAGAACCAACATCAAAGCTCCGATTAATCGAGGTAAGGGTGAGAAATGTTTCTATTTGATCATTGCATGATGTTATGTATGTTGGGTTGGGGTTTTGGTAGAGTTTTCATCACTTTCCAATTAGGGCAAATGTTGGATTAATCGGTAGATTGATGATTTAATCGGTTGGAACTGAGTAATAACGCCGTAGAATAGTCGGGTAACATGTATTGATGCTATTTGTACTGATTTGGATGTTCAAGAGTTGGTGGATGGTGGAATGGTGAAGGAGGGACAGAGTGTGGTTCTGTTCTGCGCAGGTTCGCTGGCTCTCGCCAGGCGAGCGAAGGCGAAGCTTCGCCAGGCGAAGCCCAGCGAATGCTGGCGAATAATTAAGTTTAAGTTCCAGTGGACTTCGCTGACGAGTTCGCCAAGCGAAGTTGGATAGCGAAGGTTCGCCCAGCGAAGGTGCTGGCGAATGGTGGCGAATAAAGTCAGTAGCTACTGACTTGGGCTCGCTGGGAAGTCTCGCCAGGCGAAGCCTATCGAGTGTTCGCTGAGAGAGTTCGCCAGGCGAAGGTTCGCTGCGAGGGTTCGCCAGGCGAATGAAGGCGAATGTGACAGCATTTTTCTTTTGCTGTGTTGCTCATGTGGTGATTGTTTGATTGATTCACATAGGTTAATACCTCTATGATATGATATAGATATGATCTATTGTGATGATGTGTACTGTGGGTAGCCTCCGGGCGTGAATCCTAGTTGATGTGCGATGCATATTAATTATGATAAATAGAAATACATGTGAATACAATGATGAATGTATGTGTATTGTCTAATGAACTTGCGAATGCTTAATGGGTATATAATTATGTGATGAGTATGCATGAGAACATTGTGGATATGTGTGCATGACTTATAGATGTATAAATGGTATTGTGATGTGAATACCTTGATTGTGTGATATATGTTGTATGTGCAATCATTGTGTAATTCTTGAAGAGATGAATTATGTAAATGCATGAGATTAAGATGTCGGTCTTAAGTGCAATTGTTGTGGTTGATTGTACATGCATCATTTAGTCAAGAGGCAATGTCTGTTAGTTTTGTGGAAACTAGTGGCTTGTCCCAAACCTAGAAGTGTGGGTTTGAAGGCTTAGAGGACGGGCCTTTGTGGTTATCGGTCTAGAAGTGTGGACCCGGTTTAATGTAAAAACCGAAAAAAGATAACGGGTTATCGGTCTAGAAGTGTGGACCCGGTTTAATGTAAAAACCGAAAAAAGATAACGAGAGTCGGTACCGCATTGCATGAGTTGCATTGAGTTGTTGAGTCACATTAATATATGACATATGCATGAAGAGATGCTTATGTGTGAATGATGAGATTGTGAAATTGTGAGAGTATGCATGATGTGGAAATGCTTTACAAATATTCGTGTTGTCATTATATGAGTGGCAAATATATAGGACTAAGAAATTGAATTGTGGTGAGAAATACGGAGAGGAACTTGTATTGATTACCTATATATATATATAATCTTATGCTTTGATTATTATGGTTATATTTCTCACCCTTCTGCTGTTTTATAATGCTCTACGAGGCATTGCAGATTAGGATGCTGGAGTCCCTTTTGTGAAGTATTCTTCATTCTTTTGAGTCTGCTGCTCTGATATGTAACACCGGGTAGTTAGACTAGTATAGTCATTCTTTTGTGATACATTGCGATGTATCAGTTGATGTGATCGTGTAAGCTAACTGATATGATGTATTAATTTGGATTAACTTGTGTGTACGTGGATTAATATTTTGAAAACGATTAAATGATTTGATCTTCCGCTTAATTTTGAAAATGTTACATATCTTGTGGAGAAAAATGTGAAAGTGTTTTATTGGTGAAATTGTGGCATTCTTCTTTTATACATTATTATAAAACCTTTTTACTCTGATAACTTGTATGTGCTTAATTGTTTTATATGCATTTATTTGGGGTATAGAAGGGGGTGTTACACACACAATCCCGACACCATAAGGATGTAGGGTCTATCACCAAAAGAATGATAGAGAACACTCGCACAATCTGGCACCGAAAGGATGACAGACCTATCCCCAAAAGGACGATAGAGTGACACACGCACACAATCCTGACACTAAAAGTATGTAGGGTCTATCACCAAAAGCATGATAAAGAACACTCGCACAATCGTGCACCAAAAGGATGACAGACCCATCACTAAAAGGATGATAGAGCGACACACGCACACAATCCCAGCACCAAAAGGATGCAGGCCTATCACCAAAAGGATGATAGAGAGCACTCCCACAATCTGGCACCAAAAGGATGAAATACCTATCACCAAAAGTATGATAGACTGGCACACGCACACAATCCCGACACCAGAAGGATGTAGGGTCTATCACCAAAAAGATGATAGAGAACACTCGCACAATCTGGCACCAAAAGGATGACATACCCATCATCATAAGGTTGATATAGCGACACATGCACACAATCCCGACACAAAAAAGATGCACACAATCCCTATCACCAAAAGGATGATAGAGAGCAATCCCACAATCTGGCACCAAAAGGATGACAGACCTATCACCAAAAGTATGATAGAGTGACACACGCACACAATCCCGACACCAGAAGGATGTAGGGCCTATCACCAAAAGGATGATATAGAACACTTCCACAATCTGATACTAAAAGGATGACAGACCTATCACCAAAAGGATGATAGAGTGACACACGCACACAATTTTGACACTAAAAGGATGTAGGGTCTAACACCAAAACAATGATAGAGAATACTCGCATAATTTGGCACCAAAACGATGACATACCCATTATCAAAAGGTTGATATAGCGACGCATGCACACAATTCCGACACCAAAAGGATGCAGGGCCTTTCACCAAAAGAATGATAGGGAACATCCGCACAATCTGACACCAAAAGGATGACAGACCCATCACCAAAACGATGATAGAGCGACACACGCACACAATCCAGACACCAAAAGGATGCAGCTCTATCACCAAAAGGATGATACAGAACACTCGCACAATCTGGCACCAAAAGGCTGACAGACTTATTACCAAAAGGATTATAGAGTGACACACGCACACAATCCTGACACCAGAAGGATGTTGGGTCTACATCCAAAAGGATGATAGAGAACACTCACACAATCTGGTACCAAAAGGATGACAGACCTATCACCAAAAGGATGATAGAGTGACACACGCACACAATCCTGACACTAAAAGGATGTAGCGTTTATCACCAAAAAGATGATAGAGAACACTCGCACAATATGGCACCAAAAGGATGAGATACCCATCATCAAAAGGTTGATATAGCGACACATGCACACAATCCAGATACCAAAAGGATGTAGGGCCTTTCACCAAAAGAATTATATGGAAAATCCGCACAATCTGGCACCAGATGACAGACCCATCACTGAAAGGATGATAGAGCGACACACGCACACAATCCTAACACCAAAAGGATGCAGGCCAATCACCAAAAGGATGATAGAGTGACACACGCGCACAATCCCGACACCAAAAGGATGATAGAGAACACTCGCACAATCTGGCACCGAAAGGATGACAGACCTATCACCAAAAGGATGATAGAGTGACACACGCACACAATCCTGACACTAAACGGATGTGGGGTCTATCACCAAAAAGGATGATAAAGAACACTCACACAATCTGGCACCAAAAGGACGACATACACATCATTAAAAGGCTGATATAACGACACATGGACACAATCCCAACACCAAACGGATGCAGGGCCATTCACCAAAAGAATGATAGAGGATACTCGAACAAACTGGCACCAAAAGGATGACAGACGCATCACCAAAAGGGTGATAGAGCGACACATGCACACAATTCCGACACCAAAAGGATGCAGGCCTATTACCAAAAGGATGATAGAGAACATTCTACAATCTTGCTTTAAAAGGATGACAGACCTATCACCGAAAGGATGATAGAGCGACACACGCACACAATCCCGACACCAAAAGGATGCAGGCCTATTACCAAAAAGAATGATAGGGCCTTTCACCAAAAGAATGATAGGGAACATCCGCACAATCTGGCACCAAAAGAATGACAGACCCATCACCAAAAGGATGATAGAGCGACACACACAGACAATCCCGACACCAAAAGGATGCAGGCCTACCACCAAAAGAATGATAGAGAACACTCGCACAATCTGACACCAAAAGGATGACAGACCTATCACCAAAAGGATGATAAAGTGACACACGCATACAATCCCGACACCAGAAGGATGCTGGGTCTACATCCAAAAGGCTGATAGAGAACACTCACACAATCTGGCACCAAAAGGATGACATACCTATCACAAAAAGGATGATAGAGTGACACACACACACAATCCTGACACTAAAAGGATGTAGGGTTTATCACCAAAAAGATGATAGAGAACACTCGCACAATCTGGCACCAAAAGGATGAGATACCTATCATCAAAAGGTTGATATAGCGACACTTGCACACAATCCAGACACCAAATGGATGCAAGGCCTTTCACCAAAAGAATTGCAAGGAAAATCCGCACAATCTGTTACCAGATGACAGACCCATCACTAAAAGGATGATAGAGCGACACACGCACACAATCCCAACACCAAAAGGATGCATGCCTATCACCAAAAGGATGATAGAGAGCACTCCCACAATCTGGCACCAAAAGGATGACAGACCTATCACCAAAAGTATGATAGAGTGACACACGCACACAATCCCGACACCAGAAGGATGTAGGGTCTATCACCAAAAGGATGATAGAGAACACTCGCACAAACTGGCACAGAAAGGATGACAAACCTATCACCAAAAGGATAATAGAGTGACACACGCACACAATACTGACACTAAAAGGATGTAGGTTCTATCACCAAGAAGACGATAGAGAACACTCGCACAATCTGGCACCAAAAGTATGACATACCCATCATCAAAAGGTTGATATAGGGACACATGCACACAATCCCGACACCAAAAGGATGCAGGGCCTTTCACCAAAAGTATGATAGGGAACAACCACACAATTTGGCACCAAAAGGATGATATAGCGACAAACACACACAATCCCAACACCAAAAGGATGCATGCCTATCACCAAAAGGATGATAGATAACACACGCACAATCTAGCACCAAAAGGATGACAGACCTCTCACCCAAAGGATGATAGAGTGACACACGCACACAATCCCGACACCAGAAGGATGTAGGGTCTATCACCAAAAGGATGATAGAGAACACTCGCACAATCTGGCACCGAAAGGATGACAAACCTATCACCAAAAGGATGATAGAGTGACACACGCACACAATTCTGACACTAAACGGATGTGGGGTCTACCACCAAAAGGATGATAGAGAACACTCGCACAATCTGGCACCAGAAGGACGACATACCCATTATTAAAAGGCTGATATAACGACACATGTACACAATCCCGACACAAAACGGATGCTGGGCCATTCACCAAAAGAATGATAGAGGATACTCGCACAAACTGGCACCAAAAGGATGACAGACCCATCACCAAAAGGATGATAGAGCGACACACCCACACAATTCCGACACCAAAAGGATGCAGGCCTAACACCAAAAGGATGATATAGAACACTCTACAATCTGGCACCAAAAGGATGACAGACCTATCACCGAAAGGATGATAGAGCGACACACGCACACAATCCCGACACCAAAAGGATGCATGCCTATTACCAAAAAGAAAGATAGGGCCTTTCACCAAAAGATTGATAGGGAACATCCGCACAATCTGGCACCAAAAGGATGACAGACCCATCACCAAAAGGATGATAGAGCGACACACACACACACAATCCCGACACCAAAAGGATGCAGGCCTATCACCAAGAGAATGATAGAGAAAACTCGCACAATCTAACACCAAAAGGATGATAGACCTATCACCAAAAGGATGATAGAGTGACACACGCACACAATCCCGACACCAGAAGGATGTTGGGTCTACATCCAAAAGGATGATAGAGAACACTCACACAATCTGGCACCAAAAGGATGACAGACCTATCACAAAAAGGATGATAGAGTGACACACGCACACAATCCTGACACTAAAAGGATGTAGGGTTTATCACCAAAAAAATGATAGAGAACACTCGCACAATCTGGCACCAAAAGGATGAGATACCTATCATCAAAAGGTTGATATAGCGACACATGCACACAATCCACACACCAAAAGGATGCAAGGCCTTTCACCAAAAGAATTGCAGGGAAAATGCGCACAATCTGGCACCAGATGACAGACCCATCACTAAAAGGATGATAGAGCGACACACGCACACAATACCAACACCAAAAGGATGCAGGCCTATCACCAAAAGGATGATAGAGAGCACTCCCACAATCTGGCACCAAAAGGATGACAGACCTATCACCAAAAGTATGATAGAGTGACACACGCTCACAATTCTGACACTAAACGGATGTGGGGTCTACCACCAAAAGGATGATAGAGAACACTCGCACAATCTGGTACCAGAAGGACGACATACCCATTATTAAAAGGCTGATATAACGACACATGTACACAATCCCGACACAAAACGGATGCAGGGCCATTCACCAAAAGAATGATAGAGGATACTCGCCCAAACTCGCACCAAAAGGATGACAAACATATCACCAAAAGGATGAAAGAGCAATACGCGCAGATCATCCCAACATCAAAAGGATGTATGGTTAATCACCAAAAGGATGATAGAGAACACTCGCACAATCTAGCACCGAAAGGATGACAAACCTATCACCAAAAGGACGATAGAGTGACACACGCACACAATTCTGACACTAAACGGATGTGGGGTCTACCACCAAAAGGATGATAGAGAACACTCGCACAATCTGGCACCAGAAGGACGACATACCCATTATTAAAAAGCTGATATAGCGACACATGTACACAATCCCGACACAAAACGGATGCAGGGCCATTCACAAAAAGAATGATAGAGGATACTCGCACAAACTGGCACCAAAGGGATGACAGACCCATCACCAAAAGGATGATAGAGCGACACACGCACACAATTCTGACACCAAAAGGATGCAGGCCTAACATCAAAAGGATGATAGAGAACACTCTACAATCTGGCACCAAAAGGATGACAGACCTATCACCGAAAGGATGATAGAGCGACACACGCACACAATCCCGACACCAAAAGGATGCAGGCCTATTACCAAAAAGAAAGATAGGGCCTTTCACCAAAAGAATGATAGGGAACATCCGCACAATCTGGCACCAAAAGGATGACAGACCCATCACCAAAAGGATGATAGAGCGACACACACACACAATCCCGACACCAAAAGGATGCAGGCCTATCACCAAGAGAATGATAGAGAAAACTCGCACAATCTAACACCAAAAGGATGACAGACCTATCACCAAAAGGATGATAGAGTGACACACGCACACAATCCCGACACCAGAAGGATGTTGGGTCTACATCCAAAAGGATGATAGAGAACACTCACACAATCTGGCACCAAAAGGATGACAGACCTATCACCAAAAGGATGATAGAGTGACACACGCACACAATCCTGACACTAAAAGGATGTAGGGTTTATCACCAAAAAGATGATAGAGAACACTCGCAAAATCTGGCACCAAATGGATGAGATACCTATCATCAAAAGGTTGATATAGCGACACATGCACACAATCCAGACACCAAAAGGATGCAAGGCCTTTCACCAAAAGAATTGCAGGGAAAATCCGCACAATCTGGCACCAGTTGACAGACCCATCACTAAAAGGATGATAGAGCGACACACGCACACAATCCCAACACCAAAAGGATGCAGGCCTATCACCAAAACGATGATAGAGAGCACTCCCACAATCTGGCACCAATAGGATGACAGACTTATCACCAAAAGTATGATAGAGTGACACACGCACACAATCCCGACACCAGAAGGATGTAGGGTCTATCACCAAAAGGATGATAGAGAACACTCGCACAAACTGGCATCGAAAGGATGACAAACCTATCACCAAAAGGATAATAGAGTGACTTACGCACACAATCCTTACACTAAAAGGATGTAGGGTCTATCACCAAGAAGACGATAGAGAACACTCGCACAATCTGGCACCAAAAGGATGACATACCCATCATCAAAAGGTTGATATAGGGACACATGCACACAATCCCGACACCAAAAGGATGCAGGGCCTTTCACCAAAAGTATGATAGGGAACATCAACACAATCTGGCACCAAAAGGATGCTTTAGCGATAAACACACACAATCCTAACACCAAAAGGATGCATGCCTATCACCAAAAGGCTGATAGATAACACACGCACAATCTAGCACCAAAAGGATGACAGACCTCTCACCCAAAGGATGATAGAGTGACACACGCACAGAATCCCGACACCCGAAGGATGTAGGGTCTATCACCAAAAGGATGATAGAGAACACTCGCACAATCTAGCACCGAAAGGATGACAAACCTATCACCAAAAGGACGATAGAGTGACACACACACACAATTCTGACACTAAACGGATGTGGGGTCTACCACCAAAAGGATGATAGAGAACACTCGCACAATCTGGCACCAGAAGGACGACATACCCATTATTAAAAGGCTGATATAGCGACACATGTACACAATCCCGACACAAAACGGATGCAGGGCCATTCACAAAAAGAATGATAGAGGATACTCGCACAAACTGGCACCAAAGGGATGACAGACCCATCACCAAAAGGATGATAGAGCGACACACACACACAATTCCGACACCAAAAGGATGCAGGCCTAACATCAAAAGGATGATAGAGAACACTCTACAATCTGGCGCCAAAAGGATGACAGACCTATCACCGAAAGGATGATAGAGCGACACACGCACACAATCCCGACACCAAAAGGATGCAGGCCTATTACCAAAAAGAAAGATAGGGCCTTTCACCAAAAGAATGATAGGGAACATCCGCACAATCTGGCACCAAAAGGATGACAGACCCATCACCAAAAGGATGATAGAGCGACACACACACACAATCCCGACACCAAAAGGATGCAGGCCTATCACCAAGAGAATGATAGAGAAAACTCGCACAATCTAACACCAAAAGGATGACAGACCTATCACCAAAAGGATGATAGAGTGACACACACACACAATCCCGACACCAGAAGGATGT
The DNA here is from genome assembly GCA_963859935.3 of Lathyrus sativus. NCBI lineage: Eukaryota > Viridiplantae > Streptophyta > Magnoliopsida > Fabales > Fabaceae > Lathyrus > Lathyrus sativus. Next base: position 198,375,493 of record OZ012739.1, on the reverse strand, counting down.
TGGGTCTACATCCAAAAGGATGATAGAGAACACTCACACAATCTGGCACAAAAAGGATGACAGACCTATCACCAAAAGAATGATAGAGTGACACACACACACAATCCTGACACTAAAAGGATGTAGGGTTTATCACCAAAAAGATGATAGAGAACACTCGCACAATCTAGCACCAAAAGGATGAGATACCTATCATCAAAAGGTTGATATAGCGACACATGCACACAATCCGGACACCAAAAGGATGCAAGGCCTTTCACCAAAAGAATTATAGGGAAAATCCGCACAATCTGGCACCAGATGAAAGACCCATCACTAAAAGGATGATAGAGCGACACACGCACACAATCCCAACACCAAAAGGATGCAGGCCTATCACCAAAAGGATGATAGAGAGCACTCCCACAATCTGGCACCAAAAGGATGACAGACCTATCACCAAAAGTATGATAGAGTGACACACGCACACAATCCCGACACCAGAAGGATGTAGGGTCTATCACCAAAAGGATGATAGAGAACACTCGCACAAACTGGCATCAAAAGGCTGACAAAGCTATTACCAAAAGGATAATAGAGTGACACACGCACACAATCCTTACACTAAAAGGATGTAGGGTCTATCACCAAGAAGACGATAGAGAACACTCGCACAATCTGGCACCAAAAGGATGACATACCCATCATCAAACGGTTGATATAGGGACACATGCACACAATCCCGACACCAAAAGGATGCAGGGCCTTTCACCAAAAGTATGATAGGGAACATCCACACAATCTGGCACCAAAAGGATGCTATAGCGACAAACACACACAATCCCAACACCAAAAGGATGCATGCCTATCACCAAAAAGCTGATAGATAACACACGCACAATCTAGCACAAAAAGGATGACAGACCTCTCACCCAAAGGATGATAGAGTGACACACGCACACAATCCCGACACCCGAAGGATGTAGGGTCTATCACCAAAAGGATGATAGAGAACACTCGCACAATCTGGCACCGAAAGGATGACAAACCTATCACCAAAAGGATGATAGAGTGACACACGCACACAATTCTGACACTAAACGGATGTGGGGTCTACCACCAAAAGGATGATAGAGAACACTCGCACAATCTGGCACCAGAAGGACGACATACCCATTATTAAAAGGTTGATATAGCGACACATGTACACAATCCCGACACAAAACGGATGCAGGGTCATTCACCAAAAGAATGATAGAGGATACTCGCACAAACTGGCACCAAAAGGATGACAGACCCATCACCAAAAGGATGATAGAGCGACACACGCACACAATTCCGACACCAAAAGGATGCAGGCCTAACACCATAAGGATGATAGAGAACACTCTACAATCTGGCACCAAAAGGATGACAGACCTATCACCGAAAGGTTGATAGAGCGACACACGCACACAATCCCGACACATAAAGGATGCAGGCCTATTACCAAAAAGAATGATAGGGCCTTTCACCAAAAGAATGATAGGGAACATTCGCACAATCTGGAACCAAAGGGATGACAGACCCATCACCAAAAGGATGATAGAGCGACACACACACACAATCCCGACACCAAAAGGATGCAGGCCTATCACCAAAAGAATGATAGAGAAAACTCACACAATCTAACACCAAAAGGATGACAGTCCTATCACCAAAAGCATGATAGAGTGACACACACACACAATCCCGACACCAGAAGGATGTTGGGTCTACATCCAAAAGGATGATAGAGAATACTCACACAATCTGGAACCAAAAGGATGACAGACCTATCACCAAAAGGATGATAGAGTGACACAGGCACACAATCCTGACACTAAAAGGATGTAGGGTTTATCACCAAAAAGATGATAGAGAACACTCGCACAATCTGGCACCAAAAGGATGAGATACCTATCATCAAAAGGTTGATATAGTGACACATGCACAAAATCCAGACACCAAAAGGATGCAAGGCCTTTCACCAAAAGAATTGCAGGGAAAATCCGCACAATCTGGCACCAGATGACAAACCCATCACTAAAAGGATGATAGAGCGACACACGCACACAATCCCAACACCAAAAGGATTCAGGCCTATCACCAAAAGGATGATAGAGAGCACTCCCACAACCTGGCACCAAAAGGATGACAGACCTATCACCAAAAGTATGATAGAGTGACACACGCACACAATCCCTACACCAGAAGGATGTAGGGTCTATCACCAAAAGGATGATAGAGAACACTCGCACAAACTGGCTCCGAAAGGATGACAAACCTATCACCAAAAGGATAATAGAGTGACACACGCACACAATCCTGACACTAAAAGGATGTAGGGTCTATCACCAAGAAGACGATAGAGAACACTCGCACAATCTGGCACCAAAAGGATGACATACCCATCATTAAAAGGTTGATATAGGGACACATGCACACAATCCCGACACCAAAAGGATGCAGGGCCTTTCACCAAAAGTATGATAGGGAACAACCACACAATCTGGCACCAAAAGGATTATATAGCGACAAACACACACAATCCCAACACCAAAAGGATGCATGCCTATCACCAAAAGGATGATAGATAACACACGCACAATCTAGCACCAAAAGGATGACAGACCTATCACCCAAAGGATGATAGAGTGACACACGCACACAATCCCGACACCAGAAGGATGTAGGGTCTATCACCAAAAGGATGATAGAGAACACTCGCACAATCTGGCACCGAAAGGATGAAAAACCTATCACCAAAAGGATGATAGGGTGACACACGCACACAATCCTGACACTAAACGGATGTGGGGTCTACCACCAAAAGGATGATAGAGAACACTCACACAATCTGGCACCAAAAGGACGACATACCCATCATTAAAAGGCTGATATAACGACACATGAACACAATCTCGACACCAAACAGATGCAGGGCCATTCACCAAAAGAATGATAGAGGATACTCGCACAAACTGGCACCAAAAGGATGACAGACCCATCACCAAAAGGATGATAGAGCGACACACGCACACAATTTCGACACCAAAAGGATGCAGGCCTATCACCAAAAGGATGATAGAGAACACTCTACAATCTGGCACCAAAAGGACGACAGACCTATCATCGAAAGGATGATAGAGCGACACACGCACACAATCCCGACACCAAAAAGATGCAGGCCTATTACCAAAACGAATGATAGGGCCTTTCACCAAAAGAGTAATAGGGAACATCTGCATAATCTGGCACCGATGACAGACCCATCACCAAAAGGATGATAGAGCGACACACGCATACAATCCTGACACCAAAAGGATGCAGACCTATCACCAAAAGAATGATAGAGAACACTCGCACAATCTGACACCAAAAGGAAGACAGACCTATCACCAAAAGGATGATAGAGTGACACACGCACACAATCCCGACACCAGAAGGATGTAGGGTCTATCACCAAAAGGATGATAGAGAACACTCGCACAATCTGGCACCGAAAGGATGACAAACCTATCACCAAAAAGATGATAGAGTGACACACGCACACAATTCTGACACTATACAGATGTGGGGTCTACCACCAAAAGGATGATAGACAACACTCGCACAATCTGGCACCAAAAGGACGACATACCCATCATTAAAAGGCTGATATAACGACACATGTACACAATCCCGACACAAAACGGATGCAGGGCCATTCACCAAAAGAATGATAAAGGATACTCGCACAAACTGGCACCAAAAGGATGACAGACCCATCACTAAAAGGATGATAGAGCGACACACGCACACAATTCCGACACCAAAAGGATGCAGGCCTAACACAAAAAGGATGATAGAGAACACTCTACAATCTGGCACCAAAAGGATGACAGACCTATCACCGAAAGGATGATAGAGCGACACACGCACACAATCCCGACACATAAAGGATGCAGGCCTATTACCAAAAAGAATGATAGGGCCTTTCACCAAAAGAATGATAGGGAACATCTGCACAATCTGGCACCAAAGGGATGACAGACCCATCACCAAAAGGATGATAGAGCGACACACACACACAATCCCGACACCAAAAGGATGCAGGCCTATCACCAAAAGAATGATAGAGAAAACTCACACAATCTAACACCAAAAGGATGACAGTCCTATCACCAAAAGGATGATAAAGTGACACACACACACAATCCCGACACCAGAAGGATGTTGGGTCTACATCCAAAAGGATGATAGAGAACACTCACACAATCTGGAACCAAAAGGATGACAGACCTATCACCAAAAGGATGATAGAGTGACACACGCACACAATCCTGACACTAAAAGGATGTAGGGTTTATCACCAAAAAGATGATAGAGAACACTCGCACAATCTGGCACCAAAAGGATGAGATACCTATCATCAAAAGGTTGATATAGTGACACATGCACAAAATCCAGACACCAAAAGGATGCAAGGCCTTTCACCAAAAGAATTGCAGGGAAAATCCGCACAATCTGGCACCTGATGACAGACCCATCACTAAAAGGATGATAGAGCGACACACACACACAATCCCAACACCAAAAGGATTCAGGCCTATCACCAAAAGGATGATAGAGAGCACTCCCACAATCTGGCACCAAAAGGATGACAGACCTATCACGAAAAGTATGATAGAGTGACACACGCACACAATCCCGACACTAGAAGGATGTAGGGTCTATCACCAAAAGGATGATAGAGAACACTCGCACAAACTGGCACCGAAAGGATGACAAACCTATCACCAAAAGGATAATAGAGTGACACACGCACACAATCCTGACACTAAAAGGATGTAGGGTCTATCACCAAGAAAACGATAGAGAACACTCGCACAATCTGGCACCAAAAGGATGACATACCCATCATCAAAAGGTTGATATAGGGACACATGCACACAATCCCGACACCAAAAGGATGCAGGGCCTTTCACCAAAAGTATGATAGGGAACAGCCACACAATCTGGCACCAAAAGGATGATATAGCGACAAACACACACAATCCCAACACCAAAAGGATGCATGCCTATCACCAAAAGGATGATAGATAACACACGCACAATCTAGCACCAAAAGAATGACAGACCTCTCACCCAAAGGATGATAGAGTGACACACGCACACAATCCTGACACCAGAAGGATGTAGGGTCTATCACCAAAAGGATGATAGAGAACACTCGCACAATCTGGCACCGAAAGGATGAAAAACCTATCACCAAAAGGATGATAGGGTGACACACGCACACAATCCTGACACTAAACGGATGTGGGGTCTACCACCAAAAGAATGATAGAGAACACTCACACAATCTGGCACCAAAAGGACGACATACCCATCATTAAAAGGCTGATATAACGACACATGTACACAATCTCGACACCAAACGGATGCAGGGCCATTCACCATAAGAATGATAGAGGATACTCGCACAAACTGGCACCAAAAGTATGACAGACCCATCACCAAAAGGATGATAGAGCGACACACGCACACAATTCCGACACCAACAGGATGCAGGCCTATCACCAAAAGGATGATAGAGAACACTCTACAATCTGGCACCAAAAGGATGACAGACCTATCACCGAAAGGATGATAGAGCGACACACGCACACAATCCCGACACCACAAAGATGCAGGCCTATTACCAAAACGAATGATAGGGCCTTTCACCAAAAGAATGATAGGGAACATCTGCATAATCTGGCACCAAAAGGATGAAAGACCCATCACCAAAAGGATGATAGAGCGACACACGCACACAATCCTGACACCAAAAGGATGCAGACCTATCACCAAAAGAATGATAGAGAACACTCGCACAATCTGACACCAAAAGGATGACAGACTTATCACCAAAAGGATGATAGAGTGACACACGCACACAATCCCGACACCAGAAGGATATAGGGTCTATCACCAAAAGGATGATAGAGAACACTCGCACAATCTGGCACCGAAAGGATGACAAACCTATCACCAAAAGGATGATAGAGTGACATACGCACACAATTCTGACACTATACGGATGTGGGGTCTACCACCAAAAGGATGATAGAGAACACTCGCACAATCTGGCACCAAAAGGACGACATACCCATCATTAAAAGGCTGATATAACGACACATGTACACAATCCCGACACAAAACGGATGCAGGGCCATTCACCAAAAGAATGATAGAGGATACTCGCACAAACTGGCACCAAAAGGATGACAGACCCATCACCAAAAGGATGATAGAGCGACACTGTAACACGGTGGGAGAACTGACTTTAAACAATGTTGCGGATAGCAAGAGTCGCCACCGACTTTTATTTTATCCATAAGGAAAGGTTATAAAAGAACAGGAAAGACCTTAGAGAATATTTTGGGTCCGGGGGGTAGGTTATGAAAAGGGAAGGTGTTAGCACCCTTTTCATCCATGGTTATCCATGGGCTCTTAGGTACTTAAGCTCACTTTTGAATTGTTTTGAAAGTGTAGTGTGTAAATAGAAAATTTTCAGAATAGTTAATAAATAATCCATGTAAGGATGTGTTAAGAACTTGTTTGAAAACTTGTTGAAAATTTGTTTAAGTGTGAAAAAGTTTTGAAGTGAGCAAGTATCTAGGAGTAGCCTACCCTAATGTTTTAAGGTCTTTCTTATTCTTTATCCTTTCCTTAGTAAGACTATCCCTACTATAATGGAGTAGGTAGTCCTTACTTCGGATGTTAAGGGACATGTGAGGGACAATTTGACTTTGAAGGCCATTGTGGGATGTAATAAGCACATATAAGGGACCATCATCATTTTTCGAAAGGGACTCGATTCGTAAAGGCAACCATAAGGGACTTTGATGATTTTTCTATTTGAGGGACTTGCTTTATACACCCCACTTAACCAATATTCATAGGCAACTTGAGGGATATCCTTAAGAAGTGAGACGGCGATTAAAATCGACTTACGTGTGTGAAATGTTTAATTTAATTATCTTATATTAAAATGATCTAATTTATTTTTTTAAATATCATACATATTAGCACTCCCTAATTACTAACCATAATGATAATAATAATTAAGTAATTACAATTTACATCCAAGAGGCAATTACAAAATTATAATAAATAAAAAAAAATAACAAATAAGCAAATAAAATATTAGGGTTAGTAAATAATAAGAAAAATTAAATAAGGTTAGTATAAATATAAAGTTAGTGAAAATAATTAGTTGAAACAATAATAATGAGAAAAATAGACAAAGTTAGAAAAAATAATAAGATAGAAATTTCAAAATAATAATAAGCAACAAAATATGATTAGCAATAATAATTAATTAATAACGTGATTAAACATAAGATTTGATTTTTATTTAGAAACATAAATGATTAAATAATTACTATAATATAAAGTTCTAAATATCATAAGATTTGATTTTTATTTAGAAACATAAATGATTAAATAATTACTATAATATAAAGTTCTAAATATCATAAGATTTGATTTTTATTTAGAAACATAAATGATTAAATAATTACTATAATATAAAGTTCTAAATATCATAAGATTTGATTTTTATTTAGAAACATAAATGATTAAATAATTACTATAATATAAAGTTCTAAATATCATAAGATTTGATTTTTATTTAGAAACATAAATGATTAAATAATTACTATAATATAAAGTTCTAAATATAACATAATTATAAATTTCTTAATCATTTACAAAAATTTAATTATCTCTAATTATATATTAACAATTATTAAGAAAAATATTTACACATTATGATGAAAACAAATTTTAACTAATCAATAATCACATTCACCAAAATTTTACATTAAGTGTTTATAAGGTTTAATTTTATTTACAAAAATTTACAAGAATTATAATAAATATATACATAGAATCATATAGAAAATTAAAATTAGGTTTTCATATTAATTTGGAAAAAAGATGTTAATGTTATTTATTTTAAAAAAACAGATTTTTATATTACAACAAATTTTAATAAATTAATGATAACAATAATAATAATAATGATAATAATGATAATAATAATAATAATAATAATAATAATAATAATAATAATAATAATAATAATAATAATAATAAAGCAATAATGAATTTTAAATGTGCCAAATAACCCAACAATGTTGCTAACGCAGAAATGCGCTCATCGCAACCAGATCTAAATCGGACGAAACAAAATTTATCGCAAAGAAAAAGAAATTAAGCAAAAAATAGTATTATTGCTCACACAAAAATGCGATCATCGCAACCAGATCGAACTAACACAAATGTCACGCGTCATGCACACAAATGTGCAAACATCGTATCGACATAATTCGATCAAAAATCTTATATACATAAACTCTAACAATTTAAAAATTATATATATATACAAACGTAACAGTAATAGATAAAGAAAAAGAAATAACGGTAATAGATGAAGAAAAAGAAATAACGGTAAAAGATGAAGAAAAAGAAACAACAGTAATAGATGAAGGAAAAGAAATAACGGTAAACGATGAAGAAAAAGAAACAATAGTAATGGATGAAGAAGAAAACTAAATAACGGCAAACGGCACTCACTCCTCTTAGGTTTTTTTCATTCTCTCCCTCTTTTCCAACAAGGCAACACATGTATATATAGGGAACAAATTAGGGTTAACACCAAATTGTCAATAATGTCCCTAAAGCCCATTTTAAAGCCCAAACTAAATAATTAGTTAAGAAAAAATAAAATTTAAATAATTTAAAATAATTAAAATAAACTTAAAATAAAAACTAATAATCCTATTGATTCCTAAAATAAAAAATATTAAAAAAAGAACAAAATTTTTTTCAATATTTTTTTATTTTATGATTTTTTGGATATTTTTATGAATAATTTAGAAAAAAGTGAAAAAAATAATATTTTAAAAAATGATTTAATTAAAATACGAAAATAATAATTAAATAATAATAAAAAACTATTTTTGTTATTTTTTTAATGAAAGACAGAAAAATTTAGAGTAAAAATAATAAAAAACAAAAAAAATGACAAAGGTGAGATTCGAACTCTCAACCTCTCACACTCATAACTCCTTACACATGTCCTCCTGCCAATTGTGCCATTTTTACTTTTTAGAAAAAAATGCATGCCATATGATATTTACCTGCAAAAAGTCAAACGACTACACAAATTTGTTAGTAATTGATTAAATGCAATGAAATGCGACGACAAATCTTAGGGCAAAATTTGGGGTATTACAGTTATTATGATAATATTTCTCACCCAACCTCTCTTTGATGTTGGCAAAAAAAAAATCATGAAGTTTGACTTTGGTTTGACCACAGTTGACCTCAGTTTGACCTTTTAACTGCATTGACTGCTTTTGACTTATCTGATCATCTGACTGAGCAAACTTTTGAGAAAAGTCTTGAAACTTGACATGGGGGTTCTTATACACATATAAGATGTTATGAAGCTCACTTGAAGTCTTGGAAGTCCATTTAGCCTGATTAAAGTCAAAACCCTAGTTTTGGATGCACTGCTTAGGAGGTGCATTGTCTGAGGGAATTGTCAACTCTTCTGACCAATTGTGAATTTTGTGAACCTTGTGAACCTTCTTGGAACACAAAGTCTTGTATTGTGAGGGCAAATTTTGGGGTGCAACAGCTGCCCCTGTTCAATTTTCTGAAACCTGAGGGGTTAGATTGGTATATTTGCCAGTCGTAACCTGGAAGGTTGAAGGGGATTGAACACAAAAGCCCAAAAATTTGCACTCACCAGTGCATGGAGTGATATTGATGGTTGGTTGAACATGATTGAGTGGGCTTAAAGATGCCACTAGGGGAAAGTTCTTCAGTAGTATAATGAGAACTGTCAGGAGTCTGGAGTAATACTGATGTAACAGCATGTCTTCATGAGGATAGAGCGATCAATAATGATAACCCTAAAGCAGTCTTGAAGTGATAAATCGGACCTCAGGAGGATAGAGCAATCAATAGCTCTAAAGCAGTCTTGAAGTAATAATGGCTTCAGGAGGATAGAGCAATCAATAGCTCTAAAGCAGTCTTGAAGTAATAGAATGGCTTCAGGAGGATAGAGCAATCAACAGCTCTAAAGTAGTCTTGAAGTAATGATTTCAGGAGGATAGAGCAATGAATAGCTCTAAAGCAGTCTTGAAATAATAACGTGATATGTCTTCAGGAGGATAGAGCAATCAATAGCTCTAAAGCAGTCTTGAAGTAATGATTTCAGGAGGATAGAGCAATGAATAGCTCTAAAGCAGTCTTGAAATAATAATGTAATTTCAGGAGGATAGAGCAATGAATACTCTAAAGCAGTCTTGAAGTAATGATTTCAGGAGGATAGAGCAATGAATAGCTCTAAAGCAGTCTTGAAATAATAACGTGATATGTCTTCAGGAGGATAGAGCAATCAATAGCTCTAAAGCAGTCTTGAAGTAATGATTTCAGGAGGATAGAGCAATGAATAGCTCTAAAGCAGTCTTGAAATAATAATGTAATTTCAGGAGGATAGAGCAATGAATACTCTAAAGCAGTCTTGAAGTAATGATTTCAGGAGGATAGAGCAATGAATAGCTCTAAAGCAGTCTTGAAATAATAACGTGATATGTCTTCAGGAGGATAGAGAAATCAATAGCTCTAAAGCAGTCTTGAAGTAATGATTTCAGGAGGATAGAGCAATGAATAGCTCTAAAGCAGTCTTGAAATAATAATGTAATTTCAGGAGGATAGAGCAATGAATACTCTAAAGCAGTCTTGAAGTAATGATTTCAGGAGGATAGAGCAATGAATAGCTCTAAAGCAGTCTTGAAATAATAATGTAATTTCAGGAGGATAGAGCAATGAATACTCTAAAGCAGTCTTGAAATAATAATGGCTTCAGGAGGATAGAGCAATCAATAGCTCTAAAGCAGTCTTGAAATAATAATGTGATATGTCTTCAGGAGGATAGAGCAATCAATAGCTCTAAAGCAGTCTTGAAGTAATGATTTCAGGAGGATAGAGCAATGGATAGCTCTAAAGCAGTCTTGAAATAATAATGTAATTTCAGGAGGATAGAGCAATGGATAACTCTAAAGCAGTCTTGAAATAATTAGATGGCTTCAGGAGGATAGAGCAATCAATAGCTCTAAAGCAGTCTTGAAGTAGTAATATGACCTCATGAGGATAGAGCAATGAATAGCTCTAAAGCAGTCTTGAAGTAATAGGATGATTTCAGGAGGATAGAGCAATCAGTAGCTCTAAAGCAGTCTTGAAGTCATGAGAGGCTATCAGGAGGATAAAATAACCCTGAGGTTACAATAAAGCAGTCCCAAAGTAATAAAAAGCTCATCAGGAGGATAAAGTAACCCTGAGGTTACAATAAAGCAGTCCCAAAGATCATAAGCTTGTTTGTTGGATAATTAACCTGAAAACAAGGTAGCATTCTGTATAACAACATTAGTTTATGCTTTATGTATGCATGTATGACATGATACACTTAGGTAATGTACTATAGACATATATGTTATGGTATGATGTAAATGATGTATGTATGATATGACACTGCTGGAAGTGTCTGGATATCCTTGTATAACAACTGCTGGCCAAGGAAAATAAATCCCGATTCGTTGTTGAAGAATATATAACCCTCCGTCTGCTGGGGATAACAAGGTATAGATAACCTCCCGTTGTTGGGGATAACAAGGTATAGATAACCTCCCGTTGTTGGGGATAGTAGGGTATAGATAACCTTCGTTTTCGTTTGATAGTAGGATAAGTATAACATCCCGTCTTCGTTCATCGTGCCCTTATTGGAAAGTAATTTCCCGTATATCCGTATGAGGATAAAAGAGATGGATATAAATTCCAGGGGAGATTAGACTTTGTGAAAATGGATTAGTCCTACTGATGGTTTGTAACTGTCTTGTAAAGATGAACCGGCGAAGCTTCGTTGAAATCCTTCCCTCGTTCGTCCTTAGTAAATACTATTACTGCATTTTCATGCATTTCTGGTAAACATCAATCATATTAAAAGCATACATGCATTTCTGGTAAACATCAATCATATTCAAAGGCATACATACATTCAAACACAACCAATGGACGTTTCGCTTATGTAAATAGGGTAAAAGTAAATCTGGATTCAAAAGATGGAATTTATTTATATCAAAAGTGACCCATACACGGGTAAGTTTGTACAAGGAGACATAAACCCTAGTAAGAGAATTTTGTCATGAAGTTTTACAAAAAGAATCAGCTATGTGGGAAATAATCCTATTGAGTTTCAATTCTACTATTGTCCCTCAAGTATCTCATCTTCTTGCTGTTGAGACGGAAACGATTGGATTGAGCTTTATCTGTTTGAGCTTGAGTAAGTAGTACAACTGGTTGCAGTTTCATGAGTGATCCAAACGAGACATAGTCATACGCTTTAATCCCTAACTTTTGCCTGGATTGCCCTTTCAGGTTTTCAATCCACCGGGATACCCTTTTTTGCCCAAGCCGCCTTTTCAGGTTTTCGACTTGCCGGGTGTACATCTTTTTATATATATATATCCCTAATTTTTGCCCAAACCCTTTTGGTTTGCCGGGATGCCCTTATTTTTGCCTAGGCCTGTCAACCTAGCGGGTCTCTTTTTATGCGTAGTATTTTTTAACTATGTCTGCGTTTACAGGTTGTGGGAAGTCTTCACCATCCATTGTAGTCAATATCATGGCACCTCCTGAGAACACTGTCTTGACTACAAATGGTCCCTCATATGTTGGAGTCCACTTGCCCCTAGGATCACCCTGTGGTAATATGATACGCTTGATTACCAAGTCACCAGCCTGATATACCTTTGGCTTAACCTTCTTGTTAAAAGCTTTGATCATCCGTTTCTGGTACATCTGGCCATGACAAACTGCTGCTAACCTTTTCTCATCAATCAAATTTATCTGGTCAAGTCGAGTCTGAATCCACTCATCTTCATCCAAGCCTGCATCCTTCATAATTCTCAAGGAGGGGATCTGAACTTCAATAGGCAGAACTGCTTCCATACCATAGACTAAGGAGAACGGGGTTGCCCCTGTTGAAGTACGTATTGTAGTACGATAACCATGCAGAGCAAATGGTAACATCTCGTGCCAATCCTTGTAAGTAACAGTCATCTTCTGTACAATTTTCTTAATGTTCTTATTAGCAGCTTCAACTGCCCCATTCATCTTTGAAATCAACAAGGTAGTATGGGTCAACATATACTGTCTTAGTCGGCGAGCAGCCCGTGCCAAAGCGCAGCAAGTTTTCTCGAGCAGTGAGTATTTTGTTTCACAGTCGGTAAACTTTTTGCTAAGGTAGTATATTGCCTGCTCTTTTCGACCAGACTCGTCATGTTGCCCCAATACACCCCATTGAGTTGTCTAATACTGTTAAATACATAATCAAGGGTCTTCCATCAACTGGTGGCATTAAAATTGGAGGTTCTAGCAAATATCTCTTGATTTCATCAAAGGCAGTCTGGCACTCATCATTCCATTCCATCACCTGATCTTTCTTCAACAACTTGAAGATTGGCTCACAGATGGTAGTTAATTGGGAAATAAATCTTGCAATGTAGTCCCAAGAAACCTCTAACCTCCTTCTCAGTACGGGGAGCTGGCATCTCTCGTATAGCTTTCACTTTTGCAGGATCCACTTCAATACCTTTTCCACTGACAATGAAACCCAGGAGCTTTCCGGATCTAACTCCAAAAGTACACTTGTTTGGATTTAATCTCAACCTGTATTTCTTCAACCTCTCAAACAACTTGTGCAGATGATCTAGATGTCGTTCTTCATTCTGAGATCTGGCTATCATATCATCCACATATACCTCTATCTCATGATGAATCATATCATGAAACAAAGCCACCATAGCACGCTGATATGTTGCCCCTGCATTCTTCAAACCAAATGGCATTACCTTATAGCAAAAGGTGCCCCACTGTGTCACAGATGTAGTCTTCTCCATATCTTCAGGTGCCATCTTGATTTGATTGTAACCGGAGAAACCATCCATAAAAGAGAATACCTTATGCTGAGCAGTGTTGTCTACCAGAATATCAATATGAGGCAGTGGAAAGTCATCTTTAGGGCTAGCCTTGTTCAGATCTCTTTTCTGTTTTCTTCAGTTCCCAGATTCACAACTTCGACTGGCTCTTCATGTGGCTGTATAGCTTTCTCTTCTTGTTGTAACAACCTAGCAAGCTCTACAGGTGTTTCACAATCGTCCTCGTCTCCGTCTTCAGTTTGATAGATCGGATTCTCGAAATTGTAATTGGCAATAGTAGAACTGTTATCAACTGGATCCAGAGTGGATGAGGATCGGCATTTTAGTGACGTGGGTGTGTGTAAGAACACATAGCCGATAAAGCAAAAATAAAAGAAAAAGAAAGACAAGGAACACAATATTTACGAAAACGAAACATCCACTGATTTTAATGAATGAAGTATGCAAATGAAATGACAACCCGTAACAAGCACACCATTGTGCCCCGGGTAAGGCACATGGCTTGAAAGTTTAAATTTAAAAACATAACACAGTAATAGTATTTACTCCTGACTAAAGGAGATAGGGACAACATCTTCAGCTTCCCAATTGTTGAGTCCAGCACCCACAGTAGGAAAAATCCATGCCTCCAAGTTGTAGTCTTCATCTTGATCTCCCACAGCATTGATAACCCCTTGATTGGTGATACGAACAGCACGGGCACGACGGACAGCCTTCTGGGACTCTGCAGTGAAACCCAAACCAAACTTGTCAGACTTGTATGGAATATCAGGAAGCTGACCCCAAATAGTACAACCACCTTCTTCCACCACAGCTTTTGCATCATTGAGGGAGGCCATTGCCATTGTTGGAGGGTTTCTGATGACCACAGGAACCTTCTTCACAGCAGGAGGAGTCACACAATCCTTAACAGCCCAGGGAACCACTTCAAATGACTGACATGGAGTTTCAATGTATTCACCTTCTACTTCCAGATACTTGAAAGTGTTTACATGGCTGACAAAGTATTCTTCCTCTCCAAAGACAGTAACAACTTTTCCATTCACCGGATATCTCAACTTTTGATGTAATGTGGAGGTCACAGCACCTGCCCCATGGATCCAGGGACGACCAAGCAGACATGAGTACGAAGAACGAATATCCATCACATAGAATGCAGCAGTAAACACCTGAGAGCCGACCTTGATTGGAAGATCAATTTCCCCATGCACTACTCTTCTAGAACCATCAAAAGCCTTTACCACAATATTACTGGGCTTCAATACCGTATCTTCAGGACTCAGCTTGTTCAAGACTTCCTTAGGCAACACATTCAGAGAGGAACCATTGTCTATCAGCACATGAGACAGGGTAGTGCCCCTGCATTCAATTGAAATATGCAAGGCCCTGTTATGATCCCTCTTGGCAGGTGTCAAGTCAGCATCAGAAAATCCTAACCCGTTGTCATAGGTCAGGTGAGCAACACAATTCTCAAACTGGTCCACAGAAATTGCACTGGGTACATGAGCCATCTTTAGAAACTTGATCAATGACTTGGCATGAGCCTCAGAACATAATAACAGGGAGAGCATAGAAATCTTTGAGGGAGTATGCCCCAGCTGATCAACAATATCATAATCACTCTTGCGAATGATTTTCAATACTTCTTCCATCTGCTTAGAGAGGTCCTCAGCAGCTGGCACATCAGTAGATACAGGCTCAATAACAGGACCCTTGCCCCGAGCATCAGTGGTGGAAGTAACAGCAGGGGTAACTGCACTCTTAGAAGCAACTGGAGGAGAGAAGACTCTTCCACTACGAGTGATCTTGCTAGATCCAGCAATATTATCAATGTCAACAGGCATATCAGGTAAAGGCTCCTGCTTGACACCATGGATGTAAACATCAGACCCATAGTGCCAAGGCACAGCTTTGTCAGATGTATAAGGAATAGGACCAGGAGTGGTAATGATCAAAGGAGCTACTCTGGCTTCAGCAACAACTTTCACAGGACCTTCAGCAGTAATCTTGATTGGGCCCTGATGAGTGATTTTAATGGGACCCTTTGAAGTGATTCTTAGTGGTACTTTGTCAACCATATCAACCTCTTCAATCTTCTTACCCTGAGTCAGATGATCTACCATACTTTCTACAGATGCTGGTCTTCTTTCAAACACTATAGTATACTTATCCATGAGACGTTGAATCCCATCTCTCAAAATGAAGCAACTATCCGGCTTATAGGTACAATACAAACAATCTTCACGACAACCTGGAAAGATCCCAGCTTGTACTAACCTCTTTTTGATAACAGACAATGGTGTGCTCAACTCCATAACCGAATAGACATGCAGATCTTCATCAATATCTTCATCAACGGCGTTGACAGTCTTCTCGTGATTTGGCATTGGAGCTGTAATCACATTTGGAGTACCTGGTGGATCAAACTCAATTTCTCCAGCATCAATCATATCCTGAATTTTGTTCTTCAAGACCCAGCAGTTATTAGTATCATGTCCTGGACAGTTTGAATGATATGCACATCGTGCATTGGGATTGTACTTGGGAGAGGTAACATTGGGATTCTGAGGAGCCTCCCTCAGGGTAATAAGTTCAGCTTTCAACAAGTGTTGCAATGCCTGAGCCATTGACATGTTGATCTTCGTGAACTGTCTTCTAGCCCTCTGTTGGTTGCCTTGAGGCTGCTCTGTTGTTGCAGGAGTTGGATTTGAAATATGAACTGCACTAACAGACTGATGCCTTCTATTACGATCAGGCTGACCATACACAGCATTAGATTCTTTCTTCCCAGTGGGAGGCTTCTTTGCAACACCTGATGAAGAAGTGCCCACTTGGATCTTACCACTCTTGATACCATTCTCTACTCGCTCTCCTGTCATGATCAACTCAGTGAATCCAGATGATGAGCTTCCAATGAGATGACTGTAAAACGGACCATTCAGCGTACACATGAACATATCAACCAACTCCCTATCAGTCAAAGGGGGTTGAACTCTTCCAGCTAAGTCTCTCCACTTCTGAGCATACTCCTTAAAGCTTTCTTTGGCATCCATAGACATGCTCTGAAGCTGCATGCGAGTGGGGGCTAAGTCAGCATTGTATTGATACTGCTTGTAGAAAGCTTCAGCAAGGTCATTCCAATCTCTGATGTTGACACTCTCCAACTGATAATACCACTCTAGCTGAGCTCCAGATAAACTCTCTTGAAAGAAATGGATCCACAACTTTTTATCAGCAGTGTGGGGTTGAATTCTTCTGACATAAGACCTCAGATGCAATTTGGGACAAGAGACCCCATCATAGACAACAAATGTAGGAACTTTGAACCCAATGGGTATGACCACCCCAGATATCAAGCTCAAATCCTCAAAATCTAGCCCAGATGATTTCTGTAATTCCATAGCATCCATTCTATCCACCAGCATCTTGAATTTGTCTTCGTTAGGCTCATGGTAGTAGTTAGCCTCAGAATCAGAGTCCCCCATAGTGTTGTGGAGACTGCCTCTCTCCTGCTCAGATTCTTCAGATTCATAGTCTTCAACATGTTCCTTGGTCTTGACAGGACCTTTGAACCTTCTTCCCATGTTGAGCAACCCAGCAGACCTTCTAGCCTTCTTAGTCTTCTTGGCCAGCAGTGTCTTCAATTCATCCTGCCCCTTGGATAGGTTCAGGATCAGCTCTTGGAACTGTGCATTCTGTGCCTGGAGATCCTTAACTGATTGTTCAAGAGCCATTGCTGAAATAAACAGCGAGAAGATGAGAAACCTGTGCACAATTATAAACCTGTGATGCAATGATATGGGAATGCATATGCAATGTTTTCAAGGACCGCAGGATTTAAATTTGCTTAAACAAACAAGAAAGTAACTTTTTATTAGTAATAACTTGTTTTGCCTTTTAGGCTTACAAAAAAATGAAAACGAAATAAGTACAAAAGATGGGGTTTTAAGTCTCCCATGGACGTTTCCTCTTTGTGTTGAGGTATGAGTTGAGGTTTCGTTCCTCATGAAGTAGCTTTGTTAGCTCTAGGATCCTTGCTTGGCTTGCTTTGTAATGAGCCTCGAAAGTATCCCTTTGCTCTTTCAGTTGGATCCATGATCTCTGCAAGTCTTCCATATCAGTAGGCATGTCTGGGTGAAGGATGGTATAAGCTGTGTCTCCTTCAGCAACAGGTTCCATGGTAACTGGTAGGACGGCAGGATATGGCATCATGAGTGTCTGAGCACGAGATCGTACCCATCTGAGATAAGCCTCCATAGGAATAGTGTACTTAGGCTCCAGTGTCTTGCTGTCAATCCTGTTTACCTTTCCCCAAGCTCGGATGAATCTCTGACGGTAACCCTGAAGATCGTTGTCGTAATCAAACACAATGCCCTGAATCAACATGTCATGTGGACCATCGCTCCGGGCGTAACCAAACTGTCGTAAAGCTAGAGATGGGTTGTAGGTGATGCCTCTTCTTATGCCTAGAAGTGGCACATTAGGAAACTCCCCACAACGGTCGATGATGGTGACATTCTCCATAGATCTGGAGCACCAATGGATGTCTGAGTGAGAAAGTGACATGATCCTCTTGGACCATCTGAACCCTTGCTCATTCTTCATTACTGAGCGAGGAAGGTGAGAAATAAACCACCTCGAAAGTAAAGGTATGCAGCACATCAAAGTTCCTCTTGCCCTTGTAGTACGGGTGTGAAGAGAATGTAGGATGTCTCCAAGTAAGGTAGGCACTGGATTGTGACTCAGGAATATGTTGATGGCATGAACGTCTATGAACTGATCAGGATTGGGGAACAACACTAAGCCATAAATCAATAAGGCTAAGATCTCCTCAACAGCATCGTAGCTCATAGCCTTCAAGAACATTTGAGCTTTATCCACTAATACCTTGGCAAGAATACCTTTAACTCCACTTCTCGTCTCTAGAACAATGTCAGACTTCTTCAGATGTAGAGCTGCAGCGATAACTTCTGGTTTAAGCTCCTTCTCTAAGCCTGTGAATGGCTTCTGATCAAGAACAGGTATACCCAGAAGTTTAGAGAACTCCTCCATGGTTGGAACCAGCTGATAATCAGGAAATGTAAAGCAATGGTGCTTAGGGTCAAAGAACTGAAACAGCACACTCATCATGTCTTCACTGAACCCTGAAGTAACTAGATCCAATAAGTGACCATGTCTCTTGTTGAACTGGGAATGATCAGGCACTAGGGAAACCAACTCCTTGAGCTTAGCAGGTATCCCTACAAAGTTGATCCTGATGGTGTTTCTACGAGCAGAAGCCATGACCTGCAACAAAGAACAAAGATAAATCCTTTGGTCCTTGAAATGGTTAGGGAAAATGATATGCTTATGATGCATGATGATGTCATGATGTCATGCTCAATCACAAACATGTGGCACACACAAACAAGTCACACCATAGCCCTAGGTTTAAAGGCTTGCATGAGGTTCAAATGCAAGTACCCTCCCCTGAAGTTAGATGGTTCATCCTGTCCTACAAAAGTAACCAGGTTCTAAGGGATCTCAATATCATTGATCCTTCACAAAGGTGGTTGTTCAGAAGGCAACTTACTTGCCAACCAAAACCCTCCAAGTTTAAGATCTCAATGAGCGTAGTATCGAGTGTCAACCAACTTCAGTCTGCACCAAAGCCGGTTACCTCACTACTTTCTAAAGGCCAAGATGAGTTAACTAGGGTTCTAAAAGTCAGTTAGTGCATTGACAACATATGGCAGCCTCAATATTATCCTCAACTTGACTTAAGGAATATAAGCACCAACCAAGGAGTCGCACTAACTATGGCCACCAGATCAACCGTATCGATATACGTCGTACAGTTTCCTTGGTCTATTGCCATTTACCTAAGGTACACTAGATCCGGGTTAGGACCTTTCACACATAAGAGCACCCCAATAATATAATAATAAAGCAAACAAGGCAAACAATTTAAAGTGATCTTAATTCCTAAGGGTACCCCTCTTAAATAGATCCCCAGCAGAGTCGCCAGTTCTGTAACACGGTGGGAGAACTGACTTTAAACAATGTTGCGGATAGCAAGAGTCGCCACCGACTTTTATTTTATCCATAAGGAAAGGTTATAAAAGAACAGGAAAGACCTTAGAGAATATTTTGGGTCCGGGGGGTAGGTTATGAAAAGGGAAGGTGTTAGCACCCTTTTCATCCATGGTTATCCATGGGCTCTTAGGTACTTAAGCTCACTTTTGAATTGTTTTGAAAGTGTAGTGTGTGAATAGAAAATTTTCAGAATAGTTAATAAATAATCCATGTAAGGATGTGTTAAGAACTTGTTTGAAAACTTGTTGAAAATTTGTTTAAGTGTGAAAAAGTTTTGAAGTGAGCAAGTATCTAGGAGTAGCCTACCCTAATGTTTTAAGGTCTTTCTTATTCTTTATCCTTTCCTTAGTAAGACTATCCCTACTATAATGGAGTAGGTAGTCCTTACTTCGGATGTTAAGGGACATGTGAGGGACAATTTGACTTTGAAGGCCATTGTGGGATGTAATAAGCACATATAAGGGACCATCATCATTTTTCGAAAGGGACTCGATTCGTAAAGGCAACCATAAGGGACTTTGATGATTTTTCTATTTGAGGGACTTGCTTTATACACCCCACTTAACCAATATTCATAGGCAACTTGAGGGATATCCTTAAGAAGTGAGACGGCGATTAAAATCGACTTACGTGTGTGAAATGTTTAATTTAATTATCTTATATTAAAATGATCTAATTTATTTTTTTAAATATCATACATATTAGCACTCCCTAATTACTAACCATAATGATAATAATAATTAAGTAATTACAATTTACATCCAAGAGGCAATTACAAAATTATAATAAATAAAAAAAAATAACAAATAAGCAAATAAAATATTAGGGTTAGTAAATAATAAGAAAAATTAAATAAGGTTAGTATAAATATAAAGTTAGTGAAAATAATTAGTTGAAACAATAATAATGAGAAAAATAGACAAAGTTAGAAAAAATAATAAGATAGAAATTTCAAAATAATAACAAGCAACAAAATATGATTAGCAATAATAATTAATTAATAACGTGATTAAACATAAGATTTGATTTTTATTTAGAAACATAAATGATTAAATAATTACTATAATATAAAGTTCTAAATATCATAAGATTTGATTTTTATTTAGAAACATAAATGATTAAATAATTACTATAATATAAAGTTCTAAATATCATAAGATTTGATTTTTATTTAGAAACATAAATGATTAAATAATTACTATAATATAAAGTTCTAAATATCATAAGATTTGATTTTTATTTAGAAACATAAATGATTAAATAATTACTATAATATAAAGTTCTAAATATCATAAGATTTGATTTTTATTTAGAAACATAAATGATTAAATAATTACTATAATATAAAGTTCTAAATATAACATAATTATAAATTTCTTAATCATTTACAAAAATTTAATTATCTCTAATTATATATTAACAATTATTAAGAAAAATATTTACACATTATGATGAAAACAAATTTTAACTAATCAATAATCACATTCACCAAAATTTTACATTAAGTGTTTATAAGGTTTAATTTTATTTACAAAAATTTACAAGAATTATAATAAATATATACATAGAATCATATAGAAAATTAAAATTAGGTTTTCATATTAATTTGGAAAAAAGATGTTAATGTTATTTATTTTAAAAAAACAGATTTTTATATTACAACAAATTTTAATAAATTAATGATAACAATAATAATAATAATGATAATAATGATAATAATAATAATAATAATAATAATAATAATAATAATAATAATAATAATAATAATAATAATAATAATAATAAAGCAATAATGAATTTTAAATGTGCCAAATAACCCAACAATGTTGCTAACGCAGAAATGCGCTCATCGCAACCAGATCTAAATCGGACGAAACAAAATTTATCGCAAAGAAAAAGAAATTAAGCAAAAAATAGTATTATTGCTCACACAAAAATGCGATCATCGCAACCAGATCGAACTAACACAAATGTCACGCGTCATGCACACAAATGTGCAAACATCGTATCGACATAATTCGATCAAAAATCTTATATACATAAACTCTAACAATTTAAAAATTATATATATACAAACGTAACAGTAATAGATAAAGAAAAAGAAATAACGGTAATAGATGAAGAAAAAGAAATAACGGTAAAAGATGAAGAAAAAGAAACAACAGTAATAGATGAAGGAAAAGAAATAACGGTAAACGATGAAGAAAAAGAAACAATAGTAATGGATGAAGAAAAAAACTAAATAACGGCAAACGGCACTCACTCCTCTTAGGTTTTTTTCATTCTCTCCCTCTTTTCCAACAAGGCAACACATGTATATATAGGGAACAAATTAGGGTTAACACCAAATTGTCAATAATGTCCCTAAAGCCCATTTTAAAGCCCAAACTAAATAATTAGTTAAGAAAAAATAAAATTTAAATAATTTAAAATAATTAAAATAAACTTAAAATAAAAACTAATAATCCTATTGATTCCTAAAATAAAAAATATTATAAAAAGAACAAAATTTTTTTCAATATTTTTTTATTTTATGATTTTTTGGATATTTTTATGAATAATTTAGAAAAAAGTGAAAAAAAAATAATATTTTAAAAAATGATTTAATTAAAATACGAAAATAATAATTAAATAATAATAAAAAACTATTTTTGTTATTTTTTTAATGAAAGACAGAAAAATTTAGAGTAAAAATAATAAAAAACAAAAAAAATGACAAAGGTGAGATTCGAACTCTCAACCTCTCACACTCATAACTCCTTACACATGTCCTCCTGCCAATTGTGCCATTTTTACTTTTTAGAAAAAAATGCATGCCATATGATATTTACCTGCAAAAAGTCAAACGACTACACAAATTTGTTAGTAATTGATTAAATGCAATGAAATGCGACGACAAATCTTAGGGCAAAATTTGGGGTATTACAGTTATTATGATAATATTTCTCACCCAACCTCTCTTTGATGTTGGCAAAAAAAAAAAATCATGAAGTTTGACTTTGGTTTGACCACAGTTGACCTCAGTTTGACCTTTTAACTGCATTGACTGCTTTTGACTTATCTGATCATCTGACTGAGCAAACTTTTGAGAAAAGTCTTGAAACTTGACATGGGGGTTCTTATACACATATAAGATGTTATGAAGCTCACTTGAAGTCTTGGAAGTCCATTTAGCCTGATTAAAGTCAAAACCCTAGTTTTGGATGCACTGCTTAGGAGGTGCATTGTCTGAGGGAATTGTCAACTCTTCTGACCAATTGTGAATTTTGTGAACCTTGTGAACCTTCTTGGAACACAAAGTCTTGTATTGTGAGGGCAAATTTTGGGGTGCAACAGACACACGCACACAATTTCGACACCAAAAGGATGCAGGCCTAACACCAAAAGGATGATAGAGAACACTCTACAATCTGGCACCTAAAGGATGACAGACCTATCACCGAAAGGATAATAGAGCGACACACGCACACAATCCCGACACCAAAAGGATGCAGGCCTATTACCAAAAAGAATGATAGGGCCTTTCACCAAAAGAATGGTAGGGAACATCCGCACAATCTGGCACCAAAAGGATGACAGACCCATCACCAAAAGGATGATAGAGCGACACACACACACAATCCCGACACCAAAAGGATGCAGGCCTATCACCAAAAGAATAAAAGAGAAAACTCGCACAATCTAACACCAAAAGGATGACAGACCTATCACCAAAAGGATGATAGAGTGACACACGCACACAATCCCGACACCAGAAGGATGTTGGGTCTACATCCAAAAGGATGATAGAGAACACTCACACAATCTAGCACCAAAAGGATCACAGACCTATCACCAAAAGGATGATAGAGTGACACACGCACACAATCCTGACACTAAAAGGATGTAGGGTTTATCACCAAAAAGATGATAGAGAACACTCGCACAATCTGGCACCAAAAGGATGAGATACCTATCATCAAAAGGTTGATATAGCGACACATGCACACAATCCAGACACCAATAGGATGCAAGGCCTTTCACCAAAAGAATTGCAGGGAAAATCCGCATAATCTTGCACCAGATGACAGACCCATCACTAAAAGGATGATAGAGCGACACACGCACACAATCCCAACAACAAAAGGATGCAGGCCTATCACCAAAAGGATGATAGAGAGCATTCCCACAATCTGGCACCAAAAGGATGACAGACCTATTACCAAAAGTATGATAGAGTGACACACGCACACAATCCCGACACCAGAAGGATGTAGGGTCTATCACCAAAAGGATGATAGAGAACACTCGCACAATCTGGCACCGAAAGGATGACAAACCTATCACCAAAAGGATGATAGAGTGACACACGCACACAATTCTGACACTATACGGATGTGGGGTCTACCACCAAAAGGATGATAGAGAACACTCGCACAATCTGGCACCAAAAGGACGACATACCCATCATTAAAAGGCTAATATAACGACACATGTACACAATCCCGACACAAAACGGATGCAGGGCCATTAACCAAAAGAATGATAGAGGATACTCGTACAAACTGGCATCAAAAGGATGACAGACCCATCACCAAAAGGATGATAGAGCGACACACACACACAATTTCGACACCAAAAGGATGTAGGCCTAACACCAAAAGGATGATAGAGAACACTCTACAATCTGACAATAAAAGGATGACAGACCTATCACCGAAAGGATGATAGAGCGACACACGCACACAATCCCGACACCAAAAGGATGCAGGCCTATTACCAAAAAGAATGATAGGGCGTTTCACCAAAAGAATGATAGGGAACATCCGCACAATCTGGCACCAAAAGGATGACAGACCCATCACCAAAAGGATGATAGAGCGACATACACACACAATCCCAACACCAAAAGGATGCAGGCCTATCACCAAAAGAATGATAGAGAAAACTCACACAATCTAACACCAAAAGGAAGACAGACCTATCACCAAAAGGATGATAGAGTGACACACGCACACAATCCCGACACCAGAAGGATGTTGGGTCTACATCCAAAAGGATGATATAGAACACTCACACAATCTGGCACCAACAGGATCACAGACCTATCACCAAAAGGATGATAGAGTGACACACGCACACAATCCTGACACTAAAAGGATGTAGGGTTTATCACCAAAAAGATGATAGAGAACACTCGCACAATCTGGCACCAAAAGGATGAGATACCTATCATCAAAAGGTTGATATAGCGACATATGCACACAATCCAGACACCAAAAGGATGCAAGGCCTTTCACCAAAAGAATTGCAGGGAAAATCCGCATAATCTGCCACCAGATGACAGACCCATCACTAAAAGGATGATAGAGCGACCCACGCACACAATCCCAACACCAAAAGGATGCAGGCCTATCACCAAAAGGATGATAGAGAGCACTCCCACAATTTGGCACCAAAAGGAGACAGACCTATTACCAAAAGTATGATAGAGTGACACACGCACACAATCCCGACACCAGAAGGATGTAGGGTCTATCACCAAAAGGAGGATAGAGAACACTCGCACAAACTGGCACCGAAAGGATGACAAACCTATCACCAAAAGGATAATAGAGAGACACACGCACACAATCCTGACACTAAAAGGATGTAGGGTCTATCACCAAGAAGACGATAGAGAACACTCGCACAATCTGGCACCAAAAGGATGACATACCCATCATCAAAAGGTTGATATATGGACACATGCACACAATCCCGACACCAAAAGGATGCAGGGCCTTTCACCAAAAGTATGATAGGGAACATCCACACAATCTGGCACTAAAAGGATGATATAGCGTCAAAGACACACAATCCCAACACCAAAAGGATGCAGGCTTATCACCAAAAGGATGATAGATAACACACGCACAATCTAGCACCAAAAGGATGATAGACCTCTCAAAAGGATGGCAGGACTATCACCAAAAGGATGATAGATAACACACGCACAATCTAGCACCGAAAGGATAATAGAGCGACACACGCACACAATTCTCGACACCAAACGGATGCAGGGCCATTCACCAAAAGAATGATATAGGATACTTGCACAAACTGACACCAAAAGGATTACAGACCCATCACCAAAAGGATGATAGAGCGACACACGCACACAATTCCGACACCAAAAGGATGCAGGCCTATCACCAAAAGGATGATAGAGAACACTCTACAATCTCGCACCAAAAGGATGACAGACCTATCACCGAAAGGATGATAGAGCGACACACGCACACAATCCCGACACCAAAAAGATGCAGGCCTATTACCAAAACGAATGATAGGGCCTTTCACCAAAAGAATGATAGGGAACATCTGCACAATCTGGCACCAAAAGGATGACAGACCCATCACCAAAAGGATGATAGAGCGACACACGCTCACAATCCCGACACCAAAAGGATACAGGCCTATCACCAAAAGAATGATAGAGAACACTCGCACAATCTGACACCAAAAGTATTACAGACCTATCACCAAAAGGATGATAGAGTGACACACGCACACAATCCCGACACCAGAAGAATGTAGGGTCTACCACCAAAAGGATGATGGAGTTCACTCTCACAATATGGCACCAAAAGGATGATAGAGTGACACACGCACATAATGCTAACACTAAAAGGATGTAGGGTCTATCACCAAAAAGATGATAGAGAACACTCAAACACAATCCTGACATAAAAAGGATGACATACCCATCATCGAAAGGTTGATATAGGGACAGATGCACATAATCCCGACAACAAAAGGATGCAGGGCCTTTCACCAAGAGAATGATAGGGAATATCCGCACAATCTAGCCCCAAAAGGATGGCAGACCTATCACCAAAAGGATGATAGAGTGACACACGCACACAATCCCGACACCAGAAGGATGTAGGGTCTATCACCAAAAGGATGATAGACAACACTTGCACAATCTGGAACTAAAAGGATGACAGACCTATCACCAAAATGATGATAGAGTGACAGACGCACAAAATTTTGACACTAAAAGGATGTAGGGTGTATCACCAAAAAGATGATAGAGAATACTCGCATAATTTGGCACCAAAAGAATGACATACCCGTCATCAAAAGGTTGATATAGCGACACATGCACACAATCCCGAAACCAAAAGTATGCAGGGACTTTCACCAAAAGAATGATAGGGAACATCCGCACAATCTGACACCAAAAGGATGACAGACCCATCACCAAAAGGATGATAGAGCGACACACGCACACAATCCCGACACCAAAAGGATGCAGGCCTATCACCAAAAGGATGATAGAGACCACTCGCATAATCTGGCACCAAAAGGATGACAGACCTATCACCAAAAGGATTATAGAGTGACACACGCACACAATCCCGACACCAGAAGGATGTTGGGTCTACATCCAAAAGGATGATAGAGAACACTCACACAATCTGGCACCAAATGGATGACAGACCTATCTCCAAAAGGATGATAGAGTGACACACGCACACAATCCTGACACTAAAAGGATGTAGGGTTTATCACCAAAAATATGATAGAGAACACTCGTACAATCTGGCACCAAAAGGTTGATATAGCGACACATGCACACAATCCAGACACCAAAAGGATGCAGGGCCTTTCACCAATAGAATTATAGGGAAAATCCGCATAATCTGGCACCAGATCACAGACCCATCACTAAAAGTATAATAGAGCGACACACGCACACAATCCCAACACCAAAAGGATGCAGGCCTATCACCAAAAGGATGATAGAGAGCACTCCCACAATCTGCCACCAAAAGGATGACAGACCTATCACCAAAAGTATGATAGAGTGACACACGCACACAATCCCGACACCAGAAGGATGTAGGGTCTATCACCAAAAGGATGATAGAGAACACTCGCACAAACTGGCACCGAAAAGATGACCGACCTATTACCAAAATAATGATAGAGTGGCACACGCACACAATCCTGACACTAAAAGGAAGTAGGGTCTATCACCAAAAAGACAATAGAGAACACTCGCACAATCTGGCACCAAAAAGATGACATACCCATCATCAAAAGGTTGATATAAGGACACATGCACACAATCCCGACACCAAAAGGATGCAGGGCCTTTCACCAAAAGTATGATAGGGAACATCCACACAATCTGGCACCAAAAGGATGATATAGCGACAAACACACACAATCCCAACACCAAAAGGATGCAGGGTCTATCACCAAAATGATGATATAGAACACACGCACAATCTAGCACCAAAAGGATGACAGACCTATCACCCAAAGGATGATAGAGTGACACACGCACACAATCTCGACCCCATAAGGATGTAGGGTCTATCACTCAAAAGATGATAGAGAACACTCGCACAATCTGGCACCAAAAGGATGACATACCCATCATTAAAAGGTTGATATATGGAATCATGCACACAATCCCGACACCAAAAGGATGTCGGTCCTTTCACCAAAAGAATGATAGGGAAGATCCGCACAATCTATCACCAAAAGGATGATAGAGCGACAAACACACACAATCCCAACACCAAAAGGATGATAGAGAACACTCGCACAATCTGACACCAAAAGGATGGCATACCTATCACTAAAACGATGATAGAGTGACACACGCGCAAAATCCTAACACTAGAAGGATGTAGTGTCTATCACCAAAAGGATGATAGAGAACACTCACACAATCTGGCAATAAAAGGATGACAGACCTATCACCAAAATGATGATAGAGTGACACACGCACACAATCTTGACACTAAAAAGATGTAGGGTCTCTCACCAAAAAGATGATAGAGAACACTCGCACAATCAGGCACCAAAATGATTACAGACCTATCACCAAAAGAATGATAGAGTGACACACGTACACAATCCCGACACCATAAGGATAATAGAGAACACATGCACAATCTGGCATCAAAAGGATGACAGACCTATCACCAAAAGGATCATAGAGTGACACACGCACAAAATCCTGAGACTAAAAGGATATAGGGTCTATCACCAAAAGGATGATAGAGAACACTCACACAATCTGGCACCAAAAGGATGAGAGACCCATCACCAAAAGAATGATAGAGCGACACACACACACAATCCCGACACCAAAAGGATGCAGGTCTATCACCAAAAGGATGATAGAGAACACTCGCACAATCTGGCACCAAAAGGATGACAAACCTATCATCAAAAGGATCATAGAGTGACACATGCACACAATCCTAAGACTAAAAGGATATAAGTTCTATCACCAAAATGATGAAAGAGAACACTCGCACAATCTGGCACCAAAAGGATGAGTGATCCATCACCAAAAGAATGATAGAGCGACACACGCACACAATCCCGACACCAAAAGGATGCAGGCGTATCACCAAAAGGATGATAGAGAACACTTGCAAAATCTGGAACCTGTTGCACCCCAAAATTTTCTGAACCTTTTCTTACCTGGTTTATGTTTCATTGCATTAACATTTGCATAGTTATAACATTTGCATATCATGGTATCATTCATATAGCAGGGGATCAAGTTGATTTTTTCTCAAGAGAAGCGTAGCAAGAGGTCTCATTCAAGATTGAGAGTTATCAAAGTCATCAGAAGGTGGTTTGAGTGCCTAAGGGCTTAGATGTTTGAGTATGAATCTTCTCCGAACTTGAGGATCAACTGAAGACCATCAGAGGGTTGTGAGGTGTTGAATGTGAGAAGAGGATGTGTATGGATCTCTTAGAATTCCTAGAGGGCCATGGGAGAGTTTAATGAAGTCATTGTGTCAATTGCAAGAGCCACAGTTGAGGTGCAAGCAATTAGGGTTTCATCTGGATCGATTCTAGGTCAACTGGACAATTGAAGAGTATCAAAGCCTACTTTTAGATCATGGAGTTCATGAAATGATATGATAAGACATTTGTGGTATTGTGCCAAGAACAAATCAAGAAGAATCAAGAGTGTGAGAAGTTGCTAAGAAGGATGTAGGGTCTATCACTAAAAAGATGATAGAGAACACTCGCACAATCTGGCACCAAAAGGATGACATACCCATCATCAAAAGGTTGATATAGGGACACATGCACACAATCCCGACACCAAAAGGATGTCAGGCCTTTCACCAAAAGAATGATAGGGAAGATTCGCACAATCTATCACCAAAAGGATGATAGAGCGACGAACACACACAATCCCAACACCAAAAGGATGATAGAGAACACTCGCACAATCTGGCACCAAAAGGATGGCATACCTATCACCAAAAGGATGAAAGAGTGACACACGCGCACAATCCTGACACTAGAAGGATGTAGTGTAACGCCCCGACTCTGAATTTCCTTTATTTTGAGTCCTTTCTGATTTAATTGATTGAATTATTATTTTTAAATGTTGAATTGTGTGTTTAATATGTTATTTGTGCATATTGTGCTATTTTTGCCTACTTTGAGAGTTTCGGGTAAAAATAGACCGGAGGGTATTTTGGGCATTAGTAATTATGTTAAGTAGATATTTTATGGGAATTGATTAATTAGTGTGTGAAAAGAATTTGAGAGGAAAGAAAAGAGAATATGAGTATATGAGAGAAAAAGAGAAAGTTAGTAAGATAGAAAGAAAAACAAAGGAAAGAAAGGAAGAGAAGAGAAAGAGGAGAGAAAGGAGAGGAAAACCTAGAACTTCAAGAAATCATCACCAAAGCTTTCGATTGATCGGGTAAGGGTGTGAAACTTTATTATTCTATCAATGT
Source organism: Lathyrus sativus (assembly GCA_963859935.3). Classification (NCBI taxonomy): domain Eukaryota; kingdom Viridiplantae; phylum Streptophyta; class Magnoliopsida; order Fabales; family Fabaceae; genus Lathyrus; species Lathyrus sativus. The sequence goes on along the minus strand of OZ012739.1, from coordinate 198,344,622 downwards.
GTATAATCATGTATGATTTTGTTGGATTGTTTTGGATTGTTGGTAGTTTTTATACACTTTCCATTTTAGGTTGAATTTGGTTTAATCGATAGAAATCGTTGTCTAACGGTTAGAATCGTGATTAGATGACGTAGATTAGTCGATATATGTTAGACTAAGGCTACTGGATATGAGTTGGAGCTCATCGGGTGATTTTATCGGTGGTTTTGGATTCTGAACAGTGGGGAGAAGTGGAAATCGCAGACGCTCGCTAGCCGTTCGCTAGGCGAGCAGGTCGCGAGTGGTCGCTGGTAGTTCGCTAGGCGAGTGCGCAGCGAACGGTCCCAGACTTGGGACAAAATGGTTTTAATGTCCCTCGCTGGCAGCGAAGGGAGTAGCGAGGAGCTCGCTAGAGGTTCGCTGTGGCGAACGAGGTAGCGAACGAGGTTTGTAGCCTCTGTTCTTGCTCGCTAGCAGTTCGCTAGGCGAAGAGGTAGCGAACGCTCGCTAGCAGCTCGCTAGGCGAGCGTGTAGCGAACGTAGCAGGATGAATTTTCCCTGTTACGTGGTGCTGTCGTGGCTTGGGGTTTCGGTTGCGATCGACCCTTCTTTGATTTAGTAGCTTATATGCTGGTTTGTGATGTGCTGTGGGTAGCCGTATGGCGTGAATCCTAGATTATGAATTGTGGCCGTTTGGGCAATTATGTGCATTGTTTAGCCTGATTAAAAATCTATGATGTTTGTATGAATATATGCAATGAATGTGTAGAATGCATGAATATGTTTGTAAACATGTGTGCATTTCAAGAGTGTCATGAGTCATGTTGCATGTGAAGCATCATGGTATGCATTCTTGTGTCAATTGATTCCTCGGTGAATCTGCAGAACCTCGTGTGCCCTTGTGGGGTGTGAGCGATGGTTAATTATTGATTCCTCGGTGAATCTGCAGAACCTCGTGTGCCCTTGTGGGGTGTGAGCGATGGTTAATTATTGATCCCTCGGTGGATTTGCAGAACCTCGTATGTTACGATGGTTATTTTGATTCCGCGTAGAATCTGCAGAACCTCGTGTGCCCATATGGGGTGTGAGCGATGGTTATTTGGTTCTTCAATTGAACCTGCTGAAATGAGTCGGTACCGCATTTGCATCTGCATAAAGTCGTGTGTCGGTCTCTATGAGTTGCATGTTGACATCCTGCATGGTGTATGGTGAATGAACATAATTGTAAATGTTTATATGAATTGCTGATGATTGGCATGATTGGTATGCTTGAAGACACATGTATATGTGAATATATGAATATGTATGTTTTATGTGTTTATGAACCGATATAAACATTGTTGACGCATATTGTATATGCATGATGTTCTATTTGTAAATAGATAACGTGAATACATTGCGATGTACGGTATGACGAGGTGAGTTGCGGTGAGAATACGAAAGACGTATATTGGATATTATGTATATATATGTTTGTATGCATTGTTATTATGATATCGTTTCTCACCCTTCTGTTGTTTCTTTTAATGCTCTACGAGGCATTGCAGATTAGTTTGCTGGAGGTATTTTTGTGAAGCGTGGCTTCTTTCCTTTTTGGTTGGTCGGCTCTGATATGTAGCACCGGGTAGATAGGATTTATTTTGATTCTTTTGTGATACATCTGAGTATGTATCTGCTGTTGATATGTTTTGTAAAACATGATGAATGATAACTGTATATGTGAATACATGTTTGGTGAATTATGAAATATTTGGATATTTCCGCCTTTGTTCTAAATATTTCTTGTGGGTGTTATCGCATTGTTGCATATCTGTTGAGCAGGTGTTGTATGTGTTGGAATTTTTATGATAATGTGACATTTCCCTTTTATGCCATGTTGCAAATGTACTCTGATGAAATTTTAAATTTATGCCTAAATGATTAATTGTATTATTTGGGGGCATAGAAAGGGGGTTTTACATTAAGTGGTATCAGAGCCAGTGTTGAGTCAGTTGTATCTGTCTCGCTGTTTTGTTGGTTGAACGGTTGGTTGACCTTGTTGTTATTTTTGGGAATAATCAGAATATGGCTGGTCGTAATGATAACGCGATGGCTGTGGCATTGGAAGCTATGGCTTGAGCGGTGCAGGGTGCGCCGAATGTGAATGCTAACGACGAGTTTAGAAAGAATCAACCGCCGGTGTTCAAAGGAAGGTTTGATCCGGACGGTGCTCAGATTTAGCTGAAGGAGGTCGAGAGGATCTTCAGAGTTATGAATTGCGCTGAGAGGAACAAGGTGAGACTTAGGTCTCACATGCTGAGAGAAGAAGCCAATGACTGGTGGGTCGGCATAAGGCAAATTCTTGGAGTTGATGAGGAGGAAATAACTTGGGATTTGTTCCGCACTGAATTTTTGAGGAAGTATTATCCGGAGAGTGTGAAGGGAAAGAAGGAGATGGAGTTTCTAGAATTGAAACAAGGGAACATGTCTGTGGTCGACTACACGGCTAAGTTTACGGAGTTGGTGAAATTCCATCCTCATTATGATGCGGTGGAGGCGGAATTTTCCAAGTGTATTAAGTACGAGAACGGCTTGCGCCCGGAGATCAAGCAAGTTGTGGGATATCAGAGGATTCGAAGATTTTCGGACTTAACCGAATGCTGTAGAATTTTCGAAGAGGATAGTAGGGCTCGTTCTACTCACTATAAGAGTTTGAATGAGAGGCGAGGGAAGCAACCAGTAAGGAGTGGGCTTTATGTGACGCCTGCTGATAAAGGCAAGCATAGGGAACACTTTGTCAATAAATCCGGAGGAGGGAGTTCTGGTCCCGTTAAGTGCTATAGGTGCGGCGAAGAGGGGCACAAATCTTTTGAGTGTAAGAAGGCTGGGGAAAAGTGTGCTAACTGTGGTGGTCTCGGTCATGCTACAACTGAATGTAGAAGGAATGTGATTAAGTGTTTTAACTGTGGGGAGGTTGGTCATATTAGTACGAAGTGTACTAAGGCAAAGCAAGCTCCGTCAAGCGGGAAGGTATTTGCATTAGCGGGTGCAGACACTACTAATGCGTATCGGTTGATTAAAGGTACATGCTTTATTAATAATATGCCCTTAGTTGCTATTATCAATACCGGAGCGACTCATTCGTTTATTTCTTTCGAGTGCGCTAAGCATTTGGATTTGTGTTTTTCTTCTTGTGGTGGTGATATAGTTATTGAGACACCCGCTTCGGGGTTGGTAACTACGTCTTCGGTATGTTTGAGTTTTCCCTTGACCATGTATGGTAAGGACTTTATTATGGACTTGGTGTGTTTGCCATTAGAAGGATTAGATGTGATTTTGGGTATGAATTGGTTGCAGTATAATAGAGTTCATATTGATTGTTATCACAAGTTGGTGAGGTTTCCATCTTTGGGAGATGAGGAGGAAGATAGTTTTCTATCCACTAAAGAGTTGAAGAAACTTTTGGCGGATGAAGCTCAAGTGTTCTGTTTGTTTGCGTCGCTGTCGGTAGAGAATAAGGTTGAATTAGATTTGGTTCCAGTGGTATGTGACTTTCCAGAAGTATTTCCGGATGACATTACGGATGTACCGCCAGAAAGGGAAGTTGAGTTTTCGATTAATCTAGTTCCCGATACTAGACCGATTTCGATGGCACCGTATCGTATGTCGGCATCGGAGTTGGTAGAGTTGAAGAGACAATTGAATGATTTATTGGAAAAGAGATTTGTTAGGCCGAATGTTTCTCCTTGGGGTGCGCCGGTATTGTTGGTAAAGAAGAAAGATGGGAGCATGCGGTTGTGTATTGATTATCGGAAGTTGAACAAGGTGACTATTAAGAATAAGTATTCGCTTCCTAGAATTGATGATTTGATGGACCAATTGGTTGGTGCCCGTGTTTTTAGTAAGATTGATTTGAGGTCAGGTTATCACCAGATTCGTGTTAAAGGAGAAGATATTCAAAAGACGGCTTTTAGGACACGATATGGTCATTATGAATTTTCTGTGATGCCATTCGGAGTTTCTAATGCGCTGGTGTGTTTATGGAATATATGAATCGTATCTTTCATGAGCAGTTGGATCGTTTCGTAGTTGTGTTTATTGACGACATTTTGATTTACTCTAAGTCCCAAGAAGAGCATGAAGAGCATTTGCGGGTTGTGTTGCAAGTATTGAAGGAGAAGCAATTGTATGCTAAGTTATCCAAGTGCGAGTTTTGGTTATCGGAAGTGAGTTTTCTTGGGCATGTTATTTCTGGTAATGGTATTTGTGTTGATCCGTCCAAGATTGATGCAGTGATACAATGGGAGGCTCCTAAGTCGGTTACGGAGATCCGAAGCTTTTTGGGCTTGGCCGGTTATTATCGGAGGTTTATTGAGGGATTTTCGAAGTTGGCACTTCCGTTGACTCAGTTGACTTGTAAGGGAAAGACTTTTGTTTGGGACATTAATTGTGAGAAGAGTTTTGTTGAACTTAAGAGACGGTTGACAACGACGCTGGTTTTGATTTTGCCAAATCCGACGGAAGCGTTTGTGGTTTATTGTGATGCTCTTTGTCCGGTTTGGGTGGTGTTTTTATGCAAGACGGTAAAGTTGTGGCTTATGCTTCAAGGCAATTGAGAGTGCATGAGAAGAATTATCCCACGCATGATTTGGAATTGGCGGTCGTGGTCTTTGTTCTGAAAATTTGGAGGCATTATCTCTATGGTGCGAGATTTGAAGTTTTTAGCGACCACAAGAGTTTGAAGTATTTATTTGAGCAAAAGGAATTGAATATGAGGCAAAGGAGATGGTTAGAGTTTTTGAAGGATTATGACTTTGGTTTGAATTACCATTCGGGTAAGGCAAATGTTGTAGCCGATGCTTTGAGCCGAAAGTTAGTGCATATGTCTACATTGATGGTAAGAGAATGGGAACTTTTGGAGAGTTTTAGAGATTTGAGTTTGGTTTGTGAAATGACGCCGAGAAGTGTGAAACTTGGTATGTTGTATGTTACGAATGATTTTCTAGCTACCGTTCGTGAAAAGCAAAAGTTGGATTTGAAATTTGTGGATTTGATGATGAATGAGAATGAGGACTTTAAGGTTGATAATTTTGGAGTTTTGAAATTCCGTGGTCGTATTTGTATTTCCGACGATGTGGATTTGAGAAAGATGATATTGGAGGAAGGACACCGGAGTAAATTGAGTATTCACCCGGGTGCGAATAAGATGTATCAAGATTTGAAGAAAATCTTTTGGTGGTCCGGATTGAAGAGGGATGTAGCTCGGTTTGTGTATTCGTGTTTGACTTGCCAGAAGTCTAAAGTGGAACATCAGAAGCCTAGTGGTTTGATGCAACCGTTGGATATTCCGGAATGGAAATGGGATAGTATCTCAATGGATTTTGTTACGGGTTTACCAAATATGAAAAGAGGTCACAATGCTATTTGGGTGATTGTTGATAGGCTTACTAAATCTGCTCACTTTATTCCGATTGATATTAGTTATCCTTTGGAAAAGTTGGCCGAGATTTATGTTCGGGTGATTGTGAAGTTGCATGGAGTTCCCAAGAGTATCGTGTCGGATAGAGATCCTAGATTTACTTCGAGATTTTGGGAAGGTTTGCAAAAGGCTTTAGGTTCTAAGTTGAGATTGAGTTCGGCGTATCATCCGCAGACGGATGGCCAAACTGAGAGGACGATTCAATCGTTAGAGGACTTGTTGTGTGCTTGTGTGCTCGAGCAAGGTGGTGTTTGGGATAGCTTTTTGGCATTGATTGAATTCACTTACAACAACAGTTTTCATGCAAGTATTGGTATGGCACCATTTGAGGCTTTGTATGGTCGGAGATGTCGAACACCTTTGTGTTGGCATGAAACCGGAGAGAGATCGGTAGTTGGACCGAAAATGGTACAACAAACGACGGAGAAGGTGAAGTTTATTCGGTAGAAGATGAAAGCTTCCCAGAATAGGCAAAAGAGTTATCATGATAAGAGAAGGAAGGATCTTGAATTTCAAGAAGGTGACCATGTGTTTTTGAGAGTTACACCGGTTACGGGTGTGGGTCGTGCTTTGAAGTCGAAGAAGTTGACTTCTCATTTTATTGGTCCGTATCAAATTATTGCACGAGTTGGTGCGGTGGCTTATCGTGTGGCGTTGCCTCCGAGTCTTTCGAATTTGCATGATGTGTTCCATGTTTCGCAACTTCGGAAGTATGTTCCGAATCCGTCACATGTGATTCCTATGGATGAGGTGGAGGTAAGAGATAATCTTACGGTTGAGGTTTTACCGGTTATGATTTTGGACAGCGAAGTTAAGAACCTAAGAGGCAAGGATATTTCGCTTGTAAAAGTAGCATGGGGAGGTGCTGCGGAAGGCAATATGACTTGGGAATTGGAGAGTAAGATGCGTGAGTCGCATCCTGAGCTGTTCGAATCAGGTAATATTTTCGAGGACGAAAATTCCTAAGTGGGGGAGAGTTGTAACGCCCCGATTCTGAATTTCCTTTATTTTGAGTCCTTTCTGATTTAATTGATTGAATTATTATTTTTAAATGTGGAATTGTGTGTTTAATATGTTATTTATGCATATTGTGCTATTTTTGCCTACTTTGAGAGTTTCGGGTAAAAATAGACCGGAGGGTATTTTGGGCATTAGTAATTATGTTAAGTAGATATTTTATGGGAATTGATTAATTAGTGTGTGGAAAAAATTTGAGAGGAAAGAAAAGAGAATATGAGTATATGAGAGAAAAAGAGAAAGTTAGTAAGATAGAAAGAAAAACAAAGGAAAGAAAGGAAGAGAAGAGAAAGAGGAGAGAAAGGAGAGGAAAACCTAAAACTTCAAGAAATCATCACCAAAGCTTTCGATTGATCGGGTAAGGGTGTGAAACTTTATTATTCTATCAATGTGTATAATCATGTATGATTTTGTTGGATTGTTTTGGATTGTTGGTAGTTTTTATACACTTTCCATTTTAGGTTGAATTTGGTTTAATCGATAGAAATCGTTGTCTAACGGTTAGAATCGTGATTAGATGACGTAGATTAGTCGATATATGTTAGACTAAGGCTACTGGATATGAGTTGGAGCTCATCGGGTGATTTTATCGGTGGTTTTGGATTCTGAACAGTGGGGAGAAGTGGAAATCGCAGACGCTCGCTAGCCGTTCGCTAGGCGAGCAGGTCGCGAGTGGTCGCTGGTAGTTCGCTAGGCGAGTGCGCAACGAACGGTCCCAGACTTGGGACAAAATGGTTTTAATGTCCCTCGCTGGCAGCGAAGGGAGTAGCGAGGAGCTCGCTAGAGGTTCGTTGTGGCGAACGGGGTAGCGAACGAGGTCTGTAGCCTCTGTTCTTGCTCGCTAGCAGTTCGCTAGGCGAAGAGGTAGCGAACGCTCGCTAGCAGCTCGCTAGGCGAGCGTGTAGCGAACGTAGCAGGATGAATTTTCCCTGTTGCGTGGTGCTGTCATGGCTTGGGGTTTCGGTTGCGATCGACCCTTCTTTGATTTAGTAGCTTATATGCTGGTTTGTGATGTGCTGTGGGTAGCCGTATGGCGTGAATCCTAGATTATGAATTGTGGCCGTTTGGGCAATTATGTGCATTGTTTAGCCTGATTAAAAATCTATGATGTTTGTATGAATATATGCAATGAATGTGTAGAATGCATGAATATGTTTGTAAACATGTGTGCATTTCAAGAGTGTCATGAGTCATGTTGCATGTGAAGCATCATGGTATGCATTCTTGTGTCGATTGATTCCTCGGTGAATCTGCAGAACCTCGTGTGCCCTTGTGGGGTGTGAGCGATGGTTAATTATTGATTCCTCGGTGAATCTGCAGAACCTCGTGTGCCCTTGTGGGGTGTGAGCGATGGTTAATTATTGATCCCTCGGTGGATTTGCAGAACCTCGTATGTTACGATGGTTACTTTGATTCCGCGTAGAATCTGCAGAACCTCGTGTGCCCATGTGGGGTGTGAGTGATGGTTATTTGGTTCTTCAATTGAACCTGCTGAAATGAGTCGGTACCGCATTTGCATCTGCATAGAGTCGTGTGTGGGTCTCTATGAGTTGCATGTTGACATCCTGCATGGTGTATGGTGAATGAACATAATTGTAAATGTTTATATGAATTGCTGATGATTGGCATGATTGGTATGCTTGAAGACACATGTATGTGTGAATATATGAATATGTATGTTTTATGTGTTTATGAAACGATATAAACATTGTTGACGCATATTGTATATGCATGATGTTCTATTTGTAAATAGATAACGTGAATACATTGCGATGTACGGTATGACGAGGTGAGTTGCGATGAGAATACGAAAGACGTATATTGGATATTATGTATATATATGTTTGTATGCATTGTTATTATGATATCGTTTCTCACCCTTCTGTTGTTTCTTTTAATGCTCTACGAGGCATTGCAGATTAGTTTGCTGGAGGTATTTTTGTGAAGCGTGGCTTCTTCCCTTTTTGGTCGGTCGGCTCTGATATGTAGCACCGGGTAGATAGGATTTATTTTGATTCTTTTGTGATACATCTGAGTATGTATCTGCTGTTGATATGTTTTGTAAAACATGATGAATGATAACTGTATATGTGAATACATGTTTGGTGAATTATGAAATATTTGGATATTTCCGCCTTTGTTCTAAATATTTCTTGTGGGTGTTATCCCGTTGTTCCATATCTGTTGAGCAGGTGTTGTATGTGTTGGAATTTTTATGATAATGTGACATTTCCCTTTTATGCCATGTTGCAAATGTACTCTGATGAAATTTTAAATTTATACCTAAATGATTAATTGTATTATTTGGGGGCATAGAAAGGGGGTGTTACATGTAGTGTCTTTCACCAAAAGGATGATAGAGAACACTTGCACAATCTGGCACTAAAAGGATGACAGACCTATCACAAAAAGGATGATAGCGTGACACACGCACACAATCTTAACACTAAAAAGATGTAGGGTCTCTCACCAAAAAGATGATAGAGAAAAATCGCACAATCAGGCACCAAAATGATTACAGACCTATCGCCAAAAGAATGATAGAGTGACACACGTACACAATCCCGACACCATAAGGATAATAGAGAAAACTTGCACAATCTGGCACCAAAAGGATAACAGAGCTATCACCAAAAGGATCACAGTGTGACACACGCTCAAAATCCTGAGACTAAAAGAATATAGGGTCTATCACCAAAAGGATGATAGAGAACACTCACACAATCTGGCACCAAAAGGATGAGAGACCCATCACCAAAAGAATGATAGAGCGACACATACACACACAATCCCGACACCAAAAGGATGCAGGTCTATCACCAAAAGGATGATAGAGAACACTCGCACAATCTGGCACCAAAAGGATGACAGACCTATCACCAAAAGGATCATAGAGTGACACACGCACACAATCCTGAGACTAAAAGGATATAAGTTCTATCACCAAAATGATGATAGAGAACACTCGCACAATCTGGCACCAAAAGGATGAGTGATCCATCACCAAAAGAATGATAGAGCGACACACGCACACAATCCCGATACCAAAAGGATGCAGGCGTATCACCAAAAGGATGATAGAGAACACTCGCACAATCTGGAACCTGTTGCACCCCAAAATTTGCTCAACCTTTTCTTACCTGGTTTATGTTTCATTGCATTAACATTTGCATAGTTATATCATTTGCATGTCATGGTATCATTCATATAGCAGGGGATCAAGTTGACTTTTTCTCAAGAGAAGCCTAGCAAGAGGTCTCATTCAAGATTGAGAGTTATCAAAGTCATCAGATGGTGGTTTGAGTGCCTAAGGGCTTAGATGTTTGAGTATGAATCTTCTCCTAACTTGCGGATCAACTGAAGACCGTCAGAGGGTTGTGAGGTGTTGAATGTGAGAAGAGGATGTGTATGGATCTCATCGAATGCCTAGAGGGCCATGGGAGAGTTTAATCAAGTCATTGTGTCAATTGCAAGAGCCACAGTTGAGGTGCAAGCAATTAGGGTTTCATCTGGATCGATTCTAGGTCAACTGGACAATTGAAGAGTATCAAAGCCTACTTTTAGGTCATGGAGTTCAGGAAATGATATGATAAGACATTTGTGGTGTTGTGCCAAGATCAAATTAAGAAGAATCAAGATTGTGAGAAGTTGCTAAGAAGGATGTAGGGTCTATCACTAAAAAGATGATAGAGAAGACTCGCACAATTTGGCACCAAAAGGATGACATACCCATCATCAAAAGGTTGATATAGGGACACATGCACACAATCCCGACACCAAAAGGATGTCGGGCCTTTCACCAAAAGAAAGATAGGGAAGATCCGCACAATCTATCACCAAAAGGATGATAGAGCGACAAACACACACAATCCCAACACCAAAAGGATGATAGAGAACACTCGCACAATCTGGAACCTGTTGCACCCCAAAATTTGCTCAACCTTTTCTTACCTGGTTTATGTTTCATTGCATTAACATTTGCATAGTTATATCATTTGCATATCATGGTATCATTCATATAGCAGAGGATCAAGTTGATTTTTTCTCAAGAGAAGCCTAGCAAGAGGTCTCATTCAAGATTGAGAGTTATCAAAGTCATCAGATGGTGGTTTGAGTGCCTAAAGGCTTAGATGTTTGAGTATGAATCTTCTCCTAACTTGAGGATCAACTGAAGACCATTAGAGGGTTGTGAGGTGTTGAATGTGAGAAGAGGATGTGTATGGATCTCATAGAATTCCTAGAGGGCCATGGGAGAGTTTAATCAAGTCATTGTGTCAATTGCAAGAGCCACAGTTGAGGTGCAAGCAATTAGGGTTTCATCTGGATCGATGCTAGGTCAACTAGACAATTGAAAAGTATCAAAGCCTACTTTTAGGTCATGTAGTTCATGAAATGATATGATAAGACATTTGTAGTGTTGTGCCAAGATCAAATAAAGAAGAATCAAGAGTGTGGGAAGTTGCTAAGAAGGATGTAGGGTCTATCACTAAAAAGATGATAGAGAACACTCGTACAATCTGGCACTTAAAGGATGACATACCCATCATCAAAAGGTTGATATAGGGACACATACACACAATCCCGACACCAAAAGGATGTCGGGCCTTTCACCAAAAGAAAGATAGGGAAGATCCGCACAATCTATCACTAAAAGGATGATAGAGCGACAAACACACACAATCCCAACACCAAAAGGATAATAGAGAACAGTCGCACAATCTGGCACCAAAAGGATGGCATACCTATCACCAAAAGGATGATAGAGTGACACACGCGCACAATCCTGACACTAGAAGGATGTAGTGTCTATCACCAAAAGGATGATAGAGAACACTCGCACAATCTGGCACTAAAAGGATAACAGACCTATCACCAAAAGGATGATAGAGTGACACACGCACACAATCTTGACACTAAAAAGATGTTGGGTCTCTCACCAAAAAGATGATAGAAAACACTCGCACAATCAGGCACCAAAATGATTACAGACCTATCGCCAAAAGAATGATAGAGTGACACACGTACACAATCCCGACACCATAAGGATAATAGAGAACACTTGCACAATCTGGCACCAAAAGGATGACAGACCTATCACCAAAAGGATCATAGAGTGACACACGCACAAAATCCTGAGACTAAAAGGATATAGGGTCTATCACCAAAAGGATGATAGAGAACACTCACACAATCTGGCACCAAAAGGATGAGAGACCCATCACCAAAAGAATGATAGAACGACACATACACACAATCCCGACACCAAAAGGATGCAGGCCTATCACCAAAAGGATGATAGAGAACACTCGCACAATCTGGCACCAAAAGGATGACAGACCTATCACCAAAAGGATCATAGAGTGATACACGCACACAATCCTGTGACTAAAAGGATATAAGTTCTATCACCAAAATGATGATTGAGAACACTCGCACAATCTGGCACCAAAAGGATGAGTGATCCATCACCAAAAGAATGATAGAGCGACTCACGCACAAAATCCCGACACCAAAAGGATGCAGGCGTATCACCAAAAGGATGATAGAGAACACTCGCACAATCTGGAACCTGTTGCACCCCAAAATTTGCTCAACCTTTTCTTACCTGGTTTATGTTTCATTGCATTAACATTTGCATAGTTATATCATTTGCATATCATGGTATCATTCATATAGCAGGGGATCAAGTTGATTTTTTCTCAAGAGAAGCCTAGCAAGAGGTCTCATTCTAGATTGAGAGTTACTAAAGTCATCAGAAGGTGGTTTGAGTGCCTAAGGGCTTAGATGTTTGTGTATGAATCTTCTCCTAACTTGAGGATCAACTGAAGACCATCAGAGGGTTGTGAGGTGTTGAATGTGAGAAGAGGGTGTGTATGGATCTCATAGAATGCCTAGAGGGCCATGAGAGAGTTTAATCAAGTCATTGTGTCAATTGCAAGAGCCACAGTTGAGGTGCAAGCAATTAGGGTTTCATCTGGATCGATGCTAGGTCAACTAGACAATTGAAGAGTATCAAAGCCTACTTTTAGGTCATGTAGTTCATGAAATGTTATGATAAGACATTTGTGGTGTTGTGCCAAGATCAAATCAAGAAGAATCAAGAGTGTGGGAAGTTGCTAAGAAGGATGTAAGGTATATCACTAAAAAGATGATAGAGAACACTCGCACAATCTGGCACCAAAAGGATGACATACCCATCATCAAAAGTTTGATATAGGGACACATGCACACAAGCCCGACACCAGAAGGATGTCGGGCCTTTCACCAAAAGAATGATAGGGAAGATCTGTAACAGCTCGAATTTCATTCAATAATAAATTATAGTAATTAATTGATTTAGTGAGAATTTTATTAATGTTGTTAATTTTTATTAATTGGAATTAATAGATAATTGAGAAGGAAATTGGAAGGAAGGAAAATAAAGGAAATATATAATAGAGAAGGAAAATAAAAGAAAGTTTGAGAGAAACATTTGGAAAGAAAGAAGAAGAGAAAGAGAGGAGAAGAAGAGGAAAGTGGAAAATCATCAAGAACCAACATCAAAGCTCTGATTAATCGAGGTAAGGGTGAGAAATGTTTCTATTTGATCATTGCATGATGTTATATATGTTGGGTTGAGGTTTTGGTGTAGTTTCCATCCTTTTCCATTTAGGGCAAAAGTTGGAATAATCGGTAGAACTCAATTTAATCGGTTAAAATCTGAAATAGATGATGTAGAATAGTCTAGAAATGTTAGACTAAGAGTATTGGAATTGGATTGGTGAGACTGGAGTTTTTGGAGTTGGTTGAGTTGGATAACAGTAAGTGAAAAACAAAATACGCAGACACTCGCTAGCAGCTTGCTAAGCGAGCAGGTCGCGAATGCTCGCTAGGAGCTCGCTCAGCGAACAAGTAGCGAATGGTCTCAGACTTGGACATAATGGATTTTGGTGTGTTCGCTGGTAGCGAAAGTGTAGCGAAGAGGTAGCGAATGAAGTCAGTAACTTCTGTGGAGATTCGCTAGCACGTTCGCTAGGCGAATAAGTAGCGAATACTCGCTAGGAGTTCGCTTAGCGAAGGAGTAGCGAGTATGACAGGTTGATGTTTTATTTGAGATTTATCCATAGGTTGATTGTGTGGTTCGACTATGGTTTATTGCTTGATTAATCGCATAGTTTATGTACTATTGTGATATGCTGTGGGTAGCCTTCGGGCGTCAATCCTAGGTTTTGAGATGTGTATATTGTTTGTATTGATTGGAAATGCATGAGAGCATAATAGAGGTTATGTGTGCATTGTCTGATAAATTGTGAATGCATAATGTTGTATGCAATTGTGTGATAAGTATGCATGAGAACATTGTGGATATGTGTGCATGACTTGTGAATTACGTTAATGGTATTAATGTGAATACCTTGAATTGTTATGAATATGTTGTGTGTGCAATCATGTTGTAATTCTTGAAGAGATGAATTATTGGAATGCATGAGATTAAGATGTCGGTCTTAAGTGCATTTGATTTTCGATTGCATATGCATCATTTAGTCAAGAGGCAATGCTTGCTAGTTTCGTGGAGACTAGTGACTTGTCCCAAACCTAGAAGAGTGGGTTTGAAGGCTTAGAGGACGGGCCTTTGTTGTTATCGGTCTAGAAGAGTGGACCCGATTTAATGTAAAAATCGAAAAATAATAACGGGTTATCGGTCTAGAAGAGTGGACCCGGTTTAATGTAAAAACCGAAAAATGATAACGGGTTATCGGTCTAGAAGAGTGGACCCGGTTTAATGTAAAAACCGAAAAATGATAACGAGAGTCGGTACCGCATTGCATGAGTTGCATTGAGTTGTTGAGTCACATTGATATATGACATATGCATGAAGAGATGCTTATGTGTGAATGATAAGATTGTGGAAATGTGAGTGTATGCATAATGTGGGAATGCTTTGTGAATATTCATGTTGTCTATATATGTGTGGTGAATATATATGACTAAGAGGGTGAATTGTGGTGAGAAATATGGAGTTGAATTATATGATTACCTATATATATATATAATCTTATGCTTTGATTATTATGGTTATATTTCTCACCCTTCTGCTGTTTTATAATGCTCTACGAGGCATTGCAGATTAGGATGCTGGAGTTTTTTTGTGAAGTTATCTTCATTCTTTTGAGTCGGCTGCTCAGATATGTAACACCGGGTAGTTAGACTAGTATAGTTATTCTTTTGTGATACATTGCGATGTATCAGCTGATGTGGTTTTGTAATTACCTGACATGATGTATCAATCTGGATATCTTATCTGTATGTGAATTAATATTTTGGAAATGATTAAATGATTTTATCTTCCGCTTAAATTTAAATGTTGAAATGTGATTTCTAAACCATGAAAATGTTACATATTTTATGGAGCAAATGTTAAAGTGTTTCATTGGTGAAATTGTGACATTCTTCCTTTATACCTTATTCTAAAATTTTCACTCTGATAAATTTGTATATGCATTTATTTGGGGGTATAGAAGGGGGTGTTACAAGATCCGCACAATCTATCACCAAAAGGATGATAGAGAGACAAACACACACAATCCCAACACCAAAAGGATAATAGAGAACACTCGCACAATCTGGCACCAAAAGGATGGCATACCTATCACCAAAAGGATGATAGAGTGACACACGCGCACAATCCTGACACTAGAAGGATGTAATGTCTATCACCAAAAGGATGATAGAGAACACTCGCACAATCTGGCACTAAAAGGATGACAGACCTATCACCAAAACGATGATAGAGTGACACACGCACACAATCTTGACACTAAAAAGATGTAGGGTCTCTCACCAAAAAGATGATAGAGAACACTCGCACAATCAGGCACAAAAATGATTACAGACCTATTGCCAAAAGAATGATAGAGTGACACACATACACAAGCCCGACACCATAAGGATAATAGAGAACACTTGCACAATCTGGCACCAAAAGGAGGACATACCTATCACCAAAAGGATCATAGAGTGACACACACACAAAATCCTGAGACTAAAAGGATATAGGGTCTATCACCAAAAGGATGATAGAGAACACTCACACAATCTGGCACAAAAAGGATGAGAGACCCATCACCAAAAGAATGATAGAGCGACACACACACACAATCCCGACACCAAAAGGATGCAGGCCTATCACCAAAAGGATAATAGAGAACACTAGCACAATCTGGCACCAAAAGGATGACAGACCTATCACAAAAAGGATCATAGAGTGATACACGCACACAATCCTGAGACTAAAAGGATATAAGTTCTGTCACCAAAATGATGATAGAGAACACTCACACAATCTGGCACCAAAAGGATGAGTGATCCATCACCAAAAGAATGATAGAGCGACACACGCACACAATCCCGATACCAAAAGGATGCAGGCGTATCACCAAAAGGATGATAGAGAATACTCGCACAATCTGGAACCTGTTGCACCCCAAAATTTGCTCAACCTTTTCTTACCTTGTTTATGTTTCATTGCATTAACATTTGCATAGTTATATCATTTGCATATCATGGTATCATTCATATAGCAGGGGACCAAGTTGATTTTTTCTCAAGAGAAGCCTAGCAAGAGGTCGCATTCAAGATTGAGAGTTATCAAAGTCATCGGAAGGTGGTTTGAGTGCCTAAGGGCTTAGATGTTTGTGTATGAATCTTCTCCTAACTTGAGGATCAACTGAAGACCATCAGAGGGTTGTGATGTGTTGAATGTGAGAAGAGGATGTGTATGGATCTCATAGAATGCCTAGAGGGCCATGGTAGAGTTTAATCAAGTCATTGTGTCAATTGCAAGAGCCACAGTTGAGGTGCAAGCAATTAGGGTTTCATCTGGATCGATGCTAGGTCAACTAGACAATTGAAGAGTATCAAAGCCTACTTTTAGGTCATGTAGTTCATGAAATGATATAATAAGACATTTTTGATGTTGTGCCAAGATCAAATCAAGAAGAATCAAGAGTGTGGGAAGTTGTTAAGAAGGATGTAGGGTCTATCACTAAAAAGATGATAGAGAACACTCGCACAATCAGGCACCAAAAGGATGACATACCCATCATCAAAAGGTTGATATATGGACACATGCACACAATCCCGACACCAAAAGGATGTCGGGCCTTTCACCAAAAGAATGATAGGGAAGATCCGCACAATCTATCACCAAAAGGATGATACAGCGACAAACACGCATAATCCCAACACCAAAAGGATAATAGAGAACACTCGCACAATCTGGCACCAAAAGGATGGCATACCTATCACCAAAAGGATGATAGAGTGACACACGCCCACAATCCTGACACTAAAAGGATGTAGTGTCTATCACCAAAAGGATGATAGAGAACACTCGCACAATCTGGCACTAAAAGCATGACAGACCTATCACCAAAAGGATGATAGAGTGACACACGCACACAATCTTGACACTAAAAAGATGTAGGGTCTCTCACCAAAAAGATGATAGAGAACACTCGCACAATCAGGCACCAAAATGATTACAAACCTATCGCCAAAAGAATGATAGAGTGACACACGTACACAATCCCGACACCATAAGGATAATAGAGAACACTTGCACAATCTGGCACCAAAAGGATGACAGACCTATCACCAAAAGGATCATAGAGTGACACACGCACAAAATCCTGAGACTAAAAGGATATAGGGTCTATCACCAAAAAGATGATAGAGAACACTCACACAATCTGGCACCAAAAGGATGAGAGACCCATCACCAAAAGAATGATAGAGCGACACACATACACACAATCCCGACACCAAAAGGATGCAGGCCTATCACCAAAAGGATGATAGAGAACACTCGCACAATCTGGCACCAAAAGGATGACAGACCTATCACCAAAAGGATCATAGAGTGATACACGCACACAATCCTGAGACTAAAAGGATATAAGTTCTATCACCAAAATGATGATAGAGAACACTCGCACAATCTGGCACCAAAAGGATGAGTGATCCATCACCAAAAGAATGATAGAGCGACACACGCACACAATCCCGACACCAAAAGGATGTAGGCGTATCACCAAAAGGATGATAGAGAACACTCGCACAATCTGGAACCTGTTGCACCCCAAAATTTGCTCAACCTTTTCTTACCTGGTATATGTTTCATTGCATTAACATTTGCATAGTTATATCATTTGCATATCATGGTATCGTTCATATAGCAGGGGATCGAGTTGATTTTTTCTCAAGAGAAGCCTAGCAAGAGGTCTCATTCAAGATTGAGAGTTATCAAAGTCATCAGAAGGTGGTTTGAGTGCCTAAGGGCTTAGATGTTTGAGTATGAATCTTCTCCTAACTTGAGGATCAACTGAAGACCATTAGAGGGTTGTGAGGTGTTGAATGTAAGAAGAGGATGTGTATGGATCTCATAGAATGCCTAGAGGGCCATGGTAGAGTTTAATCAAGTCATTGTGTCAATTGCAAGAGCCATAGTTGAGGTGCAAGCAATTAGGGTTTCATCTGGATCGATGCTAGGTCAACTAGACAATTGAAGAGTATCAAAGCCTACTTTTAGGTCATGTAGTTCATGAAATGATATGATAAGACATTTGTGGTGTTGTGCCAAGATCAAATCAAGAAGAATCAAGAGTGTGGGAAGTTGCGAAGAAGGATGTAGGGTCTATCACTAAAAAGATGATAGAGAACACTCGCACAATCTGGCACCAAAAGGATGACATACCCATCATCAAAAGGTTGATATAGGGACACATGCACACAATCCCGACACCAAAAGGATGTCGGGCCTTTCACTAAAAGAATGATAGGTAAGATCCGCACAATCTATCACCAAAAGGATGATAGAGCGACAAACACGCACAATCCCAACACCAAAAGGATAATAGAGAACACTCGCACAATCTGGCACCAAAAGGATGGCATACCTATCACCAAAAGGATGATAGAGTGACACACGCACACAATCCTGACACTAGAAGGATGTAGTATCTATCACCAAAAGGATGATAGAGAACACTCGCACAATCTGGCACTAAAAGGATGACAGACCTATCACCAAAAGGATGATAGAGTGACACACGGACACAATCTTGACACTAAAAAGATGTAGGGTCTCTCACCAAAAAGATGATAGAGAACACTCGCACAATCAGGCACCAAAATGATTACAGACCTATTGCCAAAAGAATGATAGAGTGACACACGTACACAATCCCGACACCATAAGGATAATAGAGAACACTTGCACAATCTGGCACCAAAAGGATGACAGACCTATCACCAAAATGATCATAGAGTGACACACGCACAAAATCCTAAGACTAAAAGGATATAGGGTCTATCACCAAAAGGATGATAGAGAACACTCACACAATCTGGCACCAAAAGGATGAGAGACCCATCACCAAAAGAATGATAGAGCGACACACACACACAATCCCGACACCAAAAGGATGCAGGCCTATCACCAAAAGGATGATAGAGAACACTCGCACAATCTGGCACCAAAAGGATGACAGTCCTATCACCAAAAGGATCATAGAGTGATACACGCACACAATCCTGAGACTAAAAGGATATAAGTTCTATCACCAAAATGATGATAGATAACACTCGCACAATCTGGCACCAAAAGGATGAGTGATCCATCACCAAAAGAATGATAGAGCGACACACACACACAATCTCGACACCAAAAGGATGCAGGCGTATCACCAAAAGGATGATAGAGAACACTCGCACAATCTGGAACCTGTTGCACCCCAAAATTTGCTCAACCTTTTCTTACCTGGTTTATGTTTCATTGCATTAACATTTTCATAGTTATATCATTTGCATATCATGGTATCATTCATATAGCAGGGGATCAAGTTGATTTTTTCTCAAGAGAAGCCTAGCAAGAGGTCTCATTCAAGATTGAGAGTTATCAAAGTCATCAGAAGGTGGTTTGAGTGCCTACGGGCTTAGATGTTTGAGTATGAATCTTCTCCTAACTTGAGGATCAATTGAAGACCATCAGAGGGTTGTGAGGTGTTGAATGTGAGAAGAGGATGTGTATGGATCTCATAAAATGCCTAGAGGGCCATGGGAGAGTTTAATCAAGTCATTGTGTCAATTGCAAGAGCCGCAGTTGAGGTGCAAGCAATTAGGGTTTCATCTGGATCGATTCTAGGTCAACTGGACAATTGAAGAGTATCAAAGCCTACTTTAGATCATGGAGTTCATGAAATGATATGATAAGACATTTGTGGTGTTGTGCCAACATCAAATCAAGAAGAACCAAGAGTGTGGGGAGTTGCTAAGAAGGATGTAGGGTATATCACTAAAAAGATGATAGAGAACACTCGCACAATCTGGCACCAAAAGGATGACATACCCATCATCAAAAGGTTGATATAGGGACACTTGCACACAATCCCGACACCAAAAGGATGTCGGGCCTTTCACCAAAAGAATGATAGGAAAGATCCACACAATCTATCACCAAAAGGATGATAGAGCGACAAACACACACAATCCCAACACCAAAAGGTTGATAGACAACACTCGCACAATCTGGCACCAAAAGGATGGCATACCTATCACCAAAAGGATGATAGAGTGACACACGCGCACAATCCTGACACTAGAAGGATGTAGTGTCTATCACCAAAAGGATGATAGAGAACACTCGCACAATCTGGCACTAAAAGGATGACATACCTATCACCAAAAGGATGATATAGTGACACACGCACACAATCTTGACACTAAAAAGATGTAGGGTCTCTCACCAAAAAGATGATATAGAACACTTGCACAATCAGGCACCAAAATGATTACAGACCTATCGCCAAAAGAATGATAGAGTGACACACGTACCCATTCCCGACACCATAAGGATAATAGAGAATACTTGCACAATCTGGCACCAAAAGGATGACAGACCTATCACCAAAAGGATCATAGAGTGACACACGCACAAAATTCTGAGACTAAAAGGATATAGGGTCTATCACCAAAAGGATGATAGAGAACACTCACACAATCTGGCACCAAAAGGATGAGAGACCCATCACCAAAAGAATGATAGAGCGACACACACACACAATCCCGATACCAAAAGGATGCAGGCCTATCACCAAAAGGATGATAGAGAACACTCGCACAATCTGGCACCAAAAGGATGACAGTCCTATCACCAAAAGGATCATAGAGTGATACACGCACACAATCCTGAGACTAAAAGGATATAAGTTCTATCACCAAAATGATGATAGAGAACACTCGCACATTCTGGCACCAAAAGGATGAGTGATCCATCACCAAAAGAATGACAGAGCGACACACACACACAATCCCGACACCAAAAGGATGCAGGCGTATCACCAAAAGGATGCTAGAGAACACTCGCACAATCTGGAACCTGTTGCACCCCAAAATTTGCTCAACCTTTTCTTACCTTGTTTATGTTTCATTGCATTAACATTTGCATAGTTATATCATTTGCATATCATGGTATCATTCATATAGCAGGGGATCAAGTTGATTTTTTCTCAAGAGAAGCCTAGCAAGAGGTCTCATTCAAGATTGAGAGTTATCAAAGTCATCAGAAGGTGGTTTGAGTGCCTACGGGCTTAGATGTTTGAGTATGAATCTTCTCCTAACTTGAGGATCAATTGAAGACCATCAGAGGGTTGTGAGGTGTTGAATGTGAGAAGAGGATGTGTATGGATCTCATAAAATGCCTAGAAGGCCATGGGAGAGTTTAATCAAGTCATTGTGTCAATTGCAAGAGCCGCAGTTGAGGTGCAAGCAATTAGGGTTTCATCTGGATCGATTCTAGGTCAACTGGACAATTGAAGAGTATCAAAGCCTACTTTTAGGTCATGGAGTTCATGAAATGATATGATAATACATTTGTGGTGTTGTGCCAAGATCAAATCAAGAAGAATCAAGAGTGTGGGAAGTTGCTAAGAAGGATGTAGGGTCTATCACTAAAAAGATGATAGAGAACACTCGCACAATCTGGCACTAAAAGGATGACATACCCATCATCAAAAGGTTGATATAGGGACACATGCACACAATCCCGACACCAAAAGGATGTCGGGCCTTTCACAAAAAGAATGATAGGGAAGATCCGCACAATCTATCACCAAAAGGATGATAGAGCGACAAACACACACAATCCCAACACCAAAAGGATGATAGAGAACACTCACACAATCTGGCACCAAAAGGATGGCATACCTATCACCAAAAGGATGATAGAGTGACACACGCGCACAATCCTGACACTAGAAGGATGTAGTGTCTATCACCAAAAGGATGATAGAGAACACTCGCACAATCTGGCACTAAAAGGATGACAGACCTATCACCAAAAGCATGATAGAGTGACACATGCACACAATCTTCACACTAAAAAGATGTAGGGTCTCTCACTAAAAAGATGATAGAGAACACTCGCACAATCAGGCACCAAAATGATTACAGACCTATCGCCAAAAGAATGATAGAGTGACACACGTACACAATCCCGACACCATAAGGATAATAGAGAACGCTTGCACAATCTGGCACCAAAAGTATGACAGACCTATCACCAAAAGGATCATAGAGTGACACACGTACAAAATCCTGAGACTAAAAGGATATAGGGTCTATCACCAAAAGGATGATAGAGAACACTCACACAATCTGGCACCAAAAGGATGAGAGACCCATCACCAAAAGAATGATAGAGCGACACACATACACAATCCCGACACCAAAAGGATGCACGCCTATCACCAAAAGGATGATAGAGAACACTCGCACAATCTGGCACCAAAAGGATGACAGACCTATCACCAAAAGGATCATAGAGTGACACACGCACACAATCCTGAGACTAAAAGGATATAAGTTCTATCACCAAAATGATGATAGAGAACACTCGCACAATCTGGCACCAAAAGGATGAGTGATCCATCACCAAAAGAATGATAGAAAGACACACGCACACAATCCCGACACCAAAAGGATGCAGGCGTATCACCAAAAGGATGATAGAGAACACTCTCACAATCTGGAACCTGTTGCACCCCAAAATTTGCTCAACCTTTTCTTACCTGATTTATGTTTCATTGCATTAACATTTGCACAGTTATATCATTTGCATATCATGGTATCATTCATATAGCAGGGGATTAAGTTGATTTTTTCTCAAGAGAAGCCTAGCAAGAGGTCTCATTCAAGATTGAGAGTTATCAAAGTCATCAGAAGGTGGTTTGAGTGCCTAAGGGCTTATATGTTTGAGTATGAATCTTCTCCTAACTTAAGGATCAATTGAAGACCATCAGAGGGTTGTGAGGTGTTAAATGTGAGAAGAGGATGTGTATGGATCTCATAGAATGCCTATAGGGCCATGGGAGAGTTTAACCAAGTCATTGTGTCAATTGCAAGAGCCACAGTTGAGGTGCAAGCAATTAGGGTTTCAGCTGGATCGATTCTAGGTCAACTGGACAATTGAAGAGTATCAAAGCCTACTTTTAGGTCATGGAGTTCATGAAATGATATGATAAGACATTTGTGGTGTTGTTCCAAGATCAAATCAAGAAGAATCAAGAGTGTGGGAAGTTGTTAAGTTAGGGTTTCATTGTAAAATCCCCTGTTTTGTGCCAAACTTCAAGACCACATAAGTCAAGATAAAAGTTTAAAATGGATCTTTGGCCAACATGAAACTTGTAGATAATCTCAATACCTTTAATTTGAGTACTAGAAGTCCTCCGTTGGATTTATAGAACTCAAGTTATGGCCCAGACAAGTTACAAGTCCTCAGATGCCACTGAAATTTGTCTGTGAAAATCATATGACTTCAAAGCTATTTTTGACCTAGAATGAGGTTTCACCTGAACTTTTGGCCAACATGAAAGTTCTTCCTCATGATCTTATCTTTCTAAATTGTACTATAAGTCTTCCATCTGATTCGTAGAACTCAAGTTATGAGGTTTACAAGTCAGGGGTATTTTGGCAAAGTGAGATTATAGGTCATTTTCAATCATAGGCCAAAATCTCCAACTTGCACTTGTCAAATGCAACTTTGTTCAACATGAAAGTTGTTCAAAATGGGTTTTTTAGGCTATCCAAGAGGTCATGTCTGATTGATTGAGCTCATAGCAAGATTTGGTTTGAATTGGTTTCAAAAAGGGAAATTTTCAAATGATTTAAGGAGGGAAAATGCCATTTTGTGTTAGATGACCAAAACCAAGCAAGTGAGTACATTTTATGATTGGAAATCACATTTTAAACACAATGGCCTTACCAGAATTTTGAGTTTAGGTCAAGTTTTGTGAGTTGTCATGTGGTTTCTTCATTTGCAAGTCACACATGAAAATCATTTACCAATGCAATTCAAACACTCCTTTTGGTCTGAACACACTCACAAGGCAATTTGAAGTTGAAAGGGAAGCTTCTAGAGCAATTTTCATGGCCAATTCGTGACTGTTACATTGCACATGTGAGGAGAAAAACAGAAATTTGGATTGGCTGGATTGGGCCTCAATTGAGTTGCTAAAGCCCATAGACATGTTCTATTTAAGTTATTGAATGATTTCAGAATCATTTTGGTGCAAGTTTCATGGGTGAAGCAGAGATAGCAACTTCATTTTCAAGCAAGCAAGTGCAGATCGGGTTTTGAATTCTAGGATGATTCAGAGCAAATTGAAGGTTGAAGCATCTTTATCTTGCATCCTTGAACGATTCTGGAGAGTTTTGAAGCTTGATTCGAGTTCTAGTTACCTCTGTTACTAGATCTGCATCAGGTTAGTAAACTTCAAATTTCCACATGAATTAGCATGATGTAGTTAGAATTGAACTTGTGGTTAGGATCTAGACAAGGTGTAGATCGTTTTAGGATCAATTTGAAAGCAATTGGTGATGTTTGATCATGAGGTGCCATTTCTGTTTTGATTCGAGTAGATCTGATCTTAAGGCTATAACATGATTTGGATAGATCAATTTGATGTATGAAGCATGAGGATGATTTCTATACTATTAGTTTTGCAAATTGTGCTGATCAAATTGGATGTGTGTTATGAACTTTTCTTCGAATTTGAAAATCCATGGAAAGTTGAATAATATGGATAGGATATTTGAATTCCTGTTGAAATTCTGGATAGATTGATGTAAGGATGAATGATGTTTGATCACCTGCAACCACATGCTCACCGGAGAAGACGACCGGAGTCTTCTCCGGCCACCGTCTCTGATCTCACTCAGGCCAGGTTGAATTTTGGAGAAGACGAGTCCATAGCCATTAGATCATGCTTTGACCAAAGACTTTCCACCAGATCCTAGGGTTGTGTTTTAATCTGAGGAGTGGATTTTTTAATTCAAAACGCAGGCGTTTCATTTAATGTGTTGGCAGCATGTGGATGCTTGGATTGCTTGACTTGTCAGCTCATCCAATGGCTCTTGTTTTATTCTGAGTTTCTATTTTCTTTTATTCATTTTTGTTTATTTTTAATGCTTTATTGATTCAAAAAATCATATTAAATTCATTCTTGATCAAAAAATTATTTTAAAAATACCTCCATGATCTTGAAAGAATTTGTGATTTTCTGAAATCAATAAAACGCATTTTTATGCATTTTTCAATTTAATTTGATTTTTCTTATTTTTGTTAATTCTTTTAATTTTGCATATTCGACTATCTGTTTTGTAGAATTTTTTTCTTTCAATTGGTGATGACTTTGGCTTTGATTTGTTAGTATGTGTTAGGGTAGACATTCATGTTCCCTTAGAATTTTTGTTAGATTTTTAGAACAACTTTAGGTTCTGTTTTAGGTGTTGAGATTAGAGCCTTCCCAAACATGTGGATTACCTTGATACCTTTCATCTTAGAAATTATTTAGGTGACATAAAAGTTGAATTAGGCTTTAATATTTTAAACCTAGGTTGTTCAAACATTCATGTTCCCCTAGGAATTTTGTTAGATTTTTACAATTTTGTTTTCTATTTTATTTGAATTTTGTAAATTGCTTTGTGTTTGTGTTGTTCTCTCTTGACTGCCTTTGTTTTTTGGTTTGGTTGGTGACTTTGGAGCTTGCTTGGCTTGGAATCCTTTTTGGGAGGTCTTCTGGACTTGGTGTAGATGCTATGGCTTGAAGATTAGAGCTTGGAGTTGAAGTTTCCTTTTCTTTTAGGTGTTGTTTTAGGAGTTTAGGAAATTAGGGTTTTAGGAAGAGCTATTAGAGCTAGTTTTGATTTCTTCATCAAACATAGAATGCATTGTGTGCTTCTATTCCATCCAATGATGTAAAGTCCTCCTAGGGAAACTCCATCTCTCCTTTGGAGGGATGTGTGGTATGCCCATAGTTGAGTAGAACTTTGAGGATACCTTTCCATTTCAATGTTGGTACTTGATGATTTCCTTTGGTTTTCATTAAGTTTTCAACATTACAACCTTGATATTGATGATTAATCCTTTGCTTGGAGGGTGCTTGCTAGAGCTTGAAGATGAATTTTGATGAAGCTTGAAGATAGAAGCTAGCTTGAAGATGAAGTCTTGCTGTCAACTTTGCTGTCTTTTCAACTGTGTTGTTTAGAGTTTGTTGTTGCTGTCTGTTGTAGGAGTTTGTTGCTGCTGCTTGGGTTGCCTCCTCTGTATCTTTTGTTTTTCTCTGTATTGTCTGCTTGTGCTGATTATCTCTAGGTTTGAGGTGGAGCTTGTCTCCTCTTGCCTGTTGTTTTCTCCCTTGCCTCACTTGTACTATTGCATCACATGCATTTTGCTGTTTACTGTTTACTGCTTGCTCTCTTTTGTTGTTTCCCCTAGGATCTCTGATTTCCTTTGTGCAAGAGGGAATTATGACAGACATTAGGTTTTGACCCATGCATGATAACTGTAGGTAGATTCCCCTTTCAACCATAGTTTTAGGGTGTCTCTCTCCTGCTCTCAAAACAAATTCAAAAATACAGTAATAAGGTTAATTGAAGTCGTGCGTTACGATCCTTAAGCTATCTGGGAAAAGGTTGGTGGAGGGTCTCTCTCCAGTAATCTGGATGTTAGTGTGGTACCCTTTGGGTGACATACGAAGCGTTCACTCTTGGGTCATAGTCTCTAGTGCGACTGAGATTGCAAACATCCTAAAAAACAGTTCTTTCGTAAAAAACTCAAACAAACATTCAAACTCTGTTTTTGTCCTCTTGGACCTTTAATTTGGAAAACCCTTTTCAGAAGGAGATAAAAAATGTCAGACAAACTTGTGTCTTCCGTAGCCCGAACTACGTTTGCTCTGATCTTTCATGCCGTATGAAAGTACGTAGGCACGAGACGCGACATCTCGGCGAGCAACCTTCCCCCATAACCCGTAGTTAGGCGAACTATGTTGACTCCGAGTCATTTTATTTTCTTTTTAACCCAGACCTGTAGAGTAGATAGAATAACACACCCTTAGATAGAAAACAAGCGTGGATCCCGTTGAGTACGACGACCGTGAGGGGTGCTAATACCTTCCCCTTGCGTAACCGACTCCCGAATCCAGGATTTGGTTGCGATGACCATTCCTTTCCCTCTTTGCGTTAGGTTTACTCTGAGCATTTCCTTCCCTCTTGTGGGATAAATAACGCACGGTGGCGACTCTTCTGTCATAGTCGACGCCGATTTTCGCAGTAGCGACAGCTGGCGACTCTGCTGGGGACTCTGGTTCCCTATGCGAGTCAATCCTAGCGCTTGTTTTCCCGTCTGGGGTTTTGTATTTATCTTTCTATCTTTACTTTCAGTACTGTATATTATTGTTATTGTGTTGTGGGTAGAGGGTTAGTTTGAGAGATAAGCCGGACCTGGGCTTGAGTGCACATAGACTTAGAAGTAGAGAGTAGTGGTTAGCCTGCTTGCTTTGCTTGCACCAGCTAGCTACGAAATTTATGCTCAGACGAGATTCTCTTTGATGGCATCTTGCCTGGCCCTTTGGGCTCGACAGGTTGTTGGATTTGAGGGTTGTCGACTCTGGGGACCTATCATTTGGGATTCGGCTAAGTGAAGCCTCTTCAAGGGATGATGATGCCACACCTTCTGGGTATTGTATCATCGCTCTTGAAAGTCTGTGACGCTGATGACCGCATAGGATGTCGTACCTCGTCTGCGAGTTAAGTACATACCTGTGAGAGGGTATGTGGGTCTTTTTGCAGGAAAACTCTGGCCTCAGAACACCTGGTTTGTCTCTGTCAGTGAGAATTGGTTATGAGGTTTTTTTGTGGTTGGTTTGGTTTGAGGAGAAGATCTGATGGTTCTCAAGTGGCAGTACAGCACAGCACAGTTCTTCATTATTGCACTTGATCCCCTGTTGCATATGCATCTGCATTTTCATGTTTATATTTCATTAATGTGTATTTATGTCGCAGGTGTGTTTGTTCCCCTCAGATTTTAGTGTTCTTCTTGCCAGACATGGAGTCCATGAAGAAGACAATTGCTTACAGGTTGCCGTCTCCAGATATCAGTTTCTTATTGCAGTTGGTTACTCTAGCAGATCAGAGAGTGAGGGCTGAGTTTAGAGAGTCTTATGGGAAACTGCTCAGTTTGTTGTGCAAACCTTCTGTGTTTGAGATGACTGGATTGTATACCTTGATGCAGTTTTACGAACCTCAGTTGAGATGTTTCTTGTTCCCTGATTTTATTTTGGCTCCTACTTTGGAGGAGTATTCTGATATGCTAGGAGTTCCTGTGTTAGATCAGATGCCTTTTGTTCATGAGGATACTGAGCCTGAGTTGGCTAAGCTTGCTGAGATTGTCAGTTTAGATGCTTCTGAGTTCCCCGGAGGTTTGATCAAGCTGAATGGAGCTTATGGTTTTCATCTTTCTTGCTTGGTTGAGAAGGCTATGCAGTGTGCAAAGGATGGATGTTGGATTGCCTTCAGTGCTATTCTGGCTGTTTACATTTATGGGATTGTATTGTTCCCGAACTTGCCTGATTTTGTTGATTCAGATGCTTTCTTTATTCTTGCCTCGAAGAATCTGGTGCCTACTCTCTTGGGTGACGTTTATCATTCTGTTCACTATAAGAATGAGAAGCGTCGGGGAAAGAATGTTTCTTGCTGTGTACCTCTTCTATCCAGGTGGTTTCAGGGACATCTTCCTAAGAAGGGACCTTTTGTTGATACTGCCAGTGCTTTAGATTGGTCTTCCAGATTGATGGGATTATGTGCTGAGAACATTGTTTGGTTTGATCGGAACCTGCTCGGAGTGAATATTATATATAGTTGCAGTGGCTTTCCGAACGTTCCTTGTATTGGACGGAAAGGTTGTATTAACTATAACCCTTCTCTGCTTGTGAGACAATTTGGCTATGCTTTGAGGGACTCTCCGGTTGAAGACGAGATACAGGAATCTCTGTATCTCACGAGTTTATTAGACGGAGATGTTTTGGTCAGATTGAGGCGTGCTTGGGATAATATTCACAGAAGAGGAAAGACGTTGCTTGGTAAGAGTGATAATCGAGCTTATAATCCTTATCGGCTCTGGATCCATGAGAGAGCTAGGACTTCTTTGATGCCATATCCTGCTGCAGAACCTTTGTATCTTCTGGTGATCGAGGAACCTGCATCAGTAGAGATTGAGAAGTATAACAAGCTGCTGGCTGAGAAGGAAGAGTTGCAAAGAGCGAATGAAGAGCTAGAGAAAGAGATTTTTCAGCTTCGGCATGAGAAGAATGAGGCAACTTTCACTTTGAAGAAGCAGACTGAGATGATTAATAGGGTGGGTTCAGATTTGACTGAAGAAACCATCAAGAGAGAGAAAGTAGGAGTAGCCCTGAATGGTGTTAGTAGTGTACTTGCTACTAAGAAAGAACTTCTGAACAAGGCTTATTCTCGACTTTCCAAATGGGAATCTTTATGGAATACAACGCTTACCAAACGGAAGGAGCGTGAAGATGAGTTGAAGCTTCAGATTTCCCAGTTAAAGGAGCAGCTCAGTGCTAAGGATGCGAAGATTGTTGAAGAGGTATCTCTTAGACGTGACGCTGAGTCTAGAGTGAGCAACATGGTCAAAGAGACTAGGGGTGGTGAATTGAAGGCTGGCTCCAAGAGATGCAGGGTTGATGAGTATTCTGGCAGAGGAACCTGTGAAGAGGACGCCAAAAAGCTAAGATCCACTGTTGAGTGGCATGCATTACTGATACAGGAGCTAATCTCCATACTAGGTCATTCGGAGACGTTGAGGATATTGGAAGATGTCAGGGCATGCCATTTGGCCTGATTTATCTTTGCTTTGCTCTTGTTATTTGTACTTGTATTTTAACCATCGCCAGGCTTGTTGGCCGAGGTCTTTTCCAGTTGTATTCAGTTGTATCTTTGTACTTTGCCTCTTGGCATTTGTTTATGTATGAGGTTTCTGATTCTGCGTTTGCCTACTTGGGACTCCATTTTCGTTGTGGCTTCTTCTCCGGAACTAGAATCGGGGGGGGGGGGGGGAAATTAACCTGTTGCATATTTACAGGTGTGCATTTGCATATTCATATTGCATGGCAGGTACCTTTTTGAGCTAGAATCTTATCTCCTGCGTCTTACAGGTTGTTTCAAGATTGACGAACAGAGAACTCACCGGTACGCTACAAGAAGCAACAGTAAGAAGATCATGGATCAAGTACAGTCTGAGATACAGGAGATCCGGGATAGGTTGGCCCAATTCATGCAGACCATGGTGTTGCACCCTAAAATTTGCTCAACCTTATTCACTTGGTTTATGTTTCAATATCATTAGCATTTGCATATAGAGGCATGTACATAGTCTAATCATATGCATAGCATAAGCATAGCAAGTCATCCAACAGGGGACCAATCATTATTCTCATCTATATGAGCCTATCAAGAGGTTATTATCCAAATTCAATCTCATTCAAGTCATCAGAAAGAATTTGCAAGCTGGGAAGTCAATAGATCAAGCAAGTGCATCCATCTCCTATCTGAGGGTATCTAGGGATCATCAAGGAAAGTGTGAGCTATGGGCTGAGCATGGAGAGTATGTGGGCATCATGGGAGACTTAGAAAGTCATTTGGAGAAGGAGACAAGTCCTTGATATGATCACAAGTATTGCAGTTGAAGACAGTCAACTAGGGTTTCATCTGGGTCAACCCTGGGTCAACTCTAGGTCAATTGACTGATTGAAAGGCATTAAGGGCTATTGGAGAGATGTGGGGTTCCTCATTTGACATGTAGAAGAGGATATGGTGATATTCCAAGAAGAAATAAAGAGAAATCAAGGAGAAGAGGAGTTTCTAAATTAGGGTTTCTGTGTAAAATCCCCTAATTTAGGTCAAATTTCCAAGCAAGATAAGTCAAAATGCAAGCTTCAAATGGATCCTTGGCCAACATGAAACTTGTAGAGGATCTCAAGACCTTTAATTTTAGTGGTGTAAGACATCAAGGAGATTTATAGAACTCAAGTTATGGTCCTTGCAAGTTACAGGTCATCTGAGGTATCTGAAATTTTGTCTGTGAAAGTGACTTGACTTCCAAGCAATTTTTACCCCTCAAGGAGATTTCAAATGAATTTCTGGTCAACATAAGAATTGTTCCTCATTGTATTAGATTTCTAGAATGGTATAGTATGCCTTCATATGATTTGTGGAACTCTACTTATGGTCTTGGCAAGCAAAGGGTATTTTGGTCATTTGAGAATTACAGGTCATTTCAAGCCTATGCCCAAAACTCCTACAAGGAAGCTTCAAATGGAAAACTTTACAACATCAAACTTTCTCCAAATGACATTTTGAGTCTAGAAAAGTGACCATGAGAGAGTGGAAAGATTCATAGCACAAGGTTTCAAAATTGTTGGATTTAATGAATAAAAATGGACTTAAAAATGAGATTTTTCATATTTTGGCCAAATGAAGCAAAATTATAGGTCATTTTGAATGGAAAGATCATTTTGAGAACATTGGCTAAAGTAGAATTTTGATCTTGGTTCACATTTTGGGAGTTATTCATGGTTACTTGTAATGGAAGATACATAAACCAAATCCAAGGGAAATTGTGCATGGGAAGTTTCTCCAAGGTTCTAGGAGTTTCCATTCTCATCTATATATTGCATTAAGGGACTCCATGCCATGGTTGGTGAATCATTGTGATCAAAACACAAGTTATACACAATTCTTCCATTTTTGCAAAACCTCTCAAACTTCATCAAACTTTCATCAATTTCCATTTTTCTTGATTTGATCATCATCAATTCATCCATAGATCACAATCCACACAATCCTTTGGTAGATTGGAGCAGAACTCGTGCCACACACTTCCATCATCCAAGAAGCAAGAAACTTGGAATTGCAAGATCCAAGAGGTTTGAGTCCAATTCCTTGCATACAGAAGTCAAGAACAAGCTCCCTGATCAAGTTCAGATCATTACAAGCATCAGATCCAAGGAGTTCCATAGCTGTTTTCACCATTTTGCACCAGGTTAGTTTCTCTTCGAATTGGCTGAATTAGCTAGAATCATAGATAGTTATTAGGTTAGAATTGTTAAGCATAGTTAGATGATTGGTTTTGGTGAGTTTGAAGAAGTTCCATGAAGGTTGTTAATGGTGCATCAAAACTGTTGGAGCTTGTAACTCATAAGATAATGCATGATAATCTTGGATCCTTAGCTCAGATTGATTAGCATAAGGTGTAGAGTAGGTTAGGGTAAAGATTGGAGAGAATTGAGATGGTTGATGACAGGTGATGTTGATGGATTCAGAATGTTACACTCATCGAATTTGATTATTGGTGGAGTTTTAGAAAGAATTATGGACATGGCTGTGTAGAGGGGAAGAGGTAGAGCATTTTTTGGTTTTGGAAGCGTGTGATTTCATGGAGAAACAAGGGAGAACGAAGGTCTGAAAAATCTAAGCATGGAGGTAGAATTTCAGAAACCCTAGAGGTTATTTGGGGACGATGATGGATAGTCGTAGGATCTGGTGTTTGACTTGGACCTGAGAGTGAATCCAACGGCCTTGGTTTAAAGATGAAAACGGAGGGAAACCCTGAAGGTGCTACGCACCATTTCATTAAAGCTCAATCTGATGGGCTTTGTAATTGTTTGCTATGCGCACCCCCTCAAACCAAGCCCAATCCCAATTCAACTGGAAACCTTGCTATTGGCACCGTTCAGAGTTTTTTTTTTAATTTTTTATTATGTTTTCTGAGTCATTGGGCCCAGACGCGCTTGCTATGCGCGCCCCCCTGTCTGGGCCCATCCTTTATTTCAATTGATTTTTCATGCTAGCTGCACCCCTTTCCAATTTTAATTCATTTTATTTCTTCAAAAATATTAATTCTTTCAAAAATCATAAAAAATAGAAAAATGCATGATTTTAATTGGTTCTTTTTACATATTGTTCATAATTTTGTTAACAAAATTATCATAAAAAAATTAATAATTCATTTCATTTTCTTATTTTTGGCATATTTTACTTTTAATTAGGTGTAAATAATGTTTTGTTTAGTACATGAATTTGATAATTTTTGTTCTAATAGATGCTTTAATATTTTTCACCCATTCTTTTTAGGTTGATTAGTAGATGAGATTAGCTTGTATATAAAATTTAGTTCCCATTTTTAGGACTTAATTTTAGGTGTTTAGTTTAGGTGTGAACAACATGAACAAAATTAGGGTTTAAGTGATGACTTAGGAGAATTGAATCATTTCCCTTAGGACTTAGAGATTGAATATTTTAGATATGGGACTATAGGGACTATGGGTAGTTATTAGATCCCTTAGAAATCACTAGGATTCCCCTACTGCTATTAGTATGTTACTGTCTATATTTGATTGATTGGTGTGGTGTGCCCTTTGGGGATTATTGTTTGTCTGTGTGGGTATTGGGATTGCTTGGGGATTGGGAGAGCTGAAGACTTGTGATGATGAAGCCATTGGAGATCCAGAGCTTGAAGACCAACTTCCAGAGTTGATGAGGAGATTCCTGCTAGCAGCTGTTGAGGAGATTAGGGTTTAGGAGCTAGGCAGAGCTCTAGATTAGAAAGCTTGATTCTCAAACATGGAAGGCCTTGATTGCCTCCATTCCTCTCTGTGATGCAGAGTCTCTCTAAGACACTCACCCCCTTCCTTTGGAAGGCTTGGTGCTACTGTCTAAGGGATAGAACTCTTGAGAGAAAATATCTTATGTGTTAGTAGCAGTTGGTTTGCCACCCTTGGTGGTCAACTAAGTGCGTAACACCCAATTCACTCTTGTGATTGATCCCTCAGCTTGGAGGTTAGGACTTGAAGAAAAGCCCTTGTAGACTGAAGATTGATGACAAAGACCTTGCTTGAAGGCTGTGGAGATAGAGATTGACGCTTGCTGAAGCTTGAAGACTGATGTGGTGCAGAGCTGTTGTGGCTGTTTATTTTTCTGCTGTATTTCATTTCTGATGTATTGATTGGTTTTCTGGACTGTATTGTTTGCTGTTTACCCTGTTGGGTTGAAAGTGAAGTCTGTTCACTTTTGCCTATTGTTTTCTAGGTTCGAGGTTGAGTGGGACTCCCTTGCCTCGCTTGTATTATTGCATCCATGCATTTTACTGCTTTACTGTATATATCTGCTATTGTTTCTGTTTCCGTCTATTCCCTTAGGATCTCTGTTTCTCTCTGTGCAAGAGAGGAGCATGATAGACTCTAGGTCTTAACCCATGCATGATAACATTAGGTTAGTTTGATTCCCTTCGCAACCGTAGGTTAGAGTTCTGTCTTTTCTTTCTCAAAACAAACAAAAAAACACAATAAAATTTCAAACTCAATAAAAGACACTTCTTCCGTAAAAGAATATGAACTCATCAAGACGTCATTTTCGTCCGCTGGGACTGCTAATCAGAAAAACCTTTTTCAGAAGGAATAAAATCAACCAAGACAGACTTGTGTCGTACGTGGCCCGAACTACGTTTGCTCTGATCTTCCATGCAGTGTGGAAGTACGTAGGCATAGGATGCGATATCCTAGCGAGCAACCTTCCCCTCCTTTCCCGTAGGTAGGCGAACTACGTTGACTCTGATTTATCGTTCTAGACGGGAATACGTAGGCATAAAGTGCGATACTTTGCCGAGTCATTTTATTTTCATTTTCTTGTCTTTTTAACCCTTAACCCTTAGTTTAGATAGAATAACAATCCATACCCGAAAACAAGCGTGGATCCCGTCGAGTACGACGGACGTGAGGGGTGCTAATACCTTCCTCTTGCGTAACCGACTCCCGAATCCAGGTTTTGGTTGCGACGACCATACCTTTCCCGTGTTGTGCGAGGTTTACTCTGAGCGTTTCCTTTCCCTCCCGTGGGATAAATAACGCACGGTGGCGACTCTTCTGTTCATCCGGCGCCGATTTTCGCAGTAGCGACAGCTGGCGACTCTGCTGGGGATCCAACGTCCCCTGGCTGCTAAGGACTGCGATAGTTCTTATGCATTTGGGATCCAACGTCCCTTAAGAGAGTCAATCCTAACGCTTGTTTTCCCGTCGAGGATTTTGTATGGATTTATATTTCTGACCTTTATTTTTAGCATTATATATATATTGATTATTATTGCTGTATTGGGGTGTGACGGGTGTTCTGATATTGAGTGAGAAGCCGGACCTGGGCTTGAGTGCACCTAGACTTAGAGTAGAGATTAGTGGGCGCGCACGTGCTTTGCATGTCCTAGTGTCCCGCGAAATCTACACTCAGACGAGGTTCTTCTAGTTGGCCTCCTGTCCTGCCCTTTAGGTGGCTTGGGTTGCTGGTTAGTTGGATTGTCGACTCTGGGGACCGATCATTTGGAAGTTGGCTAAGTGAGGCCTCTTCAAGATTTGGTGATGCCACTCCTTCTGGGAATCATATCATCAACCCTGAAAGTCTGTGACACCGACGACCGCATAGGATGCCATACCTTTGTCAGTTACTAGGACATCCACCTGTGAGAGGGTTTGGGGTTATGCAGGTAACTAGACCTTCAGATACCGGTTATTTCTTGATCAGAGATCCTGGGTATTTATGGAGAGTTATGAGGTCTGTCAGAGACCATTTGGAGATGTGTTATGAGGTCTGTCAGAGACCATTTGGAGATGTGTTATGAGGCCTGTCAGAGACCAGTTGAAGAGTTCTGAGGTATGTCAGAGACCTATTGGAGTTATGATTTGAGGTCTATCAGAGACCAGTCAGAGTTATGTTGTGGGTCTGTCAGAGACCATTGTTCGAGCTTTGTTTTAGGTCTATCTGAGACCAGGGTTTGAGGACTTCTAGAGAGTCTATCTGAGACTTCTTGATATGGTTCAGGCTATTCAGCTACGGCATTTGGTCCCTGTTGCATGTCACTTGCATTGCATTGTTTGCATACTCATCATCATTGCATCCTACTAACGTGTGTCTGTGCTGCAGGTGCATTTGCATTCCCCCGGTTCTAGTGTCTGGACTTCTGAGTATTGATCATGGCTGGTTTGAGGATGACAGTTGCGTATAAGCTGCCTATCCCCGATATTACTCCACTCCTGGGTCTGATTTCTCTTGCAGATGAGGATGTCCATAGAAGCTTCAGGCAGAGTTACGGACGGCTGTTGAGTTTAGTTCGCAGGTCCACTGATGATGAATTGAACGGGCTGTACACCTTAATGCAATTCTATGACCCGGCTTTGAGATGTTTCACGTTTGCAGACTTTATCTTGGGGCCTACTATGGAGGAGTATGTAGAGTTTACTGAGCTGCCAGTTCAGAATACAATTCCTTTTATTCACTCAGCCGCTGAGCCCAATTTGGAGGATTTAGCCAAGGCCCTGCATATGAATGCTTCTGAGTTATTGATGATTGCGTGGCGAGGGGTTCCGGGTTTTTCTCTTTAGTTTCTGGTTGGTAAGGCTCAAGAGTACGCCAAGAATGGGTGTTGGGTGGTCTTTAACGCTATTTTGGCCCTCTGCATTTATGGGATAGTGTTGTTCCCTAACTTCCCAAACTTCGTGGACATGGATGCATTTCATCTATTTGCTGCTGGTAACCCAGTACCAACGCTGATCGGCGACTTTTACCATTCGATGCACTACAGGAATGAAAACAGGAGAGGCAAGAACGTCTCTTGTTGCGTACCTTTGCTGCATATGTGGTTCAAGAGCCATCTTCCCTCGAGGGGACCTTTCGTGGATAATGCAATCACGCCCGACTGGCCAGAGCATATGATGAGGTTAACTTCTGAAGACATTGAATGGGTTGATCGAGATCTGCTGGGATCTGAGCTTATCTTCAGTTGTTCTGGGTACCCTAATGTCCCGCTGATAGGAAGAAAAGGGTGTATCAACTACAACCCATCTCTGTTGGTCCGTCAGTTCGGATATGCACTGAAGAACCCACCAAAGGAGGAAGAAGTACAGGAATCTCTGTACTTCACCGGAGACGTGAAGGGGGAGTTACTAGCCAAGCTGCAGCATGCCTGGACGCGTATTAACCGCAGAGGGAAGTCGTTGTTAGGGAAGAATGACTGTCAGGCTTATGCATCTTACAGAGCTTGGATCCAGGAGAGAGCAAGTCAGTTGCGGATGCCATTTCCAGAGG
This sequence comes from Lathyrus sativus, assembly GCA_963859935.3. Lineage (NCBI taxonomy): Eukaryota > Viridiplantae > Streptophyta > Magnoliopsida > Fabales > Fabaceae > Lathyrus > Lathyrus sativus. The sequence goes on along the minus strand of OZ012739.1, from coordinate 198,307,649 downwards.
CACCAGTCCTTGTTCCTATTCCGGTAGCAGAGCCAACTACTGTTTCTAGGGAATCCTACGAGCAAGTTGTGAAAGAAAAAGAAGCCTTGATGAAGATCAACGAAGGGTTAGAGCAGGAGCTAGCCCAGATACGCAGCGAGAAAAACAAGGCCGTGCATGCTTTCCAACAGCAGATTAAGCTAATGAACAGACTAGGGGCTGAGTTGACTGAGGAGAGGAGGAAGCGTGAACGTCTGGGGCAAGAGTTCAGAAGCTCCCATGACATGCTGGAATCCAAAAAGAAAGCACTTGACATCGCTCACCGAGAGATCTCTTCTTGCAATAAGACTTGGAATGCCACGCTCACCAACAATAAGAAGAGGGAAGATAAGTTAAAGCAGCAAATTTCTGACCTCGAAGAGCAGTTGAAGTCCAGCATCAAGAAGTGTGAAGAAGAAGTGATGACCCGATATAGTCTCCAGAACGCCCTGAATAAGGCCATCAAAGGCAGGGATGAAGCGGTGTCTCAGAAGCGTAAACTAGAAGATCGCTTCGGAGAAGGGGCATGGGAGGAAACTGCTGAAGACGTGCGACGTGTTCTCAAGAGAAGAAACCAACTTGTTGAAGGGCTGCTTGCTCGACCAAGTCATCCGGAGACCAAGAAGTTGCTAGAAGAATACCAGACTTATGGGAGTGTTTGATCATTTCATGTAATAACTTGTATGCTTTATTTGCATAGTGCTGACCATCACCAGGATTGTTGGTTGAGGTCATGCCTTCTTATTGTACTCTCAGTGATATTGTATTCCGGGCTTGTTGGTTTCTCCGCAATATATGAGGCTTTCTGTGGTTCAACTCCGATCTTTGTATTGCTAGCACTGTCATTGCACCGGCACCTTCACACTAGAATCGGGGAATGAATTTCCCTAATGCACAGACACACGTCGCATTGCATTCATATTCATATTGCATTACAGGTAATCTTTGGATGGTGTCTTATTTCCTGCTCTGTACCAGGTACTTTCCAGGATTGCAGATCAGCACCCGCACCACTATTCCACTCGCACCAACTGTCGAAGAATCATGGATCAAATGCAGAACGAGATGCAAGATGTGCGCGAGAAGCTAGCTCTCTTTATGCAGACCATGGAAGCTATTGCAAAAGGTCAGGAGAATTTGCAAGCCATGGTGCAACCTCTGTTGGTCAGAAACGCCGGCCACGGTAACGAGGATCATCAGTCTGTACGAGTCGATACTGTTCATGGAGATGGCACTCCCACGCCAGTGGCTCCACCTGTAGTCAATATACCTGCCGCTAATGTCAACAACGTTACCGCCGCTGGGAACGGTAACGTCGGAGTTGGGAACGAGACCGCTGTCCATAACGTTGGGCTTGGTGATATCAATGTGGGTGATAATCTGGGAGGCAACGGCTTTGGCAATGCTGGATTCGGGTTCAACGATCAGGGATTCGATAACGCTGGGAAATATGGTTTCAATGCTCAAGGCTTTGGGCAAGATGGTTATGGTGTGGCCAATCAGGGTTTCGGAGGTTTCGGAAAAGGAAACGGCGCTGGGTTAATGGCTTTTGGGCCTGCTGGAGGTGTTCAGGGATACGGCAACAGAGGCCGAGGCCCGGTGATGAATCAGATTAGAGCTGGCCGCAATAATGAATATGATGGGTATGGAGCTGGGAATGGTATGTGGCAAGAAGATCAGCAGGAGGACGCTTTCTCCGGCAGAGGCTTTGAAGGACCGTTGGATAACTCCCAGAAGATCAGAATGCTAGAAGAGCAGATGAGGGGGGTCCTGAACCAAAGTGCTGTGGGCTTGGACATGGCAACAATGGGCCTGGTACCTGGCTTGAGGGTGCCAATCAAATTCAAAGCTCCTACGTTTGATAAGTATAAAGGGGACACCTGTCCGAAAGTGCATGTGCGGGCTTATTACAGAAAGATGTCTGCGTACTCGACTGATGAGAGAATGCTAATGCATTTCTTTCAAGATAGTCTGTCGGGTCCTTCCTTAGAGTGGTACATGGGGTTGGAGCCAACTAATATCAAGACATGGAAGCAATTAGCAGAGGCATTTGTAGCTCACTACAAGTATAACAGCGACTTGGCGCCCAATCGGGTCCAATTGACAGGGCTGTCTCAGAAGAAGGGTGAGAGCTTTAAAGAGTACGCGCAAAGGTGGCGCGATATGGCTGCCAGGGTCCGTCCTCCTTTAGAAGACAAGGAAATGAACGACATGTTCATTGGCACGTTCACAGGCATGTTTTATGACAAGTTGTTTCACACATCTTTGGCTAGTTTCTCAGATTTGATTCTGATGGGAGAAAAGATTGAAAACAACATTAAGCAAGGTAGGTTCCAGGCCGAGGAATCAACTGCATCTGGCAGTAATAGGAAGGCTTTTGGTGGGCTCCGTCAGGGCGAGGCAAGCGCAGTATTTGGAGGCCGAGGCCGAGGCCGAGGCAGGGGTCGAAACCAATATCATCAGCCGCAGCAGGTGGCGAGTGTTACTATTCCATATCAACAACAACAGCAACAGCAGCAGCAGCAGCAGCCACAGCAGGGGGCACAGCAGGCTCAGCGAAGATTCTAGGGTGGTAAACCAAGAAGAGTGTTTGAGAAGCCTCCCTCAACGTATGCTGATTTGTTGCAGACATTGTTGGGTTTGAACCTGGTAGAGAAGAGAACTATGGCACCGATAACAGGAACTCCTCCGTATGGTTATGATGCAAGCAGGCATTGCGAGTTTCACTCTGGGGCTCCGGGCCACGATGTAGAGGGTTGCCATGCTTTTAAGCACGTTGTGCAGGATCTTTTGGACAATAAGGCTATCAATTTCGGAACGGCAGGTCCGAATATAGTGCAGAAACCCATGCCTAATCATGGGGCAAACGCCATTCTGACTGAGGAAGGGTTGAATCTGATTATGAATGTCGACGACTTAAAGACGTCGCTGAACGAGATAAAAAGTAGATTGTTGCAAGGGGGTGTTTATCCAGGATGTGACGAGTATTGCTTAGAATGCTGGACCCTAGCTGGGGGTGTGATGATTTGAAGAAAGGCATTCAGGCTTTAATTGATGGAGGCACATTGCAGTTTGACCGAGCGGCAACTGAAGAGCCTGCAGGGGCAGTAGCAGATGACCAGAGTGATGTGGCCACTGTAACGATTCCTCGGAAGACAATCACTATTGCAGCACCGGTCCAGCGACCACCGATCACCATAGATAAGGCCGGACCGATCCCGTACGAGAATACAAAAGCAGTCCCATGGTCATATGGGTTGGAAGTGTATTGTGACGGGATAAAAATTGATGTTAATAAGCAGCTAGCCGAGACTGTAGACAACGTTGTTGGGTCAGGAGGTATGACAAGGAGTGGTAGGATCTTTATGTCACCTGAAGTGGAGGCCAAAAGACTAGCGAAAGGAAAGGGGAAGATGGTTGAGAATGTCCCAGTGCAAGCAAGCGAAAAAGAAGCAGCATCGAAAGAAGTAGAAGAGTTCATGCGCTTGATTCGAAAAAGTGATTATAAGATTGTGGAGCATCTGCAACATACGCCGTCCAAAATATCCATCTTGTCATTGCTCTTGTGTTCGGAAGCTCACAGAAATGCTTTGTTGAAAGTCCTGGATACTTCCTTCGTACCCCAAGACGTCTCTGTAAATCAGCTGGAAGGAGTGTTGGCACATGTGAATGCAGGCCACAGCTTGGGCTTTACTGACTTCGATTTGACCCCGAAAGGGAGAGATCATAATATGGCGCTGCACATATCTGTCGAATGTAGAGGATCAGTAATGTCGCATGTATTGGTCGACACCGGATCGTCTTTGAATGTGCTGCCCAAGAAGGCGATGATGAAGCTAGATGTCAGAGGAATCCTGTGCACGCCCAGTGACTTGGTAGTCAGAGCGTTTGATGGCACGCGAAGAACAGTCTTTGGATCGATAACATTGCCTCTACAGGTGGGGCCGGAGGTGTTTGCAACGGAATTTTATATCATGGATATACAGCCCGCATATAGCTGCCTGCTCGGAAGACCCTGGATTCATGGGGCTGGGGCAGTCACGTCTACCCTGCATCAGAAGTTGAAATATATGGTCGGAGACAGCGTAGTCACCGTATGCGGAGAAAAAGACATCCTGGTCAGCCATCTGTCGCCATTTAAATATGTGGAGGTCGACGGAGAGATCCACGAAACACCCTGCCAGGCATTCGAAGGGTTGCGTATCAAGGACAAAGGTCCCGGGCCGAGCAAAGTGTCGGAGATAGCCGTATCTTCGTATAAAGAAGCTCAAGCTCTGGTGGAGGCAGGAGAAGCAAAGGGCTGGGGCAAAGTGCTGGATATTCCTGTAAAGATGGATCGGTTCGGGCTGGGATACCAACCGTCGTCATCGACTCCTGCTGTGGAGGCACCCCGTTTCAGAGGGCCAATAACCATCTCTGCCAGTGGAGTATGTCATGAAACCATCAATGCTGCTTCGGAGTCTGACGAAGGAGACAGTGACTGTGATATGGATGCCTGGATTCAGCCAAGCACGCCAGGACAGGGACTGTGCAACTGGTCTATTCAGGAGCTTGTTCCTGTGACTCTTAAACAGTAATGCTTTGCTTCATTAATTGTTGAATAATCTGATGTCTTGCCCGGGGCATCGTGATTTGCTTAGGGCTGTGTTGTTATGAACATTGCGTGTTAATCATTAAATAAATGGCGTTTTTTTTCATGTGCAAATACTGTAATCTCTGTCTTTCTTGTTTTGTATTTTTCAATAAAATGGCAACGTGGTTATTCGCTTTATACGCATTTTGAAGCACTTAACCATTCCTTTTGCAGGATAACATTTTCAGATGACATCCTTGAACCACCTATGACTCGTCCCGACTTTGAGCACCCGGTATTTCAGGCCGAAGAAGAGGTTGTCGAAGATAGTGACGTTCCTGAAGAACTGTCTTGGTTGGTGAAGCAAGAGGAAAGGGCCATTCTGCCTCACGAAGAGGTCATCGAAGTTATCAACTTGGGATCGGAAGGGGTTGAGAAGAATATTCGTATCGGAGCCGCGCTGCAGAGCGATATCAAGCGAAGACTGGTTGAAATGCTCAGAGAGTATAGTGAAAGAAGATATGCCAGGGCTCGATACAGATATGGTTGTGCACCGTCTGCCACTGAAAGAAGAATGCCCGCCGGTCAAACAAAAGCTTCGCAGAACTAGACCAGATATGGCAGTGAAGATCAAAGAAGAGGTTCAAAAACAGTGGGATGCTGGTTTCCTGGCTGTGACAAAATATCCCATATGGGTTGCTAACATCGTACCAGTGCCAAAGAAAGACGGCAAGGTTCGGATGTGCGTGGATTATAGGGATTTGAATAAAGCAAGCCCAAAAGACGATTTTCCACTTCCTCATATCGACGTGCTAGTTGATAATACTGCTCAATACTCCGTATTCTCCTTCATGGATGGCTTTTCAGGCTATAATCAGATTAAAATGGAGCCAGAGGACATGGAGAAGACCACTTTCATAACGCCTTGGGGAACATTTTGCTACAAAGTGATGCCCTTTGGCTTGAAAAATGCTGGGGCAACATATTAGCGTGCGATGACGACTCTTTTCCATGATATGATGCACAAAGAGATCAAAGTTTATATTGACGATATGATTGCCAAATCCCAGACGGAGGAAGAGCATCTGGTGAATCTGCTGAAGTTATTTAAAAGGCTTAGGAAGTTCAGGCTGAGACTGAGCCCTAACAAATGCACCTTCGGGGTGAGATCGGGTAAACTGCTGGGGTTTATCGTAAGCGAAAGAGGAATAGAGGCCGATCCTGCTAAAATAAAAGCGATCCAAGAAATGCCGACGCCTAAAACAGAGAAAGAGGTGCGCGGGTTTTTAGGGAGGTTGAACTACATCGCCCGGTTCATATCTCACCTAACAGCTACGTGTGAACCATTGTTCAAGCTATTGAAAAAGGATCAAGCTGTAACGTGGAACGAAAACTGTCAAAAGGCGTTCGATAAAATAAAGCAGTATTTGCAGGAGCCTCCTATTTTGATACCCCCAGTGGCAGGGAGACCCTTAATTATGTATTTGACAGTTCTTGAGGGAAGCATGGGTTGTGTTCTTGGTCAACACGACGAGACAGGAAGGAAAGAGCATGCGATTTACTACTTGAGTAAGAAATTTACAGATTGTGAATCTCGATACTCAATGTTGGAGAAAACCTGTTGCGCGCTAGCCTGGGCCGCCAAGCGTTTGAGGCAATACATGCTGAATCATACAACCATGCTCATCTCGAAGATGGATCCTATCAAATATGTATTCGAAAAGCAAGCGTTGTCAGGAAGAATTGCCCGTTGGCAGATGGTCTTGACTGAATATGACATTCAATATGTCTCGCAAAAGGCTATAAAAGGGAGTGTGTTGTCTGAGTATCTGGCGGAGCAGCCTATTGAAGACTACCAATCGATGAGGTTTGATTTTCCTGACGAGGATATCATGTACCTAAAGATGAAAGATTGTGAAGAGTCGTTGCCATACGAAGGACCAGAGTTGGGTTCCAAATGGAAGATGATATTTGACGGAGCTGTGAATGCTTACGGTAGCGGAATAGGGGCAATCATCACTACGCCACACGGGTCGCACATCCCGTTTACTGCCCGATTGACCTTTGTCGTTACCAATAATGAGGCCGAATACGAAGCTTGTATAATGGGGCTTGAAGAAGCCATTGATTTGCGAATCAAGAATTTAGACGTATACGGAGACTCAGCTCTGGTGGTGAATCAGATCAAAGGAGAATGGGAGACGCGTCAGCCCAACTTGATACATTACATGAATTATGCGAGGAGATTGTTGCCTTTCTTTGACAAGGTTGAATTGCATCACGTACCGCGGGCAGAGAATCAAATGGCTGACGCCCTGGCCACTTTGTCTTCCATGTACAAAGTCAATTTCTGGAACGAGGCTCCCCGAATCATTATCTCTCGGCTTGACAGACCAGCTTTCGTATTTGCTATTGATGAAGCATCTGACGACAAACCATGGTATTTTGACATCCTTAATTTCCTGAAGAATAAAGAGTATCCGGCTGGGGCATCCAGTCAAGATCAGAAGACTCTCAGGAGATTAGCGGGTAATTTCTATTTGAATCCGGATGGTGTCTTATACAGAAGAAACCATGATTTGGTGCTGTTGCGTTGTGTAGATGAAAGAGAGGCGAAGTTGCTCATGGAGGAAATACACGAAGGTACCTTTGGTACGCATGCTGGTGGGCATGCTATGACGAGAAAGCTGCTGAGGGCAGGTTATTTTTGGCTGACTATGGAAACTGACTGTTTCAAGTTTGCGAGGAAGTGCCACAAGTGCCAAATCTATGCTAATAAGATCCATGTGCCTCCGAGTCCTCTGAATGTAATGTCATCGCCATGGCCATTCTCGATGTGGGGAATCGATATGATTGGAAAGATCGAACCGACGACTTCTAATGGGCACCGGTTCATTCTAGTAGCAATCGATTATTTCACCAAGTGGGTGGAAGCGACGTCATACGCAAATGTAACGAAGCAAGTGGTGGCCAGATTCATCAAGAGAGATATCATTTGCCGATATGGGATCCCCGAACGGATAATCACGGACAACGGTTCAAACCTGAACAACAAAATGATGAAGGAGCTCTATCAGAATTTCAAGATCGAACATCACAACTCCTCCCCTTACCGACCCAAGATGAATGGCGTTGTTGAGGCGGCCAATAAGAATATCAAGAAGATCATTCAGAAAATGGTGGTGACCTATAAAGATTGGCACGAGATGTTACCTTTTGCTTTGCACGGTTATCATACGATGGTACGCACATCAACCGGGGCAACCCCGTTCTCGTTAGTATACGGAATGGAAGCGGTATTACCATTGGAAGTTGAGATCCCTTCTCTGAGGGTATTGCGCGACGTTCAGCTAGACGAGGCAGAATGGGTGAAAGACAGGTTGAACCAATTGAGTTTGATGGATGAGAAGAGGCTAGCTTCTCTAGCATACGGTCGTTTGTACCAGAGCCGAATGAAGAAAGCATATGATAAGAAAATACATCCGCGAAGCTTTCAGACGGGCGACCTTGTGCTGAAAAGGATTCTCCTGCCGCAGGCAGATCACAGGGGCAAGTGGACCCCCAACTACGAAGGGCCATACTTTGTCAGGAAAGTCTTTTCAGGAGGAGCGTTGTTGTTGTCCACCATGGACGGTGAAGATTTTACGTCGCCTGTGAATTCGGACGCAGTTAAAAAATACTTTGCTTGAAATTGACCCGCTGGACAAAAAAAAAAGAGAGTCCAGGCAAAAATGGGGCATCCTGGCGAACCAAAAACAGAATGAAAGGTTCGGGCAAAAGTTAGGGATAAAATTGAAAAAATGTACACCCGCGAAGTTGAAAACCTACACTGGGCGGCTTCGGCAAAAAAGGGTATCCCGGTGAACTGAAAACCCGTAAAGGGCGGCTCACGCAAAAGTTAGGGATTTGAAAAGCAAACGACTGCGGTCCGAATTTGATACTACAATGAGCATCAGTGCAGGAGAATATACCTGAGGGGTCGATTAGCGGATACAATCTCTTCGGAAGTGTGGATACCGGGAAAGCATTAGAGTCGGACGAGTCATGGGAGGATCAGTTCGTGGTGTTTGTCTGCATCCCATTGCCGACATGTGTACAAATTTAATTTGTCAAAATATTTATGCTTCTTGTGCATACTTGTGTATTTGCTTTGCGTAGCTTCCTCTTTTCAGGAGTTACATCCCGTGTACAAAACTCCGCCCATTCAGGGGCTCAATCAATAAAATATGTTCTTCAGTATTCGACGCTGGCTCTTTACTGTTTTGTGCATGATAAACGCCTGAATTTAACGAAACTAGCGTGTGCATAACGTCACTGGCCCCTGCCAACAATTGCTAAAGCTTTGAATTAACTGAAAATAACGTCACTAACCTGAATCGATTTGGTTGCATAGGCTTGTCTTGTCTTGTTTGTGTTGTTGCAGGTTTCATAGCCGTATGAGGAAGATGATCAAAAGATTGCAATAACGAAAGACTCGACCCCCACGCAGGTCATGCATGTTCTTCCTAAAGAAGGATCACATTCCCTAGCTAGTAGTAGCTTATCCAAAGGACATGCTCCAGCAAAGTCATTTATCCTCAGCAGAATTGACGATTCCAAGATCGTAAGGCTGTATTCAGACAGTATGGTGTCCCCTAGAAGGATTCCCTTATCTCGAGCAGAGTTGGTTCAGCCGCAGAAGATTAATATTTGTGAGCTGTATTCAGGCAGTTTACCTTTCCCCGCAGGGTCATTTACTCTCTCCCCTAGCGGAGTCAGTTGAATTCCCCAAGAGAATCATCCCATCCCCAACGGAATTCTCTTTGCAAGTGTTTTCATTCCTTCCAGTGGAACTCGAAGATTGAGACTCTCCCCGGCAGAGTTGGTGCGCTCTAGCATTTATTTTGTCAGAATACCGTGTGATATCAGTTCACTCTCCAGCAGAAGTGCGATTATACCAGGCGCCTCTGCCATTCTCCAGCAGAGATATATTCCCCAGCAGGGTGTTCCTTCAATGAGGTGATTGGTATTAAGTTCCCAACTTCCCAGCTGAGTCGACTTCACTCTTCCAGCATTTATTTTGCTGGAATAATTCTGTAGCATCTGGCTATCCCTAGCGGAGTTGGCATTATCTTCAGCATTTATTTTGCTGAAGCAGTTTTTGTACCCAGCAGTTCGATTCTGCATTGGCATCGGCATATAGTGTCATACTTGCACCCACCAAATGAAAAAAGCGTAGCATTTCCATGTCAAATGGAACATTGCATCATTGACAAACGCATGCATTGTGAAACATAAACCAGGTTGGCTAACCTTTTGTTTCAAGTATTGTTTCTCTTGCAGGTAGAGAGAGCCCTCGCTCAGGTGAATCAATAAACATTCGAAGTCTCGGCATGAGACATTCAATGAAGTGTCAGCTTTGGCACTACCCCCCATAGAGTCAGTAGGATAAGTTTCTCTTTGTCCCCAAGCAGAGTTACTTATTTCCCCGCCAGGGTTTCTTGTTGAAGTTTCTCTAGTCCGACCAGCGGATTGTTTCCTTCAAAGTTGTTGTTACGTGAGCATTAAAAGGTTTCATGAACCAGAATTTCAGAGGCTACCGCCGGTTATCAGAACAGGCGTCCGGAAGTTTGGTTTCCAAATATCCCCAGTAGAGTCAGCCTCAAAGCTGCTGTAACGTCAGTGATAAGAAGTTTGCGGACCAATGGAAGGATGAGTCCTAACGTGGACAGTTTTATTGACAGGTTTTTTTTGTGTGCTAAGAGAAGTGGGAGTCCTGGCGTGGACATTTCCTCAAGTTGACGATATGTGCTAGTCCTAACGTGGACCGATTTGATTTCTCTGTATTGATTGAATGTGCGGTCCTGACGTGGACGAAGTTGGTTACTCTTCGTGTTGGTGTCCTGACGTGGACAATTTATTTCCAGCAAGTGTCTTTCTTCTTAATGGTGAACTGTGTGTCCTGACGTGGGCAAAGTTATAGTTTTTCGCGATGACAAAACGCGAGAGTCCTGACGTGGACAAATTTATCCTTCTTCGTGTTGATGGCAAAGTATGAGTCCTGACGTGGACACAGTCGTATTTCCCCAGCAAGTCGAAGACGTGCGAGTCCTAACGTGGACAGGTTCTATTATTTCATCTGATGAAGAGGTGAGTCCTGACGTGGACAAGTTATTTCCCCAGCGGGTCGAAGGTGCATGAGTCCTGACGTGGACAATTCTTCAGCAAGTCGACATGTGAGTCCTTACGTGGACAAATCGAAAGAAATTATGTTCCTTACATGGAAAAAGAAGTTATTCCTTACGTGGAAAGAAGTTTGATTCCTTACGTGGAGAAATGGGGATTCCTTACGTGGAAAGGCGATGTATTCCTGACGTGGAAGAGTTTAGTCCTAACGTGGACAGATACAAAGAAGATTTATTCCTTACGTGGAAAGATTAAGTCCTTACGTGGACATATCAGATTCGTTCCTTACGTGGAAAGGTGGGTCCTTACGTGGACGGAGTTGGTTTCCTTACGTGGAAAGATAGAGGCGATTCCTTACGTGGAAAGATTGTATTCCTTACGTGGAAAGAGTGGAGTCCTTACGTGGACAGATCAAGTCGGTTTCCTAACGTGGAAAGAAGTTGATTCCTTACGTGGAAAGAGAGGTTTCAGTTCTTTACGTGGAAGAGCAAGATTGTGATTCCTTACGTGGAAAGATTGGAGTCCTTACGCGGACAGATCCATAAGATGATTCCTTACGTGGAAGAAAAATGGCTTCCTTACGTGGAAAGAAGGATTGTTTCCTTACGTGAAAAGATTGAGTCCTTACGTGGACATATCAAGTGGGAGTCCTTACGTGGGCAGATCGAGATTGTGATTCCTTACGTGGAAAGATTGGAGTCCTTACGTGGACAGATTAAGATGGCATTCCTTACCTGGAAAAGTGTGGTCCTGACGCGGACAGATTCAAAAGAACATATATTCCTACCATGGAAGGGTGAGTCCTAACGTGGACGAAGTATTCATAACCCAGAGAGTTTAGTCCTGACGTGGACAGATCCAGACGAAGTCTTAGTCCTTACATGGACGGTGTTATTCCTTACGTGGACGGTGTTATTCCTTACGTGGACGGTGTTATTCCTAACATGGAAGAGTTAGTCCTGACGTGGACGATTTATTTCTGACGAGAAGGCAGACGAGCCATCCCCAGCAAAGTTGTTGAAGTTTCTTCGTGTTGATGGCAGATGGAGTCCTAACGTGGACAAACAAAGTTCTATCCCTGCAATGATAAAGTCTTTTTCAGGCTGATAAAAATAATCCCCGCACGAGATCAATGGGTTGCCGTAACAGTCAGATTCAGTTGATGAAAATAATCCCCAAGCAGTGGCGCAGTTTATCTCTGCGGTTGGCAAATTTTCAGGTCCTTAGTATTCAACCGTCTCGTACCGCGAATGTCTGAAGGCTCCGGGCCCTTCACCCAATCGGGTCCAAGTCGCTTGAATAGGGGCAGCTGTTGCACCCTAAAATTTTCTCAACCTTATTCACTTGGTTTATGATTCAATATCATTAGCATTTGCATATAGAGGCATGTACATAGTCTAATCATCTGCATAGCATAAGCATAGAAATTCATCCAACAGGGGACCAATCATTATTCTCATCTATATGAGCCTATCAAGAGGTTATTATCCAAATTCAATCTCATTCAAGTCATCAGAAAGAATTTGCAAGCTGGGAAGTCAATAGATCAAGCAAGTGCATCCATCTCCTATCTGAGGGTATCTGGGGATCATCAAGGAAAGTGCGAGCTATGGGCTGAGCATGGAGAGTATGTGGGCATCATGGGAGACTTAGAAAGTCATTTGGAGAAGGAGACAAGTCCTTGATATGATCACAAGTATTGCAGTTGAAGACAGTCAACTAGGGTTTCATCTGGGTCAACCCTGGGTCAACTCTAGGTCAATTGACTGATTGAAAGGCATTAAGGGCTATTGGAGAGATGTGGGATTCCTCATTTGACATGTAGAAGAGGATATGGTGATATGCCAAGAAGAAATCAAGAGAAATCAAGGAGAAGAGGAGTTTCTAAATTAGGGTTTCTGTGTAAAATCCCCTAATTTAGGTCAAATTTCCAAGCAAGATAAGTCAAAATGCAAGCTTCAAATGGATCCTTGGACAACATGAAACTTGTAGAGGATCTCAAGACCTTTAATTTGAGTGGTGGAAGACATCAAGGAGATTTATAGAACTCAAGTTATGGTCCTTGCAAGTTACAGGTCATCTGAGGTATCTGAAATTTTGTCTGTGAAAGTGACTTGACTTCCAAGCAATTGTTACCCCTCAAGGAGATTTCAAATGAATTTCTGGTCAACATAAGAATTGTTCCTAATTGTCTTAGCTTTCTATAATGGTATAGTATGCCTTCATATGATTTGTGGAACTCTACTTATGGTCTTGGCAAGCAAAGGGTATTTTGGTCATTTGAGAATTACAGGTCATTTCAAGCCTATGCCCAAAACTCCTACAAGGAAGCTTCAAATGGAAAACTTTACAACATCAAACTTGCTCCAAATGACATTTTGAGTCTATAAAAGTGACCATGAGAGAGTGTAAAGATTCATAGCACAAGGTTTCAAAATTGTTGGATTTAATGAATAAAAATGGACTTAAAAATGAGATTTTTCATATTTTGGCCAAATGAAGCAAAATTATAGGTCATTTTGAATGGAAAGATCATTTTGAGAACATTGGCTAAAGTAGAATTTTGATCTTGGTTCACATTTTGGGAGTTATTCATGGTTACTTGTAATGGAAGATACATAAACCAAATCCAAGGGAAATTGTGCATGGGAAGTTTCTCCAAGGTTCTAGGAGTTTCCATTCTCATCTATATATTGCATTAAGGGACTCCATGCCATGGTTGGTGAATCATTGTGATCAAAACACAAGTTATACACAATTCTTCCATTTTTGCAAAACCTCTCAAACTTCATCAAACTTTCATCAATTTCCATTTTTCTTGATTTGATCATCATCAATATCATCCATAGATCACAATCCACACAATCCTTTGGTAGATTGGAGCAGAACTCGTGCCACACACTTCCATCATCCAAGAAGCAAGAAACTTGGAATTACAAGATCCAAGAGGTTTGAGTCCAATTCCTTGCATACAGAAGTCAAGAACAAGCTCCCTGATCAAGTTCAGATCATTACAAGCATCAGATCCAAGGAGTTCCATAGCTGTTTTCACCATTTTGCACCAGGTTAGTTTCTCTTCGAATTGGCTGAATTAGCTAGAATCATAGATAGTTATTAGGTTAGAATGGTTAAGCATAGTTAGATGATTGATTTTGGCGAGTTTGAAGAAGTTCCATGAAGGTTGTTAATGGTGCATCAAAACTGTTGGAGCTTGTAACTCATAAGATAATGCATGATAATCTTGGATCCTTAGCTCAGATTGATTAGCATAAGGTGTAGAGTAGGTTAGGGTAAAGATTGGAGAGAATTGAGATGGTTGATGACAGGTGATGTTGATGGATTCAGAATGTTACACTCATCGAATTTGATTATTGGTGGAGTTTTAGAAAGAATTATGGACATGGCTGTGTAGAGGGGAAGAGGTAGAGCATTTTTTGGTTTTGGAAGCGTGTGATTTCATGGAGAAACAAGGGAGAACGAAGGTCTGAAAAATCCAAGCATGGAGGTAGAATTTCAGAAACCCTAGAGGTTATTTGGGGACGATGATGGATAGCCGTAGGATCTGGTGTTTGACTTGGACCTGAGAGTGAATCCAACGGCCTTGGTTTAAAGATGAAAACGGAGGGAAACCCTGAAGGTGCTACGCACCGTTTCATTAAAGCTCAATCTGATGGGCTTTGTAATTGTTTGCTATGCGCACCCCCTTAAACCAAGCCCAATCCCAATTCAACTGGAAACCTTGCTATTGGCACCGTTCAGAGTTTTTTTTTAATTTTTTATTATGTTTTCTGAGTCATTGGGCCCAGACGCGCTTGCTATGCGCGCCCCCCTGTCTGGCCCCATCCTTTATTTCAATTGATTTTTCATGCTAGCTGCACCCCTTTCCAATTTTAATTCATTTTATTTCTTCAAAAATATTAATTCTTTCAAAAATCATAAAAAATAGAAAAATGCATGATTTTAATTGGTTCTTTTTACATATTGTTCATAATTTTGTTAACAAAATTATCATAAAAAAAAATTAATAATTCATTTCATTTTCTTATTTTTGGCATATTTTACTTTTAATTAGGTGTAAATAATGTTTTGTTTAGTACATGAATTTGATAATTTTTGTTCTAATAGATGCTTTAATATTTTTCACCCATTATTTTTATGTTGATTAGTAGATGAGATTAGCTTGTATATAAAATTTAGTTCCCATTTTTAGGACTTAATTTTAGGTGTTTAGTTTAGGTGTGAACAACATGAACAAAGTTAGGGTTTAAGTGATGACTTAGGAGAATTGAATCATTTCCCTTAGGACTTAGAGATTGAATGTTTTAGATATGGGACTATAGGGACTATGGGTAGTTATTAGATCCCTTAGAAATCACTAGGATTCCCCTACTGCTATTAGTATGTTACTGTCTATATTTGATTGATTGGTGTGGTGTGCCCTTTGGGGATTATTGTTTGTCTGTGTGGGTATTGGGATTGCTTGGGGATTGGGAGAGCTGAAGACTTGTGATGATGAAGCCATTGGAGATCAAGAGCTTGAAGACCAACTTCCAGAGTTGATGAGGAGATTCCTGATAGCAGCTGTTGAGGAGATTAGGGTTTAGGAGCTAGGCAGAGCTCTAGATTAGAAAGCTTGATTCTCAAACATGGAAGGCCTTGATTGCCTCCATTCCTCTCTGTGATGCAGAGTCTCTCTAAGACACTCACCCCCTTCCTTTGGAAGGCTTGGTGCTACTGTCTAAGGGATAGAACTCTTGAGAGAAAATATCTTATGTGTTAGTAGCAGTTGGTTTGCCACCCTTGGTGGTCAACTAAGTGCTTAACACCCAATTCACTCTTGTGATTGATCCCTCAGCTTGGAGGTTAGGACTTGAAGAAAAGCCCTTGTAGACTGAAGATTGATGACAAAGACCTTGCTTGAAGGCTGTGGAGATAGAGATTGACGCTTGCTGAAGCTTGAAGACTGATGTGGTGCAGAGCTGCTGTGGCTGTTTATTTTTCTGCTGTATTTCATTTCTGATGTATTGATTGGTTTTCTGGACTGTATTATTTGCTGTTTACCCTGTTGGGTTGAAAGTGAAGTCTGTTCACTTTTGCCTATTGTTTTCTAGGTTCGAGGTTGAGTGGGACTCCCTTGCCTCGCTTGTATTGTTGCATCCATGCATTTTACTGCTTTACTGTATATATCTGCTATTGTTTCTGTTTCCGTCTATTCCCTTAGGATCTCTGTTTCTCTCTGTGCAAGAGAGGAGCATGATAGACTCTAGGTCTTAACCCATGCATGATAACATTAGGTTAGTTTGATTCCCTTCGCAACCGTAGGTTAGAGTTCTGTCTCTTCTTTCTCAAAACAAACAGAAAAACACAATAAAATTTCAAACTCAATAAAAGACACTTCTTCCGTAAAAGAATGTGAACTCATCAAGACGTCATTTTCGTCCGCTGGGACTGCTAATCAGAAAAACCTTTTTCAGAAGGAATAAAATCAACCAAGACAGACTTGTGTCGTACGTGGCCCGAACTACGTTTGCTCTGATCTTCCATGCAGTGTGGAAGTACGTAGGCATAGGATGCGATATCCTAGCGAGCAACCTTCCCCTCCTTTCCCGTAGGTAGGCGAACTACGTTGACTCTGATTTCTCGTTCCAGATGGGAATACGTAGGCATAAAGTGCGATACTTTGCCGAGTCATTTTATTTTCATTTTCTTGTCTTTTTAACCCTTAACCCTTAGTTTAGATAGAATAACAATCCATACCCGAAAACAAGCGTGGATCCCGTCGAGTACGATGGACGTGAGGGGTGCTAATACCTTCCTCTTGCGTAACCGACTCCCGAATCCAGGTTTTGGTTGCGACGACCATACCTTTCCCGTGTTGTACGAGGTTTACTCTGAGCGTTTCCTTTCCCTCCCGTGGGATAAATAACGCACGGTGGCGACTCTTCTGTTCAGCCGGCGCCGATTTTCGCAGTAGCGACACATGGAGGCTGTGGCTAAAGGCCAGGAACATCTTCAAACTCTGGTGCAACCGCTGCTGGCGCGAGCGGCTGGTAATACTGAATACAACTCTGCTCATGTTGAGACTCCTCGCAGGGAAGAAGTGATACCAAATGCTGGTGAGACTGGTACTGGCAACGGCAACGACAACGCTGGTAACAGAAATGCTTATAATGTTAATGGGAACGTGGAGACTAACAGGAATGTTGGTATCAATACTGGTTTCGGTGACAACAATCAGGGTCTTGGCTTTGGCAATCGGGATGGCAATGATGGCTTCAATAATCAGGGCCTCGGCAACAGAGGGTTCGGTGATAACAATCAAGGGTATGGTAATAATGGCTACGGTAATGCTGGGTTTGGCAATATGAATACCAATGGTGCTGGGATGGTCATTTCAATACTGGTTTTGGGACAGTGGCTGCTAATCAAGAGCTTGGCAATCTAAGGTATGATCCCAGGTTCTTCCAAAGTGGTCATGGTCATGGTCGTAATGCTGCTTATGACAGATATGGTAATGAGGGGCCGAACTGGAATAGAGATCGTCAGGAAGATGCCTTTTCTGGGCAAGGCATGGGTTTTGAGGGTCCCACTGATAGCGATCGGAGGATTAAAATGTTGGAGTAACAGATGAGAGGTATAGCCAATCAAAATTCTGCAGGGTTGGACATGGCTACCGTGGGGCTAGTTCCTGGGCTGAGAATGCCATTGAAGTTCAAAGCTCCCACTTTCGATAAATATAAAGGGGATACGTGCCCACGGGTTCATGTGCGTTCATATTACCGGAGGATGTTTGCTTACTCTGATGATGAGAAGATGCTTATGCATTTTTCCAAGATAGTTTGTCAGGACCATCGCTGGAATGGTACATGGGACTAGAGCCTGCACAGGTCGGAAGTTGGAAAGAATTGGCTGATGCTTTCGTCAAACATTACCAATACAATAGTGACCTTGCACCAAATAGGGTCCAGCTTCAAAGTCTTTCACAGAAGAACGGGGAAAGTTTCAAGGAGTATGCTCAGCGCTGGCGGGATCTGGCGGCAAGAGTCCACCCCCCTATGGTTGAAAGGGAATTGATTGATATTTTTGTTGGAACATTCTCTGGGATGTATTATGATAAATTGCTCAATTGCTCAACGGGTAGTTTCTCTGACATGATACTCATGGGGGAACGAATTAAAAATGGCATCAAAATTGGTAAGATTCAAGCTGGTGAATCGACCTCAGCTGGAGGTGCGAAAAAGGCCTTTGGTGGTAAAAGGCAAGGAAACGCCAGCGCAGTGTATGGTGGTCGAGGACGAGGTAGAGGTCGGAATCAGTATATTCAACAACAGGTTTCTAGTGTGACGATCCCTATACCACAACAACGACAACAACCACAACAGCAGCAGCAGCAACAACAAAGGTATAATCCTGCTCAGAGAAGGATCCAGAATGGGAAGCCGAAGAGAGTATTTGATACACCTCCGTCAACGTATGCAGAACTACTTCAGACACTGTTAAGTTTGAATCTGGTTGAGAAGAGAACGTTGGACCCACCCACGGGAGCACTTCCTTATAGGTATGATACTAGTAAGCAGTGTGAATTTCATTCCGGGGCACCCGAACATGATATCGAGAGTTGTCATGCTTTTAAGCACAAAGTCCAAGATTTGATTGATAGTAAATCATCAACTTCAGTAATGATGGTCCCAATATTGTTCAGAAACCAATGCCGAATCATGGAGCGAATGCTGTTTTGACAAAGGAGGATTTGGATTTGGTTATGGACGTAAATGATCTAAAGACACCTTTAAGCTATGTTAAAAGTAGATTGTTGAAAGGAGGGGTCTTCCCTGGATGTGATGAGTACTGTTTGGATTGTTGGACCCGACCAGAGGGCTGTATAGATTTGAAGAGAGGTATTCAGGCCATGATTGATGAGGGAACTTTGCAATTCAACCGCACTGCTGTCAAGAAACCTGATGAGGTAACATGTGAAAAGCAGGGTGAGGTCGCAACAATTACAATTCCACGAAAGACTATTACGATATCAGCGCCCGCCAAGCGGCCAACTATCACGATAACGAAAGCAGGACCCGTTCCTTATGAGAGTACGAAAGCCATTCCGTGGAATTATGGTTTGGATTCTTTTTGCAACGGAGAAAAGATTAATGTGGATAGCCAGCCAGCAGGGGCAGTGGGCAATATTGTTGGAGCGGGAGGTGTGACCCGCAGTGGTAGAATCTTCACTTCACCCGAAATTGAGGCTGAAAGGATCGCTAGAGGCAAAGCCAAAGTGAATGAGGAAGGACCTTCCCAGTCGAAAGAGAAACAAACATCGGTCAAGGATGTAGAAGAGTTTATGAGGTTGATTCGCAAAAGTGACTATAAGATTGTGGAGAACTTGCAGCAGACGCCCTCCAAAATTTCAATAATATCATTGTTGCTTTGTTCCGAGGCCCATCGAAATGCCTTGTTGAAAATCTTGGACACGTCTTTTGTACCTCAGGAAGTAATTGTTAATCAGCTTGAGGGGGTACTGGCGCACGTGAATGCTGGCCACAGCTTAGGATTTACTAATTTTGATTTAACGCCTAGAGGTCGGGACCATAATATGGCTTTGCACATTTCATTGGAGTGCCGAGGCACTGCTATATCGCACGTTCTTGTAGACACTGGATCATCTTTGAATGTGTTGCCGAAGAAGGCTATGATGAAGCTAGATGTCCGGGGAATCATATGCACGCCAAGCGATTTGGTCGTGAGGGATTTTGATGGGACCAGGAGGTCGGTGTTTGGATCCATAATGTTGCCGCTCCAAGTCAGGCCGGAAGTGTTTGACACTGTGTTCTATATCATGGATATACATCCCGCTTACAGATGTTTACTTGGGCGACCATGGATACATTCTGCAGGGGTTGTGACGTCCACGCTGCATCAAAAGCTTAAGTACATGGTCGGTGACAGTGTTGTTACTATTTGCGGAGAGGAGGACATTCTGGTTAGTCACCTTTCATCATTCAAGTACGTCGAAGTGGATGGGGAGATCCATGAGAAGCCATGCCAAGCCT
The DNA here is from genome assembly GCA_963859935.3 of Lathyrus sativus. Taxonomy (NCBI): domain Eukaryota; kingdom Viridiplantae; phylum Streptophyta; class Magnoliopsida; order Fabales; family Fabaceae; genus Lathyrus; species Lathyrus sativus. Next base: position 198,287,843 of record OZ012739.1, on the reverse strand, counting down.
TCAAGGGGTTGCAGATCAAGGACAAGTCTCATGTTCCCGTCAAAGGGCCAGAGGTGGCCATGTCTTCGTACAAAGACGCTCAGGCAGTGGTTCAGGCTGGAGCAACCAAAGGATGGGGCCAAGTCTTGGACATTCCTGTCAAGATGGACAAGTTTGGATTGGGGTATCGCCCGACATCATCGTCCTCCGCATCAGGCGTGCCAAAGTTCAAAGGGCCAGTGGTGATCACTCCAGGTGGGGTCTGTTATGAAACGATTAATGTTGTTTCTGATGCTGAAGACGGAAATAGTGACTGCGATATGGACTCTTGGATCAAGCCTGGCGTGCCAGGACAGAATCTGTGCAACTGGTCTATCCAGGAACTTGTTCCAGTGACTACAAAACAGTAATGATTTGTTTTCTCAATTATTGTATAATCCTGTGCCCTACCAGGGGCATAGTGATTTTGTTTTTAGGGTTACCTGCTTATGTGTGTACTTTGTTTAATCATTAATAAAGGCGTTTTTCGCATGCAAATTTTGTGATCCTTGTTTTTCCTGTTTTTGTTTAACAATAAAATGGCAACGTGGTTATGTGTTTTGTTTGCATTATTTGAAACATTTAACCATTCTCATTGCAGGATTCATATTTCAGACGACACCGATCACGACACCGATCATGAACTTCCTATGACTCGCTTTGACTTCGAGCACCCGATATTTCAAGCAGAAGAAGAGATTGTTGAGGATAGTGAATTATCAGAAGAACTGACTCGACTTTTGAAACAAGAATAGAGAATCATTCTGCCTCATCAGGAGGAAATTGAAATTATCAACGTGGGGTCCGAAGAGGTTGTCAGGAATATCCGAATAGGGGCTGCACTGCAGAGTGATATCAAGCAAAGGCTTATTGAGATGCTGCGGGAGTACAGTGATATCTTTGCTTGGTCTTACGAAGACATGCCTGGGCTGGATACTGATATGGTGGTTCACCGTCTGCCATTGCGTGAGGAATGTCCGTCGGTTAAGCAGAAACTCAGAAGAACTCGACCAGATATGGCTGTGAAAATTAAAGAGGAAGTTCAGAAATAGTGGGACGCCGGTTTTCTGGCTGTCACAACTTATCCCTCATGGGTCGCCAATATAGTACCTGTACCAAAGAAAGATGGTAAGGTGCGGATGTGTGTGGACTATCGAGATTTGAATAAGGCAAGCCCAAAAGACGACTTTCCGCTTCCTCATATTGATGTGCTGGTCGACAACACCGCTCAATTCTCCGTATTTTCCTTCATGGACGGCTTTTCGGGCTATAATCAGATAAAGATGGCGCCGAAGGATATGGAGAAAACAACTTTTATTACCCCGTGGGGAACGTTCTGCTACAAAGTGATGCCCTTTGGTTTGAAGAACGTCGGGGCAACATATCAGCGAGCTATGACGACACTCTTTCATGACATGATGCATAAAGAGATCAAAGTCTATGTTGACGATATGATTGCCAAATCCCAGACGGAGGAAGAGCATCTGGTCAATCTTCTGAAATTGTTCAAGAGGCTTAGGAAATTCAGGCTGAGGCTGAATCCTAACAAGTGCACCTTCGGGGTTGGATCTGGTAAGCTATTGGGGTTTATTGTGAGCGAAAAAGGAATTGAGGTTGATCCTGCTAAGATAAAAGAAATACAAGAAATGCCAACTCCGAAAACAGAAGAAGAGGTTCGTGGCTTTTTAGGGAGGTTGAACTACATTGGCCGGTTCATATCTCATCTAACGGCCACGTGCGAGCCATTATTCAAGTTATTGAAAAAAGATCAGGTTGTGACTTGGAATGAAGATTGTCAAAGGGCGTTTGAAAAAATAAAATAATATTTGCAGGAACCTCCAATATTGATACCCCCAGTAGCGGGGAGACCACTGATTATGTATTTGACGGTTCTTGAGAAAAGTATGGGTTGTGTTCTCGGTCAACATGACGAGACTGGACGTAAAGAGCATGCGATTTACTACTTGAGTAAAAAGTTCACAGACTGTGAGTCTCGTTACTCGATGCTCGAAAAAACGTGTTGTGCACTAGCCTGGGCTGCCAAACGTTTGAGGCAATACATGTTAAATCATACAACCATGCTAATTTCAAAGATGGATCCGATCAAATACGTGTTTGAAAAGCAAGCACTTTCCGGAAGGATTGCCCGATGGCAAATGGTATTGACAGAATACTATATCTAGTATGTTTCTCAAAAGGCTATTAAAGGTAGTGTTCTGTCAGAATACCTAGCTTAGCAGCCAATTGATGATTACCAGTCGATGAGTTTTAATTTTCCCGACGAGGATATCATGTACTTAAAAATGAAGGACTGTGAGGAGTCGTTGCCGGATGAAGGTCCAGAGTTGGGTTCCAAATGGCAATTGATATTTGACGGTGCCGTCAATTCATACGGAAGTGGAATAGGGGCAATCATTACTACTCCCCATGGGTCGCACCTCCCATTCACTGCCAGATTGACCTTTCCAGTTACAAACAATGAGGCCGAATATGAAGCGTGCATTATGGGGCTCGAAGAAGCTATTGACCTAAGAATTAAGAATCTTGATGTGTACGGAGACTCTGCTCTAGTTGTGAACCAGATCAAGGGAGAGTGGGAGACTCGTCAGCCCAATCTGATACCCTATATGAATTATGCAAGAAGGTTGTTACCTTTCTTTGACAAGGTGGAATCGCACCATGTACCACGAGCAGAAAATCAGATGGCAGACGCTCTCGCGACTTTGTCTTCAATGTATAAGGTTAACTTCTGGAACGAGGCTCCCAGGATAGTTATTTCCCGCCTTGATAGGCCCGCCTTCATATTCGCTATTAAGGAAGTTTCCGATGGCAAACCGTGGTATTTTGATATCCAGCATTTCCTGAAGACCCAAGAGTATCCGGCTGGGGCATCTAGTCGTGATCAGAAGACTCTTAGGAGATTGGCTGGCAACTTCTATTTGAATCTGGATGGTGTTTTGTACAAGAGAAACCACGACTTGGTGTTGTTGCGATGTGTGGATGAGAAAGAGGCTAAGTTGCTAATGGAGGAAATCCACGAGGGTACATTTGGCACGCATGCCGGCGGACATGCAATGAAGAGAAAGCTATTAAGAACAGGGTATTACTGGCTAACAATGGAAACAGATTGTTTCAAATTTGCAAAGAAGTGTCATAAATGCCAGATTTATGCGGACAAGATTCATGTGCCTCCGAGCCCTCTGAACGGTATGTCGTCGCCTTGGCCTTTTTCCATGTGGGGAATTGATGTGAATTGAAAGATTGAGCCCACGGCATCCAACGGACATCATTTCATCTTGGTAGCTATTGATTACTTCACCAAATGGGTTGAAGCGGCATCGTATGCTAATGTTACCAAGCAGGTGGTAGCCCGATTTATCAAGAAGGATATTATCTGCAGATATGGAACCCCGGAGCGGATTATCACTGACAACGGTTCAAATTTGAATAACAAGATGATGAAGGAATTGTGCCAGAATTTCAAAATTGAACATCACAACTCTTCTCCTTATCGGCCCAAGATGAATGACACTATTGAAGCGGCCAATAAAAACATAAAGAAGATCGTCCAGAAGATGGTTGTGACCTACAAGGACTGGCATGAGATGTTGCCTTTTGCTTTGCACGGTTATCGTACGACGGTACGCACATCAACCGGGGCAACTCCTTTTTCACTGGTATATGGTATGGAGGCTATCCTACCATTGGAGGTTGAGATTCCTTCTCTGAAGGTTTTGCGTGATGTCCAACTGGATGAGGCAGAATGGGTGAAAGATAGATTGAATCAGCTCAGTTTAATGGATGAGAAGAGACTGGCTTCTCTAGAATATGGTCGGCTGTATCAGAGCCGGATGAAGAAAGCTTACGATAAGAAGGTGTGCCCTCGAAGCTTTCAGACGGGCGATCTTGTGCTTAAAAAGATTCTCCCACCACAATCAGATTACAGGGGCAAGTGGACTCCAAACTATGAAGGTCCATATGTCGTTAGAAAGGTTTTCTCTGGAGGAGCCTTACTATTGTCCACCATGGATGGTGAGGATTTTACATCCCCTGTGAATTCGGACGCAGTTAAAAAATACTTTGCTTAAAGAGACCCGCTAGACAGAAAAAGAAAGTCCAGGCAAAAATGGGGCATCCCGGCGAACCATAAAAAAGGAATAAAAGGTTCGGGCAAAAGTTAGGGATAAAATTGAAAAAATGTACACCCGCGAAGTTGAAAACCTGAAAAGGGCAACTTCGACAAAAAAGGGTATCCCGGTGAATTGAAAACCCGCAAAGGGCGGTTCACGCAAAAGTTAGGGATTTGAAAAAAGCAAATGACTGCGGTCTGAGTTTGATACTGCATTGCTTAGTGGTTTGGGAGTACCTGAGGGTCGTGTATCCAAAACAATCTCTTCCGAAGATCGAGTATCGGGAAAGCGTCAGAGTCAGGCGAGTCATAAGAGGATCAGCTCATGGTGTTCGTCTGTACTACGTTGCCGACATGTATACAAATTTTCTTTGCGCTTCTGTATATTTGTATTTTGTTTGTGCGTGACTTCCTCTTTTCAGGAGTTGCATCCAGTGTACAAAATTTTTCCTATTTACAGGCCCGTTATCAATAAAACATGTTATTCAATACTTGATGCTTGTTCTTTACTGTTTTGTTTGTGAAAAACGCCGGTGTTTTTGATAAACTTGCATGTGCATAAACTTGCTGGCCCTTGCCAATAATTGCTAAAACTTCGAATTGACTGAACGAATGTCACGAATGCTAACCGGGATAGATCTTGTTGTATAGATTTGTTTTGCCTCGTTTGTGTTTTGCAGGGTTCTCACCTTTGAAGCAAACACTCAGGGAAGTTGTGTTCCCCAGCCGGAGTCCTGTGACATATTGATTGTATCATTCCTCAGCAGACGAAAGTCACATCTTATCTCAGAAGATTTGAGATGGCACTTACCCCTATTGGATGTGGGTCGTTCTCCCCATAAAAGTATCCCCAGGAAAGTTGCCAAGAGAGTATCCTCAGTGGATTTTGATGTCCCTAACAGAAAGTGCATTTCCAGCAGTGAGTATGTGCAAACTCCATCCCCAACATGGGTAACTCCCGCAGAGTATAATCAAGTCGTCTTTGGTTCAGAAGGATTATCCCCACGTAGGATTGTTTCTCCTTCTCCCCAGCAGTTTGTTTTTCCTCCGACAGGATGAACATCATTAACCGGGCTCGTAATTTCAAACTTGTGAGCTATTTCCCCGACAGGAGGGTTATCCCCAGCGGAGTTGGTTTTACCGTTCCAACATTTATTTTGTTGGAATGCTTTTACATACCCGGTTATCCCCAGCGGATTGGGTCTTGTCTTCGGCATTTATTTTGCTGAAGCGCCTCTTGGCATCTTTGTATTTTGCATATATCATCATATTTGTATCTACCCCAAACGCGTAGCATTTCCATGCCGTATGGAGCATTACGCCATTGTCGAGCATACACATTTTAAAACATAAGCCAGGTTGGTTACCTCTTTGGTTTCAGGTGTTATCCCTTGCAGAGGAGTGAGATTCTTGTTCAGAAGGATTTCTAGTTATTCAAATTCTCGGTGTGAGATAGGTGATGATAACGTTCGTCCCCTAACAGAGTTGCTTGGTTAAGTTTCTCTTCGTCCCCAGCGGGATTCTTCTCAGGTTGCTGTTACATCAGTATTAGAAGATTTCATGCTTTAAACTTCCAGAGGTGTTACTAGTGATTTCCCCACAGAGTTGTTTGGTTAAGTTTTTCGTAGTTTCCAGCAAAGTATTCTTCAAATTGTTACTTGTGATGGACAGAGTTTATTTTCCGTGTTGACAAAATTGTACCCGTGCTGACGGTGATTGTTCTCCGTGTTGACGGAATTGCTCCCCTGTGTTGACAGTGTTTGCTACCCGTGCTGACAGTGATTGTTCTCTGTGTTGACAGAATTGTACCTGTGTTGACAGTGATGTTTACCCGTGCTGACGGTGATTGTTCTCCGTGTTGACGGAATTGTACCTGTGTTGACAGTGATGTTTCCCCGTGCAGACGGTGATTTTTGGCCGTGTTGACAGGTTGTACCTGTGATGGACAGAGATTGTACCTGTGTTGACAGTGATGTTTACCCGTGCTGACAGTGATTGTTCTCCGTGTTGACGGAATTGTACCTGTGTTGACAATGATGTTTACCCGTGCTGACGGTGATTGTTCTTCGTGTTGACGGAATTGTACCTGTGTTGATAGTGATGTTTCCCCGTGCTGACGGTGATTTTGGTCGTGTTGACGGATTGTACCTGTGATGGACAGAGATTGCGCCTGTGTTGACAGAGATTGTACCCGTGTTGATGGTGATTGTTATCCGTATTGACAGAATTGCTCCCCTGTGTTAACAGTGATTGCTACCCGTGCTGACGGTGATTGTTATCCGTGTTGACGGAATTATTACCTGTAATGGACAAAGATTGCGCCTGTGTTGACAGAGATTGTTACCTGTGATGGACAGAGTTTGTTCTCCATATTGACGGAATCGTACCCGTGCGCTGGAGATTGTTGTCCGTGTTGACGAAAGTGTTACCTATGTTGAGAGTGATTGTTACCCGTATGGACGGAGTTGTTACCCGTGATTGACGGAGTTGTCCTAGTGAAATCGCCGGAGATTGTTATCCGTGTTGACGGATTTGTTACCTGTGTTGACAGTGATTGTTGTCCGTGTTGACGGATTTGTTACATGTGTTGACAGTGATTGTTGTCCGTGTTGACGGATTTGTTACCTGTGTTGACAAGGATTGTTGTCCGTGTTGACGGATTTGTTACCTGTGTTGACAGTGATTGTTGCCCGTGTTGACGGAAGTGGTACCTGTGTTGACAGTGATTGTTGCCCGTGTTGACGGAAGTGTTCCCTGTGTTGACAGTGATTGTTACCCGTGTGGACGGAGTTATTATCCGTAATCGACGGATTGTCCCCAGTAGAGTTGTTACCTGTGACTGACAGAGATCGTTATTCCGGTTATGGACGAAATTGTACCCATGGTGATGGAGTCTTTCCTCGTGTTAATAAAGTTTAGTCCAGTTGTGGACGTAGTTGTTTCTTGTAAAGTTAATTTGATGCTTGTAGTGTCACACAAGGGGTTGATGTTGCAATCCAAAGTTTTTATTAGATGATTGATCAGTTGTTGCCGTAACAACTGGGTTCAGCACAACGAATGTTGTTCCCCAAACAGTTTTCGTGGTGTATTTCTGCGGTTGGCAAATTTCCGGGTTTCTTGGTAATCAACCGTCTTCCACCTCGATTGTTTGAAGGTCGTTCGCTCTTCACCCAGTCGGGTCCAAGCTGTTTGAATAGGGGAAGTTTTTGCACCCCAAAATTTGCTCAACCTTTTCTTACCTGGTTTATGTTTCATTGCATTAACATTTGCATAGTTATATCATGGTATCATTCATATAGCAGCGGATCAAGTTGATTTTTTCTCAAGATAAGCCTAGCAAGAGGTCTCATTCAAGATTGAGAGTTATCAAAGTCATCAGAAGGTGGTTTGAGTGCCTAAGGGCTTAGATGTTTGAGTATGAATCTTCTCCTAACTTGAGGATCAACTGAAGACCATCAGAGGGTTGTAGGTGTTGAATGTGATAAGAGGATGTGTATGGATCTCATAGAATGCCTAGAGGGCCATGGGAGAGTTTAATCAAATCATTGTGTCAATTGCAAGAGCCACAGTTGAGGTGCAAGCAATTAGGGTTTCATCTGGATTGATTCTAGGTCAACTGGACAATTGAAGAGTATCAAAGCCTACTTTTAGATCACGGAGTTCATGAAATGATATGATAAGACATTTGTGGTGTTGTGCCAAGATCAAATCAAGAAGAATTAAGAGTGTGGGAAGTTGCTAAGTTAGGGTTTCAGTGTAAAATCCCCTGTTTAGTGCCTAACTTCAAGACCACATAAGTCAAGATACAAGTTTCAAATGGATCTTTGGCCAACATGAAACTTGTAGAGAATCTCAATACCTTTAATTTGAGTACTAGAAGTCCTCCATTGGATTTATAGAACTCAAGTTATGGCCCAGACAAGTTACAAGTCCTCAGATGCCACTGAAATTTGTCTGTGAAAATCATATGACTTCAAATCTATTTTTGACCTAGAAGGAGGTTTCACTTGAACTTTTGGCCAACTTGAAAGTTGTTTTTCATGATCTTAGCTTTCTAAATTGTACTAGAAATCTTCCATCTGATTTGTAGAACTCAAGTTATGAGGTTTACAAGTCAGGGGTATTTTGGCAAAGTGAGATTATAGGTCATTTTCAATCATAGGCCAAAATCTCCAACTTGCACTTGTCAAATGCAACTTTGTTCAACATGAAAGTTATTCAAAATGGGTTTTTAGGCTAGACAAGAGGTCATGATGGATTGATTGATCTCATAGCAAGATTTGGTTTGAATTGGTTTCAAAAAGGGAAATTTTCAAATGATTTAAGGAGGGAAAATGCCATTTTGTGTTAGATGACCAAAACCAAGCAAGTGAGTACATTTTCTGATTGGAAATCACATTTTAAACACAATGGCAATACCAGTATTTTGAGTTTAGGTCAAGTTTTGTGAGTTGTCATGTGGTTTCTTCATTTGCAAGCCACATATCAAAATCCTTTACCAATGCAATTCAAACACTCCTTTTGGTCTGAACACACTCACAAGGCAATTTGAAGTTGAAAGGGAAGCTTCTAGAGCAATTTTCATGGCCAATTCGTGACTGTTACATTGCACATGTGAGGAGAAAAACAGAAATTTGGATTGGCTGGATTGGGCCTCAATTGAGTTGCTAAAGCCCATAGACATGTTCTATTTAAGTTCTTGAATGATTTCAGAATCATTTTGGTGCAAGTTTCGTGGCTGCAGCAGAGATAACAACTTCATTTTCAAGCAAGCAAGTGCAGATCGGGTTTTGAATTCTAGGCTGATTCAGAGCAAATTGAAGGTTGAAGCATCTTTATCTTGCATCCTTGAAAGATTCTGGAGAGTTTTGAAGCTTGATTCGAGTTCTAGCTACCTCTGTTACTAGATCTGCATCAGGTTAGTAAACTTCAAATTTCCACATGAATTAGCATGATGTAGTTAGAATTGAACTTGTGGTTAGGATCTAGACAAGGTGTAGATCATTTTAGGATCAATTTGAAAGCAATTGGTGATGTTTGATCATGAGGTGCCATTTCTGTTTTGATTCGAGTATATCTGATCTTAAGGCTATAACATGATTTGGATAGATCAATTTGATGTATGAAGCATGAGGATGATTTCTATACTATTAGTTTTGCAAATTGTGCTGATCAAATTGGATGTGTGTTATGAACTTTGCTTCGAATTTGAAAATCCATGGAGAGTTGAATAATATGGATAGGATATTTGAATTCCTGTTGAAATTCTGGATAGATTGATGTAAGGATGAATGATGTTTGATCACCTGCAACCACATGCTCACCGGAGAAGACGACCGGAGTCTTCTCCGGCCACCGTCTTTGATCTCACTCAGGCTAGGTTGAATTTTGGAGAAGACGAGTCCATAGCCATTAGATCATGCTTTGACCAAAAACTTTCCACCAGATCCTAGGGTTGTGTTTTAATCTGAGGAGTGGATTTTTTAATTCAAAACGCAGGCGTTTCACTTAATGTGCTGGTAGTGTGTGGATGCTTGGATTGCTTGACTTGTCAACTCATCCAATGGCTCTTGTTTTATTCTGAGTTTCTATTTTCTTTTATTCATTTTTGTTTATTTTTAATGCTTTATTGATTCAAAAAATCATATTAAATTCGTTCTTGATCAAAAAATTATTTTAAAAATACCTCCATGATCTTGAAAGAATTTGTGATTTTCTGAAATCAATAAAATGCATTTTTATGCATTTTTCAATTGAATTTGATTTTTCTTATTTTTGTTAATTCTTTTAATTTTGCATATTCGACTATCTGTTTTGTAGAATTTTGTTCTTCCAATTGGTGATGAGTTTGGCTTTGATTTTTTAGTATGTGTTAGGGTAGACATTCATGTTCCCTTAGAACTTTTATTAGATTTTTAGAACAACTTTAGGTTCTGTTTTAGGTGTTGAGATTAGAGCCTTCCCAAACTTGTGGATTACCTTGATACCTTTCATATTAGAAATTATTTAGGTGACTTAGAAGTTGAATCAGGCTTTAATATTTTAACCCTAGGTTTTTCAAACATTCATGTTACCCTAGGAATTTTGTTAAATTTTTACAATTTGGTTTTCTATTTTAGTTGAATTTTGTAAGTTGCTTGTGTTTGTGTTGTTCTCTCTTGAGTGCCTTTGCTTGTTTGGTTTGGTTGGTGACTTTGGAGCTTGCTTGTCTTGGAATCCTTTTTGGGAGGTCTTCTGGACTTGGTGTAGATGTTATGGCTTGAAGATTAGAGCTTGGAGTTGAAGTTTCCTTTTCTTTTAGGGGTTGTTTTAGGAGTTTAGGAAATTAGGGTTTTAGGAAGAGCTATTAGAGCTAGTTTTGATTTCTTCATCAAACATAGAATGCATTGTGTGCTTCTATTCCATCCAATGATGTAAAGTCCTCCTAGGGAAACTCCATTTCTCCTTTGGAGGGATGTGTGGTATGCCCATAGTTGAGTAGAACTTTGAGGATACCTTTCCATTTCAATGTTGGTACTTGATGATTTCCTTTGGTTTTCATTAAGTTTTCAACATTACAACCTTGATATTGATGATTAATCCTTTGCTTGGAGGGTGCTTGCTAGAGCTTGAAGATGAAGTTTGATGAAGCTTGAAGATAGAAGCTAGCTTGAAGATGAAGTCTTGCTGTCAACTTTGTTGTCTTTTCAACTGTGCTGTTTAGAGTTTGTTGTTGCTGTCTGTTGTAGGAGTTTGTTGCTGCTGCTTGGGTTGCCTCCTCTGAATCTTTTGTTTTTCTCTGTATTGTCTGCTTGTGCTGATTATCTCTAGGTTTGAGGTGGAGCTCGTCTCCTCTTGCCTATTGTTTTCTCCCTTGCCTCACTTGTACTGTTGCATAGCATGCATTTTGCTGTTTACTGTTTACCGCTTGCTCTCTTTTGCTGTTTCCCCTAGGATCTCCGATTTCCTCTGTGCAAGAGGGAATTATGACAGACATTAGGTTTTGACCCATGCAAGATAACTGTAGGTAGATTCCCCTTTCAACCATAGTTTTAGGGTGTCTCTCTCCTCCTCTCAAAACAAATTCAAAAACACAGTAATAAGGTTAATAGAAGTCGTGCGTTACGAGCCTTAAGCTATCTGGGAAAAGGTTGGTGGGGGGTCTCTCTCCAGTAATCTGGATGTTAGTGTGGTACCCTTTGGGTGACATACGAAGCGTTCTCTCCTGGGTCATAGTCTCTAGTGCGACTGAGATTGCAAACATCCTAAAAAACAGTTCTTTCGTAAAAAACTCAAACAAACATTCAAACTCTGTTTTTGTCCTCTTGGACCTTTAATTTGGAAAACCCTTTTTAGAAGGAGATAAAAAATGTCAGACAAACTTGTGTCTTCCGTAGCCCGAACTACGTTTTCTCTGATCTTTCATGACGTATGAAAGTACGTAGGCACGAGACGCGACATCTCGGCGAGCAACCTTCCCCCATAACCCGTAGTTAGGCGAACTACGTTGACTCTGATTTCTCGTTCCAGACGGGAATACATAGGCATAAAGTGCGATACTTTGCCAAGTCATTTTCTTTTCTTTTTAACCCAGACCTGTAGAGTAGATAGAATAACACACCCTTAGATAGAAAGCAAGCGTGGATCCCGTCGAGTACGACGGACGAGAGGGGTGCTAATACCTTCCCCTTGCGTAACCAACTCCCGAATCCAGGATTTGGTTGCGATGACCATTCCTTTTCCTCTTTGCGTTAGGTTTACTCTGAGCGTTTCCTTTCCTTCTTGTGGGATAAATAACGCACGGTGGCGACTCTTCTGTCATAGCCGGCGCCGATTTTCGCAGTAGCGACAGAACCAAAAGGATGATAGACCTATCACCAAAACGATGATAGAGTGAAATACGCACACAATCCCGACACCAGAAGGATGTAGGGTCTATCACCAAAAGGATGATAGAGAACACTCGCACAATCTGGCACCAAAAGGATGACAGATCCATCACCCAAAGAATGATAGAGAGACACACGCACACAATCCCGACACCAAAAGGATGCTGGGCCTATCACCAAAAAGATGATAGAGAACAGTCGCACAATCTCGCACCAAAAAGATGACAGACCTATCACCAAAAGGATGATAGAGTGAAATACCCACACAATCCCGACACCAGAAGGATACAGGGTCTATCACCAAACAGATGATAGAGAACACTCGCACAATCTGGCACCAAAAGGATGACAGATCCATCACCCAAAGAATGATAGAGCGACACACGCACACAATCCCGACACCAATAGGATGCTGGGCCTATCACCAAAAAGATGATAGGAACACGCGCACAATCTCGCACCAAAAAGATGACAGACCTATCACCAAACGGATGATAGAGTGACACATGCACACAATCCCGACACCAAAAGGATGTAGGGTCTATCACCAAAAGGATGATAGAGAACACTCGCACAATCTGGCACCAAAAGGATGACAGATCCATCACCCAAAGAATGATGGAGCGACACACGCACACAATCCAGACACCAAAAGGATGCTGGGCCTATCACCAAAAAGATGATAGAGAACACTCGCACAATCTGGCACCAAAAAGATGACAGATCTATCACCAAAAGGATGATAGAGTGACACATGCACACAATCCCGACACCAGAAGGATGTAGGTTCTATCACCAAAAGGATGATAGAGAACACTCGCACAATCTGGCACTAAAAGGATAACAGGCCTATCACCAAAAGGATGATAGAGTGACACACACACACACACAATCTTGACACTAAAAAGATGTAGGGTCTCTCACCAAAAAGATGATAGAGAACACTCGCACAATCAGGCACCAAAATGATTGCAGACCTATCCCTAACAGAATGATAGAGTGACACACCCACACAATCCCGACACCATAAGGATAATAGAGAACATTTGCACAATCTGGCACCAAAATGATGACAGACTTATCACCAAAAGGATCATACAGTGACACACGCACAAAATCCTGAGACTAAAAGGATATAGGGTCTATCACCAAAAGGATGATAGAGAACACTCGCACAATCTGGCACCAAAAGGATGAGAGACCTATCACCAAAAGAATGATAGAGCGACACACACACACACACAATCCCGACAACAAAAGGATGCTAGGGCAATCACCAAAAAGATGATAGAGAACACTCGCACAATCTCGCACCAAAAAGATGACAGACCTATCACCAAAAGGATGATAGAGTGACACATGCACACAATCCCGCCACCAGAAGGATGTATGGTCTATCACGAAAAGGATGATAGAGAACACTCGCACAATCTGGAACCAAAAGGATGACAGATGCATCACCCAAAGAATGATAGAGCGACACACGCACACAATCCTGACACCAAAAGGATGCTGGGCCTATCACCAAAAAGATGATAGAGAACACTCGCACAATCTGGCACCAAAAGGATGATAGAGTGACACACGCACACAATCTTGACACTAAAAAGATGTAGGGTCTCTCACCAAAAAGATGATAGAGAACACTCGCACAATCAGGCACCAAAATAATTACAGACCTATCCCCAAAAGAATGATAGAGTGACACACGCACACAATCCCGACACCATAAGGATATAAGAGAACACTTGCACAATCTGGCACCAAAAGGATGACAGACCTATCACCAAAAGGATCATAGAGTGACACACGCACACAATCCTGAGACTAAAAGGATATAGGGTCTATCACCAAAAGGATGATAGAGAACACTCGCACAATCTGGCACCAAAAGGATGAGAGACCCATCACCAAAAGAATGACAGAGCGACACACACACACAATCCCGACACCAAAAGGATGCAGGCCTATCACCAAAAGGATGATAGAGAACACTCACACAATCTGGCACCAAAAGGATGACAGACCTATCACCTAAAGGATGATAGAGTGAAATACGCACACAATCCCGACACCAGAAGGATGTAGGGTTTATCACCAAAAGGATGATAGAGAACACTCGCACAATCTGGCACCAAAAGGATGACAGATCCATCACCCAAAGAATGATAGAGCGACACACGCACACAATCCCGACACCAAAAGGATGCAGGCCTATCACCAAAAGGATGATAGAGAACACTCGCACAATCTGGCACCCAAAGGATGATAGAGTTAAATACGCACACAATCCCGACACCAGAAGGATGTAGGGTCTATCACCGAAAGGATGATAGAGAACACTCGCACAATCTTGCACCAAAAGGATGACAGATCCATCACCCAAAGAATGATAGAGCGACACACGCACACAATCCCGACACCAAAAGGATGCTGGGCCTATCACCAAAAACATGATAGAGAACACTCGCACAATCTCGCACCAAAAAGATGACAGACCTATCACCAAAAGGATGATAGAGTGACACATGCACACAATCCCGACACCAGATGGATGTAGGGTCTATCACCAAAAGGATGATAGAGAACACTCGCACAATCTGGCACCAAAAGGATGACAGACCCATCACCAAAAGAAGAATAGAGCGACACACACACACAATCCTGACACCAAAAGGATGCAGTCCTATCACCAAAAGGATGATAGAGAACGCACGCACAATCTGACACTAAAAGGATGACAGACCTATCACCAAAAGGATGATAGCGTGACACCCGCACACAATCCTGACACTAAAAATATGTAGGGTCTATAACCAAAAAGATGATAAACAACACTCGCACAATCTGGCACCAAAATGATTACAGACCTATCGCCAAATAGAATGATAGAGTGACACACGCACATAATCCCGACACTATAAAGATAATAGAGAACAGTTGCACAATCTGGCACGAAAAGGATGACAAACCATTCACCAAAAGGATCATAGGGTGACACATGCACACAATCCTGAGACTAAAAGGATATAAGGTATATCACCAAAAGGATGATAGAGAACACTCACACAATCTGGCACCAAAAGGATGAGTGACACATCACCAAAAGAATGATAGAGCGACACACACACACACAATCCCGACACCAAAAGGATGCAGTCCTATCACCAAAAGGATGATAGAGTGACACACGCACACAATCCTGACACTAAAAGGATGTAGGGTCTATCACCAAAAAGATGATAGAGAACACTCGCACAATCTTGCACCAAAATGATGACAGACCTATCGCCAAAAGAATGATAGAGTGACACACGAACACAATCCCGACACCAAAAGGATAATAAAGAACCCTTGCACAATCTGGCACCAAAAGGATGACAGAACTATCACCAAAAGGATCATAGAGTGACACACGCACACAATCCTGAGACTAAAAGGATATAGGGTCTATCACCAAAAGGATGATAGAGAACACTCGCACAATCTAGCACCAAAAGGATGAGAGACCCATCACCAAAAGAATAATAGAGCGACACACGCACACAATTCCGACACCAAAAGGATGCAGGCCTATCACCAAAAGGATGACAGACCTATATCCAAAAGGATGATAGAGTGAAATACGCACACAATCTCGACACCAGAAGGATGTAGGGTCTATCACCAAAAGGATGATAGAGAACACTCACATAATCTGGCACCAAAAGGATGACAGATCCATCACCCAAAGAATGATAGAGCGACACACGCACACAATCCTAACACCAAAAGGATGCAGGCCTATCACCAAAAGGATAATAGAGAACACTTGCACAATCTGGCAACAAAAGGATGACAGACCTATCACCTAAAGGATCATAGAGTGACACTCGCACACAATCCTGAGACTAAAAGGATATAGGGTCTATCACCAAAAGGATGATGAGAACACTCGCACAATCTGGCACCAAAAGGATGAGAGACCCATCACCAAAAGAATGATAGAGCGACATACGCACACAATCCCGACACCAAAAGGATGCAGGCCTATCACCAAAAGGATGATAGAGAACACTCGCACAATCCCGCACCAAATGGATAACAGACCTATACCCAAAAGGATGATAGAGTGAAATACACCCACAATCTCGACACCAGAAGGATGTAGGGTCTATCACCAAAAGGATGATAGAGAACACTCGCACAATCTGGCACCAAAAGGATGACATATCCATCACCCAAAGAATGATAGAGCGACACACACACACAATCCCAATACCAAAAGGATGCAGGCCTATCACCAAAAGGATAATAGAGCACACTTGCACAATCTGGCAACAAAAGGATGACAGACCTATAACCAAAAGGATCATAGAGTGACACATGCACACAATCCAGACACCAGAAAGATGTAGGGTCTATCACAAAAAGGATGATAGAGAACACTCGCATAATCTGGCACCAAACGAATGACATACCCATCAATAAAAGGTTAATATAGCGACACATGCACACAATCCCGAAACCAAAAGGATGCATGGACTTTCACCAAAAGAATGATAGGGAACATCTACATAATCTGGCACTAAAAGGATGAAAGACCCATCACCAAAAGGAGTATAGAGCGACACACGCACACAATCCCGACACCCAAAGGATGACAGACCTATCACCGAAAGGATGATAGAGAACACTCACACAATCTGGCACCAAAACGATGACAGATCTATCACCAAAAGGATGATAGAGTGACAGACGCACACAATCCCGACACCAGAAGGATGTAGGGTCTATCACCAAAAGGATGATAGAGAAAACTCGCACAAACTATCACCGAAAGGATGACAGACCTATCACCAAAAGGATGATAGAATGACACACTCACACAATCCTGACACTAAAAGGATGTAGGGTTTATCACCAAAAGGATGATAGAGAACACTCGCACAATCTGGCACCAAAAATATGACATACCCATCATCAAAAGGCTGATATAACGACACATGTACACAATCCCGACACCAAAAGGATGCAGGGCCTTTCACCAAAAGAATGATAGAGAACACTCGCACAATCTGGCACCAAAAGGATGACAGACCCATCACCAAATGGATGACAGAGCGACACACGTACACAATCCCTACACCAAAAGGATGCAGGCCTATCACTAAAAGATGATAGAGAACACTCGCACAATCTGGCACCAAAATGATGACAGATCTATCACCAAAACAATGATAGAGCAACACACGCACACAATCCCGACACCAGAAGGATGTAGGGTCTATCACCAAATGGATGATAGAGAACACTTGCACAATCTGGCACCAAAAGAATGACAGACCTATCACCAAAAGGATGATAGAGTGACACACGCACACAATCCTGACACTAAAAGAATATAGGGTCTATCACCAAAAGGATGATAGAGTACACTCGTACAATCTGGCACTAAAAGGATGAGAGACCCATCACCAAAAGGATGATAGAGCGACACACGCACACAATCCCGAGACCAAAAGGATGCATGCCTATCACCAAAAGGATGATAGAGAACACTCGCACAATCTGGCACCAAAAGGATGACAGACCTATCACCAAAAGGATGATAAAGTGACACACACACACAATCCCGACACCAGAAGGATGTAGGGTCTATCACCAAAAGGATGATAGAGAACACTCGCATAATCTGGCACCAAAAGGATGACAGATCCATCACCCAAAGAATGATAGAGCGACACAAGCACACAATCCCGACACCAAAAGGATGCAGGGCCTATCACCAAAAAGATGACAGAGAACACTCGCACAACCTGGCACCAAAAAGATGACAGACCTATCACCAAAAGGATGATAGAGTGACACACGCACACAATCCTTACACCAGAAGGATGTAAGGTCTATCACCAAAAGGATGATAGAGAACACTCGCACAAACTGGCACCGAAAGGATGACAGACCTATCACCAAAAGGATGATAGGGTGACACACGTGCACAATCCTGACACTAAAAGGATCTAGGGTCTATCACCAAAAGGATGATGAGAACACTCGCACAATTTGGCACCAAAAGGATGAGAGACCCATCACCAAAAGAATGATAGAGCGACATACACACACAATCCCGACACCAAAAGGATGCAGGCCTATCACCAAAAGGATGATAGAGAACACTCGCACAATCCCGCACCAAATGGATGACAGACCTATACCCAAAAGGATGATAGAGTGAAATACACACACAATCTCGACACCGTCAGATCATGTTGTCCGACGGCGAGGTTGGATGTTTGTTCGGCGGCGAGGTTGAACGCTTGGATTTGGCGGCGAGGTCAGATCATCATTTGTCCGGCGGCGAGGTTGGACGTTTTGTTCGGCGGCGAGGTTGAACGTTTGGATATGACGGCAAGGTCAGATCATGTTTTGTTCAGCGGCGAGGTTGGATATTTGTTTGACGGCGAGGTCAGACTCTTTAAATCCCCAGTAGAGATGATGTTTGTATGACGGCGATGTCGAGTGTCTCTAAGAGGATGTTTGTTTCCGACGGCGATGTCAGATTTAGTTCTCCAGCGGCGATGCGGGGTATTCTGTCAGATGTGTTTCTCCAGCGGCGATGTTGGGTATTTTGGTGATGCAGATCCTGTGTTTCTCCAGCGGCGATGCGGAGAACTTTGTTCAGAGATGTATTTTCTCCAGCGGCGATGCAGGGTATTTTGTTCATTGTTGTATTTTCTCCAGCGGCGATGTTGGGTATTTTGGTGATTCAGGTTTAGGTCTCCGGCGGCGATGTTGGATGCTTGTTTTCCCGAGTTATGGTTATTCTTGACGGCGATGTCAGGTGATTTGGTGTTCCAGCGGCGATGTTGGGCGTTCCTCAGAATCTTGTTTGACGATAATGTCAGGTGGTTTAGTCTTCCAGCGGCGATGTTGGGTGTTGTGGTTGTCTGAAGGCAATATCAGAAGAAGTTGACTTGGATAACTGGCGGCGATGTCAGGTCGATATTTCTCCAGCTAGTTGTGGAGTAGCTAGTATTGCAATATTCGAAGATTTGTTCCCCGCAGAGTACCGTGTGCTCGTGCAGTTGGCAAATTTTCGGGTTTACCGGTATTCAATCGTCTCGCACCTTGATTGGGTGAGAGCCGTTCGCTTCTCACCCAGTCAGGTTCAAGCCGTTTGAATAGGGGCAGCTGTTGCACCCCAAAATTTGACCAACAATTATTTATCCATCTAGTGTTTGAAAGTTGATACCTTCATCAGACAGTTCAAGAGATCTTCAGAGGAATTGGTTGGAACCAGGGTTGTGTGCCTCATAGCTTGAGAGTTGTGGGAGCTCCTCAGATGATTTTGAGATTTTGAGGATGAACTAGATGCTTTGAGAAAGCCTATGAGATGTATTGATAGCCATCATAAAGCCCAGAGAGGTCATTATGCAAGAGTTCAGAAGATTCACCCATGAATGGTAGAATTAGGGTTTTGACTGGGTCAACCCTAGGATAACTGAAGATTTGGAGAAGGTTGAGACCTAATCCAAGGGCCATGAGATCATGGAATGATGCATAGAGATGTTGTAAGGATGATTCCTAGACCAACTCATCATGATTGAGGAGTTTGAGAAGTTTCAAGTCAGGGTTTCCAAGGATTGTCAGTGGAAAAACCCTAATTTGATCCCTATCTTCCAGGCAGTTTTAGCTCTAGATGTGATTGATATCTCATCTTCCCCACAACATGAATGTTGTAGAGCTTGTTCTTAGCTTTAATTTGAGTGGTGGAAGTCCTTGATAGGAGTTGCAGAGCTCAAGTTATGGTTTTGACAAATTACAGGTCAGCTGAGGTGTGTGAATCTGGGTCCTTGAAGGTCACCCAACTTGCAGACAACTTTTGCCCTAGTAGGATGATTCCTATGATCTCTTGGTCAACATGAATGTTGGAGGGCATCTTCTTAGATTTAATTTGAGTGGTAGAAGTCCTTGATAGGACTTGTGGAACTCTGCTTATGGCTTGTGCAAGACAGGGGTATTTTGGTAATTTGTCAGTTACAGGTCATTTTTAGCCAATGCCTAAAACTCCTACTTCCAAGCTTCAAATGGAAAAATTTCCAACATTAAAGTTGTTCAAAATGGCATTTTAAGGCTAGATAAGAGGTCTTGAGAGTTTGGAAATGCATGGAGCATGGATATTTTAAAATGGTCAAAATGAACTAAAAAGGGCTTATAAGTTAAATAAGTTGAAATTGGATTTTGGTTCGAGAGATCTACAAATCCAAAATGGGGCATATGATAGATGATTTTGATTGGAAACATCATTTTGAAAACAATGGTTCATCCACATTTTTGAGTTTAGGCTTAAAAATTGGACTTCCTTTGTAAATTTGATTCTTGCATTTTAAGGTATCAAAAGGAAATGTTTGCTAATGCCTTAAAATAGCTAGAAAAGCCTTGTTCTCTTATTACCATCTCATATAAGGATATTTTGCATGGTTTCTCATGAGATTTATGATATTTACTAAAAATAGAAAAAGTGAAATTCTCATTGCATGAGAAGTTCTAGAACTCTCTTGGAAGTTTCTCACACATTCTAGATCATTCCATTGTCATCTATATAAACCCTAAGGTGGGTTCATTCATTGGTTGGTGATTCATTACACATGCATGCTATACTTTGATCCTTTCCTTCCTTTTTGCATTTTCATTCCAAATCATTCTAAACTCCATTAATAGTGAGAGTTATCATCACTATCATCATTCACCATCATTATAGAGTGGAATCCATGCAAAAAACCAACAGAATTCGTGGCTGGTTTGTGCACTTCACATCATCACTCCCACTTGCATGAAGGTTTGAATAGCAAGTTTCAAGAAGTTTGGGCAAGATTCCTTCCACCAGAATCATCATCATCCATCAAAGATTAGTTACAGCAAGTGGCAAGGGTTGGAAAGGAGTGCAACTATCATCACCATTTTCATTTGGTAGGTATGCGTTTTGATTCGAATCATCACATCTAGCCATGGTTAGAGTTAGTTCTTAAGTTATTTGTGATAGAGACAATCTAGGGATGCTTTATGGTGAGTTTAAGGTCCATCCATAGAGTTTCAAAATATGACATCAATTCTTGGTTGATCAAGAAAGCTTGAGATATGAGGTTTTAATACATGTATCATAGTTTAGTATACTCATGGAAGCAAGAGGAACACATTGGTATCTTTATTTTTAAGGTTGGTTAGAGTTGAAAAGTAAGGTTTCATGGTGGTACCCGTGCCTTGTTGTTGTCGGTTTGAAGGCTAGAGAGAGATTCAAGAGAAACTAAAACCATGGTTGTGTAGAGGGCGAGAAGAGGATCAGTTTTGTTTTTTATTTCATGTGATTTCATGGAGTAATGAATGAGATAGAGTCCATGGAAGTTGCATGCATGGAATAGAAAAATTCTGAATTTTAGGGTTTTGGTTGGAGAAGATGAACATGCACCATTGGATTGGAATGGAAACTTTGACTTGACTTTGATCTTGCGGCCTAGATTTTATTAAACTTCAAAAAATCATAACAAAATAAAAAATGCATATTTTTTAATGAGACTTTTTTTCCCATTTTTCATTTTCGGTCTAGAAAAATATAAAAATATAAAATAGCCATTTTATTTCAGTTTTATATTTTTTGTGCGGTTACCACGGTGGATCTCCGGGGCATTCAACTGGAGACTGCAAAGATTTTCAGGCGAAAGTGCAACAGTTGATCGATAAAGGGTGCATTTCCTTTCCAAATGGAGTCTTGGTTGTGCGTGACAACCTCTCAGCTGTCTAAGCTCGCAGATTCAGAGGGTTATTTCCAGAAGTCGGTGGTCCAGACAGGCAGACGTCCTCAGCATTGGCAGTCCTCGGACTTTTTACCATTTGCATTTGTAGTTTCTGTTCTGTTAGTTACTACTTGCTGTTGAACATTGTATGTTTCGAATGGTAATATTAATAAAGTGACTATGCATTTTTCTGAATTAGTTATGTCGTTGTCACTCATTTACTGCATTGCACTGACACTTGCATTTTATTTACTCCGATTTCTTACTATGATTAGCAATGAGCGGAGGGAGGATGATGAAACTGAATACTCATAGCCAATGATCGTATTGCTTTCAGATAAAACCTTGTCGATGACGTACAAGGCATTGTTTCAAATCCCCTAAACATCGGAGAGATAAGGAAGAGAATCCCTTGTTAACCACTTCGAGCCGAGAAGTAGGAGTTTCTTTCGGACTTTTGAACCCTCACATCTTAACCCGGGGCAGGGTAGTTGTCAGTTAGCTTGATCGAGCGTTCAAGTCTTATAGAGGAGTGTTGTCCTTCGAGGACCAATCACATCATATTCCTCTCCAGAGGTCGTACCTCATCAACCACAATGGTTAAACCTCACCAATCAGGAGTGAGACAGTTATAATCCTTTCGGAGCAATCAAGACAACCAGTGTCGCACGACTTGTTCCAAAAGAAAAAGGAATGAGAAAGCCCGCTAAGTAAAAAAGAAAAGCTATAAAGCAAATACTTAGGCAAAAATCAGGGCATCCCGCTGGACTTCAAAAAGAAAAATCGAAAAGAACTCAAAAGGAGTTAGTCCAGGCAAAAATTAGGGAATAAAAAAAAAGAATGAAAAAGAAAGGATTATAAAAGAGAAAAATCCTCAAACAAGGACGAAGTCGTGTAGACACAGACACCGAGAACGAAAAAGGAGTAACTGTCACTCCGAAACACCTCGCGAATTCTTTAACCAGTTGTTCCCAATGTTCAACATACCTCTCGAAGAGGAGAGCGCTCGAGCTAAGTTAACTAGACTTTAGGATCGGAGGTCATCACGTAGAAGGGGTGGGTACAAATCATAATTTGAACCAAATATCCTTTGTTTCACTAACCGTGAACCCGACCACGATACAACCCTCAAAAGACCTAATTGAGGCAGGGTTTATTCTGAAAGCGCATTACGATAAGGTTGAGTAACCTGACTCCTTCATGATTTGCTAATCATATCCTTATTGCATTTTTCACTGATTACATCAGCACTACGTTTGAACTCTTTGGTTCATTCGTCACTCACTAGCATGACACGTAAATGAGTGACAGTACAACATTTTTCGAAATTTGCATGAACACTACATTGAAATTACCATTCGTGAATAAACAATTTTAGTTGCAGGTTAGTAGCTGATACGAAGGAACTTCAGCAGGGAATAGTCAATCAGGACTGAATCGTCAGGGGTTTGGATCAGAACGGTATGCTGTGAAACCCTGTGAATCCGGGGCATTGACTTCCTGTGAGTTTGGAATCAGTTTGTCTGAGGACAAGTCCCGGAGCGTCAGTTGATTATGGGGCAGTTTATGCAAGAAGCGGTTGGTCGAAAGTGAATCTTCTCGAGACCCCATCAGGGGCAGTTATTCAGAATTCTTGCGATTTGAGGGCAGATCCCTCCAGTGTTCGATCAAAGCATGTTGAGTCGCTCATCGCTCGTTCAGGGGCAAACTACTTCAGAGATATTGAAGCCGACCATGCTGAGAGTTGATTAGTTGAGGATGAATCCTCCCGTTGTGCAGATGCTGGGGCAAGCCCTCTGAAGATTGTCTTGTTGCCAGTTGTTTTCGGCTCAGAATGAATTATTCCCCAAGGTCGGATTGGGGCAAGTTGAATTGCGCTGGGGCAAGTTGTTCAAATGAGTTTGTTCACCCTAGCAAGAGTTGAGTATCGGGGAATCGTATCATTACCCCGCCAAAACCTGAACCTTCTGAAGAAGCCTTGCGGTCATTGGATTGCTATCCTGCAGCATAACCTGTCACTCGGCTCCATGATTGGTAGCATGTATTCCCTGTGTTGACGTTGTTGAACCAGGATCGTTTCTCAGCAGAGATGTACGGTTTGAGGTTGTTCCCCCTGTACAGTTTGAGATTGCAGCAGATTGAGATGGCGTTTATCCCTTATCAGATCAGGGTCAAGATTACCCTCAGCAGACCAGAATTGATATCCCCGAAGCAGGGCAAGTCCTCCTTCTCCAGCAGAGTTCAGTAGTCTCTCCCCAGGTAGAGATGATTCTCTTCCCCAAGCAGGCGCATCCTGAAGGAACGTCACCTCATCAGCTGAACCAAGCACCGAAGAATGACGACATCTTTCCCCAGCACCGGGTCACAAGTGCAGATTTCATAGAAGTGTTCGGGCGCCGAGGCTCGTGATTTCCCAGTAAAGTCGCCGAATCAGGTGTCTCCCCAGCACAGGGTCACAAGTGCAGGTTTCGCAGGAGGCTGTTCGTATGCCGAAGGATGCAGTAACTGATGGTGCCAGACTGAAGTCTCCAGCGGAGTTGAGATTCCCCACCAGAGTTATATTCTCTCCGGAAGTTGGATGATTCCCTCTTCCCCGGTAGAGTGTTGGAACAGCTGATGTTGTATTCCCCTGCAGAAGTGTGTTCTCCCCCGAAGTCAGATGATTCTTGCTTCCCCAGCGGAATTGAAATCCCTCATCAGAGTCGTACTCTCCAGTGAAGTAGAATGATTTCTCTCCCCGGCTGAGTCCGCAGAAAAGCAGAATCCTTGGAAGCAGTTGGGACCATGAATGGATGTTCCCTAGCAGAGCGTGGGGCAGCTGATGCTGTATTTCCCCAGAGTCGCACTCTCTCCAGCGAAGTAGAATGACTTCTCCTTCCTCAGCCGAGTTTGCAGATGTCCAGGAGGGCCGAGTCCTTGAAAGTTGATCAGATCATGATTGATCTTTCCCCAGCGGAGTGTGGAGCAGCTGAAGTTGTTTCCCCACAGAATGGTTATCCCCAGAAGAGTAGCCGAGACGGCCGCGCAGCTCGTTCCTGCGATTGATATCAGCAGCAGATCAACTGAAGTTGTTTTCCCTGCAGCAGTCAACCAGAAGATCGTTTTCCCAGACGGAGCTGATTGATATTGGCATGTCCACGTTCTCCTCAGCAGGATGATTCCTCTACCTGAGTAGTTCTTGTCTCCTTGACAAAAGGGTTTCCTCCCCCCAGCATTTATTTTGCGGACAGGATCGCATCATTGTGCATGACTGCATAGCATTTAACGCTGCATAGCATTTAACACTGCATAACATTTAACGTCGCATAACATTGTGCATGATTGCACAGCATTTAGCATAAACGCATATCATTCCCACCGTGTGGGGCATAGCGCAGAAGCATATGCATCATAAGCATGATCTAGGTCATTATTATTCTTGCCTTACAGGTGTCCCACCGAGAGACTGGTTGCTCAGGATGATTCCTGATATTCTCTCCAACAAGGTCGCTTTCTTAAGATGATTCTTAAGACCCCGGTGTAATCCCCACGGTCGCTCGCTCAAGATGATTTTTGAGATCCCCAGCGAAGTCTTCAGTTAAAGATGATTCTCGAATTCCTCAGCAGGGCCGTTTGCTTAAGATGATTCTTAAGACCGCAGTGCAGCTTCCCGAATTGTTTGCTCAGGATGATTCCTGAGCTCCCCAATAGCGTCCCCAGCAAGAGTTGCCCGGGAAGATTCCTGGAGTACCCGGCAGAATGAAGTCTCCAGAATGGTTATCGGTTCAAGATGATTCTTGAAGGTGCCTGACGGATTTGTTTGTTCAAGATGATTCTTGAAGGTGCCTGACGGATTTGTTTGTTCAAGATGATTCTTGAAGTCCTTAGCAGCGTGATATGTCTGCTCCAACAGTGTTGTCTAATCTGAAGATTGACTGCGTAAACGCCTGAAGGCGGTATCAGAAGGTTCCTGTGAGCTCAGATGTCCTTGTTGATGAATCAACGTGTGGCTGAAGACAAGGTTCCAAAGTTTGTAGATATACCAAGATGATCCGTGTTGGTCTGAAGACCAAGTCAGTTGCCCTGAGGTGATGATTGATCGCGATCTAGTGAATAGTGTTTCTTCTGACTGAAGTCGAAGATGTTTCTCCAGCTGAAGCGGAGTTTTGCCTGAAGGCAAAGTGTTTGAATCCCCGTAGAGTCATGAATGGCTCAGGATACCAATTCTCTGACTGAAGTCACAGATCTCCTAAGCTGAAGCGAAGGTGCCTAAGGGCAAGGTTATCCCCAAGGTCATGAATGACCTAGGATTCATTTTTCGGACTGAAGGCCGAAGTATATCCCTGACTGAGGTCTCGGATGCTCTATAGCAGAGGCGGAGTTGCCTGAAGGCATATCCATGTATCCTTGAAGGCCAAGGACCATTTCTTCAGACTGAAGTCGAAGATACCTCATGCAGAGTTGCCGACGGGCAAAGTTTACATCCTTGAAGGCCAAGGATGTTGTTTCTAGCTGAAGCTGGAATAGCCGACGGGCAGGGTTTCATCTATCTTCAGAAATACTTGAAGATTCTCCAGCGGATCTGGAGTGGCCAGGGGCCAGGGTTTCATCTATCTTCAGAAATACTTGAAGATTCTCCAGCGGATCTGGAGTGGCCAGGGGCAGGGTTTCATCTATCTTCAGAAATACTTGAAGATTCTCCAGCGGATCTGGAGTGGCCAGAGGCCAGGGTTTCATCTATCTTCAGAAATACTTGAAGATTCTCCAGCGGATCTAGAGTGGCCAGGGGCCAGGGTTTCATCTATCTTCAAAAATACTTGAAGATTCTCCAGCGGATCTGGAGTGGCCAGGGGCCAGGGTTTCATCTATCTTCAGAAATACTTGAAGATTCTCCAGCGGATCTGGAGTGGCCAGGGGCCAGGGTTTCATCTATCTTCAAAAATACTTGAAGATTCTCCAGCGGATCTGGAGTGGCCAGGGGCCAGGGTTTCATCTATCTTCAGGAGAACTTGAAGATTCTCCAGAGGATCTGGAGTGGCCAGGGGCCAGGGTTCCATTTATCTTCGGAAATACTTGAATATTTTTTCCAGCGGATCTGGAGTGGCCAGGGGCCAGGGTTCCATCTATATTCGGAAATACTTGAATATTTTTTCCAGCGGATCTGGAGTGGCCAGGGGCCAGGGTTTCATATATCTTTAACGTTGAAGTTCTACGGCGGGCAGTGTGCAGCAGTATTCCGATGTTCGTTATGGTTCTGAGGGTGAACCCCAGATCAGAGTGTGCTCGGTTAAGTATCTCATTCCCAGCGGAGTAGTTTCAAATACGCAAGTGTACCTTTTGTTCCATTCACCAGGGGTGAACCCCAGGTCAGAGTTGTTCAGGGTTGCATGTTGTCCAGCGGCGAGGTTGGATGTTTGTTCGACGGCGAGGTTGAACGTTTGGATTTGACGGCGAGGTCAGATCATCATTTGTCCGGCGGCGAGGTTGGATGTTTGTTCGACGGCGAGGTTGAACGTTTGGATGTGACGGCGAGGCCAGATCATCATTTGTCCGGCGGCGAGGTTGGATGTTTGTTCGACGGCGAGGTTGAACGTTTGGATTTGACGGCGAGGTCAGATCATATTTTGTCCGGCGGCGAGGTTGGATGTTTGTTCGACGGCGAGGTTGAACGTTTGGATTTGACGGCGAGGTTAGATCATCAGTTGTCTGGCGGCGAGGTTGGATGTTTGTTCGACGGCGAGGTTGAACGTTTGGATTTGGCGGCGAGGTCAGATCATATTTTGTCCGGCGGCGAGGTTGGATGATTGTCCGGCGGCGAGGTTGGATGTTTGTTCGACGGCGAGGTTGAACGTTTGGATTTGACGGCGAGGTCAGATCATCATTTGTCCGGCGGCGAGGTTGGATGTTTGTTCGACGGCGAGGTTGAACGTTTGGATTTGACGGCGAGGTTAGATCATCAGTTGTCCGGCGGCGAGGTTGGATGTTTGTTCGACGGCGAGGTTGAACGTTTGGATTTGACGGCGAGGTTAGATCATCATTTGTCCGGCGGCGAGGTTGGATGTTTGTTCGACGGCGAGGTTGAACGTTTGGATTTGACGGCGAGGTCAGACTCTTTAAATCCCCAGTAAAGATGATGTTTGTTCGGCGGCGAGGTTGAACGCTTGGATTTGACGGTGAGGTCAGATCATGTTGTCCGACGGCGAGGTTGGATGTTTGTTCGGCGGCGAGGTTGAACGCTTGGATTTGGCGGCGAGGTCAGATCATCATTTGTTCGGCGGCGAGGTTGGACGTTTTGTTCGGCGGCGAGGTTGAACGTTTGGATATGACGGCAAGGTCAGATCATGTTTTGTTCGGCGGCGAGGTTGGATATTTGTTTGACGGCGAGGTCAGACTCTTTAAATCCCCAGTAGAGATGATGTTTGTATGACGGCGATGTCGAGTGTCTCTAAGAGGATGTTTGTTTCCGACGGCGATGTCAGATTTAGTTCTCCAGCGGCGATGCGGGGTATTCTGTCAGATGTGTTTCTCCAGCGGCGATGTTGGGTATTTTGGTGATGCAGATCCTGTGTTTCTCCAGCGGCGATGCGGAGAACTTTGTTCAGAGATGTATTTTCTCCAGCGGCGATGCGGGGTATTTTGTTCATTGTTGTATTTTCTCCAGCGGCGATGTTGGGTATTTTGGTGATTCAGGTTTAGGTCTCCGGCGGCGATGTTGGATGCTTGTTTTCCCGAGTTATGGTTATTCTTGACGGCGATGTTAGGTGATTTGGTGTTCCAGCGGCGATGTTGGGCGTTCCTCAGAATCTTGTTTGACGATAATGTCAGGTGGTTTAGTCTTCCAGCGGCGATGTTGGGTGTTGTGGTTGTCTGAAGGCAATATCAGAAGAAGTTGACATGGATAACTGGCGGCGATGTCAGGTCGATATTTCTCCAGCTAGTTGTGGAGTAGCTAGTATTGCAATATTCGAAGATTTGTTCCCCGCAGAGTACCGTGTGCTCGTGCAGTTGGCAAATTTTCGGGTTTACCGGTATTCAATCGTCTCGCACCTTGATTGGGTGAGAGCCGTTCGCTTCTCACCCAGTCAGGTTCAAGCCGTTTGAATAGGGGCAGCTGTTGCACCCCAAAATTTGACCAACAATTATTTATCCATCTAGTGTTTGAAAGTTGATACCTTCATCAGACAGTTCAAGAGATCTTCAGAGGAATTGGTTGGAACCAGGGTTGTGTGCCTCATAGCTTGAGAGTTGTGGGAGCTCCTCAGATGATTTTGAGATTTTGAGGATGAACTAGATGCTTTGAGAAAGCCTATGAGATGTCTTGATAGCCATCATAAAGCCCAGAGAGGTCATTATGCAAGAGTTCAGAAGATTCACCCATGAATGGTAGAATTAGGGTTTTGACTGGGTCAACCCTAGGATAACTGAAGATTTGGAGAAGGTTGAGACCTAATCCAAGGGCCATGAGATCATGGAATGATGCATAGAGATGTTGTAAGGATGATTCCTAGACCAACTCATCATGATTGAGGAGTTTGAGAAGTTTCAAGTCAGGGTTTCCAAGGATTGTCAGTGGAAAAACCCTAATTTGATCCCTATCTTCCAGGAAGTTTTAGCTCTAGATGTGATTGATATCTCATCTTCCCCACAACATGAATGTTGTAGAGCTTGTTCTTAGCTTTAATTTGAGTAGTGGAAGTCCTTGATAGGAGTTGCAGAGCTCAAGTTATGGTTTTGACAAATTACAGGTCAACTGAGGTGTGTGAATCTGGGTCCTTGAAGGTCACCCAACTTGCAGACAACTTTTGCCCTAGTAGGATGATTCCTATGATCTCTTGGTCAACATGTATGTTGGAGGGCATCTTCTTAGCTTTAATTTGAGTGGTAGAAGTCCTTGATAGGACTTGTGGAACTCTGCTTATGGCTTGTGCAAGACAGGGGTATTTTGGTAATTTGTCAGTTACAGGTCATTTTTAGCCAATGCCTAAAACTCCTACTTCCAAGCTTCAAATGGAAAAATGTCCAACATGAACGTTGTTCAAAATGGCATTTTAAGGCTTGATAAGAGGTCTTGAGAGTTTGGAAATGCATGGAGCATGGATATTTTAAAATGGTCAAAATGAACTAAAAAGGGCTTATAAGTTAAATAAGTTGAAATTGGATTTTGGTTCGAGAGATCTACAAATCCAAAATGGGGCATATGATAGATGATTTTGATTGGAAACATCATTTTGAAAACAATGGTTCATCCACATTTTTGAGTTTAGGCTTAAAAATTGGACTTCCTTTGTAAATTTGATTCTTGCATTTTAAGGTATCAAAAGGAAATGTTTGCTAATGCCTTAAAATAGCTAGAAAAGCCTTGTTCTCTTATTACCATCTCATATAAGGATATTTTGCATGGTTTCTCATGAGATTTATGATATTTACTAAAAATAGAAAAAGTGAAATTCTCATTGCATGAGAAGTTCTAGAACTCTCTTGGAAGTTTCTCACACATTCTAGATCATTCCATTGTCATCTATATAAACCCTAAGGTGGGTTCATTCATTGGTTGGTGATTCATTACACATGCATGCTATACTTTGATCCTTTCCTTCCTTTTTGCATTTTCATTCCAAATCATTCTAAACTCCATTAATAGTGAGAGTTATCATCACTATCATCATTCACCATCATTATAGAGTGGAATCCATGCAAAAAACCAACAGAATTCGTGGCTGGTTTGTGCACTTCACATCATCACTCCCACTTGCATGAAGGTTTGAATAGCAAGTTTCAAGAAGTTTGGGCAAGATTCCTTCCACCAGAATCATCATCATCCATCAAAGATTAGTTACAGCAAGTGGCAAGGGTTGGAAAGGAGTGCAACTATCATCACCATTTTCATTTGGTAGGTATGCGTTTTGATTCGAATCATCACATCTAGCCATGGTTAGAGTTAGTTCTTAAGTTATTTGTGATAGAGACAATCTAGGGATGCTTTATGGTGAGTTTAAGGTCCATCCATGGAGTTTCAAAATATGACATCAATTCTTGGTTGATCAAGAAAGCTTGAGATATGAGGTTTTAATACATGTATCATAGTTTAGTATACTCATGGAAGCAAGAGGAACACATTGGTATCTTTATTTTTAAGGTTGGTTAGAGTTGAAAAGTAAGGTTTCATGGTGGTACCCGTGCCTTGTTGTTGTCGGTTTGAAGGCTAGAGAGAGATTCAAGAGAAACTAAAACCATGGTTGTGTAGAGGGCGAGAAGAGGATCAGTTTTGTTTTTTATTTCATGTGATTTCATGGAGTAATGAATGAGATAGAGTCCATGGAAGTTGCATGCATGGAATAGAAAAATTCTGAATTTTAGGGTTTTGGTTGGAGAAGATGAACATGCACCATTGGATTGGAATGGAAACTTTGACTTGACTTTGATCTTGCGGCCTAGATTTTATTAAACTTCAAAAAATCATAACAAAATAAAAAATGCATATTTTTTAATGAGACTTTTTTTCCCATTTTTCATTTTCGGTCTAGAAAAATATAAAAATATAAAATAGCCATTTTATTTCAGTTTTATATTTTTTGTGCATTTTTACTTTTAATTGTTTTTTTTTTAAATTCCTTTAGTTGGTATGCTGACTTGTAGAATTTAATTAGGATAGTTCCCTTAGGCTTTTTGAGCCATTCTTTTTGGCATAGTTAGATCATGAATCATAGTATTCCCTGGATTTATTACTAGATTTTTAGATTAAGATTTGATTAGTTTAGTTGAATTGAACTTAGGATAGTCTAATTAGGGTTTAGGTTATGCATAGGTGAGGGAATTCATTTTCTTTAGATAGTTTTGTCTTGATTTTTGGGTAGGGGCATATGTGGATGTTATGGATAGATATTGTAGACCCTTCTGAATAATTGTTAGATTCTTCCCCTTGGTTTAGTATTTTTAGGTATTTTCTGAAGTTGCCTGATGATTTTGCCTGTTCTGTGGTTATCTGTTCATCTTTGGGGTTCATTTTGGAGAATTTGTTGTGGGGTTTGTGTTGTCTTGAAGATCTTGTTGGAAAGCATCATGAAGAGAATATTGTAGATCAAGACTCAGAGACCCAGAGCTTGGCTTGTTCCCTGTCTGTGAGGTTTGAGATCCTGAAGTTTGAAGGAAGTTCATGGTACTTTCCTGAGGAAGGCACTATGAATGACTTTCATTCTTTCTTCTCACCTCTTTCTTAAGTATCCAATGATGTTGGAGCCAACTTGTGAGTTTAATTTCTCCTGAGGAGGAATGTAAACTGATCACAGTTGTTGAGCCACATGGGATACAATTCCTAAGTGGAAGCCTCCTAGTACTTTCCTGAGGAAGGTCCTATGGGTCTATTCACTTAGTTCCCTTAGTTTATCTAGGATTTCTCAAGTATCCAATGATGTTGGAGCCAACTTGTGAGTTTAATTTCTCCTGAGGAGGAATGTAAACTAATCACCTGTTGTTGAGCCACATGGGATACAACTCCTAAGCGGAAGCCTCCTAGTACTTTCCTAAGGAAGGTCCTATGGGTCTATTCACTTAGTTCCACTAGTTCAGATAGGATTTCCTAAATATCCAGTGATGTTGGAGCCTGCTTGTGAGTTTAGTTTCTCCTGAGGAGGAATGTAAACTGATCACAGTGGTTGAGCCACGTAGGATATGACTCCTGAGTATACACCTCCTAGTGCTTTCCTGAGGAAGACACTATGAGTCTGCTTACTTAGCTCCCTTTCTTTGGTAAGCTTCTCCTGAAGCTTGAAGACTGGGATTGATTTCTTTTGGTTAGGTTTTGCTTTAGGGCTTTGCTTAGATTTGATTCAGATTCTGTGTTAGGGTTAGGATTAGAGAGTAGATGATTCTTTCTCAAGTGTGTTTTGTTTGCCTGATGGCACTTCATTTCTTTTATTTGTTCATTGCTTGATAGCATGTTGTTTATTTTCAGTATGATTACTGTTATTTCATGACTGGCTTGAGGTCGAGACGAGCTTGTGGAGGCTGAAGCCCCACACACATTTCCTCCCTCACTTGCATTGCATGCATTTTACTGTTTAAAGCTGATGCTTTTGTCTGTTTCGGTGTATCATTGACATGATCCCTTAGGACTCTCATTTCCTTTGATAGGGATTTGATGATAGACTTTTAGGTTGAAACCTATGCATGACAACATCTAGGAGTTCCCTGTTCAAACCTCAACCATAGGATGAATCCATGGCATGATAACAGTAGGACTTGATAGTCTCCCTCCTAGTTGGGCCTGTTCTCTTCTCACCTCGAAGCAGCTTAAAATACAGTAATCATGAATGATTTCTTTCGTACGTTACGAGCCTTAAGCTATCTGAGATTGGATGTCTAGTATGGTACCCTTTGGGTGACATGCGACGCATTCACTCTCAGGTCATAGTCTCTAGTGCGGTTGAGATCGCAAACAATAAAAAACACTTCTTCTAGGAGATAACCCGTAGTTTCCCGAACTACGTTTGCTCTGATCTTTCATACCAGATGAAAGTACGTAGGCATAAGACGGCGATGTCTTAGCGAGCAACCTTCCCCACCTTCACCCGTAGTTAGCCGAACTACGTTGACTCTGATTTCTCGTTCCAGACGGGAATACGTAGGCATAAAGCGCGATGCTTTGCCGAGTCATTTTTCTTTTCTTTTTCAGCCAGCCTTGATAGGTAGATAGATTATAACCAACCCATCCAAGTAAACAAACAAGCGAGGATCCCGTCGAGTACGACGGACGTGAGGGGTGCTAATACCTTCCCCTTGCGTAACTGACTCCCGAACCCAGACAATGGTTGCGACGACCTTGTCTTACCCTTTTCCGTCAGGTTTTTCCGATCGTTCCCTTTCCCGCTCTGAGGGATAAATAACGAAAGGTGGCGAATCTTCTGTCATGCCGACACCTTATTTTCGCGCAAGCGACAGTAGGATCTATCACCAAAAGGATGATAGAGAACACTCGCACAATCTGGCACCAAAAGAATGACATATCCATCACCCAAAGAATGATAGAGCGACACACGCACACAATCCCAATACCAAAAGGATGCAGGCCTATCACCAAAAGGATAATAGAGCACACTTGCACAATCTGGCAACAAAAGGATGACAGACCTATAACCAAAAGGATCATAGAGTGACACATGCACACAATCCAAACACCAGAAGGATGCAGGGTCTATCACAAAAAGGATGATTGAGAACACACGCATAATCTGGCACCAAACGAATGACATACCCATCAATAAAAGGTTAATATAGCGACACATGCACACAATCCCGACACCAAAATGATGCATGGACTTTCACCAAAAGAATGATAGGGAACATCTACACAATCTGGCACTAAAAGGATGAAAGACCCATCACCAAAAGGAGTATAGAGCGACACACCCACACAATCCCGACACCCAGAGGATGCAGTCCTATCACCAAAAGGATGATAGAGAACACTCACACAATCTGGCACCAAAAGGATGATAGATCTATCACCAAAAGGATGATAGAGTGACAGACGCACACAATTCCGACACCAGAAGGATGTAGGGTCTATCACCAAAAGGATGATAGAGAAAATTCGCACAAACTAGCACCGAAAGGATGACAAACCTATCACCAAAAGGATGATAGAATGACACACGCACACAATCCTGACACTAAAAGGATGTAGGGTCTATCACCAAAAGGATGATAGAGAACACTCGCACAATCTGGCACTAAAAGGATGACATACCCATCATCAAAAGGCTGATATAACGACACATGTACACAATCCCAACACCAAAAGGATGCTGGGCCTTTCACCAAAAGAATGATAGAGAACACTCGCACAATCTGGCACCAAAAGGATGACAGACCCATCACCAAATGGATGACAGAGCGACACACGTACACAATCCCTACACCAAAAGGATGCAGGCCTATCACTAAAAGGATGATAGAGAACACTCGCACAATCTGGCACCAAAATGATGACAGATCTATCACCAAAACAATGATAGAGCAACACACGCACACAATCCCGACACCAGAAGGATGTAGGGTCTATCACCAAATGGATGATAGAGAACACTTGCACAATCTGGCCCCAAAAGGATGACAGACCTATCACCAAAATGATGATAGAGTGACACACGCACACAATCCTGACACTAAAAGAATATAGGGTCTATCACCAAAAGGATGATAGAGTACACTCGTACAATCTGGCACTAAAAGGATGAGAGACCCATCATCAAAAGGATGATAGAGCGACACACGCACACAATCCCGAGACCAAAAGGATGCATGCCTATCACCAAAAGGATGCTAGAGAACACTCTCACAATCTGGCACCAAAAGGATGACAGACCTATCACCAAAAGGATGATAAATTGACACACACACACAATCCCGACACCAGAAGGATGTAGGGTCTATCACCAAAAGGATGATAGAGAACACTTGCATAATCTGGCACCAAAAGGATGACAGATCCATCACCCAAAGAATGATAGAGCGACACAAGCACACAATCCCGACACCAAAAGGATGCAGGGCCTATCACCAAAAAGATGACAGAGAACACTCGCACAACCTGGTACCAAAAAGATGACAGACCTATCACCAAAAGGATGATAGAGTGACACACGCACACAATCCTTACACCAGAAGGATGTAGGGTCTATCACCAAAAGGATGATAGAGAACACTCGCACAAACTGGCACCGAAAGGATGACAGACCTATCACCAAAAGGATGATAGGGTGACACACGCGCACAATCCTGACACTAAAAGGATCTAGGGTCTATCACCAAAAGGATGATAAAGAACACTCGCACAATCTGGCACCAAAAAGATGAGAGACCCATCACCAAAAGAATGATATAACGACAAATGTACACAATACTGACACCAAAAGGATGTAGGAACTTTCACCAAAAGAATGATAGAGAATACTCGTATAATCTGGCAGGAAAAGGATGACAGACCCATCACCAAAAGGATGATATAACGACACACGCACACAATCCTTACACCAAAAGGATGAAGGCCTATCACCAAAAGGATGATAAAGAACACTCGCACAATCTGGCACCAAAATGATGACAGACCTATCACCAAAAGGATGATAGAGCGACACTCACACACAATCCCGACACCAAAAGGATACAGGCCTATCACCAAAAGGATGATAGAGAACACTTGCACACAATCCCGACACCAAAAGGATGACATACCTATCACCAAAAGGATGATAGAGCGACACGCACACACAATCCCGACACCAAAAGGATGCAGACCTATCACCAAAAGGATGATAGAGAACACTCGCACAATCTGGCACCAAAAGGATGACAGAACTATCACCAAAAGGATGATAGAGTTAAATACGCACACAATCCCGACACCAGAAGGATGTAGGGTCTATCACCGAAAGGATGATAGAGAACACTCATACAATCCGGCACCAAAAGGATGATAGATCCATCACCCAAATAATGATACAGCGACACACGCACACAATCCCGACACCAAAACGATGCAGGGCCTATCACCAAAAAGATGATAGAGAACACTCACAAAATCTGGAACCAAAACGATGACAGACCTATCACCAAAAGGATGATGGAGTGATACACACACACACAATCCTGACACTAAAAGGATGTTGGGTCTATCACCAAAAAGATGATAGAGAACACTCGTACAATCTGGCACCAAAAGGATGAAATACCAATCATCAAAAGGTTAATATAGCGACACATGCACACAATCCCGACACCAAAAGGATGCAGGGCCTTTCACGAAAAGAATGATAGGGAACATATGCACAATCTGGCACCAAAAGGATGACATTCCCATCATCAAAAGGTTAATATAGCAACACATGCACACAATCCCGACACCAAAAGGATGCAAGGCCTTTCACCAAAAGAATTATAGGGAACATCTGCATAATCTTTCACCAAGAGGATGACAGACCCATCACCAAAAGGATGATAGGGTGACACATGCACACAATCCCGACACCAGAAGGATGTAGGGTCTATCACCAAAAGCATGATAGAGAACACTCGCACAATCTGGCATTAAAAGGATGATAGACCTATCACCAAAAAAAATGATGGAGTGACACACACACACAATCCTGACACTAAAAGGATGTTGGGTCTATCACCAAAAATATGATAGAGAACACTCGCACAATCTGGCACTAAAAGGATGACATACCCATCATCAAAAGGTTAATATAGCAACACATGCACATAATCCCGACACCAAAAGGATGTAGGGCCTTTCACCAAAAGAATGATAGGGAACACCTGCACAATCTGGCACCAAAAGGATGACATACCTATCATCAAAAGGTTAATATAGCGACACATGCACACAATCCCGACACCAAAAGGATGCAAGGCCTTTCACCAAAAGATTGATGGGGAACATCCGCACAATCTGGCATCAAAAGGATGACAGACCCATCACCAAAAGGATGATAGAGCGACACATACACACAATCCCAACACCAAAAGGATGCAGACCTATCACCAAAAGGATGATAGAGAACACTCGCACAATCTGGCACCAAAAAGATGACAGACCATTCACCAAAACGATGATAGAGCGACACACGCACACAATCCCGACACCAGAAGGATGCAGGCCTATCACCAAAAGGTTGATAGAGAACACTCACACAATATGGCACCAAAATGATGACAGATCTATCAGCAAAAGAATGATAGAGTGACACACGCACACAATCCCGACACTAGAAGAATGTAGGGTCTACCACCAAAAGGATGATAGAGAACACTCGCACAATCTGGCACCAAAAGGATGACAGACCTATCACCAAAAGGATGATAGAGTGACACACGCACACAATCCTGACACTAAAAGGATGTAGGGTCTATCACCAAACGGATGATAGAGAACACTCGCACAATCTGGCACCAAAATGATGACATAACCATCATCAAAAGGCTGATATAACGACGCATGTACACAATCTATCACCAAAAGGATGATAGAGAACACTCGCACAATCTGGAACCAAAAGGATGACAGACCTATCACCCAAAGGATGATAAAGTGACGCACGCATACAATCCCGACACCATAAGGATGTAGGGTCTAGCACCAAAAGGATGATAGACAACACTCGTACAATCTGGCACCAAAAGGATGACAGATCCACCACCCAAAGAATGATAGAGCGACACACGCACACAATCCCGACACCAAAACGATGCTGGGCCTATCCCCAAAAAGATGATACAGAACACTCGCACAATCTGGCACCAAAAAGATGACAGACCTATCACCAAAAGGATGATAGAGTGACACACGCACACAATCCCGACACCAGAAGGATGTAGGGTCTACCACCAAAAGGATGATAGAGATTACTCGCACAATCTGGCACCAAAAGGATGACAGACCTATCAACAAAAGGATGATAGAATGACACACGCACACAATCCTGACACTAAAAGGATGTAGGGTCTATCACCAAAAGGATGATAGAGAACACTCGCAAAATCTGGCACCAAAAGGATGACAGACCCATCACCAAAAGGATGATAGAGCGACACACACACAATCCCGACACCAAAAGGATGCAACCCTATCACCAAAAGGATGATAAAGTGACACACGCACACAATCCCGACACCAGAAGGATGTAGGGTCTATCACCTAAAGGATGATAGAGAACACTTGCACAATCTGGCACCAAAAGGATGACAGACCTATCACCAAAAGGATGATAGAGTGACACACACACACAATCCCGACACCAGAAGGATGTAGGATCTATCTGTTGCACCCCAAAATTTGCCCAACATTTCTTTACCTAGCTTGTGTTTCATTTCATTCACCTTAGCATTATCATTTGCATTTCATTGACATGTATGCAGGAGATCAAGAGGTATGATTACCAATCAAGAGCTATATAAGACTATGAAGCTAGCTAAGAAGGTTATTCAAGTGTTCAAGGGTAGATACCTTTTCCAGAGAAGTCAGAAGATCCTCAGAGAGAGTGGTTGAAACCAAGGTTGTGTGCCTCCTAACTTGAGAGTTGTGGGAGCTCCTCAAATGATTCTGAAGCCAGTAATGTGGACTTGAAGCCTTGAGAGAGCTCATGAGAAGTTTTAAAGATCACTTTGAGGCCTAGACAGGTCATTGTGCAAGAATAAGAAGCCTCATCCATGATTGGTGCAGTTAGGGTTTGACTGGGTCAACCCTAAGTCAACTGATGATTTGAAGAAGGTTGAGACCTAATTCAAGAGCCATGTGATCATGGATTGATACATTGAGATGCTATAAGGATGATTCCAAGTTTAACTCATCATGATTGAAGAGTTTGAGAAGTTTCAAGCTAGGGTTTCTAACGCTTGACAGTGTAAAATCCCCTAGTTTGACCCCTATCTTCAAGGCAGATTAGCCCAAGATGTGATTGTCATCTCATATTTCCCCTAACATTAATGTTGTAGAGCTTGTTCTTAGCTTTAATTTGAGTACTAGAAGTCCTTGATAGGATTTGTAGAACTCAATTTATGACTTTGACAAGTTACAGGTCATCTGAGGTATGTGAATTTGGGGGCTTGAAAGTTACCCAACTTGCATCAAACTCTTGCCCAAGAAGGGTGATTCCTATTAACTTTTGTTAAACATGAATGTTGTTCCTTATCCTCTTAGCTTTCTATAGAGTACTAGAAGTCCTTGATAGGATTTGTAGAACTCAAGTTATGGCTTTGACAAGTCAAGGGTATTTTGGTCATTTGGAGATTACAGGTCATTTCAAGTATAAGGCCATAACTCATATTTCCATGCTTCAAATAGAAAAATGTTCAACATCAATCTTGTTCAAAATGATGTTTTAAGGCTAGTAAGGAGGTCATGAGATGATGGAAATGCTTGTAGCTCAAAGTTGCAAAAATGACCTAAAATAAGGGTATAAGTTAAATGAATCAAAGTTGGAAATTGATATTTTCAACCTACACATCCAAACCATGGCATGTAATATATCATTTTGACTCTAAAAAAAATTTTTTAAGAACATTGGTTTAGCCACAATTTTGATTTGACGTCCAATTTGTGGACTGGCTTTGAAAAGTAGTTGCTTGCATATTAAGTAACATTTTCAAAACACATGAGGGATCAATACACAAGCTTCCAAGGCCTTGTAACACCTCTAATATCTCACTTAAGGAGATTTTGGGATCATAACAAGCTGCTGCAACAAGGGAAACAGAATTGGGGTGAGTATGGCATGAGATGAGATTTTGGATGACATGAGAAACTCAACATCTCCTTGGATGAATCCAGAAGATTCTAGAGAGGTCTAACATGTTCTATATATTGATTAGAAGGGGTTTGAGTGAAAGGTTGGTGAGAATTGATTGAGAGAAGAGAGTGTGCAACTTCACTTTGTTCATTGCAAATTGAAATCGAATTATGCATTCCACACCATCTTCTTCCTTTCTTTTGATTTCAATAACTTCTATGGAGGATACTGAATGATTCAAGATCAATTCCATAGCAAATCGATGGCTGAATCGTGTATGAGCAACTGAATTTCAGCACCTGCAAGTCATCATCGAATTTGGAGTTCCAGGTGTTTTCCATCAATTCTCTTGCATACAGAAGCAAGAACTTGAGACACTGAATGATTTTGGAAGGTTTGAGAGCTTGAAGTGAAGATTTGGTGCATCTGTTACTCAAGAATTCACAGGTTGGTAACTTTCATCCCTCACCTTAATTTAAGAAGAATTAGGTCAATTTGTTAGGTTAGATTGATAGTACGTGGTTAGGAGATCGTTTCTGGAGACTTAGAGAAGATTTCATGATGATCAATGAGGTGACAAAATTTCTGTTTGGATCAAGAACATGCTGGATATTGAGAGATAATATGAGTATTATAGCAAGAATTTATCAGTGTAACACGGTGAACATTTTAGACCAAACACTTTGAAGAATGGTGACAATTGAGGTCTGAGCATAATTTTGATTCTTGATCGTGTTTTAGGTTAGAGGGTGATTCAATGAATTCTGAGGCTAGGGTTAGACTCAGGGAGAGATTTAGAGTGAGTTAGGGCTTTAGATCATGGATTTTGATGGAGATTTGAGGGAGCCCGGGTGAGGAGAAGGTTGAGGTTTGAGCTCTGTTTCAATGGCGTTCTCCCTCCATTTTTGGTTCAAACGAAGAAGATGATGTTAGCACCATTGGATCAGCTTGAGGACTTTGACTAGAGGAGTCATCCAACGGCCATGTTTTAATTCTAATTTGTGAAGGATCTGAAGAAATGAAACGCGGCGTTTCATTTAAGTAGTGTTTTGAGCTTAATGAAATAACCACTATCCACACCCCCCAGCGAGCCCAATCCATAGTTTGAACTGATTTTAGTTTCTATTTGCACCGCGCGTGTGATTATTTTGTTTGATTTTCTTTTATTTTCTCATTTTATTCATGGTTCTTAAGAAAATCATAATAAATTGAAAATTAATCCAATTAACCCCATTCTTTTTGCATTATACTCATGATTGAGTCTAGTATTTTTTAGAGAAAAAATATTTTCATTTCATGCATTTTCTGATTTTATGGGAATTTTATATTTTAATTGATATTAAAATGGTTATGTTTGATACATAATTTTGTGGAATTTTGTGTGATCATATGGTGATGATTTTATCCTAATTTTTTGTGTGTGATTAGGTTAGACATGTATGCTCCCATAGCATTTTTCTCACATTTTTGTGATGAAAATAGGTGTGCTTTCTAGATTGATATTTAGGTGCTTCCTTTTAGGGTTTAGGTTTAGTACCTTATGGTATAGAATTTATTTCTAGGTCTAATTTGATGGTTTGATCTCTGAAATTAATGTGGTAGAGTCATGATTGACCTAGGTTCCTATAGTCATTTTTGTAGGATTTTACAATTGGTTTTAGTATTTTAGTTAGGACTAACTTTAGTACTAGGTTTTAGGTGATCCTAACTTGCTAATTCAACTAGTTTAACTTCTTTAGGTCCCTTAGATTAGGGTTTGTGCTTTGTTTGCCTTTGGTTGAGATTGAAGACAAGTTGAAGACAAGGTGAGGATGCTTGAAGTTGCTTGGAGCTTGGGAGTTGCTTGTGCCTGAAGGTGTCTGATGAAGATTTAGGAGGTAGGAGACATAGGGAGAGCCTTAGAGTTAGAATGATTTCTTTCACAAATATGGAAAGCATCTTGTGCTTCCATTCCTCCCAATGACTAAAAGTCCTTCTCAGATATTCACATCCCTCCTTTGGAGGGATGAGTGGCTTTATCTGGGAAGTAGAACTTTGAGGGAACCAGTCTCTCATAATGATGAACCCTTACAGGCTTCCTTTGGTTGTCAATAAGCTGTTTATCATTTCCCCTCATCCGGTTAAATCAATTGTCTTCTGGTTTGAGTATCTTGAAAGATGTTGGACTTGAGTTTGAAGATGAGGACTTCATTGAAGGGTGTGGAAGGGGATGATTCCTTGAGTATTGCCATTGCAGCTGAAGCTTGAAGAGCAAGAAGAACAAGTTGATACTTGAAGACCCAATGGAGATTAAATGAAGAGCTGAGGCTTAAAGAATTGAAGAATGAAGTTGACACGTCCATGTGATTGAAGACTACTCTGAGAAGCTGAGGCTTGCAGGAAAAGAAGACCAAGTTGATATTGGTAAAGCAAAGGGAGCTGAAGCTTGAGAACTAAGTTGATACTTATGAAGAGGATTCAATTGAGATTGAGTGTAGAGCTGAGGCTTGAGGAATGAAGGATAAGTTGACACTTACATTGATGCTTGGAGATCCTGAAGGAATCAAGTTGATACTTGTAGGTTAAGAGTGAAGCCTGAAGGTAGAATTGACTGAGGAGCTGAAGCTTGGAGAAGAGAGAATAAGTTGACACTTATGTTTGATGGATTGAAACCTTGAAGAAGCAAGTTGATACTTGTCATGGAAGCTGATAGCCTTGAAGGGTGATTGAAGTCTGAAGACTGGGTTGCTGTTAGAAGAGCTGAAGCTTGGAAATGAAAAGAGAGGGGTTGATCTGCTTTCTTGTCTGTTTTCTTTTCTGTATTGCTGATGTGCCTTGTTTGACTTGCTTGATGCATTAGAATAAGCTCATATCTAGACTGACCTTTAATCTATGAGCATGATTGCACTAGAGGTTGAGTTGCTCCCTCTGCTTGTATTGTTACTGTATGGCTTTGCTTGCGGGTATTCGGTAGAGCCCTGCTCCCTTGCCCATGTGGTTTATTTTGCTTGACAACATTTTATTTTCTTCTATATGATTACAGTCTCTTATATTTTGCTTGATAGCATGTTACTCTTTCTGTATGATTACAGTTATTCATATCTGGCTTGAGGTCGAGATGAGCTTGTGGAGGCTGACACCCCACACACATTTCCTCCCTCACTTGCATTGCATGCATTTTACAGTCATTTACTGTTTACTGTTTAAGCTGATGCTTTATCTGTTTCTGTTTATCATTAACATGATCCCTTAGGAATCTCAGTTCCTTTGATAAGGAAGTGATGATAGAACTTTAGGTTGAAACCTATGCATGATAACTTCTAGGAGTTCCCTGTTTCAAACTTCAACTATAGGATGAATCCTTGGCATGACAACAGTAGGACTTGATAGTCTCCCTTTAGTT
Organism: Lathyrus sativus; assembly: GCA_963859935.3. Lineage (NCBI taxonomy): Eukaryota > Viridiplantae > Streptophyta > Magnoliopsida > Fabales > Fabaceae > Lathyrus > Lathyrus sativus. The sequence continues at coordinate 198,244,407 of OZ012739.1, read as the reverse complement.
GAGCCTGTTCTCTTCTCATCTCAAAACAGCTTAAGATACAGTAATCATGAATGATTTCTTTCGTACGTTACGAGCCTTAAGCTATCTGAGAAAGGATTATTGGAGAGCTTCTTTCCAACAATCTGGATATTTAGTATGGCACCCTTTGGGTGACATGCGACGCATTCACTCTCAGGTCATAGTCTTTAGTGCGATTGAAATTGCAAACACAATAAAAAACAGTTCTTTCGTAAAAGACAGAAAACAAACTTCAAACCTTTTTGCCCCGTGGGCCCATAAGTCAAAGGAAAGCTTTTCTGAAGAAAAGAGTATCGTTAAACTTCAGCGCCACCGCAAACAGGCTTTGTCCCTAATTGCTGGAACTGCTGTTTAACCCTACTCGATAAAACAGATGAATCTGAATTCCCGTAATCCGTAGTATCCCGAACTACGTAAGCTCTGATCTCTCATATCTGTTGAGAGTACGTAGGCACAATACTAACATATTGGCGAGCCACCTTCCCCGTAACCCGTAGTTAGCCGAACTACGTTGACTCTGATTTCTCATTCTCTGATGAGAATACGTAGGCATAAAGCGCGACGCTTTGCCGAGTCATTTTTCTTTTCTGTTTAAGCCAGCCTCGATAGGTAGATAGATAAACCAACCCGTCCAGTAAACACAAGAAGCGTGGATCCCGTCGAGTACGACGGACGTGAGGGGTGCTAATACCTTCCCCTTGCGTAACCGACTACCGAACCTAGACAATGGTGGCGATGACCTTGTCTTATACCCTTTTCGTCAGGTTTTTCCGATCGTTTCCTTTCCCGTTCTGAGGGATAAATAACGAAAGGTGTCGACTCTTCTGTTTTGCCGGCACCTTATTTTCGCGGAAGCGACAGCTGGGGACTCTGATAGTTTCCTGGGATCCAACGTCCCTTATGCGAGTCAGTTTGGGGATCCGACGCCCCCTGCGAGAGTCAATCCTAGCCCTTGTATGATTACTTGTTGGGTTGTGTTTATTTATCGCATTTTTATTTCCCGCATTTTATTTCCAGTATGATATGATTATCTGTGCTGTTGTGGGAGGGGCATTCTGATGAGTGAGAAGCCAGACCCAGGCTTGAGTGAACATAGCATTAGTTGTGGAAATTAGTGGGTGCGTGCTTGCTTGGCAGGCACTAGTGTTTCATGAAATCCACGCTCATACGAGGTTCTCCTGGTTGACTTCTTTTTCAACCCTTTGGGTTGAGGGGGTTGTTGGTTTGGAGGATTGTCGACTCTGGGGACCGATCATTTGGGATTCAGCCGAGTGAGGCCGCTTCATGAGCTGGTGATGCCACACCTTCTAGGTATCGTATCACCCCTCTTGAATGTCTGTGACGCTGATGAGCGCATAGGATGCCGAACTTGAGTCAGTTTAGGTCCGTACCTGTGAGCAGGGTTGGGTTTGTTGCAGGAAACTACCTGGTTTTCTTGATAGTGAATCAGTTTTGTTGGTACCGGAGGTTCTCATCATCAGATATATGATTGTTCTTGACAGAGCAGAGCTTTGGTCCTGTATCAGAGGACCTTATATTCAGAGATGTGCATTGGTTCTTGATAGAGCAGGTTTGTGATTAGGATCTGAGGATCTCATCAGCAGATGTATGGTTGTTCTTGACAGAGCAGAGTTTTGGTCCTGTATCCGAGGTCCTTATCATCAGATGTGTGTTCTTGACAGAGCAGATTTTTGGTCCTATATCAGAGGTCCTTATTATCATATGTTTGTTCTTGACCGAGCAGATTTATGGTCCTATGTGTGTGTGTCCTTGATAGAGCAGATTTGTGGTCTGATACCAGGGTTTCCTTCTTATCAGAGAAAGTGGTTGTTCTTGATAGAGGAAGATTATGGTTTTGTTGATACAGAATCTCCACAGCGCAGTTGTCTTGATCTCCTACTGCATGATTGCATTTTACATTGCTTTGCATACCCATTTGCATTTCATTAACATGTGTCTGTGTTGCAGGTACCGTTTCCCCCGATCCAGGATTTCTAGCCTCCTATTGTATTGTTATGGGTTCTCTGAGGAAGACCGTGGCTTACAAGCTCCCTGCCCCTGATGTGGTTCAGCTGACTGGTTTGATTGCTTTAGCAGATGATTCTGTGAGAGATGAGTTCAGAAAGTCTTACGGCAAATTACTCAGTTTGGTTCGTAAACCTTCTGCGTTCGAGTTGAATGGGTTGCACACTCTGCTGCAGTTCTACGATCCTCCGTTGAGATGCTTCACTTTCCAGGATTTTGTTCTCGCGCCCACGCTAGAGGAATGTGCTGATTTGTTAGGTGTGCCTATCAAGAGGCAGATGCCTTTTGTTCATATGGATGCTGAGCCTAATCTGGCTAGCCTAGCTCCTTCACTTCATCTGGATGCCTCCGAGTTGGTATTGTCTAGTTGGAACAAGGTTCCCGGTTTCTCCTTGCAGTTCTTAGTGGGAAAGGCTCAGCAGTGCGCCAAAGACGGATGTTGGGTCGTGTTCAATGCCATTCTCGCTCTGTGCATATATGGCATCATTCTGTTCCCCAATATGCCTGACTTTGTAGACTTCGACGCATTTCGCATCTTCGCTACAGGGAATCCAGTCCCTACCTTGATAGGAGATGTCTACCATTCTATCCACTACAAAAACGAGAACAGAAAGGGCAAGAATGTCTCGTGTTGTGTGCCCTTGCTCTATAAATGGCTTGATAGTCATCTGCCCAAGAGGGGTCCCTTTGTTTCGTCTGCAGCCACAGCTGAGTGGTCCGAGCGTTTAATGAGTCTATCAGCGGAGGATATTGACTGGTTTGACAGAGATAGGTTGGGTACCGAGATTATCTTCAGCTGCAGCGGGTTTCCGAACGTGCCTTTGATAGGCAGGAAGGGCTGTATAAACTACAATCCATCTTTGCTGGTCCGACAGTTCGCGTATGCTTTGAGAGCTCCGCCGAAGGATGAAGAGGTACAGGAATCTCTGTACCTCACTGGTCTTCTAGAGGGGGATATGTTATCTAAGCTTCAGCGCGCTTGGAATGGTATCAGTAAGAGGGGAAAAGCATTGCTGGGGAGAAGCAAAAGTCAAGCCTACCCTCCGTATGTGGCATGGATCAGAGCCAGAGCAGATGCTATAGGGATGCCGTTTCTTCCTGCCAAGCCAAAAAGCCCTCCAGTGATTGAAGAGCCTACCACCGTGCCCATTCAGCAACATAATCAGGTGTTAGCTGAGAGAGATGAATTGAAGAGGGCAAATGAAGAACTGGAGAAAGAATTGGCGCAGCTCCGAAGCGAGAGAAAGAAGCCATTTATTCCTTCAAGAGGCAAACAGAGCTGGTGAACCAGCTAGGAACAGATTTGACTAAGCAGATAACCGAGCGTGAACGCATGGGTCGAGACTTCAAAGTTGTCAACGATGTACTGGCCACGAAGAAGCAACACTTGGACGAAGCGTATCAGAGGATATCCAAGTTCAATCAGCACTGGAAGGCCTCCCTAGCCAACAGGAAAGAGCGGGAGGATAAGCTGATGCAACAGATCTCCAAGCTGAAAGCCCAGGTGAAGGCTGGTGAGAAGAGGTTTGATGAAGAAACCGCTCGCAGATATGCCGCTGAAGGCTAGCTCAACAGGGCTCTTGCTAACCTGAAGGAGCGCAAACTGACGTTTGAGTCCAAAAAGCGGAAGTTAGAAGATTGTTTCGGCGAAGGAGCATGGGAAGATTCGGTCGAAGGTCTTCAGTACACTATCATGCAGAGGGAGTTACTCGTCGAAGGGTTGCTCACTCGGCCTGATCATCCAAAAACGAAGGAGTTGTTAGAAGAGTTTCGCGCCCGTGGCCGTGCTTGACTATTTGTATTCCTTTTGTTTGATCATTGTTGTATGCTGACCATCGCCAGGCTTGTTGGTCGAGGTCATGCTATTGATTCATCTTGTACTCGCTGATGTTGTGTACCGCCTTAATGGGCTTTCTTTATATATGAGATGTTATTTTCATGACTGGACTCAGACTTCTTATTATCAGCAGAGGCACTCAGGCACTAGGATCGGGGGATACCTCCCTAACGCACAGACACACGTTTGCATTTGCATGAAGCATTTGCATAACGAGCGCTTTGTCGTTTTTTCCTAACCCTTTTGTGTTTTCAGGTTGTTTCAAGTTGTTCCAGGATTGATCAGAGACCTATCCACCGCTATCCGACCAGAGCAAACCGAACCAGAATCATGGGCAAGTGCAAACTGACGTTCAGGAACTCCGCGAAAGAATGGACCGCTTCATGGAGCTCATGCAAGCGGTCGCCAATGGCCAGGATCAGCTCAGAACCTTGGTTCAGCCTCTGATTTCAAGGGTTGATAGCAATGGCGTACTCCATGGTGGGACCGTGCCTACTCCTCCACCAGTTGAAACTCCTCAGAATAGCGTCCCCGTGACCGGGGGGAACGGCAGTGCCAACGGCAATGTGATAGCTGACATGGGACTCAATGGTAATACGACGGGCGTCGGTAATGGGAATTTTGAAGCTAACGTCAACGTTGGGCCGGGCAACGACAATGCAGGTGTTGGGAATCTGTTCGGGCCTCAGGCGTGGTTAGAAGATCGTCAGGACGATGTGTTCTCTCAAAGAGGTGCTGAAGGGGAGCTGACTGCTAAAGCACGTCTAAGATTCAAGGCACTCGAGGATAAGATGAGAAATATCGAGAACCAGAACACCCTGGGCGTTGATATGTCCAAGTTGGGACTGATTGCTGATTTCAAGGTGCCTCCCAAGTTCAAGGTACCTGACTTTGAAAAGTAAAAGGGCACCACTTGCCCTCGCGTCCACCTGAGATCGTATTACAGGAAAATGTCAGCTCACTCTGAGGACGAGAAGTTGCTGATGCACTTCTTTCAAGACAGTCTGTCCGGGCCCTCCCTCGAATGGTACATGAGTCTGGAGCCTACCAGTGTGCGCACGTGGAAGGACCTTGCTGAAGCATTCGTGCACCACTACCAATACAATAGCGACTTGACCCCGAACCGAGTCCAACTGCAGAATCTGTCGCAAAGGAACAACGAAGGGTTTAAGGAGTACGCCCAGCGGTGGCGTGAATTGGCAGCCAGGGTTCAGCCGCCAATGGTTGAACGTGAGCTTGTGCAGATGTTCGTAGCCACCCTCCCAGGGGTTTACTATGAGAAATTGGTCAGCGGTATGTCTGGAACCTTCTCAGATCTCATTATCACGGGTGAGCACATTGAAAATGGGATCAAACTAGGGAAAATTCAAGGTGATTCATCCTCAGCTGGAGGAGGCAAGAAACCTTATGGTGGCAAAAGACGGGAAGGAGAAACGAGCGCCGTGACCAACGCTCGAAGGAAGGGTAAAGGCCCTCACCAACAGGTGGCCAGCATAACTATCCCGGCAGTCCCACAGTCACAGCAGCAGCAGCAGCAACAGCCGAATCAACAGGGGTACAGAAAGTATCAGAACCGGGCACCTCTGTCGAGTCGTCACCTCGAGACACCGCCCATGTCGTACGCTCAACTATTGCAGACTCTGCTCTAGCTACAGTTGATCCAGAAGAGAACCCTGGCTCCCTTGACAGGGGCACCTCCGCCAGGTTATGACGCGAATGCAACTTGTGAGTTTCACTCAGGGGCACCAGGCCACACAGTAGAAAACTGCAAAGCCTTTAAGCATAAGGTGCAGGACATGGTGGACGCTAAGATCATCAACTTCTCAGATAATGTGCCAAATGTCACGAAGAACCCTATGCCGAATCATAGGGGAGGCGGGGTGAGCGCCATTATCGAAGACGAGAGTTTGGATTTGTTGACTGACGTCAGAGATCTGAAGACACTACTTAGCTTCGTTAAAGCTAAGCTGATGAAAAAAGGTTTCTTTCCAGGTTGTGGAGAGCTGTGCATGGGCTGTGCGACAAGTCCTGATGGATGTGAACAGTTGATAGAGGGGATTCAAAGTCTGATGACTGAGGGAATCCTGCAGTTTAGCCGGAGGGCCGAAAGCGGATCGGGAGAGGTAATGCTGAGGTAAGATGATGAGGTCGCCACCATCACCATCCCTCGCCAGACGATAACTATTTCTGCACCCAGACCGCCCACGATTACCATCACCAAAGCTGGGCCGATACCGTTCGAAAGCACTAATGCTGTCCCATGGCATTATGGGGCAGAGGTCTACTGCAACGGACAGAAGTTGGAACTAGAACCGTTTGGGTCGTCTGTGGAGAACCTTGCGGGAATCAGTGGTATTACTCGCAGCAGAAGAGTGTTTGCACCACCTGAGGTCGTGGCGGACAAAGCGGACAGAGCTGATGCAACTGATAAAGGTAAAAGTAAAGTCGTTGAAGAGATCCCGCGTGGGGCAGAAAAAGACTTACTTGTCAAAGACGCCGAGGAATTTATGAGGTTGATTAAAAAGAGTGACTACAAGATTGTGGATCATCTCCATCAGACACCCTCAAAGATCTCCATCCTGAATTTGTTGCTGTGTTCTGAAGCACACCGCAACGCGCTGCTGAAGGTGTTGAACGCCGCATATGTACCGCAGGAAATATCGGTAAACCAGCTGGAAGAGGTCGTAGCCCACATGAATGCTGGAAATGGTTTAGGGTTCACTGACCTAGAGCTGACGCCGAAAGGGAGGAACTACAATAGTGCCCTGCACATCTCGATAGAGTGTAGGGGAACAATTATGTCTCACATGTTGGTAGACACTGGGTCATCGCTCAATGTTCTTCCGAAGAAGGCATTAATGAAGTTAGATACTCGCGGAGTGATCTGCACACCCAGTGATCTGGTTGTGAAAGCGTTCGATGGAACCAAACGCCATGTTTTCGGGGAGGTGACGTTGCCAATCCAAGTCGGGCCGGAAACATTCGACGCGATCTTTTACATTATGAACATCATGCCTGCCTACAGTTGTCTCTTAGGTCGGCCATGGATCCATGCTGCTGGAGCCGTGACCTCCACGTTGCACCAGAAACTCAAGTATGCTGTCGGAGGTAGCATCGTGACTGTGTGTGGCGAGGAAGACATAATGGTGAGCCATTTGTCGTCCTTCAAGTATGTTGAGATGGATGGGGAAATCCACGAAACCCTATGCCAAGCGTTCGAAGCTGTTAAAGTCAAGGACGTAGCTCCTGTAGTCACTGAGAAGCCAGAGATGACTCTCTCTTCCTTCAAGGAAGCCCGGGCCGTTGTTCAAGCCGGATCTACCCCAGGCTGGGGGCAAATTTTGGAGATACCTAACAAGCAAGACAAGTTTGGGTTGGGATATTCTCCTGGAGCTAAAGCCTCCTCTTCTAGCAGTGCATCGCGAGGTAAAGGGCCAATCCAGTTTACCAGTGGCGGGGTGATATTTGAAAGAATCAACGCGGTATCTGAAGACAGCGGAGATAGCGACTGTGACCTAGACTCTTGGATCCAGCCAAGCAAGCCAGGAGAGAGCCTCAACAATTGGTCCGTCAAGGATATCATCCAGATGACAAGCGAAGAGTAATGATTTACTTTTTCCAATCATTGTACAACCCTATGTCCTACCCGGGGCATAGTGGTTTTATTGTCAGGGCCTCGTTTGATTATGTACATGCATTTTATCAATAAATCAAAAGGCGTTTTTCTTCGTATTCAAATGTTGTGATCTCTGTTATTCCTGTTTTATATTTGTTTTGAAAAACTAAAATGGCAATGGGGTTTGTGCTAACCTGCATATCCTTGTTTTAAGCTTAACCCTTGTTATTGCAGGATCCAAATAACAGATGACATCGACTCTGGACCTTCTACGACTCACTTCGACTTCGATTGCCCGATCTATCAAGCCGAAGAAGAGATTGATGAAGACGAAGACCTTCCTGAAGAGTTGGCCCGCTTGTTGAAACAAGAAGAGAAAGTTATTCTGCCTCATGAAGAGGAGATTGAGATTGTGAATCTGGGTTCTGAAGAATTGCTCAGGAACATCAGGATAGGGGCTGCATTGCAGAGTGATGTCAAGAAGAGATTGGTCGAGATGCTAAGAGAGTATAGTGACGTCTTTGCTTGGTCATACGAAGATATGCCCGGACTTGACACTGACATCGTGGTCCACCAGTTGCCGCTGCGAGAAGATTGTCCTCCCGTTAAGCAAAAGCTTAGGAGGACGCGACCAGATATGGCCGTTAAGATCAAAGAAGAAGTGCAAAAGCAGCTTGATGCTGGCTTCTTAGCGGTCACTACTTACCCTCCGTGGGTCGCCAACACAGTGCCTGTACCGAAGAAGGACGGTAAGGTACGAATGTGCGTCGATTATCGGGATTTGAATAGGGCGAGCCCTAAAGATGATTTCCCGCTGCCTCATATTGATGTGTTGGTCGACAATACCACACAATTCTCCGTATTTTCGTTCATGGATGGCTTCTCCGGTTACAATCAGATCAAGATGGCGCCGCAGGACATGGAGAAAACTACGTTTATCACTCCTTGGGGAACATTATGCTACAAGGTAATGCCTTTCGGTCTAAAGAACGCAGGGGCCACTTACCAACGAGCAATGGTTACTTTGTTTCATGATATGATTCATCATGAGATTGAAGTCTATGTTGATGACATGATTGCGAAGTCCCAAACGGAGGAGGGACATCTGGTCAATTTGCTGAAGCTTTTTGAGAGGCTTAGGAAGTTCAGGTTGAGGCTGAATCCTAACAAGTGTACTTTCGGAGTACGGTCTGGAAAACTACTGGGGTTTATCGTGAGCGAAAGAGGCATCGAGGTTGATCCTGCGAAGATAAAAGCCATACAAGAAATGCCCGCGCCAAAAACAGAAAAAGAAGTTCGTGGTTTCCTGGGCAGAATAAACTACATTGCAAGGTTTATTTCTCAGCCTACGGCCACGTGTGAACCGATGTTCAAACTATTAAAGAAAGATCAGGCGATTATCTAGAACGAGGATTGCTAGAAGGCATTTAACAAGATAAAACAGTATCTGCAGGAACCTCCGATCTTGATACCCCCAGTGGTCGGACGACCATTAATTATGTACTTGACAGTTCTTGAGAATAGTATGGGGTGTGTTCTCGGTCAGCACGACGAGACGGGCAGAAAGGAGCATGCCATTTACTACTTGAGTAAAAAGTTCACAGACTGTGAATCTCGCTACTCGATGCTGGAGAAGACGTGTCGTGCACTAGCCTGGGCTGCCAAACGTTTACGACAGTACATGCTCAATCACACCACTATGCTAATTTCGAAGATGGATCCGATCAAGTACGTCTTCGAGAAACAAGCGCTTTCGGGCAGGATTGCCAGATGGCAAATGGTGTTGATGGAATATGACATTCAGTACGTGTCCCAAAAGGCCATCATGGGAAGCATATTGTCTGATTACCTGGCCGAACAACCGATCGAGGATTACCAGCCGATGAAATTTGAATTCCCTGATGAGGATATCATGTTTCTTAAAGCGAAAGATTGCGATGAGTCGTTGCCCGACGAGGGGCCAGATAGGAAATCCCAGTGGAAATTGATATTTGACGGGGCGGTTAATTCCTACGGAAGTGGCATTGGGGTGATCATCATGACTCCCCACGGATCCCATATCCCGTTCACTGCGAGACTGACGTTTCCGGTCACCAATAATGAAGCGGAGTACGAAGCATGCATCATGGGTCTAGAAGAGGCAATTGATTTGAGAATCAAGAACCTAGACGTATATGGTGACTCGGCACTTGTGATTAACCAGATTAAAGGGGAGTGGGAGACTCGTCAATCGAATTTGGTGTCGTACATGAACTATGCCAGAAGGCTACTTCCGTTCTTTGATCGAGTGGAGCTCCATCATATGCCCAGAGCAGAAAATCAGATGGCTGTTGCCTTAGCCACGTTGGCTTCGATGTATAAAGTCAATTTTTAGAATGAAGCTCCAAGAATTGTCCTTTCTCGTCTTGATAGACCTGCATTCGTCTTTGCGATCGAGGAAGCCGCCGACGGCAAGCCATGGTTCCATGATATCCAGACCTTCCTTATGACTAAGGAGTATCCTGCGGGAGCATCAACCCAGGATAAGAAGACTCTGAGGAGGCTGTCTGGAAATTTTTATCTCAATCCTGATGGAGTTTTGTATAAAAGAAACCACGATCTCGTGCTACTCAGATGTGTAGATGAGAAAGAGGCGAGTATGCTAATGGAAGAAGTCCATGAAGGCACATTTGGTACGCACGTCGGCGGGCATGCTATGACAAGAAAGATCCTGAGAGCAGGATACTACTGGCTGACGATGGAGTTGGATTGCTTTAAATTCGCGAAGAGATGTCATAAATGCCAGATTTATGCTGATAAAGTTCACGTGCCGCCGTTCCCGTTAAATGTCATGTCCTCCCCTTGGCCGTTCTCCATGTGGGGCATCGACATGATAGGCAAGATCGAGCCCACTGCATCTAACGGTCATCGCTTCATTCTAGTAGCTATCGACTACTTCACCAAGTGGGTGGAGGCAGCCTCATACGCTAATGTGACCAAGCAGGTGGTGGCTAAATTCATAAAGAGGGACATCATCTGTCGTTACGGAATTCTCGAGCGGATCATTACCGATAATGGTTCGAATCTGAATAACAAGATGATGAAGGAGCTGTGCCAGAGTTTCAAGATTGAACACCACAACTCATCTCCTTACCGTCCGAAGATGAACGGCGCCGTTGAAGCGGCCAATAAGAACATCAAGAAGATTGTTCAGAAGATGGTTGTGACCTACAAGGATTGGCACGAGATGTTGCCATTCGCACTGCACGGTTATCATACGACGGTACGTACATCAATCGGGGCAACTCCTTTCTCCTTGGTGTACGGTATGGAAGCTGTCCTACCGTTAGAAGTGAAGATTCCTTCTTTGCGAGTTTTGGTTGACGTGAAACTCGACGAGGCAGAATGGATTAAGAACCGACTAAACCAACTCAGCCTGATGGACGAGAAGAGGCTAGCATCGATTGCATATGGTCGTATGTACCAAAGCCGAATGAAGAAAGCTTATGATAAGAAGGTGCGTCCTAGAAGCTTTCAGACGGGTGATCTCGTCTTGAAGAAGATTCTTCCTCCACACTCCGATCATCGGGGCAAGTGGACTCCTAATTACGAAGGTCCGTACGTCGTCAGCAGGGTCTTCTCGGGAGGAGCTTTGTTGTTATCCACGATGGATGGTGAAGATTTTGCATCCCCGGTGAACGCGGACGCAGTTAAAAAATACTTTGCTTAAAGAATGACCCGCTGGAAAGAAAAAGAATATCCAGGCAAAAATCGGGCATCCCGGCGAACCATAAAAAAGGAAAAAGGTTCGGGAAAAAATTAGGGATATAAAGAAAAGAATGTACACCCGCAAAGTCGAAAACCCGGATGGGCAACTTTGGCAAAAAAGGGTATCCCGGTGAGTCGAAAACCCAGAAGGGCGATTCAGGCAAAAGTTAGGGATTTGAAAAAGAAAATGACTGCGTTCCGCGTGTGGACTGTATTTGTTTAGTGGTTTGGAAGACCTGAGGGTCGTTCATCTGAATCAATCTCTTCTGAAGCTGAAGCCTCGGAGAAGTATCGAAGTCGAGTGGGTCATAGAGGGATCAACTCATGGTGTTCGTCTACGCCTCGTTGCCGACATTTGTATATACTGATGTATATTTATGTTTTTACTTTTTTGCGTAGCTTCCTCATTCCAGGAGCTCGCATCTGTTGTAAAACATTTTTACCCATTCAGGGGCTCGTTATCAATAAAATGTATACTATTCAGCAATTCTGTTTGTCTGTTTAGCATTTATTTGTTTTGTTTGCGAAAAAGAACGCCGATGTTTTCGATAAAATGCGCATACATAAACTTACTGGCCTAGGCCACTGATTGTTGAAACAATGAATCACTTGAACATTGTCACAAGATAATAACCTTGATAGGTCCCTTTGAGAAGGGTATCTTGTCTGTTTGTTTGTATTGTTGCAGGTGTAGCATATACCAGACAGTGCGCCGTGCGCATCCCCAAGCAGGATGATTCCTCCTTCTCCAGCAAAGTTCAGCAGTTTCTCCCCGCAGAGTCTGAACATGAGATCGTGAGCATTGATATGTCTCCCTAGGCAGAGAAGATTCTCTCCCCAGCCAAGTACATCCTGAAGGAATGTCGTCTCCCCAGCTGAGTCATACGCTGAAGTATGCAGCAATTGATAGTTCCAGACTGAAGTCTTCAGCGGAATTGAGATTCCCCACAGAGTCGTACTCTCCCCAACAAGCAGGATGATTTCTTCTTCCCCAGCCGAGTTTGCAGATCCCCAAGAGAGCCGAGTCCTTGGAAAGCGGTTTGGGCCACGATTGGTTTTCCCCAGTAGAGTGTTGAATAGCCGATGTTGTTTCCCCATCGGAGTCGTTATCTCCAGGAAGGTTTGGCTGCGAATGCCATGTAGTTTATTCCTGCGATTGACATCGTTTTCCTCAGCAGTTCGTGGTTCCTATACCTAGATGAGCAGGTCCAGGTTCTCGTAGAACTTTGTTCCCCTACGGCAGTCGACTAAAGTTCGTTTCCCCAGGCGTTATCCAATGGAGATTGGTGTGACTTCTTCTCCTTGGCAGGATGAGTCCTTCCTCCACCAGAGTGGTCCTTTCTCCTTGACAGGAGGATTCTCCCTTCAGCATTTATTTTGCTGATGGGGTCATAGCATCTTGCATGATTGCATAACATTTACCCTAAACGCGTAGCATTTCCACCGTGTGAAGCATTGCACCATTGTCAAAGCATATGCATATGAAACATGAGCTAGGTCGTTACCGTTCTTATTTTGCAGGTGTTCCTCCGTAGAATGGTTTGCTCAAGATGATTCTTGAATTCTCCAGCGAAGTTGATGGCTTAAGATGATTCTTAAAATCCCCAGTGAAGTCGCCAGAGAGGGTTGCTCAAGTTGATGCTTAGAGTCCCCGGCAGAGTGTTTGCTCAGGATGATTCCTGAAATCTCCAGCAGAGTTATTGGTTCAGGATGATTCTTGAAGTCCCCCTGGAGTTATTTGTTCAAGATGAGTCTTGATTTCCTCAGCAGAGATGATTCACCCAGAATGATTTCTGGACCCCGAAGCAGAGTTACTTGATAGTTCTCCAGCATCCCCATCGGAGATGCGTCATCCCCAGCAGGTTTCTGAACAGCGAAGTTGAAACTTCCCTTGAAGACTTGATGATTGAAGTCCAACCGTATTGACGAAGTGGTTCTCTCAGCTGATGCGGAGTGCCTGACGGTAGAAGTTTGGATATCCCCAATTGGTTCATGATTGACTGAGAATTCCATTCTCGACTTACTGATGAAGTCCGGCGGATGCCCGAGAAATTTCTTTGAATGCCCGGCGGCATGATTAACTTGATTGTTGACCTGATGAGTCCCGAGGAATCTTGATGCCTGACGGCATGATCGACCATTTATCACCGGTTACCGTGTGACCAATTCCCCAGCTAGTTGTCGTGCAGCTAATATTTCAGTTTTCGAAGATTTGTTCCCGTCAGAGTACCGTGTACTTGGGCAGTTGGCAAATTTCCGGGTTTGTCGGTATTCAACCGCCTCGCACCTTGATTGGTTGAGAGCCGTTCGCTTCTCACCCAGTCAGGTTCAAGCCGTTTGAATAGGGGCAGCTGTTGCACCCCAAAATTTGCCCAACATTTCTTTACCTGGCTTGTGTTTCATTTCATTCACCTTAGCATTATCATTTGCATTTCATTGACATGTATGCAGGAGATCAAGAGGTATGATTACAAATCAAGAGCCATATAAGACTATGAAGCTAGCTAAGAAGGTTATTCAAGTGTTCAAGGGTAGATACCTTTGCCAGAGAAGTCAGAAGATCCTCAGAGAGAGTGGTTGAAACCAAGGGTGTGTGCCTCCTAACTTGAGAGTTGTGGGAGCTCCTCAGATGATTCTGAAGCCAGGAATGTGGACTTGAAGCCTTGAGAGAGCTCATTAGAAGTGTTTAAGATCACTTTGAGGCCTAGACAGGTCATTGTGCAAGAATAAGAAGCCTCAACCATGATTGGTGCAGCTAGGGTTTGACTGGGTCAACCCTAAGTCAACTGATGATTTGAAGAAGGTTGAGACCTAATTCAAGAGCCATGTGATCATGGATTGATGCATTGAGATGCTATAAGGATGATTCCAAGGTTAACTCAGCATGATTGAAGAGTTTGAGAAGTTTCAAGCTAGGGTTTCTAAGGCTTGATAGTGTAAAATCCCCTAGTTTGACCCCTATCTTCAAGGCAGTTTAGCCCAAGATGTGATTGTCATCTCATCTTGCCCCTAACATGAATGTTGTAGAACTTTTTCTTAGCTTTAATATTAGTACTAGAAGTCCTTGATAGGATTTGTAGAACTCAAGTTATGACTTTGACAAGTTACAGGTCATCTGAGGTATGTGAATCTGGGGGCTTGAAAGTTACCCAACTTGCATCAAACTCTTGCCCAAGAAGGGTGATTCCTATGAACTTTTGGTCAACATGAATGTTGTTCCTTATCCTCTTAGATTTCTAGAGAGTACTAGAAGTCCTTTATAGGATTTGTAGAACTCAAGTTATGGCTTTGACAAGTCAAGGGCATTTTGGCCATTTGGAGATTACAGGTCATTTCAAGTATAAGGCCATAACTCCTATTTCCAAGCTTCAAATGGAAAAATGTTCAACATAAAACTTGTTCAAAATGATGTTTTAAGGCTAGTAAGGAGGTCATGAGATGATGGAAATGCTTGTAGCTCAAAGTTGCAAAATTGACCTAAAATAAGGGTATAAGTTAAATGAATCAAAGTTGGAAATTGATATTTTCAACCTACACATCCAAACCATGGCATGTAATATATCATTTTGACTCTAAAAAACATTTTAAGAACATTGGTTTAACCATAATTTTGATTTGAGGTCCAATTTGTGGACTTGCTTTGAAAAGTAGTTGCTTGCATATTAAGTAACATTTGCAAAACACATGAGGGATCAATACACAAGCTTCCAAGGCCTTGTAACACCTCTAATATCTCACTTAAGGATATTTTGGGATCATAACAAGCTGCTGCAACAAGGGAAACAGAATTGGGGTGAGTATGGCATGAGATGAGATTTTGGATGACATGAGAAACTCAACATCTCCTTGGATGAATCCAGAAGATTCTAGAGAGGTCCAACATGTTCTATATATTGATTAGAAGAGGTTTGAGTGAAAGGTTGGTGAGAATTGATTGAGAGAAGAGAGTGTGCAACTTCACTTTGTTCATTGCAAATTGAAATCGAATTCTGCATTCCACACCATCTTCTTCCTTTCTTTTGATTTCAATAACTTCTATGGAGGATACTGAATGATTCAAGATCAATTCCATAGCAAATCGATGGCTGAATTGTGTATGAGCAACTGAATTTCAGCACCTGCAAGTCATCATCGAATTTGGAGTTCCAGGCGTTTTCCATCAATTCTCTTGCATACAGAAGCAAGAACTTGATACACTGAATAATTTTGGAAGGTTTGAGAGCTTGAAGTGAAGATTTGGTGCATCTGTTACTCAAGAATTCACAGGTTGGTAACTTTCATCCCTCACCTTAATTTAAGAAGAATTAGGTCAATTTGTTAGGTTAGATTGATAGTATGTGGTTAGGAGATCGTTTCTGGAGACTTAGAGAAGATTTCATGATGATCAATGAGGTGACAAAATTTCTGTTTGGATCAAGAACATGCTGGATATTGAGAGATAATATGAGTATTATAGCAAGAATTGATCAGTGTAATACGGTGAACATTTTAGACCAAACAATTTGAAGAATGGTGACAATTGAGGTCTGAGCATAATTTTGATTCTTGATCGTGTTTTAGGTTAGAGGGTGATTCAATGAATTCTGAGGCTAGGGTTAGACTCAGGGAGAGATTTAGAGTGAGTTAGGGCTTTAGATCATGGATTTTGATGGAGATTTGAGGGAGCCCGGGTGAGGAGAAGGTTGAGGTTTGAGCTCTGTTTCAATGGCGTTCTCCCTCCATTTTTGGTTCAAACGAAGAAGATGATGTTAGCACCATTGGATCAGCTTGAGGACTTTGACTAGAGGAGTCATCCAACGACCATGTTTTAATTCTAATTTGTGAAGGATCTGAAGAAATGAAACGCGGCGTTTCATTTAAGTAGTGTTTTGGGCTTAATGAAATAACCACTATCCACACCCCCCAGCGAGCCCAATCCATAGTTTGAACTGATTTTAGTTTCTATTTGCACCGCGCGTGTGATTATTTTGTTTGATTTTCTTTTATTTTCTCATTTTATTCATGGTTCTTAAAAAAATCATAATAAATTGAAAATTAATCCAATTAACCCCATTCTTTTTGCATTATACTCATGATTGAGTCTAGTATTTTTTAGAGAAAAAATATTTTCATTTCATGCATTTTCTGATTTTATGGGAATTTTATATTTTAATTGATATTAAAATGGTTATGTTTGATACATAATTTTGTGGAATTTTGTGTGATCATATGGTGATGATTTTGATCCTAATTTTTTGTGTGTGATTAGGTTAGACATGTATGCTCCCATAGAATTTTTCTCACATTTTTGTGATGAAAATAGGTGTGCTTTCTAGATTGATATTTAGGTGCTTCCTTTTAGGGTTTAGGTTTAGTACCTTATGGTATAGAATTTATTTCTAGGTCTAATTTGATGGTTTGATCTCTGAAATTAATGTGGTAGAGTCATGATTGACCTAGGTTCCCATAGTCATTTTTGTAGGATTTTAAAATTGGTTTTAGTATTTTAGTTAGGACTAACTTTAGTACTAGGTTTTAGGTGATCCTAACTTGCTAATTCAACTAGTTTAACTTCTTTAGGTCCCTTAGATTAGGGTTTGTGCTTTGTTTGCCTTTGGTTGAGATTGAAGACAAGTTGAAGACAAGGTGAGGATGCTTGAAGTTGCTTGAAGTTGCTTGGAGATTGGGAGTTGCTTGTGCCTGAAGGTGTCTGATGAAGATTTAGGAGGTAGGAGACATAGGGAGAGCCTTAGAGTTAGAATGATTTCTTTCACAAATATGGAAAGCATCTTGTGCTTCCATTCCTCCCAATGACTAAAAGTCCTTCTCAGATATTCACATCCCTCCTTTGGAGGGACGAGTGGCTTTATCTGGGAAGTAGAACTTTGAGGAAACCAGTCTCTCATAATGATGAACCCTTACAGGCTTCCTTTGGTTGTCAATAAGTTGTTTATCATTTCCCCTCATCCGGTTAAATCAATTGTCTTCTGGTTTGAGTATCTTGAAAGATGTTGGACTTGAGTTTGAAGATGAGGACTTCATTGAAGGGTGTGGAAGGGGATGATTCCTTGAGTATTGCCATTGCAGCTGAAGCTTGAAGAGCAAGAAGAACAAGTTGATACTTGAAGACCCAATGGAGATTGAATGAAGAGCTGAGGCTTAAAGAATTGAAGAATGAAGTTGACACGTCCATGTGATTGAAGACTACTCTGAGAAGCTGAGGCTTGCAGGAAAAGAAGACCAAGTTGATACTGGTAAAGCAAAGGGAGCTGAAGCTTGAGAACTAAGTTGATACTTATGAAGAGGATTCAATTGAGATTGAGTGTAGAGCTGAGGCTTGAGGAATGAAGGATAAGTTGACACTTACATTGATGCTTGGAGATCCTGAAGGAATCAAGTTGATACTTGTAGGTTAAGAGTGAAGCCTGAAGGTAGAATTGACTGAGGAGCTGAAGCTTGGAGAAGAGAGAATAAGTTGACACTTATGTTTGATGGATTGAAACCTTGAAGAAGCAAGTTGATACTTGTCACGGAAGCTGATAGCCTTGAAGGGTGATTGAAGTCTGAAGACTGGGTTGCTGTTAGAAGAGCTGAAGCTTGGAAATGAAAAGAGAGGGGTTGATCTGCTTTCTTGTCTGTTTTCTTTTCTGTATTGCTGATGTGCCTTGTTTGACTTGCTTGATGCATTAGAATAAGCTCATATCTAGACTGACCTTTAATCTATGAGCATGATTGCACTAGAGGTTGAGTTGCTCCCTCTGCTTGTATTGTTACTGTATGGCTTTGCTTGCGGGTATTCGGTAGAGCCCTGCTCCCTTGCCCATGTGGTTTATTTTGCTTGACAACATTTTATTTTCTTCTGTATGATTACAGTCTCTTATATTTTGCTTGATAGCATGTTACTCTTTCTGTATGATTACAGTTATTCATATCTGGCTTGAGGTCGAGATGAGCTTGTGGAGGCTGACACCCCACACACATTTCCTCCCTCACTTGCATTGCATGCATTTTACAGTCATTTACTGTTTACTGTTTAAGCTGATGCTTTATCTGTTTCTGTTTATCATTGACATGATCCCTTAGGAATCTCACTTCCTTTGATAAGGAAGTGATGATAGAACTTTAGGTTGAAACCTATGCATGATAACTTCTAGGAGTTCCTTGTTTCAAACTTCAACTATAGGATGAATCCTTGGCATAACAACAGTAGGACTTGACAGTCTCCCTTTAGTTGAGCCTGTTCTCTTCTCATCTCAAAACAGCTTAAGATACATTAATCATGAATGATTTCTTTCGTACGTTACGAGCCTTAAGCTATCTGAGAAAGGATTGTTGGAGAGCTTCTTTCCAACAATCTGGATGTTTAGTATGGCACCCTTTGGGTGACATGCGACGCATTCACTCTCAGGTCATAGTCTTTAGTGCGATTGAAATTGCAAACACAATAAAAACAGTTCTTTCGTAAAAGACAGAAAACAAACTTCAAACCTTTTTGCCCCGTGGGCCCATAAGTCAAAGGAAAGCTTTTCCGAAGAAAAGAGTGTCGTTAAACTTCAGCGCCACCGCAAACAGGCTTTGTCCCTAACTGCTGGAACTGCTGTTTAACCCTACTCGATAAAACAGATGAATCTGAATTCCCGTAATCCGTAGTATCCCGAACTACGTAAGCTCTGATCTCTCATATCTGTTGAGAGTATGTAGGCACAATAATGACGTATTGGCGAGCCACCTTCCCCGTAACCCATAGTTAGCCGAACTACGTTGACTATGATTTCTCATTCTCTGATGAGAATACGTAGGCATAAAGCGCGACGCTTTGCCGAGTCATTTTTCTTTTCTGTTTAAGCCAGCTTCGATAGGTAGATAGATAAACCAACCCGTCTAGTAAACACAACAAGCATGGATCCCGTCGAGTACGACGGACGTGAGGGGTGCTAATACCTTCCCCTTGCATAACCGACTACCGAACCCAGACAATGGTTGCGATGACCTTGTCTTATACCCCTTTCGTCAGGTTTTTCCGATCGTTTCCTTTCCCGTTCTGAGGCATAAATAACGAAAGGTGGCGACTCTTCTGTTTTGTCGGCACCTTATTTTCGCGGAAGCGACACTATCACCAAAAGGATGACAGAGAACACTCGCACAAACTGGCACCGAAAGGATGACAGACCTATCACTAAAAGGATGATAGAGTGACACACGCACACAATCCTGACACTAAAAGAATGTAGGGTCTATCACCAAAAGGATGATAGAGAACACTCGCACAATCTCACACCAAAAGGATGACATACCCATAAATAAAAGCCTGATATAACTACACATGTACACAATCCCGACACCAAAAGGATGTCGGGCCTTTCACCAAAAGAATGATAGAGAATACTCGCACAATCTAGCACCAAAAGGATGACAGACCCATCACCAAAAGGATGATAGAGCGACACACGCACACAATCCCGACACCAAAAGGATGCAGGCCTATCACCAAAAGGATGATAGAGAACACTCGCACAATCTGACACCAAAATGATGACAAACCTATCACCAAAAGAATGATAGAGCGACACAGGCACACAATCCCAACACCAGAAGGATGTAGGGTCTATCACCAAAAGATTGATAGAGAACACTTGCACAATCTGTCACCAAAAGGATGATAGAGTGACACACGCACACAATCCTGACACTAAAAGGATATAGGGTCTATCACCAAAAGGATAATAGAGAACACTCGCAAAATCTAGCACCAAAAGGATGATAGACCCATCACCAAAAGGATGATAGAGCGACACACACACACAATCCCGACACCAAAAGGATGCAGGCCTATCACCAAAAGGATGATAAAGTGACACACGCACACAATCCCGACACCAGAAGGATGTAGGGTCTATCACCTAAAGGATGATAGAGAACACTTGCACAATCTGGCACCAAAAGGATGACAGACCTATCACCAAAAGGATGATAGAGAGACACACACACACAATCCCGACACCAGAAGGATGTAGGATCTATCACCAAAAGGATGACAGTGAACACTCGCACAAACTGGCACCGAAAGGATGACAGACCTATCACTAAAAGGATGATAGAGTGACACACGCACACAATCCTGACACTAAAAGGATGTAGGGTCTACCACCAAAAGGATGATAGAGAACACTCGCACAATCTCGCACCAAAAGGATGACATACCCATCAATAAAAGGCTGATATAACAACACATGTACACAATCCCGACACCAAAAGGATGTCGTGCCTTTCACAAAAAGAATGATAGAGAATACTCGCACAATCTGGCACCAAAAGGATGACAGACCCATCACCAAAAGGATGATAGAGCAACACACGCACACAATCCCGACACCAAAAGGATGCAGGCCTATCACCAAAAGGATGATAGAGAACACTCGCACAATCTGACACCAAAATGATGACAGACCTATCACCAAAAGAATGATAGAGCGACACAGGCACACAATCCCAACACCAGAAGGATGTAGGGTCTATCACCAAAAGATTGATAGAGAACACTTGCACAATCTGTCACCAAAAGGATGAGTGAGTGACACACGCACACAATCCTGACACTAAAAGGATATAGGGTCTATTGCCAAAAGGATAATAGAGAACACTCGCAAAATCTGGCACCAAAAGGATGATAGAGCGACACACGCACAAAATCCCGACACCAAAAGGATGCAGGCCTATCACAAAAAGGATGATAAAGTGACACACGACCACAATCCCGACACCAGAAGGATGTAGGGTCTATCACCTAAAGGATGATAGAGAACACTCGCACAAACTGACACCGAAAGGATGACAGACCTATCACTAAAAGGATGATAGAGTTACACACGCACACAATCCTGACACTAAAAGGATGTAGGGTCTATCACCAAAAGAATGATAGAGAACACTCGCACAATCTCGCACCAAAAGGATGACATACCCATCAATAAAAGGCTGATATAACTACACATTTACACAATCTAGACACCAAAAGGATGTCGGGCCTTTCACCAAAAGAATGATAGAGAACACTCGCACAATCTGGAACCAAAAGGATGACAAACCTATCACCCAAAGGATGATAAAGTGACGCACGCATACAATCCCGACACCAGAAGGATGTAGGGTCTATCACCAAAAGGATGATAGACAACACTCGCACAATCTGGCACCAAAAGGATGACAGATCCATCACCCAAAGAATCATAGAGCGACACATGCACACAATCCCGACACCCAAAGGATGCTGGGCCTATCACCATAAAGATGATACAGAACACTCGCACAATCTGGCACCAAAAAGATGACAGACCTATCACCAAAAGGACGATAGAGTGACACACGCACACAATCCCGACACCAGAAGGATGTAGGGTCTACCACCAAAAGGATGATAGAGAACACTCACACAATCTGCCACCAAAAGGATGACAGACCTATCAACAAAAGGATGATAGAGTGACACACGCACATAATCCTGACACTAAAAGGCTGTAGGGTCTATCACCAAAAGGATGATAGAGAACACTCGCAAAATCTGGCACCAAAAGGTTGACAGACCCATCACCAAAAGGATGATAGAGCGACACACACACACAATCCCGACACCAAAAGGATGCAGGCCTATCACCAAAAGAATGATAAAGTGACACACGCACACAATCCCGACACAAGAAGGATGTAGGGTCTATCACCTAAAGGATGATAGAGAACACTTGCATAATCTGGCACCAAAAGAATGACAGACCTATCACCAAAAGGATGATAGAGTGACACACACACACACACAATCCCGACAGCAAAAGGATGTAGGATCTATCACCAAAAGGATGACGGAGAACACTCGCACAAACTCGCACCTAAAGGATGACAGACCTATCACCTAAAGGATGATAGAGTGACACACGCACACAATCCTGATACTAAAAGGATGTAGGGTTTATCACCAAAAGGATGATAGAGAACACTCGCACAATCTCGCAGCAAAAGGATGACATACCCTTCAATAAAACGCTGATATAACTACACATGTACACAATCCCGACACCAAAAGGATGTCGGGCCTTTCACCAAAAGAATGATAGAGAATACTCACACAATCTGGCACCAAAAGGATGACAGACCCATCACCAAAAGGATGGTAGAGCGACACACGCACACAATCCCGACACCAAAAGGATGCAGGCCTATCACCAAAAGGACGATAGAGAACACTCGCACAATCTGACACCAAAATGATGACAGACCTATCACCAAAAGAATGATAGAGCGACACACGCACACAATCCCAACACCAGAAGGATGTAGGGTGTATCACCAAAAGATTGATAGAGAACACTTGCACAATCTGTCACCAAAAGGATGATAGAGTAACACACGCACACAATCCTGACACTTAAAGGATATAGGGTCTATCACCAAAAGGATGATAGAGAACACTCGCACAATCTGGCACTAAAAGGATGAGAGACCCATCACCAAAAGGATGATAGAGCGACACAAGCACACAATCCCGACACCAAAAGGATGCAGGCCTATCACCAAAAGGATGATAGAGAACACTCGCACAATCTGGAACCAAAAGGATGACAGACCTATCACCCAAAGGATGATAAAGTGACGCACGCATACAATCCCGACACCAGAAGGATGTAGGGTCTATCACCAAAAGGATGATAGACAACACTCGCACAATCTGGCACCAAAAGGATGACAGATCCATCACCCAAAGAATCATAGAGCGACACACGCACACAATCCCGACACCCAAAGGATGCTGGGCCTATCACCAAAAAGATGATACAGAACACTCGCACAATCTGGCACAAAAAAGATGACAGACCTATCACCAAAAGGACGATAGAGTGACACACGCACACAATCCCGACACCAGAAGGATGTAGGGTCTACCACCAAAAGGATGATAGAGAACACTCACACAATCTGCCACCAAAAGGATGACAGACCTATCAACAAAAGGATGATAGAGTGACACACGCACATAATCCTGACACTAAAAGGATGTAGGGTCTATCACCAAAAGGATGATAGAGAACACTCGCAAAATATGGCACCAAAAGGATGACAGACCCATCACCAAAAGGATGATAGAGCGACACACACACACAATCCCGACACCAAAAGGATGCAGGCCTATCACCAAAAGGATGATAAAGTGACACACGCACACAATCCCGACACAAGAAGGATGTAGGGTTTATCACCTAAAGGATGATAGAGAACACTTGCATAATCTGGCACCAAAAGAATGACAGACCTATCACCAAAAGGATGATAGAGTGACACACACACACAATCCCGACAGCAAAAGGATGTAGGATCTATCACCAAAAGGATGACGGAGAACACTCGCACAAACTCGCACCTAAAGGATGACAGACCTATCACCTAAAGGATTATAGAGTGACACACGCACACAATCCTGATACTAAAAGGATGTAGGGTTTATGACCAAAAGGATGATAGAGAACACTCGCACAATCTCGCACCAAAAGGATGACATACCCATCAATAAAAGGCTGATATAACTACACATGTACACAATCCCGACGCCAAAAGGATGTCGGGCCTTTCACCAAAAGAATGATAGAGAATACTCACACAATCTGGCACCAAAAGGATGACAGACCCATCACCAAAAGGATGGTAGACGACACACGCACACAATCCCGACACCAAAAGGATGCAGGCCTATCACCAAAAGGACGATAGAGAACACTCGCACAATCTGACACCAAAATGATGACAGACCTATCACCAAAAGAATGATAGAGCGACACACGCACACAATCCCAACAGCAAAAGGATGTAGGGTGTATCACCAAAAGATTGATAGAGAACACTTGCACAATCTGTCACCAAAAGGATGATAGAGTGAGACACGCACACAATCCTGACACTTAAAGGACATAGGGTCTATCACCAAAAGGATGATAGAGAACACTCGCACAATCTGGCACTAAAAGGATGAGAGACCCATCACCAAAAGGATGATAGAGCGACACAAGCACACAATCCTGACACCAAAAGGATGCAGGCCTATAACCAAAAGGATGATAGAGAACACTCGCACAATCTGGAACCAAAAGGATGACAGACCTATCACCAAAAGGATGACAGACCTATCACCCAAAGGATGATAAAGTGACGCACGTATACAATCCCGACACCAGAAGGATGTAGGGTCTATCACCAAAAGGATGATAGACAACACTCGCACAATCTGGCACCAAAAGGATGACAGATCCATCACCCGAAGAATGATAGAGCGACACACGCACACAATCCCGACACCCAAAGGATGCTTGGCCTATCACCAAAAAGATGATACAGAACACTCGCACAATCTGACACCAAAAAGATGACAGACCTATCACCAAAAGGACGATAGAGTGACACACGCACACAATCCCGACACCAGAAGGATGTAGGGTCTACCACCAAAAGGATGATAGAGAACACTCACACAATCTGCCACCAAAAGGATGACAGACCTATCAACAAAAGGATGATAGAGTGACACACGCACATAATCCTGACACTAAAAGGATGTAGGGTCTATCACCAAAAGGATGATAGAGAACACTCGCAAAATCTGGCACCAAAAGGATGACAGACCCATCACCAAAAGGATGATAGAGCGACACACACACACAATCCCGACACCAAAAGGATGCAGGCCTATCACCAAAAGGATGATAAATTGACACACGCACACAATCCCGACACAAGAAGGATGTAGGGACTATCACCTAAAGGATGATAGAGAACACTTACACAATCTGGCACCAAAAGGATGACAGACCTATCACCAAAAGGATGATAGAGTGTCACACACACACAATCCCGACAACAAAAGGATGTAGGATCTATCACCAAAAGGATGACGGAGAAAACTCGCACAAACTAGCACCTAAAGGATGACAGACCTATCACCTAAAGGATGATAGAGTGACACACGCACACAATCCTGACACTAAAAGGATGTAGGGTCTATCACCAAAAGGATGATAGAGAACACTCGCACAATCTCGCACCAAAAGGATGACATACCCGTCAATAAAAGGCTGATATAACTACACATGTACAAAATCCCGACACCAAAAGGATGTCGGGCCTTTCACCAAAAGAATGATAGAGAATACTCGCACAATCTGGCACCAAAAGGATGATAGAGCGACACACGCACACAATCCCGACACCAAAAGGATGCAGGCCTATCACCAAAAGGATGATAGAGAACACTCGCACAATCTGACACCAAAATGATGACAGACCTATCACCAAAAGAATGATAGAGCAACACACGCACACAATCCCAACACCAGAAGGATGTATGGTCTATCACCAAAAGATTGATAGAGAACACTTGCACAATCTGTCACCAAAAGGATGATATAGTGACACACGCACACAATCCTGACACTAAAAGGATATAGGGTCTTTCACCAAAAGGATGATAGAGAACACTCGCACAATCTGGCACTAAAAGGATGAGAGTCTCATCACCAAAAGTATGATAGAGTGACACACGCACACTATCCCGACACCAAAAGGATGCAGGCCTATCACTAAAAGGATGATAGTGAACACTCGCACAATCTGGAACCAAAAGGATGACAGACCTATCACCCAAAGGATGATAAAGTGACGCACACATACAATCTCGACACCAGAAGGATGTAGGGTCTATCACCAAAAGGATGATAGACAACACTCGCACAATCTGGCACCAAAAGGATGACAAATCCATCACCCAAAAAATGATAGAGCGACACACGCACACAATCCCGACACCCAAAGGATGCTTGGCCTATCACCAAAAAGATGATACAGAACACTCGCACAATCTGGCACTAAAAAGATGACAGACCTATCACCAAAAGGATGATAGTGTGACACACGCACACAATCCCGACACCAGAAGGATGTAGGGTCTACCACCAAAAGAATGATAGAGAACACTCGCACAATCTGGCACCAAAAGGATAACAAACCTATCAACAAAAGGATGATAGAGTGACACACGCAGACAATCCTGACACTAAAAGGATGTAGGGTCTATCACCAAAAGGATGATAGACAACACTCGCACAATCTGGCACTAAAAGAATGACATACCCATTATCAAAAGGCTGATATAATGACACATGTACACAATCCCGACACCAAAAGGATGCAGGGCCTTTCGCAAAAAGAATGATAGAGAATAATCGCACAATCTGTCACCAAATGGATGGCAGACCCATCACCAAAAGGATGATAGAGCGACACACGCACACAATCCCGACACCAAAAGGATGCAGGCCTATCACCAAAAGGATGATAAAGTGACACACGCACACAATCCCAACACCAGAAGGATGTAGGGTCTATCACCTAAAGGATGATAGAGAACACTTGCACAATCTGTCACCAAAAGGATGACAGACCTATCACCAAAAGGATGATGAAGTGACACACGCACACAATCCCGACACCAGAAGGATGTAGGATCTATCACCAAAAGGATGACAGAGAACACTCACACAAACTGGCACCGAAAGGATGACAGACCTATAACCAAAAGCATGATAGAGTGACACACGCACACAATCCTGACTCTAAAAGGATGTAGGGTCTATCACAAAAAGGATGATAGAGAACACTCGCACAATCTTGCACCAAAAGGATGACATACCCATCAATAAAAGGCTGATATAACTACACATGTACACAATCCCGACACCAAAAGGATTCCGGGCCTTTCTTCAAAAGAATGATAGAGAATACTCGCACAATATGGCACCAAAAGGATGACAGACCCATCACCAAAAGGATGATAGAGTGACACACGCACACAATCCCGACACCAAAAGGATGCAGGCCTATCACCAAAAGGATGATAGAGAACACTCGCACAATCTGACACCAAAATGATGACAGACCTATCACCAAAAGAATGATAGAGCGACACACGCACACAATCCCAACACCAAAAGGATGTAGGGTCTATCACCAAAAGATTGATAGAGAACACTTGCACAATCAGTCACCAAACGGATGATAGAGTGACACACGCACACAATCCTGACACTAAAAGGATATAGGGTGTATCACCAAAAGGATGATAAAGAACACTCGCACAATCTGGCACTAAAAGGATGAGAGACCCATCACCAAAAGGATGATAGAGCGACACACGCACACAATCCCGACACCAAAAGGATGCAGGCCTATCACCAAAAGGATGATAGAGAACACTCGCACAATCTGGAACCAAAAGGATGACAGACCTATCACCCAAAGGATGATAAAGTGACGCACGCATACAATCCTGACACCTGAAGGATGTAGGGTCTATCACCAAAAGGATGATAGACCAAACTCGCACAATGTGGCACCAAAAGGATGACAGATCCATCACCCAAAGAATGATAGAGCGACACACGCACATAATCCCGACACCAAAAGGATGCTGGGCCTATCACCAAAAAGATGATACAGAACAGTCGCACAATCTGGGACCAAAAAGATGACAGACCTATCACCAAAAGGATGATAGAGTTACACACGCACACAATCCCGACACCAGAAGGATGTAGGATCTACCACCAAAAGGATGATAGAGAACACTCGCACAATATGGCACCAAAAGGATGACAGACCTATCAACAAAAGGATGATAGAGTGACACACGCACACAATCCTGACACTAAAAGGATGTAGGGTCTATCACCAAAAGTTTGATAGAGAACACTCGCACAATCTGGCACCAAAAGGATGACATACCCATCATCAAAAGGCTGATATAACGACACAGGTACACAATCCCGACACCAAAAGGATGCAGGGCCTTTCACCAAAAGAATGATAGAGAATACTTGCACAATCTGACACCAAAAGGATGATAGGCCCATCACCAATAGGATGATAGAGCGACACACGTACACAATCCCGACACCAAAAGGATGCAGGACTATCACCAAAAGGATGATAGAGAACACTCGCACAATCTGGCACCAAAATGATGAATGACCTATCAGGAAAAGAATGATAGAGCGACACACGCACACAATCCCGACACCAGAAGAATGTAGGGTCTATCACCAAAAGGATGATAGAGAACACTTGCACAATCTGGCACCATAAGGATGATAGAGTGACACACGCACACAATCCTGACACTAATAGGATATAGGGTCTATGACCAAAAGGATGATAGAGAACACTCACACAATCTGGCACTAAAAGGATATGAGACCCATCACCAAAAAGATGATAGAGCGACACACGCACACAATCCCGACACCAAAAGGATGCAGGCCTATCACCAAAAGGATGATAAAGTGACACACGCACACAAGCCCGACACCAGAAGGACGTAGGGTCTATCACCAAAAGGATGATAGTGAACACTCGCACAATCTGGCACCAAAAGGATGACAGATCCATCACCCAAAGAATGATAGAGCGACACACGCACACAATTCCAACACCAAAATGATGCTGGGCCTATCACCAAAAAGATGATAGAGATCACTCGCACAATCTAGCACCAAAAAGATGAAAGAACTATCACCAAAAGGATGATAGAGTGAGACACGCACACAATCCCGACACCAAAAGGATGTAGGGTCTATCACAAAAAGGATGATAGAGAACACTCACACAAACTGGCACCAAAAGGATGACAAACCTATCACCAAAAGGATGATAGAGTGACACACGCACACAATCCTAACACTAAAAGGATGTAGGGTCTATCACCAAAAGGATGATAGAGAACACTCGCACAATCTCGCACCAAAAGGATGACAAACCTATCACCAAAAGGATGATAGAGTGACACACGCTCACAATCCCGACACCAGAAGGATGTAGGGTCTAACACCAAAAGGATGATAGAGAACACTCAGACAATCTGACACCAAAAGGATGACAGACCTATAACCAAAAGGATGATAGAGTGACACACACACACACAATCCTGACACTAAAAGGATGATAGAGAACACTCGAACAATCTCGCACCAAAAGGATGACATACCCATTATCAAAAGGCGGATATAACGACACATGTACACAATCCCGACACCAAAAGGATGCAGGGCCTTTCACCAAAAGAATGATAGAGAATACTTGCACAATCTGACACGAAAAGGATGACAGGCCCATCACCAAAAGGATGATAGAGCGACACACGCACACAATCCCGACACCAAAAGGATGCAGGCCTATCACCAAAAGGATGATAGAGAATACTCGCAGAATCTGGCACCAAAATGATGAATGACCTATCAGCAAAAGAATGATAGAGGGACACTCGCACACAATCCCGACACCAGAAGGACGTAGGGTCTATCACCAAAAGGACGATAGCGAACACTTGCACAATCTGGCACCAAAAGGATGACATACCTATCACCAAAAGGATGATAGAGTGTCACACGCACACAATCCTGACACTAATAGGATATAGGGTCTATGACCAAAAGAATGATAGAGAACACTCGCACAATCTGGCACGAAAAGGATGAGAGACCCATCACCAAAAGGATGATAGAGCGACACAGGCACACAATTCCGACACCAAAAGGATGCAGGCCTTTCACCAAAAGGATGATAAAGTGACACACGCACCCAAGCCCGACACCAGAAGGATGTAGGGTCTATCACCAAAAGGATGATAGTGAACACTCGCACAATCTGGCACCAAAAGGATGACATATCCATCACCCAAAGAATGATAGAGCGACACACGCACACAATTCCGACACCAAAACGATGTTGGGCCTATCACCAAAAAGATGTTAGAGATCACTCGCACAATCTAGCACCAAAAAGATGACAGACCTATCACCCAAAGGATGATAGAGTGACACACGCACACAATCCCGACACCAGAAGGATGTAGGGTCTATCACAAAAAGGATGATAGAGAACACTCGCACAAACTGGCACCGAAAGGATGACAAACCTATCACCAAAAGGATGATAGAGTGACACACGCACACAATGCTAACACTAAAAGGATGTAAGGTCTATCACCAAAAGGATGATAGAGAACACTCGCACAATCTGGCACCAAAAGGATGACATACCCATTATCAAAAGTCTGATATAACGACATATGTACACAATCCCGACCCCAAAAGGATGCAGGGCCTTTCACCAAAAGAATGATAGAGAGTACTCGCATAATCTGGCTCCAAAACGATGACAGACCCATCACCAAAAGGATGATAGAGCGACACACGCACACAATCCCGACACTAAAAGGATGCAGGACTATCACCAAAAGAATGATAGAGAACACTCGCACAATCTGGCACCAAAAGGATGACAGGCCTATCACCAAAAGGATAATAGTGTGACACACGCACACAATCCTGACACTAAAAGGATGTAAGGTCTATCACCAAAAGGATGATAACGAACACTCGAACAATCTCGCACCAAAAGGCTGACATACCCATCATCAAAAGGCTGATATATTGACACATGTACATAATCCCGACACCAAAAGGATGTAGGGCCTATCACCAAAAGAATGATAGGGAATACTTGCACAATCTGGCAACAAAAGGATGAGAGACCCATCACCAAAAGGATGATAGAGCAACACACGCACACAATCCAGACACCAAAAGGATGCAGGCCTATCACCAACAGATGATAGAGAACACTCGCACAATCTGGAACCAAAATGATGAATGACCTATCAGCAAAAGAATTATAGAGGGACACACACACACAATCCCAACACCAGAAGGATGTAGGGTCTATCACCAAAAGGATGATAGAGAACACTTGCACAATCTGGCACCAAAAGCATGACAAACCTATCACCAAAAGGATGATAGAGTGACACACGCACACAATCCTGACACTAAAAGGATATAGGGTCTATGACCAAAAGGATGATAGAGAACACTCGCACATTCTGGAACGAAAAGGATGAGAGACCCATCACCAAAAGGATGATAGAGCGATACACGCACATAATCCCGACACCAAAAGGATGCAGGCCTATCACCAAAAGGATGATAAAGTGACACACGCACACAAGCCCGACACCAGAAGGATGTAGGGTCTATCACCAAAAGGATGATAGTGAACACTCGCACAATCTAGCACCAAAAGGATGACAGATCCATCACCTAAAGAATGATAGAGCGACACACGCACACAATTCCGACACCAAAAGGATGCTGGGCCTATCACCAAAAGAATGATAGAGAACACTCGCACAATCAGGAACCAAAAGGATGATAGAGTGACACGTGCACACAGTCCCGACACCAGAGGGATGCAGGGTCTATCACCAAAAAGATGATGGAGAACACTCGCACAATCTGGCACCAAAAGGATGACAGACCCATCACCAAAAGGATGATAGAGCGACACACACACACACAATCCCGACACCAAAAGGATGCAAGCCTATCACCAAAAGGTTGATAGAGAACACTCACACAATATGGCAACAAAATGATGACAGATCTATTAGCAAAAGAATGATAGAGTGACACACGCACACAATCCCGACAGCAGAAGGATGTAGGGTCTACCACCAAAAGGATGATAGAGAACACTCGCACAATCTGGCACAAAAAGGATGACAGACCTATCACCAAAAGGATGATAGAGTGACACACACACACAATCCTGACACTAAAAGGATGCAGGCCTATCACCAAAAGGATGATAAAGTGACACACGCACACAATCCTGACACCAAAAGGATGCAGGACCTTTCAACAAAAGAATGATAGAGAATACTCGCACAATCTTGCACCAAAAGGATGACAGACCCATCACCAAAAGGATGATAGAGCGACGCACACACACAATCCTGACACCAAAAGGATGCAGGCCTATCACCAAAAGGATGATAAAGTGACACACGCACACAATCCCGACACTCGCACAAACTGGCACCGAAAGGATGACAGAAAACACTCGCACAAACTGGCACCGAAAGGATGAGAGACCTATCACCAAAAGGATGATAGAGTGACACACGCACACAATCCCGACACCAGAAGGATGTAGGATCTATCACCAAAAGGATGACAGAGAACACTCGCACAAACAGGCACCGAAAGGATGACAGACCTATCACCAAAAGGATGATAGAGTGACACACGCACACAATCCTGACACTAAAATGATGTAGGGTCTATCACCAATGGGATGATAGAGAACACTCGCACAATCTCACACCAAATGGATGACATACCCATCAATAAAACGCTGATATAACTACACATGTACACAATCCCAACACCAAAAGGATGCCAGGCCTTTCACCAAAAGAATGATATAGAATACTCGCACAATCTGGCACCAAAAGGATGACAAACCCATCACCAAAAGGATGATAGAGCGGCACACGCACACAATCCCGAAACCAAAAGGATGCAGGCCTATCACCAAAAGGATGATAGAGAACACTCACACAATCTGACACCAAAATGATGACAGACCTATCACCAAAAGAATGATAGAGCGACACACGCACACAATCCCAACACCAGAAGGATTTAGGGTCTATCACAAAAAGATTGATAGAGAACACTTGCACAATCTGTCACCAAATGGATGATAGAGTGACACACGCACACAATCCTGACACTAAAAGGATATAGGGTCTATCACCAAAAGGATGATAGAGAACACTCGCACAATCTGGCACTAAAAGGTTGAGAGACCCATCACCAAAAGGATGATAGAGCGACACACGCACATAATCCCAACACCAAAAGGATGCAGGCCTATCACCAAAAGGATGATAGAGAACACTCGCACAATCTGACAACAAAATGATGACAGGCCTATCACCAAAAGAATGATAGAGCGACACACGCACACAATCCCAACACCAGAAGGATGTAGGGTCTATCACCAAAATATTGATAGAGAACACTTGTACAATCTTTCACCAAAAGGATGATAGAGTGACACACGCACACAATCCTGACACGAAAAGGATATAGGGTCTATCACCAAAAGGATGATAGACAACACTCGCACAATCTGGCACCAAAAGGATGATAGATCCATCACCCAAAAAATGATAGAGCGACACACGCACACAATCCCGACACCAAAAGGATGTTGGGCCTATCACGAAAAAGATGATATAGAACACTCGCACAATCTGGCACCAAAAAGATGACAGACCTATCACCAAAAGGATGATAGAGTGACACACGCACACAATCCTGACACCAGAAGGATGTAGGGTCTACCACCAAAAGGATGATAGAGAACACTCGCACAATCTGGCACCAAAAGAATGACAGACCTATCATCAAAAGGATGACAAAGTGACACACGCACACAATCCTAACACTAAAAGGATGTAGGGTCTATCACCAAAAGGATGATAGAGAACACTCGCACAATCTGGCACCAAAAGGATGACATACCCATCATTAAAAGGCTGATTTAACGAAAGATGTACACAATCCCGACAACAAAAGGATGCAGGGCATTTCACCAAAAGAATGATAGAGAATACTCGCACAATCTGGCACCAAAAGGATGATAGACCCATCACCAAAAGGATGATAGAGCGAACACGCACACAATCCCGACACCAAAAGGATGCAGGCTTATCACCAAAAGTATGATAGAGAACCCTCGCATAATTTGGCACCAAAAGGATGACAGACCTATCACAAAAAGGATGATAGAGTGACACACGCACACAATCCCGACACCAGAAGGATGTAGGGTCTACCACCAAAACGATGATAGAGAACACTCGCACAATCTGGCACCAAAAGGATGACAGACCTATCACCAAAAGGATGATAGAGTGACACACGCACACAATCCTGACACTAAAAGGATGTAGGGTCTATGACCAAAAGGATGATAGAGAACACTCGAACAATCTAGCACCAAAAGGATGACATACCCATTATCAAAAGGCTGATATAACGACAGTTGTACACAATCCCGTCACCAAAAGGATGCAGGGCCTTTCACCAAAAGAATGATAGAGAATACTTGCACAATTTGACAACAGAAGGATGACAGGCCCATCACCAAAAGAATGATAGAGCGACACACACACACAATCCCGACACCAAAAGGATGCAGGCCTATCATCAAAAGGATGATAGAGTGACACACGCACGCAATCCTGACACTAAAATGATGTAGGGTCTATCACCAATGGGATGATAGAGAACACTCGCACAATCTCACACCAAAAGGATGACATACCCATCAATAAAACGCTGAAATAACTACACATGTACACAATCCCGACACCAAAAGGATGTCGGGCCTTTCACCAAAAGAATGATATAGAATACTTGCACAATCTGGCACCAAAAAGATGACAAACCCATCACCAAAAGGATGATAGAGCGACACACGCACACAATCCCGAAACCAAAAGGATGCAGGCCTACCACAAAAAGGATGATAGAGAATACTCACACAATCTGACACCAAAATGATGACAGACCTATCACCAAAAGAATGATAGAGCGACACACGCACACAATCCCAACACCAGAAGGATGTAGGGTCTATCACAAAAAGATTGATAGAGAACACTTGCACAATCTGTCACCAAAAGGATGATAGAGTGACACACGCACACAATCCTGACACTAAAAGGATATAGGGTCTATCACCAAAAGGATGATAGAGAACACTCGCACAAACTGGCACTGAAAGGATGACAAAACCAATCACCAAAAGGATGATAGAGTGAAACACGCACACAATCCCGACACCAGAAGGATGTAGGGTCTACCACCAAAAGGAT
Organism: Lathyrus sativus; assembly: GCA_963859935.3. Lineage (NCBI taxonomy): Eukaryota > Viridiplantae > Streptophyta > Magnoliopsida > Fabales > Fabaceae > Lathyrus > Lathyrus sativus. The sequence goes on along the minus strand of OZ012739.1, from coordinate 198,209,370 downwards.
GATAGAGAACACTCGCACAATGTAACACCAAAAGGATGTCAGACCTATCACCAAAAGGATGATAGAGTGAGACACGCACACAATCCTGACACTAAAAGGATGTAGGGTCTATCACCAAAAGGATGATAGAGAACACTCAAACAATCTCGCACCAAAAGGATGACATACCCATCATGAAAAGGCTGATATAACGACACATGTACACAATCTCAACACCAAAAGGATGCAGGGCCTTTCACCAAAAGAATGATAGAGAATACTTGTAGAATCTGACACCAAGAGGATGACAGGCCCATCACCAAAAGGATGATAGAGCGACACACGCACACAATCCCGACACCAAAAGGATGCAGGCCTATCACCAAAAGGATGATAGAGAACACTCGCAAAATCTGGCACCAAAATGATGAATGACCTATCAGCAAAAGAATGATAGAGGGACACACGCACCCAATCCCGACACTAGAAGGATGTAGGGTCTATCACCAAAAGGATGATAGAGAACACTTGCACAATCTGGAACCAAAAGGTTGACAGACCTATCACCAAAAGGATGATAGAGTGACACACGCACACAATCCTGACACTAAAAGGATATAGGGTCTATCACCAAAAGGATGATAGAGAACACTCAGACAATCTGGCACTAAATGGATGAGAGACCCATCACCAAAAGGATGATAGAGCGAGACACGCATACAACCCCGACACCAAAAGGATGCAGGCCTATCACAAAAAGGATGATAAAGTGACACACGCACACAATCCCGACACCAGAAGAATGTAGGGTCTATCACCAAAAGGATGATAGTGAACACTCGCACAATCTGGGACCAAAAGGATGACAGATCCATCACCCAAAGAATGATAGAGCGACACATGCAAACAATTCCGACACCAAAAGGATGCTGGGCCTATCACTAAAAGAATGATAGAGAACACTCGCACAATGTGGCACCAAAAGGATGATAGACTGACACACACACACAATACCGACACCAAAAGGATGTAGTGTCTACCACCAAAAGGATGATAGAGAATACTAGCACAATCTGGCACCAAAAGGATGACAAACCTATCATCAAAAGGATGATAAAGTGACACACGCACACAATCCGAACACTAAAAGGATGTAGGGTCTATCACCAAAAGGATGATAGAGAACACTCGGACAATCTGGCACCAAAAGGATGACATACCCATCATTAAAAGGCTGATATAACGACACATGTACACAATCCCGACACCAAAAGGATGTAGGGCCTTTCGCCAAAAGAATGATAGAGAATACTTGCACAATCTGGCACCAAAAGGATGACATACCCATCACCAAAAGGATGATAGAGCGACACACGCACACAATCCTGACACAAAAAGGATGCATGCCTATCACCAAAAGAATGATAGAGAACACTCGCACAATCTGGCACCAAAATGATGAATGACCTATCAACAAAAGAATGATAAAAGGACACACGCACACAATCCCGACACCGGAAGGATGTAGGGTCTATCACCAAAAGCATGATAGAGAACACTCGCACAATCTGGCACTAAAAGGATGAGAGACCCATCACCAAAAGGATGATAGAGCGACACACGCACACAATCCCGACACCAAAAGGATGCAGACCTATCACCAAAAGGATGATAAAGTGACACATGCACACAATCCCGACACCAGAAGGATGTAAGGTCTATCACCAAAAGGATGATAGTGAACACTCGCACAATCTGGCACCAAAAGGATAACATATCCATCACGCAAAGAATGATAAAGCGACACACGCACACAATTCCGACACCAAAAGGATGTTGGGCCTATCACCAAAAGAAGGAAAGAGAACACTCGCACAATCTGGAACCAAAAGGATGACAGACCTATCACCAAAAGGATGATAGAGTGACACACGCACACAATTCCGACACCAGAAGGATGTAGGGTCTACCACCAAAAGGATGATGGAGAACACTCGCACAATCTGGCATCAAAAGGATGACAGACCTATCATCAAAAGGATGATAGAGTAACACACGCACACAATCCTAACACTAAAAGGATGTGGGTCTATCACCAAACAGATGATAGAGAACACTCGCACAATCTGGCACCAAAAGGATGACATACCCATCATTAAAAGGCTGATATAACGACACATGTACAATCCCGACACCAAAAGGATGCAGGGCATTTCACCAAAAGAATGATACAGAATACTCGCACAATCTGGCACCAAAAGGATGACAGACCCATCACCAAAAGGATGATAGAGCGACACACGCACACAATCCCGACACCAAAAGGACGCAGGCTTATATCCAAAAGAATGATAGTGAACACTCGCACAATCTGAACCCCAAAAGGACGAGAGACCTATCACTAAAAGGATGATAGAGTGACACACGCACACAATCCCGACACCAGAAGGATGTAGGGTCTTTCACCAAAAGGATGATAGAGAACACTTGCACAATCTGGCACCAAAAGGATGACAGACTTATCACCAAAAGGATGATAGAGTGACACACGCACACAATCCTAACACTAAAAGGATATATGGTCTATCACCAAAAGGATGATAGACAACACTCGCACAATCTGGCACTAAAAGGATGAGCGACCCATCACCAAAAGGATGATAGAGCGACACACGCACAAAATCCCGACACCAAAAGGATGTAGGCCTATCACCAAAAGGATGATAAAGTGACACACGCACACAATCCCGACATCAGAAGGATGTAGGGTCTATCACCAAAAGAATGATAGAGAACACTCGCACAATTTGGCACCAAAAGGATGACAAATCCATCACCCAAAGAATGATAGAGTGACACAGGCACACAATTCTGACACCAAAAGGATGCTGGGCCTATCACCAAAGAATGATAGAGAACACTCGCACAATCTGACACCAAAAGGATGACAGACCTTTCACCAAAAGGATGATAGAGTGACACACACACACAATCCCAACACCAGAAGGATGTAGGGTCTACCACCAAAAGGATGATAGAGAACACTAGCACAATCTGGCACCAAAAGGATGACAAACCTATCATCAAAAGGATGATAGATTGACATACACACACAATTCTAACACTAAAAGGATGTAGGGTCTATCACCAGAAGGATGATAGAGAACACTCGCACAATCTGGCACCAAAAGGATGACATACCCATCATTAAAAGGCTGATATAACGACACGTGTACAATCCCGACACCAAAAGGATGCAGGGCATTTCAACAAAAGAATGATAGAGAATACTCGCACAATCTGGCACCAAAAGGATGACAGACCCATCACCAAAAGGGTGATAGAGCGACACACACACACAATCCCGACACCAAAAGGACGCAGGCTTATCACCAAAAGAATGATAGAGAACACTCGCACAATCTAGCACCAAAAGGATCAGAGACCTATCACCAAAAGGATGATAGAGTGACACACGCACACAATCCCGACACCAGAAGGATGTAGGGTCTACCACCAAAAGGATGATAGAGAACACTTGCACAATCTGGCACCAAAAGGATGACAGACCTATCACCAAAAGGATGATAGAGTGACACACGCACACAATCCTGACACTAAAAGGATATATGGTCTATCACCAAAAGGATGATAGACAACACTCGCACAATTTGGCACTAAAAGGATGAGCGACCCATCACCAAAAGGATGATAGAGCGACACACGCACAAAATCCCGACACCAAAAGGATGTAGGCCTATCACCAAAAGGATGATAAAGTGACACACGCACACAATCCCGACATCAGAAGGATGTAGGGTCAATCACCAAAAGGATGATAGTAAACACTCGCACAAATCCATCACCCAAAGAATGATAGAGTGACACAGGCACACAATTCTGACACCAAAAGGATGCTGGGCCTATCACCAAAGAATGATAGAGAACACTCGCACAATCTGACACCAAAAGGATGACAGACTATCACAAAAAGGATGATAGAGTGACACACGCACACAATTCCGACACCAGAATGATGTAGGGTCTACCACCAAAAGGATGATAGAGAACACTCGCACAATCTGGCACCAAAAGGATGACAGACCTATCATCAAAAGGATGATAGAGTGACATACACACACAATTCTAACACTAAAAGGATGTAGGGTCTATCACCAGAAGGATGATAGAGAACACTCGCACAATCTGGCACCAAAAGGATGACATACCCATCATTAAAAGGCTGATATAACGACACGTGTACAATCCCGACACCAAAAGGATGCAGGGCATTTCAACAAAAGAATGATAGAGAATACTCGCACAATCTGGCACCAAAAGGATGACAGACCCATCACCAAAAGGATGATAGAGCGACACACACACACAATCCCGACACCAAAAGGACGCAGGGTTATCACCAAAAGAATTATAGAGAACACTCGCACAATCTGGCACCAAAAGGATCAAAGACCCATCACCAAAAGGATGATAGAGTGACACACGCACACAATCCCGACACCAGAAGGATGTAGGGTCTACCACCAAAAGGATGATAGAGAACACTTGCACAATCTGGCACCAAAAGGATGACAAACCTCTCACCAAAAGGATGATAGAGTGACACACGCACACAATCCTGACACTAAATGGATATACGGTCTATCACGAAAAGGATGATAGAAAACACTCGCACAATCTAGCACTAAAAGGATGAGAGACCCATCACCAAAAGGATGATAGAGCGACACACGCACACAATCCCGACACCAAAAGGATGCAGCCATACCACCAAAAGGATGATAAAGTGATACACGCACATAATCCCGACACCAGAAGGATGTAGGGTCTATCACCAAAAGGATGATAGTAAACACTCGCACAATCTGGCACCAAAAGGATGACAGATCCATCACTCAAAAAATGATAGAGCGACACACGCACACAATTCCGACACCAAAAGTATGTTGGGCCTCTCACCAAAAGAAGGATAGAGAACACTCGCACAATCTGGCACCAAAAGGATGACAGACCTATCACCAAAAGGATGATAGAGTGACACACGCACACAATTCGACACCAGAATGATGTAGGGTCTACCACCAAAAGGATGATAGAGAACACTCGGACAATCTCGCACAAAAAGGATGACATACCCATCATCAAAAGGTTAATATAACGACACATGTACACAATCCCGACACCAAAAGGATGCAGGGCCTTTCACCAAATAAATGATAGAGAATACTCGCACAATCTGGCACCAAAAGGATGACTGAGCCATCACCAAAAGGATGATAGAGCGACACACGCATACAGTCCCGACACCAAAAGGATGTAGGGTCTATCACCAAAAGATTAATAGAGAACATTTGCACAATCTGGCACCAAAAGGATGACAGACCTATCACCAAAAGGATGATAGAGTGATACACGCACACAATCCTGACACTAAAAGGATATAGGGTCTATCACCAAAAGGATGATAGAGAACACTCGCACAATCTGGCACTAAAAGGATAACAGACCCATCACCAAAAGGATGATAGAGCGACATACACACACACAATTCCGACACCAAAAGGATGCAAGGCCTTTCACCAAAAGAATGATAGAGAATACTCGCACAATCTGGCACCAAAAGGATGACAGACCCATCACGAAAAGGATGATAGAGCGACACAAGCACACAATCCCGACACCAAAAGGATGCAGGCCTATCACCAAAAGCATGATAGAGAACACTCGTACAATATGGCAACAAAATGATGACAGACTTATCACTAAAAGAATGATATTGTGACACACGCACACAATCCCGACACTACAATCTGGCACCAAAAGGATGAGAGACCTAAAACCAAAAGGATGACAGAGTGACACACGCACACAGTCCTGAACCTAAAAGGATATAGGGTCTATCACCAAAAGGATGATAGAGAACACTCGCACAATCTGGCACTAAAAGGATGAAAGACCCATCACCAAAAGGATGATAGAGCGACACACGCACACAATCCCTACACCAAAAGGATGCAGGCCTATCACCAAAAGCATGACAGAGAACACTCGCACAATCTGGCACCAAAAGGATGACAGACCTATCACCAAAAGGATGATAAAGTGACACACGCACACAATCCCGACACCAGAAGGATGTAGGGTTTATCACCAAAAGGATGATAGAGAACACTCGCACAAACTGGCACCTGAAGGATGACAGAACTATCACTAAAAGATGATAGAGTGACACGCGCACACAATCCTGACACTAAAAGGATGCAGGGTCTATCACCAAAAGGATGATAGAGAATACTCGCACAATCTGGCACCAAAAGGATGACAGACCCATCACCAAAAGGATGATAGAGCGACACACGCACACAATCCCGACACCAAAAGGATGCTGGCCTATTACCAAAAGGATGATAGAAAACACTCGCATAATCTGGCAACAAAATTATGACAGACCTATCACCAAAAGAATGATAGAGCGACACACGCACACAATCCCGACACCAGAAGGATGTAGGGTCTATCACAAAAAGAATGATAGAGAACATTTGCACAATCTAGCACCAAAAGGATGACAGACCTAAAACCAAAACGATGATAGATGACACACGCACACAATCTTGACACTAAAAGGATATAGGGTCTATCACCAAAAGGATGATAGAGAACACTCGCACAATCTGGCACTAAAAGGATGAGAAACCCATCACCAAAAGGATAATAGAGCGACACACACACACAATCCCGACACCAAAAGGATGCAGGCCTATCACCAAAAGGATGATAGAGAACACTCGCACAATCTGACACCAAAAGGATAACAGAACTATCACTATAAGGATGATAAAGTGACACATGCACACAATCCCGACACCAGAAGTATGTAGGGTCTATCACCAAAAGGATGATAGAGAACACTCGCACAATCTGGCACCAAAAGGATGAAAGATCCATCACACAAAGAATGATAGAGCGACAAACACATGCAATCCCGACACCAAAAGGATGTTGGGCCTATCACCAAAAAGATTATAGAGAACACTCGCACAATCTGGCACCAAAAATATGACAGTCCTATCACCAAAAGGATGATAGAGTGACACACGCACACAATCCAGACACCAGAAGGATGTAGGGTCTATCACCAAAAGGATGATAGAGAACACTCGAACAAATTGGCACCGAAAGGATGACAGAACTATCACCAAAAGGATGATAGAGTGACACACGCACACAATTCTAACACTAAAAGGATGTAGGGTCTATCACCAAAAGGATGATAGAGAACACTCGCACAATATGGCACCAAAAGGATGACATACTCATCAAACAAAGGCAGATATAACGACACATGTACACAATCCCGACACCAAACGGATGCAGGGCCTTTCACCAAAAGAATGATAGAGAATACTCGCACAACCTGGCAGCAAAAGGATGACAGACCTATCACCAAAAGGATGATAGAGCGACACACGCACACAATCCCGACACCAAAAGGATGCAGGCCTATCACCAAAAGGATGATAGAGAACACTCGCACAATCTGGCACCAAAATGACGACATACCCATCATCAAAAGGCTGATATAACAACACATGTACACAATCCCGACACCAAAAGGATACAGGGCCTTTCACCAAAAGAATGATAGAGAATACTCGCACAATCTGGCACCAAAAGGATGACAGACCTATCACCAAAAGGATGATAAAGTGACACACGCACACAATCCCGACACCAGAAGGATGTAAGGTCTATCACTAAAAGGATGATAGAGAACACTCGCACAATCTGGCACCAAAAGGATGAAAGATCCATCACCCAAAGAATGATAGAGCGACACACGCACACAATCCCGACACCAAAAGGATGCTGGGCCTATCACCAAAAAGATGATAGAGAACACTCGCACAATCTGGCACCAAAAAGATGACAGACCTATCACCAAAAGGATGATAGAGTGACACAAATACACAATCCCGACACCAGAAGGATGTATGGTCTATCACCAAAAGGATGATAGAGAACACTCGCAGAAACTGGCACCGGAAGGATGACAGAACTATCACCAAAAGATGATAGAGTGACACGCGCACACAATCCTGACACTAAAAGGATGTAGGGTCTATCACCAAAAGGATAATAGAGAACACTTGCACAATCTGGCACCTAAAGAATGACATACCCATCATCAAAAGGATGATATAACGACACATGTACACAATCCCGACACCAAAAGGATGCAGGGCCTTTCACCAAAAGAATGATAGAGAATACTCGCACAATCTGGCACCAAAAGGATGACAGACCCATCACCAAAAGGATGATACAGCGACACAAGCACACAATCCCGACACCAAAAGGATGTTGGCCTATTACCAAAAGGATGATAGAGAACACTTGCACAATCTGGCAACAAAATTATGACAGACCTATCGTCAAAAGAATGATAGAACGACACACGCACACAATCTCGACACCAGAAGGATGTAGGGTCTATTACAAAAAGATTGATAGAGAACATTTGCACAATCTAGCACCAAAAGGATGACAGACCTAAAACCAAAAGGATGATAGATGACACACGCACACAATCCTGACACTAAAAGGATATAGGGTCTATCACCAAAAGGATGATGGAGAACACTCACACAATCTGGCACTAAAAGGATGAGAGACCCATCACCAAAAGGATGATAGATCGACACGCACACAATCCCGACACCAAAAGGATGCAGGCCTATCACCAAAAGGATGATAGAGAACACTCGCACAATCTGGCACCAAAAGGATAACAGACCTATCACCAAAAGGATGATAAAGTGACACACGCACACAATCCCGACACCAGAAGTATGTAGGGTCTATCACCAAAAGGATGATAGAGAACACTCGCACAATCTGGCACCAAAAGGATGAAAGATCCATCACACAAAGAATGATAGAGCGACAAACACATGCAATCCCGACACCAAAAGGATGTTGGGCCTATCATCAAAAAGATTATAGAGAACACTCGCACAATCTGGCACCAAAATGATGACAGACTTATCACCAAAAGGATGATAGAGTGACACAAACACACAATCCAGACACCAGAAGGATGTAGGGTCTATCACGAAAAGAATGATAGAGAACACTCGCATAAACTGGCACCGAAAGGATGACAGACCTATCACCAAAAGGATGATAGAGTGACACACGCACACAATCCTAACACTAAAAGGATGTAGGGTCTATCACCAAAAGGATGATAGAGAACACTCGCACAATCTGGCACCAAAAGGATGACATACCCATCAAACAAAGGCTGATATAACGACACATGTACATAATCCCGACACCTAACGGATGCAGGGCCTTTCACCAAAAGAATGATAGAGAATACTCGCACAACCTAGCAGCAAAAGGATGACAGACCTATCACAAAAAGGATGATAGAGCGACACACGCACACAATCCCGACACCAAAAGGATGCAGGCCTATCACCAAAAGGATGATAGAGAACACTCGCACAATCTGGCACCAAAATGACGACATACCCATCATCAAAAGGCTGATATAACGACACATGTACAGAATCCCGACACCAAAAGGATGCAGGGCCTTTCACCAAAAGAATGATAGAGAATACTCGCACAATCTGGCACCAAAAGGATGACAGACCCATCACCAAAAGGATGATAGAGCGACACATGCACACAATCCCGACACCAAAAGGATGCTGGCCTATCACCAAAAGGATGATAGAGAACACTCGCACAATCTGGCAACAAAATTATGACAAACCTATCACCAAAAGAATGATAGAGCGACACACGCACACAATCGCGACACCAGAAGGATGTAGGGTCTATCACAAAAAGATTGATAGAGAACATTTGCACAATCTAGCACCAAAAGGATGACAGACCAAAAACCAAAAGGATGATAGATGACACACGCACACAATCCTGACACTAAAAGGATATAGGGTCTATCACCAAAAGGATGATAGAGAACACTCGCACAATCTGGCACTAAAAGGATGAGAGACCCATCACCAAAAGGATGATAGAGAGACACACGCACACAATCCCGATGTAACTCCCCGATTCAGAATTTCCCATTATTTTGTTGAGTCTTTTAATTTATTGGTTAATTGTTATTTTATTGTGGAATTATGTGATAATATGTTATGTGTGTATGTTGTGGTATTTTATTATTTGGAGAATTTTGGGAATTAATTAGAGGGTGTTATTGATAATCCTTGATTAGTAGTTATTTTGAGAGAAATAGAGTAGAAAGAGTATAAGTGGAGAAGAGAAAGAATAGAGAGAATAGAAACCAAGAGGAAAGAAAAGAAGTGAAAGAAAGGAAGAGAAGAGAAAAGAGGAGAAAAACCTAGAATCTTCAAGAATCCACTTCTAAGCTTTCGATTGATCGGGTAAGGGTATGAAACTTTATTATTCTTGCAATGTGTATAATTATGTGTGTTCTTGTTGGTTTTGTTTTAGATTGGGAAGAGTTTTTCCCATTTTTCATTTTAGGGCATAATGAGTTTAATCGGTAGAACGGATGTTTTATCGGGTAGAATCTGATGTAAGTGATGTAGAATAGTCAGGGTGTGATAGACTAAGGCTATTGGAACTGATTTAATGAGAATCAGTCAGTTTTGGAGTGGTTGAGGAATTTTGAACAGTGGGAAAATTCTGAGTTCGCAGACACTCGCTAGCACGTTCGCTAGGCGAGCTGGTCGCGAACGTTTGCTAAGCGAGCAGTAGCGAATAGGTAGCGAATGGTCCCAGACTTGGAAAAAATGCATGTTGTAGTGTTCGCTGGTAGCGAATGGGGGTAGCGAAGGTTCTCTAGGGGTTCGATGAGCGAGCGAGGTAGCGAACGAAGTCAGAGGCTTCTGTTTGCCTTTGCGAGCTTGTTCGCTAGGCGAACAAGTAGCTAATACTCGCTAAGCGAGCAGGGTGGCGAACGTGGCAGGTTGTGTTTTTCTTTAATGTTTCCATCTGAGGTTGGATTTCTGACTTAACTTTGATTATTTTCTTGCTCGAGGCACCGATCATGCTGAGTTATGTTGTGCAGTGGGTAGCTGTATGGCGTGAATCCTAGATTATGAATTATGGAATCTGTATGTGGCCGTTTGGCTATTTTGTGCAATTGTTCGAATTAAATGGAATTGCATGGTGATATTGATGTGAATGTGCATAATTGTATGTACTTGTATGATGTGAAGAATGCTTGAATATGTTTGTAAATATGTGTGCATTTTAAGAGTGTTTAGAGTCGTGTTGCATGTGTAGCATCATGATTGCAGAAACCTCGTGTGCCCTTGTGGGGTGTGAGCGATGGTTTAGTTACTTTGATCCTTAGGAGGATCTGCAGAAACGATCGTGTGCCCTTGTGGGGTGTGAGTGATGGTTTATTTTGATTTCATGGAGAATCTGCAGAATAGTTGTGTGCCCTTGTGGGGTGTGAGCAACCGGATTGTGTGCCCGTGTGGGGTGTGAGCAATCCTGAAACATCGTGTGCCCATGTGGGGTGTTAGCGATGGGTGAACATCGTAGGCCCGACGGGGAGTTACTTTGGTAATGAGCGATGGTTCCATTTTGGTTCTTCAATTGAACCTGCTGAACGAGTCGGTACCACATTTGCGTCTGCATAGTCGTGAGTCGGTCTCCTTGAGTTGCATTATCATCTTTATATGATGTTTTGGTGAATTGAACATAATTGTAAATGTTTAAGTGAAATGCTATGAATTGTGAAGCATGAATTGGTGAATGTGATTGATTATGTGCGTGTACATTGTGATGTATCGTGACAAGTTGTGGTGAGAAATGTGAATTTTGTGTATGATATAATTGTGTTTTATGATATATAATTTTATGCATTGTTTGTTATGACAATGTTTCTCACCTTCTGCTGTTTTATAATGCTCTATGAGGCATTGCAGAGTAGGATGCTGGAGGTCTTTTGTGAAGCGAGTCTTCATTTCTTTTGGTCAGATGGCTCTAATATGTAACACTGGGTAGTTAGGAAATGTTTTGATTCTTTTGTGATACATCTGTATATGTGCTTGCTGCTGAATGTTTTATAAACTTAACTGATGAAATGAATTAACCTGAATGATGTATATGATGTTTATATTAATGAAATGATTTCAATGTTTAGATTTTTCCGCTTTATTCTAAATGTTGATACATGGGTTTTAAGCGCTATGCTTTGTTTTTAGTTGAGATTTACCCCTTTTGTTACATATCTTTATGAGCAGGTATTATTTATGTTTCGTTTCGATGATAATGTGATGCGCCTCTTTTATACCATGTTTTAATTTATACTCTGATGAAACTTTTATTAATTGCTTATATGAATTTAATTGATTAATTAGGGGTATAGAAAGGGGGTGTTACACCCGACACCAAAAGGATGTTGGGCCTATCACCAAAAAGATGATAGAGAACACTCGCACAATCTGGCACCAAAAAGATGACAGACATATCACCAAAAGGATGATTAAGTGACACACCCACACAATCCCGACACCAGAAGGATGTAGGGTCTATCACCAAAAGGATGATAGAGAACACTCGCACAAACTGGCACCAAAAGGATGATAGAGTGATACACGCACACAATCCTGACACTAAAAGGATGTAGGATCTATCACCAAAAGGACGATAGAGAACACTCGCACAATCTGGCACCAAAAGGATGACATACCCATCATCAAAAGGCTTATATAACAACACATGTACACAATCCCGACACCAAAAGGATGCAGGGACTTTCACCAAAAGAATGATAGAGAATACTCGCACAATCTGGCACCAAAAGGATGACAAACCCATCACCAAAAGGATGATAGAGTGACACTCGCACACAATCCTGACACTAAAAGGATATAGGGTCTATCACCAAAAAGATGATAGAGAACACTCGTACAATTTGGCACTAAAAGGATGACAGATACATCACCCAAAGAATGATTGAGCGACACACACACACAATCCCGACACCAAAAGGATGCAGGCCTATCACCAAAAGGATGATAGAGAATACTCGCAAAATCTGGCACCAAAATGATGACATAACTATCACCAAAAGAATGATAGAGCGACACACACACACAATCCCGACACCAGAAGGATGTAGGGTCTATCACCAAAAGGATGATAGAGAACACTTGCACAATCTGACACCAACAGGATGACAGACCTATCACCAAAAGGATGATAGAGTGACACTCGCACACAATCCTGACACTAAAAGGATATAGGCTCTATCACCAAAAAGATGATAGAGAACACTCGTACAATTTGGCACTAAAAGGATGATAGATACATCACCCAAAGAATGATAGAGCGACACACACACACAATCCCGACACCAAAAGGATGATGGGCCTATCACCAAAAAGATTATAGAGAACACTCGCACAATCTAGCACCAAAAAGATGACAGACCTATCACAAAGAGATGATAGAGTGACACACCCACACAATCCCGACACTAAAAGGATGCAGGTATTTCACCAAAGAATGACAGAGAACACTCACACAATCTGGCACCAAAATGATGGCAGACCTATCACCAAAAGAACGATAGAGCGACACACGCACACAATCCCGACACCAGAAGGATGTAGGGTCTATCACCAAAAGGATGATAGAGAACACTTGCACAATCTGGCACCAAAAGGATGACAGACCTATCACCAAAAGGATGATAGAGTGACACTCGTACACAATCCTCACACTAAAAGGATATAGGGTCTATCACCAAAAAGATGATAGAGAACACTCGTACAATGTGGCACTAAAAGGATGACAGACACATCACCCAAAGAATGATAGAGCGACACACACACACAATCCTGACACCAAAAGGATGCTGGGCCTATCACCAAAAAGATGATAGAGAACACTCGCACAATCTAGCACCAAAAAGATGACAGACCTATCACCAAAAGGATGATAGAGTGACACACGCACACAATCCCGACACCAGAAGGATGTAGGGACTATCACCGAAAGGATGATAGAGAACACTCGCACAATCTGGCCCTAAAAGGATGACAGACCTATAACCAAAAGGATGATAGAATAACACACGCACACAATCCTGAAAATAAAAGGATGCAGACCTTTCACCAAAAGGATGATAGAGAACACTCGCACAATCTGGCACCAAAATGATGACGAACATATCACTAAAAGAATGATAGAGTGACACATGCACACAATCCCGACACCAGAAGGATGTAGGGTCTATCACCAAAAGATTGATAGAGAACATTTGCACAATCTGGCACCATAAGGATGACAGACCTATCACCAAAAGAATGATAGAGTGACACACGCACTCAATTCTGGCACAAAAAAGATATAGGGTCTATCACCAAAAGGATGATAGAGAACACTCGGACAATCTGACACTAAAAGGATGACAGACCCATCACCAAAAGGATGATAGACCGGCACATGCACACAATCCCGACACCAAAAGGACGCAGGCCTATCACCAAAAGGATGATAGAGAACACTCGCAGAATCTGGCACCAAAAGGATGACAGACCTATCAACAAAAGGATGATAAAGTGACACACCCACACAATCCCGACACCAGAAGGATGTAGGGTCTATCACCAAAAGCTTGATAGAGAACACTCGCACAATCTGGCACCAAAAGGATGAAAGATCCATCACCCAAAGAATGATAGAGCGACACACACACACAATCCCGATACCAAAAGGATGTTGGGCCTATTACCAAAAAGATGATAGAGAACACTCACACAATCTGGCACCAAAAAGATGACAGACCTATCACCAAAAAGATGATAGAGTGACACACACACACAATCCCGACACCAGAAGTATGTAGGGTCTATCACCAAAAGGATGATAGAGAACACTCGCACAAACTGGCACCGAAAGGATGACAGACCTATCACAAAAAGGATGATAGAGTGACACACGCACACAATCCTGACACTAAAAGGATGTAGGGTCTATCACCAAAAGGATGATAGAGAACACTCGCACAATATGGCACCAAAAGGATGACATACCCATCATCAAAAGCCTGATATAACGACACATGTACACAATCCCGACACCAAAAGGATTTAGGGCCTTTGACCAAAAGAATGATAGAGAATACTCGCACAATCTGGCACCAAAAGGATGACAGACCCATCACCAAAAGGATGATAGAGCGACACACGCACACAATCTCGACACCAAAAGGATGCAGGCCTATCATCAAAAGGATGATAGAGAACACTCGCACAATCTGGCACCTAAATGATGAGAGACCTATCACCAAAAGGACGATAGAGTGACACACGCACACAATCCCGACACCAGAAGGATGTAGGGTCTATCACAGAAAAGAGGATAAAGAACACTCGCACAATCTGGCACCAAAAGGATGATATAGTGACACACGCACACAATCCTAACACTAAAAGGATGTAGGGTCTATCACCCAAAAGATGATAGAGAACACTCGCACAATCTGGCACCAAAAGGATGACATACCCATCATAAAAAAGGTTGATATAGAGACACATGCACACAATCCCGACACAAAAAGGATGCAGGGCCTTTCACCAAAAGAATGATTGGGAACAGCCGCACAATCTGGCACCAATAGGATAACAGAACCATCACCAAAAGGATGATAGAGTGACACACGCACATTATCCCGACACCAAAATGCTGCAGGCCTATCACCAAAAGGATGATAAAGAATACTCGCACAATCTGGCCCCAAAAGGATGACAAACCTACCACCAAAAGGATTATAGAGTGACACACGCACACAATCCCGACACCAGAAGGATGTAGGGTCTATCACCAATAGGATGATAGAGAACACTCGCACAAACTGGCACTAAAAGGATGGCAGACCTATCACCAAAAAGATGATAGAGTTACACACGCACACAATCCTGACACTAAAAGGATGTAGTGTCTATCACCAAAAAGATTATAGAGAACAATCGAACAATCTGGCACCAAAAGGATGACATACCCATCATTAAAAGGTTGATATAGAGACACATGCACACAATCCCGACACCAAAAGGATGCAGGGCCTTTCACCAAAACAATGATAGGGAACAACCGCACAATCTGGCACCAAAAGGATGACAGACCTATCACGCAAAGGATGATAGATTGACACACGCACACAATCCCGACACCAGAAGGATGTAGGGTCTATCACCAAAAGGATGATAGAGAACACTCGCACAATCTGGAACTAAAAGGATGACAGACCCATCACCAAAAGTATGATAGAGTGACACACGCACACAATCTTGACACTGAAAGGATGTAGGGTCTAGCACCAAAAAGCTGATTGAGAACACTCGCACAATCTGGCACCAAATGGGTTACATAACCATCATCAAAAGGTTGATATAGCGACACATGCATACAATCCCGACACCAAAAAGATGCAGGGCCTTTCACCAAAAGAGTGATAGGGAACAACCGCACAATCTGGCACCAAAATGATAACAGACCCATCACCAAAATGATGATAGAGCGACACACGCACACAATCCAGACACCAAAAGGATGCAGGCCTATCACCAAATGGATGAGAGAAAACACTCGCACAATCTAGCACCAAAAGGATGTCAGACCTATCCCCAAAAGGATGATAGAGTGACACACGTACACAATCCCGACACCCTAAGGATGTAGGGTTGATCGGTGTTTTTTACACATTATTTTACCATTTATTTCTATTAATCATTTGTTTTATCTTGTCGCATTTTATGTGTTTTTATTGCATTTTACGCGTTGGTTTGGTGTTTTCATTGTTTCTAGGTTCAGGTAAACAATAAAGCAGAAGCAGAGCGAAAACCGGGGAAATGTCAAGATCTCGGAAGAGTTTTGATTTAGAACCAGCAGCCTGACACGGGTGTCCGTGTCGTGTGACATTGCCCGTGTCAGGGCTACTGATAGTAAAATCTTTTTCAGTATGTATGGAAACAATCATAACTGGAGTTCCGGGAATCCGTTTGAGGCGTTCTAATAATCGCCGGAAAGCTAAGAGAGAGAGTTACAATTTTCTTGTTGGAGTTGAAGTCAGATTCTGAGCAAATTTTTCCAGATTTTCGTTTGAACCTGCAGCATCAATTTTATTAAGTTTTGGTGTGCAATCTCGTAGGGCAGTTTAGACATCTCGCATTGTAATTGGAATTTTGCTATATGAGGCACATCGTGAATTGAGAGAGGGGACTTTTGGAGAAGATAAAAAGATACGATCAAAATTAGAGAGATCCAGAGGATTGGAGAACTGAAGGTTTTCATGCGCGGAAGCAATTGAAGATCAAGGCAATCCGATTATCTTGTAATGTTTATCTTTTATTCTGTATTGCTTTTAATTGTTATGAATATCTAAACCCTCCAATGCTAGGGGGTGTCTCTGAATTGACTCTATAATGACCTTGGTTCCTTTGAATTAGTGATTTCACTGCTATCTAATCATTGTTGTTATCGTATAATGTTCTTAAGGCTTTTCTTATCTGACAAATAGGATTCAATTTACAGTTAACTTTAGGTTTGGAAAAACGATTGTTAACGCTTTTATACGATAATACTATAGTAGATATTGCCTAGGAATAGGGATACCCTATAGTAACCGTGATGTTTTAGATCAAACAAATTGCTTGGTGTTGTTCCTATACCGCCAAGGAATTGGGGTATAAGGAAAATACCAAAGGGTTTTCTGCTAAGGAATTAGAGTCAACTAATCTTTAAAACCGGTAATGATGGAATTGAGCGGTGATTTCGCGACTTAGGATTAGTGTTATTACAAGGAAGTTCATACACCCTACCCTAGCATTGCTTCTCCTTCTGTTCAAAACCTTTATTTTACTCTTTTTGCCTTTTGTATTTTATTTTTACAAATTAAAACCTTTGAAACCCCAAGGCTTTTGTTTAACTAACATAAAACCAGAATTCTATATCGTCAAGCAGTCCTTGACATTGACATTCGGAGAATTTCCCCTTATTACTACATCGGTAAAAATAGTACACTTGCTATTTCACCGGTCAAGTTTTTGGCTCTGTTGCCTGGGACTGCCTAAGATCATAGATTTTTAGAGTTTTATTTTAGTTAAAATTTTGTTGCTACACAACTAAAATTTTGTTTATTTTGTATTTTTATTTTATTTTATTATAAAATTTTTTTTTAAAGAAATTGCAGATTATTGTTACTTCTTGAATTCTTTTATACCGTGCTACTGATAAAGTGTCTCAGTTTTGCAGTTATGAATGTTTTTTATGCATTGCCACCTGTATCTCCTGCATGTTGGTCGCCTGATTCGGGAATCAGTTTGGAAGATGCAACTGAAATCTTTAACGCATATAGGAGGGAGGTAAGAATCCTTATGAATGAATGTAAGGAAGCTAACTGTTATCTAGATAAGTTTATTTGGAGAGAGTTCAGGTTGAGAGGAGAATGTGTGAACGAAGAAGAGCAATTCATGACGTCAGACGAAGAAGATACATTAGAAATAGAAGAATCAGAGGTGAACAAGGAATACAGGGATGAAGAAAGAAGCCAACTTGAAGAGGATCTAGTGCTGGATGAAAATACAGATATAACAAATTGTGTAGATGTAGGCATCCAACAAGAAAGTCTTTAAGAAATTAGTATCCCTAAAAATTTTTTTAACAAGGCAGACGAAAGACAAGAAATTGACAAAGTATTGGATTTCATGTACGCCTTGTTTACTAAAGCACATCTGAAAACGATTTGGAAGCAACATCATCAATACCTCAAATTCATGGGATTGCTTCTAAACAAAAGAAAGAAGAAAGATGATGTGTTCTTTGTTTCATATATGCCACCTTAACAGAAAGTGAATCGTCGAGCCATGCGACGTTAAAAGAACCGCTGCGTGGGAGGCAACCCACAGATTTTAATAATTGATGCTTTTCTTTTTGTTCTTATTTTATTTTCACACGAATAAACGAGAGTTTGCAAGGGAAAATGTGTAAGCAGCAAAGAGGTGTTGCATACCTGTCGACCCCTCTGTGAGGATCTCTGTGAGTACATCTCCTCTCCTCTTGTTCTTAAACATTGAGACAATGTTTAGTTCAAGTTTGGGGGAGGTTTTACCGTTTTGAATTTTCAATTCAAATGCCTTTTTATTTTAAGTTCGGTAAAAATCACGATTCACCCCTACGAAGACCGTAAAATTTTTCTTGTGATTGGTATGTGTGTAAGGTAGTCTAGAAAGTATTTAGAGTTCTAGGGAACAGGTGTTTAAACTAAGGAACTTGGGAAAGTTTGGAAATTGAGGTATAATTTGAACAACCTAGGTTCCCCGGAGTAAGGAAACGAGTCCAACGTGTAGATTTGTGCCATAGTACTTGAATTTTATAAGTATTCCCTGATTAGTTCATTGTGATAGTCCGACATGATTGAAAGAATTGTATATGTTAATTTTGAGAATGACTTGTGGCACAAAAAAAAAGAGTTGAATAATGACGGTAAAGACAACCTGTCCTTCTAAGTTGGGTAACCCTCACCCAGTTATTTAGCCTAACGGCGGTTGAATCTCTATAGTCGTCCCAAAGTGGACTTATGAACGTTTGTGAGCGAGAAAAAGAATAAAGGTGCCACGGAAAAAGTCTCGAGAAAAATTGTGCATGCCTTAATCTGATTATCCGAATGAAAGGGGTAAAAAATCAAAGAAAAGACTTAAGCCCAAAGCATAGTTGGAGAGGTGGCCGAAAGGGGGATTTAGGTCCGTGGTTTTACTGTGGTGTGTGTTTAAGTAATGCCTTCGTTATCGGATGAGTACCGAGAGAGGTGGTTTGAGTCGATCAGAACTAAGACTCACGTATGAGAATTAGCACGCCTTGCATCCTGAGCCCTTCACTTGATGTGCTGTTTGATTTGAAAATTTTAATCCAAGCTTTTTGCTTAAGGTCAACCAATGGTTTAAGTTTGGGGGAGTTTAATCAGTGTTTTTTACACGTTATTTTACCATTTGTTTCTGTTAATCATTTGTTTTAACTTGTCGCATTTTATGTGTTTTTATTGCATTTTACGCGTTCGTTTGGTGTTTTCATTATTTTTAGGTTCAGGTAAATAATAAAGCAGAAGCACAGCAAAAACTGGGGAAATGGCAAGATTTCGGAAGAGTTTTGATGTAGAACCAGCAGCCTGACACGGGTGCCCGTGTCGTCTGACACTGCCCGTGTCAGGGCTACTAAATGTAAAATCTTTAGCAGTCTGCACAGAATCAATCATAACTGGAGTTCCGGGAATCCGTTTGAGGCATTATAATAATCGTCGAAAAGCTAAGAGAGAGAGATACAACTTTCTTGTTGGAGTTGAAGTCAGATTCGGAGCAAATATTTCCAGATTTTTGTTTGAACCTCCAGCATTAGTTTTATTAAGTTTTGGTGTGCAATCTCGGAGGGCAGTTTAGACATCTCGCATTATAATTGGAATTCTGCTATATGAGGCATATCATGAATTGAGAGAGGGGACTTTTGGAGAAGATAAAAAGATACGATCGAAATTAGAGAGATCCAGAGGATTGGAGAACTGAAGCTTTTCATGTGCAGAAGTAATTGAAGATCAAGGCAATCTGATTATCTTGTATCGTTTATCTTTTATTCTGTATTGCTTTTAATTCTTGTGAATATCTAAACCCTCCAATGCTAGGGGGTGTCTCTGAATTGACTCTGTAATGACCTTGTTTCCTTTGAATTAGTGATTTCACTGCTTTCTAATCATTGTTGTTATCGTGTAATGTTCTTAAGGCTTTTCTTATCTGACAAATAGGATTCAATTTACGGTTAACTTTAGGTTTGGAAAAACGATTGTTAACGCTTTTATACGATAATACTATAGTAGATATTGCCTAGGAATGGGGATACCCTATAGTAACCGTGATGTTTTAGATCAAACAAATTGCTTGGTGTTGTTCCTATACCGCCAAGGAATTGGGGTATAAGGAAAATACCAAAGGGTTTTCTGCTAAGGAAGTAGAGTCAACTAATCTTTAAAACCGGTAATGATGGAATTGAGCGGTGATTTCGTGACTTAGGATTAATGTTATTACAAGGAAGTTCATACACCCTACCCTAGCATTGCTTCTCCTTATGTTCAAAACCTTTATTTTACTCTTTTTGCCTTTTGTATTTTATTTTAACAAATTAAAACCTTTGAAACCCCAAGGCTTTTGTTTAACTAACATAAAACCAGAATTCTATATCGTCAAGCAGTCCTTGACATTGACATTCGGAGAATTTCCCCTTATTACTACATCGGTAAAAATAGTACACTTTCTATTTCACCAGTCACGGGTCTATCACCAAAAAGATGATAGAGAACACTCGCACAATCTGGCACCAAAAGGATGGCATACCCATCATTAAAAGGTTGTTATAGCGACACATGCACACAATCCCGACACCAAAAGAATGAAGGGCCTTTCACCAAAAGAGTGATATGGGACATCCGCACAATCTGGCACCAAAAGGATGACAGACCCATCACCAAAAGGATGATAGAGAGACACACGCACAATCTGGCACCAAAAGGATGACAGACCTATCACCATAAGGATGATAGAGTGACACACACACACAATCCCGACACCAGGTGGATGTAGGGTCTATCACCAAAAGGATGATTGAGAACACTCGCACAATCTGGCTCCAAAAGGATGACAGATCCATCACCCAAAGAATAATAGAGCGACACACGCACACAATCCCGACACCAAAAGGATGCTGGGCCTATCACCAAAAGGATGATAGAGAACACTCGCACAATCTGGCACCAAAAGGATGACAGACCTATCACCAAAAGGATGATTGAGTGACACACGCACACAATCCCGACACCAGAAGGATGTAGGGTCTATCACCAAAAGGATGATAGAGAACACTCGCACAATCTGGCACTAAAATGATGACAGACCTATCACCAAAATGATGATAGAGTGACACACGCACACAATCCTGACACTATAAGGATGTTGGGTCTATCACCAAAAGGATGATAGAGAACACTCGCACAATTTGGCACCAAAAGGATGACATACCCATCATCAAAAGGTTAATATAGCGACACATGCACACAATACCGACACCAAAAGGATCCAGGGCCTATCACCAAAAGAATAATAGGGAACATCCGCACAATCTGGCAACAAAAGGATGATAGAGCGACACACGCACATAATCTCGACACCAAAAGGATGCAGGGCTATCACCAAAAGGATGATAGAGAACACTCGCACAATTTGGAACCAAAAGGATGACAGACCTATCATAAAAAGGATGATAGAGTGACACACGCACACAATCCGGACACCAGAAGGATGTAGGGTCTATCACCAAAAGGATGATAGAGAACACTCGCACAATCTGGCACCTAAAGGATGAGATCCATCACCCAAAGAATGACATAGCGACACATGCACATAATCCCGACACCAAAAGGATGCTGGGCCTATCACCAAAAAGATGATAGAGAACACTCGCACAATATGGAACCAAAAGGATGACAGACCTATCACCATAAGGATGATAGAGTGACACACACACACAATCCCGACACCAGCTGGATGTAGGGTCTATCACCAAAAGGATGATTGAGAACACTCGCACAATCTGGCACCAAAAGGATGACAGATCCATCACCCAAAGAATAATAGAGCGACACACGCACACAATCCCGACACCAAAAAGATGTTGGGCCTATCACCAAAAGGATGATAGAGAACACTCGCACAATCTGGCACCAAAAGGATGACAGACCTATCACCAAAAGGATGATTGAGTGACACACGCACACAATCCCGACACCAGAAGGATGTAGGGTCTATCACCAAAAGGATGATAGAGAACACTCGCACAATCTGGCAGTAAAAGGATGACAGACCTATCACCAAAAGGATGATAGAGTGACACACGCACACAATCCTGACACTATAAGGATGTATGGTTTATCACCAAAAAGATGATAGAGAACACTCGCACAATTTGGCACCAAAAGGATAACATACCCATCATCAAAAGGTTGATATAGCGACACATGCACACAATCCCAACACCAAAAGGATCCAGGGCCTATCTCCAAAAGAATAATAGGGAACATCCGCACAATCTGGCAACAAAAAGATGACAGACCTGTCACCAAAAGGATGATAGAGTGACAGACGTGCACAATCCCGACACTAGAAGGATGTAGGGTCTATCACCAAAAGGATGATAGAGAACACTCGCATAATCTGGCACTAAAAGGATGACAGACCTATCACCAAAAGGATGATAGAGTGACACACGCACACAATCCTGACACTAAAAGGATGTAGGGTCTATCACCAAAAAGATGATAGAGAACACTCTTACAATCTGGCACCAAAAGGATCACACACCCATCATCAAATGGTTGATATAGCAACACTTGCACACAATCCCAACACCAAAAGGATGCAGGGCCTTTCACCAAAAGATTGATAGGGAACATCCGCATAATCTGGCAGCAAAAGGAAGACAGACCCATCACCAAAAGGATGATAGAGCAACATACGCACACAATCCCGACATCAAATGGATGCAGGCCTATCACCAAAAGGATGATAGAGAACACTCGCACAATCTGGCACCAAAATGATGACAGACTTGTCACGAAAAGGATGATAGAGTGACACACACGCACAATCCCGACACCAGCTGGATGTAGGGTCTATCACCCAAAGAATGATTGAGAACACTCACAAAATCTAGTACCAAAAGGATGATAGATCCATCACCCAAAGAATGATATAGTGACACACGCACAATATCCCGACACCAAAAGGATGTCGGGCCTATCACTAAAAAGATGATAGAGAACACTCGCACACTCTGGCACCAAAAAGATGACAGACCTATCACCAAAAGGATGATAGACTGACACACGCACACAATCCAGACACCAGAAGGATGTAGGGTCTATCACCAAAAGGATGATAGACCTATCACCAAAAGGATGATAGAGTGACACACGCACACAATCCCGACACCAGAAGGATATAGGGTCTATCACCAAAGGGATGATAGAGAACACTCGCACAATCTGGCACTAAAATGATGACAGACCTATCACCAAAATAATGATAGAGTGACACACGCACACAATCCTGACACTATAAGGATGTTGGGTCTATCACCAAATAGATGATAGAGAACACTCGCACAATTTGGCACCAAAAGGATGGCATACCCATCATCAAAAGGTTAATATAGCGACACATGCACACAATACCGACACCAAAAGGATCCAGGGCCTATCACCAAAAGAATAATAGGGAACATCCGCACAATCTGGCAACAAAAGGATGACAGACCCATTACCAAAAGGATGATAGAGCGACACACGCACACAATCTCGACACCAAAAGGATGCAGGGCTATCACCAAAAGGATGATAGAGAACACTCGCACAATTTGGAACCAAAAGGATGACAGAACTATCATAAAAAGGATGATAGAGTGACACACGCACACAATCCTGACACCAGAAGGATGTAGGGTCTATCACCAAAAGGATGATAGAGAACACTCGCACAATCTGGCACCTAAAGGATGAGATCCATCACCCAAAGAATGATATAGCGACACACGAACATAATCCCGACACCAAAAGGATGCTGGGCCTATCACCAAAAAGATGATAGAGAACACTCGCACAATATGGAACCAAAAGGATGACAGACATATCACCATAAGGATGATAGAGTGACACACACACACAATCCCGACACCAGCTAGATGTAGGGTCTATCACCAAAAGGATGATTGAGAACACTCGCACAATCTGGCACCAAAAGGATGACAGATCCATCACCCAAAGAATAATAGAGCGACACACGCACACAATCCCGACACCAAAAAGATGATGGGCCTATCACCAAAAGGATGATAGAGAACACTTGCACAATCTAGCACCGAAAGGATGACAGACCTATCACCAAAAGGATGATTGAGTGACACACGCACACAATCCCGACACTAGAAGGATGTAGGGTCTATCACCAAAAGGATGATAGAGAACACTCGCACAATCTGGCAGTAAAAGGATGACAGACCTATCACCAAAAGGATGATAGAGTGACACACGCACACAATCCTGACACTATAAGGATGTATGGTTTATCACCAAAAAGATGATAGAGAACACTCGCACAATTTGGCACCAAAAGGATGACATACCCATCATCAAAAGGTTGATATAGCGACACATGCACACAATCCCGACACCAAAAGGATCCAGGGCCTATCTCCAAAAGAATAATAGGGAACATCCGCACAATCTGGCAACAAAAAGATGACACACCTGTCACCAAAAGGATGATAGAGTGACACACGTGCACAATCCTGACACTAGAAGGATGTAGGGTCTATCACCAAAAGGATGATAGAGAACACTCGCATAATCTGGCACTAAAAGGATGACAGACCTATCACCAAAAGGATGATAGAGTGACACACGCACACAATCCTGACACTAAAAGGATGTAGGGTCTATCACCAAAAAGATGATAGAGAACACTCTTACAATCTGGCACCAAAAGGATCACACACCCATCATCAAATGGTTGATATAGCGACACTTGCACACAATCCCAACACCAAAAGGATGCAGGGCCTTTCACCAAAAGATTGATAGGGAACATCCGCATAATCTGGCAGCAAAAGGAAGACAGACCCATCACCAAAAGGATGATAGAGCAACATACGCACACAATCCCGACATCAAGTGGATGCAGGCCTATCACCAAAAGGATGATAGAGAACACTCGCACAATCTGGCACCAAAATGATGACAGACCTGTCACGAAAAGGATGATAGAGTGACACACACGCACAATCCCGACACCAGCTGGATGTAGGGTCTATCACCCAAAGAATGATTGAGAACACTCACACAATCTAGTACCAAAAGGATGATAGATCCATCACCCAAAGAATGATATAGTGACACACGCACAATATCCCGACACCAAAAGGATGTCGGGCCTATCACTAAAAAGATGATAGAGAACACTCGCACACTCTGGCACCAAAAAGATGACAAACCTATCACCAAAAGGATGATAGACTGACACACGCACACAATCCAGACACCAGAAGGATGTAGGGTCTATCACCAAAAGGATGATAGACCTATCACCAAAAGGATGATAGAGTGACACACGCACACAATCGTGACACTAAAAGGATGTAGGGTCTATCACCAAAAAGATGATAGAGAACTCTCGCACAATCTGGCACCAAAAGGATGACATACCCATCATCAAAAGGTTGATATAGTGATACATCCACACAATCCCGACACCAAAAGGATGCAGGGCCCTTCACCAAAAAATGATAGGGAACATCCGCACAATCTGGCACCAAAAGGATGACAGACCTATCACCAAAAGGATGATACAGTGACACACGCACACAATCCTGACACTAAAAGGATGTAGGGTCTATCACCAAAAAGATGATAGAGAACACTCTTACAATCTGGCACCAAAAGGATCACACACCCATCATCAAATGGTTGATATAGCGACACTTGCACACAATCCCGACACCAAAAGGATGCAGGGCCTTTCACCAAAAGATTGATAGGGAACATCCGCATAATCTGGCAGCAAAAGGAAGACAGACCCATCACCAAAAGGATGATAGAGCAACATACGCACACAATCCCGACATCAAATGGATGCAGGCCTATCACCAAAAGGATGATAGAGAACACTCGCACAATCTGGCACCAAAATGATGACAGACCTGTCACGAAAAGGATGATAGAGTGACACACACGCACAATCCCGACACCAGCTGGATGTAGGGTCTATCACCCAAAGAATGATTGAGAACACTCACACAATCTAGTACCAAAAGGATGATAGATCCATCACCCAAAGAATGATATAGTGACACACGCACAATATCCCGACACCAAAAGGATGTCGGGCCTATCACTAAAAAGATGATAGAGAACACTCGCACACTCTGGCACCAAAAAGATGACAGACCTATCACCAAAAGGATGATAGACTGACACACGCACACAATCCAGACACCAGAAGGATGTAGGGTCTATCACCAAAAGGATGATAGACCTATCACCAAAAGGATGATAGAGTGACACACGCACACAATCCAGACACCAGAAGGATGTAGGGTCTATCACCAAAAGGATGATAGAGAACACTCGCACAATCTGGCACTAAAATGATGACAGACCTATCACCAAAATGATGATAGAGTGACACACGCACACAATCCTGACACTATAAGGATGTTGGGTCTATCACCAAAAGGATGATAGAGAACACTCGCACAATTTGGCACCAAAAGGATGACATACCCATCATCAAAAGGTTAATATAGCGACACATGCACACAATACCGACACCATAAGGATCCAGGGCCTATCACCAAAAGAATAATAGGGAACATCCGCACAATCTGGCAACAAAAGGATGACAGACCCATCACCAAAAGGATGATAGAGCGACACACGCACACAATCTCGACACCAAAAGGATGCAGGGCTATCACCAAAAGGATGATAGAGAACACTCGCACAATTTGGAACCAAAAGGATGACAGACCTATCATAAAAAGGATGATAGAGTGACACACGCACACAATCCTGACACCAGAAGGATGTAGGGTTTATCACCAAAAGGATGATAGAGAACACTCGCACAATCTGGCACCTAAAGGATGAGATCCATCACCCAAAGAATGATATAGCGACACACGCACATAATCCCGACACCAAAAGGATGCTGGGCCTATCACCAAAAAGATGATAGAGAACACTCGCACAATATGGAACTAAAAGGATGACAGACCTATCACCATAAGGATGATAGAGTGACACACACACACAATCCCGACACCAGCTGGATGTAGGGTCTATCACCAAAAGGATGATTGAGAACACTCGCACAATCTGGCACCAAAAGGATGACAGATCCATCACCCAAAGAATAATAGAGCGACACACGCACACAATCCCGACACCAAAAAGATGATGGGCCTATCACCAAAAGGATGATAGAGAACACTCGCACAATCTGGCACCAAAAGGATGACAGACATATCACCAAAAGGATGATTGAGTGACACACACACACAATCCCGACACCAGAAGGATGTAGGGTCTATCACCAAAAGGATGATAGAGAACACTCGCACAATCTGGCAGTAAAAGGATGACAGACCTATCACCAAAAGGATGATAGAGTGACACACGCACACAATCCTGACACTATAAGGATGTATGGTTTATCACCAAAAAGATGATAGAGAACACTCGCACAATTTGGCACCAAAAGGATGACATACCCATCATCAAAAGGTTGATATAGTGACACATGCACACAATCCCGACACCAAAAGGATCCATGGCCTATCTCCAAAAGAATAATAGGGAACATCCGCACAATCTGGCAACAAAAAGATGACAGACCTGTCACCAAAAGGATGATAGAGTGACACACGAGCACAATCCTGACACTAGAAGGATGTAGGGTCTATCACCAAAAGGATGATAGAGAACACTCGCATAATCTGGCACTAAAAGGATGACAGACCTATCACCAAAAGGATGATAGAGTGACACACGCACACAATCCTGACACTAAAAGGATGTAGGGTCTATCACCAAAAAGATGATAGAGAACACTCTTACAATCTGGCACCAAAAGGATCACACACCCATCATCAAATGGTTGATATAGCGACACTTGCACACAATCCCAACACCAAAAGGATGCAGGGCCTTTCACCAAAAGATTGATAGGGAACATCTGAATAATCTGGCAGCAAAAGGAAGACAGACCCATCACCAAAAGGATGATAGAGCAACATACACACACAATCCCGACATCAAATGGATGCAGGCCTATCACCAAAAGGATGATAGAGAACACTCGCACAATCTGGCACCAAAATGATGACAGACCTGTCACGAAAAGGATGATAGAGTGACACACACGCACAATCCCGACACCAGCTGGATGTAGGGTCTATCACCCAAATTATGATTGAGAACACTCACACAATCTAGTACCAAAAGGATGATAGATCCATCACCCAAAGAATGATATAGTGACACACGCACAATATCCCGACACCAAAAGGATGTCGGGCCTATCACTAAAAAGATGATAGAGAACACTCGCACACTCTGGCAACAAAAAGATGACAGACCTATCACCAAAAGGATGATAGACTGACACACGCACACAATCCAGACACCAGAAGGATGTAGGGTTTATCACCAAAAGGATGATAGACCTATCACCAAAAGGATGATAGAGTGACACACGCACACAATCGTGACACTAAAAGGATGTAGGGTCTATCACCAAAAAGATGATAGAGAACTCTCGCACAATCTGGCACCAAAAGGATGACATACCCATCATCAAAAGGTTGATATAGTGATACATCCACACAATCCCGACACCAAAAGGATGCAGGGCCCTTCACCAAAAGAATGATAGGGAACATCCGCACAATCTGGCACCAAAAGGATGACAGACCTATCACCAAAAGGATGATAGAGTGACACACGCACACAATCCTGACACTAAAAGGATGTAGGGTCTATCACCAAAAAGATGATAGAGAATGCTCTTACAATCTGGCACCAAAAGGATCACACACCCATCATCAAATGGTTGATATAGCGACACTTGCACACAATCCCGACACCAAAAGGATGCAGGGCCTTTCACCAAAAGATTGATAGGGAACATCCGCATAATCTGGCACCAAAAGGATGACAGACCCATCACCAAAAGGATGATAGAGCAACATACGCACACAATCCCGACATCAAATGGATGCAGGCCTATCACCAAAAGGATGATAGAGAACACTCGCACAATCTGGCACGAAAATGATGACAGACCTGTCACCAAAAGGATGATAGAGTGACACACACGCACAATCCCGACACCAGCTGGATGTAGGGTATATCACCCAAAGGATGATTGAGAACACTCACACAATCTCGTACCAAAAGGATGATAGATCCATCACCCAAAGAATGATAGAGCGACACACGCACAATATCCCGACACCAAAAGGATGTTGGGCCTATCACTAAAAAGATGATAGAGAACACTCGCACAATCTGGCACCCAAAAGATGACAGACCTATCACCAAAAGGATGATAGACTGACACACGCACACAATCCAGACACCAGAAGGATGTAGGGTCTATCACCAAAAGAATGATAGAGAACACTCGCACAATCTAGAACTAAAAAGATGACAGTCCTATCACCAAAAGGATGATAGAGTGACACACACACACAATCCTGACACTAAAAGGCTGTTGGGTCTATCACCAAAAAGATGATAGAGAACTCTCGCACAATCTGGCACCAAAAGGATGACATACTATTGCACCCCAAAATTTGACCAACATTTATCTATCCATCAAGAGTTGTATGAGGCTATGAATCTAGCCAAGAAGTTTGTTCAAGGGTCAAAGGTTGATACCTTGGGCAGAGAACTCAAGAGATCCTCAGAGGAATTGGTTGAAACCAAAGGTTGTGTGTCTCATGACTTGAAAGTTGTGGGAGCTCCTCAGATGATTCTGAGACTATGAGGATAGACTTGAAGCTTTGAGAAAGCTTATGAGATGTCTTGAAAGCCATCATGAAGCCTAGAGAGGTTATTGTACAAGAATTCAGAAAATTCAACCATGAGTGGTGGAATTAGGGTTTTGACTGGGTCAACCCTAGGTCAACTGATGATTTGGAGAGGGTTGAGACCTAATCCAAGAGCCATGAGATCATGGAATGATGTATTGAGATGCTACAAGGATGATTCCTAGACCAACTCATCATGATTGAGGAGTTTGAGAAGTTTCAAGCTAGGGTTTCTAAGGATTGACAGTGTAAAATCCCCTAGTTTGATCCCTATCTTCCAGGAAGTTTAGCTCAAGATGTGATTGTCATCTCATCTTCCCCACAACATGAATGTTGTAGATCTTGTTCTTAGCTTTAATTTTAGTAGTAGAAGTCCTTGATAGGATTTGTAGAGCTCAAGTTATGGTTTTGACAAATTACAGGTCATCTGAGGTATGTGAATCTGGGTCCTTGAAAGTCACCCAACTTGCAGACAACTTTTTCCCTAGTAGGATGATTCCTATGGATTCTTGGTCAACATGAATGTTGAAGAGAATCTTCTTAGATTTCTAGAGAGTACTAGAAGTCCTTGATAGGATTTGTAGAACTCAACTTATGGCTTTGACAAGCCAAGGGCATTTTGGTCATTTGGAAGTTATAGGTCATTTCAAGCATAAGGCCATATCTCCTACTTCCAAGCTTCAAATGGAAAAATCTTCAACATCAAACTTGCTTATAATGATGTTTTAAGGCTAGTAGGGAGGTCATGAGATGTTGAAAAGGCTCATATCAAAAAGTGATAAAAATGGCCTAAAAATGAGGCATAAGTTAATTCAAGTGAATTTGAAAAATGGAAATCTCAAGTTATAAGTCCAAACCATGTCATGTAATAGGTCATTTTGACTCCAAATGACATTCTAAGAAAATTGGTTCAGCCACAATGTTGATTTGAGGCTTGCATCATAGGGTTGCTTTGTAATTGGATTGCTTGCATAATAGGGTACCAAACCAAAACAAGGAAAAACTCAATAAACAAGGAAGATATGCATTGTATCTCATCCAAAATATCATGTGGGGATAAAATCAAGTTGGTTACCAAGGTTACAAGGGTTTTGGCATGAGATACCATGTGGTGAGAAATGGAAATTCAAAATACCATGACATGAAAAGATGAATTTCTCATTGGATTGTTCTAGATGGTTCTAGGTTGTTCTAAACCATTCTATATAACCATTGTGACTTGCTCAATGCAAAGGTTGGTGTTAATTGGTGTAGAGAAGAGAGATTGAAATCCAAAAGCTTCATTTGCAAATCATATTCAAGCTCTTGATTCTTCTTCATTGCAATCCATTTTTTCTCCACAAACCTTCTCCATAGATATTTCTGAGTGTGTTCATACTGATTTGAAGATCCATCCATGAAGAATTGAAGGTGTTCCATTGGAAATTGCAAGAAAGCAAATCACATTGAATCTTGAAGTACAAGCTTGCTACATCAAATCTTTTGCGTACAGAAGAGTTTTCATCATTCAAGGAGCATTCTTGAAGAGTTGCAAGGCCTGAATTGAAGATCTACCATCACTACAAATCCAAGAAGCCAGGTTTGCAAAAGCTCTTCTAACTCATAATTTAGGCATGGTTAGGATGAATTGTTAGTATAGAACTGCTAGAGACAATTAGGTGATCATTTCTGATGAGTTTGGGAGTGATTAGTGAAGTTTCATTCATGGAGGTCAATTCTTGATGGAGTAAGAACATGTGATTTAATGAGCGATAATGCTAGTTTAATGGCTGATTTTAACCAGTGGAACGTGATAATCATTTTGATACCAATAAAGTTGAGTTTGGTTGAGGTCGAAGGTTGGTGATATTTTGAGATCCATGGAGTTTCACATTTGGTTTGGATGATAGAGGTCATTTCAATGCATTCTAAGACCATAGTTTTGTTCAGCGTGGAAAATGGATCAAGATCATGTTTTATTTTGTTAAAATTGATGAAGAAATGATAGAGAACGAAGAGGTGGAAGTTCTGTGTCATGGCATGCGTTTTCATGGTTTTTCTGAAAACCCTAGGGCGTGAGGTTGAAGACGACTCCACCGCCGTTGGATACGCGCTTGACTGTTGACTGAGAAAGAGATCCTACGCTCCAGATTCAATTGAAATTTAGAGGGAAATTCTGATGCCATGAAACGCGGCGTTTCATTAAAACGCCTCTTCTGGGCTTAAGTGAATTTTTCTAGCGCCACCCCCCTATCAGGCCCATTCCAGATTTTAACTGCATTTCATGACTATTCGCACCGCATCTTTTTTATTTTTCTTTGCATTTTTTAATTGTTTTCTGAATTAGATAATGGGCCCAGGCGCTTTGTTATTGCCACCCCCCATGCTGGGCCCATATGTGAATTGCATTGTATATTCTTGCTATCTGCACCCCTGGTTCATATTTCCATATTATTTTTTCTCCATTTTATTTCAAATCTTGTAAAATCCATATCAAATTGAAAAATCAATATTTTTTAATGGGAGTTTTTTATCCCTTTTCATATTTCTGTCTAGAAAAATATAAAATGAAAACATTTTGCATATCATGCATTTTAATATATTTTTGCATATTTTCTTCTTTAATTGCCTTTTAATTCTTTTATATTGATATATGATTTTGTAGATTTTAGTTTAGGTAGTTCCCTTAATATTTTTAGGTCAATCTTTTTAGGGTAGCTAGATATATGTTTTAGGTTCCCCCTGGATTAATTCCATATTTTTATGATGATTTTTAGGATAGTTTTGAGTAGGTGCTATTAGGTTGTGTAGAATTAGGTTAAAACTTCAACATAGGTCCATAATAACTTTAGATTTTGGGTTTTTAGGACAATTTAGACTATGGGACATATATGGGTATTAAGGGTAGGTATGTAGTATCCCTTAGAAATTATATTAGGATTTAATATAGTAGTATGCTATTTTTAGTTGATTTTTGTATTGGTTGATTGTTTGTGTTGCCTTTAGGGCATGTTTGCTTTAGTTGCTTTGCTTTGTTGGCTTGAGGAGCTTGGTATCTCATTGTGGAGCATTGAGGAGCATAGTAGAAGACTTGAAGATACATTGAGGAGCTTGAGAGCTTGTTCTTCTTTTCTTTTTGTTTTGTTTTAGGGTTAGGGATTAGGAAGAGTTTAGATGTAGATAACTTCTTTCTCAAACATGGATGGTATCATTCACCTCCGTTCCTCCCTATGATTCAAAGTCCTTCCATGGTATACACCTCTCTCCTTTGGAGGGATAAGTGATATACCTAGGAGGTAGAACTTTTGAGGGAACCATTCCTTTGATGTTGAACCCTTATAGGTCACCTTTGGTGGTCAAATAAGCAGTTCAATATCCCCCAGCTTATCCAGTAAGTGATTTTCTCTGGTTTGATTGTCTTGAGAGATGTTGAGCTTGAGCATGAAGATGAAGACTTCATTGAAGAGTATTGAAGAGGATGAATCCTTGAGTATTGCCATTTCAGCTGAAGCTTGAAGAGCAACAAGAGCAAGTCGATACTTGAAGATCCCTGAAGATTAGGTGAAGCCTGAAGGTGGAGCTGATCAAGAAGCTGAAGCTTAAGGGAGAAGATGAGTTGAAACTCATGTTGTAGGGTTGAAGCCTGGAAAAGCAATTGATATTTTCCAAGTGATTGAAGTCTGAAGACTGAGTTGCTGTAGGAAGAGCTGAAGCTTGGAGTTGAGAGAGGAGTTGATCTGTTTTCTTCTTTTCTTTTCTGTATTGTTGTGTTTTGTTTGACTTGTTTGATGCATTAGAATAAGTCCATATCTAGAATAGGTAGAATCTAGGAGCATGATTGCACTAGAGGTTGAGTTGCTCCCTCTGCTTGTATTGTTACTGTGTGGCTTTGCTTGCGGGTATTCGGTAGAGCCCAGCTCCCTTGCCCATGTGGTTTGTTTGCCTGATGGCATTTCACTTCATTTTATCTGTATGATTGCAGTTTACTGTTTATTGCTTGATAGCGTGTTGTTTATCTTTCAGTATGATTACTGTTATTTCATTCTGGCTTGAGGTTGAGATGAGCTTGTGGAGGCTGAAGCCCCACACACATTTCCTCCCTCACTTGCATTGCATGCATTTTACTGTTAAGCTGATGCTTTGTCTGTTTTGGTGCATCATTGACATGATTCCTTAGGACTCTCATTTCCTTTGATAAGGATTTGATGATAGAATTTTAGGTTGAAACCTATGCATGACAACTTCTAGGAATTCCCTGTTCAAACATCAACCATAGGATGAATCCATGGCATGGTAACAGTAGGACTTGATAGTCTCCCTCCTAGTTGGGCCTGTTCTCTTCTCATGTCAAAACAGTTTAAGATACAGTAATCATGAATGATTTCTTTCGTACGTTACGAGCCTTAAGCTATCTGAGAAAGGATTGTGGGAGAGTTTCTTTTCCACAGTCTGGATGTTTAGTATGGTACCCTTTGGGTGACATGCGACGCATTCACTCTCAGGTCATAGTCTCTAGTGCGATTGAAATCGCAAACACAATAAAAAACACTTCTTTCATAAAAGACAGGAAATAAACCGTAGTTTCCCAAACTACGTGAGCTCTGATCTCTCATACCTGTTGAGAGTACGTAGGCACAAGATGGCGATGTCTTGGCGAGCTACCTTCCCCCATAATCCTTCGTAGGCCGAACTACGTTGACTCTGATTTCTCATTCTCTGATGAGAATACGTAGGCATAAAGTGCGACGCTTTGCCGAGTCATTTTTCTTTTCTTTTTCAGCCAACCTTGATAGGTAGATAGAATAAAACCAACCCGTCCAAGTAAACCAACAAGCGAGGATCCCGTCGAGTACGACGGACGTGAGGGGTGCTAATACCTTCCCCTTGCGTAACCGACTCCCGAACCCAGATAATGGTTGCGATGACCTTGTCTTACCCTTTTTCGTCAGGTGTTTCCGATCGTTTCCTTTCCCGCTCTGAGGGATAAATAACGAAAGGTGGCGACTCTTCTGTCATGCCGGCACCTTATTTTCGCGCAAGCGACAGCTGGCGACTCTGCTGGGGACTTCAACGGTTCCCTGCGCGAGTCAATCCTAACGCTTGTATGTTTACCTGCTGGGTTGCGTTTATTTATCGCATTTTACTTCTCGCACTTTATTTCCCGCATTTTATTTTCAGTATAATATGATTATTTGTGCTGTTGTGGGATGGGAGTTCTGATGATTGAGAAGCCAGACCCAGGCTTGAGTACACCATAGACTTAGAGTGGAAATTAGTGGGCGCGTGCTTGCTTTGCAGGCACTAGTGTCTCATGAAATCCACGCTCAAACGAGGTTCATTCGGTTGGCTTCACTTTCAACCCTTTGGGTTGAGACGGTTGCTGGTTTGGTGGATTGTCGACTCTGGGGACCGATCATTTGTGATTCAGCTAAGTGAGGCCGCTTCATGAGCTGGTGATGCCACACCTTCTGGGTATCGTATCACCCCTCTTGAAAGTCTGTGACGCTAATGAACGCATAGGATGCTGTACCTTGAGTCAGTTTAGGTCCATACCTGTGAGTGGGATTGGGTTTATTGCAGGAAACTTTGACCTTCAGACTACCTGGTTTTCTTGACAGTGGATCAGTTATGTTGGTACCAGGGTTCTCAGTTACAGATTTGTCTGTTCTTGATAGAGCAGGTTTTGATCAGAGGATCTTGTCATCAGGTGTGTGTCTGTTCTTGATAGAGCAGGTTTGGATCAGAGGATCTTATCATCAGGTGTATGTTTGTTCTTGATAGAGCAGATTTTGGGGTCTGAAGATCTCGTCAGCAGATGTTGTTTGTTCTTGATAGAGCAGATTTTGAGTGGGGTCTGAAGATCTCATCAGCAGTTGTATGTTTGTTCTTGATAGAGCAGATTTTTGATTTGAGGTCTGAAGACTTCATCAGCAAATATTTCTTGATCATACATCCGAGGTCCTTATTATTAGACATTTGTTCTTGACAGAGCAGAATTATGATCTTGTGTATATGGTCCTATCAGATGGTTGTTCTTGGCAGATCAAATTTGTGGTTCTACACCGGGGTTTTCTTCTCATCAGTGATTGTTGATACAGAATCTCCGCAGCACCAGTGGCCTGGATATATTATTGCATGACTGCATTTTGCATTAGTTGGCATACTCATTTGCATTCCATTAACGTGTGTCTGTGTTGCAGGTACCGTTTTCCCCGATCCAGGATTTCTTGCCTCCTATTGTATTGTTATGGGCTCTCTGAGGAAGACCGTTGCGTACAAGTTCCCGACCCCTGATGTGGTTAAGTTGACTGGTTTGATAGCTCTGGCAGGTGATTCTGTGAAGGATGAGTTCAGAAAATCTTATGGCAGGTTACTCAGTCTGGTTTGCAAGCCTTCTACGTTCGAGTTGAATGGGTTGCATGCTCTGTTGCAGTTCTACGACCCTCCGCTGAGATGTTTCACTTTTCAGGACTTCGTTCTCGCGCCGACGCTGGAAGAGTATGCTGATTTGCTAGGTGTGCCGATCAAGAGGCAGATGCCTTTTGTCCACATGGATGCTGAGCCTGATCTGGCTGGTTTAGCTTCTTCACTTTATTTGGACGCCTAAGAGTTAGTACTGACTAGTTGGAACAAGGTTCCTGGGTTCTCCTTGCAGTTTCTGGTGGTTAAGGCTCAGCAGTGTGCCAAGGACGGATGTTGGGACGCGTTCAATGCCATCCTCGCTTTATGCATATATGGCATTATCCTGTTCCCTAACATGCCCAATTTTGTAGACTTCAATGCGTTTCACATCTTCGCTTCAGGGAATCCAGTTCCTACTTTGATCGGAGATGTCTATCACTCAGTCCACTACAAGAATGAAAACCGAAGAGGGAAGAATGTCTCATGCTGTGTACCCTTGCTGTACAAATGGCTTGATAGTCATCTGCCCAAGAGGGGTCCTTTTGTCTTGTCTGCAGCCACAGCTGAGTGGCCTGAGCGTCTGATGAGTTTATCTGCAGAAGATATTGACTGGTTTGACAGAGACAGGTTGGGTACTGAGGTGATCTTCAGTTGCAGCGGGTTTCCTAATGTACCTCTGATAGGTAGGAAGGGCTGCATAAACTACAATCAGTCGTTGCTGGTTCGACAGTTCGCGTATGCTTTGAGGAGTCCGCCGAAGGATGAAGAGGTACAGGAATCTTTGTACCTCACTGGTACTCTAGAAGGGGATCTGTTGTCCAAGCTTCAGCGTGCATGGAACAGTATCAGTAAGCGAGGAAAGCCTGTGCTGGGAAAAAGCAACAATCAAGTCTACCCTCCGTATTTGACTTGGATCAGAGCCAGAGCCAATGCTATAGGGATGCCGTTTCCTCATGCCAAGCCAGAAAGTTCTCCAACAATCGAAGAGCCTACTATTGTGCCCATTCATCAGCATAACCAGGTATTAGCTGAGCGGGATGAATTGAAGCGGGCGAACACAGAACTGGAGAAGGAGCTAGCTCAGCTTCGAAGTGAGAGGAACGAAGCCGTTCATTCTTTCAAAAAGCAGACAGAGTTGGTGAACCAACTGGGTATAGACCTGACGAAGCAGATTGCCGAGCGTGAACGCATGGGTCAAGACTTCAGGGCTGTCAACGACGTACTAGCTACGAAGAAGCAGCATTTGGACGAGGCATATCGGAGGATATCCAAGTTCGACCAGCACTGGAAGGCTTCCCTGGCCACCAGGAAAGAGCGGGAGGACAAGCTGATGCTGCAGATCTCCAAGCTGGAAGCCGAGGTGAAGGACAGCGAAAAGAGGTTTGATGAAGAAACCGCTCGCAGATACGCCGCCGAAGGCCAACTCAACAAAGCTCTTGCTAACCTGAGGGAGCACAAGCTGATGTTTGAGTCTAAAAAGCGGAGATTAGAAGATTTCTTCGGCGAAGGAGCATGGGAAAGTTCAGTTCAGGGACTTCAGTATACCATTGTGCAGAGGGAACTACTCGTCGAGGGGTTGCTCACTTTGCCCGATCATCCAGAGACGAAGGAGTTATTAGCAGAGTATCGCGCCCGTGGCCGTACTTGACTAGTTGTATTCCTTTTGTTTTGATCTTTGTTGTATGCTGACCATCACCAGGCTTGTTGGCTGAGGTCACACTGTTGATTTCTCTTGTACTCGCTGATGTTATGTACTGCCTTGATAGGCTTTTCCTTTATATATGAGATTGATGTTTCCATGATTGGGCTCGGACTTCTTCTTATTATTATTATCAGCACTGGCACTCAGGCACTAGGATCGGGGGAAATCTCCCAAAGCATACAGACACACGCATGCATCTGCATGAAGCATTTGCATGGCGTACATTTTGTTGTTTTTCCTAACCTTTAGTGTTTGCAGGTTTTTCAGGTTCACAGGTCCCAAGCTGTTTCCGGTGATTCCAGAATTGATCAGAGACTAATTCACCGTTATTCAACTCGAGCTAATCAAACCAGGATCATGGATCAAGTGCAGACAGATGTCCAGGAGCTCCGCGAGAGGATGGATCGCTTTATGGAGCTGATGCAGGTGGTCGCTAATGGTCAAGATCAGCTCAAGACTTTGGTTCAACCTTTGATCTCCAGGGTTGATAGCAACGGCATACTTCATGGCGGGGCCGTGCCTACTCCTCCACCAGTTGATACTCCGCAGAATGGTGTCCCCGTGGCCGGGGGCAACGGCAGTGCTAATGGCAATGTGATGGCCAATATCGGACTCAATGCGACAGGCGTCAGCAATGGTAGTCTGGGAGCTAATGTCAACATCGGGCCGGTCAACGGCAATGCTGGAAATCTGTTGGTGCCTCAACTGTGGCTTGAGGATCATCAGGATGATGTCTTCTCTCAAAGAGGTGCAGAAGGGGAGCTGAATGCTGAGGCGCGGCTCAGATTCAAAGCACTTGAAGATAAAATGAGAGATATTGAGAATCAGAATACTTTGGGCGTTGATATGTCCAAGCTAGGGTTAATTGCTGATTTCAAGGTACCTCCTAAGTTCAAGGTGCCTGTCCTTGAGAAATATAAGGGCACCACTTGCCCTCGTGTCCACCTTCGATCGTACTATAGAAAGATGTCTGCCTATTCCAAAGATGAGAAGTTGCTGATGCACTTCTTCCAAGATAGTCTTTCTGGGCCGTCCCTCGAGTGGTATATGGGCTTGGAGCCCACTAGCGTGCGCACATGGAAGGATCTCGCTGAAGCATTTGTCCACCATTATCAGTACAATAGCGACTTGGCCCCGAACCGAGTCCAGCTCCAGAACCTTTCGCAGCGGAATAATGAAGGATTTAAGGAGTACGCCCAGCGGTGGCGTGAGTTGGCAGCCCGGGTTCAACCGCTGATGGTTGAGCGCGAGCTCGTGCAGATGTTTGTGGCTACCCTCCCAGGGGTCTACTATGAAAAGTTAGTCAGCGGTATGTCTGGGACGTTCTCAGCTCTCATCACCATGGGCGAGCACGTCGAGAATGGTATCAAGATCGGGAAAATTCAAGGTGAATCATCCTCAGCTGGAGGAGGTGGAAAGAAACCTTACGCTGGTAAACGACGAGAAGGCGAGGCGAGCGCTGTGACCAACGCTCGAAGGAAGGGCAAGGGCCCTCAGCAGCAGATAGCCAGTATAAATATCCCAGCAGCTCCGCAGCAGCAGCAGTAGCAACCGAATCAACAGGGATATAGAAAGTACCAGAATCGGGCACCTTTGACAAACCGTCACTTCGAGGCACCGCCCATGTCGTACGCGCAACTCTTGCAGACTTTGCTTCAGCTTCAGTTGGTTCAGAAAAGGACGATGGCTCCCTTGACAGGGGCGCCTCCACCAGGGTATGATGCAAATGCCACTTGCGATTTCCATACAGGGGCACCTGGCCACACGATCGAGAACTGCAAAGCCTTTAAGCATAAGGTGCAGGACCTGGTAGATGCCAAGATCATTAACTTCTCCGATAATGTGCCCAATGTCACAAAAAACCCTATGCCGAATCATAGGGGAGGCGGAGTGAACGCCATTATCGAAGAAGAGAGCGCAGATCTGTTGACTGATGTCAAAGACCTAAAGACGCCGCTTAGCTTCGTCAAAGCTAAGTTGTTGAAGAAAGGGTTCTTTCCAGGATGCGGAGAGTTATGCATGGACTGTGCTACACATTCTGATGGGTGTGAGCAGCTGGTAGAAGGAATCCAAAGTCTGATGGCTGAGGGGATTCTGCAGTTCAGCCGGAGGGCTGAAAGTGTATCAGGAGAGGTAGTGTTGAAGCAGGCCAATGAAGTCGCCACCATCACCATTCCTCGCCAACCAATAACCATTTCTGCGCCCAGACCGCCTACAATTATTATTACCAAAGCTGGGCCGATACCATTCGAGAGCACTAACGCCGTTCCGTGGCATTATGGAGCTAAAGTCTATTGCAACGGTCAGAGGTTAGAGCTGGAGCCGTATGGGTCGACTGTGGAGAATCTCGCAGGAATCAGTGGTATTACACGAAGCGGAAGAGTGTTTGCACCGCCAGAGGTCGTGGCCGAGAAAGTGGTCAGAGCTGATGCAGCCGATAAGGGTAAAAGCAAAGTCGTCGAAGAGGCCCCGTGTGGGGTAGAAAAAGATTTGCTTGTCAAAGATGCCGAGGAGTTTATGTGGTTGATCAAAAAGAGCGACTACAAGATTGTAGACCATCTCCATCAGACACCGTCGAAGATTTCTATTCTCAACTTGTTGCTGTGTTTTGAAGCACACCGCAACGCGCTACTAAAGGTATTGAACGCTGCCTACGTACCGCAAGAGATATCTGTGAATCAGCTAGAAGAGGTGGTAGCCCATGTTAATGCTGGCAATGGGCTAGGTTTCACAGATTTAGAGTTGACGCCTAAAGGGAGGAATCACAACAGCGCCTTGCACATCTCGATAGAGTGCAGGGGCACAATCATGTCGCACGTCCTGGTGGACACGGGTTCGTCGCTTAATGTGCTTCCAAAGAAGGCATTAATGAAGTTGGACACTCGCGGATTGCTTTGCACACCCAGTGATCTGGTGGTGAAAGCATTTGACGGAACTAAGCGCCACGTTTTCGGAGAGTTGACCCTGCCAATCCAAGTTGGCCCAGAAACATTTGACACGGTCTTTTATATTATGGATATCATGCCTGCCTACAGTTGCCTCTTGGGTCGGCCATGGATCCACGCTGCTGGTGCCGTAACTTCCACGTTGCACCAAAAGCTCAAATATGTTGTCGGGGGAAGCATAGTAACCGTGTGTGGTGAGGAGGACATAATGGTGAGCCATTTGTCATCCTTTAAGTATGTAGAAATGGATGGCGAAATCCATGAAACTCTTTGCCAAGCATTTGAAGCCGTCAAAGTGAAAGAGGTAGCTCCTGTCGTCACAGAGAAGCCAGAGATGAATCTCTCCTCGTTCAAAGAAGCTCGGGCCGTCGTCGAAGCCGGTTCTACCCCAGGCTGGGGGCATATTTTGGAGATACCGATCAAGCAGGATAAGTTTGGATTGGGGTATTCTCCTAAAGCTGAAGCTTCTTCTTCTTCGTCTAGCAGTGCGTCTCGTGGTAAGGGGCCGATCCTATTTACCAGTGGCAGAGTGATTTTCGATAGCATCAACGCGGCGTCTGAAGACAGCGGGGATAGCGATTGTGATCTCGACTCTTGGATTCAGCCAAGCAAGTCGGGCGAGCGCCTCAACAACTGGACCATCAAGGAAATTATCCAGCTGACAAGTGAAGAGTAATGATTTACTTTTACAATCATTGTACAACCCTATGTCCTACCCGGGGCATAGCGGTTTTATTGTCAGGGCCTTGTTGGATTATGTACATGCATTTTGTTAATAAATCAAAGGCGTTTTCTTCGTATTCAAATACTGTGATCTCTGTTATTCCTGTTTTATATTTGTTTTGAAAAACAGTAAAATGGCAATGGGGTTTGTGCTAACCTGCATATTCTTGTTTTAAACTTAACCCTTGTTATTGCAGGATCCACATGACAGATGACATCGATTCTGGACCTTCTACGGCTCACTTCGACTTCGATTGCCTGATCTATCAAGCCGAGGAAGAGATTGATGAAGACGAAGACCTTCCTGAAGAGTTGGTCCGCTTGTTGAAACAAGAGGAAAATGTTATTCTGCCTCACGAGGAGGAGATTGAGATCGTAAACCTGGGTTCTGAAGAGCTCGTCAGAAACGTCAGAGTAGGGGCTGCGCTGCAGAGTGATGTCAAGCAGAGACTGGTCGAGATGCTTCGAGAGTATAGTGACGTCTTTGCTTGGTCATACGAAGATATGCCCGGACTTGACACGGACATCGTGGTCCACCACTTGCCGCTGCGAGAAGATTGCCCTCCCGTTAAGCAGAAGCTTAGGAGGACGAGATCAGACATGGCCGTTAAGATCAAAGAAGAAGTGCAAAAACAGCTTGATGCTGGCTTCTTAGCGGTCACCACTTACCCTCCGTGGGTCGCCAACATAGTGCCTGTACCGAAGAAGGACGGTAAGGTACGCATGTGCGTCGATTATCGGGATTTGAATAGGGCGAGCCCTAAAGATGATTTCCCGTTGCCTCATATCAATGTGTTGGTCGACAACACAGCCCAGTTCTCCGTGTTTTCGTTCATGGATGGCTTCTCCGGTTACAATCAGATCAAGATGGCACCGGAGGACATGGAGAAAACGACGTTTATCACCCCCTGGGGAATATTTTGCAATAAGGTAATGCCCTTCGGTCTGAAGAACGCAGGGGCCACTTACCAGCGGGCTATGCTAACTTTGTTTCATGATATGATTCATCATGAGATCGAGATCTATGTTGATGACATGATTGCGAAGTCCCAAACGGAGGAAGAGCATCTGGTCAACTTATTGAAGCTTTTTCAGAGGCTTAGGAAGTTCAGGCTGAGGCTGAATCCTAACAAGTGCACTTTCGGAGTGCGGTCCGGAAAGTTGCTGGGGTTTATCGTTAGTGAACGAGGTATCGAGGTCGATCCTGCGAAAATAAAAGCCATTCAAGAAATGCCAGCGCCGAAAACAGAAAAAGAAGTTCGTGGTTTCTTGGGCCGAATAAACTACATTGCAAGGTTTATCTCTCAGCTCACGGCCACCTGTGAACCGATGTTCAAGCTTTTAAAGAAAGATCAGGCAGTTACTTGGAATGAGGATTTCCAGAAGGCATTCGACAAGATAAAGCAGTATCTTCAAGAACCTCCAATCTTGATACCCCCAGTGGCTGGACGGCCATTAATCATGTACTTGACAGTTCTGGAGAATAGTATGGGGTGTGTTCTCGGTCAGCACGACGAGACGGGCAGAAAATAGCATGCCATTTACTACTTGAGTAAAAAGTTCACTGAGTGTGAATCTCGATACTCGATGCTGGAGAAGACGTGTTGTGCACTAGCTTGGGCTGCCAAACGTCTACGACAGTACATGCTCAATCACACCACTATGCTAATTTCGAAGATGGATCCGATCAAGTACGTCTTCGAGAAGCAGGCTCTTTCGGGAAGGATTGCCAGATGGCAAATGGTGTTAACGGAATATGATATTCAGTACGTGTCCCAGAAGGCCATCAAGGGAAGCGTATTGTCTGATTACCTTTCCGAACAGCCAATCGAGGACTACCAGCCGATGAAGTTCGAATTCCCTGACGAGGATATTATGTTTCTTAAAGCGAAGGATTGCGATGAGCCGTTGCCCGGCGAGGGGCCAGATAGGAAATCCCAGTGGAAGTTGATATTCGTTGGGGCGGTTAATTCCTATGGAAGTGGCATTGGGGCGATCATCACGACTCCCCACGGATCCCACATCCCGTTTACTGCGAGACTGACGTTTCCAGTCCCCAACAATGAGGCGGAGTACGAAGCATGCATCATGGGTCTAGAAGAGGCAATTGATTTGAGAATCAAGAATCTAGACGTATATGGTGACTCAGCGCTTGTGATCAACCAAATTAAAGGGGAGTGGGAGACTCGTCAATCGAATTTGGTGCTGTACATGAATTATGCCAGGAGGCTGCTTCCGTTCTTTGATCGAGTGGAACTTCATCATGTGCCCAGGGCTGAAAATCAGATGGCTGATGCCTTAGCCACGTTGGATTCAATGTATAAAGTCAATTTTTGGAATGAGGCTCCAAGAATTGTACTCTCGCGTCTTGATAGACCGGTATTTGTCTTTGCAATCGAGGATGCCGCCGACGGCAAGCCATGGTTCCATGACATCCAGACTTTCCTTATGACTAAGGAGTATCCTGCGGGTGCGTCAACCCAGGATAAGAAGACTCTGAGGAGGCTGTCTGGAAACTTTTATCTCAATCCTGATG
The DNA here is from genome assembly GCA_963859935.3 of Lathyrus sativus. NCBI lineage: Eukaryota > Viridiplantae > Streptophyta > Magnoliopsida > Fabales > Fabaceae > Lathyrus > Lathyrus sativus. Next base: position 198,164,378 of record OZ012739.1, on the reverse strand, counting down.
GAGTGTTGTATAAGAGAAACCACTATCTCGTGCTACTCAGATGTGTAGATGAGAAGGAGGCGAGTATGCCCATGGAAGAGGTCCATGAAGGCACATTTGGTACGCACGCCGGCGGGCATGCCATGACGAGAAAGATCCTGAGAGCAGGATACTACTGGCTGACGATGGAGTCGGATTGCTTCAGATTCGCGAAGAGATGTCATAAATGCCAGATTTATGCTGATAAAGTTCATGTGCCGCCGTGCCCATTGAATGTCATGTCCTCCCCGTGGCCGTTCTCGATGTGGGGCATCGACACGATAGGCAAGATCGAGCCCACTGCATCCAATGGTCATCGCTTCATTCTGGTAGCTATCGACTACTTCACCAAGTGGGTGGAGGAAGCCTCGTATGCTAATGTGACCAAGCAGGTAGTGGCTAAATTCATAAAGAGGGACATCATCTGTCGTTACGGAATTCCCGAGCGGATCATTACTGATAATGGTTCGAATCTGAATAACAAGATGATGAAGGAGCTGTGCCAGAGCTTCAAGATTGAACACCGCAACTCATCTCCTTACCGGCTGAAGATGAATGGCGTCGTTGAAGCCGCCAAAAAGAACATAAAGAAGATTGTTCAGAAGATGGTTGTGACCTACAAAGATCGGCACGAGATGCTGCCGTTTGCATTGCACGGTTATCGTATGACGGTACGTACGTCGACCGGGGCAACTCCTTTCTCCTTAGTGTACGGTATGGAAGCGGTCCTGCCATTAGAAGTGGAGATCCCTTCTTTGCGAGTTTTGGTTGATGTGAAACTCGACGAGGCAGAATGGATTACGAATCGTCTGAACCAACTCAGCCTGATGGACGAGAAGAGGTTAGCATCGATTGCATTTGGTCGTCTGTACCAAAGCCGAATGAAGAAAGCTTATGATAAGAAGGTGCGTCCTAGAAGCTTTCAGACGGGTGATCTCGTCCTGAAGAAGATTCTTCCGCCACACTCCGATCACCGGGGCAAGTGGACTCCGAATTACGAAGGTCCGTACGTCGTCAGCAAGGTCTTCTCGGGAGGAGCTTTGTTTTTATCCACGATGGATGGTGAAGATTTTGCATCCCCGGTGAACGCGGACGCAGTTAAAAAATACTTTGCTTGAAAGCGACCCGCTGGACAAAAAAGAAAGAGTCCAAGCAAAAAAGGGGCATCCCGGCGAACCAAAAACAGAATAAAAGGTTCGGGCAAAAATTAGGGATATATTGGAAAAAATGTACACCCGCGAAGTCGAAAACCTAAACTGGGCGGCTTCGGCAAAAAAGGGTATCCCGGTGAACTGAAAACCCGTAAAGGGCGGTTCACGCAAAAGTTAGGGATTTGAATAAGCAAATGACTGCGTTCCGCGTGTGGACTTTCATTGTTTAGTGGTTTGGAGGACCTGAGGGCCGTTTATCTGAATCAATCTCTTCCGAAGCTGAAGCGTCGGAGAAGTATCGAAGTCGAGTGGGTCTTAGAGGGATCAACTCGTGGTGTTCGTCTACGCCTCGTTGCCGACATTTGTATATACTGATGTATATTTATGTTTTATTTTGGCGCGGCTTCCTCATTCCAGGAGCTTGCCTCTGTTGTAAAACATTTTTACCCATTCAGGGGTTCGTTATCAATAAAATATGCACTGTTCAGCAATTCTGTTTGCCTGTTTAGCATTTATCTGTTTTGTTTGCGAATAAAAACGCCGATGTTTTTGATAAAATGCGCATACATAAACTTACTGGCCTAGGCCACTGATTGTTGAAACAATTAGTTACTTGAATATTGTCACGAGATAATAACCTTGATAGGTCCCTTTGAGAAGGGTATCTTGTCTGTTTGTTTGTGTTGTTACAGGTGTAGCATATTCCAGACAGTGCGCCGTGCGCATCCCCGAAGCAGGATGATTCCTCCTTCTCCAGCAGAGTTCAGTAGCAGCTCCCCGCAGAGTCTGAACGCAAGATCATGAGCATTGATATGTCTCCTCAGGCAGAGATGATTCTCTTCCCCAAGCAGATGCGTCCTGAAGGAACGTCACCTCCTCAGCTGAGTCAAGCGCCGAAGCTCGTGTTCATCCCCCTGCACCGGGTCACAAGTGCAGGTTTCATAGGAAACTGTTCGTACGCCGAAGTATGCAGCAACTGATGGTGCCAGACTGAAGTCTCCAGCGGAATTAAAATCCCCCACAGAGTTGTACTCTTCTCCCGAAGTCGGATCATTCCCTCTTCCCCAGTAGAGCGTTGGAACAGCTAATTCTGTATTCCCCTACAGAGTTGTACTCTCCCCCGAAGTTGGATGATTCCTTCTTCCCTAGCGGAATTGAAATTCCTCATCAGAGTTGTACTCTCTCCAGCGAAGCAGTTGGGACCATGAGTGGTTTTCCCTAGCAGAGCGTTGAACAGCCGACGCTGTATCTCCTCCCAGAGTCATACTCTCTCCAGCGAAGCAGAACGATTTCTCCTTCCTCAGCCGAGTTTGCAGATCACCAAGAGAGTCGAATCCTGGGAAGTTGATCGGTCCATGATTGGTCTTCCCCAGTGGAGTGTTGAGCAGCTGAAGTTGTTTCCCCCGCAGAGTTGTCATCCCCAGAAGAGTAGCCATGACGGCCACGCAGTTTATTCTCGCGATTGACATCGCTTTCCCTCAGCAGGTCCAGGTTCTCGTAGAGCTTCGTCCCCCTGCAGCAATCAACTGAAGTTGTTTCCCCTACAGTAATCAACTGAAGTTGTTTCACCCGCAGTAGTCAACTGAAGTTGTGTCCCCTGCGGAGTCCAATTGAGATTGGCGTGACTATGTTCTCCTCAGCAGGATGATTCCTCTATCGGAGTAGTTCTTTCTCCTTGACAGGAGGATTTCCCCCTCGGCATTTATTTTGCTGACGGGATCGCATCATTGTGCATGATTGCATAGCATTTAGCATAAACGCATAGCATTTCCACCGTGTGGAGCATGGCGCCGAAACATATGCATAATAAACATGATCTAGGTTGCTACCGTTCTTGTTTTTCAGGTGTTCCGTCGAAGGATCAGTTGCTCAGGATGATTCCTGATATTCTCCCCAACGAAGTCGCTGGCTCAAGATGATTCCTGAGATCCCCAGCAAAGTCTTCAGTTCAAGATGAGTCTTGAATTCCTCAGCAGGGCCGTTTGCTTAAGATGATTCCTAAGCTCCCCAGTGAAGGTTGCCCAGGATGATTCTTGAAGCCCCAAGAGAGTCGAATCCTTGGAAGCTGCTCAAGCCATGATTGGTTTATCCCCGACAAGAGTTGCCCAGGATGATTCCTGGAATCCCCAACAGAGTGTTTGTCCAGAATGGTTATCGGTTCAAGATGATTCTTGAAAGTCCCCCGGCGAAGTTATTTGTTCAAGATGATCCTTGAATTCCTCAGCAGAGTTGATTCATCCAGAATGATTTCTGGACCCCCGGAGCGGAGTTGCTTGATAGTTCTCCAGGTTCCCCAACGGCGAAGCGTCCTCTCCAGCAGGTTTCCGACGGCGAAGTTGAAACCTCCCTTGAAGACTCCATGATTGAAGTCTGACCGTGTTAATGAAGCACTTATCTCAGCTAATGCGGAATGCCTGATGGCATGATCAACCTGATGGTTGAAGTCTGGCTGATGCCCGACAGTGTCCTTTGAATGCCTGATGGCATGATCGACTATGTATTACCGGTTACCGTGTGACCAATTCCCCAATGATTTTTCTCCACTCTGGCGGCGAGGTCAGATTATGTTTGTTTCCAGCGGCGATGTTGGATATCGATTTCTTGACGGCGAGGTCAGATTATGTTTGTTTCCAGCGGCGATGTTGGATGCTTTTGACGGCGAGGTCAGATTATGTTTGTTTCCAGCAGCGATGTTGGATGTTTCTGACGGCGATGTCAGGAGACTATGTTTGCTTCCAGCGGCAATGTTGGATGTATGTTTTGACGGCGAGGTCAGATTATGTTTGTTTCTGACGGCGATGTCAGGGATGTTTGTTTCCAGCGGCGATGTTGGATGTTTGTTTCTGGCGGTGATGTCAGGAGATTATGTTTGACGGCGATGTCAGACTCTTTAGCTCCCCAGCAGAGATTATGTTTGTACGACGGCGATGTCGAGTGTCTCTCAGAGTTATGTTTGTTTATGACGGCGATGTCAGATTCTCTATTGCTCCAGCGGCGATGTTGGGTGTTTTGTTTGTTCTGACGGCGATGTCAGAGAGTTTAGTTTTCCAGCGGCGATGTTGGATGGTTCTCAGATTCTTTGTTGTTCTCCAACGGCGATGTTGGATGTTTGCTTTTGACGGCGAGGTCAAACTATTTTGGGTTCTCCAGCGGCGATGTTGGATATTTGTATCTGGCGGCGATGTCAGGTGATCTAGTTTTCCAGCGGCGATGTTGGATGTTTTGACGGCGATGTTAGAAAGTCTGTTCTCCAGCGGCGATGTTGGGTATATCAGATGAGTTAGTTCTCCAGTGGCGATGTTGGATGTTTGTTATGACGGTGATGTCAGATTCTTTGGTTTTCCAGCGGCGATGTTGGGTATGTCAGATTATTCTTTAGTTTTCCAGCGGCGATGTTGGGTGTTTCTCAGGTGTTTGTTTCTGGCGGCGATGTTGGATATTTGTTTGTTTCTAGAGGCAATGTCAGGTGATTTAGTTCTCCAGCGGCGATGTTGGGTGCTTTTGTCAGACTCTTTATCTTTCCAGCGGCGATGTTGGGTGTTTTGGTTGTCTGATGGCAATGTCAGAAGAATTTAATATGGATAACTGACGGCGATGTCAGATCAGTATTTCTCCAGATAGTTGTCGTGCAGCTAGTATTGCAGTGTTCGAAGATTTGTTCCCCTCAGGGAACCGTGTGCTCATGCAGTTGGCAAATTTTCGGGTTTATCGGTATTCAACCGTCTCGCACCTTGATTGGCTGAGAGCCGTTCGCTCCTCATCCAGTCAGGTTCAAGCCGTTTGAATAGGGGCAGCTGTTGCACCCCAAAATTTGACCAACATTTACCTATCCATCAAGAATTGTATGAGGCTATGAAGCTAGCCAAGAAGTTTGTTCAAGGGTCAAAGGTTGATACCTTTGGCAGAGAACTCAAGAGATCCTCAGAGGAATTGGTTGAAACCAAAGGTTGTGTGTCTCATGACTTGAAAGTTGTGGGAGCTCCTCAGGTGATTATGAGACTATGAGGATAGACTTGAAGCTTTGAGAAAGCTTATGAGATGTCTTGAAAGCCATCATGAAGCCTAGAGAGGTTATTATACAAGAATTCAGAAAATTCAACCATGAGTGGTGGAATTAGGGTTTTGACTGGGTCAACCCTAGGTCAACTGATGATTTGGAGAGGGTTGAGACCTAATCCAAGATCCATGAGATCATGGAATGATGTATTAAGATGCTATAAGTATGATTCCTATACCAACTCATCATGATTGAGGAGTTTGAGAAGTTTCAAGCTAGGGTTTCTAAGGATTGACAGTGTAAAATCCCCTAGTTTGATCCCTATCTTCCAGGAAGTTTAGCTCAAGATGTGATTGTCATCTCATCTTCCCCACAACATCAATGTTGTAGATCTTGTTCTTAGCTTTAATTTGAGTAGTAGAAGTCCTTGATAGGATTTGTAGAGCTCAAGTTATGGTTTTGACAAATTACAGGGCATCTGAGGTATGTGAATCTGGGTCCTTGAAAGTCACCCAACTTGCAGACAAATTTTGCCCTAGTAGAATGATTCCTATGGATTCTTGGTCAACATGAATGTTTAAGATCATCTTCTTAGCTTTCTATAGAGTACTAGAAATCCTTGATAGGATTTGTAGAACTCAACTTATGGCTTTGACAAGCCAAGGGCATTTTGGTCATTTGGAAGTTATAGGTCATTTCAAGCATAAGGCCATATCTCCTACTTCCAAGCTTCAAATGGAAAAATCTTCAACACCAAACTTGCTTAGAATGATGTTTTAAGGCTAGTAGGGAGGTCATGAGATGTTGAAAAGGCTCATATCAAAAAGTGATAAAAATGGCCTAAAAATGAGGCATAAGTTAATTCAAGTGAATTTGAAAAATGGAAATCTCAAGTTATAAGTCCAAACCATGTCATGTAATATGTCATTTTGACTTCAAATGACATTCTAAGAACAATGGTTCAGCCACAATGTTGATTTGAGGCTTGCATCATAGGGTTGCTTTGTAATTGGATTGCTTGCATAATAGGGTACCAAACCAAAACAAGGAAAAACTCAATAAACAAGGAAGATATGCATTGTATCTCATCCAAAATATCATGTGGGGATAAAATCAAGTTTGTTACCAAGGTTACAAGGGTTTTGGCATGAGATACCATGTGGTGAGAAATGGAAATTCAAAATACCATGACATGAAAAGATGAATTTCTCATTGGATTGTTCTAGATGGTTCTAGGCTGTTCTAAACCATTCTATATAACCATTGTGACTTGCTCAATGCAAAGGTTGGTGTTAATTGGTGTAGAGAAGAGAGATTGAAATCCAAAAGCTTCATTTGCAAATCATATTCAAGCTCTTGATTCTTCTTCATTGCAATCCATTTTTTCTCCACAAACCTTCTCCATAGATATTTTTGAGTGTGTTCATACTGATTTGAAGATCCATCCATGAAGAATTGAAGGTGTTCCATTGGAAATTGCAAGAAAGCAAATCACATTGAATCTTGAAGTACAAGCTTGTTACATCAAATCTTTTGCGTACAGAAGAGTTTTCATCATTCAAGGAGCATTCTTGAAGAGTTGCAAGGCCTGAATTGAAGATCTACCATCACTACCAATCGAAGAAGCCAGGTTTGCAAAAGCTCTTCTAACTCATAATTTAGGCATGGTTAGGATGAATTGTTAGTATAGAACTGCTAGAGACAATTAGGTGATCATTTCTGATGAGTTTGGGAGTGATTAGTGAAGTTTCATTCATGGAGGTCAATTCTTGATGAAGTAAGAACATGTGATTTAATGAGCGATAATGCTAGTTTAATGGCTGATTTTAACTAGTGGAACATGATAATCATTTTGATACCAATAAAGTTGAGTTTGGTTGAGGTCGAAGGTTGGTGATATTTTGAGATCCATGGAGTTTCACATTCGGTTTGGATGATAGAGGTCATTTCAATGCATTCTAAGACCATAGTTTTGTTTAGCATGGAAAATGGATCAAGATCATGTTTTATTTTGTTAAAATTGATGAAGAAATGATAGAGAACGAAGAGGTGGAAGTTCTGTTGCATGGCATGCGTTTTCATGGTTTTTCTGAAAACCCTAGGGCGTGAGGTTGAAGACGACTCCACCGCCGTTGGATACACGCTTGACTGTTGACTGAGAAAGAGATCCTACGCTCCAGATTCAATTGAAATTTAGAGGGAAATTCTGATGCCATGAAACGCGGCGTTTCATTAAAACGCCTCTTCTGGGCTTAAGTGAATTTTTCTAGCGCCACCCCCCTATCAGGCCCATTCCAGATTTTAACTGCATTTCATGACTATTCGCACCATATCTTTTTTATTTTTCTTTGGATTTTTTAATTGTTTTCTGAATTAGATAATGGGCCCAGGCGCTTTGTTATTGCCACCCCCCATGTTGGGCCCATATGTGAATTGCATTGTATATTCTTGCTATCTGCACCCCTGGTTCATATTTCCATATTATTTTTTCTCCATTTTATTTCAAATCTTGTAAAATCCATATCAAATTGAAAAATAAATATTTTTTAATGGAAGTTTTTTTCTCCCTTTTCATATTTCTGTCTAGAAAAATATAAAATGAAAACATTTTGCATATCATGCATTTTAATATATTTTTGCATATTTTCTTCTTTAATTGCCTTTTAATTCTTTTATATTGATATATGATTTTGTAGATTTTAGTTTAGGTAGTTCCCTTAATATTTTTAGGTCACTCTTTTTAGGGTAGCTAGATATATGTTTTAGGTTCCCCCTGGATTAATTCCATATTTTTGTGATGATTTTTAGGATAGTTTTGAGTAGGTGCTATTAGGTTGTGTAGAATTAGGTTAAAACTTCAACATAGGTCCATAATAACTTTAGATTTTGGGTTTTTAGGACAATTTAGACTATGGGACATATATGGGTATTAAGGGTAGGTATGTAGTATCCCTTAGAAATTATATTAGGATTTAATATAGTAGTATGCTATTTTTAGTTGATTTTTGTATTGGTTGATTGTTTGTGTTGCCTTTAGGGCATGTTTGCTTTAGTTGCTTTGCTTTGTTGGCTTGAGGAGCTTGGTATCTCATTGTGGAGCATTGAGGAGCATAGTAGAAGACTTGAAGATGCATTGAGGAGCTTGAGAGCTTGTTCTTCTTTTCTTTTTGTTTTGTTTTAGGGTTAGGGATTAGGAAGAGTTTAGATGTAGATAACTTCTTTCTCAAACATGGATGGTATCATTCACCTCCGTTCCTCCCTATGATTCAAAGTCCTTCCATGGTATACACCTCTCTCCTTTGGAGGGATAAGTGATATACCTAGGAGGTAGAACTTTTGAGGGAACCATTCCTTTGATGTTGAACCCTTATAGGTCACCTTTGGTGGTCAAATAAGCAGTTCAATATCCCCCAGCTTATCCAGTAAGTGATTTTCTCTGGTTTGATTGTCTTGAGAGATGTTGAGCTTGAGCATGAAGATGAAGACTTCATTGAAGAGTATTGAAGAGGATGAATCCTTGAGTATTGCCATTTCAGCTGAAGCTTGAAGAGCAACAAGAGCAAGTCGATACTTGAAGATCCCTGAAGATTAGGTGAAGCCTGAAGGTGGAGCTGATCAAGAAGCTGAAGCTTAAGGGAGAAGATGAGTTGAAACTCATGTTGTAGGGTTGAAGCCTGGAAAAGCAATTGATATTTTCCAAGTGATTGAAGTCTGAAGACTGAGTTGCTGTAGGAAGAGCTGAAGCTTGGAGTTGAGAGAGGAGTTGATCTGTTTTCTTCTTTTCTTTTCTGTATTGTTGTGTTTTGTTTGACTTGTTTGATGCATTAGAATAAGTCCATATCTAGAATAGGTAGAATTTAGGAGCATGATTGCACTAGAGGTTGAGTTGCTCCCTCTGCTTGTATTGTTACTGTGTGGCTTTGCTTGCGGGTATTCGGTAGAGCCCAGCTCCCTTGCCCATGTGGTTTGTTTGCTTGATGGCATTTCACTTCATTTTATCTGTATGATTGCAGTTTACTGTTTATTGCTTGATAGCATGTTGTTTATCTTTCAGTATGATTACTGTTATTTCATTTTGGCTTGAGGTTGAGATGAGCTTGTGGAGGCTGAAGCCCCACACACATTTCCTCCCTCACTTGCATTGCATGCATTTTACTGTTAAGCTGATGCTTTGTCTGTTTTGGTGCATCATTGACATGATCCCTTAGGACTCTCATTTCCTTTGATAAGGATTTGATGATAGAATTTTAGGTTGAAACCTATGCATGACAACTTCTAGGAGTTCCCTGTTCAAACCTCAACCATAGGATGAATCCATGGCATGGTAACAGTAGGACTTGATAGTCTCCCTCCTAGTTGGGCATGTTCTCTTCTCATCTCAAAACAGTTTAAGATACAGTAATCATGAATGATTTCTTTCGTACGTTACGAGCCTTAAGCTATCTGAGAAAGGATTGTGGGAGAGTTTCTTTTCCACAGTCTGGATGTTTAGTATGGTACCCTTTGGGTGACATGCGACGCATTCACTCTCAGGTCATAGTCTCTAGTGCGGTTGAAATCGCAAACACAATAAAAAACACTTCTTTCATAAAAGACAAGAAATAAACCGTAGTTTCCTGAACTACGTGAGCTCTGATCTCTCATACATGTTGAGAGTACGTAGGCACAAGATGGCGATGTCTTGGCGAGCTACCTTCCCCCATAATCCTTCGTAGGCCGAACTACGTTGACTCTGATTTCTCATTCTCTGATGAGAATACGTAGGCATAAAGTGCGACGCTTTGCCGAGTCATTTTTCTTTTCTTTTTCAGCCAGCCTTGATAGGTAGATAGAATAAAACCAACCCGTCCAAGTAAACCAACAAGCGAGGATCCCGTCGAGTACGACGGACGTGAGGGGTGCTAATACCTTCCCCTTGCGTAACCGACTCCGAAACCCAGACAATGGTTGCGATGACCTTGTCTTACCCTTTTTCGTCAGGTTTTTCCGATCGTTTCCTTTCCCGCTCTGAGGGATAAATAACAAAAGGTGGCAACTCTTCTGTCATTGCCGACACCTTATTTTCGCGCAAGCGACACATACCCATTATCAAAAGGTTGATATAGCGACACATGCACACAATCCCGACACCAAAAGGATGCAGGGCCCTTCACCAAAAGAATGATAGGGAACATCCGCACAATCTGGCACCAAAAGGATGGCAAAACCATCACCAAAAGGATGATAGAGCGACACACGCACACAATCCCAACACCAAAAAGATGCAGGGCTATCACCAAAAGGATGATAGAGAACACTCGCACAATCTGGCACCAAAAAGATGACAGACCTATCACCAAAAGGATGATAGAGTGACACACGCACACAATCCCGACACCAGAAGGATGCAGGGTCTATCACCAAAAGGATGATTGAGAATACTCGCACAATATTTCACCAAAAGGATGATAGATCCATCAACCATAGAATGATAGAGCAACATACGCACACAATCCCGACATCAAATGGATGCAGACCTATCACCAAAAGGATGATACAGAACACTCGCACAATCTGGCACCAAAATGATGACAGACCTGTCACCAAATGGAGGATAGAGTGACACACACGCACAATCCCGACACCAGCTGGATGTAGGGTATATCACCCAAAGGATGATTGAGAACACTCACACAATCTCGTACCAAAAGGATGATAGATCCATCACCCAAAGAATGATAGAGCGACACACACACAATATCCCGACACCAAAAGGATGCTGGGCCTATCACTAAAAAGATGATAGAGAACACTCGCACAATCTGGCACCCAAAAGATGACAGACCTATCACCAAAAGGATGATAGACTGATACACGCACACAATCCAGACACCAGAAGGATGTAGGGTCTATCACCTAAAGGATGATAGAGAACACTCGCACAATCTAGAACTAAAAGGATGACAGATCTATCACCAAAAGGATGATAGAGTGACACACGAACACAATCCTGACACTAAAAGGATGTTGGGTCTATCCCCAAAAAGATGATAGAGAACTCTCACACAATATGGCACCAAAAGGATGACATACCCATCATCAAAAGGTTGATATAGCGACACACGCACACAATCCCGACACCAAAAGGATGCAGGGCCCTTCACCAAAAGAATGATAGGGAACATCCGCACAATCTGGCACCAAAAGGATGGCAGACCCATCACCAAAAGGATGATAGAGCGACACACGCACACAATCCCAACACCAAAAAGATGCAGGGCTATCACCAAAAGGATGATAGAGAACACTCGCACAATCTGGCACCAAAAAGATGACAGACCTATCACCAAAAGGATGATAGAGTGACACACGCACACAATCCCGACACCAGAAGGATGTAGGGTCTATCACCAAAAGGATGATTGAGAATACTCGCACAATAATTCACCAAAAGAATGATAGATCCATCAACCATAGAATGATAGATCGACACACACACACACACACACACAATCTCGACACTAAAAGGATGTTGGGCTATCACCAAAAGGATGATAGAGAACACTCGTACAATCTGGCACCAAAAGGATGACAGACCTGTCACCAAAAGGATGATAGAGTGAGACACGCACAAAATCCCGACACCAAAAGTATGTAGGGTCTATCACCTAAAGGATGATAGAGAACACTCGTACAATCTGGCACCAAAAGGATGACAGATGCATAAGCCAAAGAATGATAGAGCGACACACGCACACAATCCCGACACCAAAAGGATGCTGGGCCTATCACTAAAAAGATGATAGAGAACACTCGCACAATCTGGCACCCAAAAGATGGCAGACCTATCACCAAAAGGATGATAGGCTGACACACGCACACAATCCAGACACCAGAAGGATGTAGGGTCTATCACCAAAAGGATGATAGAGAACACTCTCACAATCTAGAACTAAAAGGATGACAGACCTATCACCAAAAGGATGATAGAGTGACACACACACAATCCTGACACTAAAAGGATGTAGGGTCTATCACCAAAAAGATGAGAGAGAACACTCGCATAATCAGGTACCAAAAAGATTACAGACCTATCACCAAAAGGATGATAGAATGACACACGCACACAATCCCGACACCAGAAGGATGTAGGGTCTATCCCCAAAAGGATGATAGAGAAAACTCGCACAATCTGGCACTAAAAGGATGACAGACCTATCACCAAAAGGATGATAGAGTGACACACACACACAATCCTGACATTAAAAAGATGTAGGGTCTATCACCAAAAAGATGATAGAGAACACTTGCACAATCTGGCACCAAAAGGATCACACACCCATCATCAAATGGTTGATATAGCGACACTTGCACACAATCCCGACACAAAAAGGATGCAGGGCCTTTCACCAAAATATTGATAGGGAACATCTGTATAATCTGGCACCAAAAGGATGACAGACCCATCACCAAAAGGATGATAGAGAACACTCGCACAATCTGGCACCAAAATGATGACAGACCTGTCACCAAAAGGATGATAGAGTGACACACACGCACAATCCCGACACCAGCTGGATGTAGGGTCTATCACCCAAAGGATGATTGAGAACACTCACACAATCTGGTACCAAAAGGATGATAGATCCATCACCCAAAGAATGATATTGCGACACACGCACAATATCCCGACACCAAAAGGATGTTGGGCCTATCACTAAAAAGATGATAGAGAACACTCGCACAATCTGGCACCAAAAAGATGACAGACCTATCACCAAAAGGATGATAGACTGACACACGCACACAATCCAGACACCAGAAGGATGTAGGGTCTATCACCAAAAGGATGATAGAGAACACTCGCACAATCTAGAACTAAAAGGATGATAGACCTATCACCAAAAGGATGATAGAGTGACACACGCACACAATCCTGACACTAAAAGGATGTAGGGTCTATCACCAAAAAAATGATAGAGAACTCTCCCACAATCTGGCACCAAAAGGATGACATACCCATCATCAAAAGGTTTATATAGCGACACATGTACACAATCCCGACACCAAAAGGATGCAGGGCCCTTCACCAAAAGAATGAAAAGGAACATCCGCACAATCTGGCACCAAAAGGATGGCAGACCCATCACCAAAAGGATGATAGAGCGACACACGCACACAATCCCGACAACAAAAAGATGCAGGGCTATCACCAAAAGGATGATAGATAACACTCGCACAATCTGGCACCAAAAAGATGACAGACCTATCACCAAAAGGATGATAGAGTGACACATGCACACAATCCCGACACCAGAAGGATTTAGGGTCTATCACCAAAAGGATGATTGAGAATACTCGCACAATCTTTCACCAAAAGGATGAAAGATCCATCAACCATAGAATGATAGATCAGCACACACACACAATCTCGACACCAAAAGGATGTTGGGCTATCACCAAAAGGATGATAGAGAACACTCGCACAATATGGCACCAAAAGGATGACAGACCTATCACCAAAAGGATGATAGAGTGAGACACGCACAAAATCCCGACACCAAAAGTATGTAGGGTCTATCACCAAAAGGATGATAGAGAACACTCGCACAATCTGGCACTAAAAGGATGACAGACCTATCACCAAAAGGATGATAGAGTGACACACATACACAATCCTGATACTAAAAGGATGTAGGGTCTATCACCAAAAAGATGATAGAGAACACTCGCACAATTTGGCACCAAAAGGATGACACACCCATCATCAAATGGTTGATATAGCGACACATGCACACAATCCCGACACCAAAAGGATGCAGGGCCTTTCACCAAAAGAATGATAGGGAACATCTGCATAATCTGGACCCAAAAGGATGACAGACCCATCACCAAAAGGATCATAGAGCAACATGCGCACACAATCCCGACATCAAAAGGATGCAGTCCTATCACCAAAAGGATGATAGAGAACACTCGCACAATCTGGCACCAAAAGGATGACAGACCTATCACCAAAAGGATGATAGAGTGACACAAGCACACAATCCCGACACCAGCTGGATGTAGGGTCTATCACCAAAAGGATGATTGAGAACACTCACACAATCTGGTACCAAAAGGATGATAGATCCATCACCCAAAGAATGATAGAGCGACACACGCACACAATCCCGACACCAAAAGGATGCTGGGCGTATCACCAAAAAGATGATAGAGAACACTCGCACAATCTGGCACTAAAAAGATGACAGACCTATCACCAAAAGGATGATAGAGTGACATACACACATAATCCAGACACCAGAAGGATGTAGGGTCTATCACCAAAAGGATGATAGGGGGCACTCGTACAATCTGTCACTAAAAGGATGACAGACCTATCACCAAAAGGATGATAGAGTGACACACACACACACACACAATCCTGAAACTAAAAGGATTTAGGGTCTATCACCAAAAAGATGATAGAGAACACTCGCACAATCTGGAACCAAAAGGATGACACACCCATCATCAAATGGTTGATATAGCGACACATGCACACAATCCCGACACCAAAAGGATGCAGGGCCTTTCACCAAAAGAATGATAGGGATTATCCGCATAATCTGGCACCAAAAGGATGACATACCCATCACCAAAAGGATGATAGAGCAACATACGTACACAATCCCGACATCAAAAGGATGCTGTCCTAGCACCAAAAGGATGATAGAGAACACTCGCACAATCTGGCACCAAAAGGATGACAGACCTATCACCAAAAGGATGATAGAGTGACACACGCGCACAATCCCGACACCAGCTGGATGTAAGGTCTATCACCCAAAGGATGATTGAGAACACTCACACAATCTAGTACCAAAAGGATGATAGATCCATCACCCAAAGAATGATAGAGCGACGCACGCACACAATCCCGACACCAAAAGGATGTTGGGCCTATCACCAAAAAGATGATAGAGAACACTCGCACAATCTGGCACCAAAAAGATGATAGACCTATCACCAAAAGGATGATAGACAAACACACGCACACAATCCAGACACCAGAAGGATGTAAGGTCTATCACCAAAAGGATGATAGAGAACACTCGCACAATCTAGAACTAAAAGGATGACAGACGTATCACCAAAAGGATGATAGAGTAACACACACACACACAATCCTGACACTAAAAGGATGTAGGGTCTATCACCAAAACGATGATAGAGAACACTCGCACAATCTGGCACCAAAAGGATGACATACCCATCATCAAAAGGTTGATATAGCGACACATGCACACAATCCCGACACCAAAAGGATGCAAGGCCTTTCACCAAAAGAATGATAAGGAACATCCGCACAATCTGGCACCAAAAGGATGGCAGACCCATCACCAAAAGGATGATAGAGCGACACACGCACACAATCCCGACACCAAAAGGATGCTGGGCTATCACCAAAAGGATGATAGAGAACACTCGCACAATCTGGCACCAAAAGGATGACAGACCTATTACCAAAAGAATGATAGAGTGACACACGCACAAAATCCCGACACCAAATGTTTGTAGGGTCTATCACCAAAAGGATGATAAGGAACATCCGCACAATCTGGCACCAAAATGATGACAGATCCATAAGCCAAAGAATGATAGAGTGACACAAGCACACAATCCCGACATTAAAAGGATGTTGGGCCTATCACCAAAAAGATGAGAGAGAACACTCGCATAATCAGGCACCAAACAGATGACAGATCTATCACGAAAAGGATGATAAAGTGACACACGCACACAATCCCGACACTACAAAGATGTAGGGTTTATCCCCAAAAGGACGATAGAGAACACTCGCACAATCTGGCACTAAAAGGATGACAGACCTATCACCAAAAGGATGATAGAGTGACACACGCACACAATCCTGACACTAAAAGGATGTAGGGTCTATCACCAAAAAGATGATAGAGAACACTCGCACAATCTGGCACCAAAAGGATGACACACCCATCATCAAATGTTGATATAGCGACACATGCACACAATCCCGACACCAAAAGGATGCAGGGCCTTTCACCAAAAGAATGATAGGGAACATCCGCATAATCTGGCACAGAAAGGACGACAGACCCATCACCAAAAGGATGATAGAGCAAAATACGCACACAATCCCGACATCAAAAAGATGCAGTCCTATCACCAAAAGGATGATAGAGAACACTCGCACAATCTGGCACCAAAACGATGATAGACCTGTCACCAAAAGGATGATAGAGTGACACAAGCATATAATCCCGACACCAGCTGGATGTAGGGTCTATCACAAAAAGGATGATTGAGAACACTCACACAATCTGGTACCAAAAGGATGATAGATCCATCACCCAAAGAATGATAGAGCGTCACACGCACACAATCCCGACACTAAAAGGATGTTGGGCCTATCACCAAAAAGATGATAGAGAACACTCGCACAATCTGGCACCAAAAAGATGACAGACCTATCACCAAAAGGAGGATAGAGTGACACACACACATAATCCAGACACCAGAAGAATGTAGGGTTTATCACCAAAAGGATGATAGAGAACACTCGCACAATCAAAACTAAAAGGATGACAGACCTATCACCAAAAGGATGATAGAGTAACACACGCACACAATCCTGACACTAAAAGGATGTAGGGTCTATCACCAAAAAGATGATCGAGAACACTCGCACAATCTGGCACCAAAAGGATGACATACCCATCATCAAAAGGTTGATATAGCGACACATGCGCACAATCCCGACACCAAAAGGATGCAAGGTCTTTCACCAAAAGAATGATAAGGAACATACGCACAATCTGGCACGAAAAGGATGGCAGACCCATCACCAAAAGGATGATAGAGCGACACACGCACACAATTCCGACACCAAAAGGATGCAGGGCTATCACCAAAAGGATGATAGGGAACACTCGCACAATCTGGCACCAAAAAGATTACAGACTTATCACCAAAAGGATGATAGAGTGACACACGCACACAATCCCGGCACCAGAAGGATGTAGGGTCTATCACCAAGAGGATGATTAAGAACACTCACACAATCTGGTACCAAAAGGATGATAGGCTCATCAACCAAAGAATGATAGAGCGGCACACACACACAATCCCGACACCAAAAGGATGCTGGGCCTATCACCAAAAAGATGATAGAGAACACTCGCACAATCTGGCACGAAAAAGATGACATACCTATCACCAAAAGGATGATAGAGTGACACACACATACAATCCAGACACCAGAAGGATGTACGGTCTATCACCAAAAGGATGATAGAGAACACTCGCACAATCTGGCACTAAAAGGATGTAGGGTCTATCACCAAAAAGATGATAGAGAACACTCGCACAATCTGGCACCAAAAGGATGACATACCCATCCTCAAAAGGTTGATATAGCGACACATGCACACAATCTCGACACCAAAAGGATTCAGGGCCTTTCACCAAAATAATGATAGGGAACACCCGCACAATCTGGCACCAAAAAGATGACAGACCAATCACCAAAAGGATGATAGAGCGACACACGCACACAATCCCGACACCAAAAAGATGCAGGGCTATCACCAAAAGGATGATAGAGAACACTCGCACAATCTGGCACCAAAAAGATGACAGACCTATCACCAAAATGATGATAGAGTGACACACGAACACAATCCCGACACCAGAAGGATGTAGGGTCTATCACCAAAAGGATGATTGAGAACACTCGCACAATCTGGTACCAAAAGGATGATAGGCTCATCAACCAAAGAATGATAGAGCGACACACACACACAATCCCGACACCAAAAGGATGCTGGGCTTATCACCAAAAAGATGATAGAGAACACTCGCATAATCTGGCACGAAAAAGATGACATACCTATCACCAAAAGGATGATAGAGTGACATACACACACAATCCAGACACCAGAAGGATGTAGGGTCTATCACCAAAAGGATGATAGAGAAAACTCGCACAATCTTGCACTAAAAGGATGATAGAGTGACACACGCACAGAATCCTGACACTAAAAGGATGTAGGGTCTATCACCAAAAAGATGATAGAGAACACTCGCACAATCTGGCACCAAAAGGATGACATACCCATCATCAAAAGGTTGATATATCGACACATGCACACGATCCCGACACCAAAAGGATGCTGGGCCTTTCACCAAAATAATGATAGGCAACATCCGCACAATTTGGCACCAAAACGATGACAGACCAATCACCAAAAGGATGATAGAGCGACACACGCACACAATCCCGACACCAAAAAGATGCAGGGCTATCACCAAAAGGATGATAGAGAACAATCGCACAATCTGACACCAAAAAGATGACAGACCTATCACCAAAAGGATGATAGAGTGACACACGCACACAATCCCGACAACAGCTGGATGTAGGGTCTATCACCAAAAGGATGATTGAGAACACTCACACAATCTGGTAGCAAAAGGATGATAGATCCATCACCCAAAGAATGTTAGAGCGACACACGCACACAATCCCGACACCAAAAGGATGCTGGGCCTATCACCAAAAAGATGATAGAGAACACTCACACAATCTGGCACCAAAAAGATGACAGACCTATCACCAAAAG
Organism: Lathyrus sativus; assembly: GCA_963859935.3. Taxonomy (NCBI): domain Eukaryota; kingdom Viridiplantae; phylum Streptophyta; class Magnoliopsida; order Fabales; family Fabaceae; genus Lathyrus; species Lathyrus sativus. Next base: position 198,145,587 of record OZ012739.1, on the reverse strand, counting down.
GATGATAGAGTGACACACACACACATAATCCAGACACCAAAAGGATGTAGGGTCTATCACCAAAAGGATGATAGAGAAAACTCGCACAATCTGGCACTAAAAGGATGATAGACCTATCACCAAAAGGATGATAGAGTGACACACGCACACAATCCTGACACTAAAAGGATGTAGGGTCTATCACCAAAAAGATGATAAAGAACACTCGCACAATTTGGCACCAAAAGGATGACACACCCATCATCAAATGGTTGATATAGCGAGACATGCACACAATCCCGACACCAAAAGGATGCAGGGCTTTTCACCAAAACAATGATAGGGAACATCCGCATAATCTGGCACCAAAAGGATGACAGAGCCATCACCAAAAGGATAATAGAGCAACATACGCACACAATCCCAACATCAAAAGGATGCAGGCCTATCACCAAAAAGATGATAGAGTGACAAACGCAACAGTCCCGACACCAGAAGGATGTAGGGTCTATCACCAAAAGGATGATTGAGAACACTCGCACAATCTGGCAACAAAAGGATGATAGAGTGACACATGCGCACAATCCCGACACCAGAAGGATGATAGAGAACACTCACACAATATGGCACCAAAAGGATGACAGATCCATCACCCAAAGAATGATAGAGCGACACACACACACAATCCCGACACCAAAAGGATGTTGGACCTATCACCAAAAAGATGATAGAGAACACTCGCACAATCAGACACCAAAAAGATGACAGAGCTATCACCAAAAGAATGATAGAGTGACACACGCACACAATCCTAACACTAAAAGGATGTAGGGTCTATCACCAAAAAGATGATAGAGAACATTCGCACAATCTGGCACCAAAACGATGACATACCCATCATCAAATGGTTGATATAGCGACACATGCACACAATCCCGACGTCAAAAGGATGCAGGGCCTTTCACCAAAAGAATGATAGGGAACATCCGCATAATTTGGCACCAAAAGGATGACAGAACCATTACCAAAAGGATGATAGAGCAACACACGCACACAATCCCGACACCAAAAGGATGTTGGGCCTATCACCAAAAAGATGACAGACCTATCACCAAAAGGATGATAGAGTGACACACGTACACAATCCCGACACCAGATGGAAGTAGGGTCTATCACCAAAAGGATGATTGAAAACACTCGCACAATCTAGCAACAAAAGGATGATAGATCTATCACCCAAAGAATGATAGAGCGACACACGCACACAATCCCGACACCAAAAGGATGTTGGGCCTATCACCAAAAAGATGATAGAGAGCACCCGCACAATCTGACACCAAAAAGAGGACAGACCTTTCACTAAAAGGATGATTGAGTGACACACGCACACAATCCAGACACCAGAAGGATGTAGGGTCTATCACCAAAAGGATGATAGAGAACACTCGCACAATCTGGCACTAAAAGGATAACAGACCTATCACCAAAGGGATGATAGAATGACCCACGCACACAATCCTGACACTAAAAGGATGTAGGGTCTATCACCAAAAAGACGATAGAGAACACTCGCACAATCTGGCACCAAAAGGATGACATATCCATCATCAAAAGGTTGATATAGCGACACATGCACACAATCCCGACACCAAGGATGCAAGGCCTTTCACCAAAAGAATGATAGGGAACATCCGCACAATCTGGAACTAAAAGGATGACAGACCCATCACCAAAAGGATGATAGAGTGACACACGCACACAATCCCGACACCAAACGGATGGTAGAGAACACTCGCACAATCTGGAACCAAAAAGACGATAGACCTATCACCAAAAGGATGATAGAGCGACACACGCACACAATCCCGACACCAAAAGGATGTAGGGTCTATCACCAAAAGGATGATTGAGCACACTCGCACAATCTGGCACTAAAAAGATGACAGACCTTTCACCAAAAGGATGAAAGAGTTACAAACACACACAATCCCGTCACCAGAAGGATGTAGGGGATATCACCAAAAGGACGATAGAGAACACTCGCACAATCTGGCATTAAAAGGATGACAGACCTATCACCAAAAGGATGATAGAGTGACACAGGCACACAATCCTGACACTAAAAGGATGCAGGGTCTATCAAAAAAAAGATGATAGAAAACACTTGCACAATCTGGCACCAAAAGGATGACTTACCCATCATCAAAAGGTTGATATAGCGACACATGCACACAATCCCGACATCAAAAGGATGCAGGGCCTTTCACCAAAAGAATGATAGGGAACATCCGCACAATCTGGCACCAAAAGGATGACAGACCCATCACCAAAAGGATGATAGAGCGACACACGCACACAATCCCGACACCAAAAGGATGCAGGGCTATCACCAAAAGGATGATAGAGAACATTCGCACAATCTGGCACCAAAAGGATGAAAGACCTATCACCAAAAGGATGATAGAGTGACACACGCACACAATCCCAACACCAGAAGGGTGTAGGGTCTATCACCGAACGGATGATAGAGAACACTCGCATAATCTGGCACCAAAAAGATGATAGACCTATCACCAAAAGGATGATAGAGTGACACACGCACACAATCCCGACACCAGATGGAAGTAGGGTCTATCACCAAAAGGATGATTGAGAACACTCGCACAATCTGGCACCAAAAGGATGATAGATCTATCACCCAAAGAATAATAGAGCGACACACACACACAATCCCGACACCAAAAGGATGCTGGGCCTATCACCAAAAATATGATAGAGAACACCCGCACAATCTGACACCAAAAAGACGACAGACCTTTCACCAAAAGGATGATTGAGTGACACACGCACACAATCCAGACACCAGATGGATGTAGGGTCTATAACCAAAAGGATGATAGAGAACACTCGCACAATCTGGCACTAAAAGGATGACAGACCTATTACCAAAGGGATGATAGAGTGACACACGCTCACAATCCTGACACTAAAAGGATGTAGCGTCTATCACCAAAAAGATGATAGAGAACACTCGCACAATCTGGCACCAAAAGGATGACATACCCATCATCAAAAGGTTGATATAGCGGCACATGCACAAAATCCCGACACCAAGGATGCAGGGCCTTTCACCAATAGAATGATAGGGAACATCCGCTCAATCTGGAATTAAAAGGATGACAGACCCATCACCAAAAGGATGATATAGTGACACACGCACACAATCCCGACACCAAATAGATGATAGAGAACACTCGCTCAATCTGGAACCAAAAAGACGATAGACCTGTCTCCAAAAGGATGATAGAGTGACACACGCACACAATCCCGACACCAAAAGGATGTAGGGTCTATCATCAAAAGGATGATTGACAACACTTGCACAATCTGGCACTAAAAGGATGACAGACCTATCACCAAAAGGATGATAGAGTGACACAGGCACACAATCCTGACACTAAAAGGATGCAGGGTCTATCACAAAAAAGATGATAGAAATCACTTGCACAATCTGGCACCAAAAGGATGACTTACCCATCATTAAAAGGTTGATATAACGACACATGCACACAATCCCGACTTCAAAAGGATGCAGGGCCTTTCACCAAAAGAATGATAGGGAACATCCGCACAATCTGGCACCAAAAGGATGACAGACCCATCACCAAAAGGATGATAGAGTGACACACGCACACAATCCCGACACCAAAAGGATGCAGGGCTATCACCAAAAGGATGACAGACCTATCACCAAAAGGATGATAGTGTGACACACGCACACAATTCCAACACCAGAAGGATGTAGGGTCTATCACCGAACGGATGATAGAGAACACTCGCACAATCTGGCACCAAAAGATGATAGACCTATCACCAAAAGGATGATAGAGTGACACACGCACACAATCCCGACACCAGAAGGATGTAGGGTCTATCACCTGAAGGATGATTGAGAACACTCGCACAATCTGGCCCCAAAAGGATGATAGATCCATCACCCAAAGAATGATAGAGCGACACACACACACAATCCCTACACCAAAAGGATGTTGGGCCTATCACCAAAAAGATGATAGAGTGACACACGCACACAATCCCGACACCAGAAGGATGTAGAGTCTATCACCAAAAGGATGACAGTGAACACTTGCATAATCTGGCATTAAAATGATGACAGACTTATCACCAAAAGGATGATAGTGTGACACACGCACACAATCCTGATACTAAAAGGATGCAGGGTCTATAACCAAAAAGATGATAGAGAACACTCGCATAATCTCGCACCAAAAGGATGACTTACCCATCATCAAAAGGTTGATATAGCGACACATGCACACAATCCTGAAACCAAAAGGATGTAGGGTCTATCATGAAAAAGATGATAGAGAACACTCGCACAATCTGGAACCAAAATGATGACAGACCTATAACCAAAAGGATGATAGAGTGACACACGCACACAATCCCGAAACCAGAAGGATGTAGGGTCTATCAACCAAAAGGATGATTGAGAACACTCGCATAATCTGGCACCAAAAGGATGATAGATCCATCACCCAAAGAATGATAGAGCAACACACACACAATCCCGACAGCAAAAGCATGCAGGGCCTATCACCAAAAAGATGATAGAGAACACTCGCACAATCTGGCACCAAAATGATTACAGACCTATCACCAAAAAAATTATAGAGTGACACACGCACACTATCCCGACACCAGAAGGATATAGGGTCTATCACCAGAAGGATGATAGAGAACACCCGCACAATCTGGCACTAAAAGGATGACAAACATATCACCAAAAGGATGATAGTGTGGCACACACAAACAATCCTGACACTAAAAGGATGCAGGGTTTATCACCAAAAAGATGATAGAGAACACTCGCACAATCTCGCACCAAAAGGATGACTTACCCATCATCAAAAGGTGGATATAGAGACACATGCACACAATCCCAACACCAAAAGGATGTAGGGTCTATCACCAAAAGGATGATAGAGAAGACTCGCACAATCTGGCACCAAAAAGATGACAGACCTATCACCAAAAGGATGATAGAGTGACACACGCACACAATCCCGACACCAGAAGGACGTAGGGTCTATCTCCAAAAGGATGATTGAGAACACTCGCACAATCTGGCACCAAAAGGATTACTGATCCATCACACAAAGAATGATAGAGCGATACACACACATAATCCCGACACCAAAAGCATGCAGGGCCTATCACCAAAAAGATGATAGAGAACACTCGCACAATCTGGCACCAAAAAGATGACAAACATATCACCAAAAGGATGATAGAGTGACAGACACACACAATCCCGTCACCAGAAGGATGTAGGGTCTATCACCAAAAGGATGATAGAGAACACTCGCACAATCTGGCACTAAAAGGATGACAGACCTATCACCAAAAGGATGATAGAGTGACACAGGCACACAATCCGGACACTAAAAGGATGCAGGGTCTATCACAAAAAAGATGATAGAAAACACTTGCACAATCTGGCACCAAAAGGATGATTCACCCATCATCAAAAGGTTGATATAGCGACACATGCACACAATCCCGACATCAAAAGGATGCAGGGCCTTTCACGAAAAGAATGATAGGGAACATCTGCACAATCTGGCACCAAAAGGATGATAGAGCGACACACGCACACAATCCCGACACCAAAAGGATGCAGGGCTATCACCAAAAGGATGATAGAGAACACTCGCACAATCTGGCACCAAAAGGATGATAGAGTGACACACGCACACAATCCCGACACCAGAAGGATGTAGGGTCTATTACCGAACGGATGATAGATAACACTCGCACAATCTGGCACCAAAAAGATGATAGACCTATCACCAAAAGGATGACAGAGTGAAACACACACACAATCCCGACACCAGAAGGATGTAGGGTCTATCACCAAAAGGATGATTGAGAACACTCGCACAATCTGGCACCAAAAGGATGATAGATCCATCACCCAAAGAATGCTAGAGCGACACACACACACAATCCCGACACCAAAAGGATGTTGGGCCTATTCCCGAAAAAATGATAGAGAACACTCGCACAATCTGGCACCAAAAAGATGACAGACCTATCACCAAAAGGATGATAGAGTGACACCCGCACACAATCCCGACACCAGGAGGATGTAGGGTCTATCATCAAAAGGATGACAGAGAACACTCGCACAATCTGGCATTAAAATGATGACAGACCTATCACCAAAAGGATGATAGTGTGACACACGCATACAATCCTGACACTAAAAGGATGCAGGGTCTATAACCAAAAAGATGATAGAGAACACTCGCACAATCTCGCACCAAAAGGATGACTTACCCATCATCAAAAGGTTGATATAGCGACACATGCACACAATCCCGAAACCAAAAGGATGTAGGGTCTATCACCAAAAGGATGATAGAGAACACTCGCACAATCTGGCACCAAAATGATGACAGACCTATCACCAAAAGGATGATAGAGTGACACACGCACACAATCCCGACACCAGAAGGATGTAGGGTCTATCACCAAAAGGATGACAGAGAACACTCGCACAATCTAGCACTAAAAGGATGACAGACCTATCACCAAAAGGATGATAGTGTGACACACGCACACAATCCTGACACTAAAAGGATGTAGGGTTTATCACCAAAAAGATGATAGAGAACACTCGCACAATCTCGCACCAAAAGGATGACTTACCCATCATCAAAAGGCTGATATAGAGACACATGCACACATACCCAACACCAAAAGGATGTAGGGTCTATCACCAAAAGGATGATAGAGAACACTCGCACAATCTGGCACCAAAAAGTTGATAGACCTATCACCAAAAGGATGATAGAGTGACACACGCACACAATCCCGACACCAGAAGGATGTAGCGTCTATCACCAAAAGGATGATTGAGAACACTCGCACAATCTGGCACCAAAAGGATGATAGATCCATCACCCAAAGAATGGTAGAGCGACACACACACACACAATCCCGACAGCAAAAGCATGCAGGGCCTATCACCAAAAAGATGATAGAGAACACTCGCACAATCTGGCACCAAAAATATGACAGACCTATCACCAAAAGGATGATAGAGTGACACACGCAAACAATCCCGACACCAGAAGGATGTAGGGTCTATCACCAAAAGGATGATAGAGAACACTCGCACAATCTGGCACAAAAAGGTTGACAGACGTATCACGAAAACGATGATAGAGTGACACACACATACAATCCTGACACTAAAAGGATTCAGGGTCTACCACCAAAAAGATGATAAAGAACACTCGCACAATCTGCCACCAAAAGGATGACTTACCCATCATCAAAAGGTTGATATTGCGACACATGCACACAATCCCGACACCAAAAGGATGCAGGGCCTTTCACCAAAAGAATGATAGGGAAGATCCGCACAATCTGACACCAAAAGGATGACAGACCCATCACCAAAAGGATGATAGAGCGACACACACACACAATTCCGACACCAAAAGGATGTAGGGCTATCACCAAAAGGATGATAGAGAACACTCGCACAATCTGGCACCAAAAGGATGACAGACCTATCACCAAAAAGATGATATAGTGACACACGCATACAATCCCGACACCAGAAGGATGTAGGGTCTATCACCAAAAGGATGATAGAGAACACCCGCACAATCTGGCACCAAAAGGATGATAGACCCATCATCCAAAGAATGATAGAGCGACACATGCACACAATCCCGACACCAAAAGGATGCTAGGCCTATCACCAAAAAGGTGATAGAGAACACTCGCACAATCAGACACCAAAAAGATGACAGACCTATCACCAAAAGGATGATAGAGTGACAAATGTACACAATCCCGTCATTAGAAGGATGTAGGGTCTATCACCAAAAGGATGATAGAGAACACTCGCGCAATCTGAAACTAAAAGGATGTCAGACTTATCACCAAAAGGATGATAAAGTGACACACGCACACAATCCTGACACTAAAAGGATTCAGGGTCTATCACCAAAAAGATGATAGAAAACACTCGCACAATCTGGCACCAAAAGGATCACTTACCCATCATCAAAAGGTTGATATAGCAACACATGCACACAATCCCGACACCAAAAGGATGCAGGGCCTTTCACCAAAAGAATCATAGGGAACATCCGCACAATCTGGCACCAAAAGGATGACAGACCCATCACCAAAAGGATGATAGAGCGACACACACACACAATCCCGACACCAAAAGGATGCAGGGCTATCACCAAAAGGATGATATGGAACAATCGCACAATCTGGCACCAAAAGGATGACACACCTATCATCAAAAGGATGATAAAGTGACACACGCACACAATCCCGACACAAGAAGGATGTAGGGTCTATCACCAAAAGGAAGATAGACAACAGTCGCACAATCTGGCACCAAAAAGATGATAAACCTATCACCAAAAGGATGATAGAGTGAAACACGTACACAATCCTGACACCAAAAGGATGTAGGGTCTATCACCAAAAGGATGATTGAGAACACTCGCACAATCTGGCACCAAATGGATGATAGATCCATCACCCAAAGAATAATAGAGCGACACACACACACAATCCCGACACCAAAAGGATGCTGGGCCTATCACCAAAAAGATGATAGAGAACACTCGCACAATCTCGCACCAAAAGATGACTTACCCATCATCAAAAGGTTGATATAGAGACACATGCGCACAATCCCGACACCAAAAGGATGTAGGGTCTATCACCAAAAGAATGATAGAGAACACTCGCACAATCTAGCATCAAAAGGATGACAAATCCATCACCCAAAGAATGATAGAGCGACACACACACACAATCCCGACACCAAAAGGATGATGGGCCTATCTCCAAAAAGATGATAGAGAACACTCGCACAATCAGGCACCAAAAAGATGAAAGACCTATCACCAAAAGGATGATAGAGTTACACACGCAAACAATCCAAACACCAGAAGGATGTAGGGTCTATCACCAAAAGGATGATAGAGAACAGTCGCACAATCTGGCACCAAAAAGATGACAGACCTATCACCAAAAGGATGATAGAGTGAAACATGCATACAATCCCAACACCAGAAGGATGTCGGGTCTATCACCAATAGGATGATTGAGAACACTCACACAATCTGGCACCAAAAGGATGATGGATCCATCACCTAAAGAATGATAGAGTGACACACGCACACAATCCCGACACCAAAAGGATGTTGGGCTTATCACCAAAAAGATGATAGAGAACACTCGCATAATCTGGCACCAAAAATATGACAAACCTATCACCAAAAGGATGATAGAGTTACACATGCACACAATCCCGACACAAGAAGGATGTAGGGTCTATCACCCAAAGGATGACAGAGAACACTCGCACAATCTGGCACTAAAAGGATGACAGACCTATCACCAAAAGGATGATAGAGTGAAACACGCACGCAATCCCGACACCAGAAGGATGTAGGGTCCATCACCAAAAGGATGATTGAGAACACTCGCACAATCTGGCACCAAATGGATGATAGATCCATCACCCAAAGAATGATAAAGCGACACACGCACACAATCCCGACACCAAAAGGATGTTGGGCCTATCATTAAAAAGATGATAGAGAACACTCGCACAATCTCGCACCAAAAGGATGACTTACCCATCATCAAAAGGTTGATATAGCGACACACGCACACAATCTCGACACCAGAAGGATGTAGGGTCTATCACCAAAAGGATGATAGAGAACACTCGCACAATCTAGCACCAAAAGGATGACAGATCCATCACCCAAAGAATGATAGAGCGACACAGAGACACAATCCCGACACCAAGAGGATGTTGGGCCTATCTCCAAAAAGATGATAGAGGACACTCGCACAATCAGGCACCAAAAAGATGACAGACCTATCACCAAAAGGATGATAGAGTGACACACGCAAACAATCCCAACACCAGAAGGATGTAGGGTCTATCACCAAAAGGATGATAGAGAACAGTCGCACAATCTGGCACCAAAAAGATGACAGACCTATCACCAAAAGGATGATAGAGTGAAACACGCACACAATCCCGACACCAGAAGGATGTAGGGTCTATCACCAAAAGGATGATTGAGAACACTCGCACAATCTGGCACCAAAAGGATGATAGATCCATCACCCAAAGAATGATAGAGCGACACACGCACACAATCCCGACACCAAAAGGATGCTGGGCTAATCACCAAAAAGATGATAGAGAACACTCGCACAATCTGGCACCAAAAAGATTACAAACCTATCACCAAAAGGATGATAGAGTTACACAGGCACACAATGCCGACACCAGAAGGATGTAGGGTCTATCACCAAAACGATGACAGAGAACACTCGCACAATCTGGCACTAAAAGGATGACAGACCTATCACCAAAAGGATGAGAGTGTGACACACACACACACAATCCTGAACCTAAAAGGATGCAAGGTCTATCACCAAAAAGATGATAGAGAACATTCGCACAATCTCGCACCAAAAGGATGACTTACCCATCATCAAAAGGTTGATATAGCGACACACGCACATAATCCCGACACCAGAAGGATGTAGGGTATATCACCAAAAGGATGATAGAGAACACTCGCACAATCTGGCACCAAAAAGATGACAGACCTATCACCAAAAGGATGACAGATCCATCACCCAAAGAATGATAGAGCGACACACGCACACAATCCCGACACCAAAAGGATGTTGGACCTTTCTTCAAAAAGATGATAGAGAACACTCGCACAATCAGGCACCAAAAAGGTGACAGACCTATCACCAAAAGGATGATAGAGTGACACACGCAAACAATCCCAACACCAGAAGGATGTAGGGTCTATCACCAAAAGGATGATAGAGAACACTCGCACAATCTGGCACCAAAAAGATGACAGACCTATCACCAAAAGGATGATAGAGTGAAACACGCACAGAATCCCGACACCAGAAGGATGTAGGGTCTATCACCAAAAGGATGATTGAGAAAACTCGCACAATCTGGCACCAAAAGGATTTTAGATCTATCACCCAAAGAATGATAGAGAAACACACGCACACAATCCCGAAACCAAAAGGATGCTGGGCTTATCACCAAAAAGATGATAGAGAACACTCGCACAATCTGGCACCAAAAAGATGACAAACCTATCACCAAAAGGATGATAGAGTTACACACGCACACAATCCCGACACCAGAAGGATGTAGGGTCTATCACCCAAAGGATGACAGAGAACACTCGCACAATCTGGCACTAAAAGGATGACAGACCTATCACCAAAAGGATGATAGAGTGAAACACGCACACAATCCCGACACCAGAAGGATGAAGGGTCTATCACCAAAAGGATGATTGAGAAAACTCGCACAATCTGGCACCAAATGGATGATAGATCCATCACCCAAAGAATGATAGAGCGACACACGCACACAATCCCGACACCAAAAGGATGTTGGGCCTATCACCAAAAAGATGATAGAGAACACTCGCACAATCTCGCACCTAAAGGATGACTTTCCCATCGTCAAAAGGTTGATATAGCGACACACGCACCCAGTCCCGACACCAGAAGGATGTAGGATCTATCACCAAAAGGATGATAGAGAACACTCGCACAATCTAGCACCAAAAGGATGACAGATCCATCACCCAAAGAATGATAGAGCGACACACGCACACAATCCCGACACCAAAAGGATGTTGGGCCTATCTCCAAAAAGATGATATAGAACACTCGCACAATCAGGCACCAAAAAGATGACAGACCTATCACCAAAAGGATGATAGAGTGACACACGCAAACAATCCCAACACCAGAAGGATGTAGGGTCTATCACCAAAAGGATGATAGAGAACAGTCGCACAATCTGGCACCAAAAAGATGACAGACCTATCACCAAAAGGATGATAGAGTGAAACACGCACACAATCCCGACAACAGAAGGATGTAGGGTCTATCACCAAAAGGATGATTGAGAACACTCGCACAATCTGGCACCAAAAGGATTATAGATCCATCACCCAAAGAATGATAGAGCGACACACACACACAATCCCGACACCAAAAGGATGCTGGGCTTATCACCAAAAAGATGATAGAGAACACTCGCACAATCTGGCACCAAAAAGATGACAAACCTATCACCAAAAGGATGATAGTGTTACACACGCACACAATCCCGACACCAGAAGGATGTAGGGTCTATCACCAAAAGGATGACAGAGAACACTCGCACAATCTGGCACTAAAAGGATGACATACCTATCACCAAAAGGATGATAGTGTGACATACACACACAATCCTGAAACTAAAAGGATGCAGGGTCTATCACCAAAAAGATGATAGAGAACACTCGCACAATCTCGCACCAAAAGGATGATAGTATGACACACACACACAATCCTGAAACTAAAAGGATGCAGGGGCTATAACCAAAAAGATGATAGATAACACTCGCACAATCTCGCACCAAAAGGATGACTTACCCATCATCAAAAGGATGATATAACGACACATGCACACAATCCCGACACCAAAAGGATGTAGGGTCTATCACCAAAAGGATGATAGAGAACACTCGCACAATCTAGCACCAAAAAGATTACAGACCTATCACCAAAAGGATGATAGAGTGACACACACACACAATCTAGACACCAAAAGGATGCAGGGCCTTTCACCAAAAGAATGATAGGGAACATCAGCACAATCTAGCACCAAAAGGATGATAGACCCATCACCAAAAGGATGATAGAGCGACACATGCACACAATCTCGACACCAAAAGGATGCAGGGCTATCACCAAAAGGATGATAGAGAACACTCGCACAATCTGACACCAAAAGGATGACAGACCTATCACCAAAAGGATGATAAAGTGACACACGCATACAATCCCGACACCCAAAGGATGATAGGGTCTATCACCAAAAAGATGATAGAGAATAGTCGCACAATCTGGCACCAAAAAGATGATAGACCTATCACCAAAGGGATGATAGAGTGAAACACACACACAATCCCGACCCCAGAAGGATGTAGGGTCTATCACCAAAAGGATAATTGAGAACACTCGCACAATCTGGCACCAAATGGATGATAGATCCATCACCCAAAGAATGATAGAGCGACACACGCACACAATCCCGACACCAAAAGGAAGTTGAGCCTATCACCAAAAAGATGATAGAGAACACTCGCACAATCTGGCACCAAAAAGATGACAGACCTATCACCAAAAGGATGATAGAGTTACACACGCACACAATCCCGACACCAGAAGGATATAGGGTCTATCCCCAAAAGGATGATAGAGAACACTCGCGCAATCTGGCACCAAAAAGATGACAGACCTATCACCAAAAGGATGATAGAGTGAAACACGCACACAATCCCGACAACAGAAGGATGTAGGGTCTATCCCCAAAAGGATGATTGAGAACACTCGCACAATCTGGCACCAAAAGGATTATAGATCCATCACCCAAAGAATGATAGAGCGACACACACACACACAATCCCGACACCAAAAGGATGCTGGGCTTATCACCAAAAAGATGATAGAGAACACTCGCACAATCTGGCACCAAAAAGATGACAAACCTATCACCAAAAGGATGATAGTGTTACACACGCACACAATCCCGACACCAGAAGGATGTAGGGTCTATCACCAAAAGGATGACAGAGAACACTCGCACAATCTGGCACTAAAAGGATGACATACCTATCACCAAAAGGATGATAGTGTGACATACACACACAATCCTGAAACTAAAAGGATGCAGGGTCTATCACCAAAAAGATGATAGAGAACACTCGCACAATCTCGCACCAAAAGGATGATAGTATGACACACACACACACAATCCTGAAACTAAAAGGATGCAGGGGCTATAACCAAAAAGATGATAGATAACACTCGCACAATCTCGCACCAAAAGGATGACTTACCCATCATCAAAAGGATGATATAACGACACATGCACACAATCCCGACACCAAAAGGATGTAGGGTCTATCACCAAAAGGATGATAGAGAACACTCGCACAATCTAGCACCAAAAAGATTACAGACCTATCACCAAAAGGATGATAGAGTGACACACACACACAATCTAGACACCAAAAGGATGCAGGGCCTTTCACCAAAAGAATGATAGGGAACATCAGCACAATCTAGCACCAAAAGGATGATAGACCCATCACCAAAAGGATGATAGAGCGACACATGCACACAATCTCGACACCAAAAGGATGCAGGGCTATCACCAAAAGGATGATAGAGAACACTCGCACAATCTGACACCAAAAGGATGACAGACCTATCACCAAAAGGATGATAAAGTGACACACGCATACAATCCCGACACCCAAAGGATGATAGGGTCTATCACCAAAAAGATGATAGAGAATAGTCGCACAATCTGGCACCAAAAAGATGATAGACCTATCACCAAAGGGATGATAGAGTGAAACACACACACAATCCCGACCCCAGAAGGATGTAGGGTCTATCACCAAAAGGATAATTGAGAACACTCGCACAATCTGGCACCAAATGGATGATAGATCCATCACCCAAAGAATGATAGAGCGACACACGCACACAATCCCGACACCAAAAGGATGTTGAGCCTATCACCAAAAAGATGATAGAGAACACTCGCACAATCTGGCACCAAAAAGATGACAGACCTATCACCAAAAGGATGATAGAGTTACACACGCACACAATCCCGACACCAGAAGGATATAGGGTCTATCCCCAAAAGGATGATAGAGAACACTCGCGCAATCTGGCACTAAAAGGATGCCAGACCTATCACCAAAAGGATGATAGACTGACACACGCACACAATCCTGACACCAAAAGGATGCAGGGTCTATCACCAAAAAGATGATAAAAAAACACTCGCACAATCTGGCACCAAAAGGATCACTTACCCATCATCAAAATGTTGATATAGCGACACATGCACACAATCCGCACCGAAAGGATGCAGGGCCTTTCACCAAGAGAATGATAGGGAACATCCGCACAATCTTGCACCAAAAGGATGACAGACCCATCACCAAAAGGATGATAGAGCGACACACGCACACAATCCCGACACCAAAAGGATGCAGGGCCTTTCACCAAGAGAATGATAGGGAACATCCGTACAATCTTGCACCAAAAGGATGATAGACCCATCACCAAAAGGATGATAGAGCGACACACGCACACAATCCCGACACCAAAAGGATGCAGGGCTATCACCAAAAGGATGATAGGGAACACTCGCACAATCTGGCACCAAAAAGATGATAGACCTATCACCAAAAGGATGATAGAGTGAAACACGTACACAATCCCGACACCAGAAGGATGTAGAGTCTATCACCAAAATGATGATTGAGAACACTCGCACAATCTGGAACCAAATGGATGATTGATCCATCACCCAAAGAATGATAGAACGACACACACACACAATCCCGACACCAAAAGGATGCTGGGTCTATCACCAAAAAGATGTTAGAGAACACTTGCACAATCTCGCACCAAAAGGATGACTTACCCATCATCAAAAGGTTGATATAGCGACACACGCAAACAATCCCGACAACAGAAGGATGTAAGGTCTATCACCAAAAGGATGATAGAGAACACTCGCACAATCTAGCACCAAAAGGATGACAGATCCATCACCCAAAGAATGATAGAGCAACACACGCACACAATCCCGACACCAAAAGGATGTTGGGCCTATCTCCAAAAAGATGATAGAGAACACTCGCACAATCAGGCACCAAAAAGATGACAGACCTATCACCAAAAGGAAGATAGAGTGACACACGCAAACAATCCCAACACAAGAAGGATGTAGGGTCTATCACCAAAAGGATGATAGAGAACAGTCGCACAATCTGGCACCAAAAAGATGACAGACCTATCACCAAAAGGATGATAGAGTGAAACACGCACACAATCCCGACACCAGAAGGATGTAGGGTCTATCACCAAAAGGATGATTGAGAACACTCGCACAATCTGGCCCTAAATAGATGATAGATCCATCACCCAAAGAATGATAGAGCGACACACGCACACAATCCCGACACCAAAAGGATGCTGGGCCTATCACCAAAAAGATGATAGAGAACACTCGCACAATCTCACACCAAAAGGATGAATTACCCATTATCAAAAGGTTGATATAGCGACACACGCACACAATCCCGACACCAGAAGGATGTAGGGTCTATCACCAAAAGGATGATAGAGAACACTCGCACAATCTAGCACCAAAAGGATGACAGATCCATCACCCAAAGAATGATAGAGCAACACACGCACACAATCCCGACACCAAAAGGATGTTGGGCCTATCTCCAAAAAGATGATAGAGAACACTCGCACAATCAGGCACCAAAAAGATGACAGACCTATCACCAAAAGGATGATAGAGTGACACACGCAAACAATCCCAACACCAGAAGGATGTAGGGTCTATCACCAAAAGGAGGATTAAGAACACTCGCACAAATCTGGCACAAAAAGGATGATAGATCCATCACCCAAAGAATGATAGAGCGACACACGCACACAATCCCGACACCAAAAGGATGCTGGGCTTATCACCAAAAAGATGATAGAAAACACTCGCACAATCTGGCACCAAAAAGATGACAAACCTATCACCAAAAGGATGATAGAGTTACACACGCACACAATCCCGACACCAGAAGGATGTAGGGTCTATAACCAAAAGGATGACAGAGAACACTCGCACAATCTGGCACTAAAAGGATGACAGACCTATCATCAAAAGGATGATAGTGTGACACACACACACAATCCTGACACTAAAAGGATGCATGATCTATCAACAAAAAGATGATAGAGAACACTCGCACAATCTCGCACCAAAAGGATGACTTACCCATCATCAAAAGATTGATATAGCGACACATGCACACAATCCCGACACCAAAAGGATGTAGGGTCTATCACCAAAAGGATGATAGAGAACACTCGCACAATCTAGCACCAAAAAGATGACAGACCTATCACCAAAAGGATGATAGAGTGACACACACACACACACAATCTCGACACCAAAAGGATGCAGGGCCTTTCACCAAAAGAATGATAGGGAATATACACACAATCTGGCACCAAAACGATGACAGACCCATCACCAAAAGGATGATAGAGCGACACACGCACACAATCGCGACACCAAAAGGATGCAGGGCTATCACCAAAAGGATGATACAGAACACTCGTACAATCTGGCACCAAAAGGATGTAGGGTCTATCACCAAAAGGATGATAGAGAACAGTCGCACAATCTGGCACCAAAAAGATGACAAACCTATCACCAAAAGGATGATAGAGTGAAACACGCACATAATCCCGACACCAGAAGGATGTAGGGTCTATCACCAAAAGGAGGATTGAGAACACTCGCACAATCTGGCACCAAAAGGAGGATAGATCCATCACCCAAAGAATGATAGAGCGACACACGCACACAATCCTGACACCAAAAGGATGCTGGGCTTATCACCAAAAAGATGATAGAGAACACTCGCACAATCTGGCACCAAAAAGATGACAAACCTATCACCAAAAGGATGATAGAGTTACACACGCACACAATCCCGACACCAGAAGGATGTAGGGTCTATCACCAAAAGGATGACAGAGAACACTCGCACAATCTGGCACTAAAAGGATGACAAACCTATCATCAAAAGGATGATAGTGTGAGACACACACACACACACACAATCCTTACACTAAAAGGATGCATGGTCTATCTCCAAAAAGATGGTAGAGAACACTCGCACAATCTCGCACCAAAAGGATGACTTACCCTTCATCAAAAGGTTGATATAGCGACACATGCACACAATCCCGACACCAAAAGGATGTAGGGTCTATCACCAAAAGGAGGATTGAGAACACTCACACAATCTGGCACCAAAAGGATGATAGATCCATCACCCAAAGAATGATAGAGCGACACATGCACACAATCCCGACACCAAAAGGATGATGGGCTTATAACCAAAAAGATGATAGAGAACACTCGGACAATCTCGCACCAAAAGGATGACTTACCCTTCATCAAAAGGTTGATATAGTGACACATGCACATAATCCCGACACCAAAAGGATGTAGGGTCTATCACCAAAAGGATGATAGAGAACACTCGCACAATCTGGCACCAAAAAGATGACAGACCTATCACCAAAAGGATGATAGAGTGACACACACACACACACAATCTCGACACCAAAAGGATGCAGGGCCTTTCAACAAAAGAATGATAGGGAATATCCACACAATCTGGCACCAAAAGGATGACAGACCCATCACCAAAAGGATGATAGAGCGACACACGCACACAATCCCGACACCAAAAGGATGCATGGCTATCACCAAAAGGATGATAGAGAACACTCGTATAATCTGGCACAAAAAGGATGACAGACCTATCACCAAAAGGATGATAAAGTGACACACGCACACAATCCCAACACCAGAAGAATGTAGGGTCTATCACCAAAAGGATGATAGAGAACAGTCGCACAATTTGGCACCAAAAAGATGACAGACCTATCACCAAAGGGATGATAGAGTGAAACACGCACATAATCCCGACACCAGAAGGATGTAGGGCCTATCACCAAAAGGAGGATTGAAAATACTCACACAATCTGGCACCAAAAGGATGATAGATCCATCACCCAAAGAATGATAGAGCGACACACACACACAATCCCGGCACCAAAAGGATGCTGGGCTTATCACCAAAAAGATGATAGAGAACACTCGCACAATCTGGCACCAAAAAGATGACAAACCTATCACCAAAAGGATGATAGAGTTACACACGCACACAATCCCGACACCAGAAGGATGTAGGGTCTATCACCAAAAGGATGACAGAGAACACTCGCACAATCTGGTACTAAAAGGATGAAAGACCTATCATCAAAAGGATGATAGTGTGACACACACACACACACACACACAATCCTTACACTAAAAGGATGCATGGTCTGTCTCCAAAAAGATGATAGAGAACACTCGCACAATCTCGCACCAAAAGGATGACTTACCCTTCATCAAAAGGTTGATATAGCGACACATGCACACAATCCCGACACCAAAAGGATGTAGGGTCTATCACCAAAAGGAGGATTGAGAACACTCACACAATCTGGCACCAAAAGGATGATAGATCCATCACCCAAAGGATGATAGAGTGACACACGCAAAACAGCATGATAGAGAACACTCGCACAATCAGGCACCAAAAAGGTGACAGACCTATCACCAAAAGGATGATAGAGTGACACACGCAAACAATCCCAACACCAGAAGGATGTAGGGTCTATCACCAAAAGGATGATAGAGAACACTCGCACAATCTGGCACCAAAAAGATGACAGACCTATCACCAAAAGGATGATAGAGTGAAACACGCACAGAATCCCGACACCAGAAGGATGTAGGGTCTATCACCAAAAGGATGATTGAGAAAACTCGCACAATCTGGCACCAAAAGGATTTTAGATCCATCACCCAAAGAATGATAGAGAAACACGCGCACACAATCCCGAAACCAAAAGGATGCTGGGCTTATCACCAAAAAGATGATAGAGAACACTCGCACAATCTGGCACCAAAAAGATGACAAACCTATCACCAAAAGGATGATAGAGTTACACACACACACAATCCCGACACCAGAAGGATGTAGGGTCTATCACCCAAAGGATGACAGAGAACACTCGCACAATCTGGCACTAAAAGGATGACAGACCTATCACCAAAAGGATGATAGAGTGAAACACGCACACAATCCCGACACCAGAAGGATGAAGGGTCTATCACCAAAAGGATGATTGAGAAAACTCGCACAATCTGGCACCAAATGGATGATAGATCCATCACCCAAAGAATGATAGAGTGACACACGCACATAATCCCGACACCAAAAGGATGTTGGGCCTATCACCAAAAAGATGATAGAGAATACTCGCACAATCTCGCACCTAAAGGATGACTTGCCCATCGTCAAAAGGTTGATATAGCGACACACGCACCCAGTCCCGACACCAGAAGGATGTAGGGTCTATCACCAAAAGGATGATAGAGAACACTCGCACAATCTAGCACCAAAAGGATGACAGATCCATCACCCAAAGAATGATAGAGCGACACACGCACACAATCCCGACACCAAAAGGATGTTGGGCCTATCTCCAAAAAGATGATAGAGAACACTCGCACAATCAGGCACCAAAAAGATGACAGACCTATCACCAAAAGATGATAGAGTGACACACGCAAACAATCCCAACACCAGAAGGATGTAGGGTCTATCACCAAAAGGAGGATTAAGAACACTCGCACAAATCTGGCACAAAAAGGATGATAGATCCATCACCCAAAGAATGATAGAGCGACACACGCATACAATCCCGACACCAAAAGGATGCTGGGCTTATCACCAAAAAGATGATAGAGAACACTCGCACAATCTGGCACCAAAACGATGACAAACCTATCACCAAAAGGATGATAGAGTTACACACGCACACAATCCCGACACCAGAAGGATGTAGGGTCTATAACCAAAAGGATGACAGAGAACACTCGCACAATCTGGCACTAAAAGGATGACAGACCTATCATCAAAAGGATGATAGTGTGACACACACACAATCCTGACACTAAAAGGATGCATGATCTATCAACAAAAAGATGATAGAGAACACTCGCACAATCTCGCACCAAAAGGATGACTTACCCATCATCAAAAGATTGATATAGCGACACATGCACACAATCCCGACACCAAAAGGATGTAGGGTCTATCACCAAAAGGATGATAGAGAACACTCGCACAATCTAGCACCAAAAAGATGACAGACCTATCACCAAAAGGATGATAGAGTGACACACACACACACACACAATCTCGACACCAAAAGGATGCAGGGCCTTTCACCAAAAGAATGATAGGGAATATACACACAATCTGACACCAAAACGATGACAGAACCATCACCAAAAGGATGATAGAGCGACACACGCACACAATCGCGACACCAAAAGGATGCAGGGCTATCACCAAAAGGATGATACAAAACACTCGTACAATCTGGCACCAAAAGGATGTAGGGTCTATCACCAAAAGGATGATAGAGAACAGTCGCACAATCTGGCACCAAAAAGATGACAAACCTATCACCAAAAGGATGATAGAGTGAAACACGCACATAATCCCGACACCAGAAGGATGTAGGGTCTATCACCAAAAGGAGGATTGAGAACACTCGCACAATCTGGCACCAAAAGGAGGATAGATCCATCACCCAAAGAATGATAGAGCGACACACGCACACAATCCCGACACCAAAAGGATGCTGGGCTTATCACTAAAAAGATGATAGAGAACACTCGCACAATCTGGCACCAAAAAGATGACAAACCTATCACCAAAAGGATGATAGAGTTACACACGCACACAATCCCGACACCAGAAGGATGTTGGGTCTATCACCAAAAGGATGACAGAGAACACTCGCACAATCTGGCACTAAAAGGATGACAGACCTATCATCAAAAGGATGATAGTGTGACACACACACACACACACAATCCTTACACTAAAAGGATGCATGGTCTATCTCCAAAAAGATGGTAGAGAACACTCGCACAATCTCGCACCAAAAGGATGACTTACCCTTCATCAAAAGGTTGATATAGCGACACATGCACACAATCCCGACACCAAAAGGATGTAGGGTCTATCACCAAAAGGAGGATTGAGAACACTCACACAATCTGGCACCAAAAGGATGATAGATCCATCACCCAAAGAATGATAGAGCGACACACGCACACAATCCCGACACCAAAAGGATGATGGGCTTATCACCAAAAAGATGATAGAGAACACTCGGACAATCTCGCACCAAAAGGATGACTTACCCTTCATCAAAAGGTTGATATAGTGACACATGCACAAAATCCCGACACCAAAAGGATGTAGGGTCTATCACCAAAAGGACGATAGAGAACACTCGCACAATCTGGCACCAAAAAGATGACAGACCTATCACCAAACGGATGATAGAGTGACACACACACACACAATCTCGACACCAAAAGGATGCAGGGCCTTTCACCAAAAGAATGATAGGGAATATCCACACAATCTGGCACCAAAAGGATGACAGCCCCATCACCAAAAGGATGATAGAGCGACACACGCACACAATCCCGACACCAAAAGGATGCAGGGCTATCACCAAAAGGATGATAGAGAACACTCGTACAATCTGGCACCAAAAGGATGACAGACCTATCACCAAAAGGATGATAAAGTGACACACGCACACAATCCCAACACCAGAAGAATGTAGGGTCTATCACCAAAAGGATGATAGAGAACAGTCGCACAATCTGGCACCAAAAAGATGATAGACCTATCACCAAAGGGATGATAGAGTGAAACACGCATACAATCCTCACACCAGAAGGATGTAGGGTCTATCACCAAAAGGATGATTGAGAACACTCGCACAATCTGGCACCAAATGGATGATATATCCATCACCCAAAGAATGATAGAGCGAAACACGCATACAATCCCGACACCAAAAGGATGCTGGGCTTATCACCAAAAAGATGATAGAGAACACTCGCACAATCTGGCACCAAAAAGATGACAAACCTATCACCAAAAGGATGATAGAGTTACACACGCACACAATCCCGACACCAGAAGGATGTAGGGTCTATCACCAAAAGGATGACAGAGAACACTCGCACAATCTGGCACTAAAAGGATGAAAGACCTATCATCAAAAGGATGATAGTGTGACACACACACACACACACACACAATCCTTACACTAAAAGGATGCATGGTCTGTCTCCAAAAAGATGATAGAGAACACTCGCACAATCTCGCACCAAAAGGATGACTTACCCTTCATCAAAAGGTTGATATAGCGACACATGCACACAATCCCGACACCAAAAGGATGTAGGGTCTATCACCAAAAGGAGGATTGAGAACACTCACACAATCTGGCACCAAAAGGATGATAGATCCATCACCCAAAGGATGATAGAGTGACACACGCAAAACAGGATGATAGAGAACACTCGCACAATCAGGCACCAAAAAGGTGACAGACCTATCACCAAAAGGATGATAGAGTGACACACGCAAACAATCCCAACACCAGAAGGATGTAGGGTCTATCACCAAAAGGATGATAGAGAACACTCGCACAATCTGGCACCAAAAAGATGACAGACCTATCACCAAAAGGATGATAGAGTGAAACACGCACAAAATCCCGACACCAGAAGGATGTAGGGTCTATCACCAAAAGGATAATTGAGAAAACTCGCACAATCTGGCACCAAAAGGATTTTAGATCCATAACCCAAAGAATGATAGAGAAACACACGCACACAATCCCGAAACCAAAAGGATGTTGGGCTTATCACCAAAAAGATGATAGAGAACACTCGCACAATCTGGCACCAAAAAGATGACAAACCTATCACCAAAAGGATGATAGAGTTACACACGCACACAATCCCGACACCAGAAGGATGTAGGGTCTATCACCCAAAGGATGACAGAGAACACTCGCACAATCTGGCACTAAAAGGATGACAGACCTATCACCAAAAGGATGATAGAGTGAAACACGCACACAATCCCGACACCAGAAGGATGAAGGGTCTATCACCAAAAGGATGATTGAGAAAACTCGCACAATCTGGCACCAAATGGATGATAGATCCATCACCCAAAGAATGATAGAGTGACACACGCACACAATCCCGACACCAAAAGGATGTTGGGCCTATCACCAAAAAGATGATAGAGAACACTCGCACAATCTCGCACCTAAAGGATGAATTGCCCATCGTCAAAAGGTTGATATAGCGACACACGCACCCAGTCCCGACACCAGAAGGATGCAGGGTCTATCACCAAAAGGATGATAGAGAACACTCGCACAATCTAGCACCAAAAGGATGACAGATCCATCACCCAAAGAATGATAGAGCGACACACGCACACAATCCCGACACCAAAAGGATGTTGGGCCTATCTCCAAAAAGATGATAGAGAACACTCGCACAATCAGGCACCAAAAAGATGACAGACCTATCACCAAAAGATGATAGAGTGACACACGCAAACAATCCCAACACCAGAAGGATGTAGGGTCTATCACCAAAAGGAGGATTAAGAACACTCGCACAAATCTGGCACAAAAAGGATGATAGATCCATCACCTAAAGAATGATAGAGCGACACACGCACACAATCCCGACACCAAAAGGATGCTGGGCTTATCACCAAAAAGATGATAGAGAACACTCGCACAACCTGGCACCAAAAAGATGACAAACCTATCACCAAAAGGATGATAGAGTTACACACGCACACAATCCCGACACCAGAAGGATGTAGGGTCTATAACCAAAAGGATGACAGAGAACACTCGCACAATCTGGCACTAAAAGGATGACAGACCTATCATCAAAAGGATGATAGTGTGACACACACACAATCCTGACACTAAAAGGATGCATGATCTATCAACAAAAAGATGATAGAGAACACTCGCACAATATCACACCAAAAGGATGACTTACCCATCATCAAAAGATTGATATAGCGACACATGCACACAATCCCGACACCAGAAGGATGTAAGGTCTATCACCAAAAGGAGGATTGAGAACACTCACACAATCCCGACACCAAAAGGATGATGGGCTTATCACCAAAAAGATGATAGAGAACACTCGGACAATCTCGCACCAAAAGGATGACTTACCCTTCATCAAAAGGTTGATATAGTGACACATGCACATAATCCCGACACCAGAAGGATGATAGAGAACACTCGCACAATCTGGCACCAAAAAGATGACAGACCTATCACCAAAAGGATGATAGAGTGACACACACACACACAATCTCGACACCAAAAGGATGCAGGGCCTTTCACCAAAAGAATGATAGGGAATATCCACACAATCTGGCACCAAAAGGATGACAGACCCATCACCAAAAGGATGATAGAGCGACACACGCACACAATGCCGACACCAAAAGGATGCAGGGCTATCACCAAAAGGATGATAGAGAACACTCGTACAATCTGGCACCAAAAGGATGACAGACCTATCACCAAAAGGATGATAAAGTGACACACGCACACAATCCCAACACCAGAAGAATGTAGGGTCTATCACCAAAAGGATGATAGAGAACAGTCGCACAATCTGGCACCAAAAAGATGATAGACCTATCACCAAAGGGATGATAGAGTGAAACACGCACACAATCCTCACACCAGAAGGATGTAGGGTCTATCACCAAAAGGATGATTGAGAACACTCGCACAATCTGGCACCAAATGGATGATATATCCATCACCCAAAGAATGATAGAGCGAAACACGCATACAATCCCGACACCAAAAGGATGCTGGGCTTATCACCAAAAAGATGATAGAGAACACTCGCACAATCTGGCACCAAAAAGATGACAAACTTATCACCAAAAGGATGATAGAGTTACACACGCACACAATCCCGACACCAGAAGGATGTAGGGTCTATCACCAAAAGGATGACAGAGAACACTCGCACAATCTGGCACTAAAAGGATGACAGACCTATCATCAAAATGATGATAGTGTGAAACACACATACAATCCTGACACTAAAAGGATGCATGGTCTATCACCAAAAAGATGCTAGAGAACACTCGCACAATCTCGCACCAAAAGGATGACTTACCCATCATCAAAAGGTTGATATAGCGACACATACACACAATCCCGACACCAAAAGGATGTACGGTCTATCACCAAAAGGATGATAGAGAACACTCGCACAATCTGGCACCAAAAAGATGACAGACCTATCACCAAAAGGATGATAGAGTGACACACACACACAATCTCGACACCAAAAGGATGCAGGGCCTTTCACCAAAAGAATGATAGGGAATATCCACACAATCTGGAACCAAAAGGATGACAGACCCATCACCAAAAGGATGATAGAGCGACACACGCACACAATCCCGACACCAAAAGGATGCAGGGCTATCACCAAAAGGATGATAGAGAACACTCGTACAATCTGGAACCAAAAGGATGACAGACCTATCACCAAAAGGATGATAAAGTGACACACGCACACAATACCAACACCAGAAGAATGTAGGGTCTATCACCAAAAGGATGATAGAGAACAGTCGCACAATTTGGCACCAAAAAGATGACAGACCTATCACCAAAGGGATGATAGAGTGAAACACGCACATAATACCGACACCAGAAGGATGTAGGGTCTATCACCAAATGGAGGATTGAGAATACTCACACAATCTGGCACCAAAAGGATGATAGATCCATCACCCAAAGAATGATAGAGCGACACACGCACACAATCCCGACACCAAAAGGATGCTGGGCTTATCACCAAAAAGATGATAGAGAACACTCGCACAATCTGGCACCAAAAAGATGACAAACCTATCACCAAAAGGATGATAGAGTTACACACACACACAATCCCGACACCAGAAGGATGTAGGGTCTATCACCAAAAGGATGACAGAAAACACTCGCACAATCTGGCACTAAAAGGATGACAGACCTATCATCAAAAAGATGATAGTGTGACACACACACACACACACACACACACACACACACACACACACATACACAATTCTTACACTAAAAGGATGCATGGTCTATCACCAAAAAGATAATAGAGAACACTCGCACAATCTCGCACCAAAAGGATGACTTACCCATCATCAAAAGGTTGATATAGCGACACATGCACACAATCCCGACACCAAAAGGATGTAGGGTCTATCACCAAAAGGATGATAGAGAACACTCGCACAATCTGGCACCAAAAAGATGACAGACCTATCACCAATAGGATGATAGAGTGACACACACACACACAATCTCGACACCAAAAGGATGCAGGGCCTTTCACCAAAAGAATGATAGGGAACATCCACACAATCTGGCACCAAAAGGATGACAGACCCATCGCCAAAAGGATGATAGAGCGACACACGCACACAATCCCAACACCAAAAGGATGCAGGGCTATCACCAAAAGGATGATAGAGAAGACTCGTACAATCTGGCACCAAAAGGATGACAGACCTATCACCAAAAGGATGATAAAGTGACACACGCACACAATCCCAACACCAGAAGAATGTAGGATCTATCACCAAAAAGATGACAGAGAACAGTCGCACAATCTGGCACCAAAAAGATGATAGACCTATCACCAAAGGGATGATAGAGTGAAACACGCACACAATCCTGACACCAGAAGGATGTAGGGTCTATCACCAAAAGGATGATTGAGAACACTCGCACAATCTGGTACCAAATGGATGATATATCCATCACCCAAAGAATGATAGAGCGAAACACGCATACAATCCCGACACCAAAAGGATGCTGGGCTTATCACCAAAAAGATGATAGAGAACACTCGCACAATCTGGCACCAAAAAGATGACAAACCTATCACCAAAAGGATGATAGAGTTACACACGACACAATCCCGACACCAGAAGGATGTAGGGTCTATCACCAAAAGGATGACAGAGAACACTCGCACAATCTGGCACTAAAAGGATGACAGACCTATCATCAAAAAGATGATAGTGTGACACACACACACACACAATCCTTACACTAAAAGGATGCATGGTCTATCACCAAAAAGATAATAGAGAACACTCGCACAATCTCGCACCAAAAGGATGACTTACCCATCATCAAAAGGTTGATATAGCGACACATGCACACAATCCCGACACCAAAAGGATGTAGGGTCTATCACCAAAAGGATGATAGAGAACACTCGCACAATCTGGCACCAAAAAGATGACAGACCTATCACCAAAAGGATGATACAGTGACACACACACACACAATCTCGACACCAAAAGGATGCAGGGCCTTTCACCAAAAGAATGATAGGGAACATCCACACAATCTGGCACCAAAAGGATGACAGACCCATCACCAAAAGGATGATAGAGCGACACACGCACACAATCCCGACACCAAAAGGATGCAGGGCTATCACCAAAAGGATGATAGAGAACACTCGTACAATCTGGCACCAAAAGGATGACAGACCTATCACCAAAAGGATGATCAAGTGACACACGCACACAATCCCAACACCAGAAGAATGTAGGGTCTATCACCAAAAGGATGATAGAGAACGCACAATCTGGCACCAAAAGGATGACAGACCTATCACCAAAGGGATGATAGAGTGAAACACGCACATAATCCCGACACCAGAAGGATGTAGGGTCTATCACCAAAAGGAGGATTGAGAACACTCGTACAATCTGGCACCAAAAGGATGATAGATCCATCACCCAAAGAATGATAGAGCGACACACGAACACAATCCCGACACCAAAAGGATGCTGGGCTTATCACCAAAAAGATGATAGAGAACACTCGCACAATCTGGCACCAAAAAGATGACAAACCTATCACCAAAAGGATGATAGAGTTACACACGACACAATCCCGACACCAGAAGGATGTAGGGTCTATCACCAAAAGGATGACAGAGAACACTCGCACAATCTGGCACTAAAAGGATGACAGACCTATCATCAAAAAGATGATAGTGTGACACACACACACACACAATCCTTACACTAAAAGGATGCATGGTCTATCACCAAAAAGATAATAGAGAACACTCGCACAATCTCGCACCAAAAGGATGACTTACCCATCATCAAAAGGTTGATATAGCGACACATGCACACAATCCCGACACCAAAAGGATGTAGGGTCTATCACCAAAAGGATGATAGAGAACACTCGCACAATCTGGCACCAAAAAGATGACAGACCTATCACCAAAAGGATGATAGAGTGACACACACACACACAATCTCGACACCAAAAGGATGCAGGGCCTTTCACCAAAAGAATGATAGGGAACATCCACACAATCTGGCACCAAAAGGATGACAGACCCATCACCAAAAGGATGATAGAGCGACACACGCACACTCATCCCGACACCAAAAGGATGCAGGGCTATCACCAAAAGGATGATAGAGAACACTCGTACAATCTGGCACCAAAAGGATGACAGACCTATCACCAAAAGGATGATTAAGTGACACAGGCACACAATCCCAACACCAGAAGAATGTAGGGTCTATCACCAAAAGGATGACAGAGAACAGTCGCACAATCTGGCACCAAAACGATGATAGACCTATCACCAAAGGGATGATAGAGTGAAACACGCACACAATCCTGACACCAGAAGGATGTAGGGTCTATCACCAAAAGGATGATTGAGAACACTCGCACAATCTGGCACCAAATGGATGATATATCCATCAGCCAAAGAATGATAGAGCGACACACGCATACAATCCCGACACCAAAAGGATGCTGGGCTTATCACCAAAAAGATGATAGAGAACACTCGCACAATCTGGCACCAAAAAGATGACAAACCTATCACCAAAAGGACGATAGAGTTACACACGCACACAATCCCGACACCAGAAGGATGTAGGGTCTATCACCAAAAGGATGACATAGAACACTCGCACAATCTGGCACTAAAAGGATGACAGACCTATCATCAAAAAGATGATAGTGTGACACACACACACACACAATCCTTACACTAAAAGGATGCATGGTCTATCACCAAAAAGATAATAGAGAACACTCGCACAATCTCGCACCAAAAGGATGACTTACCCATCATCAAAAGGTTGATATAGCGACACATGCACACAATCCCGACACCAAAAGGATGTAGGGTCTATCACCAAAAGGATGATAGAGAACACTCGCACAATCTGGCAAAAAAAAGATGACAGACCTATCACCAATAGGATGATAGAGTGACACACACACACACACACAATCTCGACACCAAAAGGATGCAGGGCCTTTCACCAAAAGAATGATAGGGAACGTCCACACAATCTGGCACCAAAAGGATGACAGACCCATCACCAAAAGGATGATAGAGCGACACATGCACACAATCCCGACACCAAAAGGATACAGGGCTATCACCAAAAGGATGATAGAGAACACTCGTACAATCTGGCACCAAAAGGATGACAGACCTATCACCAAAAGGATGATTAAGTGACACACGCACACAATCCCAACACCAGAAGAATGTAGGGTCTATCACCAAAAGGATGACAGAGAACAGTCGCACAATCTGGCACCAAAACGATGATAGACCTATCACCAAAGGGATGATAGAGTGAAACACGCACACAATCCTGACACCAGAAGGATGTAGGGTCTATCACCAAAAGGATGATTGAGAACACTCGCACAATCTGGCACCAAATGGATGATATATCCATCAGCCAAAGAATGATAGAGCGACACACGCATACAATCCCGACACCAAAAGGATGCTGGGCTTATCACCAAAAAGATGATAGAGAACACTCGCACAATCTAGCACCAAAAAGGTGACAAACCTATCACCAAAAGGATGATAGAGTTACATACGCACACAATCCCGACACCAGAAGGATGTAGGGACTATCACCAAAAGGATGACAGAGAACACTCGCACAATCTGGCACTAAAAGGATGACAGACCTATCATCAAAAGGATGATAGTGTGACACACACACACAATCCTGACACTAAAAGGATGCATGGTCTATCACCAAAAAGATGATAGAGAACACTCGCACAAACTCGCACCAAAAGGATGACTTACCCATCATCAAAAGGTTGATATAGCGACACATGCACACAATCCCGACACCAAAAGGATGTAGGGTCTATCACCAAAAGGATGATAGAGAACACTCGCACAATCTGGCACCAAAAAGATGACAGACCTATCACCAAAAGGATGATACAGTGACACACACACACAATCTCGACACCAAAAGGATGCAGGGCCTTTCACCAAAAGAATGATAGGGAACATCCACACAATCTGGCACCAAAAGGATGATAGAGCGATACACGCACACAATCCCGACACCAAAAGGATGCAGGGCTATCACCAAAAGGATGATAGAGAACACTCGTACAATCTGGCACCAAAAGGATGACAGACCTATCACCAAAAGGATGATCAAGTGACACACGCACACAATCCCAACACCAAAAGAATGTAGGGTCTATCACCAAAAGGATGATAGAGAACGCACAATCTGGCACCAAAAAGATGACAGACCTATCACCAAAAGGATGATAGAGTGAAACACACACATAATCCCGACACCAGAAGGATGTAGGGTCTATCACCAAAAGGAGGATTGAGAACACTCGCACAATCTGGCACCAAAAGGATGATAGATCCATCACCCAAAGAATGATAGAGCGACACACGCACACAATCCCGACACCAAAAGGATGTTGGGCTTATCACCAAAAAGATGATAGAGAACACTCGCACAATCTGGCACCAAAAAGATGACAAACCTATCACCAAAAGGATGATAGAGTTACACACGCACACAATCCCGACACCAGAAGGATGTAGGGTCTATCACCAAAAGGATGACAGAGAACACTCGCACAATCTGGCACTAAAAGGATGACAGACCTATCATCGAAAGGATGATAGTGTGACACACACACACAATCTTAACACTAAAAGGATGCATGGTCTATCACCAAAAAGATGATAGAGAATACTCGCACAATCTCGCACCAAAAGGATGACTTACCCATCATCAAAAGGTTGATATAGCGACACATGCACACAATCCCGACACCAAAAGGATGTAGGGTCTATCACCAAAAGGATGATAGAGAACACTCGCACAATCTGGCACCAAAAAGATGACAGACCTATCACCAAAAGGATAATAGAGTGACACACACACACAATCTCGACACCAAAAGGATGCAGGGCCTTTCACCAAAAGAATGATAGGGAACATCCACACAATCTGGCA
Source organism: Lathyrus sativus (assembly GCA_963859935.3). Lineage (NCBI taxonomy): Eukaryota > Viridiplantae > Streptophyta > Magnoliopsida > Fabales > Fabaceae > Lathyrus > Lathyrus sativus. Next base: position 198,113,464 of record OZ012739.1, on the reverse strand, counting down.
CCAAAAGGATGACAGACCCATCACCAAAAGGATGATAGAGCGACACACGAACATAATCCCGACACCAAAAGGATGCAGGGCTATCACCAAAAGGATGATAGAGAACACTCGTACAATCTGGCACCAAAAGGATGACAGACCTATCACCAAAAGGATGATAAAGTGACACACGCACACAATCCCAACACCAGAAGAATGTAGGGTCTATCACCAAAAAGATGATAGAGAACAGTCGCTCAATCTGGCACCAAAAAGATGATAGACCTATCACCAAAGGGATGATAGAGTGAAACACGCACACAATCCCGACAGCAGAAGGATGTAGGGTCTATCACCAAAAGGATGATTGAGAACACTCGCACAATCTGGCACCAAATGGATGATATATCCATCACCCAAAGAATGATAGAGCGACACACACATACAATCCCGACACCAAAAGGATGTTGGGCTTATCACCAAAAAGATGATAGAGAACACTCGCACAATCTAGCACCAAAAAGATGACAAACCTATCACCAAAAGGATGATAGAGTTACACACGCACACAATCCCGACACCAGAAGGATGTAGGGTTTATCACCAAAAGGATGACAGAGAACACTCGCACAATCTGGCACTAAAAGGATGACAGATCCATCACCCAAAGAATGATAGAGCGACACACGCACACAATCCCGACACCAAAAGGATGCTGGGCCTATCACCAAAAAGATGATAGAGAACACTCGCACAATCAGACGCCAAAAGGATGACAGACCTATCACCAAAAGGATGATAGAGTGACAAACGCACACAATCCCGTCACCAGAAGGATGTAGGGTCTATCACCAAAAGGATGATAGAGAACACTCGCGCAGTCTGGCACTAAAAGGATGCCAGACCTATCACCAAAAGGATGGTAGAGTGACACACGCACACAATCCTGACACTAAAAGGATGCAGGGTCTATTACCAAAAAGATGATACAAAACACTCGCACAATCTGGCACCAAAAGGATCACTTACCCATCACCAAAAGGTTGATATAGCGACACATACACACAATCCCGACACCAAAAGGATGCAGGGCCTTTCACCAAAAGAATGATAGGGAACATCCGAACAATCTGGCACCAAAACGATGACAGACCCATCACCAAAAGGATGATAGAGCGACACACGCACACAATCCCGACACCAAAAGGATGCAGGGCTATCACCAAAAGGATGATAGGGAACACTCGCACAATCTGGCACCAAAAGGATGACAGACCTATCACCAAAAGGATGATAAAGTGACACACGCACACAATCCTGACACCAGAAGGATGTAGGGTCTATCACCAAAAGTATGATAGAGAACAGTCGCACAATCTGGCACCAAAAAGATGATATACCTATCACCAAAAGGATGATAGAGTGAAACACGTACACAATCCCGACACCAGAAGGATGTAGGGTCTATCACCAAAAGGATGATTGAGAACACTCGCACAATCTGGCACCAAATGGATGATAGATCCATCACCCAAAGAATGATAGTGCGACACACGCACACAATCCCGACACCAAAAGGATGCTGGGCCTATCACTAAAAAGATGATAGAGAACACTTGCACAATCTCGCACCAAAAGGATGACTTACCCATCATCAAAAGGTTGATATAGCGACACACGCAAACAATCCCGACACCAGAAGGATGTAGGGTCTATCACCAAAAGGATGATAGAGAACACTCACACAATCTAGCACCAAAAGGATGACAGATCCATCATTCAAAGAATGATAGAGCGACACACACACACAATCCCGACACCAAAAGGATGCTGGCCCTATCTCCAAAAAGATGATAGAGAACACTCGCACAATCAGGCACCAAAAAGATGACAGACCTATCACCAAAAGGATGATAGAGTGACACACGCAAACAATCCCAACACCAGAAGGATGTAAGCTCTATCACCAAAAGGATGATAGAGAACAGTCGCACAATCTGGCACCAAAAAGATGACAGACCTATCACCAATAGGATGATAGAGTGAAACACACACACAATCCCGACACCAGAAGGATGTAGGGTCTATTACCAAAAGGATGATTGAGAACACTCACACAATCTGGCACCAAAAGGATGATAGAGCGACACACGCACACAATCCCGACACCAAAAGGTTGTTGGGCTTATCACCAAAAAGATGATAGAGAACACTCGCACAATCTGGCACCAAAAAGATGACAAACCTATCACCAAAAGGATGATAGAGTTACACACGCACACAATCCCTACACCAGAAGGATGTAGGGTCTATCACCAAAAGGATGACAGAGAACACTCGCACAATCTGGCACCAAAAGGATGATAGATCCATCACCCAAAGAATGATAGAGCGACACACGCACACAATCCCGACACCAGAAGGATGTAGGGTCTATCACCAAAACGATGATTGAGAACACTCGCACAATCTGTCACCAAATGGATGATAGATCCATCACCCAAAGAATGATAGAGCGACAAACACACACAATCCCGACACCAAAAGGATGCTGGGCCTATCACCAAAAAGATGATTAAACTCTCGCAGAATCTCGCACCAAAAGGATGACTTACCCATCATCAAAAGGATGATATAACGACACACGCACACAATCCCGACACCAGAAGGATGTAGGGTCTATCACCAAAAGGATGATATAGAACAGTGGCACAATCTAGCACCAAAAAGATGACAGACCTATCACCAAAAGGATGATAGAGTGAAACACGCACACAATCCCGACACCAGAAGGATGTAGGGTCTATCACCAAAAGGATGATTTATAACACTTGCACAATCTGGCACCAAAAGGATGATAGATCCATCACCCAAAGAATGATAGAGGGACACACGCACACAATCCCGACACCAAAAGGATGTTGGGATTATCACCAAAAAGATGATAGAGAACACTCGCACAATCTGGCACCAAAAAGATGACAAACATATCACCAAAAGGATGATAGAGTTACACACGCACACAATCCCGACACTAGAAGGATGTAGGGTCTATCACCAAAAGGATGACAGAGAACACTCGCACAATCTGACACTAAAAGGATGACACACCTATCACCAAAAGGATGATAGAGTGAAATACGCACACAATCCCGACACCAGAAGGATGTAGGGTCTATCACCAAAAGGATGATTGAGAACATTCGCACAATCTGTCCCCAAATGGATGATAGATCCATCACCCAAAGAATGATAGAGCGAAAAACGCACACAATCCCGAGACCAAAAGGATGCTGGGCCTATCACCAAAAAGATGATAGAGAACACTCGCAGAATCTCGCACCAAAAGGATGACTTACCCATCATCAAAAGGTTGATATAGCGACACACGCACACAATCCCGACACCAGAAGGATGTAGGATCTATCACCAAAAGGATGACAGAGAACACTCGCACAATCTGGCACTAAAAGGATGACAGACCTATCATCAAAAGGATGATAGTGTGACACACACACACAATCCTGACACTAAAAGGATGCATGGTCTATCACCAAAAAGATGATAGAGAACACTCGCACAATCTCGCACCAAAAGATGACTTACCCATCATCAAAAGGTTGATATAGCGACACATGCACACAATCCCGACACTAAAAGGATGTATGGTCTATCACCAAAAGGATGATAGAGAACACTCGCACAATCTGGCACCAAAAAGATGACACACCTATCACCAAAAGGATGATAGAGTGACACACACACACAATCTCGACACCAAAAGGATGTAGGGCCTTTCACCAAAAGAATGATAGGGAACATCCACATAATCTGGCACCAAAAGGATGACAGACCCATCACCAAAAGGATGATAGAGCGACACACGCACACAATCCCGACACCAAAAGGATGCAGGGCTATCACCAAAAGGATGATAGAGAACACTCGTACAATGTAGCACCAAAAGGATGACAGACCTATCACCAAAAGGATGATAGAGTGAAACACGCACACAATCCCGACACCAGAAGGATGTAGGGTCTATCACCAAAAGGATGATTTATAACACTTGCACAATCTGGCACCAAAAGGATGATAGATCCATCACCCAAAGAATGATAGAGGGACACACGCACACAATCCCGACACCAAAAGGATGTTGGGATTATCACCAAAAAGATGATAGAGAACACTCGCACAATCTGGCACCAAAAAGATGACAAACATATCACCAAAAGGATGATAGAGTTACACACGCACACAATCCCGACACTAGAAGGATGTAGGGTCTATCACCAAAAGGATGACAGAGAACACTCGCACAATCTGGCACTAAAAGGATGACACACCTATCACCAAAAGGATGATAGAGTGAAATACGCACACAATCCCGACACCAGAAGGATGTAGGGTCTATCACCAAAAGGATGATTGAGAACATTCGCACAATCTGTCCCCAAATGGATGATAGATCCATCACCCAAAGAATGATAGAGCGAAAAACGCACACAATCCCGACACCAAAAGGATGCTGGGCCTATCACCAAAAAGATGATAGAGAACACTCGCAGAATCTCGCACCAAAAGGATGACTTACCCATCATCAAAAGGTTGATATAGCGACACACGCACACAATCCCGACACCAGAAGGATGTAGGATCTATCACCAAAAGGATGACAGAGAACACTCGCACAATCTGGCACTAAAAGGATGACAGACCTATCATCAAAAGGATGATAGTGTGACACACACACACAATCCTGACACTAAAAGGATGCATGGTCTATCACCAAAAAGATGATAGAGAACACTCGCACAATCTCGCACCAAAAGATGACTTACCCATCATCAAAAGGTTGATATAGCGACACATGCACACAATCCCGACACTAAAAGGATGTATGGTCTATCACCAAAAGGATGATAGAGAACACTCGCACAATCTGGCACCAAAAAGATGACACACCTATCACCAAAAGGATGATAGAGTGACACACACACACAATCTCGACACCAAAAGGATGTAGGGCCTTTCACCAAAAGAATGATAGGGAACATCCACATAATCTGGCACCAAAAGGATGACAGACCCATCACCAAAAGGATGATAGAGCGACACACGCACACAATCCCGACACCAAAAGGATGCAGGGCTATCACCAAAAGGATGATAGAGAACACTCGTACAATGTAGCACCAAAAGGATGACCGATCCATCACCCAAAGAATGATAGAGCGACACACGCACACAATCCCGACACCAGAAGGATGTAGGGTCTATCACCAAAAGGATGATTTAGAACACTTGCACAATCTGGCACCAAAAGGATGACAGACCCATCACCAAAAGGATGATAGAGCGACACACGCACACAATCCCGACACCAAAAGGATGCAGGGTTATCACCAAAAGGATGATAGGGAACACTCGCACAATCTGGCACCAAAAGGATGACAGACCTATCACCAAAGGATGATAGAGTGACACATGCACACAATCCCGACACCAGAAGGATGTAGGGTATATCACCAAAAGTATGATAGAGAACAGTCGCACAATCTGGCACCAAAAAGATGATAGACCTATCACCAAAAGGATGATAGAGTGAAACACGCACACAATCCCGACACCAGAAGGATGTAGGGTCTATCACCAAAAGGATGATTGAGAACACTCACACAATTTGTCACCAAATGGATGATAGATCCATCACCCAAAGAATGATAGAGCGACAAACGCACACAATCCCGACACCAAAAGGATGCTGGGCCTATCACCAAAAAGATGATAGAGAACACTCGCACAATCTAGCACCAAAAGGATGACAGATCCATCACCCAAAGAATGATAGAGCGACACACGCACACAATCCCGACACCAAAAGGATGTTGGGCCTATCTTCAAAAAGATGATAGAGAACACTCGCACAATCAGGCACCAAAAAGATGACAGACCTATCACCAAAAGGATGATAGAGTGACACACGCAAACAATCCCAACACCAGAAGGATGTAGGGTCTATCACCAAAAGGATGATAGAGAACAGTCTCACAATCTAGCACCAAAAAGATGACAGACCTATCACCAAAAGGATGATAGAGTGAAACACGCACACAATCCCAACACCAGAAGGATGTAGGGTCTATCACCAAAAGGATGATTTAGAACACTTGCACAATCTGGCACCAAAAGGATGATAGATCCATCACCCAAAGAATGATAGAGGGACACACGCACACAATCCCGACACCAAAAGGATGCTGGGCTTATCACCAAAAAGATGATAGACAACACTCGCACAATCTGGCACCAAAAGGATGACAAACATATCACCAAAAGGATGATAGAGTTACACACGCACACAATCCCGACACCAGAAGGATGTAGGGTCTATCACCAAAAGGATGACAGAGAACACTCGCACAATCTGGCACTAAAAGGATGATAGAGTGAAACACGCACACAATCCCGACACCAGAAGGATGTAGGGTCTATCACCAAAAGGATGATTTAGAACACTCGCACAATCTGTCACCAAATGGATGATAGATCCATCACCCAAAGAATTATAGAGCGACAAACGCACACAATCCCGACACCAAAAGGATGCTGGGCCTATCACCAAAAAGATGATAGAGAACACTCGCAGAATCTCGCACCAAAAGGATGACTTACCCATCATCAAAAGGTTGATATAGCGAAACACGCACACAATCCCGACACTAGAAGGATGTAGGGTCTATCACCAAAAGGATGATAGAGAACACTCGCACAATCTATCACCAAAAGGATGACAGATCCATCACCCAAAGAATGATAGAGCGACACACGCACACAATCCCGACACCAAAAGGATGTTGGGCCTATCTCCAAAAAGATGATAGAGAACACTCGCACAATCAGGCACCAAAAAGATGACAGACCTATCACCAAAAGGATGATAGAGTGACACACGCAAACAATCCCAACACCAGAAGGATGAAGGGTCTATCACCAAAAGGATGATAGAGAACAGTCGCACAATCTAGCACTAAAAAGATGACAGACCTATCACCAAAAGGATGATAGAGTGAAACACGCACACAATCCCGCCACCAGAAGGATGTAGGGTCTATTACCAAAATGATGATTTAGAACACTTGCACAATTTGGCACCAAAAGGATGATGGATCCATCACCCAAAGAATGATAGAGGGACACACGCACACAATCTCGACACCAAAAGGATGCTGGGCTTATCACCAAAAAGATGATAGAGAACACTCGCACAATCTGGCACCAAAAAGATGACAAACATATCACCAAAAGGATGATAGAGTTACACACGCACACAATCCCGACACCAGAAGGATGTAGGGTCTATCACTAAAAGGATGACAGAGAACACTCGCACAATCTGGCATTAAAGGATGACAGACCTATCACCAAAAGGATGATAGTGTGACACACACACACAATCATGACACTAAAAGGATGCAGGGTCTATCTCCAAAAAGATGATAGTGAACACTCGCGACACATGCACACAATCCCGACATCAAAAGTATGTAGGGTCTATCACCAAAAGGATGATAGAGAACACTCGCACAATCTGGCACCAAAAAGATGACAGACCTATCACCAACAGGATGATAGAGTGACACACACACACAATCTCGACACCAAAAGGATGCAGGGCCTTTCACTAAAAGAATGATAGGGAACATCCGCACAATCTGGCACCAAAAGGATGACAGACCCATCACCAAAAGGATGATAGAGCGACACACGCACACAATCCCGACACCAAAAGGATGCAGGGCTATCACCAAAAGGATGATAGAGAACACTCGCACAATCTGGTAACAAAAGGATGACAGACCTATCACCAAAAGGATGATAAAGTGAGACACGCACATAATCCCGACACCAGAAGAATGTAGGGTCTATCACCAAAAGGATGATAAAGAACAGTCGCACAATCTGGCACCAAAAAGATGATAGACCTATCATTAAAGGGATGATAGAGTGAAACACACACACAATCCAGACCCCAGAAGGATGTAGGGTCTATCACCAAAAGGATAATTGAGAACACTCGCACAATCTGGCACCAAATGGATGATAGATCCATCACCCAAAGAATGATAGAGCGACACACGCACACAATCCCGACACCAAAAGGATGATGGGCCTATCACTAAAAAGATGATAGAGAACACTCGCATAATCTGGCACCAAAAAGATGACCGACCTATCACCAAAAGGATGATAGAGTTACACACGCACACAATCCCGACACCAGAAGGATGTAGGGTCTATCACCAAAAGGATGATAGAGAACACTCGCACAATCTATCACCAAACGGATGGCAGACCCATCACCCAAAGAATGATAGAGCGACACACGCACACAATCCCGACACCAAAAGGATGTTGGGCCTATCTCCAAAAAGATGATAGAGAACACTCGCACAATCAGGCAACAAAAAGATGACAGACCTATCACCAAAAGGATGATAGAGTGACACACGCAAACAATCCCAACACCAGAAGGATGTAGGGTCTATCACCAAAAGGATGATAGAGAACAGTCGCACAATCTAGCACCAAAAAGATGACATACCTATCACCAAAAGGATGATAGAGTGAAACACGCACACAATCCCGCCACCAGAAGGATGTAGGCTCTATTACCAAAAGGATGATTTAGAACACTAGCACAATCTGGCACCAAAAGGATGAAAGATCCATCACCCAAAGAATGATAGAGGGACACACGCACACAATCTCGACACCAAAAGGATGCTGGGATTATCACCAAAAAGATGATAGAGAACACTCGCACAATCTGGCACCAAAAAGATGACAAACATATCACCAAAAGGATGATAGAGTTCACACGCACACAATCCCGACACCAGAAGGATGTAGGGTCTATCACGAAAAGGATGACAGAGAACACTCGCACAATCTGGCATTAAAGGATGACAGACCTATCACCAAAAGGATGATAGTGTGACACACACACACACACAATCCTGACACTAAAAGGATGCAGGGTCTATCTCCAAAAAGATGATAGTGAACACTCGCACAATCTCGCACCAAAAGGATGACTTACCCATCATCAAAAGGTTGATATCACGAAACATGCACACAATCCCGACACCAAAAGTATGTAGGGTCTATCACCAAAAGGATGATAGAGAACACTCGCACAATCTGGCACCAAAAAGATAACAGACCTATTACCAAAAGGATGATAGAGTGTCACACACACACAATCTCGACACCAAAAGGATGCAGGGCCTTTCACCAAAAGAATGATAGGGAACATCCGCACAATCTGGCACCAAAAGGATGACAGACCCATCACCAAAACGACGATAGAGCGACACACGCACACAATCCCGACACCAAAAGGATGCAGGGCTATCACCAAAAGGATGATAGAGAACACTCGCACAATCAGGTAACAAAAGCATGACAAACCTATCACCAAAAGGATGATAAAGTGACACACGCACATAATCCCGACAGGAGAAGGATGTAGGGTCTATTACAAAAAGGATGATTGAGAACACTCGCACAATCTGGCACCAAAAGGATGATAGATCCATCACCCAAAGAATGATAGAGCGACACACGCACACAATCCCGACACCAGAAGGATGTAGGGTCTATCACCAAAAGGATGATTGAGAACACTCACACAATCTGGCACCAAATGGATGATAGATCCATCACCCAAAGAATGATAGAGCGACAAACGCATACAATCCCGACACCAAAAGGATGCTGGGCCTATCACCAAAAAGATGATAGAGAACACTCGCAGAATCTCGCACCAAAAGGATGACTTACCCATCATCAAAAGGTTGATATAGCGAAACACGCACACAATCCAGAGACCAGAAGGATGTAGGGTCTATCACCAAAAGGATGATAGAGAACACTCGCACAATCTAGCACCAAAAGGATGACAGATCCATCACCCAAAGAATGATAGAGCTACACACGCACGCAATCCCGACACCAAAAGGATGTTGGGCCTATCTCCAAAAAGATGATAGAGAACACCTGCACAATCAGGAACCAAAAAGATGACAGACCTATCACCAAAAGGATGATAGAGTGACACACGTAAACAATCCCAACACCAGAAGGATGTAGGGTCTATCACCAAAAGGATGATAGAGAACAGTCGCACAATCTGGCACCAAAAAGATGACAGACCTATCACCAAAAAGATGATAGAGTGAAACACGCACTCAATCCTGACACCAGAAGGATGTGGGGTCTATCACCAAAAGGATGATTTAGAACACTTGCACAATCTGGCACCAAAAGCATGATAGATCCATCACCCAAAGAATGATAGAGGGACACACGCAAACAATCCCGACACCAAAAGGATGCTGGGCTTATCACCAAAAAGATGATAGAGAACACTCGCAAAATCTGGCACCAAAAAGATGACAAACATATCACCAAAAGGATGATAGAGTTACACACGCACACAATCCCGACACTAGAAGGATGTAGGGTCTATCACGAAAAAGATGACAGAGAACACTAGCACAATCTGGCATCAAAGGATGACAGACCTATCATCAAAAGGATGATAGTGTGACACACACACACAATCCTGACACTAAAAGGATGCAGGGTCTATCACCAAAAGGATGATAGAGAACACTCGCACAATATTGCACCAAAAGGATGACTTACCCATCATCAAAAGGTTGATATAGCGACACATGCAAACAATCCCGACACCAAAAAGATGTAGGGTCTATCACCAAAAGGATGATAGAGAACACTCGCACAATCTGGCACCAAAAAGATGCCAGACCTACCACCAAAAGGATGATAGAGTGACACACACACACACACAATCTCGACACCAAAAGGATGCAGGGCCTTTCACCAAAAGAACGATAGGGAATATCCACACAATCTGGCACCAAAAGGATGATAGACCCATCACCAAAAGGATGATAGGGCGACACACACACACAATCCCGACACCAAAAGGATACAGGGCTATCACCAAAAGGATGATAGAAAACACTCGTACAATCTGGCACTAAAAGGATGACAGACCTATCACCAAAAGGATGATAAAGTGACACACGCACATAATCCCTACACCAGAAGAATGTAGGGTCTATCACCAAAAGGATGATAAAGAACAGTCACACAATCTGGCACCAAAAAGATGACAGATCCTCACCCAAAGAATGATAGAGCGACACACGCAAACAATCCCAACACCAGAAGGATGTAGGGTCTATCACCAAAAAGATGATAGAAAACAGTCGCACAATCTGGCACCAAAAAAATGACAGACCAATCACCAAAAGGATGATAGAGTGAAACACGCACACAATCCCGACACAGAAGGATGTAGGGTCTATCACCAAAAGGATGATTGAGAACACTCGCACAATCTGGAACCAAAAGGATGATAGATCCATCATCCAAAGAATGATAGAGCGACACACGCACACAATCCCGACACCAAAAGGATGCTGGGCTTATCACCAAAAAGATGATAGAGAACACTCGCACAATTTGGAACCAAAAAGATGACAAACCCATCACCAAAAGGACGATAGAGTTACACAAGCACACAATCCCGATACCAGAAGGATGTAGGGTCTATCACCAAAAGGATGATTTAGAACACTTGCACAATCTGGCACCAAAAGGATGATAGATCCATCACCCAAAGAATGATAGAGCGACACACGCACACAATCCCGACACCAGAAGGATGTAGGGTCTATCACCAAAAGGATGATTGAGAACACTCGCACAATCTGTCACCAAATGGATGATAGATCCATCACCCAAAGAATGATAGAGCGACAAACACACACAATCCCGACACCAAAAGGATGCTGGGCCTATCACCAAAAAGATGATTAAACTCTCGCAGAATCTCGCACCAAAAGGATGACTTACCCATCATCAAAAGGATGATATAACGACACACGCACACAATCCCGACACCAGAAGGATGTAGGGTCTATCACCAAAAGGATGATATAGAACAGTGGCACAATCTAGCACCAAAAAGATGACAGACCTATCACCAAAAGGATGATAGAGTGAAACACGCACACAATCCCGACACCAGAAGGATGTAGGGTCTATCACCAAAAGGATGATTTATAACACTTGCACAATCTGGCACCAAAAGGAAGATAGATCCATCACCCAAAGAATGATAGAGGGACACACGCACACAATCCCGACACCAAAAGGATGTTGGGATTATCACCAAAAAGATGATAGAGAACACTCGCACAATCTGGCACCAAAAAGATGACAAACATATCACCAAAAGGATGATAGAGTTACACACGCACACAATCCCGACACTAGAAGGATGTAGGGTCTATCACCAAAAGGATGACAGAGAACACTCGCACAATCTGGCACTAAAAGGATGACACACCTATCACCAAAAGGATGATAGAGTGAAATACGCACACAATCCCGACACAAGAAGGATGTAGGGTCTATCACCAAAAGGATGATTGAGAACATTCGCACAATCTGTCCCCAAATGGATGATAGATCCATCACCCAAAGAATGATAGAGCGAAAAACGCACACAATCCCGACACCAAAAGGATGCTGGGCCTATCACCAAAAAGATGATAGAGAACACTCGCAGAATCTCGCACCAAAAGGATGACTTACCCATCATCAAAAGGTTGATATAGCGACACACGCACACAATCCCGACACCAGAAGGATGTAGGATCTATCACCAAAAGGATGACAGAGAACACTCGCACAATCTGGCACTAAAAGGATGACAGACCTATCATCAAAAGGATGATAGTGTGACACACACACACAATCCTGACACTAAAAGGATGCATGGTCTATCACCAAAAAGATGATAGAGAACACTCGCACAATCTCGCACCAAAAGATGACTTACCCATCATCAAAAGGTTGATATAGCGACACATGCACACAATCCCGACACTAAAAGGATGTATGGTCTATCACCAAAAGGATGATAGAGAACACTCGCACAATCTGGCACCAAAAAGATGACACACCTATCACCAAAAGGATGATAGAGTGACACACACACACAATCTCGACACCAAAAGGATGTAGGGCCTTTCACCAAAAGAATGATAGGGAACATCCACATAATCTGGCACCAAAAGGATGACAGACCCATCACCAAAAGGATGATAGAGCGACACACGCACACAATCCCGACACCAAAAGGATGCAGGGCTATCACCAAAAGGATGATAGAGAACACTCGTACAATGTAGCACCAAAAGGATGACAGACCTATCACCAAAAGGATGATAGAGTGAAACACGCACACAATCCCGACACCAGAAGGATGTAGGGTCTATCACCAAAAGGATGATTTATAACACTTGCACAATCTGGCACCAAAAGGATGATAGATCCATCACCCAAAGAATGATAGAGGGACACACGCACACAATCCCGACACCAAAAGGATGTTGGGATTATCACCAAAAAGATGATAGAGAACACTCGCACAATCTGGCACCAAAAAGATGACAAACATATCACCAAAAGGATGATAGAGTTACACACGCACACAATCCCGACACTAGAAGGATGTAGGGTCTATCACCAAAAGGATGACAGAGAACACTCGCACAATCTGGCACTAAAAGGATGACACACCTATCACCAAAAGGATGATAGAGTGAAATACGCACACAATCCCGACACCAGAAGGATGTAGGGTCTATCACCAAAAGGATGATTGAGAACATTCGCACAATCTGTCCCCAAATGGATGATAGATCCATCACCCAAAGAATGATAGAGCGAAAAACGCACACAATCCCGACACCAAAAGGATGCTGGGCCTATCACCAAAAAGATGATAGAGAACACTCGCAGAATCTCGCACCAAAAGGATGACTTACCCATCATCAAAAGGTTGATATAGCGACACACGCACACAATCCCGACACCAGAAGGATGTAGGATCTATCACCAAAAGGATGACAGAGAACACTCGCACAATCTGGCACTAAAAGGATGACAGACCTATCATCAAAAGGATGATAGTGTGACACACACACACAATCCTGACACTAAAAGGATGCATGGTCTATCACCAAAAAGATGATAGAGAACACTCGCACAATCTCGCACCAAAAGATGACTTACCCATCATCAAAAGGTTGATATAGCGACACATGCACACAATCCCGACACTAAAAGGATGTATGGTCTATCACCAAAAGGATGATAGAGAACACTCGCACAATCTGGCACCAAAAAGATGACACACCTATCACCAAAAGGATGATAGAGTGACACACACACACAATCTCGACACCAAAAGGATGTAGGGCCTTTCACCAAAAGAATGATAGGGAACATCCACATAATCTGGCACCAAAAGGATGACAGACCCATCACCAAAAGGATGATAGAGCGACACACGCACACAATCCCGACACCAAAAGGATGCAGGGCTATCACCAAAAGGATGATAGAGAACACTCGTACAATGTAGCACCAAAAGGATGACCGATCCATCACCCAAAGAATGATAGAGCGACACACGCACACAATCCCGACACCAGAAGGATGTAGGGTCTATCACCAAAAGGATGATTTAGAACACTTGCACAATCTGGCACCAAAAGGATGACAGACCCATCACCAAAAGGATGATAGAGCGACACACGCACACAATCCCGACACCAAAAGGATGCAGGGTTATCACCAAAAGGATGATAGGGAACACTCGCACAATCTGGCACCAAAAGGATGACAGACCTATCACCAAAGGATGATAGAGTGACACATGCACACAATCCCGACACCAGAAGGATGTAGGGTATATCACCAAAAGTATGATAGAGAACAGTCGCACAATCTGGCACCAAAAAGATGATAGACCTATCACCAAAAGGATGATAGAGTGAAACACGCACACAATCCCGACACCAGAAGGATGTAGGGTCTATCACCAAAAGGATGATTGAGAACACTCACACAATTTGTCACCAAATGGATGATAGATCCATCACCCAAAGAATGATAGAGCGACAAACGCACACAATCCCGACACCAAAAGGATGCTGGGCCTATCACCAAAAAGATGATAGAGAACACTCGCACAATCTAGCACCAAAAGGATGACAGATCCATCACCCAAAGAATGATAGAGCGACACACGCACACAATCCCGACACCAAAAGGATGTTGGGCCTATCTCCAAAAAGATGATAGAGAACACTCGCACAATCAGGCACCAAAAAGATGACAGACCTATCACCAAAAGGATGATAGAGTGACACACGCAAACAATCCCAACACCTGAAGGATGTAGGGTCTATCACCAAAAGGATGATAGAGAACAGTCTCACAATCTAGCACCAAAAAGATGATAGACCTATCACCAAAAGGATGATAGAGTGAAACACGCACACAATCCCAACACCAGAAGGATGTAGGGTCTATCACCAAAAGGATGATTTAGAACACTTGCACAATCTGGCACCAAAAGGATGATAGATCCATCACCCAAAGAATGATAGAGGGACACACGCACACAATCCCGACACCAAAAGGATGCTGGGCTTATCACCAAAAAGATGATAGACAACACTCGCACAATCTGGCAACAAAAGGATGACAAACATATCACCAAAAGGATGATAGAGTTACACACGCACACAATCCCGACACCAGAAGGATGTAGGGTCTATCACCAAAAGGATGACAGAGAACACTCGCACAATCTGGCACTAAAAGGATGATAGAGTGAAACACGCACACAATCCCGACACCAAAAGGATGCTGGGCCTATCACCAAAAAGATGATAGAGAACACTCGCAGAATCTCGCACCAAAAGGATGACTTACCCATCATCAAAAGGTTGATATAGCGAAACACGCACACAATCCCGACACTAGAAGGATGTAGGGTCTATCACCAAAAGGATGATAGAGAACACTCGCACAATCTATCACCAAAAGGATGACAGATCCATCACCCAAAGAATGATAGAGCGACACACGCACACAATCCCGACACCAAAAGGATGTTGGGCCTATCTCCAAAAAGATGATAGAGAACACTCGCACAATCAGGCACCAAAAAGATGACAGACCTATCACCAAAAGGATGATAGAGTGACACACGCAAACAATCCCAACACCAGAAGGATGAAGGGTCTATCACCAAAAGGATGATAGAGAACAGTCGCACAATCTAGCACTAAAAAGATGACAGACCTATCACCAAAAGGATGATAGAGTGAAACACGCACACAATCCCGCCACCAGAAGGATGTAGGGTCTATTACCAAAATGATGATTTAGAACACTTGCACAATTTGGCACCAAAAGGATGATGGATCCATCACCCAAAGAATGATAGAGGGACACACGCACACAATCTCGACACCAAAAGGATGTTGGGCTTATCACCAAAAAGATGATAGAGAACACTCGCACAATCTGGCACCAAAAAGATGACAAACATATCACCAAAAGGATGATAGAGTTACACATGCACACAATCCCGACACCAGAAGGATGTAGGGTCTATCACTAAAAGGACGACAGAGAACACTCGCACAATCTGGCATTAAAGGATGACAGACCTATCACCAAAAGGATGATAGTGTGACACACACACACACAATCATGACACTAAAAGGATGCAGGGTCTATCTCCAAAAAGATGATAGTGAACACTCGCGACACATGCACACAATCCCGACATCAAAAGTATGTAGGGTCTATCACCAAAAGGATGATAGAGAACACTCGCACAATCTGGCACCAAAAAGATGACAGACCTATCACCAACAGGATGATAGAGTGACACACACACACAATCTCGACACCAAAAGGATGCAGGGCCTTTCACTAAAAGAATGATAGGGAACATCCGCACAATCTGGCACCAAAAGGATGACAGACCCATCACCAAAAGGATGATAGAGCGACACACGCACACAATCCCGACACCAAAAGGATGCAGGGCTATCACCAAAAGGATGATAGAGAACACTCGCACAATCTAGCACCAAAAGGATGACAGATCCATCACCCAAAGAATGATAGAGCTACACACGCACGCAATCCCGACACCAAAAGGATGTTGGGCCTATCTCCAAAAAGATGATAGAGAACACCTGCACAATCAGGAACCAAAAAGATGACAGACCTATCACCAAAAGGATGATAGAGTGACACACGTAAACAATCCCAACACCAGAAGGATGTAGGGTCTATCACCAAAAGGATGATAGAGAACAGTCGCACAATCTGGCACCAAAAAGATGACAGACCTATCACCAAAAAGATGATAGAGTGAAACACGCACTCAATCCCGACACCAGAAGGATGTGGGGTCTATCACCAAAAGGATGATTTAGAACACTTGCACAATCTGGCACCAAAAGCATGATAGATCCATCACCCAAAGAATGATAGAGGGACACACGCAAACAATCCCGACACCAAAAGGATGCTGGGCTTATCACCAAAAAGATGATAGAGAACACTCGCACAATCTGGCACCAAAAAGATGATAAACATATCACCAAAAGGATGATAGAGTTACACACGCACACAATCCCGACACTAGAAGGATGTAGGGTCTATCACGAAAAAGATGACAGAGAACACTAGCACAATCTGGCATCAAAGGATGACAAACCTATCATCAAAAGGATGATAGTGTGACACACACACACAATCCTGACACTAAAAGGATGCAGGGTCTATCACCAAAAGGATGATAGAGAACACTCGCACAATATTGCACCAAAAGGATGACTTACCCATCATCAAAAGGTTGATATAGCGACACATGCAAACAATCCCGACACCAAAAAGATGTAGGGTCTATCACCAAAAGGATGATAGAGAACACTCGCACAATCTGGCACCAAAAAGATGTCAGACCTACCACCAAAAGGATGATAGAGTGACACACACACACACACAATCTCGACACCAAAAGGATGCAGGGCCTTTCACCAAAAGAACGATAGGGAATATCCACACAATCTGGCACCAAAAGGATGATAGACCCATCACCAAAAGGATGATAGGGCGACACACACACACAATCCCGACACCAAAAGGATGCAGGGCTATCACCAAAAGGATGATAGAAAACACTCGTACAATCTGGCACTAAAAGGATGACAGACCTATCACCAAAAGGATGATAAAGTGACACACGCACATAATCCCTACACCAGAAGAATGTAGGGTCTATCACCAAAAGGATGATAAAGAACAGTCACACAATCTGGCACCAAAAAGATGACAGATCCTCACCCAAAGAATGATAGAGCGACACACGCAAACAATCCCAACACCAGAAGGATGTAGGGTCTATCACCAAAAAGATGATAGAAAACAGTCGCACAATCTGGCACCAAAAAAATGACAGACCTATCACCAAAAGGATGATAGAGTGAAACACGCACACAATCCCGACACAGAAGGATGTAGGGTCTATCACCAAAAGGATGATTGAGAACACTCGCACAATCTGGAACCAAAAGGATGATAGATCCATCATCCAAAGAATGATAGAGCGACACACGCACACAATCCCGACACCAAAAGGATGCTGGGCTTATCACCAAAAAGATGATAGAGAACACTCGCACAATTTGGAACCAAAAAGATGACAAACCCATCACCAAAAGGACGATAGAGTTACACAAGCACACAATCCCGACACCAGAAGGATGTAGGGTCTATCACCAAAAGGATGACAGAGAACACTCGCACAATCTGGCACTAAAAGGATGACTTACCCATCATCAAAAGGTTGATATAGCGACACATGCACACAATCTTGATACCAAAAGGATGTAGGGTCTATCACTAAAAGGATGATAGAGAACACTCGCACAATTTGGCACCAAAAAGATGACAGACCTATCACCAAAAGGATGAAAGAGTGACACACACACACAATCTCGACACCAAAAGGATGCAGGGCCTTTCACCATAAGAATGATAGGGAACCTCCGCATAATCTGGCACCAAAAGGATGACAGACCCATCACCAAAAGGATGATAGAGCGACACACGCACACAATCCCGACACCAAAAGGATGCAGGGTTATCACCAAAAGGATGATAGAGAACACTGGCACAATCTGGCACCAAAAGGATGACATACCTATCACCAAAAGGATGATAACGTGACACACGCACACAATCCCGACACCAGAAGAGTGTAGGGTGTATCACCAAAAGGATGATAGAGAACAGTCGCACAATCTGGCACCAAAAAGATAATAGACCTATCACCAAAAGGATGATAGAGTAAAACACGCACACAATCCCGACACCAGAAGGATGTAGGGTCTATCGCCAAAAGGATGATTGAGAACATTCGCAAAATCTGGCACCAAATGGATGACAGATCCATCACCCAAAGAATGATAGAGCGACATATGCACACAATCCCGACACCAAAAGGATGTTGGGCCTATCACCAAAAAGATGATAGAGAACACTCGCACAATCTGACACCAAAAAGATGACAGACCCATCACCAAAAGGATGATAGAGTTACACACGCACACAATCCCGACACCAGAAGGATGTTGGGTCTATCACCAAAAGGATGATAGAGAACACTCGCACAATCTAGCACCAAAAGGATGACAGATCCATCACCCAAAGAATGATAGAGCGACACACGCACACAATCCCGACATTAAAAGGATGTTGGGCCTATCTCAAAAAAGATGATAGAGAACACTCGCACAATCCGGCACCAAAAAGATGATAGACCTATCACCAAAAGGATGATAGAGTGACCCACGCAAACAATCCCAACACCAGAAGGATGTAGGGTCTATCACCAAAAGGATGATAGAGAACAGTCGCACAATCTAGCACCAAAAAGATGACAGACCTATCACCAAAAGGATGATAGAGTTAAACACGCACACAATCCCGATACCAGAAGGATGTAGGGTCTATCACCAAAAGGATGATTTAGAACACTTGCACAATCTGGCACCAAAAGGATGATAGATCCATCACCCAAAGAATGATAGAGGGACACACGCACACAATCCCGACACCAAAAGGATGTTGGGCTTATCACCAAAAAGATGATAGAGAACACTCGCACAATCTGGCACCAAAAAGATGACAAACATATCACCAAAAGGATGATAGAGTTACACACGCACACAATCCCGACACCAGAAGGATGTAGGGTCTATCACCAAAAGGATGATAGAGAACACTCACACAATCTAGCACCAAAAGGATGACAGATCCATCACCCAAAGAATGATAGAGCGACACACGCACACAATCCCGACATCAAAAGGATGTTGGGCCTATCTCAAAAAAGATGATAGAGAACACTCGCACAATCAGGCACCAAAAAGATGATAGACCTATCACCAAAAGGATGATAGAGTGACACACGCAAACAATCCCAACACCAGAAGGATGTAGGGTCTATCACCAAAAGGATGATAGAGAACAGTCGCACAATCTAGCACCAAAAAGATGACAGACCTATCACCAAAAGGATGATAAAGTGAAACACACACACAATCCCGACACCAGAAGGATGTAGGGTCTATCACCAAAAGGATGATTTAGAACACTTGCACAATCTGGCACCAAAAGGATGATAGATCCATCACCCAAAGACTGATAGAGGGACACACGCACACAATCCCGACACCAAAAGGATGCTGGGCTTATCACCAAAAAGATGATAGAGAACACTCGCACAATCTGGCACCAAAAAGAGGACAAACATATCACCAAAAGGATGATAAAGTTACACACGCACACAATCCCGACACCAGAAGGATGTAGGGTCTATCACCAAAAGGATGATAGAGAACACTCGCACAATCTAGCACCAAAAGGATGACAGATCCATCACCTAAAGAATGATAGAGCGACACACGCACACAATCCTGACACAAAAAGGATGCTGGGCCTATCTCCAAAAAGATGATAGAGAACACTCGCACAGTCTATCACCAAAAGGATGATAAGGTGACACACGCACACAATCCGGACACCAGAAGAATGTAGGGTGTATCACTAAAAGGATGATAGAGAACAGTCGCACAATCTGGCACCAAAAAGATGACAGACCTATCACCAAAAGGATGATAGAGTCAAACACGCACACAATCCCGACACCAGAAGGATGTAGGGTCTATCACCAAAAGGATGATTGAGAACACTCGCACAATCTGACAACAAATGGATGATAGATCTATCACCCAAAGAATGATAGAGCTACACACGCACACAATCCCGACACCAAAACGATGTTGGGCCTATCACCAAAAAGATGATAGAGAACACTCGCACAATCTGGCCCCAAAAAGATGACAGACCTATCACCAAAAGGATGATAGAGTTACACACGCACACAATCCCGACACCAGAAGGATGTAGGGTCTATCACCAAAAGGATGACAGAGAACACTCGCACAATCTAGCACCAAAAGGATGACAGACCTATCACTAAAAGGATGATAGTGTGACACACACACACACAATCCTGAGACTAAAAGGATGCAGGGTCTATCACCAAAAAGATGATAAAGACAACTCACACAATCTCGCACCAAAAGGATGACTTACCCATCATCAAAAGATTGATATAGCGACACATGCACACAATCCCGACACCAAAAGGATGTAGGGTCTATCACCAAAAGGATGATAGAGAACACTCGCACAATCTGGCACCAAAAAGATGACAGACCTATCCCTAAAAGGATGATAGAGTGACACACACACACAATCTCGACACCAAAAGGATGCAGGGCCTTTCACCAAAAGAATGATAGGGAACATCCGCACAATCTGGCACCAAAAGGATGACAGACCCATCACCAAAAGGATGATAGAGCGACACACGCACACAATCCCGACACCAAAAGGATGTAGGGCTATCACCAAAAGGATGATAGAGAACACTCGCACAATCTGGTAACAAAAGGATGACAGACCTATCACCAAAAGGATAATAAAGTGACACACGCACACAATCCCGACACCAGAAGGATGTAGGGTCTATCACAAAAAGGATGATAGAGAACAGTCGCACAATCTGGCAGTAAAAAGATGATAGACCTATCACCAAAAGGATGATAGAGTGAAACACGCACACAATCCCGACACCAGAAGGATGTAGGGTCTATCTCCAAAAGGATGATTGAAACACTCGCAAAATCTGGCACCAAATGGATGACAAATCCATCACCCAAAGAATGATAGAGCGACACACGCACACAATCCCGACACCAAAAGGATGCTGGGCCTATCTCCAAAAAGATGATAGAGAATACTCGCACAATCTGGCACCAAAAAGATGACAGACCTATCACCAAAAGGATGATAGAGTGACACACGCAAACAATCCCAACACCAGAAGGATGTATGGTCTATCACTAAAAGGATGATAGAGAATAGTCGCACAATCTGGCACCAAAAAGATGACAGACCTATCACCAAAAGGATGATAGAGTGAAACACGCACACAATCCCGACAGCAGAAGGATGTAGGGTCTATCACGAAAAGGATGATTGAGAACACTCGCACAATCTGGCACCAAAAGGATAATAGATCCATCACCCAAAGAATGATAGAGCGACACACGCACACAATCCCGACACCAAAAGGTTGCTGGGCCTATCACCAAAAAGATGATAGAGAACACTCGCACAATCTCGCACCAAAAGGATGACTTACCCATCATCAAAAGGTTGATATAGCGACACATGCACACAATCCCGTCACCAAAAGGATGCAGGGCCTTTCACCAAAAGAATGATAGGGAACATCCGCACAATCTGGCACCAAAAGGATGACAGACCCATCAACAAAAGAATGATAGAGCGACACACGCACACAATCCCGACACCAAAAGGATGCAGGGCTATCACCAAAAGGATGATAGAGAACACTCACACAATATGACACTAAAAGGATGACAGACCTATCACCAAAACCATGATAGAGTGACACACGCACACAATCCTGACACTAAAACGATGCAAGGTCTATCACCAAAAAGATGATAGAGAACACTCGCACAATCTGGCACCAAAGAGATGATAAACATATCACCAAAAGGATGATAGAGTTACACACGCACACAATCCCGACACCAGAAGGATGTAGGGTCTATCACCAAAAGGATGATAGAGAACACTCGCACAATCTAGCACCAAAAGGATGACAGATCCATCACCTAAAGAATGATAGAGCGACACACGCACACAATCCCGACACCAAAAGGATGCTGGGCCCATCTCCAAAAAGATGATAGAGAACACTCGCACAGTCTATCACCAAAAGGATGATAAGGTGACACACGCACACAATCCCGACACCAGAAGAATGTAGGGTGTATCACTAAAAGGATGATAGAGAACAGTCGCACAATCTGGCACCAAAAAGATGACAGACCTATCACCAAAAGGATGATAGAGTCAAACACGCACACAATCCCGACACCAGAAGGATGTAGGGTCTATCACCAAAAGGATGATTGAGAACACTCGCACAATCTGACAACAAATGGATGATAGATCTATCACCCAAAGAATGATAGAGCTACACACGCACACAATCCCGACACCAAAACGATGTTGGGCCTATCACCAAAAAGATGATAGAGAACACTCGCACAATCTGGCCCCAAAAAGATGACAGACCTATCACCAAAAGGATGATAGAGTTACACACGCACACAATCCCGACACCAGAAGGATGTAGGGTCTATCACCAAAAGGATGACAGAGAACACTCGCACAATCTAGCACCAAAAGGATGACAGACCTATCACTAAAAGGATGATAGTGTGACACACACACACACAATCCTGAGACTAAAAGGATGCAGGGTCTATCACCAAAAAGATGATAAAGACAACTCACACAATCTCGCACCAAAAGGATGACTTACCCATCATCAAAAGATTGATATAGCGACACATGCACACAATCCCGACACCAAAAGGATGTAGGGTCTATCACCAAAAGGATGATAGAGAACACTCGCACAATCTGGCACCAAAAAGATGACAGACCTATCCCCAAAAGGATGATAGAGTGACACACACACACAATCTCGACACCAAAAGGATGCAGGGCCTTTCACCAAAAGAATGATAGGGAACATCCGCACAATCTGGCACCAAAAGGATGACAGACCCATCACCAAAAGGATGATAGAGCGACACACGCACACAATCCCGACACCAAAAGGATGTAGGGCTATCACCAAAAGGATGATAGAGAACACTCGCACAATCTGGTAACAAAAGGATGACAGACCTATCACCAAAAGGATAATAAAGTGACACACGCACACAATCCCGACACCAGAAGGATGTAGGGTCTATCACAAAAAGGATGATAGAGAATAGTCGCACAATCTGGCAGTAAAAAGATGATAGACCTATCACCAAAAGGATGATAGAGTGAAACACGCACACAATCCCGACACCAGAAGGATGTAGGGTCTATCTCCAAAAGGATGATTGAAACACTCGCAAAATCTGGCACCAAATGGATGACAAATCCATCACCCAAAGAATGATAGAGCGACACACGCACACAATCCCGACACCAAAAGGATGCTGGGCCTATCTCCAAAAAGATGATAGAGAATACTCGCACAATCTGGCACCAAAAAAATGACAGACCTATCACCAAAAGGATGATAGAGTGACACACGCAAACAATCCCAACACCAGAAGGATGTATGGTCTATCACTAAAAGGATGATAGAGAATAGTCGCACAATCTGGCACCAAAAAGATGACAGACCTATCACCAAAAGGATGATAGAGTGAAACACGCACACAATCCCGACAGCAGAAGGATGTAGGGTCTATCACGAAAAGGATGATTGAGAACACTCGCACAATCTGGCACCAAAAGGATGATAGATCCATCACCCAAAGAATGATAGAGCGACACACGCACACAATCCCGACACCAAAAGGTTGCTGGGCCTATCACCAAAAAGATGATAGAGAACACTCGCACAATCTCGCACCAAAAGGATGACTTACCCATCATCAAAAGGTTGATATAGCGACACATGCACACAATCCCATCACCAAAAGGATGCAGGGCCTTTCACCAAAAGAATGATAGGGAACATCCGCACAATCTGGCACCAAAAGGATGACAGACCCATCAACAAAAGAATGATAGAGCGACACACGCACACAATCCCAACACCAAAAGGATGCAGGGCTATCACCAAAAGGATGATAGAGAACACTCACACAATATGACACTAAAAGGATGACAGACCTATCACCAAAACCATGATAGAGTGACACACGCACACAATCCTGACACTAAAACGATGCAGGGTCTATCACCAAAAAGATGATAGAGAACACTCGCACAATCTGGCACCAAAAGGATGACTTACCCATCATCAAAAGGTTGATATAGCGACAGATGCACACAATCCCGACACCAAAAGGATGCAGGGCCTTTCACCAAAAGAATGATAGGGAACATCCGCACAATCAGACACCAAAAGGATGATAGACCCATCCCCAAAAGGATGATAGAGCGACACACGCACACAATCCCGACACCAAAAGGATGTAGGGCTATCACCAAAAGGATGATATATACTGACACACGCATACAATCCAGACACCAGAAGGATGTAGGGTCTATCACCAAAAGGATGATAGAGAACACTCTCACAATCTGGCACCAAAAGGATGATAGATGCATCAGCCAAAGAATGATAGTGCGACACACGCACACAATCCCGACACCAAAAGGATGTTGGGCCTATCACCAAAAAAAAGATAGAGAACACTCGCACAATCAGACACCAAAAAGATGATAGACCTATCACCAAAAGGATGATAGAGTGACAAACGCACACAATCCCGTAACCAGAATGATGTAGGGTCTATGACCAAAAGGATGATTGAGAACACTCGCACAATCTGGCACCAAAAAGATGATAGATCCATCACCCAAAGAATGATAGAGCGACACACACACACAATCCCGACACCAAAGGCATGCAGGGCCTATCACCAAAAAGAAGATAGAGAACACTCGCACAATCTGGCACCAAAAATATGACAGACCTATCACCAAAAGGATGATAGAGTGACACACACATACAATCCCGACACCAGAAGGATGTAGGGTCTATCACCAAAAGGATGATAGAGAACACTCGCACAATCTGGCACTAAAAGGATGACAGACGTATCACCAAAATGATGATAGAGTGACACACGCACACAATCCTGACACTAAAAGGATGCAGGGTCTACCACCAAAAAGATGTTAGAGAACACTCGCACAATCTGCCACCAAAAGGATGACTTACCCATCATCAAAAGGTTGATATAGCGACACATGCACACAATCCCGACACCAAAAGGATGCAGGGCCTTTCACCAAAAGAATGATAGGGAACATCCGCACAATCTGACACCAAAAGGATGACAGACCCATCACCAAAAGGATGATAGAGCGACACACGCACACAATCCCGACACCAAAAGGATGCAGGGCTATCACCAAAAGGATGATAGAGAACACTCGCACAATCTAGCACCAAAAGGATGACAGACCCATCATAAAAAGGTTGATATAGCGACACATGCACACAATCCCGACACCAGAGGATGTAGGGTCTACCACCAAAAGGATGATAGAGAACACTCGCACAATTTGGCACCAAAAGGATGACAGACCTATCACCAAAAGGATGATAGAATGACACACGCACACAATGCTGAAACTAAAAGGATGTCGGGTCTATCACCAAAAAGATGATAGAGAACACTCGCATAATCAGGCACCAAAAGAATAACATACCCATTATCAAAATGTTGATATAGCGACACATGCACACAATCCCGACCCCAAAACGATGTAGGGCCTTTCACCAAAGGAATGATAGGGAACATCCGCACAATCTGGCACCAAAAGGATGACATATCCATCATCAAAAGGTTGATATAACGACACATGTACACAATCTCGACACCAAAAAGATGCAGGCCTATCACCAAAAGGATGATAGTGAACACTCGCACAATCTGGAACCAAAATGATAACAGACCTATCACCAAAAGAATGATAGAGATACATGATAACGCGAAATCATATCGTTTATTTGGCTTGATTTACATGCATTTATTTGTGAATATTATTAATTTATCTTGATTTATGTTCTATTATATGATTAATTTACTTCGTTTTGCACATTGGGGAGAATTTGGATTAAAGAAAGAAAAGAAGAAGAAATGGAAGGAAAAGAGAGAAGAAAAACAGAAAAAATGGATTTTGCTGATATGACGGTCGTCACAGGTCCATTACGACCGTCATGCGTATGACGACCGTCACATTTCATGACGACCGTCACGCAGACAAAATATCAGTACATTCAAATCAGAAGCAGCCACGATCAATCTCAACTTAATTTCTTCCTACACTTTCTCCACTCACTGCCCACTACTGGAAGTTACTCCCACTCCCTCCATAACTCACCCATGATCTCTGGAAGTTGAAGAGTGAATTATCTCCTATAAATAGGCCTTAGATTCACAGTTTTAAGGGAGAACCTTCGATGTATTGAAGTGCTGCCAAAATTCCCATTTAAGCCAAATTTACTTTCCTGCATTATTTTCCATTTCTCTTCCTTTTATTTCATTTGTATCGCTTTATTTGTTCCTGTACCTTTTAATTCTCGCCAAGTAGAATCCTGTCGACGTTGTGGAGGACTACTCAAGGATTCGAGATCAGTACAATTTACAGGTTTTTATTAATTGAATTATTATTTTATTTTTGTCAGTATGCATGTTATATTATTTTGCTGCCATTGTTTATTTATGTTTGCATTAATTATCATGTCTAGCTAAATTAGTTTTATCGGTATGTAACCGAATTAGTAGGACAGGATTCGATAGTAACCGGCACCTTCCCTTTTTACAAACAACCTTTCTGGCCGTAGTTTTTAATCTTAATTTCTAAATAAACCTTCGTCGCGACAGCGAGAAATTATTTACAGTAGTTTCGCCACGACAGTGGGAAATTCATTAAGGCACGAATCGGCACGCGAAAGCTGGGATTCAAACCAGATAGTAAAAACTAGGCATTGATTTTAAACACAGCGAAAGCGCTTTAAAAGAAATCAGAATCTATTTGTTTTCAAAAGGTAGTTTTAACCCCGAATGGGACTGCGAGAGCGTACATTCTGCCTTAGAATTATGACCCGAGTCAACAACCATCGTGAGGCAGAGGTCTTTAAACGAGTATTTTCTCCTGAAAAGTGTTTGCAAAGAGTAAAAAGCATCGGCGACCTGTCGAATCCACGATAACTAATTCCTTGCATACCGATATCCATTTACCTCTTTTTCTTTAAACCAATTATCTTTATTTCCTTTGCATTTAATTTCATTCGCATTCAGCTTTCCTAAATCCATTAGCCTTAGCTTTACGCCGTAATAATAGATAACGGTAGATTGACATTGGTCTCTGTGGGTTCGACAATCTTTTATATTACTTCGATATTTCCGTGCACTTGCGGACGCATCAAGTTTTTGGCGCCGTTGCTGGGGACCAACAGTCAATATTGTAATTTCGTTGTTGCATAGTATAGACTAAGGCACTCTTATCTAAATCATAATGTATAACCCATATTTCCCTTATAACTACCACCCCCAATATTTCGAGGAACCACAAGATCCGTTTAAATCGGACCTCGAAATATTATTAGAAGATTTCAATACGACGCATTCTCACCCAAATTCCCTCTACGATGACGACTCCCAATGTTTTGAGAAAACACAAGATTTCGATACATCCAACCTTGAACTATTACTAGAAGAATTCGAAGAGACGTTTACTCACTCTAGGATAGAATCTATGATGGAGCGCTTTGTGGAGACACAAACTCTCCAAAATGAAGATTTTAGAAAACAACATCTCCAAATTGATGAAGACCTTAAGCAGATGAGCATTATAGTCAATTCCCTCGTGACTCACAGCAAGGCTTTGGAGACTCAAACCTCTTTGCTTACACAAACATCTCTAGGACCCTTCCTTGAGAGCCATGTGAATGTTGTAACCACTAGTAATGAAGAACAAATAGAAGATCCTAGGGAGAGTGATGATGAGTCTGAGGAGAGTTTTGGTGAGACAAGCATAATTATTGAGAAAAATCCACCGACACCACCCGAAAGGGAGGTTGTCGAAGAGGTAGAGAAGGAAGCACCTATTATTGTCCCTCCTCCCTATACCCCACCTATTTCATTCCCACAAAGGGTTGTGGAAGCTAAGGTAAACTCCAAATCCAAAACATATGTGGAGGTATTGGAAAATATCCACACTAATGCACCTTTGTCTAAGGTCCTTCATAACAAAAGAAAATTCAAGGACCATGAAACTAGGGTTATCATTACTGTTAAAAGGGTAAGATTAAATTTTGAGGTGGTGGATGAAATAGCTAAGCCCAAATTTAAAAAACTGATACTTAGGATAGATCCAGAACCACCACCACAAGTTCAAAACAATGAACCACCCTATAGAAGAAAGAAAAGAAAAGGTGAGGGATATGAGAAATGGCTTGATAAATGGCCATGGAAACCGAAGACCATTCAAAGTTCGAGCAATGAACCATTCTCGAAAAAGCCACCATGAGTACTTGCACTCCTTGGCCGTCGAGCTATCGACGTTAAACAAAGCGTTGTGTGGGAGGCAACCCATAAAGTCTTTATTTTAATTTGTTTGTTTAAATTTGCAGAAAATAAAGAAATGTATCGCTTGTTACTCTTTAGCTATATCTAAGCGAAAACTCTCTAGATGACGATCTGAGAAGATGAGCTATGCCCACGGACATTCCTACGAGTGTCGCTGCTGGTGGGAACACTGATGATGAGTACTTCCTCTTGACGCGAGCAACATGATGAGCTGGTTCGAGAATTACACAAAGGTATCTCAAAATGCCCGCCGCTGAAGTAGAAGTGATCAACAAAGACAAGGATAGCAAGAGCAGTAGCATTCATACAGGTTATATCTTTCCTTTTCCACCTTTTACTAAAATATTGAGGACAATGTTTGGTTTAAGTGTGGGGGAGGAACTCTATTGTCTTACATTTTATTTCATGTTTCCAGGAATTTTTATCTATTGTTTTACATTTTATTTCATGCTTCTAGGAATTTTTATCTATTTTTAACATTAAGTCAAAGTCTTTGCATGTGCTGTCGAGTCTTTATGCGTGGTTTTCGCTTGTTATTCAATTACCCCAAAAATTTCAAAATTTCAAAATTCTAACCTCCAACAAATTTTTGCTTCGATTCATGACATGGTTCTCTAAAAGTATATAGGTTGTCCAGGCTATGTTAGAAAAACGTGAGAAAGTTTTGATAAAATTGATACCGTCCTGACACCCTTAACCCCCTAAATATGCAAAATCAATTTGAGTACCCATTATGCTGAAACCTCAAAGCTCCAGGTTCTTGTAGTAATCCCTAAGTAGTTTATTTAAGCAGTCAGCACCATCCTAAACACACTAAGTAAGAAACCGATGCAAATAAGTGTATGATCTCTAGTGTAAAATGAGAAATTAAGAAAGAAGAAAAATTATGAAGAAAAAGACATGTTCCTTCTAAGTTAGGTGCTCCTCACCCGAGCACTTAGCATAACGGTACAAACTCTTTAAGTTCAACTGATGCTTAAGCATATGTGCAGAGAAAAAAAAATGAAATAGCATCGAGATCACAGTCACTAACAGGTTTACTTGCCATGAATATGTATGGATAACGGGCTTAATGTGATTGCACTATAATGAAATGGGGTGAAAGAGAGCATGAGATATAGGTTGAGTTATAATGGCATGATTCCGATTGGTTTGCATAAGTAGGGAGTTTTTGAAATTGTGTCGTTACGGTATCCTTGGTATCGATATTTAGTACCTATCGATCTAACATTAGCCTAGAAGCCACATATGATTAGAGTCTCATCATGTTTTTATTTCGAACTATGCTTATTTCTTTTTACCGTGTTGGTTGGTTGCTTGAGGACAAGCAATGGTTTAAGTGTGGGGGTGTTTGATAACGCGAAATCATATCGTTTATTTGGCTTGATTTACATGCATTTATTTGTGAATATTATTAATTTATCTTGATTTATGTTCTATTATATGATTAATTTACTTCGTTTTGCACATTGGGGAGAATTTGGATTAAAGAAAGAAAAGAAGAAGAAATGGAAGGAAAAGAGAGAAGAAAAACAGAAAAAATGGATTTTGCTGATATGACGGTCCTCACAGGTCCATTACGACCGTCATGCGTATGACGACCGTCACATTTCATGACGACCGTCACACAGACAAAATATCAGTACGTTCAAATCAGAAGCAGCCACGATCAATCTCAACTTATCTTCCTACACTTTCTCCACTCACTGCCCACTACTGGAAGTTACTCCCACTCCCTCCATAACTCACCCATGATCTCTGGAATTTGAAGAGTGAATTATCTCCTATAAATAGGCCTTAGATTCACAGTTTTAGGGGAGAACCTTCGATGTATTGAAGTGCTGCCAAAATTCCCATTTAAGCCAAATTTACTTTCCTGCATTATTTTCCATTTATCTTCCTTTTATTTCATTTGTATCACTTTATTTGTTCCTGTACCTTTTAATTCTCGCCAAAGTAGAATCCTGCCGACGTTGTGGAAGACTACTCAAGGATTCGAGATCAGTATGATTTACAGGTTTTTATTAATTGAATTATTATTTTATTTCTGTCAGTATGCATGTTATATTATTTTGCTGCCATTGTTTATTTATGTTTGGATTAATTATCATGTCTAGCTAAATTAGTTTTATCGGTATGTAACCGAATTAGTAGGACAGGATTCGATAGTAACTGGCACCTTCCCTTTTTACAAACAACCTTTCTGGCCGTAGTTTTTAATCTTAATTTCTAAATAAACCTTCGTCGCGACAGCGAGAAATTATTTACAGTAGTTTCGCCACGACAGTGGGAAATTCATTAAGGCACGAATCGGCACGCGAAAGCTGGGGTTCAAACCAGATAGTAAAAACTAGGCATTGATTTTAAACACAGCGAAAGCGCTTTAAAAGAAATTAGAATCTATTTGTTTTCAAAAGGTAGTTTTAACCCCGAATGGGACTGCGAGAGCGTACATTCCGCCTTAGAATTATGACCCGAGTCAACAACCATCGTGAGGCAGAGGTCTTTAAACGAGTATTTTCTCCTGAAAAGTGTTTGCAAAGAGTAAAAAGCATCGGCGACCTGTCGAATCCCCGATAACTAATTCCTTGCATACTGATATCCCTTTACCTCTTTTTCTTTAAACCGATTATCTTTATTTCCTTTGCATTTAATTTCATTCGCATTCAGCTTTCCTAAATCCATTAGCCTTAGCTTTACGCCGTAATAATAGATAACGGTAGATTGACATTGGTCTCTGTGGGTTCGCCAATCTTTTATATTACTTTGATATTTCCGTGCACTTGCGGATGCATCAATACACTTGCACACAATCCTGAAGCCAAAAGGATGTAGGGTCTATCACTAAAAGGATGATAGAGAACGCTCGCACAATCTGGCACCAAAAGGATGACAAACCTATCACTAAAAGGATGACAAAGTGACACACACATAATCCTAACACTAAAAGGATATAGGGTCTATCACCAAAAGGATGATAGAGAACACTCGCACAATCTGGCACCAAAAGGTTGACATACCCATCATCGAAAGGTTCATATAACGACACATGTACATAATCCCAATACCAAAAGGATGCAGGGCCTTTCACCAAAAGGATGATAGAGAACACTCGCACAATCTGCCACCAAAAGGATGACAGACCTATCACCAAAACGATGATAGAGTGACACACGCACACAATCCCGACACCAGAAGGATGTAGGGTCTATCACCAAAAGGATGATAGAGAACAATCGCACAATCTGGCACCCAAAGGATGACAGACCTATCATCAAATGGATGATAGAGTGACGCACACAATCTTGAAACTAAAATGATGTAGGGCCTATCACCAAAAGGATGATAGAGAACACTCGCACAATATGGCACCAAAAGGATGACAGACCTATCACCAAAACGATGATAGAGTGACACACGCTCCCAATCCCGACACCAGAAGGATGTAGGGTCTTTTACCAAATGGATGATAGAGAACACTCGCACAATCTGGCAAAAAAAGGATGACAGATCCATCACCCAAAGAATGATAGAGCGACACACACACACAATCCCAACCCCGAAAGGATGTTGGGCCTATCACCAAAAAGATGATAGAGAACACTCACACAATTTGGCACCAAAAGCATGACAGACCTATCACCAAAAGGATGATAGAATGACACACGCACACAATCCTGACACTAAAAGGATGTAGGGTCTATCACCAAAAAGATGATGAAGAACACTCGCACAATCTGGCACCAAAAGGATGACATACCCATCATCCAAAGGTTGATATAGCGACACATGCACACAATCCCGACACCAAAAGAATGCAGAGCCTTCCACCAAAATAATGATAGGGAACATCTGCACAATCTGGCACTAAAAGGATGACAAACCCATCACCAAAAGGATGATAGAGCGACACACGCACACAATCCCGACACCAAAAGGATGTAGGGCTATCACCAAAAGGATGATAGAGAACACTCGCACAATCTGGCACCAAACGGATGACAGACCTATCACCAAAAGGATGATAGTGTGACACACGCACACAATCCCGACACCAGAGGATGTAGGGTCTACCACCAAAAATATGATAGAGAACACTCGCACAATTTGGCACCAAAAGGATGACAAACTTATCACCAAAAGGATGATAGAGTGACACACGCACACAATGCTGACACTAAAAGGATGTAGGGTCTATCACCAAAAAGATGATAGAGAACACTCGCACAATCTGACACCAAAAGAATGACATACCCATCATCAAAAGGTTGATATAGCGACACACGCACACATTCCCGACACCAAAAGGATGCAGGCCTATCACCAAAAGGATGATAGAGAAAACTCGCACAATCTGGCACTAAAAGGATGACATACCTATCACCAAACCGATGATAGAGTGACACACGCACACAATCCCGACACCAGAAGGATGTAGGGTCTATCACCAAAAGGATGATAGAGAACAATCGCACAATCTAGCACCCAAAGGATGACAGACCTATCATCAAAAGGATGATAGAGTGACGCACACATTCTTGAAACTAAAATGATGTAGGGCCTATCACCAAAAGGATGATAGAGAACACTCGCACAATCTGGCACCAAAAGGATGACAGACCTATCACCAAAACGATGATAGAGTGACACACGCTCCCAATCCCGACACCAGAAGGATGTAGGGTCTTTTACCAAAAGGATGATAGAGAACACTCGCACAATCTGGCAAAAAAAGGATGACAGATCCATCACCCAAAGAATGATAGAGCGACACACACACACAATCCTGACCCCGAAAGGATGTTGGGCCTATCACCAATAAGATGATAGAGAACACTCACACAATTTGGCACCAAAAGCATGACAGACCTATCACCAAAAGGATGATAGAATGACACGCACACAATCCTGACACTAAAAGGATGTAAGGCCTATCACCGAAAAGATGATGGAGAACACTCGCACAATCTGGCACCAAAAGGATGACATACCCATCATCCAAAGGTTGATATAGCGACACATGCACACAATCCCGACACCAAAAGAATGCAGGGCCTTCCACCAAAAGAATGATAGGGAACATCTGCACAATCTGGCACTAAAAGGATGACAAACCCATCACCAAAAGGATGATAGAGCGACACACGCACACAATCCCGACACGAAAAGGATGTAGGGCTATCACCAAAAGGATGATAGAGAACACTCGCACAATCTGGCACCAAACGGATGACAGACCTATCACCAAAAGGATGATAGTGTGACACACGCACACAATCCCGACACCAGAGGGTGTAGGGTCTACCACCAAAAGGATGATAGATAACTCTCGCACAATTTGGCACCAAAAGGATGACAAACTTATCACCAAAAGGATGATAGAGTGACACACGCACACAATGCTGACACTAAAAGGATGTAGGGTCTATCACCAAAAAGATGATAGAGAACACTCGCACAATCTGGCACCAAAAGAATGACATACCCATCATCAAAAGGTTGATATAGCGACACACGCACACAATCCCGACACCAAAAGGATGCAGGCCTATCACCAAAAGGATGATAGAGAAAACTCGCACAATCTGGCACTAAAAGGATGACAGACCTATCACAAAACCGATGATAGAGTGACACACGCACACAATCCCCACACCAGAAGGATGTTGGGTCTATCACCAAAAGGATGATAGAGAACAATCGCACAATCTGGCACCAAAAGATGACAGACCTATCATCAAAAGGATGATAGAGTGACACACACAATTCTGACACTAAAAGGATATAGGGTCTATCACCAAAAGGATGATAGAGAACACTCGAACAATCTGGCACCAAAAGGATGACAAACCTATCACCAAAAGGATGATAGAGTGACACACGCTCACAATCCCGACTCTAGAAGAATGTAGGGCTTTTACCAAAAGGATGATAGAGACCACTCGCACAATCTGGCAACAAAAGCATGACAGATCCATCACCCAAAGAATGATAGAGCGACACACGCACACAATCCTGACACCAAAACGATGTTGGGCCTATCACCAAAAAGATGATAGAGAACACTCGCACAATCTGGCACCTAAAGGATGACAGACCTATGACCAAAACAATGATAGAGTGACACACGCACACAATCCTGACACCAGAAGGATGTAGGGTCTATCACCAAAAGGATGATAGAGAACACTCACACAATCTAGCACTATAAGGATGACAAACCTATCACCAAAAGGATGATAAAGTGACACACGCATACAATGCTGACACTAAAATGATGTAGGGTCTATCACCGAAAAGATGATAGAGAACACTCGCACAATCTGGCACCAAAAGGATGACATACCCATCATCAAAAGATTGATATAACGACACTTGCACCCAATCCCGACACCAAAATGATGCAGGGCCTTTCACCAAAAGAATGATAGAGAACATCCGCACAATCTGGCACCAAAAGGATGACATACCCATCATCAAAAGGCTGATATAACAACACATGTACACAATCCGGACACCGAAAAGATGCAGACCTATCACCAAAGGGATGATAGAGAACACTCACACAATCTGGCACCAAAATGATGACAGACCTATCACCAAAAGAATGATAGAGCGACACACGCACACAATCCCGGCACCAAAAGAATGTAGGGTCTATCACTAAAAGGATGATAGAGAACACTTGCACAATCTGGCACCAAAAGGATGACAGACCTATCACTAAAAGGATGACAGAGTGACACACACACAATCCTGAAACTAAAAGGATATAGGATCTATCACCACAAGGATGATAGAGAACACTCGCACAATCTGGCACCAAAAGGATGACATACCCATCACCGAAAGGCTAATATAACGACACATGTACACAATCTCGATACCAAAAGGATGCATGGCCTTTCACCAAAAGAATGATAGAGAATACTAGTACAATGTGGCACCAAAAGGATGACAGACTCATCACCAAAAGGATGATAGAACGACACATGCACACAATCCCGACACCAAAACAATGCAGGGCCTTTCCCCAAAAGAATGATAGGAAACATCCGCACAATCTGGCACCAAAAGGATGACATACCCATCATCAAAAGGTTGATATAACGACAAATGTACACAATCCCGACACCAAAAGGATGCAGGCCTATCACCAAAAGGATGATAGAGAACACTCACACAATCTGGCACTAAAAGGATGACAGACCTATCACCAAAACGATGATAGAGTGACACACGCACACAATCCTGACACTAAAAGGATGCAGGGTCTACCACCAAAAAGATGATAGAGAACACTCGCACAATATGCCACCAAAAGGATGACTTGCCCATCATCAAAAGGTTGATATAGCGACACATGCACACAATCCCGACACCAAAAAGATGCAGGGCCTTTCACCAAAAGAATGATAGGGAACATCCGCACAATCTGACACCAAAAGGATGACAGACCCATCACCAAAAGGATGATAGAGCGACACACGCACACAATCCCGACACCAAAAGGATGTAGGGCTATCACCAAAAGGATGATAGAGAACACTCGTACAATCTGGCACCAAAAGAATGAGAGACCCATCATAAAAAGGTTAATATAGCGACACATGCACACAATCCCGACACCAGAGGATGTATGGTCTACCACCAAAAGGATGATAGAGAACACTCGCACAATTTGGCACCAAAAGGATGACAGACCTATCACCAAAAGGATGATAGAATGACACACGCACACAATGCTGAAACTAAAAGGATGTCGGGTCTATCAGCAAAAAGATGATAGAGAACACTCGCATAATCAGGCACCAAAAGAATAACATACCCATCATCAAAAGGTTGATATAGCAACACATGCACACAATCCCGACCCCAAAACGATGTAGGGCCTTTCACCAAAAGAATGATAGGGAACATCCGCACAATCTGGCACCAAAAGGATGACATACCCATCATCAAAAGGTTGATATAACGACACATGTACACAATCCCGACACCAAAATGATGCAGGCCTATCACCAAAAGGATGATAGAGAACACTCGCACAATCTGGAACCAAAATGATAACAGACCTATCACCAAAAGAATGATAGAGATACACTCGCACACAATCCTGACACCAAAAGGAGGTAGGGTCTATCACTAAAAGGATGATAGAGAACGCTTGCACAATCTGGCACCAAAAGGATGACAGACCTATCACTAAAAGGATGACAGAGTGACACACACATAATCCTGACACTAAAAGGATATAGGGTCTATGACCAAAAGGATGATAGAGAGCACTCGCACAATCTGGCACCAAAAGGATGACATACCCATCATCAAAAGGTTCATATAACGACACATGTACATAATCCCGATACCAAAAGGATGCAGGACCTTTCACCAAAAGGATGCTAGAGAACACTCGCACAATCTGGCAACAAAAGGATGACAGACCTATCACCAAAACGATGATAGAGTGACACACGCACACAATCCCGACACCAGAAGGATGTAGGGTCTATCACCAAAAGGATGATAGAGAACAATCGCACAATCTGACACCCAAAAGATGACAGACCTATCATCAAAAGGATGATAGAGTGACGCACACTATCCTGGCACTAAAAGGATGTAGAGCCTATCACCAAAAGGATGATAGAGAACACTCGCACAATCTGGCAACAAAAGGATGACAGACCTATCACCAAAACGATGATTCAGTGACACACGCTCCCAATCCCGACACCAAAAGGATGTACGGTCTTTTACCAAAAGGATGATAGAGAATACTCGCACAATCTGGCAACAAAAGGATGACAAATCCATCACCCAAAGAATGATAGAGCGACACACGCACACAATCCCGACCTCAAAAGGATGTTGGGCCTATCACCAAAAAGATGATAGAGAACACTCACACAATTTGGCACCAAAAGGATGACAAACCTATCACCAAAAGGATGATAGAATGACACACGCACACAATCCTGACACTAAAAGGATGTAGGGTCTATCACCAAAACGATGATGGAGAACACTCGCACAATCTGGCACCAAAAGGATGACATACCCATCATCCAAAGGTTGATATAACGACACATGCACACAATCCCGACACCAAAAGAATGCAGGGCCTTCCACCAAAAGAATGATAGGGAACATCTACACAATCTGGCACTAAAAGGATGACAAACCCATCACCAAAAGGATGATAGAGCGACACACGCACACAATCCCGACACCAAAAGGATGTAGGGCTATCACCAAAAGGATGATAGAGAACACTCGCACAATCTGGCACCAAACAGATGACAGACCTATCACCAAAAGGACGATAATGTGACACACGCACACAATCCCGACACCAGAGGATGTAGGGTCTACCACCAAAAGGATGACAAACTTATCACCAAAAGGATGATAGAGTGACACACGCACACAATGCTGACACTAAAAGGATGTAGGGTCTATCACCAAAAAGATGATAGAGAACACTCGCACAATCTGGCACTAAAAGGATGACAGACCTATCATCAAACCGATGATAGAGTGACACACGCACACAATCCCGACACCAGAAGGATGTTGGGTCTATCACCAAAAGGATGATAGAGAACAATCGCACAATCTGGCACCAAAAGATGACAGACCTATCATCAAAAGGATGAAAGAGTGACGCACACAATCCTGACACTAAAAGGATGTAGGGTCTATCACCAAAAGGATGATAGAGAACACTCGCACAATCTGGCACCAAAAGGATGACAAACCTATCACCAAAAGGATGATAGAGTGACACACGCTCACAATCCCGACACTAGAAGGATGTAGGGCTTTTACCAAAAGGTTGATAGAGAACACTCGCACAATCTTGCAACAAAAGGATGACAGATCCATCACCCAAAGAATGATAGAGTGACACACGCACACAATCCTGACACCAAAAGGATGTTGGCCCTATCACCAAAAAGATGATAGAGAACACTCGCACAATCTGGCACCTAAAGGATGACAGACCTATGACCAAAACGATGATAGAGTGACACACGCACACAATCCTGACACCAGAAAGATGTAGGGTCTATCACCAAAAGGATGATAGAGAACACTCACACAATCTGGTACTAAAAGGATGACAGACCTATCACCAAAAGGATGATAAAGTGACACACGCACACAATGCTGACACTAAAAGGATGTAGGGTCTATCACCAAAAGGATGACATACCCATCATCAAAAGATTGATATAACGACACATGCACACAATCCCGACACCAAAATGATGCAGGGCCTTTCACCAAAAGAATGATAGGGAACATCCGCATAATCTGGCACCAAATGGATGACATACCCATCATCAAAAGCCTGATATAACAACGCATGTACACAATCCCGACACCGAAAAGATGCAGACCTATCACCAAAGGGATGATAGAGAACACTCGCACAATCTGGCACCAAAATGATAACAGACCTATCACCAAAAGAATGATAGAGATACACTCGCACACAATCCTGACACCAAAAGGAGGTAGGGTCTATCACTAAAAGGATGATAGAGAACGCTTGCACAATCTGGCACCAAAAGGATGACAGACCTATCACTAAAAGGATGACAGAGTGACACACACACAATCCTGACACTAAAAGGACATAGGGTCTATCACCAAAAGGATGATAGAGAACACTCGCACAATCTGGCACCAAAAGGATGACATACCCATCATCGAAAGGTTCATATAACGATACATGTACATAATCCCGATACCAAAAGGATGCAGGGCCTTTCACCAAAAGGATGATAGAGAACACTCTCACAATCTGGCAACAAAAGGATGACAGACCTATCACCAAAACAATGTAATAGTGACACACGCACACAATCCTGACACCAGAAGCATGTTGGGTCTATCACCAAAAGGATGATAGAGAACAATCCCACAATCTGACACCCAAAAGATGACAGACCTATCATCAAAAGGATGATAGAGTGACGCACACAATCATGACACTAAAAGGATGTAGAGCCTATCACTAAAACGATGATAGAGAACACTTGCACAATCTGGCAACAAAAGGATGACAGACCTATCACCAAAACGATGATAGAGTGACACACGCTCCCAATCCCGACACCAGAAGGATGTAGGGTCTTTTACCAAAAGGATGATAGAGAACACTCGCACAATCTGGCAACAAAAGGATGACAAATCCATCACCCAAAGAATGATAAAGCGACACACGCACACAATCCCGACCCCAAAAGGATGTTGGGCCTATCACCAAAAAGATGATAGAAAACACTCACACAATTTGGCACCAAAAGGATGACAGACCTATCACCAAAAGGATGATAGAATGACACACGCACACAATCCTGACACTAAAAGGATGTAGGTTCTATCACCAAAAAGATGATGGAGAACACTCGCACAATCTGGCACCAAAAGGATGACTTACCCATCATCCAAAGGTCGATATAGCGACACATGCACACTCCCGACACCAAAAGAATGCAGGGCCTTCCACCAAAAGAATGATAGGGAACATCTGCATAATCTGGCACTAAAAGGATGACAAACCCATCACCAAAAGGATGATAGAGCGACACACGCACACAATCCCGACACCAAAAGGATGTAGGGCTATCACCAAAAGGATGATATAGAACACTCGCACAATCTGGCACCAAACGGATGACAAACCTATCACCAAAAGGATGATAGTGTAACACACGCACACAATCCCGACACCAGAGGATGTAGGGTCTACCACCAAAAGGATGATAGAGAACACTCGCACAATTTGGCACCAAAAGGATGACAAACTTATCACCAAACGGATGATAGAGTGACACACACACACACAATGCTGACACTAAAAGGATGTAGGGTCTATCACCAAAAAGATGGTAGAGAACACTCGCACAATCTGGCACCAAAAGAATGACATACCCATCATCAAAAGGTTGATATAGCGACACAAGCACACAATCCCGACACCAAAAGGATGCAGGCCTATCACCAAAAGGATGATAGAGAAAACTCGCACAATCTGGCACTAAAAGGATGAGAGACCTATCATCAAACCGATGATTGAGTGACACACGCACACAATCCCGACACCAGAAGGATGTTAGGTCTATCACCAAAAGGATGATAGAGAACAATCGCACAATCTGGCACCAAAAGATGAGAGACCTATCATCAAAAGGATGAAAGAGTGACGCACACAATCCTGACACTAAAAGGATGTATGGTCTATCACCAAAAGGATGATAGAGAACACTCGCACAATCTGGCACCAAAAGGATGACAAACCTATCACCAAAAGGATGATAGAGTGACACACGCTCACAATCCCGACACTAGAAGGATGTAGGGCTTTTAACAAAAGGATGATAGAGAACACTCGTACAATCTTGCAACAAAAGGATGACAGATCCATCACCCAAAGAATGATAGAGGGACACACGCACACAATCCTGCACCAAAAGGATGCTGGGCCTATCACCAAAAAGATGATAGAGAACACTCGCACAATCTGGCACCTAAAGGATGACAGACCTATGACCAAAACGATGATAGAGTGACACACGCACACAATCCTGACACCAGAAGGATGTAGGGTCTATCACCAAAAGGATGATAGAGAACACTCACACAATCTGGCACTAAAAGGATGACAAACCTATCACCAAAAGGATGTAAAGTGACACACGCACACAATACTGACACTAAAAGGATGTAGGGTCTATCACCAAAAGGATGACATACCCATCATCAAAAGATTGATATAACGACACATGCACACAATCCCGACACCAAAATGATGCAGGGCCTTTCACCAAAAGAATGATAGGGAACATCCGCACAATCTGGCACCAAAAGGATGACATACCCATCATCAAAAGCCTGATATAACAATACATGTACACAATCCCGACACCGAAAAGATGCAGACCTATCACCAAAGGAATGATAGAGAACACTCGCACAATATGGCACCAAAATGATGACAGACCTATCACCAAAAGAATTATAGAGCGACACACGCACATAATCCCGACACCAAAAGAATGTAGGGTCTATCACTAAAAGGATGATAGAGAACACTTGCACAATCTGGCACCAAAAGGATGACAGACCTATCACTAAAAGGATGACAGAGTGACACGCACACAATCCTGAAACTAAAAGGATATAGGATCTATCACCAAAAGGATAATAGAGAACACTCGCACAATCTGGCACCAAACGGCTGACATACCCATCACCGAAAGGCTAATATAACGACACATGTACACAATCCCGACACCAAAAGGATGCAGGCCTATCACCAAAAGGATGATAGAGAACAGTCGCACAATCTGGCACTAAAAAGATGACAGACCTATCACCAAAAGGATGATAGAGTGACACATGCACACAATCCCGACACTAAAAGGATGTAGGGTCTATCACCAAAAAGATGATGGAAAACACTCGCACAATCTGGCAACAAAAGGATGACAGATCCATCACCCAAAGAATGATAGAGCGACACACGCACACAATCGCAACACCAAAACGATGTTGGGGCTATCACCAGAAAGATGATAGAGAACACTCGCACAATCTGGCACCAAAAGGATGACAGACCTATCACCAAAAGGATGATAGAGGGACACACGCACACAATCCCGACACCAGAAGGATGTAGGGTCTATCACCAAAAGGATGATAGTGAATACTCACACAATCTGGCACTAAAAGGATGACAGACCTATCACCAAAAGGATGATAGAGTGACACACGCACACAATCCTGACACTAAAAGGATGTAGGGTCTATCACCAAAAAGATGATAGAGAACACTCGCACAATCTGGCACCAAAAGGTTGATA
The DNA here is from genome assembly GCA_963859935.3 of Lathyrus sativus. Classification (NCBI taxonomy): domain Eukaryota; kingdom Viridiplantae; phylum Streptophyta; class Magnoliopsida; order Fabales; family Fabaceae; genus Lathyrus; species Lathyrus sativus. The sequence goes on along the minus strand of OZ012739.1, from coordinate 198,069,831 downwards.
TAGCGACACAAGCACATAATCTCGACACCTACAGGATGCAGGGCCTTTAACCAAAAGAATGATAGGGAACATTCGCACAATCTGGCACCAAAAGGATGATAGACCCATCACCAAAAGGATGATAGATCGACTCACGCACACAATGCCAACACCAAAAGGATGTAGGGCTATCACCAAAAGGATGATAGAGAACACTCGCACAATCTGGCACCAAAAGGATGACAGACTCATCATCAAAAGGTTGATATAGCGACACATGCACACAATCGCGGCACCAGAGGATGTAGGGTCTACCACCAAAAGGATGATAGCGAACACTCGCACAATTTGGCACCAAAAGGATGACAGACCTATCACCAAAAGGATGATAGAGTGACACACGCACACAATGCTGACACTTAAAGGATGTCGGGTCTATCACCAAAAAGATGATAGAGAACACTTGCACAATCTGGCACCAAAAGGATGACATACCCATCATCCAAAGGTTGATATAGCGACACATGCACACAATCCCGACACCAAAAGAATGCAGGGCCTTCCACCAAAAGAATGATAGGGAACATCTACACAATCTGGCACTAAAAGGACGACAAACCCATCACAAAAAGGATGATAGAGCGACACACGCACACAATCCCGACACCAAAAGGATGTAGGGCTATCACCAAAAGGATGATAGAGAACACTCGCACAATCTGGCACCAAACGGATGACAGACCTATCACCAAAAGGATGATAGTGTGACACATGCACACAATCCCGACACCAGAGGATGTAGGGTCTACCACCAAAAGGACGATAGAGAACACTCGCACAATTTGGCACCAAAAGGATGACAAACTTATCACCAAAAGGATGATAGAGTGACACACGCACACAATGCTGACACTAAAAGGATGTAGGGTCTATCACCAAAAAGATGATAGAGAACACTCGCACTATCTGGCACCAAAAGAATGACATACCCATCATCAAAAGGTTGATATAGCGACACACGCACACAATCCCGACACCAAAAGGATGCAGGCCTATCACCAAAAGGATGATAGAGAAAACTCGCACAATCTGGTACTAAAAGGATGACAGACATATCACCAAACCGATGATAGAGTGACACACGCACACAATCCCGACTCTAGAAGGATGTAGGGCTTTTACCAAAAGGATGATAGAGAACACTCGCACAATCTGGCAACAAAAGGATGACAGATCCATCACCCAAAGAATGATAGAGCGACACACGCACACAATTCTAACACCAAAAGGATGTTGGACCTATCACCAAAAAGATGATAGAGAACACTCGCACAATCTGGCACCTAAAGGATGACAGACCTATGACCAAAACGATGATAGAGTGACACACGCACACAATCCTGACACCAGAAGTATGTTGGGCCTATCACCAAAAAGATGATAGAGAACACTCACACAATCTGACACTAAAAGGATGTAGAGTCTATCATCAAAAACATGATTGAGAACACTCGCACAATCTGGCACCAAAAGGATGACATACCCATCATCAAAAGATTGATATAACGACACATGCACACAATCCCGACACCAAAATGATGCAGGGCCCTTCACCAAAAGAATGATAGGGAACATCCGCACAATCTGGCACCAAAAGGATGACATACCCATCATCAAAAGGCTGATATAACAACACATGTACACAATCCCGACACCAAAAAGATGCAGACCTATCACCAAAGGGATGATTGAGAACACTCGCACAATCTGGCACCAAAATGATGATACACCTATCACCAAAAGAATGATAGAGCGACACACGCACACAATCCCGACACCAAAAGAATGTAGGGTCTATCACTAAAAGGACGATAGAGAACACTTGCACAATCTGGCACCAAAAGGATGACAGACCTATCAATAAAAGGATGACAGAGTGACACACACACAATCCTGAAACTAAAAGGATATAGGATCTATCACCAAATAGATGATAGAGAACACTCGCACAATCTGGCACCAAAAGGATGACATACCCAGCACTGAAAGGATAATATAACGACACATGTACACAATCCCGATACCAAAAGGATGCAGGGCCTTTCACCAAAAGAATGATAGAGAATACTCGCACAATATGGCACCAAAAGGATGACAGACCCATCACCAAAAGGATGATAGAACGACACATGCACACAATCCCGACACCAAAACAATATAGGGCCTTTCACCAAAAGAATGATAGGAAACATCTGCATAATTTGGAACCAAAAGGATGACATACCCATCATCAAAAGGTTGATATAACGACACATGTACACAATCCCGACAGCAAAAGGATGCAGGCCTATAACCAAAAGGATGATAGAGAACACTCGCACAATCTGGCACTAAAAGGATGACAGACCTATCACCAAAAGGGTGATAGAGTTACGCACACAATCCTGACACTAAAAGGATGTAGGGTCTATCACCAAAAAGATGATAGAGAACACTCGCACAATCTGGCAACAAAAGGATGACAGATCCATCACCCAAAGAATGATAGAGCGACACACGCACACAATCCCAACACCAAAAGGATGTTGGGGCTATCACCAGAAAGATGATAGAGAACACTCGCACAATATGGCACCAAAAGGATGACATACCTATCACCAAAAGGATGATAGAGGGACACACGCACACAATCCCGACACCAGAAGGATGTAGGGTCTACCACCAAAAGGATGATAGAGAACACTCGCACAATTAACACCAAAAGGATGACAGACCTATCACCAAAAGGATGATAGAGTGACATGCGCACACAATGCTGACACTTAAAGGATGTCGGGTCTATCACCAAAAAGATGATAGAGAACACTCGCACAATCTGGCACCAAAAGGATGACATACCCATCATCAAAAGGTTGACATAGACACACATGCACACAATCCCGACAACAAAACAATGCAGGGCCTTTGACCAAAAGAATGATAGGAAACATCCGCACAATCTGGCACCAAAAGGATGACATACCCATCATCAAAAGGTTGATATAACGACACATGTACACAATCCCGACACCAAAAAGATGCAGGCCTTTCACCAAAAGGATGATAGAGAACACTCGAACAATCTGGAACCAAAATGATAATAGACATATCACCAAAAGAATGATAGAGTGACACACGCACATAATCCTGACACCAAAAAGATGTAGGGTCTATCCTTAAAAGGATGATATAGAACACTTGCACAATCTGGCACCAAAAGGATGAAAGACCTATCAGTAAAAGGATGACGGATTGACACACACACAATCCTGACACTAAAAGGTTATAGGGTCTATCACCAAAAGGATGATAGAGAACACTCGCACAATCTGGCACCAAAAGGATGACATACCCAACATCGAAAGGCTAATCTAACGACACATGTACACAATCCCGATACTAAAAGGATGCAGGCCTATGACCAAAATGATGATAGAGAACACTCGCACAATCTGGAACTAAAAGGATGACAGACCTATCACCAAAAGGATGATAGAGTGACACACGCACACAATCCCGACACCAGAAGGATGTAGGGTGTATCACCAAAAGGATGATAGAGAACAATCGCACAATCTGGCACCAAAAGGATGACAGACCTATCACCAAAAGGATGAAAGAGTGACACACGCACACAATCCCGACACCAGGAGGATGTAGGGTCTATCACCAAAAGGATGATAGAGAACACTCAAACAATCTAGCACTAAAAAGATGATAGACCTATCACCAAAAGGATGATAGAGTGACACACCCACAAAACCTGACACTAAAAGGATGTAGGGTCTATCAGCAAAAAGATGATAGAGAACACTCGCACATTCTGGCACCAAAAGGATGACATACCCATCATCAAAAGGTTGATATAACGACACATGCACACAATCCCGACACCAAAAGGATGCAGGGCCTTTCACCAAAAGAATGATAGGGAACATCCGCACAATCTGGCACCAAAAGGATAACAAACCCGTCATTAAAAGGATGATAGATCGACACACGCACACAATCCCGACACCAAAAGGATGTAGGGTTATCACCAAAAGGATGATAGAGAACACTCGCGCAATCTGGCACCAAAAGGATGACAAACCTATCACCAAAAGGATGATAGAGTGACACACGCTCACAATCCCGACACTAGAAGGATGTAAGGTCTTATACCAAAAGGATGATAGAGAACACTCGCACAATCTGGAAACAAAAGGATGACAGATCCATTACCCAAAGAATGATAGAGTGACACACACACAATCGCAACACCAAAAGGATGTTGGGCCTATCACCAAAAAGATGATAGAGAACACTCGCACAATCTGGCACCAAAAGGATGACAGACCTATCACCAAAAGGATGATAGAGGGACACACGCACACAATACCGACCCCAAAAGGATGTAGGGTCTTTCACCAAAAGGATGATAGACAACACTCACACAATCTGGCACTAAAAGGATAACAGACCTATCACCAAAAGGATGATAGAGTGACACACACACACACACACAATCCTGACACTAAAAGGATGTAGGGTCTATCACCAAAAAGATGATAGAGAACACTCGCACAATCTGGCACCAGAAGGATGACATACCCATCATCAAAAGGTTGACATAGCTACACATGCACACAATCCCGACACCAACAGGATGCAGGGTCTTTCACCAAAAGAATGATAGGGAACATTCGCACAATCTGGCACCAAAAGGATGATAGACCCATCACCAAAAGGATGATAGATCGACACACGCACACAATCCCAACACCAAATGGATGTAGGGTTATCACCAAAAGGATGATAGAGAACACTCGCACAATCTGGCACCAAATGGATGAGAGACCCATCATCAAAAGGTTGATATAGCGACACATGCACACAATCACAACACCAGAGGATGTAGGGTCTACCACCAAAAGGATGATAGAGAACACTTGCACAATTTGGCACCAAAAGGATGACAGACCTATCACCAAAAGGACGAAAGAGTGACACACGCACACAATGCTGACACTAAAAGGATGTCGGGTCTATCAACAAAATGATGATAGAGAACACTCGCACAATCTGGCACCAAAAAATGACATACCCATCATCAAAAGGTTGATATAGCGACACATGCACACAATCCCGACACCAAAACAGTGCAGGGCCTTTCACCAAAAGAATGATAGCAAACATCCGCACAATCTGGCACCAAAAGGATGACATACCCATCATAAAAAGGCTGATCTAACTACACATGTACACAATCCCAATACCAAAAGGATGCAGGGCTTTTCACCAAAAGAATGATAGAGAATACTCGCACAATCAGGCACCAAAAGGATGACAGACCCATCACCAAAAGGATGATAGAACGACACACGCACACAATCCCGACACCAAAAGGATGCAGGCCTATCACCAAAAGGATGATAGAGAACACTCACACAATCTGGCACTAAAAGGATGACAAACCTATCACCAAAAGGATGATAGAGTGACACACGCACACAATCCCGACACCAGAAGGATGTAGGGTGTATCACCAAAAGGATGATAGAGAACAATCGCACAATCTGGCACCAAAAGGATGACAGACCTATCATCAAAAGGATGATAGAGTGACGCACACAATCCTGACACTAAAAGGATGTATGGTCTATCACCAAAAGGATGACAGAGAACACTCGCACAATCTGGCACCAAAAGGATGACAGACCTATCACCAAAACGATGATAGAGTGACACACGCTCACAATCCCGACACCAGAAGGATGTACGGTCTTTTACCAAAAGGATGATAGAGAATACTCGCACAATCTGGCAAGAAAAGGATGACAGATCCATCACCCAAAGAATGATAAAGCGACACACGCACACAATCCCGACACCAAAAGGATGTTAGGCCTATCACCAAAAAGATGATAGAGAACACTTACACAATCTGGCACTAAAAGGATGACAGAGCTATCACCAAAAGGATGATAGAGTGACACACATACACAATACCGACACCAGAAGTATGTAGGGTCATCACCAAAAGGATGATAGAGAACACTCACACAATCTGGCACCAGAAGTATGAGAGACCTATCAGCAAAAGGATGATAGAGTGACACACGCACACAATCCTGACACTAAAAGGATGTAGGGTCTATCATCAAAAAGTTGTTAGAGAACACTCGCACAATATGGCACCAAAAGGATGACATACCCATCATCAAAAGGTTGATATAGCGACACATGCACACAATCCCGACACCAAAAGGATGCAGGGCCATTCACCAAAAGAATGATAGGGAACATCCGCACAATCTGGCACCAAAAGGATGACAAACCCATCACCAAAAGGATGATAGATCGACACACGCACACAATCCCGACACCAAAAGGATGTAGGGCTATCACCAAAAGGATGATAGAGAACACTCGCACAATCTGGCACCAAAAGGATGACAGACCTATCACCAAAAGGATGATAGGGTGACACACGCACACAATCCCGACGCCAGAGGATGTAGGGTCTACCACCAAAAGGATGATAGAGAATACTCGCACAATATGGCACCAAAAGGATGACAGACCTATCACCAAAAGGATGATAGAGTGACACACGCACACAATGCTGACAATAAAAGGATGTAGGATGTATTACGAAAAATATGATAGAGAACACTCGCACAATCTGGCACCAAAAGAATGACATACCCATCATCAAAAGGTTTATATAGGGACACATGCACACAATCCCGACACCAAAAGGATGTAGGGCCTTTCACCAAAAGAATAATAGGGAACATCCACACAATCTGGCACCAAAAGGATGACAAACCCATCACGAAAAGGATGATAGATCGACACACGCACACAATCCTGACACCAAAAGGATGTAGGGCTATCACCAAAACGATGATAGAGAACACTCGCACAATCTGGCACCAAAAAGATGACAGACCTATCACCAAAAGGATGATAGAGTGACACACGCACACAATCCCAACACCAGAGGATGTAGGGTCTACCATCAAAAGGATGATAGAGAACACTCACACAATTTGGCACCAAAAGGATGACAAACCTATCACCAAAAGGATGATAGAGTGACACACGCACACAATGCTGACACTAAAAGGATGTAGGGTCTATCACCAAAAAGATGATCGAGAACACTAGCACAATCTGGCACCAAAAGAATGACATACCCATCATCAAAAGGTTGATATAGCGACACATGCACACAATCCCGACACCAAAAGGATGCAGGGCCTTTCATCAAAATAATGATAGGGAACATCCGCACAATATGGCACCAAAAGGATGTTAGACCTATCACCAAAATGATGATAGAGTGACACACGCACACAATCCCGACACCAGAAGGATGTAGGGTCTATCACCAAAAGGATGATAGAGACCAATCGCACAATCTGGCACCAAAAGGATGACAGACCTATCATCAAAAGGATGATAGAATGACGCACAGAATCCTGACACTAAAAGGATGTAGGGTCTATCACCAAAAGGATGATAGAGAACACTCGCACAGTCTGGCACCAAAAGGATGACAGACCTATCACCAAAAGGATGATAGAGTAACACACGCTCACAATCCCGACACCAGAATGATGTAGGGTCTTTTACCAAAAGGATGATAGAGAACACTCGCACAATCTGGCAACAAAAAGATGACAGATCCATCACCCAAAGAATGATAGAGCGACACACGCACACAATCCCGACACCAAAAGGATGTTGGGCCTATCACCAAAAAATGATAGATAACACTCGTACAATCTGGCACCAAAAGGATGACAGACCTATCACCTAAAGGATGATAGAGTGACACACGCACACAATCCCGACACCAGAAGAATGTATGGTCTATCACCAAAAGGATGATAGAGAACACTCATACAATCTTGCACTAAAAGGATGGCAGACCTATCACCAAAAGGATGATAGAGTGACACACGCACACAATACTGACACTAAAAGGATGTAGGGTCTATAACCAAAAAGATGATAGAGAACACTCGCACAATCTGGCACCAAAAGGATGACATACCCATCATCAAAAGGTTGATATAGCGACACATGCACACAATCCCCACACCAAAAGGATGCAGGGCCTTTCACAAAAAGAATGATAGGGAACATCCGCACAATCTGGCACCAAAAGGATGACAGACCCATCACCAAAAGGATGATAGAGAGACACACAAACACAATCCCGACACCAAAAGGATGTAGGCCTATCACCAAAAGGATGTAGGGCTATCACCAAAAGGATGATAGAGAACACTTGCACAATCTAGCACCAAAAGGATGACAGACCTATCACCAAAAGGATGATAGAGTTACACACGCACACAATCCCCACACCAGAGGATGTAAGGTCTACCACCAAAAGGATGAAAGAGAACACTCGCATAATTTGGCACCAAAAGGATGTAGGACCTATCACCAAAAGGATGATAGAGTAAAACACGCACACAATGCTGACACTAGAAGGATGTAGGGTCTATCACCAAAAAGATGATAGAGAACACTCGCACTATCTGGCACCAAAAGAATGACATAACCATCATAAAAAAGTTGATATAGCGACACACACACAATCCCGACACCAACAGGATGCAGGCCTATCACCAAAAGGATGATAAAGAACACTCGCACAATCTGGCACTAAAAGGATGACAGACCTATCACCAAAACGATGATAGAGTGACACACGCACCAATCCCGACACCAGAAGGATGTAGGGTCTATCACCAAAAGGATGATAGAGACCAATCACACAATCTGGCACCAAAAGTATGAGAAATCTATCATTAAAAGGATGATAGAGTGACGCACAGAATCCTGACACTAAAAGGATGTAGGGTCTATCACCAAAAGGATGATAGAGAACACTCACACAATCTGGCACCAAAAGGATGACAGACCTATCACCAAAAGGATGATAGAGTGACACACGCACACAATCCCGACACCAGAAGGATGTAGGGTCTATCACCAAAAGGATGATAGAGAACACTCATACAATCTTGCACTAAAAGGATGGCAGACCTATCGCCAAAAGGATGATAGAGTGACACATGTACACAATCCTGACACTAAAAGGATGTAGGGTCTATCACCAAAAAGATGATAGAGAACACTCGCACAATCTGGCACCAAAAGGATGACATACCCATCATCAAAAGGTTGATCTATCGATACATGCACACATTCTTGACACCAAAAGTATGCAGGGCCTTTCACCAATATAATGATAGGGAACATCCGCACAATCTGGCACCAAAAGGATGACAAACCCATCATCAAAAGGATGATAGATCGATACACGCACACAATCCCGACACCAAAAGGATGTAGGGCTATCACCAAAAGGATGATAGAGAACACTCGCACAATCTGGCACTAAAAGGATGTTAGACCTATCACCATAACGATGATAGAGTGACACACGCACACAATACCGACACCAGAAGGATATAGGGTTTATCCCCAAAAGGATGATAGAGAACAATCGCATAATCTAGCACCAAAAGGATGACAGACCTATCATCAAAAGGATGATAGAGTGACGCACGCAATCCTGACACTAAAAGGATGTAGGGTCTATCACCAAAAGGATGATAGAGAACACTCACACAATCTGGCACCAAAAGGATGACAGACCTATCACCAAAAGGATGATAGAGAGACACACACTCGGAATCCTGACACCAGAAGGATGTAGGGTCTTTTACCAAAAGGATGATAGAGAACACTCGCACAATCTGGCACCAAAAGGATGACAGACCTATCACCAAAAGGATGATAGAGTGACACACACACACAATTTGACACCAGAAGGATGTAGGGTCTATCACAAAAAGGATGATAGAGAACACTCACACAATCTGGCACTAAAAGGATGACAGACCTATCACCAAAAGGATGGAAGAGTGACACACGCACACAATCCTGACACTAAAAGGATGTAGGGTCTATCACCAAAAAGATGATAGAGAACACTCGCACAATCTGGCACCAAAAGGATGACATACCCATCATCAAAAGGTTGATATAGCGACACATGCACACAATCCCGACACCAAAAGGATGCAGGGCCTTTCACCAAAAGAATGATAGGGAACATCCGCACAATCTTGCACCAAAAGGATGACAGACCCATCACCAAAAGGATAATAGAGCGACACACGCACACAATCCCGACACCAAAAGGATGTAGGGCTATCACCAAAAGGATGATAGAGAACACTCGCACAATCTAGCACCAAAAGGATGACAGATCTATCACCAAAAGGATGATAGAGTGACACACGCACACAATCCTGACACCAGAGGATGTAGGGTCTACCACCAAAAGGATGATAGAGAACACTCTTACAGTTTGGCACCAAAATGATGACAGACCTATCACCAAAAGGATGTTAGAGTGACACACGCACACAATGCTGACACTAAAAGGATGTAGGGTCTATCACCAAAAAGATGATAGAGAACACTCGCACAATCTGGCACTAAAAGAATGACATACCCATCATCAAAAGGTTGATATAGCGACACAGGCACACAATCCCGACACCAAAAGGATGCAGGGCCTTTCACCAAAAGAATGATAGGGAACAACTTGTTGCACCCCAAATTTTGACCCCTTAGATTCTCATTATCATTTTAGGAGCATACTCATGAATTTTCTAACCTTAACCCAGTGCAAGTCTGTCTCTGTCAAGTTGCAGATGAATTAGGGTTTCGTGTAGTCAAAATCGAAACTTCAGGGTTTGTAATTAGTCAATGTTTTGGGCTCATTCAAATAGGAAACAAGGTCAATGGTATCATATAATGTCAATTGAGAAGCCAATTTGAGGTTGTTACCCCGGAATTCAGAGCAGTGCATTTCAGAGCACCCGATTAGGGTTTTGGACAAGTAAAAGTCAACTGTAGTTTGAATTTGATGTTGGAAGATGTTTAAATAGTGGTATTGTGATTCATGAAGTTCATATAGCTTAATAAAGTTCATCCAACAAGTTTCGAAGTCTCAAGAGGCCCAGAATGTCAATAGGCGACTCGGTAATCACCGATCGGTCGTACGGTTGACCGAAAAGTCAACTATCCAAATTTTAGGAATTGGATTTCAAGTTGTGAAACAAAGTTGTTCCTTATGTCATATTAGACTTGCATATAAATTTTCATGACCATTGGATCAAGAATGAAGGAGTAATCGAAAAATCGGTAAATTAGGGTTTTGAAAGGGGTTAAACTATAACTCCTTAACCACACATCCAATTGAGTTGGTTCAAAGCTCATTTGGAAGCTCTTGGCAAGTCCTACAAAAGTCCCTAAGTGGTCCATGATCAGAAAATGCATAGATTTGGAGTTATGATCAAATTTATTTCAAGAGGGGAAAAAGGCTTAGGGAAATTTCATTTTTAAGTTCATTTTTTAGCAACTTTGGAAGGCTTTTTGGACAAGTTCCTTTGGGAAATTGAAACTCATGAAAACATGAATGTTTTAGAGCTATGTGAGGGATTTCTAAAAAGTACTAGCACATCTCAAAAGGATTTATGAGCTGAAAGTTATGGTCATGGCAAGTTGGTGGTTTTTCACTTTAGTCCCACATTGTCAAAATTCAAGAAATCATCCTTTCATCAAAATTGACCAATTCTAGATGGTGAATCATGTTGTATCTGATATGTAGAGAGTTTGAAGCCTGAAAATATGAAATATATGCAGAGGGGATGAATTCTCCAAGCTTTGCAAATTGCCTTGCAAGTTGGTTTGCAACTTGCACCAAAAGTGAAAAAGTGAAGCATGAGGTGTAAAACAAATTCTGAACCAGCCCTCAAGCTATGCTTCTAGCCAGCAATTAGCCACACTAAACCATCATTTTTCTTGACTATTGAGGCCTGCCTTGCAGCCAAGGAAACCCCTCTTGTAGAGGTTTGCTCCAAAAAGTGAAAACCCTTTCTTCAAAGTGAAGAAATCTTCAAATCTGCCCCATCACTCCTTTGCCTATAAATAGAGACCTCCCTCACCTAATTTTGGACATGAACAACCTTCTAAAAACCAGAGAAATTGAGAATCCTTGTTGTTTCCACTCCTTGCTCCAAAAATCACAAAATCACAAACTTGTCAAAAGTGCCAAAAATCTGTCTTGGTGCAAGGGCTGCCAAACTCATTTCTCTATATTCAAACACCCCAACAATCATTCATACAATCCCTAAATATGGTATAGAAGGTGTCTAAACCATTAAACCATCCAAAAACTTCACCAATCAAAAAGTCAACTTCATCACCAAGTTACTTTGACCAAAAGCTACAAATTCTACCAATGCTTGTTCTAAGCACTTGCCTAGTGTTTTAATCATCGTAACACATCTTATATATTGTTTTTCAACTGTCCAAAGTGTTAGAATTCATTGGTGAGACCTATTTCTCCATTTGGCATCATAGTTGCATTTTGCTTAAAAGTGAAGAAAAGAGTCAAGGCAAGGAAGTAGATTGAAGTTCTCTGGGTTTCTTGGCTATTCTAGCTTGTTCAAAAAGGTCTACAAGAGGTATGTAGCTTGTACACATTGCCTCTTGCATCATTTCCCATACTTTGACATTTTGAGCATTATGGTGGAATTTGAGCTATGGATTTTGGTGACTTTCATGATATTTGTTTTTTTTATGAATGATGAGATTGTTATGAGTATTATCATGTGTGTTGAACTTGTTCTTGCCAAGTTTTAGTTTTGATATGTTGAGCTGTTAATATGCTGTCAAAACAGTTTGTAAAATAGATTGCTAGCTCATGTTTTCTTGCTTTCACACAAGTTTTGTTGGATTTTTGATGATATTAATTTCTGGTGTGTTTTGTCACTTTTATGCTCATAGATGCTATCCTTGTTTTGTCTCAACCTAGAACCTTGGCATTATTATGATTGAACATTTATCATTGGTGAGACCTTGGACCTGTTTGGTATACAAGACTGGTTTTGTTGAGTGAAGACTATTGGCATTTACTTTCAGACCACTCTGTTGCCACTTTTAAGAAACCATAGCTGTGGAACTGGTGAGCCTTTGGCCTTGTTACCAATGTTAGGCTGTTTGGTATGTTGGTGTTGTTGTTTTGAAGTTTTGGTTTCTCAGTGGTGTGTATGTGATAACAGATTGGATTGCACATTTGGAATACTGTGTTTAGCTTTGCCATGAGGTTGGATAATCATTAAACCCTGATCATCACAAACCCTGCAGATTGATGTTACATTTCCAAATCATTAAACTCAGTTGGTAGGTCCATGAAATTAAATCAACAACTGGCTGTATGGAGCACAGCAGGTTTGCTTTGGCTGTTCAAGTCATGATAGGATTAGCTAGAGTTTGTGAACTCTTGTGGTTGAGTTGCTCCACCTGGTACTGTGTTTGGTCTATCTTCATAGGATAGTTTCCCTGCTGTCACAGCATGATGAGGGAATTTAGAGTGTAGGTGAGAACAGTTTGATACCAGTTTATACATCAATCCTTGTTTGGCCTACTGCTTTTCTTTTCATCTAATCATTGCAGCCAAACCATTGTGTGTCTGTTTGAGAATTGGATAGTACTTTGATTTGTGGCTACAACATAGCCCTTACCTTGCTCTAAACTCAGTGGTGTGTGAATCATATTGTCAATAGTTTTTGAGAACTGTGTGTGTGTTTGGTTTGACTTAACATGTTTGCACTAATTTGATCTCTTTCACATACCACAAAGCACTCAAACTGCAACTCACATGCTAATCTTTGACAGGCTGTGTTTGGATTTTTCTTTGGCTTGGATATCACTTATTAATGCATTTTCAAAGTATATATGTGATTTGCATTGGCTTGCTACTCATGAACTTGAACTTCACATCATCAAGCATCTTCAAGAACAACACTAGCAACTCGCATATCAATTCTCAATGCAAATCTGTTATGCATCAAATTCATGTTAAAAAACCTTGCATTGATCATTTATGAGCTGCTTGCATGATTCTTTGGCTTTAATTCTCAATACTTCAACTTGTGTTCTCCAAAATGCATTTTTTTAAACATTATACTTGCATGATCATACCAGTATTGGTTCTGTTGTGTTTTGATCCAAATCAACTGTTGGAATACATCAAACATATCATTTGTAACATGTTCAAACCCTCATTTGATTATCACAACAGTTGGTTTGTGTTTTAGATTTCAAAATGCATCTTTTAACACAAAATTGCAACTCACATATCATTTTTCACCACAGCATAAATTGAGCCTTGGCTCTTGCATGAACTTAGTCCTTGTCACTTATATGTTGTGTGGATGTGATTATTTTAATTAAAGCTGGCTGTCATGAGCTGATTCTTTTCCAAGTGCATTTTTCCATGAAAATTACCACTTGACATATCAACTTCACAAACTGTTTGCATTGAGTTATTTTTTGGACTTGGAATCATTCTTTACCATTTATGTGATCTGTGTGTGTGCTTGGTTTGGATTAAACATGATTGAAACAAGTTATTCACATCAAAATGCATCGCATAACATACAAGAGCACACACCATCGAATTTTTCATTGGAGAAGGAATCTCATAAAAATAATCACACCATCATGATCCTCATGTTTTTCTGGTCCAGTTGCATATAAAGTTTTTCGCGTTTGGTTGAGAAACGAAGAAGTTACGGTATAAAACGTAAATCCCTTTTGTGTGTTTTTTTTTGCCAAGACAAACCAAGCATTTTACACTTATTAATTAAAGGGCTGGCATCAATCAACGGATGTATAGCCACCCCAGTGGTAAGACCATTATGCCAAAAACGCCTTGCACGCCTTGTACTTGAGTTCGACCCCTGAGGAGGGCAACTCTTTTGTTATTTTTTGTCATTTTTCACCCCATTTTCAAAAATCCGTATCTCTCTCAATTTTAATCTTTTTTCCCCCATTATTTTTTCATTGTGTTCATCTTGATGTTTACTTTCATGTCATATTTTTTATTTTTATGTTTGACAAATTTTTCATCTTTTTTGACTTCGTGCAAGTTAAGTACATTTTACGTTCGTTTACGCATGTGCAGATGAAATTTTCTTTGGTTATACTTGAATTTGTTTGTGATACTTGCTTGTATTCATATCCTTATATGTTAGGTAACATGCTAGGATTTTATTTTTGGTTGTCACCATGTTTATTGTGTTCCCTCTGTTGAATGTAATTGAACTCGATCTGTCGTCACAGTTCCTGTTAATTCATCTGCTTTGATTGTCATCAATGCACCTTCATCTTTATCATTCCACATGTTTATTTAATGTTTGTCACTATGAATATACCTTCATCTTGTTGTTAATTTTCTTGTTGTTTTCTTTCCCCAAGTGATGAAGCTTGTTAGCTTTCATCCAGTTACCTCCCCTGTCTACTTCCAAAGGAAAAGTCTGTCCATTTGACCCTTGTCGCTTGCGCGAAAACAAGGTGTCGGCACAACAGAAGAGTCGCCACCTTTCGTTAGTTATCCCTCAGAGCGGGAAAGGAAACGATCGAAAAAAACCTGACGAAAAAGGGTAAGACAAGGTCATTGCAACCATTGTCTGGATTCGGGAGTCGGTTACGCAAGGGGAAGGTATTAGCACCCCTCACGTCCGTCGTACTCGACGGGATCCTCGCTTGTGGTGTTTACTTGGATTGGTTGGTTTTATCTATCTACCTATCAAGGCTGGCTTAAACAGAAAAGAAAATGACTCGGCAAAGCGTCGCGCTTTATGCCTACGTATTCTCATCAGAGAATGAGAAATCAGAGTCAACGTAGTTCGGCCTACGACGGGTTATGGGGGAAGGTAGCTCGCCAAGACATCGCCATCTTGTGCCTATGTACTCTCAACAGGTATGAGAGATCAGAGCTTACGTAGTTCGGGAAACTACGGTTTATTTCCTGTCTTTTACGAAAGAAGTGTTTTTTATTGTGTTTGCGATTTCAATCGCACTAGAGACTATGGCCTGAGAGTGAAAGCGTAGCATGTCACCCAAAGGGTACCATACTAAACATCCAGACTGTGGAAAAGAAACTCTCCCACAATCCTTTCTCAGATAGCTTAAGGCTCGTAACGTACGAAAGAAATCATTCATGATTACTGTATCTTAAACTGTTTTGAGATGAGAAGAGAACAGGCCCAACTAGGAGGGAGACTATCAAGTCCTACTGTTGTCATGCCGTGGATTCATCCTATGGTTGAGGTTTGAACAGGGAACTCCTAGAAGTTGTCATGCATAGGTTTCAACCTAAAGTTCTATCATCAATTCCTTATCAAAGGAAATGAGAAACCTAAGGGATCATGTCAATGATACACCAAAACAGACAAAGCATCAACTTAACAGTAAAATGCATGCAATGCAAGTGAGGGAGGAAATGTGTGTGGGGCTTCAACCTCCACAAGCTCATCTCAACCTCAAGCCAGAATGGATAACAGTAATCATACTGAAAGATAAAACATCATGCTATCAAGCAATAACAGTAAACTGCAATCATACAGATAAATGAAATAAAATGCCTTCAGACAAACAAACCACATGGGCAAGGGAGTCGGGCTCTACCGAATACCCGCAAGCAAAGCCACACAGTAACAATACAAGCAGAGGGAGCAACTCAACCTCTAGTGCAATCATGCTCCTAGATTCTACTTATTCTAGATATGAACTTATTCTAATGCATCAAGCAAGTCAAACAAAACACATCAATACAACAAAGAAAAAGATAAGAAAGCAGATCAACTCCTCTCTCAACTTCAAGCTTCAGCTCTTCCAACAGCAACTCAGTCTTCAGACTTCAATCACTCTTGACAAATATCAATTTGCTTTTCCAGGTTTCAACCCTTCAACATAAGTTTCAACTTATCTTCTCCTTTAAGCTTCAGCTTCTTGATCAGCTCCACCTTCAGGCTTCACTATCAATCATAAGTATCAACTTGATCTCCTTCAGGATCTCCAAGTATCAAAGTAAGTATCACCTTCCTTTGTTCTTCAAGCTTCAGCTCCACCTTCAGTCTTCACTTCATCTTCAGGGGTCTTCAAGTATCAACTTGCTCTTGTTGCTCTTCAAGCTTCAGCTGGAATGGCAATACTCAGGGATTCATCCTCTTCAATACTCTTCAATGAAGTTTTCATCTTCACACCCAAGCTCAGCATCTCTCAAGATAATCAAACCAGAGAAAATCACTTACTGGATAAGCTGGGGATATTGAACTGCTTACTGACCACCAAAGGTGACCTATAAGGGTTCAACATCAAAGGAATGGTTCCCTCAAAATTTCTACTTCCTATGTACATCACTTATCCCTAAAAAGGAGAGAGGTGTATACCATGGAAGGACTTTGAATCATAGGGAGGAATGGAGGTGACAGATACCATCCATGTTTAAGAAAGAAGTTATCTAAGTCTAAACTCTTCCTAATCCCTAACCCTAAAACAACAAAAAGCGAAATAAGATCAATCTCTCAAGCTCCTCAATCCATCTTCAATTCTTCTACTATGCTCCTCAATGCTCCTTAGAACAATACCAAGCTCTCCAAGCCCACAAAGCAATGCAAACAAAAATACAAGCCCATAAGGGCAACACAAACAATCATCAACTACAAAAATTATCTAAAAATAGTATACTACTATATTAAGCCCTAAGATAATTTATAAGGGATCCTACATACCTACCCTTAATGCCCTATATGTCCCATAGTCTAATTTGTCCTAAAAACCCAAAATTCTAATGTTATTATGGACCTATGTTAAGGATTAACCTAATTCTACACAACCTAATGTCATCTAATCAAAACTATCCTAAAATGCATTACAAAATTCTGGAATAAATCCAGGGGGAAGCTAAAACTTATATCTAACTATCCTAAAAAGAATGGCCTAAAAATGTTAAGGGAACTACCTAAACCAAATTCTACAAATTCATGGATTAACATAAAAGAAATAAAATGCAATAAAAGTAGAAAATATACAAAAAATACTAAAAATGCATGAAAGGAAAATATTTTTATTTGATAATTTTCTAGACATCAATGTGAAATGGGAGCAAAAGTTCCCATTAAAAAATCATTAATTTTCAAATTAATATGATTTTCCCAAGTTTGAAATAAAATGGAGAAAAATAAAATGAAATATGAAGGGATGGGGTGCAGCTAGTAAGGCAATGCAGTTCAATACGCGCATGGGCCCAGAATGGGGGGTGCAAAAAGTAAAGCGCTAAGCCCATTCATTAATCAGAAAAACAATTAGAAAATGAAAAGAAAAAGAAAAAAAAACCACGGTGCAAAGAGTAAGCCAATATAGTATAAATCATTCATGGGCCTTGACTGGGGGTGTGGGTATCAAACTTCACTAAAGCCCAAGAAACCACCGTTTAATGAAACGGTGCGTTTCACCTGTTCTGAAATCCCTCCCAAAATGTAATTGAATCGTGGCCCTCAGATCAAGAAAAAGTCAATGGGTCAGCTCCTCATCCAATGGTCATGAGCTCATCTTCAACCTCCAGCTAGGGTTTGCTGAAACTCCATGGAAATACAGAACATGAGGCTTCATCTTCCTCAACTCGTGCTTTCTCATTTCTCCATCAAAACTCAAAGTTTAAAACCCTAACATGCTCCATTTTTCATGCTGAACACAATCATACTCTTAGAATCAACTGAAACTTCCTCTAACATAAAACACGATCCAAGATAAAAAATGAACTCAAACTTCCATCTCACCAATTCTTGCAATTAACTATCTCAGATCACTCACCAACTCACCCTGATTAATTCTTGATGTCTAACTCATTCTATATCTCAATATAACACGAGTTCTTGGTCATCAAAGAAATGGGGTCCATAGTTCAATCTTCACCAATTGATCCCTAACTCTCCAAAATCCATCTCCTATTGGTCTCTAACATTTCTACACTAACAAATTAACCTAATTATGCCTAAAACATGGTGTAGGAAAGAATTTGCAAACCTGGTTAATCTTGATGAACAGATGATGAAATCCTCCAATTCAGACCTTGAAACTCTTCAGAAAGTTTCCCTAGATGCCAATCTTGCTACTGTTTGCAACAATTTTGATGGAGGAAGCCTCAATCTCAGAATTCGATTCTGACTTGCTACCTTGAAATTTGAATCACCAACTCTTCAATTCACCATGGATTTGATCTCAATTCAATCTGCACAGCTTCACTATGATGTATGGAATGTGTTTGAATGGAAAGAATGAATGGAAATGAAGAAGAATGAAGAAATGAAACTTGACTTGCAATAGAAGATTCTTGATCTCACTCTCTCTTCTCTGCACCAATTCTCACCAACCTTGCATCTGAGCAAGTTACATATGTTGTATAGAGTGGTTTAGAATCATCTAGAACCATCTAGGATCGTCCAATGAGTATTTGGAAATCTCATGTCATGACATTTTGATTTCAATTCTCCTTATGTGCTATCTCATGCCATAGCCCTTGTAACCTTTGTAACTGACTTGAAATTCTCCCCATATGAGATTTATGATGAGTTACAATGCATAACCAACTTGTTTATTGAGTTTTGCTTTGGTACCTTAATATGCAAGTAAGCCATTTCCAAGGCAGCCCTATAATCTAAGCCTCAAATCAAAATTG
The DNA here is from genome assembly GCA_963859935.3 of Lathyrus sativus. NCBI lineage: Eukaryota > Viridiplantae > Streptophyta > Magnoliopsida > Fabales > Fabaceae > Lathyrus > Lathyrus sativus. The sequence continues at coordinate 198,050,201 of OZ012739.1, read as the reverse complement.
TGGCTGAACCATTGTTCTTAGAATGTCCTTTGAAGTCAAAATGACCTATTATATGACATGGTTTGGATTTATAGCTTGTGATTTCCAATTTTCAATTTCAACTTAATTAACTTATGCCTCCATTTTAGGCCATTTTTATCACTTTTTGATACAAGCCTTTTCAACATCACATGAACTCCCTACTAGCCTTAAAACATCATTCTAAGCAAGTTTGATGTTGAAGATTTTTCCATTTGAAGCTTGGAAGTAGGAGATATGGCCTTATGCTTGAAATGACTTATAACCTCCAAATGACCAAAATGCCCTTGACTTGTCAAAGCCATAAGTTGAGTTCTACAAATCCTATCAAGGACTTATAGTAATCTATAGAAAGCTAAGAAGATGCTCTACAACATTCATGTTTACCAAGAGTTCATAGGAATCATCCTACTAGGGCAAAAGTTGGATGCAAGTTGGGTGACTTTTAAGGACCCAGGTTCACATACCTCAGATGACCTGTAATTTGTCAAAGTCATAACTTGAGCTCTACAAATCCTATCAAGGACTTATAGTACTCAAATTAAAGCTAAGAACAAGATCTACAACATTCATGTTGTGGGGAAGATGAGATGACAATCACATCTTGAGCTAAACTGCCTTGAAGATAGGGATCAAACTAAGGGATTTTACACTGTCAAGCCTTAGAAACCCTAGGTTAAAACTTCTCAAACTCCTCAATCATGATGAGTTGGTCTAGGAATCATCCTTATAGCATCTCAATGAATCATTCCATGATCACATGGCTCTTGGATTAGGTCTCAACCCTCTCCAAATCATCAGTTGACCTAGGGTTGACCCAGTCAAACCCTAATTCCACCACTCATGGTTGAATCTTCTGAATTCTTGTACAATGACCTCTCTAGGCTTAATGATGTCTTTCAAGACATCTCATAAGCTTTCTCAAAGCTTCAAGTTCATCCTCATAGTCTCAGAATCATCTAAGGAGCTCCCACAACTCTCAAGCTATGAGACACACAACCTTGGTTTCAACCAATCTCTCTGAGGATCTCTTGAGTTCTCTGACAAAGATATCAATCCTTGAATACTTGAATAACCTTCTTGGCTAGCTTCAAAGTCTCATACAACTCTTGATGGGTAAATAAATGTTGGTCAAGTTTTGGGGTGCAACAGCTGTCCCTATTCAAACGGCTTGAACCTGACTGGGTGAGGAGCGAACGGCTCTCAGCCAATCAAGGTGCGAGACGGTTGAATATTGATAAACCCGGAAATTTGCAAACTGCACACGTACCCGGTCCTCTGACGGGAACGAATCTTCGAATGCTGAAATAATAGCTGCACGACAACTAGCTGGAGACATATTGATCTGAACCTTGTCGTCAGTTATCCACATTAAATTCTTCTGACATTGTCATCAGACACCGGACCTCACCGTCAGGCATTCATGAAAATAAAGCGTCTGACATCGCCGTCGGACAACCACAACACTCAACATCACCGCTGGAAAGCTAAATCACCTGACATCGCCGCCAGAAACAAACATCCAACATTGCCGCTGGAGAACTAACTCACCTGACATCGCCGCCAGAAACAAACATCCAACATCGCCGCCGGAGAACAACAAAGAATCTGACATCACCATCAGAAACAAACATCCAACATCACCGCTGGAGAACTAAATCACCTGACATCGCCGCCAGAAACAAACTATAACTCTGGGAAACACCCGACATCGCCGTCAAGTACTCAACATAATCTGACTTCGCCGTCAACTCTCAACATCGTCTGACCTCGCCGTCAGGGTGAAGAAACTTCATTGGGGAATTGGTCACACGGTAACCGGTAATACCTAGTCGATCACGCCATCAGGCATTCAAAGAACACTGTCGGGCATCAGCCGGACTTCAATCATCAGGTTGATCATTCCATCGGGCATTCCAAGAAATTGTCGGGCATCAGTCGGACTTCAACCATTAGGTTGATCATGCCATCAGGCATTCCGCATCAGCTGAGAGAACTGCTTCATTAACACGGTCAGACTTCAATCATGGAGTCTTCAAGGGAGGTTTCAACTTCGCCGTCGGAAAACCTGCTGGGGAGGACGCTTCGCCGTTGGGGAATCTGGAGAACTATCAAGTAACTCCGCTCCGAGGGTCCAGAAATCATTCTGAATAAATCAACTCTGCTGAGGACTTCAAGAATCATCTTGAACAAATAACTCCGCTGGGGACCTTCAAGAATCATCTTGAACCGATAACCATTCTGGAGGTTTCAGGAATCATCCTGAGCGAACACTCTGTTGGGGATTTCGAGAATCATCTTGAACTGAAGACTGGGGACTCGAAGCATCAGCTTGAGCAACCAACTCTGGAGACTGCACTGGGTACTTAAGAATCATCTTAAGCAAACGGCCCTGCTGAGGAATTCAAAAATCATCTTGAACCGAAGACTTCGCTGGGGCTCTCAAGAATCATCTTGAGCAAGCGGCTTCGTTTGGGAGAATGTCAGGAATCATCCTGAGCAATCACTTCTGCGGCGGAACACCTGCAAAACAAGAACGGTAACAACCTAGATCATGTTTATTATGCATATGCTTCGGCAATGGCGCAATGCTCCACACGGTGGAAATGCTATGCGTTTATGATAAATGCTATGCAATCATGCACTATGATGCGATCCCGTCAGCAAAATAAATGCTGAAGGGAGAATCCTCCTGTCGAAGAGAAAGAACTACTCAGGTAGAGGAATCATCCTGCTGAGGAGAACCTGGTCACGCCAATATCAATTGGACTCCGCAGGGGACACAACTTCAGTTGACTACTGCGGGGGAAACAACTTTAGTTGATTGCTGCAGGGGAACGAAGCTCTACGAGAACCTGGACCTGCTGAGGGAAGGCGATGTCAATCGCGGAAATAAACTGCGCGGCCGCCTCGGCTACTTCTCTGGAGATAACGATTCTGTGGGGAAACAACTTCAGCTGTTCAACACTCCACTGGGGAAAAAACCAATCACGGTCCCAACTGCTTCCAAGGATTCGGCTCTCTTGGGGATCTGCAAACTCGGCTGAGGAAGGAGAAGTCATTCTGCTTCGCTGGAGAGAGTACGACTCTGCGGGAATCTCAATTCCGCTGGGGAAGAAGGAATCATCTGACTTCGGGGGGAGAGTACGACTCTGGTGGGGAATTTCAATTCCGCTGGAGACTTCAGTCTGGCACCATCAGTTGCTGCATACTTCGGCGTACGAATAGTTTCCTACAAAACCTGCACTTGTGACCCGGTGCTGGGGGTTGAACACGCGCTTCAGCGCCTGACTCAGCTGAGGAGGTGACGTTCCTTCAAGATGCATCTGCTTGGGGAGAGAATCATTTCTGCCTGGGGAGACATATCAATGCTCATTCTCGCGTTCAGACTCTGCGGGGAGAGGCTACTGAACTCTGCTGGAGAAGGAGGAATCATCCTGCGCACGGCGCACTGTCTGGAATATGTTACACCTGTAACAACACAAACAAACAGACAAGATACCCTTTTCAAAGGGGCCTATCAAGGTTATTATCTTGTGACAATGTTCAAGTATTTAATTGTTTCAACAATCAGTGGCCTAGGCCAGTAAGTTTATGTATGCGCATTTTATCAAAAACATCGGCGTTCTTTTTCGCAAACAAAACAGATAAATGCTAAACAGACAAACAGAATTGCTGAATAGTATGCATTTTATTGATAACGAACCCCTGAATGGGTAAAAATGTTTTACAACAGATGCAAGCTCCTGGAATGAGGAAGCCGCACAAAAATAAAACATAAATATACATCAGTATATACAAATGTCGGCAACGAGGCGTAGACGAACACCATGAGTTGATCCCTCTATGACCCACTCGACTTCGATACTTCTCCGACGCTTCAGCTTCGGAAGAGATTGATTCAGATGAACGGCCCTCAGGTCTTCCAAACCACTAAACAATGAAAGTCCACACGTGGAACGCAGTCATTTGCTTTTTCAAATCCCTAACTTTTGCGTGAACCGCCCTTTACGGGTTTTCAATTCACCGGGATACCCTTTTTTGCCGAAGCCGCCCAGTGTAGGTTTTCGACTTCGCGGGTGTACATTTTTTCAATTTATATCCCTAATTTTTGCCCGAACCTTTTATTCTGTTTTTGGTTCGCCGGGATGCCCCTTTTTTGCCTGGACTCTCTTTTTTTGTCCAGCGGGTCGCTTTCAAGCAAAGTATTTTTTAACTGCGTCCGCGTTCACCGGGGATGCAAAATCTTCACCATCCATCGTGGATAACAACAAAGCTCCTCCCGAGAAGACCTTGCTGACGACGTACGAACCTTAGTAATTCGGAGTCCACTTGCCCCGGTGATCGGAGTGTGGAGGAAGAATCTTCTTCAGGACGAGATCACCCGTCTGAAAGCTTCTAGGACGCACCTTCTTATCATAAGCTTTCTTCATTCGGCTTTGGTACAGGCGACCAAACGCAATCGATGCTAACCTCTTCTCGTCCATCAGGCTGAGTTGGTTCAGTCGGTTCGTAATCCATTCTGCCTCGTCGAGTTTCACATCAACCAAAACTCGCAAAGAAGGGATCTCCACTTCTAACGGTAGGACAGCTTCCATACCGTACACCAAGGAGAAAGGAGTTGCCCCGGTTGAAGTACGTACCGTCGTACGATAACCGTGTAGTGCAAATGGCAGCATCTCGTGCCAGTCTTTGTAGGTCACAACCATCTTCTGAACAATCTTCTTTATGTTCTTATTGGCCGCTTCAACGGCGCCATTCATCTTCGGCCGGTAAGGAGATGAGTTGTGGTGTTCAATCTTGAAACTCTGGCACAGCTCCTTCATCATCTTGTTATTCAGATTCGAACCATTATCAGTAATGATCCGCTCGGGAATTCCGTAACGACAGATGATGTCCCTCTTTATGAATTTAGCCACCACCTACTTGGTCACATTAGCATACGAGGCTGCCTCCACCCACTTGGTGAAGTAGTCGATAGCTACTAGAATGAAGCGATGACCATTAGATGCAGTGGGCTCGATCTTGCCTATCATGTCGATGCCCCACATGGAGAACGGCCACGGGGAGGACATGACATTTAACGGGCACGGCGACACATGAACTTTATCAGCATAAACCTGGCATTTATGACATCTCTTCGTGAATCTGAAGCAATCAGACTCCATTGTCAGCCAGTAGTATCCTGCTCTCAGGATCTTTCTCGTCATGGCATGTCCGCCGGCGTGCGTACCAAATGTGCCTTCATGGACTTCTTCCATGAGCATACTCGCCTCTTTCTCATCTACACATCTGAGTAGCACGAGATCATGGTTTCTCTTATACAACACTCCATCAGGATTGAGATAAAAGTTGCCAGACAGCCTCCTCAAAGTCTTCTTATCCTGGGTTGACGCACCCACAGGATACTCCTTAGTCATAAGGAAAGTCTGGATGTCGTGGAACCATGGCTTACCGTCGGCGACTTCCTCGATTGCAAAGACAAATGCAGGTCTATCAAGACGCAAAAGCACAATTCTTGGAGCCTCATTCCAAAAATTGACTTTATACATTAAAGCCAACGTGCCTAAGGCATCAGCCATCTGATTTTCAGCTCTGGGCACATGATGGAGTTCCACTCGATCAAAGAACGGAAGTAGCCTTCTGGCATAATTCATGTACGGCACCAAATTCGATTGACGAGTCTCCCACTCCCCTTTAATATGGTTGATCACGAGCGCTGAGTCACCATATACGTCTAGGTTCTTGATTCTCAAATCAATTGCCTCTTCTAGACCCATGATGCATGCTTCGTACTCCGCCTCATTGTTGGTGACTGGAAACGTCAGTCTCGCAGTAAACGGGATGTGGGATCCATGGGGAGTCGTGATGATCGCCCCAATGCCACTTCCGTAGGAATTAACCGCCCCGTCGAATATCAATTTCCACTGGGATTTCCTATCTGGCCCCTCGTCGGGAAACGGCTCATCGCAATCCTTCGCTTTGAGAAACATAATATCCTCGTCAGGGAATTCAAATTTCATCGGCTGGTAGTCCTTGATCGGCTGTTCGGCAAGGTAATCAGACAATACGCTTCCCTTGATGGCCTTCTGGGACACGTACTAAATATCATATTCCGTTAACACCATTTGCCATCTGGCAATCCTGCCCGAAAGAGCCTGCTTCTCGAAGACGTACTTGATCGGATCCATCTTCGAAATTAGCATGGTGGTGTGATTGAGCATGTACTATCGCAGACGTTTGGCAGCCCAGGCTAGTGCACAACACGTCTTCTCCAGCATCGAGTAGCGAGATTCACAGTCTGTGAACTTTTTACTCAAGTAGTAAATGGCATGCTCCTTTCTGCCCGTCTCGTCGTGCTGACCGAGAACACACCCCATACTATTCTCAAGAACTGTCAAGTACATGATTAATGGCCATCCAGCCACTGGGGGTATCAAGATTGGAGGTTCTTGAAGATACTGCTTTATCTTGTCGAATGCCTTCTGGCAATCCTCATTCCAAGTAATCGCCTGATCTTTCTTTAAAAGCTTGAACATCGGTTCACATGTGGCCGTGAGCTGAGAGATAAACCTTGCAATGTAGTTTATGCGGCCCAAGAAACCACGAACTTCTTTTTCTGTTTTCGGCGCTGACATTTCTTGAATGGCTTTTATTTTTGCAGGATCAACCTCGATGCCTCGTTCACTCACGATAAACCCCAGCAACTTTCCGGACCGTACTCCGAAAGTACATTTGTTAGGATTCAGCCTCAACCTGAATTTCCTAAGCCTCTCAAAAAGCTTCAATAAGTTGACCAGATGCTCTTCCTCCGTTTGGGACTTCGCAATCATGTCATCAACATAGACCTCGATCTCATGATGAATCATGTCATGAAACAAAGTTACCATTGCTCGTTGGTAAGTGGCCCCTGCGTTCTTCAGACCGAAGGGCATTACCTTATAGCAAAATGTTCCCCAGGGAGTGATAAACGTCGTTTTCTCCATGTCCTCCGGCGCCATCTTGATCTGGTTGTAACCGAAGAAGCCATCCATGAACGAAAACACGGAGAACTGGGCTGTGTTGTCGACCAACACATCGATATGAGGCAACGGGAAATCATCTTTAGGGCTCGCCCTATTCAAATCCCGATAATCGACGCACATGCGTACCTTACCGTCCTTCTTCGGTACCAGGCACTATGTTGGCGACCCACGGAGGGTAAGTGGTGACCGCTAAGAAGCCAGCATCAAGCTGTTTCTGCACTTCTTCTTTGATCTTTACGGCCATATCTGGTCTCGTCCTCCTAAGCTTCTGCTTAACGGGAGGACAATCTTCTCGCAGCGGCAGGTGGTGGACCACGATGTCCGTGTCAAGTCCGGGCATATCTTCGTATGACCAAGCAAAGACGTCACTATACTCTCGAAGCATCTCGACCAATCTCTGCTTGACATCACTCTACAATGCAGCCCCTATCCTGACATTTCTGACGAGCTCTTCAGAACCCAGGTTCACGATTTCGATCTCCTCTTCATGAGGCAGAATAACCTTTTCCTCTTGTTTCAACAAGCGGGCCAACTCTTCAGGAAGGTCTTCGTCTTCATCAATTTCTTCTTCGACTTGATAGATCGGGCAATCGAAGTCGAAGTGAGCCGTAGAAGGACCAGAGTCGATGTCATCTGTTATGTGGATCCTGCAATAACAAGGGTTAAGTTTAAAACAAGAATATGCAGGTTAGCACAAACCCCATTGCCATTTTACTGTTTTTCAAAACAAATATAAAACAGGAATAACAGAGATCACAATATTTGAATACGAAGAAAACGCCTTTGATTTATTAACAAAATGCATGTACATAATCCAACAAGGCCCTGACAATAAAACCGCTATGCCCCGGGTAGGACATAGGGTTGTACAATGATTGGAAAAAGTAACTCATTACTCTTCACTTGTCAGCTGGATGATATCCTTGATGGTCCAATTGTTGAGGCCCCCGCCTGGCTTGCTTGGCTGAATCCAAGAGTCGGGATCACAATCGCTATCCCCGCTGTCTTCAGACACCGCGTTGATGCTTTCGAAAATCACTCCGCTACTGGTAAATTGGATCGGTCCTTTACCTCGAGACGCCCTGCTAGACGAAGAAGAAGAAGCTTCAGCTCCAGGAGAATACCCCAACCCAAACTTATCCTGCTTGTTCGGTATCTCCAAAATATGCCCCCAGCCTGGGGTAGATCCAGCTTGGACGATGGCCCGAGCTTCTTTGAATGAGGAGAGATTCATCTCTGGCTTTTCTGTGACTACAGGAGCTACCTCTTTCACTTTGACAGCCTCGAACGCTTGGCAAAGAGTCTCATGGATTTCGCCATCCATTTCAACATACTTAAAGGATGACAAATGGCTCACCATTATGTCCTCCTCGCCACACACGGTTACGATGCTTCCCCCGACAGCATATTTGAGCTTTTGGTGCAACGTGGAGGTCACGGCACCAGCAGCATGGATCCATGGCCGGCCCAAGAGGCAACTGTAGGCAGGCATGATGTCCATAATATAAAAGACCGTGTCGAACGTTTCCGGACCGACTTGGATCGGCAGGGTCACCTCCCCGAAAACGTGGCGTTTAGTTCCGTTGAACGCCTTCACCACCAGATCACTGGGTGTGCAGACCACTCCGCGGGTGTCCAACTTCATTAAGACCTTCTTCGGAAGCACATTAAGTGACGAACCCGTGTCTACCAGCACATGCGACATGATTGTGCCCCTACACTCTATCGAGATGTGCAGGGCGCTGTTGTGATCCTTCCCTTTTGGTGTCAGCTCCAAGTCAGTGAAACCTAGCCCATTGCCAGCATTAATGTGGGCTACCACTTCTTCTAGCTGATTCACCGATATCTCTTGCGGTACGTAGGCAGCGTTCAATACCTTCAGTAGCGCGTTGCGGTGTACTTCAGAACACAGCAACAAGTTGAGAATAGAAATCTTCGAGGGCGTCTGATGGAGATGGTCTACAATCTTGTAGTCGCTCTTTTTGATCAACCGCATAAACTCCTCGGCATCTTTGACCAGCAAATCTTTCTCTACCCCACACGGGGCCTCTTTGACGACTTTGCTTTTACCCTTGTCAGCCGCATCAGCTCTGACCGCTTTATCTGCCACGACCTCTGGCGGTGCAAACACTCTTCCGCTGCGAGTGATACCACTGATTCCTGCAAGGTTCTCCACAGTCGACCCATACGGCTCTCGCTCTAACTTTTGACCGTTGCAATAGACTTCAGCCCCATAATGCCACGGAACGGCGTTAGTGCTCTCGAACGGTATCGGCCTAGCTTTGGTGATAGTGATTGTAGGCGGTCTGGGCGCAGAAATGGTTATTGGCCGGCGAGGGATGGTGATGGTGGCGACTTCGTCGGCCTGCTTCAATACTACCTCTCCTGATACACTTTCAGCCCTCCGGCTAAACTGCAGAATCCCTTCAGCCATCAGACTTTGAATTCCTTCTACCAACTGCTCACATCCATCAGAATGTGTAGCACAGTCCATGCATAATTCTCCGCACCCTGGAAAGAACCCTTTTTTCAACAACTTAGCTTTGACGAAGCTAAGCGGCGTCTTTAGGTCTCTGACATCAGTCAACAGATCTGCGCTCTCTTCTTCGATAGGGGCGTTCACTCCGCCTCCCCTATGATTCGGCATAGGATTCTTCATAACATTGGGCACATTATCGGAGAAGTTAATGATCTTGGCATCTACCATGTCCTGCACCTTGTGCTTAAAGGCTTTGCAGTTCTCGATTGTGTGGCCTGGTGCCCCTGAGTGGAAATCGCAAGTGGCATTTGCGTCGTACCCTGGTGGAGGTGCCCCTGTCAAGGGAGCCATCGTCCTCTTCTGAACCAACTGAAGCTGAAGCAAAGTCTGCAAGAGTTGCGCGTACGACATGGGCGGTGCCTCGAAGTGACGGTTTGCCAAAGGTGCCCGATTCTGGTATTTTCTATACCCCTGTTGATTCGGGTGTTGCTGCTGCTGCTGCGGAGCTGCTGGGATATTTATACTGGCTATCTGCTGCTGAGGGCCTTTGCCCTTTCTTCGAGCGTTGGTCACAGCACCCGTCTCTCCTTCTCGTTGTTTTCCAGCATAAGGTTTCTTTCCACCTCCTCCGGCTGAGGATGACTCACCTTGAATTTTCCCGATCTTGATTCCATTCTCGACATGCTCGCCCATGATAATGAGAGCTGAGAACGTCCCAGACATACCGCTGACTAACTTTTCATAGTAAACCCCCGGGAGGGTAGTTACAAACATCTGCACGAGCTCGCGTTCGACCATTGGCGGTTGAACCCGAGATGCCAACTCACGCCACCGCTGGGCGTACTCCTTAAATCCTTCATTATTTCTCTGCGACAGGTTCTGGAGCTGGACCCGGTTCGGGGCCAGGTCGCTGTTGTACTGGTAATGGTGCACAAACGCTTCAGCGAGATCCTTCCATGTGCGCACGCTAGTGGGCTCCAGACCCATGTACCACTCGAGGGATGGCCCGGAAAGACTGTCTTAGAAGAAGTGCATCAGCAACTTCTCGTCTTCGGAATAAGCAGACATTTTCCTGTAGTACGATCTAAGGTGGACACGAGGGCAAATGGTGCCCTTATATTTCCCAAAGTCAGGTACCCTGAACTTAGGAGGTACCTTGAAATCAGCAATTAATCCCAGCTTGGACATATCAACGCCCAAAGTATTCTGATTCTCAATATCTCTTATTTTATCCTCAAGTGCTTTGAATCTGAGCCGCGCTTCGACATTCAGCTCCCCTTCAACACCTCTTTGAGAGAACACATCATCCTGATGATCCTTAAGCCATGGTTGAGGCACCAACAGATTCCCGACGCCTGCATTGTCGTTGCCCGGCCCGATGTTGACATTAGCTCCCAGACTCCCATTGCCGACGCCCGTCGTATTGAGTCCGATATTGGCCATCACATTGCCATTAGCACTGCCATTGCCCCCGGCCACGGGGACACCATTCTGCGAAGTATCAACTGGTGGAGGAGTAGGCACGGCCCCGCCATGGAGTATGCCGTTGCTATCAACCCTGGAGATCAAAGGCTGAACCAAAGTCCTGAGCTGGTCTTGGCCATTGGCGACCACTTGCATGAGTTCCATGAAGCGATCCATCCTCTCGCAGAGCTCCTGAACGTCTGTTTGCACTTGATCCATGATCTTGGTCTGATTAGCTCTAGTCGGATAACGGTGAATTAGTCTCTGATCAATCCTGGAACCACCGGAAACAGCCTGGGACCTGTAAACCTGAAAAACCTGTAAACACTAAAGGGTTAGGAAAAACAACAAAATGCTCGCCATGCAAATGCTTCATGCAAATGCATGCGTGTGTCTGTGTGTTTGGGAGATTTCCCCCGATCCTAGTGCCTGAGTGCCAGTGCTGATAATAATAAGAAGAAGAAGTCTGAGTCCAATCATGGAAACATCAATCTCATATATAAAGAAAGCCTATCGAGGCGGTACATAACATCAGCGAGTACAAGACGAATCAACAGCGTGACCTCAGCCAACAAGCCTGGTGATGGTCAGCATACAACAATGATCAAAACAAAAGGAATACAAATAGTCAAGTACGGCCACGGGCGCGATACTCTTCTAACAACTCCTTCGTCTCTGGATGATCTGGCAGAGTGAGCAACCCCTCGACGAGCAATTCCCTCTGCACAATGGTATACTGAAGTCCCTCAACTGAACTTTCCCATGCTCCTTCGCCGAAGCAGTCTTCTAATTTCCGCTTCTTGGACTCAAACGTCAGCTTGCGCTCCTTCAGGTTAGCGAGAGCTTTGTTGAGCTGGCCTTCGGCGGCGTATCTGCGGGCGGTTTCTTCATCAAACCTCTGCTCACTGTCCTTCACCTGGGCTTCCAGCTTGGAGATTTGCAGCATCAGCTTATCCTCCCGCTCTTTCCTGGTGGCCAGGGAAGCCTTCCAGTGCTGGTTGAACTTGGATATCCTCCGATATGCCTCGTCCAAGTGCTGCTTCTTTGTAGCCAGTACGTCGTTGACAGCTTTGAAGCCTCGACCCATGCGTTCACGCTCGGCTATCTGCTTAGTCAGGTCTGTACCTAGTTGGTTCACCAACTTTGTCTGCCTTTTGAAAGAATGAACGGCTTCGTTCCTCTCGCTTTGAAGCTGAGCCAATTCCTTCTCCAGTTCTTCGTTCGCCCGCTTCAATTCATCCCGCTCAGCTAATACCTGGTTATGCTGCTGAATGGGCACAGTAGTAGGCTCTTCAATCATTGGAGGGCTTTCTGGCTTGGCCTGAGGAAACAGCATCCCTATAGCATTGGCCCTGGCTTTGATCCAAGTCACGTACGGAGGGTAGGCTTGATTGTTGCTTTTTCCCAGCAATGGCTTCCCTCGCTTACTGATACCATTCCACGCGCGCTGAAGCTTGGACAACAGATCCCCTTCTAGAATACCAGTGAGGTACAGAGATTCCTGTACCTCTTCCTCCTTCGGCGGAGTTCTCAAAGCATACGCGAACTGGCGGACCAACAACGACGGATTGTAGTTTATACAGCCCTTCCTGCCTACCAGAGGCACATTTGGAAACCCGCTGCAACTGAAGATCACCTCAGTACCCAACCTATCTCTGTCGAACCAGTCAATATCCTCTGCGGACAAACTCATCAGACGCTCAGGCCACTCAGTTGTGGCTGCAGACGAGACAAAAGGACCCCTCTTGGGCAGATGACTATCAAGCCATTTGTACAGCAAGGGTACACAGCATGAGACGTTCTTCCCCCTCCTGTTCTCGTTTTTGTAGTGGACTGAGTGATAGACATCTCCTATCAAGGTAGGGACTGGATTCCCTGAAGCGAAGATGTGAAATGCATCAAAGTCTACAAAATCGGGCATGTTGGGGAATAGGATGATGCCATATATGCATAGAGCGAGGATGGCATTGAACGCGACCCAACATCCGTCCTTGGCACACTGCTGAGCTTTACCCACTAGAAACTGCAAGGAGAACCCAGGAACCTTGTTCCAACTAGTCAATACTAACTCGGAGGCGTCCAGATGAAGTGAAGGAGCTAAACCAGCCAGATCAGGCTCAGCATCCATATGAACAAAAGGCATCTGCCTCTTGATAGGCACACCTAGCAAATCCGTATACTCTTCCAGCGTAGGCGCGAGAACGAAGTCCTGAAAAGTAAAACATCTCATTGGAGGGTCGTAGAACTGCAGCAGAGCGTGCAACCCATTCAACTCGAACACAGGAGGCTTATGAACCAAACTGAGCAACCTGCCGTACGATTTTCTGAACTCGTCCTTCACAGAATCACCTGCTAGAGCTATCAACCCAGTCAGCTTAACCACATCAGGGGTAGGGAACTTGTAAGCCACAGTCTTCCTCAGAGAGCCCATAACAATACAATAGGAGGCAAGAAATCCTGGATCGGGGAAAACGGTACCTGCAACACAAACACACGTTAATGAAATGCAAATGAATATGCAAACTAATGCAAAATGCAATCAGGCTATAATAGGTCCGGGTAACTGGTGCTGTGGAGATTCTGTATCAACAATCACTGATAAGAAGAAAACCCCGGTGTAGGACCACATATCTGATCTGCCAAGAACCATCTGATAGGACCGTATACACAGGATCATAATTCTGCTCTGTCAAGAACAAATGTCTGATAATAAGGACCTCCGATGTATGATCAAGAAATATCTGTTGATGAGGTCTTCAGACCCCAATCAAAACTCTGCCCTATCAAGAACAAACATACAGCTGCTGATGAGATCTTCAGACCCCAATCAAAAATCTGCTCTATCAAGAACAAACAACATATGCTGATGAGATCTTCAGACCCCAATCAAAAATCTGCTCTATCAAGAACAAACAACATCTGCTGATGAGATCTTCAGACCCTGATCAAAAATCTGCTTTATCCAGAACAAACAACATCTGCTGATGAGATCCTCTGATCAAAACCTGCTCTATCAAGAACAGACATACACCTGATGATAAGATCCCCTGATCAAAACCTGCTCTATCAAGAACAGACATACACCTGATGATAAGATCCTCTGATCAAAACCTGCTCTATCAAGAACAGACAAATCTGCAACTGAGAAACCCTGGTACCAACAAAACTGATTCACTGTCAAGAAAACCAGGTAGTCTGAAGGTCAAAGTTTCCTGCAATAAACCCAACCCTGCTCACAGGTATGGCCCTAAACTGACTCAAGTTCGGCATCCTATGCGTTCATCAGCGTCACAGACATTCAAGAGGGGTGATACGATACCCAGAAGGTGTGGCATCACCAGCTCATGAAGCGGCCTCACTCGGCTGAATCACAAATGATCGGTCCCCAGAGTCGACAATCCACCAAACCAGCAACCGTCTCAACCCAAAGGGTTGAAAGAGAAGCCAACCGGATGAACCTCGTCTGAGCGTGGATTTCATGAGACACTAGTGCCTGCAAAGCAAGCACGCGCCCACTAATTTCCACTCTAAGTCTATAGTGCACTCAAGCCTGGGTCTGGCTTCTCACTCATCAGAACTCTCATCCCACAACAGCACAGATAATCATATTATACTGAAAATAAAATGCGGGAAATAAAGTGCGAGAAGTAAAATGCGAAAAATAAACGCAACCCAACAAGTAAACATACAAGCGTTAGGATTGACTCTCGCAGGGAACCGTTGAAGTCCCCAGCAGAGTCGCCAGCTGTCGCTTGCGCGAAAATAAGGTGTCGGCACAACAGAAGAGTCGCCACCTTTCGTTATTTATCCCTCAGAGCGAGAAAGGAAACAATCGGAAAAAACCTGACGAAAAAGGGTAAGACAAGGTCATCGCAACCATTGTCTGGATTCGGGAGTCGGTTACGCAAGGGGAAGGTATTAGCACCCCTCATGTCCGTCGTACTCGACGGGATCCTCGCTTGTGGTGTTTACTTGGACTGGTTGGTTTTATCTATCTACCTATCAAGGCTGGCTTAAACAGAAAAGAAAATGACTCGGCAAAGCGTCGCGCTTTATGCCTACGTATTCTCATCAGAGAATGAGAAATCAGAGTCAACGTAGTTCGGCCTACGACGGGTTATGGGGGAAGGTAGCTCGCCAAGACATCGCCATCTTGTGCCTACATACTCTCAACAGGTATGAGAGATCAGAGCTTACGTAGTTCGGGAAACTACGGTTTATTTCCTGTCTTTTACGAAAGAAGTGTTTTTTATTGTGTTTGCGATTTCAATCGCACTAGAGACTATGGCCTGAGAGTGAAGGCGTCGCATGTCACCCAAAGGTTACCATACTAAACATCCAGACTGTGGAAAAGAAACTCTCCCACAATCCTTTCTCAGATAGCTTAAGGCTCGTAATGTACGAAAGAAATCATTCATGATTACTGTATCTTAAACTGTTTTGAGATGAGAAGAGAACAGGCCCAACTAGGAGGGAGACTATCAAGTCCTACTGTTGTCATGCCATGGATTCATCCTATGGTTGAGGTTTGAACAGGGAACTCCTAGAAGTTGTCATGCATAGGTTTCAACCTAAAGTTCTATCATCAATTCCTTATCAAAGGAAATGAGAAGCCTAAGGGATCATGTCAATGATACACCAAAACAGACAAAGCATCAGCTTAACAGTAAAATGCATGCAATGCAAGTGAGGGAGGAAATGTGTGTGGGGCTTCAGCCTCCACAAGCTCATCTCAACCTCAATCCAGAATGGGTAACAGTAATCATACTGAAAGATAAAACATCATGCTATCAAGCAATAACAGTAAACTGCAATCATACAGATAAATGAAATAAAATGCCTTCAGACAAACAAACCACATGGGCAAGGGAGTCGGGCTCTACCGAATACTCGCAAGCAAAGCCACACAATAACAATACAAGCAGAGGGAGCAACTCAACCTCTAGTGCAATCATGCTCCTAGATTCTACTTAGTCTAGATATGAACTTATTCTAATGCATCAAGCAAGTCAAACAAAACACATCAATACAACAAAGAAAAAGATAAGAAAGCAGATCAACTCCTCTCTCAACTTCAAGCTTCAGCTCTTCCAACAGCAACTCAGTCTTCAGACTTCAATCACTCTTGACAAATATCAATTTGCTTTTCCAGGTTTCAACCCTTCAACATAAGTTTCAACTTATCTTCTCCTTTAAGCTTCAGCTTCTTGATCAGCTCCACCTTCAGGCTTCACTATCAATCATAAGTATCAACTTGATCTCCTTCAGGATCTCCAAGTATCAAAGTAAGTATCACCTTCCTTTGTTCTTCAAGCTTCAGCTCTTCAGAATCAATCACAATCACTTAGAAGTGTCAACTTCATCCTTCAGTCTTCATTTCATCTTCAGGGGTCTTCAAGTATCAACTTGCTTTTGTTGCTCTTCAAGCTTCAGCTGGAATGGCATTACTCAAGGATTCATCCTCTTCAATGAAGTCTTCATCTTCACACTCAAGCTCAGCATCTCTCAAGATAATCAAACCAGAGAAAATCACTTACTGGATAAGCTGGGGATATTGAACTGCTTACTGACCACCAAAGGTGACCTATAAGGGTTCAACATCAAAGGAATGGTTCCCTCAAAAGTTCTACTTCCTAGGTACATCACTTATCCCTCCAAAGGAGAGAGGTGTATACCATGGAAGGACTTTGAATCATAGGGAGGAATGGAGGTGACAAATACCATCCATGTTTAAGAAAGAAGTTATCTAAGTCTAAACTCTTCCTAATCCCTAACCCTAAAACAACAAAAAGGGAAATAAGATCAAGCTCTCAAGCTCCTCAATCCATCTTCAAGTCTTCTACTATGCTCCTCAATGCTCCTTAGAACAATACCAAGCTCTCCAAGCCCACAAAGCAATGCAAACAAAAATACAAGCCCACAAGGGCAACACAAACAATCATCAACTACAAAAATCATCTAAAAATAGTATACTACTATATTAAGCCCTAAGATAATTTCTAAGGGATCCTACATACCTACCCTTAATGCCCTATATGTCCCATAGTCTAATTTGTCCTAAAAACCTAAAATTCTAATGTTATTATGGACCTATGTTAAGGATTAACCTAATTCTACACAACCTAATGTCATCTAATCAAAACTATCCTAAATATCATCACAAAATTATGGAATAAATCCAGGGGGAAGCTAAAACTTATATCTAACTATCCTAAAAAGAATGGCCTAAAAATGTTAAGGGAACTACCTAAACCAAATTCTACAAATTCATGGATTAACATAAAAGAAATAAAATGCAATAAAAGTAGAAAATATACAAAAAATACTAAAAAGGCATGAAAGGAAAATATTTTTATTTGATAATTTTCTAGACATCAATATGAAATGGGAGCAAAAATTCCCATTAAAAAATCATTAATTTTCAAATTAATATGATTTTCCCAAGTTTGAAATAAAATGGAGAAAAATAAAATGAAATATGAAGGGATGGGGTGCAGCTAGTAAGGCAATGCAGTTCAATACGCGCATGGGCCCAGAATGGGGGGTACAAAAAGTAAAGCGCTAAGCCCATTCATTAATCAGAAAAACAATTAGAAAATGAAAAGGAAAAGAAAAAAACCACGGCGCAAAGAGTAACCCAATATAGTGTAAATCATTCATGGGCCTTGACTGGGGGTGTGGGTATCAAACTTCACTAAAGCCCAAGAAACCACCGTTTAATGAAACGGTGCGTTTCGCCTGTTCTGAAATCCCTCCCAAAATGCAATTGAATCGTGGCCCTCAGATCAAGAAAAAGTCAATGGGTCAGCTCCTCATCCAATGGTCATGAGCTCATCTTCAACCTCCAGCTAGGGTTTGCTGAAACTCCATGGAAATACAGAACATGAAGCTTCATCTTCCTCAACTCGTGCTTTCTCATTTCTCCATCAAAACTCAAAGTTTAAAACCCTAACATGCTCCATTTTTCATGCTGAACACAATCATACTCTTAGAATCAACTGAAACTTCCTCTAACATAAAACATGATCCAAGATAAAAAATGAACTCAAACTTCCATCTCACCAATTCTTGCAATTAACTATCTCAGATCACTCACCAACTCACCCTGATTAATTCTTGATGTCTAACTCATTCTATATCTCAATATAACACGAGTTCTTGGTCATCAAAGAAATGGGGTCCATAGTTCAATCTTCACCAATTGATCCCTAACTCTCCAAAATCCATCTCCTATTGGTCTCTAACATTTCTACACTAACAAATTAACCTAATTATGCCTAAAACATGGTGTAGGAAAGAATTTGCAAACCTGGTTAATCTTGATGAACAGATGATGAAATCCTCCAATTCAGACCTTGAAACTCTTCAGAAAGTTTCCCTAGATGCCAATCTTGCTACTGTTTGCAACAATTTTGATGGAGGAAGCCTCAATCTCAGAATTCGATTCTGACTTGCTACCTTGAAATTTGAATCACCAACTCTTCAATTCACCATGGATTTGATCTCAATTCAATCTGCACAGCTTCACTATGATGTATGGAATGTGTTTGAATGGAAAGAATGAATGGAAATGAAGAAGAATGAAGAAATGAAACTTGACTTGCAATGGAAGATTCTTGATCTCACTCTCTCTTCTCTGCACCAATTCTCACCAACCTTACATCTGAGCAAGTTACATATGTTATATAGAGTGGTTTAGAATCATCTAGAACCATCTAGGATCATCCAATGAGTATTTGGAAATCTCATGTCATGACATTTTGATTTCAATTCTCCTTATGTGCTATCTCATGCCATAGCCCTTGTAACCTTTGTAACTGACTTGAAATTCTCCCCATATGAGATTTATGATGAGTTACAATGCATAACCAACTTGTTTATTGAGTTTTGTTGAGTTTTGCTTTGGTACCTTAATATGCAAGTAAGCCATTTCCAAGGCAGCCCTATAATCTAAGCCTCAAATCAAAATTGTGGCTGAACCATTGTTCTTAGAATGTCCTTTGGAGTCAAAATGACCTATTATATGACATGGTTTGGATTTATAGCTTGTGATTTCCAATTTTCAATTTCAACTTAATTAACTTATGCCTCCATTTTAGGCCATTTTTATCACTTTTTGATACAAGCCTTTTCAACATCTCATGACCTCCCTACTAGCCTTAAAACATCATTCTAAGAAAGTTTGATGTTGAAGATTTTTCCATTTGAAGCTTGGAAGTAGGAGATATGGCCTTATGCTTGAAATGACCTATAACCTCCAAATGACCAAAATGCCCTTGACTTGTCAAAGCCATAAGTTGAGTTCTACAAATCCTATCAAGGACTTCTAATACTCTCTAGAAATCTAAGAAGATGATCTACAACATTCATGTTGACCAAGAGTTCATAGGAATCATCCTACTAGGGCAAAAGTTGGATGCAAGTTGGGTGACTTTCAAGGACCCAGGTTCACATACCTCAGATGACCTGTAATTTGTCAAAGTCATAACTTGAGCTCTACAAATCCTATCAAGGACTTATAGTACTCAAATTAAAGCTAAGAACAAGATCTACAACATTCATGTTGTGGGGAAGATGAGATGACAATCACATCTTGAGCTAAACTGCCTTGAAGATAGGGATCAAACTAGGGGATTTTACACTGTCAAGCCTTAGAAACCCTAGCTTAAAACTTCTCAAACTCCTCAATCATGATGAGTTGGTCTAGGAATCATCCTTATAGCATCTCAATGCATCATTCCATGATCACATGGCTCTTGGATTAGGTCTCAACCTTCTCCAAATCATCAGTTGACCTAGGGTTGACCCACTCAAACCCTAATTCCACCACTCATGGTTGAATCTTTTGAATTCTTGTACAATGACCTCTCTAGGCTTCATGATGTCTTTCAAGACATCTCATAAGCTTTCTCAAAGCTTCAAGTTCATCCTCATAATCTCATAATCATCTGAGGAGCTCCCACAACTCTCAAGCTATGAGACACACAACCTTGGTTTCAACCAATCTCTCTGAGGATCTCTTGAGTTCTCTGACAAAGATATCAATCCTTGAATACTTGAATAACCTTCTTGGTTAGCTTCAAATTCTCATACAACTCTTGATGGGTAAATAAATGTTGGTCAAATTTTGGGGTGCAACAACCCTCATGTCATGGATACATCCCTTATCCCTCTCTTGACTTTGTTAAGTCACTTTAACCCTAGATTAGAAACCCTTAGACTTTGCTTTAAGTCTAAAAGACCCACCTGTACTAGGAGTGTTCTTCAACTAGGACCCTAGGAAAGAGTTTGTCAACTCTGTGTAAGAATCACCAAAATATGACATGAAAGTAAGGGATACGGATTTTTAAAGTGAGATTTGTGAGTTTTTTAAATTTGAACTTTTGTTATGGTGTTTATAGTGAAATTGTTGAATTTTTTGACTTGGAATTTTGAAATGGTATTTATAGTGAAATTGTTAAAAAAAATCACTATAAAGACCATAGCGAAAGTTTAATCCGTATCTCTTGAAGTTAAAAAAATACAAACAAAATTCACTATAAAGACCATAGCGAAAGTTCCAAGTGAAAAAACTCACTAACTTCACTATAAATACCATTACAAAAGTTCAAATTTAAAAAACTCACCAGTTTCACTCTAAAAACCATAACAAAAGTTAAAAGTTAAAAAACTACCCAATTTCGCAAGAAAAACCATTAAATAAATTCCAAGTTAAAAAACTCAATAATTTCACTATAAAGAACAATACGAATATTCCAAGTGAAAAAACTCACCAATTCACTATAAAGACCATAACAAAAGTCCCAAGTGAAAAAACACACCAATTTAACTATAAAGTCCATTAAAAAGTTCAAAGTAAAAAACTCACCAACTTCTCTCTAAAAACCATACAAAAAGTTCAAAGGTAAAAAATTGCCCAATTTCACTATAAAAAGCATTACAAAAGTTCAAAGTGTAAAACCACGCCAATTTCACTATAAAGACCATAACAAAAGCTCCAAGTGAAAAAATTCACCAATTTATCTCTAAAAACCACAACAAAAGTTCAAAGTCTAAAACTCACCAATTTCACTATAAAGACCATTAAAATGATTCAAGTTTAAAAAAATTCCCAAATTTTACTATAAAGACCATTGCAAAAGATCAAATTTAAAAAACTCACCAATTTCACTCTAAAAGCCTTAACAAAATTTAAAAGTTAAAAAACTTACCAATATCACAATAAAATCCATTACAAATGTTCCATGTAAAAAACCTCACCAATTTCAATATAAAGAACCTTGCAAAGGTTAGAAGTGAGTAAACTAACTAATTTCACTGTAATGACCATTACAAAAGTTCCAAGAGAAAAAATTCATAGATCTCAACATAAAAACCATTTCAAAATTTTCAAGTCAAAAAAATTACCAAATTTCGTTATAAACAACATAACAAAAGTTCAAATTTAAAAAACTCACCAATTTCACTATAAAAACCATTCAAAAAGTTCAAAGATAAAAGACTCTCTATCTTCTCTCCAAAAACCATGCCAAAAGTTCAAAATGAAAAAACTCACTAAAATTTTACTATAAATACCATTACAAAGGTTCAAAGTGATAAACTACACAATTTCACTATAAAAACCATTACAAAAGTTCAAAGTGCATAAACTACACAATTTCACTATAAATACCATTCCAAAATTCCAAGTCAAAAAATTCAACAATTTCACTATAAACACCATAACAAAAGTTCAAATTTAAAAAACTCACAGATCTCACTTTAAAAACCATAAATAAGTTCAAAAGTAAAAAATTCACTAACTTCTCTCTAAAAACCATTTTAAAGTTCAAAGTGAAAAAATTGACTAATTTCACTAAAAAAACACCTCTACAAATGTTCAAACTCAAAAAAATACACAATTTCACTATAAAGGCCATTACAAAAGTTCAAGGTTAAAAACCTTGCGAATTTCACAATAAAGACCATAAAAAAAGTTCCAAGTTGAAAAACTCTCCAATTTAACTATAAAGTCCATTACAAAAGTTCAAAGTTTAAAACACACCGGCTTTTCTCTAAAAACCATATAAAAAGTTCAAAGTTAAAACACTACCCAATTTCACTACCAAATGCATTACAAAAGTTCCAAGTGTAAAAACACGTGAATTTCACCATAAAGACCATAACAAAAGTCCATGTTTAAAAAATTAACCAATTTTACTCTAAATACCAATACAAAAGTTCAAAGTCAAAAACTCACCAATTTCACTATAAAGAACATTAAAACGATTCAAGTTAAAAAAAAATACAAACAAAATTCACTATAAAGACCATAACAAAAGTTCCAAGTGAAAAAACTCACTAATTTCACTATAAATACCATTACAAAAGTTCAAACTTAAATAACTCACCAGTTTCACTATAACATCCATAACAAAAGTTAAAAGTTAAAAAACTACCCAATTTCGCAAGAAAAACCATTAAACAAATTCCAAGTGAAAAAACTCGATAATTTCACTATAAAGAACAATACGAATATTCCAAGTGAAAAAACTCACCAATTCACTATAAAGACCATAACAAAAGTTCCAAGGGAAAAAACACACCAATTTAACAATAAAGTCCATTACAAAAGTTCAAAGTAAAAAACTCACCAACTTCTCTCTAAAAACCATACAAAAAGTTCAAAAGTAAAAAATTGCGCAATTTCACTATAAAAAGCATTACAAAATTTCAAACTGTAAAACCACGCCAATTTCACTATAGAGACCATAACAAAAGCTCCAAGTGAAAAAATTCACCAATTTTACTCTAAAAACCATAACAAAAGTTCAAAGTCTAAAACTCACCAATTTCACTATAAAGACCATTAAAATGATTCAAGTTTTAAAAAATTCCCAAATTTTACTATAAAGACCATTGCAAAAGATCAAATTTAAAAAACTCACCAATTTCACTCTAAAAGCCTTAACAATAGCTAAAAGTTAAAAAACTTACCAATATCACTATAAAAACCATTACAAATGTTCCATGTCAAAAAACTCACCAATTTCAATATAAAGAACATTGCGAACGTTCCAAGTGAGTAAACTAACCAATTTCACTATAATGACCATTACAAAAGTTCCAAGAGAAAAAAATTCATAAATCTCAACATAAAAACAATTTCAAAATTTTCAACTCAAAAAAATAACCAATTTCATTAGAAACAACATAACAAAAGTTCAAATTTAAAAAACTCACTAATTTCACTATAAAAACCATTCAAAAAGTTCAAAGATAAAAGACTCTCGATCTCCTCTCCCAAAACCATGCCAAAAGTTCAAAATGAAAAAACTCACTAATTTTACTATAAAAACCATTACAAAGGTTCAAAGTGCATAAACTACACAATTTCACTATAAAAACCATTACAAAAGTTCAAAGTGCATAAACTACACAATTTCACTATAAATACCATTTCAAAATTCCAAGTCAAAAAATACAACAATTTCACTATAAACACCATAACAAAAGTTCAAATTTAAAAAACTCACAGATTTCACTATAAAAACCATGAATAAGTTCAAAAATAAAAAATTCACTAACTTCTCTCTAAAAACCATTTAAAAAGTTCAAAGTGAAAAAATTGACTAATTTCACTATAAACACCTTTACAAAAGTTCAAACTAAAAAAAATACACAATTTCACTATAAAGGCCATTACAAAAGTTCAAAGTTAAAAACCTTGCGAATTTCACTATAAAGACCATAAAAAAAGATCCAAGTTGAAAAACTCACCAATTTAACTATAAAGTCCATTACAAAAGTTCAAAGTTTAAAACACACCAGCTTCTCTCTAAATACCAAACAAAAAGTTCAAAGTTAAAACACTACCAAGAGCATTACAAAAGTTCCAAGTGTAAAACACGCGAATCTCACTATAAAGACCATAACAAAAGTCCATTTTAAAAAATTCACCAATTTTACTCTAAAAACCAATACAAAAGTTCAAAGTCAAAAACTCACCAATTTTACAATAAAGACCATTAAAACGATTCAAGTTAAAAAAAATACAAACAAAATTCACTACAAAGACCATAGCGAAAGTTCCAAGTGAAAAAACTCACTA
Organism: Lathyrus sativus; assembly: GCA_963859935.3. Taxonomy (NCBI): domain Eukaryota; kingdom Viridiplantae; phylum Streptophyta; class Magnoliopsida; order Fabales; family Fabaceae; genus Lathyrus; species Lathyrus sativus. The sequence continues at coordinate 198,026,125 of OZ012739.1, read as the reverse complement.
ACTTCACTATAAATACCATTACAAAAGTTCAAATTTAAAAAACTCACCAGTTTCACTATAAAATCCTTAACAAAAGTTAAAAGTTAAAAAACTACTCAATTTCGCAAGAAAAACCATTAAACAAATTCCAAGTGAAAAAACTCAATAATTTCACTATAAAGAACAATACGAATATTCCAAGTGAAAAAACTCACCAATTCACTATAAAGACCATAACAAAAGTTCCAAGTGAAAAAACACACCAATTTAACTAAAGTCCATTACAAAAGTTCAAAGTAAAAAACTCACGAACTTCTCTCTAAAAACCATACAAAAAGTTCAAAGGCAAAAAATTACCCAATTTCACTATAAAAAGCATTACAAAAGTTCAAAGTGTAAAACGACGCCAATTTCACTATAAAGACCATAACAAAAGCTACAAGTGAAAAAATTCACCAATTTTACTCTAAAAACCATAACAAAAGTTCAAAGTCTAAAACTCACCAATTTCACTATAAAGACCATTAAAATGATTCAAGTTTTAAAAAATTTCCAAATTTTACTATAAAGACCATTGGAAAAGATCAAATTTAAAAACTCACCAATTTCACTCTAAAAGCCTTAGCAAAAGTTAAAAGTTAAAAAACTTACCAATATCACTATAAAAACCATTAAAAATGTTCCATGTCAAAAAACTCACCAATTTTAATATAAAGAACATTACGAACGTTCCAAGTGAGTAAACTAACCAATTTCACTATAATGACCATTACAAAAGTTCCAAGAGAAAAAATTCATAAATCTCAACATAAAAACCATTTCAAAATTTTCAACTCTAAAAAAATTACCAAATTTCATTAGAAACAACATAACAAAAGTTCAAATTTAAAAAACTCACCAATTTCACTATAAAAACCATTCAAAAAATTCAAAGATAAAAGACTCTCGATCTTCTCTCCAAAAACCATGCCAAAAGTTCAAAATGAAAAAACTCACTAATTTTACTATAAAAACCATTACAAAGGTTCAAAGTGCATAAACTACACAATTTCACTATAAAAACCATTACAAAAGTTCAAAGTGCATAAACTACACAATTTCACTATAAATACCATTTCAAAATTCCAAGTCAAAAAATACAACAATTTCACTATAAACACCATAACAAAAGTTCAAATTTAAAAAACTCACAGCTTTCACTATAAAAACCATGAATAAGTTCAAAAATAAAAAATTCACTAACTTCTCTCTAAAAACCATTTAAAAAGTTCAAAGTGAAAAAATTGACTAATTTCACTATAAACACCTTTACAAAAGTTCAAACTAAAAAAAAATACACAATTTCACTATAAAGGCCATTACAAAAGTTCAAGGTTAAAAACCTTGCGAATTTCACAATAAAGACCATAAAAAAAGTTCCAAGTTGAAAAACTCTCCAATTTAACTATAAAGTCCATTACAAAACTTCAAAGTTTAAAACACACCAGCTTCTCTCTGAAAGCCATACAAAAAGTTCAAAGTTAAAACACTACACAATTTCACTACCAAAAGCATTACAAAAGTTCCAATTGTAAAAACACACGAATTTCAGTATAAAGACCATAACAAAAGTCCAAGTTAAAAAAATTCACCAATTTTACTCTAAAAACCAATACAAAAGTTCAAAGTCAAAAACTCACCAATTTCACTATAAAAAAGGATTCAAGTTAAAAAAATACAAACAAAATTCACTATAAAGACCATAACGAAAGTTCCAAGTGAAAAAACTCACTAACTTCACTATAAATACCATTACAAAAGTTCAAATTTAAAAAACTCACCAGTTTCACTCTAAAAACCATAACAAAAGTTAAAAGTTACAAAACTACCCAACTTCGCAACAAAAACCATTAAACAAATTCCAAGTGAAAAAAACTCAATAATTTCACTATAAAGAACAATACGAATATTCCAAGTGAAAAAACTCACCAATTCACTATTAAGACCGTAACAAAAGTTCCAAGTGAAAAAACACACCAATTTAACTATAAAGTCCATTACAAAAGTTCAAAGTAAAAAACTCACCAACTTCTTTCTAAAAACCATACAAAAAGATCAAAGGTAAAAAATTGCCCAGTTACACTATAAAAAGCATTACAAAAGTTCAAAGTGTAAAACCACGCCAATTTCACTATAAAGACCATAACAAAAGCTCCAAGTGAAAAAATTCACCAATTTTACTCTAAAAACCATAACAAAAGTTCAAAGTCTAAAACTCACCAATTTCACTATAAAGACCATTAAAATGATTCAAGTTTAAAAAAATTCCCAAATTTTACTATAAAGACCGTTGCAAAAGATCAAATTTAAAAAACTCACCAATTTTACTCTAAAAGCCACAACAAAAGTTAAAAGTTAAAAAAACTTACCAATATCACTATAAAAACCATTACAAATGTTCCATGTCAAAAAACTCACCAATTTCAATATAAAGAACATTGCGAATGTTTCAAGTGAGTAAAGTAACCAATTTAACTATAATGACCATTACAAATGTTCCATGTCAAAAAACTCACCAATCTCAACATAAAAACCATTTCAAAATTTTCAAGTCAAAAAAATTACCAAATTTCGTTATAAACAATATAACAAAAGTTCAAATTTAAAAAACTCACCAATTTCACTATAAAAACCATTCAAAAAGTTCAAAGATAAAAGACTCTCTATCTTCTCTCCAAAAACCATGCCAAAAAGTTCAAAATGTATAAACTCACTAATTTTACTATAAAAACCATTACAAAGGTTTAAAGTGCATAAACTACACAATTTCACTATAAATACCATTTCAAAATTCCAAGTCAAAAAATTCAACAATTTCACTATTAACACCATAACAAAAGTTCAAATTTAAAAAACTCACAGATTTCACTTTAAAACCATGAATAAGTTCAAAAATAAAAAATCACTAACTTCTCTCTAAAAACCATTTAAAAAGTTCAAAGTGAAAAAATTGACTAATATCACTATAAACACCTTTACAAAAGTTCAAACTCAAAAAAAAAAACACAATTTCACTATAAAGGCCATTACAAAAGTTCAAGGTTAAAAACCTTGCAAATTTCACTATAAAGACCATCATAAAAAAAGTTCCAAGTTGAAAAACTCACCAATTTAACTATAAATCCATTACAAAAGCTAAAAGTTTAAAACACACCAGCTTCTCTCTGAAAACCATACAAAGTGTTCAAAGTTAAAACACTACACAATTTCACTACCAAAAGCATTACAAAAGTTTCAATTGTAAAAACACGCGAATTTCACTATAAAGACCATAACAAAAGTCCATGTTAAAAAAAATCACCAATTTTACTCTAAAAACCAATACAAAAGTTCAAAGTCAAAAACTCACCAATTTCACTATAAAGACCATTAAAACGATTCAAGTTAAAAAATACAAACAAAATTCACTATAAAAACCATACAAAAAGTTCAAAGGCAAAAAATTGCCCAATTTCACTATAAAAAGCATTACAAAACTTCAAAGTGTATAAACACGCCAATTTCACTATAAAGACCATAACAAAAGCTCCAAGTGAAAAAATTCACCAATTTTACTCTAAAAACCATAACAAAAGTTCAAAGTCTAAAACTAACCAATTTCAATATAAAGACCATTAAAATGATTCAAGTTTAAAAAAATTCCCAAATTTTACTATAAAGACCGTTGCAAAAGATCAAATTTAAAAAACTCACCAATTTCACTCTAAAAGCCATAACAAAAGTTAAAAGTTAAAAAAACTTACCAATATCACTATAAAAACCATTACAAATGTTCCATGTCAAAAAACTCACCAATTTCAATATAAAGAACATTGCGAATGTTCCAAGTGAGTAAACTAACCAATTTCACTATAATGACCATTACAAAAGTTCCAAGAGAAAAAATTCATAAATCTCAACATAAAAACCATTAAAAAATTTTCAAGTCAAAAAAATTACCAAATTTCGTTATAAACAACATAACAAAAGTTCAAATTTAAAAAACTCACCAATTTCACTATAAAAACCATTTAAAAAGTTCAAAGATAAAAGACTCTCTATCTTCTCTCCAAAAACCATGCCAAAAGTTCAAAATGAAAAAACATACTAATTTTACTATAAAAACCATTACAAAGGTTCAAAGTGCATAAACTACACAATTTCACTATAAAAACCATTACAAAAGTTCAAAGTGCATAAACTACACAATTTCACTATAAATACCATTTCAAAATTCCATGTTAAAAAATTCAACAATTTCACTATAAACACCATAACAAAAGTTCAAATTTAAAAAACTCACAGATTTCACTATAAAAACCATGAATAAGTTCAAATATAAAAAATTCACTAACTTCTCTCTAAAAACCATTTAAAAAGTTCAAAGTGAAAAAATTGACTAATTTCACTATAAACACCTTTACAAAAGTTCAAACTCAAAAAAAATACACAATTTCACTATAAAGGCCATTACAAAAGTTCAAGGTTAAAAAACTTGCGAATTTCAATTTAAAGACCATAAAAAAAGTTCCAAGTTGAAAAATTCACCAATTTAACAATAAAGTCAATTACAAAAGTTCAAAGTTAAAACCACACCAACTTCTCTCTAAAAACCATACAAAAAGTTCAAAGTTAAAACACTACCCAATTTCACTATCAAAAGCATTACAAAAGTTCCAAGTGTAAAAACACGCGAATTTCACTATAAACACTATAAAAAAGCACCAGGTGAAAAAATTCACCAATTTTATTCTAAAAACCAATACAAAAGTTCAAAGTCAAAAACTCACCAATTTCACTATAAAGACCATTAAAACGATTCAAATTAAAAAAATACCAACAAAATTCACTATAAAGACCATAACGAAAGTTCCAAGTGAAAAAACTCACTAACTTCACTATAAATACCATTACAAAAGTTCAAATTTAAAAAACTCACCAGTTTCACTCTAAAAACAATAACAAAAGCTAAAAGTTAAAAAACAACCCAATTTCGCAACAAAAACCATTAAACAAATTCCAAGTGAAAAAAACTCAATAATTTCACTATAAAGAACAATACGAATATTCCAAGTGAAAAAACTCACCAATTCACTATAAAGACCGTAACAAAAGTTTCAAGTGAAAAAACACACCAATTTAACTATAAAGTCCATTACAAAAGTTCAAAGTAAAAAACTCACAAACTTCTCTCTAAAAACCATACAAAAAGTTCAAAGGTAAAAAATTGCTCAATTTCACTATAAAAAGCCTTACAAAAGTTCAAACTGTATAACCACGCGAATTTCACTATAAAGACCATAACAAAAGCTCCAAGTGAAAAAATTCACCAATTTTAATCTAAAAACCATAACAAAAGTTCAAAGTCTAAAACTCACCAATTTCACTATAAAGACCATTAAAATGATTCAAGTTTAAAAAAATTTCCAAATTTTACTATAAAGACCGTTGCAAAAGATCAAATTTAAAAAACTCACCAATTTCACTCTAAAAGCCATAACAAAAGTTAAAAGTTAAAAAAAACTTACCAATATCACTATAAAAACCATTACAAATGTTCCATGTCAAAAAACTCACCAATTTCAATATAAAGAACATTGCGAAAGTTCCAAGTGAGTAAACTAACCAATTTCACTATAATGACCATTACAAAAGTTCCAAGAGAAAAAATTCATAAATCTCAACATAAAAACCATTACAAAATTTTCAAGTCAAAAACATTACCAAATTTCGTTATAAACAACATAACAAAAGTTCAAATTTAAAAAATTCACCAATTTCACTATAAAAACTATTTAAAAAGTTCAAAGATAAAAGACTCTCTATCTTCTCTCCAAAAACCATGCCAAAAGTTCAAAATGAAAAAACTCACTAATTTTACTATAAAAACCATTACAAAAGTTCAAAGTGCATAAACTACACAATTTCACTATAAAAACCATTACAAAAGTTCAAAGTGCATAAACTACACAATTCCACTATAAATACCATTTCAAAATTCCAAGTTAAAAAATTTAAAAATTTCACTATAAACACCATAACAAAAGTTCAAATTTAAAAAACTCACAGATTTCACTATAAAAACCATGAATAAGTTCAAAAATAAAAAAATCACTAACTTCTCTCTAAAAACCATTTAAAAAGTTCAAAGTGAAAAAATTGACTAATTTCAGTATAAACACCTTGACAAAAGTTCAAACTAAAAAAAAATACACAATTTCACTATAAAGGCCATTACAAAAGTTCAAGGTTAAAAACCTTGCGAATTTCACTATAAAGTCCATTACAAAAGTTAAAAGTTTAAAACTCACCAGCTTCTCTCTAAAAACCATACAAAAAGTTCAAAGTTAAAACACTACACAATTTCACTACCAAAAGCATTACAAAAGTTCCAATTGTAAAAACACGCGATTTTCACTATAAAGACTATAACAAAAGTCCATGTTAAAAAAATTCACCAATTTAACTCTAAAAACCAATACAAAAGTTCAAAGTCAAAAACTCACCAATTTCACTATAAAGTCCATTAAAACGATTCAAGTTAAAAAATACAAACAAAATTCACTATAAAGACCATAACGAAAGTTCCAAGTGAAAAAACTCACTAACTTCACTATAAATACCATTACCAAAGTTCAAATTTAAAAAACTCACCAGTTTCACTCTAAAAACCATAACAAAAGTTAAAAGTTAAAAAACTACCCAATTTCGACACAAAAACCATTAAACAAATTCCAAGTGAAAAAAACTCAATAATTTCACTATAAAGAACAATACGAATATTCCAAGTGAAAAAACTCACCAATTCACTATAAAGACCGTAACAAAAGTTCCAAGTGAAAAAACACACCAATTTAACTATAAAGTCCATTACAAAAGTTCAAAGTTAAAAACTCACCAACTTCTCTCTAAAAACCATACAAAAAGTTCAAAGGTAAAAAATTGCCCAATTTCACTATAAAAAGCATTACAAAAGTTCAAAGTGTAAAACCACGCGAATTTCACTATAAACACCATAACAAAAGCTCCAAGTGAAAAAATTCACCAATTTTACTCTAAAAACCATGACAAAAGTTCAAAGTCTAAAACTCACCAATTTCACTATAAAGACCATTAAAATGATTCAAGTTTAAAAAAATTCCCAAATTTTACCATAAATACCGTTGCAAAAGATCAAATTTAGAAAACTCACCAATTTCACTCTAAAAGCCATAACAAAAGTTAAAAAATAAAAAAACTTACCAATATCACTATAAAAACCATTACAAATGTTCCAAGTGAGTAAACTAACCAATTTCACTATAATGACCATTACAAAAGTTCCAAGAGAAAAAATTCAAAAATCTCAACATAAAAACAATTACAAAATTTTCAAGTCAAAAAAATTACCAAATTTCGTTATAAACAACATAACAAAAGTTCAAATTTAAAAAACTCACCAATTTCACTATAAAAACCATTTAAAAAGTTCAAAGATAAAAGACTCTCTATCTTCTCTCCAAAAACCATGCCGAAAGTTCAAAATGAAAAAACTCACTAATTTTACTATAAAAACCATTACAAAGGTTCAAAGTGCATAAACTACACAATTTCACTATAAAAACCATTACAAAAGTTCAAAGTGCATAAACTACACAATTTCACTATAAATACCATTTCAAAATTCCATGTTAAAAAATTCAACAATTTCACTATAAAAACCATAACAAAAGTTCAAATTTAAAAATCTCACAGATTTCACTATAAAAACCATGAATAAGTTCAAAAATAAAAAAATCACTAACTTCTCTCTAAAAACCATTTAGAAAGTTAAAAGTGAAAAAATTGACTAATTTCACTATAAACACCTTTACAAAAGTTCAAACTAAAAAAAAATACACAATTTCACTATAAAGGCCATTACAAAAGTTCAAGGTTAAAAACCTTGCGAATTTCACTATAAAGACCATAAAAAAAAGTCCAAGTTGAAAAACTCACCAATTTAACTATAAAGTCCATCACAAAAGTTCAAAGTTTAAAAGACACCAGCTTCTCTCTAAAAACCATACAAAAAGTTCAAAGTTAAAACACTACCCAATTTCACTATCAAAAGCATTACAAAAGTTCCAAGTGTAAAAACACGCGAATTTCTCTATAAAGACCATAGAAAAAGCTCCTTGTGAAAAAATTCACCAATTTTACTCTAAAAACCAATACAAAAGTTCAAAGTCAAAAACTCACCAATTTCACTATAAAGACCATTAAAACGATTCAAGTTTAAAAAAATACAAACAAAATTCAATATAAAGACCATAACGAAAGTTCCAAGTGAAAAAACTCACTAACTTCACTATAAATACCATTACAAAAGTTCAAATTTAAAAAACTCACCAGTTTCACTCTAAAAACCATAACAAAAGTTAACAGTTAAAAAACTACCCAATTTCGCAACAAAAACCATTAAACAAATTCCAAGTGAAAAAAACTCAATAATTTCACTATAAAGAACAATATGAATATTCCAAGTGAAAAAACTCACCAATTCACTATAAAGACCGTAACAAAAGTTCCAAGTGAAAAAACACACCAATTTAACTATAAAGTCCATTACAAAAGTTCAAAGTAAAAAACTCACCAACTTCTCTCCAAAAACCATACAAAAAGTTCAAAGGCAAAAAATTGCGCAATTTCACTATAAAAAGCATTACAAAAGTTCAAAGTGTAAAACCACGCCAATTTCACAATAAAGACCATAACAAAAGCTCCAACTTAAAAAATTCACCAATTTTACTCTAAAAACCATAACAAAATTTCAAAGTCTAAAACTCACCAATTTCACTATAAAGACCATTAAAATGAATCAAGTTTAAAAAAATTCCCAAATTTTACTATAAAGACTGTTGCAAAAGATCAAATTTAAAAAACTCACCAATTTCACTCTAAATGCCATAACAAAAGTTAAAAGTTAAAAAAACTTACCAATATCACTACAAAAACCATTACAAATGTTCCATGTCAAAAAACTCACCAATTTCAATATAAAGAACATTGCGAATGTTCCAAGTGAGTAAACTAACCAATTTCACTATAATAACCATTACAAAAGTTCCAAGAGAAAAAATTCATAAATCTCAACATAAAAACCATTACAAAATTTTCAAGTCAAAAAAATTACCAAATTTCGTTATAAACAACATAACAAAAGTTCAAATTTAAAAAACTCACCAATTTCACTATAAAAACCATTTAAAAAGTTCAAAGATAAAAGACTCTCTATCTTCTCTCCAAAAACCATGCCGAAAGTTCAAAATGAAAAAACTCACTAATTTTACTATAAAAACCATTACAAAGGTTCAAAGTGCATAAACTACACAATTTCACTATAAAAACCATTACAAAAGTTCAAAGTGCATAAACTACACAATTTCACTATAAATACCATTTCAAAATTCCATGTTAAAAAATTCAACAATTTCACTATAAACACCATAACAAAAGTTCAAATTTAAAAATCTCACAGATTTCACTATAAAAACCATGAATAAGTTCAAAAATAAAAAAATCACTAACTTCTCTCTAAAAACCATTTAGAAAGTTCAAAGTGAAAAAATTGACTAATTTCACTATAAACACCTTTACAAAAGTTCAAACTAAAAAAAAAATACACAATTTCACTATAAAGGCCATTACAAAAGTTCAAGGTTAAAAACCTTGCGAATTTCACTATAAAGACCATAAAAAAAAGTCCAAGTTGAAAAACTCACCAATTTAACTATAAAGTCCATTACAAAAGTTCAAAGTTTAAAACACACCAGCTTCTCTCTAAAAACCATACAAAAAGTTCAAAGTTAAAACACTACCCAATTTCACTATCAAAAGCATTACAAAAGTTCCAAGTGTAAAAACACGCGAATTTCACTATAAAGACCATAGAAAAAGCTCCTTGTGAAAAAATTCACCAATTTTACTCTAAAAACCAATTCAAAAGTTCAAAGTCAAAAACTCACCAATTTCACTATAAAGACCATTAAAACGATTCAAGTTTAAAAAAATACAAACAAAATTCAATATAAAGACCATAACGAAAGTTCCAAGTGAAAAAACTCACTAACTTCACTATAAATACCATTACAAAAGTTCAAATATAAAAAACTCACCAGTTTCACTCTAAAAACCATAACAAAAGTTAACAGTTAAAAAACTACCCAATTTCGCAACAAAAACCATTAAACAAATTCCAAGTGAAAAAAACTCAATAATTTCACTATAAAGAACAATATGAATATTCCAAGTGAAAAAACTCACCAATTCACTATAAAGACCGTAACAAAAGTTCCAAGTGAAAAAACACACCAATTTAACTATAAAGTCCATTACAAAAGTTCAAAGTAAAAAACTCACCAACTTCTCTCTAAAAACCATACAAAAAGTTCAAAGGCAAAAAATTGCGCAATTTCACTATAAAAAGCAATACAAAAGTTCAAAGTGTAAAACCACGCCAATTTCACAATAAAGACCATAACAAAAGCTCCAACTTAAAAAATTCACCAATTTTACTCTAAAAACCATAACAAAATTTCAAAGTCTAAAACTCACCAATTTCACTATAAAGACCATTAAAATGATTCAAGTTTAAAAAAATTCCCAAATTTTACTATAAAGACTGTTGCAAAAGATCAAATTTAAAAAACTCACCAATTTCACTCTAAATGCCATAACAAAAGTTAAAAGTTAAAAAAACTTACCAATATCACTACAAAAACCAGTACAAATGTTCCATGTCAAAAAAACTCACCAATTTCAATATAAAGAACATTGCGAATGTTCCAAGTGAGTAAACTAACCAATTTCACTATAATAACCATTACAAAAGTTCCAAGAGAAAAAATTCATAAATCTCAACATAAAAACCATTACAAAATTTTCAAGTCAAAAAAATTACCAAATTTCGTTATAAACAACATAACAAAAGTTCAAGTTTAAAAAACTCACCAATTTCACTATAAAAACCATTTAAAAAGTTCAAAGATAAAAGACTCTCTATCTTCTCTCCAAAAACCATGCTGAAAGTTCAAAATGAAAAAACTCACTAATTTTACTATAAAAACCATTACAAAGGTTCAAAGTGCATAAACTACACAATTTCACTATAAAAACCATTACAAAAGTTCAAAGTGCATAAACTACACAATTTCACTATAAATACCATTTCAAAATTCCATGTTAAAAAATTCAACAATTTCACTATAAACACCATAACAAAAGTTCAAATTTAAAAATCTCACAGATTTCACTATAAAAACCATGAATAAGTTCAAAAATAAAAAAATCACTAACTTCTCTCTAAAAACCATTTAGAAAGTTAAAAGTGAAAAAATTGACTAATTTCACTATAAACACCTTTACAAAAGTTCAAACTAAAAAAAAAATACACAATTTCACTATAAAGGCCATTACAAAAGTTCAAGGTTAAAAACCTTGGGAATTTCACTATAAAGACCATAAAAAAAAGTCCAAGTTGAAAAACTCACCAATTTAACTATAAAGTCCATCACAAAAGTTCAAAGTTTAAAAGACACCAGCTTCTCTCTAAAAACCATACAAAAAGTTCAAAGTTAAAACACTACCCAATTTCACTATCAAAAGCATTACAAAAGTTCCAAGTGTAAAAACACGCGAATTTCTCTATAAAGACCATAGAAAAAGCTCCTTGTGAAAAAATTCACCAATTTTACTCTAAAAACCAATACAAAAGTTCAAAGTCAAAAACTCACCAATTTCACTATAAAGACCATTAAAACGATTCAAGTTTAAAAAAATACAAACAAAATTCAATATAAAGACCATAACGAAAGTTCCAAGTGAAAAAACTCACTAACTTCACTATAAATACCATTACAAAAGTTTAAATTTAAAAAACTCACCAGTTTCACTCTAAAAACCATAACAAAAGTTAACAGTTAAAAAACTACCCAATTTCGCAACAAAAACCATTAAACAAATTCCAAGTGAAAAAAACTCAATAATTTCACTATAAAGAACAATATGAATATTCCAAGTGAAAAAACTCACCAATTCACTATAAAGACCGTAACAAAAGTTCCAAGTGAAAAAACACACCAATTTAACTATAAAGTCCATTACAAAAGTTCAAAGTAAAAAACTCACCAACTTCTCTTTAAAAACCATACAAAAAGTTCAAAGGCAAAAAATTGCGCAATTTCACTATAAAAAGCACTACAAAAGTTCAAAGTGTAAAACCACGCCAATTTCACAATAAAGACCATAGAACAACCCAAGTTAAAAAATTCACCAATTTTACTCTAAAAACCATAACAAAAGTTCAAAGTCTAAAACTCACCAATTTCACTATAACGACCATTAAAATGATTCAAGTTTAAAAAAATTCCCAAATTTTACTATAAAGACTGTTGCAAAAGATCAAATTTAAAAAACTCACCAATTTCACTCTAAATGCCATAACAAAAGTTAAAAGTTAAAAAAACTTACCAATATCACTACAAAAACCATTACAAATGTTCCATGTCAAAAAACTCACCAATTTCAATATAAAGAACATTGCGAATGTTCCTAGTGAGTAAACTAACCAATTTCACTATAATAACCATTACAAAAGCCCCAAGAGAAAAATTCATAAATCTCAACATAAAAACCATTACAAAATTTTCAAGTCAAAAAAATTACCAAATTTCATTATAAACAACATAACAAAAGTTCAAATTTAAAAAAACTCACCAATTTCACTATAAAAACCATTTAAAAAGTTCAAAGATAAAAGACTCTCTATCTTCTCTCCAAAAACCATGCCGAAAGTTCAAAATGAAAAAACTCACTAATTTTACTATAAAAACCATTACATAGGTTCAAAGTGCATAAACTACACAATTTCACTATAAAAACCATTACAAAAGTTCAAAGTGCATAAACTACACAATTTCACTATAAATACCATTTCAAAATTCCATGTTAAAAAATTCAACAATTTCACTATAAACACCATAACAAAAGTTCAAATTTAAAAATCTCACAGATTTCACTATAAAAACCATGAATAAGTTCAAAAATAAAAAAATCACTAACTTCTCTCTAAAAACCATTTAGAAAGTTCAAAGTGAAAAAATTGACTAATTTCACTATAAACACCTTTACAAAAGTTCAAACTAAAAAAAAATACACAATTTCACTATAAAGGCCATTACAAAAGTTCAAGGTTAAAAACCTTGCGAATTTCACAATAAAGACCATAAAAAAAAGTCCAAGTTGAAAAACTCACCAATTTAACTATAAAGTCCATTACAAAAGTTCAAAGTTTAAAACACACTAGCTTCTCTCTAAAAACCATACAAAAAGTTCAAAGTTAAAACACTACCCAATTTCACTATCAAAAGCATTACAAAAGTTCCAAGTGTAAAAACACGCGAATTTCACTATAAAGACCATAGAAAAAGCTCCTTGTGAAAAAATTCACCAATTTTACTCTAAAAACCAATACAAAAGTTCAAAGTCAAAAACTCACCAATTTCACTATAAAGACCATTAAAACGATTCAAGTTTAAAAAAATACAAACAAAATTCAATATAAAGACCATAACGAAAGTTCCAAGTGAAAAAACTCACTAACTTCACTATAAATACCATTACAAAAGTTCAAATATAAAAAACTCACCAGTTTCACTCTAAAAACCATAACAAAAGTTAACAGTTAAAAAACTACCCAATTTCGCAACAAAAACCATTAAACAAATTCCAAGTGAAAAAAACTCAATAATTTCACTATAAAGAACAATATGAATATTCCAAGTGAAAAAACTCACCAATTCACAATAAAGACCGTAACAAAAGTTCCAAGTGAAAAAACACACCAATTTAACTATAAAGTCCATTACAAAAGTTCAAAGTAAAAAACTCACCAACTTCTCTCTAAAAACCATACAAAAAGTTCAAAGGCAAAAAATTGCGCAATTTCACTATAAAAAGCATTACAAAAGTTCAAAGTGTAAAACCACGCCAATTTCACAATAAAGACCATAACAAAAGCTCCAACTTAAAAAATTCACCAATTTTACTCTAAAAACCATAACAAAATTTCAAAGTCTAAAACTCACCAATTTCACTATAAAGACCATTAAAATGATTCAAGTTTAAAAAAATTCCCAAATTTTACTATAAAGACTGTTGCAAAAGATCAAATTTAAAAAACTCACCAATTTCACTCTAAATGCCATAACAAAAGTTAAAAGTTAAAAAAACTTACCAATATCACTACAAAAACCATTACAAATGTTCCATGTCAAAAAAACTCACCAATTTAAATATAAAGAACATTGCGAATGTTCCAAGTGAGTAAACTAACCAATTTCACTATAATAACCATTACAAAAGTTCCAAGAGAAAAAATTCATAAATCTCAACATAAAAACCATTACAAAATTTTCAAGTCAAAAAAATTACCAAATTTCGTTATAAACAACATAACAAAAGTTCAAGTTTAAAAAACTCACCAATTTCACTATAAAAACCATTTAAAAAGTTCAAAGATAAAAGACTCTCTATCTTCTCTCCAAAAACCATGCCGAAAGATCAAAATGAAAAAACTCACTAATTTTACTATAAAAACCATTACAAAGGTTCAAAGTGGATAAACTACACAATTTCACTATAAAAACCATTACAAAAGTTCAAAGTGCATAAACTACACAATTTCACTATAAATACCATTTCAAAATTCCATGTTAAAAAATTCAACAATTTCACTATAAACACCATAACAAAAGTTCAAATTTAAAAATCTCACAGATTTCACTATAAAAACCATGAATAAGTTCAAAAATAAAAAAATCACTAACTTCTCTCTAAAAACCATTTAGAAAGTTAAAAGTGAAAAAATTGACTAATTTCACTATAAACACCTTTACAAAAGTTCAAACTAAAAAAAAAATACACAATTTCACTATAAAGGCCATTACAAAAGTTCAAGGTTAAAAACCTTGGGAATTTCACTATAAAGACCATAAAAAAAAGTCCAAGTTGAAAAACTCACCAATTTAACTATAAAGTCCATCACAAAAGTTCAAAGTTTAAAAGACACCAGCTTCTCTCTAAAAACCATACAAAAAGTTCAAAGTTAAAACACTACCCAATTTCACTATCAAAAGCATTACAAAAGTTCCAAGTGTAAAAACACGCGAATTTCTCTATAAAGACCATAGAAAAAGCTCCTTGTGAAAAAATTCACCAATTTTACTCTAAAAACCAATACAAAAGTTCAAAGTCAAAAACTCACCAATTTCACTATAAAGACCATTAAAACGATTCAAGTTTAAAAAAATACAAACAAAATTCAATATAAAGACCATAACGAAAGTTCCAAGTGAAAAAACTCACTAACTTCACTATAAATACCATTACAAAAGTTTAAATTTAAAAAACTCACCAGTTTCACTCTAAAAACCATAACAAAAGTTAACAGTTAAAAAACTACCCAATTTCGCAACAAAAACCATTAAACAAATTCCAAGTGAAAAAAACTCAATAATTTCACTATAAAGAACAATATGAATATTCCAAGTGAAAAAACTCACCAATTCACTATAAAGACCGTAACAAAAGTTCCAAGTGAAAAAACACACCAATTTAACTATAAAGTCCATTACAAAAGTTCAAAGTAAAAAACTCACCAACTTCTCTTTAAAAACCATACAAAAAGTTCAAAGGCAAAAAATTGCGCAATTTCACTATAAAAAGCACTACAAAAGTTCAAAGTGTAAAACCACGCCAATTTCACAATAAAGACCATAGAACAACCCAAGTTAAAAAATTCACCAATTTTACTCTAAAAACCATAACAAAAGTTCAAAGTCTAAAACTCACCAATTTCACTATAACGACCATTAAAATGATTCAAGTTTAAAAAAATTCCCAAATTTTACTATAAAGACTGTTGCAAAAGATCAAATTTAAAAAACTCACCAATTTCACTCTAAATGCCATAACAAAAGTTAAAAGTTAAAAAAACTTACCAATATCACTACAAAAACCATTACAAATGTTCCATGTCAAAAAACTCACCAATTTCAATATAAAGAACATTGCGAATGTTCCTAGTGAGTAAACTAACCAATTTCACTATAATAACCATTACAAAAGCCCCAAGAGAAAAATTCATAAATCTCAACATAAAAACCATTACAAAATTTTCAAGTCAAAAAAATTACCAAATTTCATTATAAACAACATAACAAAAGTTCAAATTTAAAAAAACTCACCAATTTCACTATAAAAACCATTTATAAAGTTCAAAGATAAAAGACTCTCTATCTTCTCTCCAAAAACCATGCCGAAAGTTCAAAATGAAAAAACTCACTAATTTTACTATAAAAACCATTACATAGGTTCAAAGTGCATAAACTACACAATTTCACTATAAAAACCATTACAAAAGTTCAAAGTGCATAAACTACACAATTTCACTATAAATACCATTTCAAAATTCCATGTTAAAAAATTCAACAATTTCACTATAAACACCATAACAAAAGTTCAAATTTAAAAATCTCACAGATTTCACTATAAAAACCATGAATAAGTTCAAAAATAAAAAAATCACTAACTTCTCTCTAAAAACCATTTAGAAAGTTCAAAGTGAAAAAATTGACTAATATCACTATAAACACCTTTACAAAAGTTCAAACTAAAAAAAAATACACAATTTCACTATAAAGGCCATTACAAAAGTTCAAGGTTAAAAACCTTGCGAATTTCACAATAAAGACCATAAAAAAAAGTCCAAGTTGAAAAACTCACCAATTTAACTATAAAGTCCATTACAAAAGTTCAAAGTTTAAAACACACTAGCTTCTCTCTAAAAACCATACAAAAAGTTCAAAGTTAAAACACTACCCAATTTCACTATCAAAAGCATTACAAAAGTTCCAAGTGTAAAAACACGCGAATTTCACTATAAAGACCATAGAAAAAGCTCCTTGTGAAAAAATTCACCAATTTTACTCTAAAAACCAATACAAAAGTTCAAAGTCAAAAACTCACCAATTTCACTATAAAGACCATTAAAACGATTCAAGTTTAAAAAAATACAAACAAAATTCAATATAAAGACCATAACGAAAGTTCCAAGTGAAAAAACTCACTAACTTCACTATAAATACCATTACAAAAGTTTAAATTTAAAAAACTCACCAGTTTCACTCTAAAAACCATAACAAAAGTTAACAGTTAAAAAACTACCCAATTTCGCAACAAAAACCATTAAACAAATTCCAAGTGAAAAAAACTCAATAATTTCACTATAAAGAACAATATGAATATTCCAAGTGAAAAAACTCACCAATTCACTATAAAGACCGTAACAAAAGTTCCAAGTGAAAAAACACACCAATTTAACTATAAAGTCCATTACAAAAGTTCAAAGTAAAAAACTCACCAACTTCTCTCTAAAAACCATACAAAAAGTTCAAAGGCAAAAAATTGCCCAATTTCACTATAAAAAGCATTACAAAAGTTCAAAGTGTAAAACCACGCCAATTTCACAATAAAGACCATAACAAAATCTCCAAGTTAAAAAATTCACCAATTTTACTCTAAAAACCATAACAAAAGTTCAAAGTCTAAAACTCACCAAATTCACTATAAAGACCATTAAAATGATTCAAGTTTAAAAAAATTCCAAAGATCAAATTTAAAAAACTCACCAATTTCACTCTAAATGCCATAACAAAAGTTAAAAGTTAAAAAAACTTACCAATATCACTACAAAAACCATTACAAATGTTCCATGTCAAAAAACTCACCAATTTTAATATAAAGAACATTGCGAATGTTCCAAGTGAGTAATCTAACCAATTTCACTATAATAACCATTACATAAGTTCCAAGAGAAAAAATTCATAAATCTCAACATAAAAACCATTACAAAATTTTCAAGTCAAAAAAATTACCAAATTTCGTTATAAACAACATAACAAAAGTTCAAATTTAAAAAACTCACCAATTTCACTATAAAAACCATTTAAAAAGTTCAAAGATAAAAGACTCTCTATCTTCTCTCCAAAAACCATGCCGAAAGTTCAAAATGAAAAAACTCACTAATTTTACTATAAAAACCATTACAAAGGTTCAAAGTGCATAAACTACACAATTTCACTATAAAAACCATTACAAAAGTTCAAAGTGCATAAACTACACAATTTCACTATAAATACCATTTCAAAATTCCATGTTAAAAAATTCAACAATTTCACTATAAACACCATAACAAAAGTTCAAATTTAAAAAGCTCACAGATTTCACTATAAAAACCATGAATAAGTTCAAAAATAAAAAAATCACTAACTTCTCTCTAAAAACCATTTAGAAAGTTCAAAGTGAAAAAATTAACAAATTTCACTATAAACACCTTTACATATGTTGAAACTCAAAAAAATACACAATTTCACTATATAGGCCATTACAAAAGTTCAAGGTGAAAAACCTTGCGAATTTCACTATAAAGACAATAAAAAAAGTTCCGAGTTGAAAAACTCACCAATTTAACTATAAAGTCCATTACAAAAGTTAAAAGTTTAAAACACACAAGCTTTTCTCTAAAAACCATACAAAAAGTTCAAAGTTAAAACACTACACAATTTCACTACCAAAAGCATTACAAAAGTTCAAAGTGTAAAAACACGCGAATTTTACTATAAAGACCATAACAAAAGTCCATGTTAAAAAATTTTACCAATTTTACTCTAAAAACCAATACAAAAGTTCAAAGTCAAAAACTCACCAATTTCACTATAAAGACCATTAAAACGATTCAAGTTAAAAAAATACAAACAAAATTCACTATAAAGACCATAACAAAAATTCCAAGTGAAAAAACTCATTAACTTCACTAGAAATACCATTACAAAAGTTCAAAATTAAAAAACTCGCCAGTTTCACTCTAAAAACCATAACAAAAGTTAAAAGTTAAAAAACTACCCAATTTCGCAACAAAAACCATTAAACAAATTCCAAGTGAAAAAAACACAATAATTTCACTATAAAGAACAATACGAATATTCCAAGTGAAAAAACTCATCAATTCACTATAAAGACTGTAACAAAAGTTCCAAGTGAAAAAACACACCAATTTAACTATAAAGTCCATTACAAAAGTTCAAAGTAAAAAACTCACCAACTTCTCTCTAAAAACCATACAAAAAGTTCAAAGGCAAAAAATTGCCCAATTTCACTATAAAAAGCATTACAAAAGTTCAAAGTGGAAAACCACGCCAATTTCACTATAAAGACCATAACAAAAGCTCCAAGTTAAAAAAATTCACCAATTTTACTCTAAAAACCATAACAAAAGTTCAAAGTCTAAAACTCACCAATTTCACTATAAAGACCATTAAAATGATTCAAGTTTCAAAAAATTCCCAAATTTTACTATAAAGACTGTTGCAAAAGATCAAATTTAAAAAACTCACCAATTTCACTCTAAATGCCATAACAAAAGTTAAAAGTTAAAAAAATTTACCAATATCACTACAAAAACCATTACAAATGTTCCATGTCAAAAAACTCACCAATTTCAATATAAAGAACATTGCGAATGTTCCAAGTGAGTAAACTAACCAATTTCACTATAATAACCATTACATAAGTTCCAAGAGAAAAAATTCATAAATCTCAACATAAAAACCATTACAAAATTTTCAAGTCAAAAAAATTACCAAATTTCGTTATAAACAACATAACAAAAGTTCAAATTTAAAAAACTCACCAATTTCACTATAAAAACCATTTAAAAAGTTCAAAGATAAAAGACTCTCTATCTTCTCTCCAAAAACCATGCTGAAAGTTCAAAATGAAAAAACTCACTAATTTTACTATAAAAACCATTACAAAGGTTCAAAGTGCATAAACTACACAATTTCACTATAAAAACCATTACAAAAGTTCAAAGTGCATAAACTACACAATTTCACTATAAATACCATTTCAAAATTCCATGTTAAAAAATTCAACAATTTCACTATAAACACCATAACAAAAGTTCAAATTTAAAAAGCTCACAAATTTCACTATAAAAACCATGAATAAGTTCAAAAATAAAAAAATCACTAACTTCTCTCTAAAAACCATTTAGAAAGTTCAAAGTGAAAAAATTGACTAATTTCACTATAAACACCTTTACATATGTTGAAACTCAAAAAAATACACAATTTCACTATATAGGCCATTACAAAAGTTCAAGGTGAAAAACCTTGCGAATTTCACTATAAAGACAATATAAAAAGTTCTGAGTTGAAAAACTCACCAATTAAACTATAAAGTCCATTACAAAAGTTAAAAGTTTAAAACACACAAGCTTTTCTCTAAAAACCATACAAAAAGTTCAAAGTTAAAACACTACACAATTTCACTACCAAAAGCATTACAAAAGTTCCAAGTGTAAAAACACGAGAATTTTACTATAAAGACCATAACAAAAGTCCATGTTAAAAAAATTCACCAATTTTACTCTTAAAACCAATACAAAAGTTCAAAGTCAAAAACTCACCAATTTCACTATAAAGACCATTAAGACGATTCATATTAAAAAAAAATACAAACAAAATTCACTATAAAGACCATAACGAAAGTTCCAAGTGAAAAAACTCACTAACTTCACTATAAATACCATTACAAAAGTTCAAATTTAAAAAACTCACCAGTTTCACTCTAAAAACCATAACAAAAGTTAAAAGTTAAAAAACTACCCAATTTCGCAACAAAAACCATTAAACAAATTCCAAGTGAAGAAAACTCAATAATTTCACTATAAAGAACAATACGAATATTCCAAGTGAAAAAACTCACCAATTCACTATAAAGACCGTAACAAAAGTTCCAAGTGAAAAAACACACCAATTTAACTATAAAGTCCATTACAAAAGTTCAAAGTAAAAAACTCACCAACATCTCTCTAAAAACCATACAAAAAGTTCAAAGGCAAAAAATTGCTCAATTTCACTATAAAAAGCATTACAAAAGTTCAAAGTGTAAAACCACGCCAATTTCACTATAAAGACCATAACAAAAGCTCCAAGTGAAAAAATTCACCAATTTTACTCTAAAAACCATAACAAAAGTTCAAAGTCTAAAACTCACCAATTTCACTATAAAGACCATTAAAATGATTCAAGTTTAACAAAATTCCCAAATTTTACTATAAAGACCGTTGCAAAAGATCAAAGTTAAAAAACTCACCAATTTCAATCTAAAAGCCATAACAAAAGTTAAAAGTTAAAAAAACTTACCAATATCACTATAAAAACCATTACAAATGTTCCATGTCGAAAAACTAACCAATTTCAATATAAAGAACATTGCGAATGTTCCAAGTGAGTAAACTAACCAATTTCACTATAATGACCATTACAAAAGTTCCAAGAGAAAAAATTCATAAATCTCAACATAAAAACCATTACAAAATTTTCAAGTCAAAAAAATTACCAAATTTCGTTATAAACAACATAACAAAAGTTCAAATTTAAAAAACTCATCAATTTCACTATAAAAACCATTCAAAAAGTTCAAACATAAAAGACTCTCTATCTTCTCTCCAAAAACCATGCCAAAAATTCAAAATGAAAAAACTCACTAATTTTACTATAAAAACCATTACAAAGGTTCAAAGTGCATAAACTACACAATTTCACTATAAATACCATTACAAAAGTTCAAAGTGCATAAACTACACAATTTCACTATAAATACCATTTCAAAATTCCAAGTCAAAAAATTTAACAATTTCACTATAAACACCATAACAAAAGTTCAAATTTAAAAAACTCACAGATTTCACTATAAAAACCATGAATAATTTCAAAAATAAAAAATTCACTAACTTCTCTAAAAAAACCATTTAAAAAGTTCAAAGTGAAAAAATTGACTAATTTCACTATAAACACCTTTACAAATGTTGAAACTTAAAAAAAATACACAATTTCACTATAAAGGCCATTACAAAAGTTCAAGGTGAAAAACCTTGCGAATTTCACTATTAAGACAATAAAAATGTTCCAAGTTGAAAAAATCACCAATTTAAGTATAAAGTCCATTACAAAAGTTAAAAGTTTAAAACACACAAGCTTTTCTCTAAAAACCATACAAAAAGTTCCAATTGTAAAAACACGCGATTTTCACTATAAAGACCATAACAAAAGTCCATGTTAAAAAAATTCACCAATTTTACTCTCAAAACCAATACAAAAGTTCAAAGTCAAAAACTCACCAATTTCACTATAAAGACCATTAAAACGATTTAAGTTAAAAAAAATACAAACAAAATTCACTATAAAGACCATAACGAAAGTTCCAAGAGAAAAAACTCACTAACTTCACTAGAAATACCATTAAAAATGTTCAAATTTAAAATACTCACCAGTTTCACTCTAAAAACCATAACAAAAGTTAAAAGTTAAAAAACTACCCAATTTCGCAACAAAAACCATTAAACAAATTCCAAGTGAAAAAAACTCAATAATTTCACTACAAAGAACAATATGAATATTCCAAGTGAAAAAACCACCAATTCACAATAAAGACCGTAAAAAAGGTTCCAAGTGAAAAAACACACCAATTTAACTATAAAGTCCATTACAAAAGTTCAAAGTAAAAAACTCACCAACTTCTCTCTAAAAACCATACAAAAAGTTCAAAGGCAAAAAATTGCCCAATTTCACTATAGAGCATTACAAAAGTTTAAAGTGTAAAATCACGCCAATTTCACTATAAAGACCATAAAAAAAGCCCCAAGTGAAAAAATTCACCAATTTTACTCTAAAAACCAATACAAAAGTTTAAAGTCTCAAACTCACCAATTTCACTATAAAGACCATTAAAATGATTCAAGTTTAAAAAAATTCCCAAATTTTACTATAAAGACCGTTGCAAAAGATCAAATTTAAAAAACTCACCAATTTCACTCTAAAAGCCATAACAAAAGTTAAAACTTAAAAAAACTTACCAGTATCACTATAAAAACCATTACAAATGTTCCATGTCAAAAAACTCACCAATTTCAATATAAAGAACATTGCGAACGTTCCAATTGAGTAAACTAACAAATTTCACTATAATGACCATTACAAAAGTTCCAAAAGAAAAAATTCATAAATCTCAACATAAAAATCATTTCAAAATTTACCAAATTTCGTTATAAACAACATAACAAAAGTTCAAATTTAAAAAAACTCACTAATTTCACTATAAAAACCATTCAAAAAGTTCAAAGATAAAAGACTCTCTATTTTCTCTCCAAAACCCATGCAAAAATTCCAAAATGAAAAAACTCACTAATTTTACTATAAAAACCATTACAAAGGTTCAAGGTGCATAAACTACACAATTTCACTTTAAAAACCATTACAAAATGTCAAAGTGCACAAACTACACAATTTCACTATAAATACCATTTCAAAATTCCAGGTCAAAAAATTAAACAATTTCACTATAAACACCATAACAAAAGTTAAAATTTAAAAAACTTACAGATATCAATATAAAAACAATGAATAAGTTCAAAAATAA
This sequence comes from Lathyrus sativus, assembly GCA_963859935.3. Lineage (NCBI taxonomy): Eukaryota > Viridiplantae > Streptophyta > Magnoliopsida > Fabales > Fabaceae > Lathyrus > Lathyrus sativus. Next base: position 198,002,566 of record OZ012739.1, on the reverse strand, counting down.
AAAATTCACTAACATCTCTCTAAAAACCATTTAAAAAGTTCTAAGTGAAAAAATTGACAAATTTCACTATAAAAGCCTTTACAAAAGTTCAAACTCATAAAAATACACAATTTCACTATAAAGGCCATTACAAAAGTTCAAGGTTAAAAACCTTGCGAATTTCACTATAAACACCATAAAAAAAGTTCCAAGTTGAAAAACTCACCAATTTAACTATAAAGTCCATTACAAAAGTTCAAAGTTTAAAACACACCAGCTTCTCTCTAAAAACCATACAAAAAGTTCAAAGTTAAAACACTACCCAATTTCAATACCAAAACCATTACAAAAGTTCCAATTGTAAAAACACGCGAATTTCACTATAAAACCATAAAAAAAGCTCCATGTGAAAAAATTCACCAATTTTACTCTAAAAACCAATACAAAAGTTCAAAGTCAAAAACTCACCAATTTCACTATAAAGACCATTAAGACGATTCAAGTTAAAAAAAAATACAAACAAAACTCACTATAAAGACCATAACGAAAGTTCCAAGTGAAAAAACTCACTAACTTCACTATAAATACCATTACAAAAGTTCAAATTTAAAAAACTCACCAGTTTCACTCTAAAAACAATAACAAAAGTTAAAACTTAAAAAACTACCCAATTTCGCAACAAAAACCATTAAACAAATTCCAAGTGAAGAAAACTCAATAATTTCACTATAAAGAACAATATGAATATTCCAAGTGAAAAAACCACCAATTCACAATAAAGACCGTAACAAAAGTTCCAAGTGAAAAAACACACCAATTTAACTATAAAGTCCATTACAAAAGTTCAAAGTAAAAAACTCACCAACTTCTCTCTAAAAACCATACAAAAAGTTCAAAGGCAAAAAATTGCCCAATTTCACTATAAAGCATTACAAAAGTTTAAAGTGTAAAATCACGCCAATTTCACTATAAAGACCATAAAAAAAGCTCCAAGTGAAAAAATTCACCAATTTTATTCTAAAAACCAATACAAAAGTTTAAAGTCTCAAACTCACCAATTTCACTATAAAGACCATTAAAATGATTCAAGTTTAAAAAAATTCCCAAATTTTACTATAAAGACCGTTGCAAAAGATCAAATTTAAAAAACTCACCAATTTCACTCTAAAAGCCATAACAAAAGTTAAAAGTTAAAAAAACTTACCAGTATCAATATAAAAACCATTACAAATGTTCCATGTCAAAAAACTCACCAATTTCAATATAAAGAACATTGCGAACGTTCCAATTGAGTAAACTAACAAATTTCACTCTAATGACCATTACAAAAGTTCCAAGAGAAAAAATTCATAAATCTCAACATAAAAATCATTTCAAAATTTACCAAATTTCGTTATAAACAACATAACAAAAGTTCAAATTTAAAAAAACTCACCAATTTCACTATAAAAACCATTCAAAAAGTTCAAAGATAAAAGACTCTCTGTTTTCTCTCCAAAACCCATGCAAAAATTCTAAAATGAAAAAACTCACTAATTTTACTATAAAAACCATTACAAAGGTTCAAGGTGCATAAACTACACAATTTCACTTTAAAAACCATTACAAAATGTCAAAGTGCACAAACTACACAATTTCACTATAAATACCATTTCAAAATTCCAGGTCAAAAAATTAAACAATTTCACTATAAACACCATAACAAAAGTTCAAATTTAAAAAACTTACAGATATCAATATAAAAACAATGAATAAGTTCAAAAATAAAAAATTCACTAACATATCTCTAAAAACCAATTAAAAAGTTCTAAGTGAAAAAATTGACAAATTTCACTATAAAAGCCTTTACAAAAGTTCAAACTCATAAAAATACACAATTTCACTATAAAGGCCATTACAAAAGTTCAAGGTTAAAAACCTTGCGAATTTCACTATAAACACCATAAAAAAAGTTCAGAGTTGAAAAACTCACCAATTTAACTATAAAGTCCATTACAAAAGTTCAAAGTTTAAAACACACCAGCTTCTCTCTAAAAACCATACAAAAAGTTCAAAGTTAAAACACTACCCAATTTCAATACCAAAACCATTACAAAAGTTCCAATTGTAAAAACACGCGAATTTCACTATAAAACCATAAAAAAAGCTCCATGTGAAAAAATTCACCAATTTTACTCTAAAAACCAATACAAAAGTTCAAAGTCAAAAACTCACCAATTTCACTATAAAGACCATTAAGACGATTCAAGTTAAAAAAAAAATACAAACAAAACTCACTATAAAGACCATAACGAAAGTTCCAAGTGAAAAAACTCACTAACTTCACTATAAATACCATTACAAAAGTTCAAATTTAAAAAACTCACCAGTTTCACTCTAAAAACAATAACAAAAGTTAAAACTTAAAAAACTACCCAATTTCGCAACAAAAACCATTAAACAAATTCCAAGTGAAGAAAACTCAATAATTTCACTATAAAGAACAATACGAATATTCCAAGTGAAAAAACTCACCAATTCACTATAAGACCGTAACAAAAGTTCCAAGTGAAAAAACACACCAATTTAACTATAAAGTCCATTACAAAAGTTCAAAGTAAAAAACTCACCAACTTCTCTCTAAAAACCATACAAAAAGTTCAAAGGCAAAAAATTACCCAATTTCACTATAAAAATCATTACAAAAGTTCAAAGTGTAAAATCACGCCAATTTCACTATAAAGACCATAACAAAAGCTCCAAGTGAAAAAAATCACCAATTTTACTCTAAAAACCAATACAAAAGTTTAAAGTCTAAAACTCACCAATTTCACTATAAAGACCATTAAAATGATTCAAGTTTAAAAAAATTCCCAAATTTTACTATAAAGACCGTTGCAAAAGATCAAATTTAAAAAACTCACCAATTTCACTCTAAAAGCCATAACAAAAGTTAAAAGTTAAAAAAACTTACCAGTATCACTATAAAAACCATTACAAATGTTCCATGTCAAAAAACTCACCAATTTCAATATAAAGAACATTGCGAACGTTCCAATTGAGTAAACTAACCAATTTCACTATAATGACCATTACAAAAGTTCCAAGAGAAAAAATTCATAAATCTCAACATAAAAACCATTTCAAAATTTACCAAATTTAGTTATAAACAACATAACAAAAGTTCAAATTTAAAAAACTCACCAATTTCACTATAAAAACCATTCAAAAAGTTCAAAGATAAAAGACTCTCTATTTTCTCTCCAAAAACCATGCCAAAATTTCAAAATGAAAAAACTCACTAATTTTACTATAAAAACCATTACAAAGGTTCAAGGTGCATAAACTACACAATTTCACTATAAAAACCATTACAAAAGTTCAAAGTGCATAAACTACACAATTTTACTATAAATACCATTTCATAACTCCAAGTCAAAAAATTAAACAATTTCACTATAAACACCATAACAAAAGTTCAAATTTAAAAAACTCACAGATTTCAATATAAAAACCATGAATAAGTTCAAAAATAAAAAATTCACTAACATCTCTCTAAACACCATTTAAAAAGTTCTAAGTGAAAAAATTGACAAATTTCACTATAAAAGCCTTTACAAAAGTTCAAACTCATAAAAATACACAATTTCACTATAAAGGCCATTACAAAAGTTCAAGGTTAAAAACCTTGCGAATTTCACTATAAACACCATAAAAAAATTTCGAACTTGAAAAACTCACCAATTTAACTATAAAGTCCATTACAAAAGTTCAAAGTTTAAAACACACCAGCTTCTCTCTAAAAACTATACAAAAAGTTCAAAGTTAAAACACTACCCAATTTCACTACCAAAAGCATTACAAAAGTTCAAATTGTAAAAACACGCGAATTTCACTATAAAGAACATAAAAAAAGCTCCATGTGAAAAAATTCACCAATTTTACTCTAAAAACCAATACAAAAGTTCAAAGTCAAAAACTCACTAATTTCACTATAAAGACCATTAAGACGATTCAAGTTTAAAAAAATACAAACAAAATTCACTATAAAGACCATAACGAAAGTTCCAAGTGAAAAAACTCACTAACTTCACTATAAATACCATTACAAAAGTTCAAATTTAAAAAACTCACCAGTTTCACTCTAAAAACCATAACAAAAGTTAAAAGTTAAGGAACTACCCAATTTCGCAACAAAAACCATTAAACAAATTCCAAGTGAAAAAAACTCAATAATTTCACTATAAAGAACAATACGAATATTCCAAGTGAAAAAACTCACCAATTCACTATAAAGACCGTAACAAAAGTTCCAAGTGAAAAAACACACAAATTTAACTATAAAGTCCATTACAAAAGTTCAAAGTAAAAAACTCACCAACTTCTCTCTAAAAACCATACAAAAAGTTCAAAGGTAAAAAATTGCCCAATTTCACTATAAAAAGAATTACAAAAGTTCAAAGTGTAAAACCACGCCAATTTCACTATAAAGACCATAACAAAAACTCCAAGCGAAAAAATTCACCAATTTTACTCTAAAACCATAACAAAAGTGCAATGTCTAAAACTCACCAATTTCACTATAAAGACCATTAAAATGATTCAGGTTTAAAAAAATTCCCAAATTTTACTATAAAGACCGTTGCAAAAGATCAAATTTAAAAAACTCATCAATTTCACTCTAAAAGCCATAACAAAAGTTAAAAGTTAAAAAAACTCACCAGTATCACTATAAAAACCATTACAAATGTTCCATGTCAAAAAACTCACCAATTTCAATATAAAGAACGTTGCGAACGTTCCAATTGAGTAAACTAACCAATTTCACTATAATGACCATTACAAAAGTTCCAAGAGAAAAAATTCATAAATCTCAACATAAAAACCATTTCAAAATTTACCAAATTTCGTTATAAACAACATAACAAAAGTTCAAATTTAAAAAACTCACCAATTTCACTATAAAAACCATTCAAAAGGTTCAAAGATAAAAGACTCTCTATTTTCTCTCCAAAAACCATGCCAAAATTTCAAAATGAAAAAACTCACTAATTTTACTATAAAAACCATTACAAAGGTTCAAGGTGCATAAACTACACAATTTCACTATAAAAACCATTACAAAAGTTCAAAGTGCATAATCTACACAATTTCACTATAAATACCATTTCAAAATTCCAAGTCAAAAAATTAAACAATTTCACTATAAACACCATAACAAAAGTTCTAATTTAAAAAACTCACAGATTTCTATATAAAAACCATGAATAAGTTCAAAAATAAAAAATTCACTAACATCTCTCTAAAAACCATTTAAAAAGTTCTAAGTGAAAAAATTGACAAATTTCACTATAAAAGCCTTTACAAAAGTTCAAACTCATAAAAATACACAATTTAACTATAAAGGCCATTACAAAAGTTCAAGGTTAAAAACCTTGCGAATTTCACTATAAACACCATAGAAAAATTTCCAAGTTGAAAAACTCACCAATTTAACTATAAAGTCCATTACAAAAGTTCAAAGTTTAAAACACACCAGCTTCTCTCTAAAAACCATACAAAAAGTTCAAAGTTAAAACACTACCCATTTTCACTACCAAAAGCATTACAAAAGTTCCAATTGTAAAAACACGCGAATTTCACTATAAAGAACATAAAAAAAGCTCCATGTGAAAAAATTCACCAATTTTACTCTAAAAACCAATACAAAAGTTCAAAGTCAAAAACTCACCAATTTCACTATATAGACCATTAAGACGATTCAAGTTTAAAAAAATACAAACAAAATTCACTATAAACACCATAACGAAAGTTCCAAGTGAAAAAACTCACTAACTTCACTATAAATACCATTACAAAAGTTCAAATTTAAAAAACTCACCAGTTTCACTCTAAAAACCATAACAAAAGTTAAAAGTTAAAGAACTACCCAATTTCGCAACAAAAACCATTAAACAAATTCCAAGTGAAAAAAACTCAATAATTTCACTATAAAGAACAATACGAATATTCCAAGTGAAAAAACTCATCAATTCACTATAAAGACCGTAACAAAAGTTCCAAGTAAAAAAACACACCAATTTAACTATAAAGTCCATTACAAAAGTTCAAAGTAAAAAACTCACCAACTTTTGTCTAAAAACCATACAAAAAGTTCAAAGGTAAAAAATTGCCCAATTTCACTATAAAAAGTATTACAAAAGTTCAAAGTGTAAAACCACGCCAATTTCACTATAAAGACCATAACAAAAACTCCAAGTGAAAAAATTCACCAATTTTACTCTAAAAACCATAACAAAAGTGCAAAGTCTAAAACTCACCAATTTCACTATAAAGACCATTAAAATGATTCAAGTTTAAAAAAATTCCCAAATTTTACTATAAAGACCGTTGCAAAAGATCAAATTTAAAAAACTCACCAATTTCACTCTAAAAGCCATAACAAAAGTTAAAAGTTAAAAAAACTTACCAGTATCACTATAAAAACCATTACAAATGTTCCATGTCAAAAAACTCACCAATTTCAATATAAAGAACATTGCGAACGTTCCAATTGAGTAAACTAACCAATTTCACTATAATGACCATTACAAAAGTTCCAAGAGAAAAAATTCATAAATCTCAACATAAAAACCATTTCAAAATTTACCAAATTTCGTTATAAACAACATAACAAAAGTTCAAATTTAAAAAACTCACCAATTTCACTATAAAAACCATTCAAAAAGTTCAAAGATAAAAGACTCTCTATTTTCTCTCCAAAAACCATGCCAAAATTTCAAAATGAAAAAACTCACTAATTTTACTATAAAAACCATTACAAAGGTTCAAGGTGCATAAACTACACAATTTCATTATAAAAACCATTACAAAAGTTCAAAGTGCATAAACTACACAATTTCACTATAAATACCATTTCAAAATTCCAAGTCAAAAAATTAAACAATTTCACTATAAACACCATAACAAAAGTTCAAATTTTAAAAACTCACAGATTTCAATATAAATACCATGAATAAGTTCAAAA